>CM031237.1:663231356-664572024 GCA_018340775.1 Taxus wallichiana var. yunnanensis | reverse complement strand
TTTTAAAACTTGGTATATATATATACGAGACGATGCTTTGATTCACATGCGTTGTTCAAAATGTGTTGAAATATGTGGTTAATAGCTGGAATATATAGAATGTGTGATTTTAATCGACATGTCGATAGATGGATGATCTTGATGTTTTGTTTTGTTTTTGCACGTATATATGAATGTCAGGTTATGTGATGGATTGGTGGTTTTGTGACATTGTGATATATGTAATTGATGAGTTGGTTCCAAATGATGTATAGATTGATAGCTTTTTGGTATCTGTAGTTGATGGTTTGTGTATCTGTGTAAAATAAATGATGTTTAATGAAAATGTAATGTTATATGTGGTGGATGAACAAAATGTGGTAAAGTGTGTTGTTTATGCAGGAAAAGAGGCGGGCGCGACAAAAATTTAGATGAGAAATGAAGAAAAGAACCTGTTTCAAAAAGGAAGGTGTGTAACCGGTATCGGTTTGGTAACCGATGTCGGTAGTTATATGACCGATATCGGTTACATGACCGATACCGGTTATTTAGGTATGAGCTTTTCTAAAAATAGAAAAGCTAGGGTGGCAACTTAAGTTTTAATTTTAGAGCCATGCAAGAGGTTAAATACGCGAACGCGACGCTTTTTGACGACTGAGACAGGTATTTGCATGAGAGATTTGGGTGAGAAGGAGAAAAGAGACAAGGAAAGTAAATGTGATCCGAGGTTCAGAAGGCAGAAAGACAAAGTTGAAAAGGGTGGTGATCATGGCAGAATGAGGAGAAGCATCCAATGAAGCGAGACATGAGGAAGACAAGGGCCACCTCAGTGCTGCGTAACCCAAGAGGTATTGTTTTGTTTGTGATTTGACTACTGCATGTTTCGTGAATAAGATGGGGGAGAGTAGGTGGGTAGATATGAGAAAGAAAACATGATGACAAGGGTTGCAGGTGAGGTAAATGTTATAGGGTAGGCAATCAGGGGTCTCAGGTATGTTTGTATGTATAAAAAGGAATAAACGAGCAAATTATTGTCGTAGGTGGTTGTTTTTAAGGAAGGTGTCTAGAATTGACAAAGTGAGTGGCGGTTAGGAGAACCAAGATCGGTTACTCAACCGATATCGTTATATATAACCGTACCGATTTCTTGGAGAATTTCGAATGTTTGAAAAAACCCAGACGGATTGAATGGTTGTTTGTTGTTTTGGTGTGCGCAGCAGAGCAGGGTTGAGGATGAATGATAGTGTGCAGATCTTGCCGCTAATCCAGCGAATCGGCGGATGTAACACCAACGGAATGGACATTGATAAATCGTTTGGGGTTAAGTGGAATGCGTTATTATTCACGAATCGCACGTAACCATGGTATGTTACGAAGCGATGATTGAGAGATGGAATCTGAGACAAATACCTTCTATCCGCCAACAGTGAAATGACAAAGTAACTGGAAGATGTGTTTCGTATTTTGAGACTCCCTAATACAGAGAGAAAGATATATCGAGCACTACCTAGCGCGGGCGTGCAGCGATAATGTAGTGTTTGGTCCATATGCACGAGACTTAACACAAAGCAAGGTTTGTCATTTACATATGGGGTAATGTATACGCAGCACACCCCGAGGAGACAAGGTTAGATGATATTAATGATAGCAGTAGGGTATTATGCGTTACAAGGGAAGGAAGATTTCCAAAGGCATTGATGTGTGTTATTTGGGAGATGATAGAAAGGAACGTGACTTTTGCACAGGCACTGCTGCATATTTGGCGGAGCTATCACAGGGGTTTATGGGCTCAGTAGGCGAAGTCACAGACAACGTTGGATTGCTCATACTTATTACACTGTTGGGCCTATGAGCACATTGTTTGTGTGCGAGCAATAGCCGATCCATCCAGCAGGAGAGAGACCGAGTACTGAGGTTGGGATTGAGTACGATGGGTCGAGGCAGAACAAGAGCAAGAGCTCAAAGCCGTGCGTGCGGGTGACATTGGGTATTACAGCGAGTATGGGGAGAGGTTGTGACGGTTGCGGATATTTGTTGGAGGCCCTACGGGAACTATATGGTAACCGAAAACATAATGAGGAGTTGAGAGGTGTAGAGCGATTGAGGTGGATCGCGGGGCACGAGCCGTGAATATGAGAGGATTCCTATAGCTCGCGTGCGGCGCACAATTTGGATTTGTGCGGGACATACCACGAGCTTATAAACCATATATGAGGATCGATGCGAGCAAAGCATTCTCACCACCCGGCCAACACCTCCGAAGGGCACGAGGAGATAGCGGCCGATCGCGAGAGGTAATGGATGCGCAGAATGACAGAGAGGCCTATAGATTATGGTGGGTAGCAGAAGCTGCGAGGTGTACGTGAGCACCACGACATAGCGGTGATTACGGCGAGAGAGGATCTTACGCAGCGTTTGGTTGAGCAGCTCCAAACGCAGTGAATGAGAGACAAGAGATTGTTAGTGGTTACGAGTCACAGGCGGCGAGACTCAGAGGCTGGAGTTCTCCATGCAGAGGCGTATTCATATGTTACAGGAGATTGGCAGATCGGTGGGTGGTACAATACACGCGGTACCTTTGAGGACAGAGAGGCCCGGCGAGAGGGGTCGACGATCACGATCATCACCTAGTTCGGGATGAGTTGTGATGGTCCGAGGTATATGTTAGTGAGGTATAAGAATAAATAAGGATGCTTGACTCACTGCGTGTCGATGATAGAGAAGATGTAGTTGTTTAACATCTAAATAAAATTGAATATGTATGTTGATTTGAGTTATGATAATAATAAGATTGTCGGTGTTTTGATTTTCGGTGTTTTGAAAAAGGATAAAGAGAAATGTGATTAAAATAAAAATACACAAAAATATTTATATTCACCACACAAGATAGGTTATGGTAGGGATGGTCGAGCTAACTTGGGAGACCCCATGTCTCCGAAGTGCGCCTACATAGCCCATTGTACAAAGCAAGGAAGGGCCTCGGACCGATGTAGTTCTCCTTAGGATCGGGGAGGGGTGAATTTAGGCAATTTGGTATGGTTTAGGCAATTTGTCGTTTGGTAAAAATAAAATAAATTTTTTTGATGTTGGTAGGGTAATGTTGTCGGTACTTTGGTAGGATAATGTTGTTGGTGTAGGTATAGGTAAAGCAAAGGTTAGCCTACCCAAGTAGTAGGAATAGTGTCCCGATTAAGATCAACACACAATTCTAGATGCGAGGCAAAGCGGAAAGAGTGCTCTGTAGGTGAAAAGAGCTAAACAAACCACACAACGTAGAACGAGCCTGAAGCCCTAAGTGCCGTGCACAGACGAGAAGTCCATAGTTGAAAAGAGTTGTATGATCACAATATATCAGGTGTACGTTACGTCCCTTGAGTTGAAACAAATGGTGAGGTGATGTGGATGATATAGCGGAGGTACAAAGAACTTGTTATAACGAAAGAGAACCTACCCTAAATAGACAAGTCCATGACCCAAAAAGTTCTTTTGAATGAGGCTTTTATTTTATTGAATGTAGACTGATCGATGCGGGAAGTCTACAAGGGATATTGATTATTTTATTCTTGAGGTCTTCACGAAGCTGATCAATGCGAGAAGCTTCTGATAAAGGCTGACTGTGTATAGCTGTCCTTGGGGAGCAAATTACCATTTATAGAGCCGAGATGATTTTAGTGCATAGCTGTCCCTCGTGAGGAAGCTTGATCTATTTATAAGAAGCACAATAGTTTGGCATATAGCTGTCCTTCGAGGAGCGATCTATATTTAATTTTAGATGACTAGATGTTCGTTTCATGAAGCATCTAGTTTAGTAGGAAGTTTGACTCAAGAAAATCCCATAAGAATACGGCTTATTTTAATACTTTGAAGTCATGGACTAGACTAAGAAGGGAAGGCATCATCAAGGGGAGGTGAGGATCAAACTATGTGAGCTGATTGTTATTATGAAGTTTAGGAACAGGATGTATGTAGTGGTAAGTGAGCTCAAGGGACGAGCGGCAGGTAGATAAGAAGTGATATAATACTAATTTCAACAAAGAGAATGGTCGAAGATGCAAGGCATTAGGGGTTCGAGTGCTCGGAGTTTACCATCGAGAAGCTAAACGATAAGTACCAGATCCATAGGTATGAGTGATTATATAAGGTCCGATCCAATCGGGAGCAAATTTTCCACGTTTGCTCTTTTCTAGTTTGGTTACATGTTGATTCTCTTTGAGAACAAGATCACCAATCTTAAAGGTACGCCATGTAAGTCGCTTATCATAAGCACGTTTAATGCGTTTTTGATAGATTTGAAGGTGATCAAGAGTCGAAGGCGGCGTTCACAAGAAGCTCAATTGGGCCAACCGCGCTCTTGGCAGAAATCATCGTTGGTGAGAATATCCTGAAGAGATATTCTAAGGGAGGGTATTTGTATTTCGAGAGGCAAAATAGCCTCTCACCAGATACCGAAAAGAAGGTGTGGCATTAGTAGAGGTACGAATGTTGATACGATAAGCCCAAAGGGCAAAGGGAATGTGATCGTGCCAATTTCTTCCAGATTCATTGACAACTTTCATGAGGATTTTGGTTAGTGTTTTATTAGAGGACTCGGCTTGCCCATTGGCTTGTGGATAGTAAGGTGATGAGAAACTAAGTTTGATACCAAAGTTGTCACAAAGGTCTTGCAACAACTTGTTTTTGAAAGATTTTCCATTATCATTATCGGCGGTGAGAACACCAAAACGACAGATAATGTGGTGGTTAATGAACTCGACAATTTTTTCTTTTTTGATTGAAATGAGTGGAATAGCCTCCACCCATTTTGTGTAATATTCGGTCGCTGTGAGTATCCAACGGTGACGTTGTGAAGAGGTTGGGTGAATCTCACCAATAAGGTCTAAACCCCATTGTGAGAAAGGCCAAAGATCTCGAGCGATCTGGAGCGGGTGGCTAGGAGTATGTTGAAGGTTGGCATGTTGCTGACACATAACACAACGCTTAACATATTCGTAGCAGTCGTTATTGAGAGTAGGCCAATAATAACCAAGGCGAAGGATTCGTTTGGCCACGGCAAGGCCGCTAAAATGTCCACCACAAATACCGTCATGGACTCGTTGATGGTATGAGTGGCCTCCACGCCCTTGATTAGGACAGTGAAGGAGGATACCATCAAAGCCACGTTTATAGAGGAGTCCCCCATGACAACATAACGCGAAACACTTTTAAGAAAAGCACGTTTGCCGTTACTTAGTAAGGTCGGAGTGGGAGGACAGAGATTGTAAGGTAGTCATGAAATGGTGGTACCGGGTATCCCGTGAATTAGTAGACACAAGTATTTATCGCATAAACTACCGGGTTGAATAGGATGGGGCAAAAGTTGTTGGACCAATGACGAATAATTCAGAGAGTCATTGGCGCAAGCGGGAATTTGAGGCTAAACAAGCCATAGTATCCACAAATTTGTTAGTGGAGCGGGAATGGTTTGTATAGAATAGTGGGTAAATAAAGCTAGAAGTGAATCCACGTAGTGTTTGTATTTTTGAAGTTCCTCATTTTGCATTGGTAGACACCCATAACTTGATTAACTACCAATTGAGAGTTCACAAAAATGTTGATAGATTTGATACCTAAGTGTAATGCAACTTGGAGACCGTAACAAGGGCCTCGTATTCGCCGTATTATTAGTGCAAGGGAAATCAAGTCGGAATGAAAGAGGCATAGGTTCAGCATTGAGAGGAATGAGAACAACGCCGGCTCCTCCACCGCTACCGGCATTTAGATCCATCGAAGAAGAGGGTCATTGGGTACGACTCCTCCGTGAGGGAAAGAGTAGCGATGAGTTCGTCGGGAAATGTGAAATTGGTAAATTGTTCCCCCGGTACAGGAGCGTCCGCAAGTTGGTCTGCGATGGTTTGTCCTTTGATTGATTTCTGGTGGATAAACTCAAGGTCGAGGTCGGCGAGAAGCATGAGCCATCTAGCAATGCGTTGGTTCAGATGAGGTTTGGCGTACATGTAATGGATGGGGTCTGTGTTGGTGATGACGAAAGTCTTGTGATTTAGAAGGTAGTGTCGGAGTTTGGTGGCGACGAATGATAGGGCCAGGCACAATTTTTCTACATGTGTGTACCTAGTCTCATAGTCCACCAAAGTACGACTTATATAATAAACGGCTTGTTCGTGATGCTCTGAAGTCACGATGCGCAAGCATGGCTCCTACGGCATGGTCGGTGGCGGAAAGGTAAAGGTAGAAAGGGCGGTTGTCTTGGGGTGGGATAAGCACGGGTGGTCTGTAAGAGATAAGCTTTGAGAGCTTCAAGGCTTGGTGACATTCTTCGCTCCATTGGAATGCAATATCCTTTTAAGGAGGTGATGGAAAGGTCGACACCGATCCGAGAGTTGGGAGATGAAACGTCGGATAGATTGGAGCTTACCTTGTAAACTACGCAATTGTTTGAGATTTTGGGTGGGGGCATTTCTAGGATAGCTTTGACTTCGATGGATCGACCTCAATGCCACACAAAGAGACGATAAAGCCAAGAAGTTTTCCGAAAGAACACCAAAAACACATTTCTTGGTTGAAGGCGGACGAGAATATTGTAATAAAGCGATCAAAAATAATGGTTAAAACATCAAGATGTTCACTACGATGTTTAGACTTTGAGAAGATCGTCGACATAGTCTTCAAGGATAGTGTGCATAATGTCATGAAAAATGTAGGTCATAGCCCGCCCGATAGGTAAAGACCAAAGCATTCTTAAGGCCAAATGGCATGACACGATAACAAAAGGTTCCCCAAGGAGTTATGAAGGCAGTCTTGTGTTGATCGGCAGGGGCAACCAAAATTTGGTTGTATCCTGAAAAGCCATCCATGAGAGAAAGCATTTCATGACCCGCAGTGAGATCAACAAGTTGATCAATACTTGGGAGGGGGAAGTCATCCTTAGGGCAAGCGAGGTTAAGATCCCGGAAATCCGTGCATATCCGAAGTCCCCCCGTCGCTTTCGTGACAGGTACGATGTTGGAAATCCATTGAGGATAGTCAATAGGCAGAATGAAGGAAACAGAAAGGAGTCGTTGGAGTTCCTCTTTGACCAAGAGAGCAATGCGTGGATGCATTTTTCTCAATTTCTGTTTGACTGGTTTGGAATCGGGGTTTAGGGTGATGTTATGGACGGCAATGGTAGGATCAATTCCTGGCATGTCAGCGTAAGACCATGCGAACGCTTGGTTGCAAGCACAGAGAAAGGTAGTAAAGGCGGCTTGTTCTGATGTGTTAAGGGATTGTCCAATCTTCACTATGTGAGGATCTTCCTCCGTGTGGATGTTGATTTCTATAGTAGATTCGTTCAGCATAGTTTGGGTTTCAGATGGTAAGGCGCGTTGAATATAAGAATCATCCGCGCCCAGGTAAGTGAGGATGGAGTCGTCATCCTGGCATTCAACAACATTAATCAAAGGCGAATCCTCTTCGATCATGTCTGGATACAGAAGGGGAAGAGAAGATGGGTCCTCATTATCGCGTTGATAAGTGAGAGGACCTATGAAGATAGCATTTATGAAAAAAAAAAGTTAGGAGGGATAGATTCAGGGTCCATCGATTCTGTGGGTGATGATGGCAAAGTGGGTGATGATGGTTCGGTAGGGGCAACGTCTTCCTCTTCCAGGATACAGCTGACAGGAGGTGTCTCTTGTGTAGGTGTTTCGGGAAAACCAAGACCACTGCGATCGTTATGTTTACGGGTAGTCACGGGAATGAGTGTATGTCGGCCTTGTTCGTAAAGGCCAAAACCAAAGCCTTTCCACGCACAGCGAGTCAAGAAGGTGAGGGCGAAATGACGATTTGTCAAGTATTGAAAATCGGATTGGAAGGGAACCACACCAAGAGGAGGTTCAGGGGTAATGGAGGATGTGTCAACACCCCCATACGTTAGGTTAGTGCGGCAATGGGGTGGTCCGTAAGAGATTACCTCCCTACGCGCGACGGTCGTAGGTGGGATGCGCATGTAATTGTCCGTACTCTGCGGGTAGGGAAAGAACTAACGTTATATAGGCGGTACTCCCCAGCGTGAGGTGATGAAAAACATCTACTAAGGGGTCGGAGGTTGGGATGTTAGGCTGCGGGAAGAGAAGTGGTTTGTGCGACGCGGTGGTTTCATCGGTTGAAGGCGTAGTGCGGTTGAGGTGGATGGTTGAGGTACATTTGAAGAGGATGGTTGGGTTGAATGTATGGGTGTCTTAATTGGTATAAGCACATCGTTTGGGCGGTATAACATATTGCAGGTTTTGAAGGGGGGAGGATCAGCTTTTACAGTGTAGGACTTCCCCTCGTACTCAAATTTTATGCATCGATGTAATGTTGAGGGAACGCATCCCATGGCTCGAATCCAAGGACGACCCAGCAATATATTATATTGGAACTCTCCTTCAAGGACATAGAAGAGTTCGGGCAAAGTACGTGGGCCTACGCGAATGTTGAGGATCACGGTGCCTAAGGTAGAAGTAATAGCATCATTGAATGATCGCAACATGATGGGGTTGGCACACATGCAACTAGAAGGGATGTTCATTTGTTGGAAGGCTTTTGAAGAGATGATGTTTAGCTAAGCGCCCCGTCAATCATAACCCGACGTACTCAAATGTCTCGGACGAAGCGGAAATGAAAAGGGCGTGGTCGTGGTCTTCGCACTAAAGTCGATAATTTCATCTTCCGAGAAACTAACCGCATGCGGCTTGTTGTTTTGAGCGTAGTGGTGGGGAGATGGATTGTTTGGTGAGAGAGGCAACGTGATTGGGTGTTAGAATGGAGGCAACGGGCAGGGTTTCGTTGGGTAAAACCTCTATCCCTTGAAGGATCTCAACGAGAGCTTGTCGATGAGATTCAGAAGTCTGAATGAGATCATATAGTGTCATTTTTACGGGTGATTGATGAAGCTGTTTGATCATGGTTCGGTGGGCAACTCCATTAGAGACGGGATAGGCGGGTCCGCGAATAACCACTTTAGGTGGTGGTGTAATTGGGATGGTTGAAGGAGAAAGAGATGCCGCAGGTGTGTTTTCTTTCGCTTTCCCATTGTTTTTCTGTCCTCGAGTAGCGACACTAATCATATTAATCTCGTAGATCTGAGATGAGGAAGATGGTTGGGATAATTCATGGTCTTCAAGAGGTGGGGTTGTAATAATGATAGATCTTGGTGAGGCGGGGATAGATGATATAGTAGAGGGAATTGACGCTAGAGGTCTCTCCCTTTGTAAGTTGTCTTTCTTAATCTGTCTATCCGGGAGAGGTGACTGACGAAGGAGGGTTTTTAGAGCTTTGCATCCCTCCACATCATGTCCTGGTGTGCGGTGATAAGCGCAGATTTTAGACTCATCGTAACCCATAGGTCGGGGTTTAGACGGGTCATAAGGTCTAAGTGGAGGTAGGGAAATGGTCGCATTCTCCACCAACATAGCAAGAATTTGGGCGTAAGATCCTTTGAGTGGGTCAAAATCGGAAGAGGATGAGGGTATTGATTGTGTGGGTTGTGGTAATGTTTGGGCGTGTTTAGTTCGTATGGGTGATGGTTTAGCCGAGGGGTGCTGACACATGTTTTTCACTAAACGTGGTTTCTTGGACACGAAGTTACGCTCAAATTGGTTAGATGATGAGGTTACGAGATGGCGTGGTAGCGGGAAACAACCACGGAGAAAGGGGAGTGACAGAAAATAAATCCTTTGATGATGGGATTGGTTTAGGGTTGATAGGTGGACCGGATACGCGGGGTAACGATGTTGTGATACCCTTTGATATCCTGCCATAGGTGTAGAAGGCGGAGGTCGCTTTTGCGAAAACAACGGAGGTATGATATATTGGTGTAATGTGGAGGGATGAGGTCCCAATATGGAAGGTGGGTGTGACGATGAGGTTTTAATTGTGATAGAGGCCGGATTGCGTTCGCTCTCTAGGTGGCGGAACGGATTTATTTTTGGATAGATCGAGTCGCTTAGGCGGGTGTGTCGATTGGGCATTGGTGAGGTCCCAAGCGTAGGGGAAGATCTGGTTAAGTTGATAGAAGTGGACGGGGCATTTGGTAGAGGTGAGGGGGGTGAAGGCGAGAACAGGGGCATTTTAAGCTTCTGTAAGCACTTCGGGTAGATGGTGGAGACATCAGGATCAGTCATTTGCATTTGAGTAGAAAAAGGGGTACTCAAACGTTCCCATAGGGCTGTCTATCTTCTGTGGAATGACATCTCAGTGTGATTTGTAATTTTGGTACGGAAGAAAAGTGAGTTGTAATTCCAGTCCATTGCGGGTGTGACACAGGAGGCAGATGAGGCACTGTATCAATAGATGTTAGGAGGTCAACCGGTCGTTGAAAAGATTTAGGCGATGAGGGACTAATAGGTAGGAGGGCGTGTTCGAGGAGATCTGTCATGTTAAAAGAATGTGGTGATGTTAGTGTAAGAGATTTCTCGTCTAAGGATGTCAAAAGGAGTGGTGAGCCTTCCTCTTGTAAAGCAAAGTGGCGAGAAGGGACGTTTGGGAAATAGATAAATTAGATAGCATCCGCTCACAGTCTTGTAGGGATGTGGTGTAAGAAGACTCATTGATGGGAAGAGAAGCCTGGGCAGTTAACTCTTCTATGGGTAAAGGAACGATTTCGCTTTGGCTTGATGGTGGTAAAGGAGGTTCGGGCTCCTGTGTTAGTGAAGAGGCTTGATTCAAAATTTTCTCGATAGAGGCTTTTGGCTGAGAATCGAAGACTGCATGGATCTCATGAACACTCTCCTCAGCTAAGATATCTTGGTTCACGTTGCTGCTGGACGAGTGATTCGGGAATGGCTTGTTGAAAATTTTCAGATTTCGGTTAGCAGGGGCGTTAGGATTATCGAGTGTTATATCCCCTGCATCAACCATTTCCTGCACTATGTTTTTCAACATCTTGCAGTTTTCATGACTATGTCCTTTTACGCGGTGAAAGTTACAAAAGTCATTTTCTTTGTACCAGGAAGGTATTGCGCGGGTGGAGTCAAACCCGGAGTGAGGTTTAACAGGGGGCAAGGTGATAGCCCCAGCTTTGAGCAATTTCTCCAATATCACACCATAGGTTTCTCCCAAGGGAGTGTAGCTGATGGGTTCGGCTTTGTATTTATAGGTGGTTTTTGGTGGAGTATTGGACGGTGGTTGGGATTTGACCATCACCGCGTGGACAGCTCCTTTTGATTTAGAAGAGGTGGACGCGTGAGGAGTGGTGGTATTTGGTTTATTGGTAGAATCAGGAGTTCGGAAAGTGGAGTTCTTGTTGCGCAACCGCAGTTTCTCTTCCTCTAAGGCTCGAATTTCTAATTTTCGAGCCATAGTAAAGGCCTCGTCGAATGTACGGAAAGTTTGAATTTGGAGGGTAGGGGAGATGTGCTTAGCGCAGGCCCGCGTAAACATTCGATGAGTTCGGTTTGAGGCAAGGCATACGTAAGTTGGTTGATAAGGCCCCGCCATCGTCCAACGAAATCTGCGATAGATTCGTCTTCGAATTGTCGGATGGCATAGAGGTCAGTGATAGATACTTTCTTGGCAATGTTAATGGAGAAATGATCCAAGAAAGATTGGGCTAGTTGGTTAAAAGAGAAGATTGAGGCTTTGGGTTAAAGCAATCGTACCACTCAAGCGAGCCCCGATAAGGACATGGGAAAGGTGCGGAGTAACAAGGCATCATCATGGGCAATCAAATAACAGGCATGTCTAAATGATCGCAAGTGTTGTTGAGGATCCTCTTTACTGTTAAAATGAGTAAACTTTGGCAACTCCCATTGAGGAGGATATGAATGAAGGGGACGAGAAGGGTGAATGGGCTCCGACAAACTTGCTCGTATGTCAAGTGCTACGACTTCCTGAAACAGAAGCCTCCAGGTTTTGCATTTTGTCCATCATTTGCTTGATGAAATCTGTGGTTGGATGAGATGATGGTGCCACAGAATAGGGATGTCCCATATAAGGTGTTGAGGTTACTAGATACGTGTATGGGAATGAAAAGGTAGGCGGAGCTTGAGAAGGAAAGCTCGTGTGAATAGGTGGCAGAGAGTAAGTCATGAATGGAGCAGTCTGCAAAAGAGATGAGGTAGGGGCAGTTGGTGGTAACGAAACGTGGGGTCCAAGATTAACAAAAGGAAAGCTAATCGGGGTCGTATGAACCTCTGCGCTGTCGGATTGGGAGACGGGGCTAGAGATGCAGGAAGCAAGGCGGTATTATCAGGAGGAGTGGGAGCTAAATGAGCGGCTATACCGATAGGCATACCTACAAACTGAGCTGACCATCGGAGTGTACGGTCGGGGTATGAGACAAATAGTATTCATGTACAGCGCTGGAATTAGCATCCAAAAACTTGGCAAAGTCCTTATCTCCCACAAGAATTTTGGAACCTCACTGGTATCAGTAGGATTCCCCATAGAAGGTGAAGGGGGCGATTCAGGCAAAGAAACAGAGCAAGCGTGTGAAACCATGGCGGCAGCTTGTTTTCGAGTGATAACAACCATGGACAAGAACACACAGGAAAGTTTCAATCTATCAAGAACAAAAACAAACCCAGAATGATGAATTTGGCAAGTTGCTGGTTTGTCAGGGGCTGAGAGAGACAGTAACCGATATCGGTTTACTAACCGGTGTCGGTCACAGAGGAAACGACGTCGGTCCTTTAACCGATGCCGGTGTCAAAAATCTAGGATAAGAAGATACAAAGGGGCTGCTAATTTGATTTTTAGCAACGTTGAGTATTTTTATCAACTTATTGATCACAGAAGACAGAGTATGACAGAGAAAACAGAACAGCAAACAAGCAAGATGCACACGCAAATCCAGAGATTAACCCTAGGGTTAATTTTAATTATTGTGGGCTTATGCCTTTAGACGTAGAATGATGTCAGAATCCTAAACAAGAGACTTAGAGGAAATGTCAAGTTGTTTTGGCTTATAAGGTTACCTCAATCGGGCGGAGGAATACCGCGGAAAAAGGGGGATGTTTGAGTTGTTGTGTTAATTGTGAAGTGATTCGGTATGTGTTGTGCAGTGAATGTAAGATTAATTTCCTGTCAATACCGTGGATATCACCCCCACGTGTACGACCTGTTACTTAATCTATGTTCACTAGAATTGAAAAACAACAGGCAGGAATGCAATGCATGTGTTTTAAAAACCCAAATCGAAAGTGATATTCAATGAAGCAAAAGAGATGACTTTTACTAATGCAAGATGCAAAAAGCAAAGCAAGTTCTTTTACCAGAATAATAAAATACCTTGTGAATATCTCTAGAAGAAGAAAACAGCAAGTATGCTCCCTATATGAAAGCAAGCAAGAAATAAAGATAAACCCAAAATGGGTCCCACCGGGCGTGCCAAAATGTTTCACTCGGAAATGCTTCGTTCCTTATAGAAAATGAGATAAGGTTAGGGTTAGGATGAATACCGTAGAATGTCGAGATGATGTGCGCGTACCGTAGAGAAAGATCAAAGTGATTGCGAAGAACTCCTTTTTGTCTTGGAAGGACTACTGCAAATAAGAACACAAGACCACAAGATTTTGATTAGATAATAAATGAGGGAAGCGCCTTGGGCCCAGAAATATGAAACTTCCTTCGAAGGTGGTCGGTTCCCTCCGCCGATATGAGTTAACACAAAATATCGTAAAATATCAATTAAATTGCTTGGCTGAACCGGGTAGGGGAAAGGCTGTTTTTCTGGTTTTTGATCAAAGGAACCGATGCCGGTTACCTATAACCGATGGCGGTCACTGATAACCGATACCGGTTGGTTCTAGGATCTTCTGGGCTGGTTGTGGTGTTTGTAATGGCTGTTTTTTGGATAGTATTAGGAAATGGGATGGTTAGAAGCTAAAGAATGATAGTTAGAGGCAATGGTACGTTGGGTAATGGATTCAGAAACGGATTTGGGAAGATTGCAATTCCAAAAGCATAAGAAATGTTATAATGGAGGACATGCAAGATGTAACTTACTGGTTTTGATGAAGGTGCAAGTTGATCTCCTTTGCTGTAAGCACGTCTAGTATTTTCGCTCGTCTCTGCTTGGTCAAGTGAAGATCTGGAATCCGTTCCTCGCTCGCAATGCCCTTTGTTGATCCAGAAATCCTTCGACTGATCTCCCGAAATGAAATTCCGATCCGTTGTTTTGGTTTGGGGAGCCCATTTACAGGGAACCGATGGCGGTTACGTAACCGACGGCGGTCGAGTAGGAACCGGCATCGGTAAGGAAAAAGTAGGCTATTTTTAGTAAAATAGCCCGCCTTCCCTGTTTTTCTCCCGAGAGATCAGTTGCGGGCTTGGTCAAGTGGCTAGAAGGTCGGCTTTGGGTGCGAGTAAGGAGGCATTAGTTATGGATGTGAGTCTAGACCAAGTCATGGGTCTTAATTAGCTTAGTTTAGGGTTAGGGCTAGGTCATGATGAGGTGGCAAAGTGAGGTGGCGGGTAAGGTGATGTGGATTTATCAATTACAAGGTAATTAATAAATAATTGTGTAAAGTTTAGGTAATGAGGTTAGGTTGCGAAATGGGATGCGGGTTACAAGGGGTCGTGAGACACGAATTTGGTGTCTACAACTAGAACGAAGATTTCTATTTAAGGGACTAGAAAACTTTCAAGAAAATAACAATTTTGCAAAAAGAGACAGATCAAGAATGCAATTTTGAAATCAAATAAAAGATTTATTGATCTTTGAAATAGGAATTGGAATTTAGTTTTGCAAGAAAGAAGAAACTTTAACTTTGTGAATTATAAGTGAAAGAAGCAAGACCAAAATGAAGGAAGGAAATGCTACGGAGAACTGACGAAAAATAGTGAAGAAACAGAACAAAAGCTCAAAAATGGAAAAGAAATGAACTTACCAATAAGGGACTTTGGTCGGGTCCCACCGGTGTGCTAGAATGTAGATCAAGAATTTCCATGCTTGTTACTCCCGTCGAAGTTAATGCACCAAACTAAACACAAAAACCCTTAAAAACACAAATGAAATCGATGCACGATAGATAAGACAAGATCCAAAGATGTAGATGGAAAAGAAAGCTGATGTAGATAAGACGGTGCACACGAGCGATCCTGAAAAGTAGATCCAAGAAACTTACGAGACACGATGCTTGACAAAAAAAGGTCACGTTAAAAGATATTTGGGTGGATTGCCCAAAAATTAGGTACGGGAAGCAATAAGCTCCCTTGGCGGATGTCATTCCACGTTTTTAATTAAGGAAAGAAGCATACATGATAAAAGATATAAGTAAATGTCTAGATTTTGATTAAAAATGATAGACAAAATGTAAACAGTAGACAAAAACCAATAGAAAATGAGAAAGTGTGAAAACAATGCTAGATTTGTGTTCCCTGAATTATTTTACCTGTCCGCAGGTAGATCGGTGTTGATTAGGAAAATCAGCGTCGATTGATATAGGTCGGCGTCGACTTTAGAGAATCAAAGTGTCGAATGGGTATGGTTGGTGTCGACTGGGTATGGTCAGCATCAACTTGGGGAAAATTGTAGGAAGATTGAGAAACAGATAGTGGAAGCTATATCATCGGTCTCCGCTGGATCTGTAAGATCCGTAGGGATACTAAAAAGGCTCCACCTTCGCTAGATGCAGGAACAGAGTCACCAAGAGATCGATGGAGGCTCACAATGTCGATGTGGTAGGAGCAGAGTAATGGTACTCCTCTCAGGGATTGATTTAGATAGAATTCACTTTTGCTTGATAGATAATTCTTAGACTTGATGCTCAAAACTCTTTGTCGTTCTTTCTGTCTAACCAAAACTAAATTCTGGCTCTATATTTGTAATCGGTGCCGACCGAGATGAAATCGGCGCCGACCGAGTACTTGGTCGGTACCGATCGGGAATAGACTCGAAATGGCCAAAAGAGGTGATTTTTGGAAAGATGAAAGTGATCCTTCCACCTCAAATACGGGAAATATCTTGTTGCTCAATTTGGGAGGAGGAGAAATAGGGGGAATAGATGGATAAAATAGATATGGGAGGTTAGGAATTGATATGGGGTAGATAAGTGGTTAAGATATATATAAAAATTATAATTAAATAGTTAACATTTAATTATCTATGGGTAAACATAATGGGGTGAAATAAACTTAGGATAGATATTTAAATCAAATATTAACTAATACCCTAAGGGAGAAGTGGTGATATAAACGTGCCCTAGGTTACCCGAGAAGGCAAATGCACATGGGGGCACTAAATTGGATAACCAATTTTAGGTGTCTACAAAAGTATCAATTGTTCTATGGGCATAGACAACCTATAAGAAATTTAATAAGGCCATGCCATTTCAATTGGTGTTTGGCACGAAGGCTATTTTTCTAGTTGAATTCATGTTACCATCACTGTGTATAACACGCACAAGAGGGTTAGATGATGAGAAAGCACTGGAAGAATAGATTGATAAGTTGATGCAGTTAGATGAAAGGTGATCACTTGCAAGATGGAGTCGAAGATGGAAAAATTAAGACAAAAGGCATGGCATGATCATCATCTCAAGAAAAAGAAGTTTGAGGTTGGGAAGATGGTGTTGTTATATGATTCCAAGTATCTATGCCATCCTGGGAAGTTGAAAGTCCATTGGTTGGGACCTTACATCATCTTGTACATCCTTGATTTAGGTGATTTCAAGTTATAAGCATTGGATGGGATGAAATTACCAAAGTTATTTCAATGGGATTAGGATGAAGCCCTACTATAAATAAGTCTTCTTGGTGTTTTTAATAAGGCAATGTTGCCGATTAGCTTAGAATTTCTCTTTATGATTTTTCTTTTCTTATGTTCTCATTATTTGTTCCTTATATTTTTTTGTTTTGCGCCTTGTGCACTAGTAACCACATTAATTTTTCCAAGGATGTGTATGCATAGAGGAGCATGCATTTGTTTTAGTTTAGGGTGGAGTAATGCAAAGTATAGGCCTATAATATAAGATAAGTGGCCTAGTAGAAGGAAGGATGTAAGGTTGATAAATCACATGAGGAAATGGTGGATAATGAATTATAGTTTCAAGGAGGTTGTAATAGAGACCGCGTATAAAGGATGAAGAGTGCAGGAACAACATAAGCTAGAAAGGGAAAAAATCAGGTAAAGGAAAGAAGAAGTGCCTTCGGTGCTCTATATGCACATGTAAGAGTCTTCAGTCAGATTGGATTTTTGTGTTCCAGAAGGTTGTAAAGGATTTTTCACATAGGATGTGTCGTGTGGGTAAAGACACTTAAAGTCGGCTTAGTGGGAAAATCTACATTTAATGTTAAGGTACATTAGTAGGTGGCATAACATTTATTGTTAGAGGGAAGAAAAAACTGTAAATACAAGGTTGGGTAAGTCATTTTCTATCTTGCTATTATGAATTTGAAGCACTCTTGTGAACTAGGGAATCCAGAGAGAAATTTATGTGAAGGAAGAAGAATTTGAAAATTTAAGCATGTGACTAGAGTAGATCTGCAAACTAGAAGGAAAGAGTACAGATGTAAGGAAAGGTTGTGTGAAGGGCACCATCTTGTGGAAGGTTTTCCTAGTTAGGGTTTGGCAGCTAGGGCATGAAGATAGAAGGGTTTATTCCAAGATTTGAGCTTTGGAGTTGAGTTTGGAGTGTTGCAGAGTAACAGAGTAGAGTGAATTTGTAGTTATCTCGATAGAAATCATGACACCCAAGAAAGTAACCATTTCACCAAAGAAAACAAAGGGCAAGAGTAAAGAAAAGGAACCAGCTACCGTTACAAGCTCCAATGAAGAACGATATGTGGAAATGTAGTACCCGGATGGGGTATTGTTAGGAATAGAGTAGAAGTCACACTTGTGAAAGATTGTCATGAGTGATTATAATCATCACACAAGTAAAAGCGAGAAAGAAATGGCACTATAATTGGTTTTCTGGCTAACAAAAGGACCCCAGATGGGATGCCTATTTATAGCAACGAGGTGAAGGTAAAATTAGAGAAGGCATGATTATTGCAATTGTATGCATTTCTTTACTTTGGCAAGCCTAAGTGCTTTTATCAATGGTTAATGACACGCATGTATGAGGATCACTTTTATTTTGTGGGGTGTAAGATGTGCAAAACACCACAACTGATATCCAAGTTCACATGCCTTATTTGTGAATGAGAAATTATAGATGATTATCTAAGTGACAAGGAGGATATCAAGGAGACTGTAGTTGCGTATGACTACAAACAAGGGTCATGATAATTTGACATTGCTGAGATTCTAGACCCTGTTATGAGGATGGCTAGAGAGTGGGTAACCAAGCTCAATGATCAGAATGATGGGAAAAAGTAAATAAGACATGGCTAAATCTATGTCAAAAGATATCAAATGGAACCATTTATAACTTTTCCACTTTCATTGCAGATGAGATCATAAGAAGTGCACAGGAGGGAGAGAAGATATTATTTGGAAACTTCATCCTCACCATCATATTTTTAGAAATTAGAGTGTCGATGGGCCAAAAACATTTTTTTGGGAGTATCCTCATCCGTAAAAATATTTTAAAAATGCACTTGTGAAACCATGATGGCCACTCATAAGACGCACTCTGGAGAAGTGGTATAAATGAATGGGTGATGCATTCTAGGAAGAGTGGAGGATCCCAGAGTAGTTTCTTGTGCTCATGGATGTAGAAGATGAATTTGTAGTGTATCAACATTTTTGCATTGGCATATTTACATTAACAAGTGGTACTAAGGGACCATGGTGCAAGCTACCCTTCTCCTTTACTCGCATAATAATTTCAAGCAGGTTCAACAGTTCAAAGTAGCCAAAATACTAATGTTCGACCTTAGTGAAGAGAAAATTACCACCACGAGTTGTGGCTGAAAGCTCATGTATCCTAAAAAGTGTGTGTATGTGGAGAAGTATGTCTCCCACGAGGTTCAAATGATGAAACCAATAACACTGCCAATTGTTGGAAGGGCTGTAGCAAGAATATATCTTTGCATAAGGCCAAAGTTTGAGAAAGGCACATATCTAGAGAATGATGTCTCCATACTAGAAGACCCCACAAGAATAAAAAATTCTGTCTCCAAGAAGAGAGAAAGAGAAGAGGTACAGGAGAAGAAATCACTAAGTGTGTAAACCAAACAATCGGTGGGCATGCCTAAAGCAGTCACGAAACCTAGCACTTACGTGCGAGAGAAAATAGTCTCCTATTGAGGTGAATACCCTATAAGAAGAGGCACCAGAGCATGAAGAGCACCTCACCCATAAGGAATCTCCAATGAAGAGATCACCTATCAAGGAGAAGGAAAAGGAAGAATTTCTGTGTTGGAATCCTTAGTAAGGAAGAAGCAGAAGGTGATGATAAGCGGACTCGTAAGAGATGGAGAGTTTAGATGCATGCATCGGTGACAAGGATGATGATGACAAGCATGAAGGAGGTGAAGACCATATAGTATATGATGTGCATGATTCTGAGGAGGAAGGAGATGAATAGTATAACAAGGAAGATGAGGAGAAGAATGATGAGGAAGATGTTGAGGCTAAAGGAAATGGCATGAGCAAAGAAGTAAGCACCACGAACCAAAGAACCTCGAGCCTCGCCAAGGAGGAAGAAGAGAAATCTATGGAGAGAGAAGTGGCTAGATCATGAAGAATTTGGTGGAGCAGAGTTGGAAAGGAGTGTGGATGAGATTATAAAGGAGATAGAAGAAGAGAGGGTTAGGAAGGAGTATGACGAGAATGGGTGTGATGGGTCGTTGTATTCTTCCAATCATTTAACTGACATAATCTTTGTCAGTGTCATTCTAAACCAGGGCTGTGTCCTAGGAAATATGCAATGGAGTCTAGGAGAACTAGTTATACGTTGAGTTTGTTGGGGGGTTGCTTAGTTTTAGTGACTATTCTACAGAAGTGCAGTTAAAATCTACAAAAATTAAATACAAGTCTACGGAATTCAACTATTTGCAATGAAATGGATTTCAACAACTAATCTTCTACTATAAAGTAAAATACGCACACACTTATTCTTAACAAATTAAATCATAACTAAATAACTGGAATTTTTAGTAGAAAGCAAGATTGTTCATGAACTAAATTTTCATAACAAAAGCATCTACTCTAAGTGAAAGTGGTAATGGAGAAAACAAGGACAGTTAATCAAAGCATGCATGCAAAAACTCATCAAATGATAATTGTAGTAAAACTAATTGAAGGACTGTATGCATGTAAAACTCAAAGTAACCTCGTATCTCCTTGGTTGAGTGGGCCCTTTCTCTTCCTTGGGATAGAGTGACCAAAAACTTCTGATTCTCAAAATTCAGTAGATTTCATTAACTTTTAAAATGCGTTCATAACATATCAAAAAAACAAATCTAGAATAGTATGCGAGATAATATTCTTCGATAATAAAAAAATTGGTACCTCGATTCGAAGACAAAGTATTCATATAGATAATGTTGGTTACAAGATCCGCCATATCAGGCGGCATAAAACATTGTCCATAAAATATCAATTTAAAACTCATATATTCCTATGGGCTGTTAGAGTCAAGCCCAAGCTAATAGGTCAATTCGATGGAAACAGTCTTCAGCCGCATGCTTCGAACTCGGGCTTCTTATCCACCAGTAACTTCCATTATTCCCTGCACACATCATCACATTTGATCTCATAAAGGTAGTTAGTAGGAAGTTCATGGGATAAATGGTTTTCATAAATAATAGCAAGGAAAATGCATCAACCTACTAAGACATGACTACACAAAACATCCCCATATACTAATAAGTCATATCACAAAGAGTATTTCTGGTTTGAAGAAATGATATAAATGAGCCAAACAATGCACTCATCATTTTCCCCTAACTTTACCTGTTGCATGTCCCAATGCAACTCATCTATGCCTTGCTCTCCTTCCAAGTTGGTCAGCCATGTCATACTCCTTGAATTGATCAACGTATTGCTTTGTGCTATTCTTGCAGCCCTGAGTATTGGAGGTCATTTCCACCCAGGCAGTGAAACTGTCATGGGACTGTGCTGCATTGTTCTGCCAAGTCATGAGAGGGCTCAAGAGGAGTGGTGGCTGCACTTGGAGGCCTGCCCATTCATCAGTGTATTGCTGGCTGGTTTTCTCTATAGTTTGTTTGATAATGGCGATGAGGGCATCACCCCTTCACATGCTCCAACTCAAATTCTAGGGAGAGAGGACCTCCCTACATTTCAAAGGCAGGCTTAAAGTATCCCATCTCCTGTCACAAGCTTGCCAAGCAGCCCCAAAATTCTCCTGACTATAATTTTCAAAATCAATAATACACTGAAGAAAAATATGAGAAGTATTCACCCCAACCCCTACCTGATAGTACAATGATCTAAAGTTTTTCCACAGGGTGACATCTGTATGATGAGTTGGGTGAATGTAAAATCTGATGGACTGAGCAAGTGTTATTAAAACTGTCTATTTGTTGCCTCCAAATTATCTGATTCCGCAATACAGACTGAAAGGCTTTAATTTGAAAATCACCCACAAATAGGTTGATCAAGAAATCAAGGACATTGGTCACTATCATGTTATGTAGATAAAATTCAGAGAAAATTTTGAATTTTTGGAGTGTTGTTCTTGTAGACTGATAAAAAACTAGGGCCATCAGGAATTTCGTGAGGGGCTTGAGAACACAATTGAAATAACTGCCAAGAATAAAATTGTTCTTGGACATACATGTTGTAGACTGAGGAGGGTTTCCTACAGGACAATATTTTGATGGCTAAAGGATAGAAAAAGTCTAAGATAGATGTTACTTTTCATTTTTCCTCTTCCAGAGATTCTTTTTTTTTTTTTAATTTTTGATTTTCTTTCCACAATTCCCTTTCCTGAAGGGACAACTGTTGGAAATTATTCAAGAGGGTAAGACTCTTATCACGTTGTCACTTTAGACAACTCACTTCAAGCTACAGGGCAGCAATCTCCTGAACTTTTTCTACTATCTTTTGTGTAAATTCAGCTTGTAATAAAAGGGTGGATTCTTCCATACCTTGTAACTGAGATTTTAGCAATGTGATCTCCTCCAGATAGTTGTGAGAAGGTGCCACTTGGGTGTCAAGCATTTCCGAGTTATAGTGTGAATTTCCGTAGATGATGAAACAACAGATGATGGAGCAGTTGGGACATCCTCCATATGCAGCTCCTCCCGAATGTGGGCGGTGTCATCAGGAAAGGACTCCGATTAGAAACCACCTGTTTGTAGAAATGAGCTAAGCCGTCGGGACCGTAGTTGCATGGAGGAAGATGGGGCCATGGGACACTTGCTTTTGAATCAAAAATGGATGGGGATGGTCCCTTAGGAGTACCAACTGTGTCGGCGTGCTCAGGAACATCAGCCGCCTCTGCTTGACTATGTGAAGGGCCCGATGCAAGGGTAGACCAGAGGTGCAGAAGAGAGACCAGATTTTAATTTCTTAGGCCTAGACCCTTCACCACCAACACATCCCTTGAGCCTCCACTTTGGGAAAAAGAAAACTTGGTGTGAACACAACAGATGAATCAACCCCAGGTGCTTAATCATAGACTTGCCCCCACTGGACCGGTGTTTCTGGCATACCTTAATGATGGAGTTTGCAAGGTACTCTAGAAAATTTACCTGAAGGGCCTGGTTGACATGTCCCTTTTTAAGGTGAATGAGCATTTTGAGCACATCACCACCCAGAATAGAGGCCTGGCTGTCGCATATAAAATACCTGTTGACCCATTTAGCAATCTCACCCCAGATTCCAGGAAAAATTTTCCGCTTAACACCCTTTTGGACACCTAATGGAGTTAGGATGACCTCTAGGAGTGCCTCTCCATCGTGGAATTAAGCAATCAGAATTTGCAAAGGGGCATTCGTCATAACCTTTAAACCAAAATTTGGCAGGCCAGACAGGTCAGAAATGACCTGACTGGTAATTTCAACTCTTCGTCCACCAACTTG
Source organism: Taxus wallichiana var. yunnanensis (assembly GCA_018340775.1). NCBI lineage: Eukaryota > Viridiplantae > Streptophyta > Pinopsida > Cupressales > Taxaceae > Taxus > Taxus wallichiana. The sequence continues at coordinate 664,549,146 of CM031237.1, read as the reverse complement.
TGAGCATGTGGACTCAAAATTGTTCAAGAACTCTTCCACAATGCTCTCATCAAAACCTTCAAATTTCCGAATGAAATCTAACCATCTGAAATCATGAAATACCTATGAAAGGGTGGCATTGGAGTAAGGCGTCAGGTGAAGCTAGGTTTGATGTCTTTTGTGGTCCCATGCTGAGCCAAAAAGTGAGAAATACATGGTAGCAGAAAAACCAGAGCAGAGCATCTCTTCCACTTCCCATCTGATAAAACCAGTCATGATTGATGTGCATACCACAATGGGAAGAAGTGGTTGTAGAGAGCATTAAATTTCAAATGACACCATATTCCTTGGGTAGCGCAACATCAAGCGAAGGTGACGGCGAAAAAATAGTGATGAGACCGGCCACTCGTGTGAGACTAAGATTTTTGGTGCAGCACATATCCCATGGTTGAGGAGCAAGTGCCATCTGTCCTGATGTTAGAGAGTGTGACACATCAAAGCATGTGGAGATTTATGAGCCATTACTCCTTTTATGATGTTATTCTTAGAGCCAGATTTGGAAGAGAACTGGAATGATCATAAAGCAATCATTTCATGATGGCTTCATAATGAAAAATGACTACATGGGGAAATATTTCGCATAGAAATATCATTAGCAAATTAAATGCACTTACCCATGCCACATTTAGTCAGCCGATATCTGTAGATTCCTATGCCTTGCAATTTGGGATGAAACATGATTAGTGGCAGTAGAAATAATGAAAATTCTTGCATTTATTGGAAATTACAATAAAAACTGCTAACTAAGGGAAGAAGATCGAATGAAGGACCATCTTCCTTTATTGAATTTCAAAAGATTAATTACTCCATGTGTGAGAGGCAAAGAGCCTCCTTAACATGCATGTCTGTTCGTAACAGAATGTCGTTGGTGAAAGTCTTCTTATCCAAAGCGGTTGGTGATAAACTCGGAGCCTATGCCCATTCACCAGAAGAGTCTATTTGTCTCCATCAATTGGTATCAATTGAACAGAGCCATTATCAAACACTTGATTTACCTGATAGGGACCTAACCAACACGTATGCAACTTGCCTTTAAACTGTTGATAGTGGGAATCAAAGAGCAAAACCCACTATCCTTCATGAAATATCCTTTTTTTTGATGTGAGCATCATGCCAAGTTTTCCATTGATGCTTGTAGAATTTCAGTGCACTGCTATGCCTCCATCCACATTTCATCTAATTCATTCAACTGCAACACTCGTTCATGTTGTGCTTCATCCAAATTGATCCCAACTTCCAATGCTATTTTCAGTGCACAACTTGAACTCAACAGGTAATAGTGGCTTCTTCCCAAAGACCAGCTCATAGGGAGAGAAACTAGTAGTTGTTTTCCAAGTCGTGTTGTAGGCCCAGATGGCCTCAAGAAGCTTTGGTACCCAATTCTTTCTATCGGCATTGACCACCTTAGTTAGAATATTCTCGAGCTCTCGATTGGTTACCTCCATTTGCCCATTGGATTGGGGGTGATATGATGATGATTTTGGTGCCTGATTATGTATACTCCTAAGAAAGCTTCAATCATATTTGAAACAAATTGAGGACCTTGATCAGATACAATGGCCCTTGGTGCTCCAAATCGCAGCAATATCCGGTTGTAGAGAAAATCAGCAACAACATCTTCATTGGTAGATGCCAATGCTTGAACTTCAGCCCATTTGGTGACGTAGTCCATGCATACCAAGAGATACTCCTTCCCAAAAGATGGAGGATCAAATGGTCCAACAAAGTCAATACCCCATTTCTCAAATGGTCCTAGAACCAACTGAGGGTTTAGAGGCATTTCCGTAGAAAGTGTAGGTTTTCCCATTCATTGGCATGCATCACACTACCACACATACTTTTTGACAGTCTTATGGAGGGAAGGCCAATAGTACCCTACTCCAAGGATCTTGTGAATTGTTCATTTCACTGAATAATGTCCACCTCCTGGCTCATCATGACATGCTCACAGTATGTCATGTACCTCATCCTCTTGAACACACCTGTGAAGAACCATGTCAGGACAACATTTAAATAAGAATCCATTACACCATTTATACGTTGCACTATTTCTAACCAATCACCATCTTTCCTTATGAGTAAAATAGGCAGGAAAATTCCCTGTTGTTAAATAATTCACAAGATTAGTGAACCAGGAGTCTTAGTGGAGATAGCAAACAAGTGTTCATCGGGAAATTGGTCTTGGACTACTTCGTCATCACCTGAAACATTTATTCTGGAAAGAAAGTCAGCAACAACGTTAGATTTCCTAGGCTTATCTATAATAGTGAGATTGAATTCTTGCAACAAGAGTAACCAGTGAATGAGCCTTCCACCAACCACTGGTTTGTTCATCAAATATTAAATGGTAGAGTGGTCAGTGTAAACAAAATTTTTATATCCAATGATGTAATGATGAAATTTATTCAAAGCATATACAACAACCAAAAACTCTTTTTCCGTAGTAGTGTAATTATTTTCCGTAGGAGTCAGATTTTTGTTGATAAAATAAATTGCATACATATGATCTTCTGAGTCTTTTTGTCCAAGGATAGCACCCATGGCTGTATTAGAAGCATCAGTGTGGATATGGAAAGGTTGTCCCCAATCAGGGCCACGTAAGACAAGGGTTGTTGTCATCTTTTCTTTGATAGAATCAAATGCTTGTTGACACTGAGAAGACCATTCAAAAACACAATCTTTGGTTAGCAATGAAAACATTGGGGTGGAAATTTTTCTAAAATATTTTATGAATCGGCAGTAATAACTTGCATGGCCAAGGAAACTTTTGATATTAGTCTGATTAGCTGGTATAGGTAATTGGGTGATGACTGATATATTTTTGGGATCCACCTTTATACCTTGGGTTGAAACATGGTGACCTAAGATAATTCCTTGACCAACCATCATTAGACATTTTTCATGACTCAGAGATAGTTGGTGTTGTTCACATCGACTGAGTACTTTCTCAAGATTATTCAAAGATTCTTCAAAAGTGGATCCATGGACAGTGAAATCATCCATATAAACCTCAACACAGTCATTAGCAAGATCTACAAAAATGGCCAAGATCACAGTTGAAATGTGGCAGGGGCATTACAAAGCCCAAAAGGTAAGACTCTGTAAGTGAATGTACCCCAAGGGCACGTAAAAGTAGTCTTATCTTAATCAGCAGGGGCAATACTAATTTGATTATACCCACTAAACCCATCCAAGAAAGAGAAATATTTCTTACCAGCCAAATTTTCCAAGACTTGGTCAATGAAAGGCAAGGGAAAATAATCTTTCTTGGTGGCTTTGTTAAGTTCCCTATAATCAACACATATTCGCCACTTACCATTCTTCTTGGGAACAATAACTAATGGGGAAACCCACTGACTATCAGATATAGGATAGATGAAACCTACCTTTAGGAGCTTTTTGATCTTAGTTTTGACTGTCTCTCAATGTTGGATTGATTCTTTGTGCGCCCGCTTTGCCTTATAGGTTTGACGTCATCGGTGTAAATATGATGTGTACAGATGCTAGGATGAATTCCTTTCATATTAGTGTAATCCCAAGAAAAATCATGAGAATGTTTCTTCAGAACCTCAAGCACCCTAGCTTCTTGATTGACCTCTAAGTCACTTCCTATAGTCATCTCTCTACCCATACTGACAAGCACCTGCTTAGTATCATTCGCAAGAGCAAGCTCTATACTAGTGATAAAAGAATTCAATGGGAAAACATGGGGTTGAAGCATGTGCAGGATGGATATGTTATCAAAAGACAAAACCTTAGTTAAAGGACAATAGAAATCAGGAACTAAATGTTCAGAATTATAAGCATAGAGTTTCCTACCAGACTTAGTAGAGGTAATGTCTAATGCTGATATTCTAAATTCCGTAGTAGTAGTGTTGATTTCCGTAGTTACAGAGTCCTTGGAATCAGTCAGCACATATGACTCTGTAGCTTCTATCATATGATTGTGTACTATAATAGTGGCTAGAAAAGAAGAATTCAAAGAGTTAGCATCCAAAGAATCCACCCATACCTGGTCATAATTGTTCGTATAAGGTTGGGTAGGAGGATATAATGAAATGTGTTTGGATTTCTGCCCATTTAGAATTGTCATGTTGCCTGACCTACAGTCAATGTAAACAGCAACCGTAGCTAGCCAAGGTCTTCCCAAGATGACTGGATATCCTAACTTCCAAGCTTTAGGCTACAAAACCATGAAATCAACTGGGTACTCCCATGATTCAACAGTGACCATTATATCTTCAACCACACCATCAGGTATAGTAATGGATTGATCTGCTAACTACAGAATAGTGTTGGTTGGTTGAAGTCCTATCAAGGATAGTAGGTTAAACATTTCTGTTGTGATGACATTAATAGCAGCACCAAGATCCACCAAAACATTAGATATTGACTGGTTGTTTATACAAATAGTAATGACAGGGCTCCCAGGATCCCCATATTTTGGTGAGATGAGGGTGCCAGCAACTAAATCAGCTAAATTCCCTTCAACTCTGACAGTCTTTGGGTATTTCTTTTTTTCTTCTTGGTGTCTTTATACATTCGTTTCTAATGGTTTGGTTTAGTTCAAGGATGTCCCTTATTACACGTAGCAGTGGAACCTCAATATGTACTTTTTTCAATTCCTGAACTAGTTTTGTTTCATCTATGATCCGAGTGTCCTATAATTGCTTAGGAAAAGATGCTATAGTCTGTTTAGGTATTTGATCATCCTGTTTATCTAGCATTGGTGAAGAACTAGTGTTACCCTCAAGTTTTTCTTCCTTATTGGCATCATCAGGTAGTTTTGTGATAACAACAGGAGGGTTCAATATTTTGCCAGATCGTAATCATAAATTACCAATAGTGTTAACTTGCATGGTGTTACCTGTGTCTGTGTCATCAATCAAAGTCGTTGATTTTAGGATTGGATACTAGCTAAACCGGAAGTTGTGTTTGTGTTTCTTGTCCTTGATTTTGGTAGGCTTGAGGTGGAGGCATTAAAGCTTGTTGTGCCTTCCGGAACCTGCGTTGTTGAGTACCATTTTGTGGTGGTGCCCAAGACTAATTTTGACTAAAATTTTGTTGAGGACCCCACTACTGATTGTGCCAATGATTGGTTGTAGGTGGTGGAGCCCAACCTTTGTCCAAGGTGGTGGATATGGATAAGTCATCTAGTTTGAGTTTTCCCACTCAGGTTGTCCCCAAGAAGACTGAGAGACCTAATTTGGCCATGGAATTCTCCAGGGATTCTGAGTTGTTCTAGATGGGAACCCACCCTGATTGTTTGGTCTTTGGACAAAATTTAATTCAACACTTGTTTGAGAGATGGCATTCAAACCTCCCTTCAATTGTGGTAGAAGTGTGCAATGTTTAGTGTCATGGTCAGTAACTTTGCAGATTAAGCACATATCTATGACATCTAAAGGACATTCTCTCAAGGGGTGTCTCTTTCGACATTTAGGGCAATACATGTCCAATGGTTCTTTAGCAGGGGTGGCTTTTTCCTTGAGTCCATCTATGGTGGATGTTAATTGCAGCAGAATGTCTGTTTTCATGTTGGCCATTTCTTCTAGAAGTTTAGAGGTACCCAAAGACTTGGATGTTTGTTTCCTTCTTATTCCTCCACGTGTTCTAGAATATCTTCTACATAGCTCAGTAATTTGTTCCATGGTAAGCTTATGCACGTCTCCACCTCCCATGAGATGGAGAGAATCCTTGGTTTCCTCATCCAGTCCTTTCAGAAAGATTGTTTTAGTGATGTCTGCATGTAACTCATACCCACTATGTTTATGAAGAAAGAGGAATCTATCCAGATAATCCTCTAGATCCTCATCTTCTTTTGTTGTATTTGGAAGAACTCCTCCTTCCTATCCCTTCCTCTACAATAGTCTTGGTATTTATCCAGGAAGGCTATTTCCATGGCTTCCCAGGAATTAATGGAGTTAGATGGTAACCCCATAAACCATCTCATAGTAGAATCTTTGAGAGTGGAGGGAAATAATTTGAGTTTTTGATTGTCAGTTTGGTAGTCATATGTCTAGCACAGGATTTTAAATTCAAATAGAAACTGATCAGGGTCTTCTTTGGTCATTCCTCGAAAGAGGGGGAGGATGGATGGTGAGATGTTTTTCATGGGTGCATCCTCATCTGCATCAAGGACAATGGGGTATGTAAATGTTCATCCTAAAGGTTGTTCTTCAACATTCCCAAGATCCCCCATTAAGAATGATGTGAAGAGGATACAAAATGATGTTCTAGGTGTTGAATTGGATTCTATATCACTCTCAATGTTTCTCTCTTATGAAGTGTCTAAAGATATTTGTTGAATATTGTGTGCTATAAATCTCCCTTGGTTATCTCGTGACCTATGCATCCAGGTTGGTTGGTTTAAATCAAGGTCCAAGAGAACTACTAGTTTCCTATATGAACTCCATTAACACCCATAGCATATGGAATAAAATAATGGAGCTTATGGTTATGTATCCCTAGAAATGGTGCCAAAAATGATGGGTCGTTGTATTCTTCCAATCATTTAACTGACATAATCTTTGTCAGTGTCATTCTAAACCAAGGTTGTGTCCTAGGCAATATGCAATGGAGTCTAGGAGAACCAGTTATACATTGAGTTTGTTGGGGGGTTGCTTAGTTTGAGTGACTATTCTATAGAAATTAAATGCAAGTCTACGGAATTCAACTGTTTACAATGAAATGGATTTCAACAACTAATCTTCTGCTGTAAAGTAAAATACGCACACACCTATTCTTAACAAATTAAATCACAACTGAATAACAAGAATTTTTAGCAGAAAGCAAGACTGTTCATGAACTAAATTTATATAACAAAAGCATCTACTCTAAGTGAAAGTGGTAATGGAGAAAACAGAGACAATTAATCAAAGCATGCATGCAAAAACTCATCAAATGATAATTGCAGTAAAACTAATCGAAGGACTGTATGCATGTAAAACTCAAAGTAACCTCGTATCTCCTCGGTTGAGTGGGCCCTTGCTCTTCCTCGGGATAGAGTGATCAAAAAATTTTGATTCTCAAAATGTCGTAGCTTTCATTAACTTTAAAATGAGTTCATAACATATCAAAAAAACAAATCCAGAATAGTATGCAGATAATCTTCTTCGATAATAAAAAAGTGGTACCTCAATTCAAGACAAAGTCTTCATATAGATAATGTTGGTTACAAGATCTGCCATATCAGGCGGCATAAAACATTGTCCATCAAATATCAATTTAAAACTCATAGATTCCTATGGGCTGTTAGAGTCAAGCCCAAGCTAATAGGTCAATTCGATGGAAACAGTCTTCAGCCGCATGCTTCGAACTCGGGCTTCTTATCCACCTAGTAACTTCCATTATTCCCTGCACACATCATCACATTTGATCTCATAAAGGTAGTTAGTAGGAAGTTCATGGAATAAATAGTTGTCATAAATAATAGAAAGGAAAATGCATCAACCTACTAAGACATGACTACACAAAACATCCCCATATACTAATAAGTCATATCATAAAGAGTATTTCCGATCTAAAGAAATGATATAAATGAGCCAAACAATGCACTCATCAGGTGGAGATCCCAAATGGGAAAGTGAGATTCCCAAAAGCTACGTGGATATTTGGGAAAGGCATAGTATTAGCACAAGGACAAGGAATGGGATACATTGATGATCCTAGCAAGGTGCTATGTGCGTGCTTCCATAAGCATTGTACCTACAAAATAAATCTTAGCAATGTCATCATTTGATATAGAAGGCATGTACCCATGGATAAGAATAATGTTATCTTGGGCATTTAAGTCCCACGTGGATGAACTAGAGTTTTAATTAAGTTAGAGAGTGCTAATGAAGGTGCCAAAACAAAAGCTATAAATTTTATGGTGAATGCTTACATTACTATCAGATGAACAGGTCTATAACGTGCTAAATAAAGTTTCATTCGAAATTAAGGATACACTTTTTGGGAGGAATGATAGAGTGAAATTCCTAGAGTAGGAATTGGAGAAGAAGAAGAAAGAGCTCGTGGAGAAGAGAAAATACCTAAAGTAAGAGGAGATGATCAACGCTCAGCTGAGGCATGAGCTAAAGAAAGAAAAAGCTAAGGTACATGAAGTCTCCAAAAAGGTCTCATCGAAGTATGAGTCAACATTGCAATGTCTGGAGGATCGACTCGCATTCTTACTATAGGGAGGCTACAACTTTCTTTGGAATCTGGAGAAGAGGCACATGGGTGTTCTAGGAGAAAGAGAATAAGATGAAGGTTGTCAAGATTGTGGCTCAATACACCAAACTTCTTACAAAAGTGAAGGCCACCATGTAAGTCATTGAAGTTGCCTATGATAACTACAGGATAGAGATAGAGCGGAAAGTATCCTTGTTTCCACCCATGAAATGGAACTCAAGGAGTTCTAAGAGAAAAATAAGGGGAATAAAGAAAAGAGAGACACAATCCGTCCGAGGTGGAAAAGAAATCAGAAGCAATCGAGACCTTGCAAGGCTTGATCAAAAGTTAGTTGAAGGAACTCTACCCCTAGATCACCCATAGGATGGATACACTTGAATACTTGGGGATTTAGTTAGAGGGTATTGTTGATACCATGAGCACGAAGGGAGAGGAGTTGAGTTTTGAGGAAGTAAGCACCATGTTGGGTGACCTATGTTAGCAAGCTCTTAATGATGTTGATGCTTGGGAAAAGTTAGAAGCGAGGTAATTAGGGAAGGATTTCCCTCTTCTCCTCCAAAGCAATAAATAAGTTCCTTATTCTTTCATTCTTTCCCCATTTATTCTTCCATTTCAACCATTTGTAAGAGCCCACAATTCTTTATTCTTTAAAGAGTGTTTCTAAGGATGAGAGAACAGAATAATGTGGGGCGATATTGGGCCCCTGAATATTGTCTAAGGATGAGAAGGTGCGTGGGCATACGGGGTGAAGGCGTGCGGGGAAGGTTTATAGCAGGGTTTTTAGAACATATGACGCATGCATGTAAAGAAAGATAGGTTTTGGATTTATCCATATTTGGCATTCCAGAATCACATGAGAAAAGTGTGACCCTTGTGGATAAGGTGCCATCCTGGTGACTATAGGATCAAAAAGGGAATATTCCATACATGCAATGGAAGGTTCCGAGAAGAACATAGGAAACATGCTCCATTGGAGGACCACTTGGACACTTGGATTCTGATATGCTACCTCAAAAGGCATGGTGGTGAAGGCAAGAAAACTCTATAACAAGGTGCGTGGGTAGTAAGAAAAGATATAGGAAAGTGCTAAGAGTTATAGAGTTATAAATGGATTCAATCTCGAGAGAATAGTACACAAAAGAAGAGGTAAAGCCCTACGAAATACCATGGAGGATTTTATGGGTTGGGATTAGGAAAATATAGGAATCATGACACATTTAGAGGGATGGGTCTACATTCTTCTTTGTAATGTGATGAACATAGTGTAGTTCTAATGCATGACTTGGCTCTGCATTGTTATATGAAGGTCTGTTATGACTTTGAGGGATGTAATGTGGTTATTGAACATATTAATATGAATATAAGGCTCTATTCTGAATCATATATGTGTTCATGAGTACAATCCTTATGCATTTCCTTTATGTATGAACCATTTTCATATGTTATTTGTTATTTCTCTTTTCTAAATGCAATGGGGTGACAACTCATTCTAGGTTCTTAGAATTTTACATGGTTCTTTTCTATTCATTTCCATTTGAATATCTATCATAAGATGATGTATTCTCATAAGACACATAAAGGAGAGTCTTGACGCATGTGCATGCATCGGGTGAGCACCCAAGCACTCACGGGGTGATAGGTCGGCGCGCATGGGAATAGAATATTGGTATAAGAGTATAAAATTGACTACAAATCCCATTTGAATCTAAATATAGCCCTCAAACTTCCCCATAAGGGGTCCGCATGAATCAATCTCTCGCTCTAGATGCAAGATAGAACCTATCCCGAGGAAGCTACTATAAGATCCCCGACCAACAAATTTGTACCAACTAATATTGCCATGGCTAGGTGCCTCTGTTGACTCAAAGTGTTTACAACCACACTCTCCTTCCCCTTCACATGCTCGATCTCCATATCATACTTGCATAAAAGCTCCATCCAATGCCTTTGATGGGTGTTGAGATTTGGCTACGTGAAGAGGTGCCTAAGGCTCATGTGATCTGTCATAAGAGTAAACCTCCTTCCCAAAAGAAAATGTCACCATTGAACTAAAGCATGGACTACTAATGCAAGCTCAAGGTCATGATTCAAGTATTTAAGCTCATAATCCTTGAGTTTGTGAGACTCAAAGGAAAAAACCCAGTTTTCTAGCATCAAAACTCCTCCTATCCCTACCAAATAAGCATGTTTACATATGAAGAAATCCCTTAGTTGGTCTAGCACTACTACGATAGGAATTGTAGTGAGACATTCCTTCGAGTTCAAGGCCTACTCTTATCTTTCTCGTCCGAACAAACTTCTTCCCTTTCCACCGAAGGGAACTAATGGAATGATCAATATGTAAGAATTCCTACACATATCTCCTATAGTACCTGCTAACCCCATAATTTTTTGTACCTCTATCACATTGGTTGGCATGGTGTCATCACCAATCCGGCACTATGATAATTCACCACTGGGAGCTCTTCCTACTATGATTATTTACTAATGTACAACTTTTAGTTTGGTAGATGGAATCTAGAAACAAAACAATGAACATAACACAAGAATACCATAGATTATGATAAGAAGGAATAATGATAAATCTGAAATATAAGTGTAAATTATAATATCAACATGAAATTGTTACAATCTCACCCATGAGGTACTTTAAGTGTTATCGACTTCATTTGCCTTCCAACAATAACTATGAGAGAAACTTCATAATTACACCTCTTATTGGCTTCTTTAACACACCTTCAAAATGATGGCTTGCTTTACACACTTACTCATACAATATTTCTCACTACTTCCTTCTATGCTAAATGAGGGGGTTGGCCTCTTTATTTATAGAAATTCAAGCTTATCCACCCTATCTCTAAGATAGGATAGGAAATATCTTCTCGGCCAATCATATTCCATGCCTAAACTTTTGCCTTTACATGTAGGCTTATCTTCTAAGATAAGATAAACCTTATCATCTCACATGGGTTCCACCTTTTAGACTTTTCCACAAATAAAATACACAAAGTATTTATGACATCACTCTTTGTCCTTATTACAAATAGAATATTTCTAATTCTTAATCATGTAAACCCTACTTCTCTACTTATCCCAACTTTGACATTTTAACATTACCGGACCACTTACAACAAATATTTACTTTTACAACATTCCTATTGTACTTTTGATCACATAAGATTTACATTATTAGCGGCACCGCATGATAAGCGCTGTTATCTTCTATTGACGCCACTACTAATTATACTTAACAACATCCTATTCCTAATACATATATTAATAAAATAGAAATTACGGAGGAAAATTTTAATGTCAACAGCTTTCCCCCTTCCTAACTTCTACTTCATCCTCGAGTAGACTCTTATGGACATTCCAAGTGGTGCCTGGAAAATCTTTAACTTGTCATGGTTGACCCATTTCATAATGGGAGTACCATCCAATTCCTCCAATCGATATGTACCATTTTGATGCATAGCTGCTTATTTTGTAGGGCCCCATCCATTTTGGAAAAAAATTTCTGTCTTCTTTTTTGTATCCGGAATCATATACTAGAACCAAGTCATTCACATGAAATGAAGACCAACGAATCTTTTGATCAAAGTATTCTTTTGCTTTATTTTCTTCTTATAGCTTGTATCCTTCACTATTTCCCTCATTTCCTCTAGCAAATGAAGATGTACCGACCTTTCTTTTTATGAATCACTTTCATCCATCCTTTCATTTTTCACAACTCTCATAGTGGGAATATGAAACTCAATATGAAGAACTCGAATCAATGCCATAAGCCAATTGAAATGGGAGTATCCTATTGCTAACTTTGATGTTGCCCTATATGCCCACAATCTTTGCATGAATCCTTTTATCCCACTTATGTACCTACAAGGCTGCATCTTTGCTAGAATTTGATACAACACAAACTTTGTTGCTCCACATGTCCATTTGTGCTTGGCTTGTATTTTTTTGCCTTCCTGTGTTTAATAGAAAACTTATTGACTAAGGCTTCTACCACCTCATTAATGAAGTGGCTTCCTTGATCTATTACAATTTCTAATAGAAAACCAAATTTGGTGACAATGTGTTCATATATGAACCTTTCCACTTCAGCCATGGAAGTTGTTTTCAATGGCCTAGCTTCAACCCACTTGGTTAAATAATCTATGGCAACTACAACATACTTATTTTGGCATGGGGTAGTTGGAAGTGGACCTATAATGTCTATTCCCCACTTTTTAAAGGGACCAAGTGGAAGAATAGGACATAATGGAGCTGATGAAGTCATACGGTTACCATGTGTTTGACAAATATCACATGTCTTACAATAATTATAACAATCTCTAAAAAGAGTGGGCGGTGATAACTCGCATCCAAGATCCTTCTTGTTGTAAGTTTTCCATAGAAGTGTCCTCTACATGTACCATTGTGGAATTCTTCTATCATCTCCTTCCCTTGATCACGTCCAATTGCTCTCTTGTATTGTCCATCAGGTCCTATTCAAAAAATACTCCATGCATAATAGAATATGGATGACTGGCTTGAGTAATCTTCCTCTTAATCTTTGCATTGACACCATCAGGAAAATTGAATTCATTCAGATAATTCCAAATATCTATGTATTCACTAGGGATTGTGTCAAGGGATAACAATGTTGCATCTGGGAAATCATCCTCATCACAAGGTGAACCTAAACCATCATAGGCTTGAGAGAGTGCATCTACATTGACATGCTTCTTTCCTGGCATATCTATAATATCAAATTCAAATTCTTGTAGCAAAATTATCCATCTTGCTATCCTCCCTGATGGGTTAGGCTTATTTATAATATATTTTAGAGCCTGATGATCTATTACAACTATAAATTTCTGCCCTAGCAAGTAATTTCTAAACTTCTTTATAGCAAAAATGATAGCTAGAGCCTCTTTTTCAGTTACAATATAATTTACCTCAAGACCTTTGCTCATTTCATTTGTCTACTCCCAAAGTAAATTGGATGATCATTCCCATTTTCATCCTTTTGGCTTAGAGTACTTCCTAGTGCTGCATCTGAGGCATCAGTATACACAATGAATGGCTTGCTCCAATATGGATTCTTTAAAATAGGTGAAGACACCAGGGCTTCCTTTAGTTGTTCAAAAGCTTCATGTGCCTTATTTCCTGGTTCATAAGTAACATCCTTCTTCAAGAACTGGGTTAGTGGCTATGTAATCTTTGAGAAATTCTTGATGAACCTTCTATAGTAACCCACATGGCCTAAAAATGATATCAACTTACTTCTATTCATAAGAAATGGTAACTCTTTGATTTTTGAAACTTTATCGGGACCGCACCAATACCATCTCTGGATACAACATGCGTTAACAAAACACCTTTAGAACATCCAAAGACACACTTTGTAGGGTTTAGTGAGGCTTGTACTTCATCTAACCTTTGAAATGTTGTCTCCATCTGGTACAGGTGGTCCATCTTACTCCCATAGATGTAAAAATCATCCAGAAATACTTTGATGAAGTTCCCAATGTAGGGTTCAAACACCCTATTCATCAAGCAATTGGAACATTGCCGGAGCATTACACAACCCAAAAGGCATAACTCTATAAGAAAATGTTCCCCAAGGAGTGGTGAACGTGGTCTTCAGCTGATCTTTCTCTACTATACGAACTTGGTTGTATCCACTATATCCATTAGCAAAACTATAACACTCCTGGCTAGCTACTTTGTCCAAAATCTGATCTGAGAATGGAAAAGGGTAATGATCCTTCTTTGTTACCTTATTGAACTTCCTATAATCAACACAAATGCGTAGCTTTGCATTCTTTTTTATTGAGATCAAAATGGGAGAAACCCATTCGAATTCTCCACAAAGAAATATGAATCCTACATCAAGTAACTTATCTATTTCTTATTTTATAGTCTTGGAAAAATTAGGATTCATTCTATATGGCATTTTCTTTATGGGCTTAGCACCATCTACCAGCTCAATAGAATGTTCTACCCAACTTACTTGATGGAGTTCCTTGTAATCAAAATTGAATATGTGTATGTACCTTTGAAAGAGCTAGAGGTAGGATTCCTTCTCACTCTCCATCACAACATCACCAATCTTTATTTGTTGGAGACGATCATCAATTTATTCTTTAGATAATTTTATGGGGTCATGAGTCGGTGTGACTGGAAGGATATCCATGACCGAAACATCAACCTCACTTTCTTCATCTTCGGTGTCCACTTCACTGGTACTAGAGTAATAAGAGGATGTCCAATCATCAGTTTCATCACTTGAATCCATAGATTCTGCCTTATGATAACGAGGGATCACATTTATCTTCACCCTCTCTCTACCACGTCCAAGTGTCATGAAGCCTTCATTCCAATAGTTTCTTACATGAACTCTCCTTAGCCATGGTCTTCCCAACAACATTAGGTACGTAATAGTACCATTTTTCATCACCTGAAAGTCTACCACACATACAACACCCATAATGAGATATTGCCACATTTAAAACTATAACTTCGGTTTAGTAGTCAAAATATGAGGTTCAACCATAGAACATGGAATTAAATCCCTCCTCAAAGACAGGTGAGGCTTCTTGTTTATTACTAATCTAAAACATAATAGAAATAATGCGTACAATATTCATGCTAATCTAACCATTGGGGTTGGGATAGAATCCCGTAATCCATATCCATAATATGTGAAGATGTTGCTTTTATAAATGGAATGGGTTGGAAATTATTATTATGGAAGAAACACAATGGAAAGGAAATGAGAGGAACGTATTTTCTTTTGAGTAAACACAAAGCATGAAATAATCATATGAGCTTTAGATAACAAATGTAATGTTTGAAATGATTAGAATCATCAAGATGCTAAATAAAGAATAGCTTAAGATTACGAACATAAGAACAATATCTTAAGAAAGATACATCTCACAACACAAAGTTTGCAAAATAGCATCAACTTCTATTCCTCAAATGATTAAAAGAAAACACAAAGTTTTTCTTCTTCACAATAGTTCTCAATATTCCAAAAATCTCAACCCTTTGGAATGCATAAGCATCCCTTA
The DNA here is from genome assembly GCA_018340775.1 of Taxus wallichiana var. yunnanensis. NCBI lineage: Eukaryota > Viridiplantae > Streptophyta > Pinopsida > Cupressales > Taxaceae > Taxus > Taxus wallichiana. Next base: position 664,533,871 of record CM031237.1, on the reverse strand, counting down.
TTTATAATAAAAAAGTAGAGAGAAAATAGGATAAACCCTATAAAACAGTGTTCTAGCAAGAGTCCTATTTTACTTGGCCCTCACGTAGGAGACCAAGTCAAAACTTACTTCCTATGTGATGAAACAGAAATGAAAAAGACATGTCAATTTCAAGATTGAAATGACATGTTGCATTGTGACTTAGTCTCGAATCATCATCTTTCTCTTCTTCGTCTTTCCCTTCTTCCAACAAAGCCTGTTTGTTCTGAAATTCTTGGAATTTCCGGATTATACCTTGCATCTCATTTTCATCAGGTGTAGTAGAATGATCACTCAAGACTTCACATGTTTCATGAGTGTCACTGGCATTGCTGGGGAGCTTTCTCAACCTTTTGTTAAGTTTTCTCAGGGTCTCCAAAGTATGTTCAATCTTTACAAACCTGTCAATAATTTCTATACTAAATCCATGAGTTGGTTCATGCTGAATTGATTCTTGGATTTGTTTGAAAAGATCATCAACTGGTAGGATACCCGAATCTCCACTCAACACTTTTGCATAGATTTTCATCAGTTCTTCTTCTAGGTCGCTCTTGCCATCAATTAATTGATCTCTTGATTCTCTCAATTTGCTGCAACCTTCGTTGAGAATCTTTACCCTAAATCTGATGGCTTTGGTTAGCTGGAAATGCTTATCCACATGTGGGATGACACCCTCTTCTACCAAGATGCGTGATGGGATTTTCTTCAGTACCTGGAGAGCTTCGAAAGTCAACTCCAAGTGCCCGATCTCTTGAGATAAATCATCATCCATATTTTCCCCATCACTCTGTATATTCCCCAAAGATTGATAGACTTCTATGGTGTCTTGAATCACTTCTTTCCCCTGTAGGAGCAGCCTTTGGGTCCATTCATCGACCACTCTCCCTTTTTCATTAATCTTTTCAATTATGGGTACTGATGAGAAATCAAATCGACAGGAACCGAGGAAGATGGCATGGATTCAAGGGGTTTTGAGAGCTTAAGTAATACTTCTATCAACTACTCCACCTTTCCTTTAAGCTCATCCCTGCTTTGTCCTTTGTTTCCTTGATTTCAGTATAGCACGTTCATAGCATCTCGTGCATCTTGTTGTGCTCCTTCTACCATCACCTCTCCTAGAGAAACCCTAGTTATCTGATAATCAGAGGCCACTATGTCCTCTTTGGTCTTGTTCATCGGGGGAGTGGCTACCTCTACAAACTTATGTCCCGAAGCATCCACTAAAACCCTCGAAACTATTTTGGGTTTTTTGGTTGACTTAGTAGTAGGAGCCTTGAGTGCGCTAAAATCAAAGGCTGGTATGGGTACAACTACCTTCCTTTTCCTTGGAGTTTTCTCAAGTAACCATTGAGGTGTACCAGAAGGAGTAGCCACCATTGTAGAAGTTGGTATCATACTTTCAGGCGGAGTGGGATTCACTGGTGGAGTGGGAACCATTATCAGTGTGGTAGTAGATTCGGTGAAGAGAGGCATAGGGGAGGCATATATGTAGTTGCTTTGGTCCTAGTAGAGAGGGGTGAGAGTCCGGAGAAAATGCTGGCCATGACTGATGAAGTGGAAGGGGAAAGAGGGGGTAGAAGTGGTTGTGAAGTAGGAAGTGTAGATCCTGACGCCAAAGCCTGGGATGCAAGAGATAAAGTTACTTTAGTTGGGTAGTCAGCAAATGGTGAAATTAAGGGTTGGCTCACCTCTCTTTCCAAAGAAATTTCTCCTATTTCTGGTGGTGTTGGTGATTCTGGCATGTTCACTGTTTCAACTGGAGTAACAGTTGAAGGGGTTTCTTCTTTCTCTTCTCTTCTTGAAAAATTTGACCTTTATAGGTCCCTTGGAAGAGCTTTTGTCCTTTCCCTTTTTGGAGGGCCCCGCCTCTTCAGCAACCAATTTTGAAAAATTATCTTCTTTGAAACTCATTCCCCAAGAGGTGAGCCATGCCTTGGTGCGTGCGAGAATGGGGCTGACCTATCTGTAATGGAGGCCTTTTCACCGATAAACCAATCAATAGGTGGGAAAACATATTGATCTTCATTCAATCCATCATAGGAAGGATCCAGAACACTTTCATTATCACCAGTACCTTCTAGTATGTCAGCGAGCTCGAGTGTCTAAATCTCTGTAAGTGTCAACCTGCTATGATCTTTTCTTCGGACAACAACCTCATCACGTAAATCAATCCTAGATGTCTTCTATGCTTGGTACGTGCGGGTGTAGAGTTCCATATGACTTAAGGACTCCTCAAAAGTCAAACCCATCTCGGGGCTTCATGTGCTTTTTCAACTTATCTTGAAGCTCATGTACAACGTTCTTGGCTTTCACCACCATTGAACAAGTATACCTTCCAATAGAAATTGGGAAGGATATAAAGTGGCCTTGTGTTTACTCTGTTGGAATTTGTGAAAATCCAACAATTGCCTGACCAACTCCATCAAGATTAGTTTGTCTCCTGGATATCTGGGCAAATGGAAAGGATCACCGGGTACATGACCACTCAGAGGTATGTGAACTTCTTGAATTGCAAGAAGACACAACCCCATTTTGAAACTTCAGCCCATGCCTCATCAGAGACTCTCATTTTCCTCAGTTTGGGGTTTAACCTATAGATGTTCTCATAAAAGAAGGCATCATTTACCCTTCTGAATTGGTCTTCGGACCCTTTTCTTGTTAACTGAGGAAAATATCGATAAATGTGTTCCACCGTCTTATTCCCCTTTGTGTCTAATCCAGGGTAATTCCTCATGCCAGACACTGCATAGGTGACATACGAGGACATATAAAAATTCCTAGTAGACAAGACTATCATCATCTGAGAATCTATCTCATTACTGATGAGGGTACCCAATCAATCCCCTATTGATTCTTCTTAATAATGATCATGAATTGGTACATCCATCCTTGGAAAACATTTGATTCGGGGAAACCAAAAACCCGACTCAATAGAGTAATGATATCATTGATTTCCTGAATGAAATCACTTCTAGGAACAAGTCTTGGGAACCTGGAAACAATCGGCTTGGCTTTGATTAGGAACTTCTTATTCACGTGCTTGATACAATCCTCCTGATCATTGTCCCAAGATTTTTGGGCTGACTTGAGATCTACATCTCCATACTCCTCAAAGTTAGGCAACTTGAGAAGATCATCGAAGTAACCTCCGTCCAACTTGATTATGACCTCTCCCACCTGATTTTTCATAGAATGAGAAGCAGAGTCATAGTTTGAAGCACAGGCCAAGATGAACTCGGGGCACTGAGTAGACATGGGGAAACCTGCTGCGAGAGGAAGACCACTGCTTACTATTGATTTCATCCATGGGGTTTGGGAAGAACTCTTGACTCTATTCCAAAAATCTTCCATATCTATGTTTCTAAGTTCTGTATCCCGGATGTCATAATTACAATCAATGTAGGAGGGAGACTCCACCTTCCTAAATTTGTACTTCATCCTCCCTTGATTTTTAGTCTTATCCTGTGATGAACCAGGGTCCGACATGAGGAATTTCAAAGGAGGAATGAACTGATTGCTTCTGATTTTTAGACACTTCGGGTTTGAGGACCTGCTCAGCAATCTCAGAGGCTTGAAACAATGGAGAGTATCGAGATCAGAGGGTGTCAAACACTTGGAAAGTCCCGACAATCAATTGAAGTTGTCGGAAGGTTCGAAAACCTGCAACACTAGAGATTTTGGAAGGTTTGGAAAACCCGCAACACTGGAGATGTCAGAAGGTTCGAAAAAACACAACACATTGGAGATGTCGGAAGGTTCAAAAACCCCAAAACCTTGGAGATGTCAGAAGGTTTGAAGTGTGCGACACCTTAGATTTCCTGAAACAACGCAGATTTTGGAAGCTACAAAACAACTGCGAAACCTAAAAAGAGGAATCGGGTTGTGGTTAGGTCAAGACATGTAAATTCCTCTCCACTGTTTATGACTCAATGGTATATTCCAAGGAATAAAACTAAGCTTTTCAAGGGGGAACCCTAAAATGCAAACCTGATTGGAAAATAACCCAAAAAGGAAAAAGTAAACAAAAACCAAAAACCTGAACCAAAAGAAAGAGGGATTTTAGGAAGCTTATTATACAATCCTTCCACAAACTTCATAAATAAAGAACAAGGGAAATACCTTCAATCAGATTGAAAATGATAAAAAACAAGCAACGCAATCGAGCACGAAGATGAGTCGGGTTATGGGGTCGAAGACGCATGCACAAAAATCCACGAGGTAAAAAGTACATCTAGTAAAAATGACGTGGAAATCCAAGTATTTATAAGAAATTTCACATTTAATACACTTCAGTTGACACATGTGTCAACTACCCAACAACTGGCATTAATGCCATGTCAGCATGCTTGGGATATCCGAAACCCGACACAAAGGATTTCGTATTAATTCGGGTTTCGGGTTGCGGGAAACAAGTGACATGAAGCATGATGCTTGATGGTTCCGAAAGCCCAAAACAAAGGGAGAATCAGGTTTCAGAATTAGAAGACATGTGACATGAAGCATGTTTTAAACAAGGCATGTTTCGATGCTCAGAGAACCCGAAACCCGATACAAAGGAGCAAATCGGGTTTCGGGAATCGGAAGACATGCGACATGAAGCATGTTTTGAACAAGGCATGTTCCGATGCTTGGAGGACCCAAAAACCTGAAAGACTTACTTGATGTGGGTTTCGGGTTTCGGGAACAGACAACATGAAGCATCCAAAACACATGTTGTCTTGCTATTGAAACCGAAAACCCGATTATCTCTCTAAAAGGGCATTCTTAGGAAACTAGCTCAAAAATTTCTTAGGGTTATCTCATTTTTGGTGTAAACACAAAAATGAGATAACAACTAGCTCTAGTTGGGGACTTTCTTTGTGATATCAAAGGAAGAGAACTCAAAATCTCTAGCTTTATCCATTGGGCTCTGAGAGTCAGAAAAGAAGAAAACCGAAAGCAAAACAAAAAAAAGAAGAAGACCAAAAGCAAACACACGACAGAAAATAAAGTATGTACAATGTAAAAGAGCATCTTGCATTAATGATGGAACAACTTCAGATGTTGGCCACTGAAAGGCAAGGGGAGTGACTCTCCATCAAGATATGATAGACAAAAACTATTTTCACCATTCAGCTGATGAATCTTAAAAGGTCCTTTCCACAAAGAATCAAACTTTCTATGCATTCCTTTCTACTCCCTTCTCTTATCCCAAAGCAACACCAGGTCTCCAATTTGGAAGTCACGTTGCCTTGATTTCTTGTCAAAAAATTTCTTTACTTTTGCTCTGATGATCTGCAATGTGATCAATCACCCTGCTTCATTCTTCTTCTAGCCTAGCTAGGTACATAACCCTTTTTTCAATAGAATTTTGAAAGGTCACATCTTTCTGCTTTGGCCAACTATAAGGCTGGCAACTCTACTGAGATAGGGATCTCAAGCATCAATCCCATATAGTACTTGGAAAGGAGACATTCCTATAGCTCGCTTTGGGGTAATCGATCCACCCATAATGCATCATACAATGCTTTGTGCCATGTCCTCTGGTTTTCATCTACTAGCTTTCTAATTATGGTAACCAGGTTCTTGTTGCTGGACTCAGCTTGCCCATTGCCTTGGGGATAATAATCAGATGAGTGAGCCAGGGTGATGCTGAATCCATAGCAAAAAAATTTCAACTCATGCGATGAGAAATTGGAGGCGTTATCAGCCACAATCTTGTGAGGCACACCGAATCTGACAATTATATTTTCTTTAAGGAATTTGCACATGGCTTCTGAGGTTGCTTGCTTGATTGGTGCAACTTCCACCCACTTGGTAAAATAGTCTATAGTAGTAAGCACGTAATTGTGTCTGGCACTGGAGGTAGGATTCAACGTCCAATGAAATCAATTCCCCACTGGCGAAAAGGTTCTTCAATCACTACGGGCTTCAAGGAAGAGCTGCTAGCTTAGGGCGGCCAACAAAATGTTGACAAGCTTCACACTTGGATACCCATTCTGTTGAATCTCGAAAGAGAGTGGGCCAATAGTACCTAGCCCGTAATATCTTATATGTTGTTATGGAGGATGAGAAATGTCCTCCGCATGCTAGACTATGGAAGGACTCTAGTAACTTCACTGCTTGTGACTTATCAACACAACGTAGGAACACACCATCAATGCCTTTCTTATATATCCCGTTATCCCATAGGAGGTATCTTGCAGATCTTAACTTGACTGTCCTCTTCTCCTTTTGGCTTAAATGTGGGGGCATTCACCATAAGTTAGAAAGAAAGCAATATTTATGTACCATTCATCAATTGTACTCATGAAAAGCACCATGGGCAACTTTGAAGAGGTGTCTTCGGTCCTTTCACATTCTATTTCAGCATGATTTTCCACAATCAATTGGCACAGGCCCCTTCCTCATACCAACTTGGTAGGTCTAATGTCCAAGTCATACTCCTAAACTTTAGCTATCTAGTTACCTCGTTGACTACCCAGCTCTTGTTGAGTCAAAATGGATTTAACGGTGGTGTCGGGAATGAGAACGAGGGTATGAGAGTTCAGCACATAGTACCTGAAATGTTTCACCACTCGTACCACTGCATAAGCATGCTTTTCAATTTGTGACATTTTTAGTTCATGTTCCTTTAATGGGCAGCTCATGAAAGTGATGGGAGCTTCAATGCCCTCGCCGTTCTCCTGCATCAGGATGGCTGACACTGTGTGTGTGGAAGCATAGCTGTACATGATGAAGTATTTTTTGAAATCTGGACATACTAGGATAGGAGTGCAAGCAATTGCCCTTTTGACTTCATCAAATGCAAGCTTCCCTTCAGTACTCCATCGAAATGGAATTTTTCCTTTCATCATCCCAAGGATATCCTTGGTTTTATCAGTGAAATCAGGTACAAACCTTCTCAGGAAATTGACCTTTCGAAGAAGGAGTGAACTCCAGTTTTTGCTTGTGGGTAGGGTAAGGCTTTGAATGGCCTTCACCCTTTCTGGATCGATCTTGGTTCCTTCTCTAGTCACAATATGACCTAGCAACTTTCCTTCGGTCACTCCAAACATGGACTTCTTGGGATTTAATGAAATTCCATGATGCCGGCATCTCAAGAGTACTTGTTCTAGATGATCATAATGATCACTCTATTTTTAGAGAAAATGGTCAAGTCATCCAAATATACCACTATGGATCTGCCCATCAGGTCCCTAAATGCTAAGTCCATAGCTCTTTGAAAGGTAGCTCCGGCGTTGATTAAGCCGAAAGGCATCCTCCTGTAAGAAAAGGTCCCCCATGGGGTTGTGAAGGCCATCTTGTGTTGATCCTCAGTAGCTACCTCAACTTGATTATATCCTAAAAATCCATCAAGCATGGATAGCATTTTTGATCCAGTAAATGCGTCTGTAACACCTGATCCATGATAGGTAAGGGATAGTTGTCTTTTAATGAAGACTGATTTAGGTTCCAGAAATCAACACAAATCTGGATTTCACCATTCTTCTTCCTGACAGGTACGATATTAGCAACCCAGGTGGAATGGTGGATTGGAAAGATAATCCTAGCATCTAGCATCTTCTAGATCTCTGCAAGAATGGTTCCTGAGATTTTGGGATTATAATGCCACTGCTTCCCTGTAGGGTTTTACATCGGGCTTCAAAGGGATACTGTGTTGTACGTCTTTGGGCTTGAAGGATTTTAAATCTGCATAGGACCAGGCTAAGACATCCATGTATCTCTTTAGGAGTGAAGTGAATTTTCTTTCTCTTCGGGGGAACAACACTTCCCAATATTCACCATCGAGGTTGATCAGATGAACCTAGATTGACCTGATCTACTTCCGAGGAAGAAGCTCCTTCAGTTTGTCTCTTGTTTTGAATGAAATGGTCATGCTTGTCAAACAAGCCCTCCAGAGAAACCAACCCTTTGGGAATCTTGTTGCCTTTAAGCTGAATAAACTCACCATCAACCTCTTGATATGGATCTGAAATAGATTCATGGAAAGCTGATTCCAAACCTTCAAAGTACAGCTCACTAAAATTGTCAGCTTTTTCTAGAAAAGACAACACCTGTTGATCATCATTGAACACTTGCCAATGAGCTGCATTATCAGGATACTAGGACGATACACAATCTCAATGGTGTATGTATCTTGTTTGAACTAGGGATGAGGGAGAAGGAGGGATGCAGACATGGCCAAAGAATCAGCCTTGTCATTATAATCTCTCAAAACTACCTTGATGGAGAATGCGTCAAAGCATTCTATATTATCCCAAACTTTGTTCCTGTAATGTCTCAAGCGATCATTTTTTACTTGATAGATCCCCTTGACCTGGTTGACAATCAGCTCCATATCCCCTTGAACCTTGAGATTTCAAATTCCCTTTTGTCTGGCCATTTCTAATCCTAGTAACAGAGCTTCATATTCAGCCGTGTTATTAGTATTATCAAACTACAATTTGAAGGTAGAGGGAAGATCTGGAATTAGGAGATATAAGAACTACACCAGCACCCGATCCGGTGGTTGAACAACTACCATCAAATTTAAGGGTCCAAATAGCATTAGAATCTTCTTCCTTGACATCTACAGCTGGTATCTCTGATGTCATGAAATAATTTCCAAAACTAGCATCTTCGAAAAGAATTTGAGCCTTAGGGTCATCTGATTTAGTTACCAAATACTTTGCCTGAGGCTCAGGATGGAGAACATGATAAACCCCATTGATTGGAATTCTAGCCTTGGTCCAATCCATATTAATCTCTCCTCTGACATCTTTACAAAAACCTCTACCCAAGAGGATATTGTAAGTAAGCTACAGGAATGTCAGTGACTAGAATGGTCATTTTCACTCTCTTTTCTAGGAAGGCAACGAATGCAAACTATGCATCTTTGATCTAACCAATCAAGGGAACTTGCTTGGTTTCCATGGAGTAACACCATCCATATGACTTAGTCAAAGTAAGCCCAAGGGTGTGGGCTACTTTTACGGGCATAACATTGTCTGAGGCCCCTGAGTCGATGATGTAATTGCTGAGTTTAAACCCATTTATAAGCAAAGACAAATAGAATGGTTCAATCTTTCCTAAAGAAGAGGCCGAGGTCAGATTGTTTTGAGGTGGGGATTGAGTAGGATTTGGAAAAAGACCTTTTGAAGGTGGGGGAATGGTGGCTTTACTTCTAATGAATTTGGTGAGTTTTTGAACTATTCAAGATTTGACTGAAGGTATTCTGCTTCTGACATTTGGATCTTGGTTCTTTTTGCATGATCGATAATGTCAAAAGTAGTATAAGAAGGGGTGATAGTAGGTTTGGTTCTAATCACATGAGCTTGAGCTGGGGCACTGACCTTAGGAGAAAGAGAATGAGGAGAAGTTGTTACCTTTTTGGTGACTTCTCTTTCAGTTTGCACGTTGAAATAGGAGCACCTCTCTTAACTATGGCTATGGGAGGTTCCTTGTTCTTCTCCTTGGGGCTTTCAAGAGGTTTTCTTGGATTCTGAGATTGGGATCGAGTGAAGACAGCAAATGACTGACCATCTAGTGCACATTCATCTTCTTCGTATTCCAAATACCCAATGCTGGAGTCACCAGCTGAATCGTCATAAGACTCATCAGCGTATCCTGAAGCTTCAAAAGCCTCGGGGGAATCTTGTTCTTTTGGTTCTTCCTCTTCTTCAACTATCTCTACTTACCACGTTAATGGGAGGAGCTTGATTTCCAGCCTTGGTTGAGCAGGAGTTAACCGTGGCCTATCTCTTACAGGCACACCATTGGTGTTATTGAAATTCCATCTAGGGATATCCCGATATGGAACATTGCTCACCTGCTGGGACATTTGATTTTTTAAAGCAATCAAATCATTAGCCATCTTTTGAATCATAGGGTCAGTATTACCTTGGGAAGAACCTTGATTTTTAGGCTTGGGTGCATCTTTCCTGATTCTTCCAGCCAAAATGAGATCATCCTCTATTTCAATAGCCATTGACTGAGCGATAGCCAAATCAGGATAGTTGACCTTCTTAATAGGAAGCTCACATCGGGAGGTGAGCATTAATGAAGAAGCATTTCTGATTTTTAGAGTAGGTACAACTATTTCCAAAATCTTTCAGATCAGCTTGTTGAACTTTTCCACGAAGTCCCACATGGGTTCATGCGATTCCTTCTTCATATGGGTAAGTTGTGCTAACAAAGCATGAGAATCTTCAGCCGGTTTGAAATGTGCTTTGAATCTGGTCCTCATGGTAGCCTAGTTTGTGATGCATGCATTTGGAAGGTGGTAAAACCATTCGGCTGCTGCACCGTGTAATGTTTCAATGAAGAGTCAAACAGAGACATCTTCATGAGCTACTCCAAGGACACCACATGCTACAAAGAAAGATGCAATGTGTTCATCAGGATGTTGCTTCCCATCACCATTGAACTTGGGAATGTTTTTACGTGATCCATGTGGTAACTCATGCAATGGTGGAGTTAAAGAAAGAGGACCAATAGCTGTGCCCCAGGGCATAGGTTGTGTTGCCATCCTTCTGAAAAGAGTGCGTATAGGGATCCAAGTGTCAGACAAGAATAACGCGTGACAAGTTGCAGAGCACTTCCCATTCTACGAGGATCCGGTTTCTCCGAACAGGTGAAGAACTTCTGGTTTGGTTAGAAATAACGCATTGGGGAAAGACTAAAATTATGTTGTTGTAGCAACTCAAAGAGTGGATCAATTTCACCCGGGCTCGGTGGGACCGAGTGAAGATATTTCGGCCAGCTTGAACCGGGAAAGAAATCTTGTTGAAAATAAGGAAAATATGGAGTCTCCAGACACCAAGAGGATAAGCTTTATACTATTAATCTATATTCCCCAGTGGAGTCACCAAAAATTGTTGGTTGGATATTTTGTCAAGTCAAAATATGAGGTTCAACCACAGTACATGGGATTAAATCCCTCCTCAAAGATAGGTGAGGCTTCTGTTTATTACTAATCTAAAACACAATAGAAATAATGCGTACAATATTCACACTAATCTAACCATTGGGGTTGGGATAGAATCCCGAAATCCATATCCACACTATGTGAAGATGTTGTTTTTAAATAAATGGGTTGGGAAATTATTATTATGGAAGAAACACAATGGAAAGAAATGAGAGGAACATATTTTCTTTCGAGTAAACATAGAGCATGAAATAATCATACGAGCTTTAGATAACAAATGTAATGTTTGAAATGATTAGAATCATCAAGATGCTAAACAAAGAATAGCTTAAGATTACGAACATAAGAACAATATCTTAAGAAAGATACATCTCACAACACAAAGTTTGCAAAATAGCATCAGCTTCTATTCCTCAAATGATTAAAAGAAAACACAAAGTTTTCTTCTTCACAATAGTTCTCAATATTCCAAAAATCTCAACCCTTTGGAATGCATAAGCATCCCTTATTTATAATAAAAAGAGTAGAGAGAAAATAGGATAAACCCTATAAAAAAAGTGTTCTAAGCAAGAGTCCTATTTTACTTGGACTCTCACGCAGAGACCAAGTCAAAACTTACTTCCTATGTGATGAAACAGAAATGAAAAAGACATGTCAATTTCAAGATTGAAATGACATGTTGCATCATGACTTAGTCTGAATCATCATCTTTCTCTTCTTCATCTTTCCTTCTTCCAAAGCAAAGCTTGTTTGTTCTAAAATTCTTAGAATTTCTGGATTATACCTTGCATCTCATTTTCATCAGGTGCAGTAGAATGATCACTCAAGACTTCACATGTTTCATGAGTGTCACTTGGCATTTTGGGGGAGCTTTCTCAACCTTTTGTTAAGTTTTCTCAGGGTCTCCAAAGTATGTTCAATCTTTACAAACCTCATCAATAATTTCTATACTAAATCCATGAGTTGGTTCATGTTGAATTGATTCTTGGATTTGTTTGAAAAGATCATCAACTGGTAGGATACCTGAATCTCCACTCAACACTTTTGCATAGATTTTCATCAGTTATTCTTCTAGGTCACTCTTGTTGTCAATTAATTGATCTCTTGATTCTCTAAATTTTCCACAAGCTTCATTGAGAATCTTTACCCTGAATCTGATGGCTTTGGTCAGCTGGAAATGCTTATCCGCATGTGGGATGATGCCCTCTTCTACCAAGATGCATGATGGGATTTTCTTCAGTACCTCAGAAAGCTTTGAAAGTCAACTCCAGGTGCCCGATCTCTTGAGATAAATCATCATCCATCTTTTCCCCATCACTCTATATATTCCCCAAAGATTGATAGACTTCTACGGTGTCTTGAATCACTTCTTTCCCCTGTAGGAGCAGCCTTTGGGTCCATTCATCGACCACTCTCCCTTTTTCATTAATCTTTTCAATTATGGGTACCGATGAGAAATCAAACCCGACAGGAACCGAGGAAGATGGTATGGATTCAAGGGGTTTTGAGAGCTTAAGTAATACTTCCATCAACTGCTCCACCTTTCCTTTAAGCTCATCCCTGTTGTCCTTTGTTTCCTTCAATTTCTGGCATAGCACGTTCATAGCATCTCATGCATCTTGTTGTGCTCCTTCTGCCATCACCTCTCCTAGAGAAACCCTAGTTATCTGATAATCAGAGGCCACTATGTCCTCTTTGGTCTTGTTCATCGGGGGAGTGGCTACCTCTACAAACTTATGGCCCGAAGCATCCACTAAAACCCTCGAAACTATTTTGGGTTTTTGGCTGACTTAGTAGTAGGAGCCTTGAGTGCACTAAAATCAAAGGCTGGTATGGGTACAACTACCTTCCTTTTCCTTGGAGTTTTCTCAAGTAACCATTGAGGCATACAGAAGGAGTAGCCACCATTGTAGAAGTTGGTATCATACTTTTAGGCGGAGTGGGATTCACTAGTGGAGTGGGAACCGTTATCAGTGTGGTAGTAGATTTGGTGAAAAGAGGCATAGGGGGGGGCATATCTGTAGTTGCTTTGGTCCCAGAAGAGAGGGGTGAGAGTGCGGAGAAAATGTTGGCCATGATTGATGAAGTGGAAGGGGAAAGAGGGGGTAGAAGTGGTTGTGAAGTAGGAAGCGCAGATCCTGACGCCAAAGCCTGGGATGCAAGAGATAAAGTTACTTTAGTTGGGTAGTCAACAAATGGTGAAATTAGGGGCTGGCTCACCTCTCTTTCCAAAGAAATTTCTCCTATTTCTAGTGGTGTTGGTGATTCTGGCATGTTCACCATTTCAACTAGAGTAACAGTTGAAGGGGTTTCTTCTTCTCTTCTCTTCTTGACAAATTTGACCTTTATAGGTCCCTTGGAAGAGATTTTGTCCTTTTCCTTTTTGGAGGGCCCCGCCTCTCTACAAGCAACCAAATTTGAAAAATTATCTTCTTTGAAACTCATTCCCCAAGAGGTGAGCCATGCCTTGGTGCGTGTGAGAATCGGGGCTGACCTATCTGTAATGGAGGCCTTTTCACTGATAGACCAATCAATAGGTGGGAAAACATATTGATCTTCATTCAATCCATCATAGGAAGGATCCGAAACTTTCATTATCGCTAGTACCTTCTGGTATGTTTGTGAGCTCAAGTGTCTGAATCTCGAGTGTCAACCTGCTATGATCTTTTCTTGGATAGAAACCTCATCACACAAATCAATCCAGATGTCTTCTATGCTTGGTATGCGGAAGTGTAGAGTTCCATATGACTTAAGGACTCCTCGAAAGTCAAACCCATCTCGGGGCTTCATGTGATTTTTCAACTTATCTTGAAGCTCATGTACAATGTTCTTGGCTTTCACCACCATTGAACAAGTATATCTTCTAATAGAAATTGGGAAGGATACAGCGGCCTTGTGTTTACTCTATTGGAATTTGTGAAAATCCAACAATTGCCTGACCAACTCCATCAAGATTAGTTTGTCCCCTGGATATCTGGGAAAATGGAAAGGATCACCCGGGTACATGACCACTCGGAGGTATGTGAACTTCTTGAATTGCAAAAAGACACAACCCCATTTTGAAACTTCAGCCCATGCCTCATCAGAGACTCTCATTTTCCTCAGTTCGGGGTTTAACTCGAGATGTTCTTAAAAGAATGCATCATTTACCCTTCGAATTGGTTCTTGGACCCTTTTCTTGTTAACTGAGGAAAATATCGATAAATGTGTTCCATCGCCTTGTTCCCCTTTGTGTCCAATCTCGGGTAATTCCTCATGCCAGCCGCTGCATAGGTGACATACGAGGACATATAAAACTTCCCAGTAGACAAGAGTGTCATCATCTGAGAATCTATCTCGTTACTGATGAGGGTACCCCAATCAATCCCTGTTGATTCTTCTTAATAATGATCATGAATTGGTACATCCATCCTTGGAAAACATTTGATTTAGGGAAACCAAAAACCTGACTCAACAGAGTAATGATATCATTGATTTCCTGAATGAAATCACTTCTAGGAACAAGTCTTGGGAACCTGGAAACAGCCGGCTTGGCTTTGATTAGGAACTTCTTATTCACGTGCTTGATGCAATCCTCCTGATCATTGTCCCAAGCTTTTTGGGCTGACTTGAGATCTACATCTCCATACTCCTCAAAGTTAGGAAACTTGAGAAGATCATCGAAGTAACCTCGTCCAACTTGATTATGACCTCTCCCACCTGATTTTTCATAGAATGAGAAGTAGAGTCATAGTTTGAAGCACATGCCAAGATGAACTTGGGGCACTGAGCGAGACATGGGGAAACCTACTGCAAGAGGAAGACCACTACCAACTATTGATTTCATCCATGGGGTTTGGGAAGAACTCTTGACTCTATTCCAAAAATCTTCCATATCTATGTTTTCAAGTTGTATCCCGGATGTCATAATTACAATCAATGTAGGAGGGAGACTCCACCTTCCTAAATTTGTACTTCATCCTCCCTAATTTTTCAATCTTATCTTGTGATGAACCAGGGTCCGACATGAGGAATTTCAAAGGAGGAATGAACTGATTGCTTCTGATTTTTAGACACTTCGGGTTTGAGGACCTACTCAGCAATCTCAGAGGCTCAAAACAATGGAGAGTATCAGAGATCAGAGGGTGTCAAACACCTGGAAAGTCCCGACAAATCAATTGGAAGGTTTGAAAACCCACAACATCGAGATGGTTTGGAAAACCCGCAACACTGGAGATGTTGGAAGGTTCAGAAAACCCACAACACTGGAGATGTCAGAAGGTTTGGAAAACCCACAACACTGGAGATGTTGGAAGGTTTGAAAAACCCGCAACACTGGAGATGTCGGAAGGTTTGAAGTGTCTGACACCTTAGATTTCCCAAAACACTGCAGGGTTTTGGAAGCTGCAAAACAACCTACGAAACCCGAAAAGAGGGAATCAGGTTGTGGTTAGGTCAAGACATGCAAATTCCTCTCCATTGTTATGAATCAATGGCATATTCCAAGGAATAAAACTAAGCTTTTCAAGGGGGAACCCTAAAACGCAAACCTGATTGGAAAACAACCCAAAAAGGAAAAAGTAAACAAAAACCAAAAACCCTAACCAAAAGAAAGAGGGATTTTAGGAAGCTTATTACACAATCCTTCCACAAACTTCATAAACAAAGAACAAGGGAAATACCTTCAATCAGATTGAAAAATGATAAAAAAACAAGCAACACAATCGAGCACAAAGATGAGTTGGGTTACAAGGTCGAAGATGCATGCATGAAAATCCACGAGGTAAAAAGTACATCTGGTAAAAATGACATGGAAATATGAGTATTTATAAGAAATTTCACATTTAATACACTTCAGTTGACACGTGTGTCAACTACCCGACAACTTGGCATTAATGCCATGTCAGCATGCTTGGGATATCTAGAAACCCGACACAAAGGATTTCATATTAATTCGGGTTTTGGGTTGCGGGAAACAAGTGACATGAAGCATGATGCTTGATGGTTCCGAAAACCTGAAACAAAGGGGCAAGTTGGGTTTCGGGAATCGGAAGACATGCGACATGAAGCATGTTTTAAACAAGGCATGTTCTAATGCTTAGAGAACCCGAAACCTGATACAAAGGAGAAAATCGGGTTTCAGGAATCAGAAGACATGTAACATGAAGCATGTTTTAACAAGGCATGTTCGATGCTCGGTGGACATGAAAACCCGAAAGACTTACTTGATGCGGGTTTGGGTTTTGGGGAATAGAAACATGAAGCATCCAAAACATGTTATCTTGCTTATTGAAACCCGAAAACCCGATTATCTCTCTCGAAAAGGCATTCTTAGCATTCATTTTTGGCGTAAACACAAAAATGAGATAACAAAACTTGTGGAGCATAGGGATGCGCCTCGCCTCAAAAAGGGACCTCGACCTTTCTTAGTCGAGTTAGTCCTCAGCTCCCACCTCTTTCGAGAAGACATAGCCAAGAGTTGACCATAAAGCCACAGATCTTCTAAGATGAGTATGGTCCTTGTCCCCGTGAAATCAAATTCTTTCTTTCTTTTCTTTTTGTTACAAACACATCTACTTCATTATTTATGCTCTTATTTACTACAACAAAAGAATTCACAGGTGATTTTCCTTTATCATTATCTCTTGTACCAAATGTAGAAGCTCTATCTAGACAATTATACTTATAATGACCCTTTTATAACAACCATAACATACAACTTCATAAATATTTCTTTTTGGACCTCTATCTCCTCCTTGAGAACTAAATTCCTTTCCTTGAAGAAGATTAAAAGTAATCGGCCTATCTTCATGAGCAGATATACATACTCATTAGATGTACTAGGATAAATGTTTTTGCTCACCGAGAGTGGTTGTGGATTCTGGACCAAAGGTGTTGGTGTAGGCTCTACTTTAGCAATAATTTCTTTGGGCTCCTCTTCCATGCTTTCTTCTTGCCTTCTTGCAATCTCCTTTTCTTGTTCAATGGTAGTTGGGTAGTCATACTTCACTCATTATCTAATCTCTGGCTTCATCTCAAGAATGAAGTGCTTACAGAGGAGATTATCCATGCCATTCATCAACCCATCCGCTAATCCTTCCTTCCGGATCTAGGCATCGAGCTTCCTCCTTAGCTCTAGAACATGAGCATGATAATCTCTTATCTTCTCCTTCTCTCCTTGGGCTAGCTTTGTGATCTCGATCATGAGATCTACATATTTCTATTGTTCACCAAATTCTTCAAGAAAACTTTCAGTTAATAAATCCCATGAATTTTTCACATTATCACCTAGTGTTTCAAACCACCTAAGTGATGAACCATCCAAAAAGGTAGAAAAAGATTCAATCCATTGTTCTCTTCTTATGAGGCCATTACAAATACAAGATCATTTAAACTCTTGAATGAAAGAGAAAGCATCTTCATTAGATTGGGCTAAAAAAATAGGAATCTTCCCCATTTTTAAATGTAACCATAGTGAAATACCAACTCACAAGTACAATCAGTAAGACTTATGTGCACAAATAATTGTACTCACTACAATAGAAAGTGACTTTACACCTTTCTACGGTAAAATAGAAATTACTACAGTAAATATGGTAAAACTTGACTTACTGCAGTAAAAACTAACTTTACTGTGGTAAACACTATTTACGGTAAAAATGAAGTTACTGGGGTAAACACTATTCATAATAAAAAAATGAATTTATTGTGGTAAATACTATTCACGATACAAGTGAATTTACCATGGTAACTCGTATGCACAAAGTAAAAACAAGGTTACCCTCGAAATGATTTCGACTAAGTGGGAATATCTCTCCGTAAAATCCACCAACAAGGAATGGTCCCAAAGAACGGAATAAAAATGTCAACACCAATCGGCACTATGATAATTCACCATCTGGGAACTCCTCATGCTATGATTATTTACTAATGCACAACTTTTAGTTTGGTGGATGGAATCTAGAAACACAACAATGAACATAACACAAGAATACCATAGACTATGATAAGAAGGAATGATGATAAATCTGAAATATAAGTGTAAATTATAATATCAACATGAAATTGTTACAATCTCACCCATGAGGTATTTCAAGTGTTATCGACTTCACTTGCCTTCCAACAATAACTATGGGAGAAACTTCACAATTACACCTCTTATTGGCTTCTTTAACACACCTTCAAAATGATGGCTTCCTTTACACACTTACTCATACAATATTTCTCATTACTATCTTTTATGCTAAATGAGGGGGTTGGCCTCTTTATTTATAGGAATTCAGGATTATCCACCATATCTCTAAGATAGGATAGGAAATCTATTCGGCCAATCATATTCCATGCCTAAACTCTTGCCTTTACATGTAGGCTTATCTTCTAAGATAAGATAAACCTTATCATCTCACATGGGTTCCACCTTTTAGACTTTTCCACAAATAAAATACAAAAAAATATTTATGACATCACTCTTTTTCCTTATTACAAATATAATATTTATAATTCCTAATCATGTAGACCCTACTTCTCTACTTATCCCAACTTTGACATTTTAAGATTACTAGACCACTTACGACAAATATTTACTTTTTACAACATTCCTATTGTACTTTGACTGTTACCATACTCTACATTATTGGTGGCACCATACTGATGGCGCCATTATCTTCTATTGGACGCCACTACTAATTATACTTAACAACATCCTATTCCTAATACATACATTAATAAAATAGAAATTACGGAGGAAAATTTTAATGTCGATAGGGCCAATCGATGATAACTCTAATCTTGGAAGGAATGACTATGATACCTTCCCTAGAAATAATGTGACCCAAGTACTGAACCTATGAATGGAATAATGCACACTTCTCCAAGTTCCCAAATTTTTTTTGCTCTCTAATATACTTGTAGAACCTGACAAAGGTGCTCCTCATGTGTGCGGTATAAAATAAAAATATCATCCAATAAAATGAGCATGAAGTGGTCTAAAAATTTCTTGAACACCTCATTCATTAAACTCATAAACACTCCAAGGTCATTCATAAAACTGAATGACACAACTGTAAACTCATAATGGCCATATTTAGTGTGAAATATTATCCCGTGAATATCTTCCTCCATAATCCTCAACTGATGATACCTCGAATTGAGATCAATCTCAGAAAACACTATAGCTCCCTTAATCTTATCAAAAATATCATCGATTTGTGGAAGGGGGTAATGACTCTTCATCGTTACTTTTTTCGGTTGTTAGTAGTCGATGCACAAAT
This sequence comes from Taxus wallichiana var. yunnanensis, assembly GCA_018340775.1. Lineage (NCBI taxonomy): Eukaryota > Viridiplantae > Streptophyta > Pinopsida > Cupressales > Taxaceae > Taxus > Taxus wallichiana. The sequence goes on along the minus strand of CM031237.1, from coordinate 664,514,716 downwards.
GCAAGGATCTGTCATTATTCTTGAAAAAAACCACCAAAGTGCACCTGAAGTGGATACACTAGGATGAATGGGGTCCTTCTTAAGAAGGTTCTCGAGCTGAAGCTTGAGCTCACAGCTCGGGGTTAGTCTATAGACACAAAAATTAGGTTGTACCACCATTATAACCCCGTTAATTAAATTAACCATACCTTACATATTCATATCCCATAGTGCAATGATTAATTGAATTAATTACTTTAATTAATTTAATTAACATCCTCACTTAACCACCGACCTAGGCACATCACCTAGACACCTCATTATGGACCTATTCTTAACATGATTCTTTTAACTAAGACTCAATTTCTACTTACCTTAACTAATCGAGACTAAGTCTAACCCTAACATTAGATGCCTAATTTTTCTCTAACAACATACCCACTTATCTAAGTGCAAGATACCATTTTAGATCACGACCAATAGGTAGAACTAGCCAAAAGATAGCCAATATCTATTATTTTGGCAAACCTAGGATTTCCAGCTTAATCGATGCAGCTTAAACCTAAGCGATGTCGGTCACCCTAACCGTCATCGGTTATCATATATTCATTTTTGAAATCTTGTTCGGGAGGTTGGAAATTTTGATTTTGAGAGAGAGATCTAAATGCAAGGAAGAACTAGAGTCTTCTCAAGCATCCAAACACCCCTTAGCTTGCATTAGGATGTATATGAAGGCATTGACATTCATGGTAACATTCTCGGGAAGAATTTCCACATCACTAACTAACAAATTCACGTATTAACCATTGTTATCTTCCACCAACCATGCTTGCAAATACATATAAGTGTCTTTTTGATCTACATCATTTTATAATTAATTATATTGTAGTTTCTTCATCTATGTTGAATTAGATCCTATTCTCTTTTCAATCCACCATCACCACTTTCCTCTCAATCCACCCATCAAACCACCCATAACCTTTTAGCTCCCCATACCGACTCCTAGGCATTCCTAAGCTTTCCTAGACTTTTTATGAACCTAACCATCCTTCTTCCATTCTCTATGCAATTAGAGAGAAGCTTTAAAACCAAATTTATTTGATTTACCCCTACTAATGCCGGTCACCTTGACCATCGTTAGTTTCCCTTTACCAAGATCACCCGACCGACGCCTGCCGGTTCGTGTCTCTGAAAAACTTTCACTAAGTTGACCTAAACACCCCAAAAATCTCACAAAACCTTACCCATACCTGGTACCCCACCTACAATCCTACCACATACCTTCCCAACTCTCTATGTAGACAAAGAGAGAGCCTGGACATATATTTTGACATTCTACCATTATCCATCCAAAACCATCATTGGTCATATCTAAATCATTGTTAGTCTCACTCTAACCGGCATCGGTCTCTATGTCTAACAACCTAGATTAGGACAACAAGCTAATACCCATCCCTAAACTACCCAAAATCATTTGTAGCCTTTACTAGAACTCTAACAACCCGGCACAAACCGAAAACCACCCACCCAACCTCAATATTTGATCATAACCCTACCTATTAGATTAGATTTTCTTATTATATTTGAATGAGATACCTAAATCATATCAACTATAGTAGGATGTTATTTGTTTACATTATTTCTTGCATTAAATTATATTAAACAATGGATTGACAACCATCTAGGAAGTATCATACTTCCCGGATCTAGCACACACTAGGTATTCCATTGACATATATTGTTTAATATTCTTCTTGTGGTATTTTTTGCATTTATAGGTAGTTCCTCCTAGCTAAAAGGAAGTTCTTCACGGTCAGTCTAGATAGGAAATCAGAAACACGTGTAAAAACCTCAACCGACATCACAAACAGGTATTCCTCCTTTTCCTATCACCCTCTATCTATTTCATTAAATCTGTTAAGAATCTAGTGAAACATTTTGGCATTCCTGTGGGACCCTCTCTTGGGTTCATTGCATTTTATTCATATAGGGAAATCTTGTGTGTCTCTTTCATTTTGAAAAATACACATTAAATCTTCTCCCTAGTAATATTCTTTTCTTCTAATTGTCTAAACAACATTTGTGATTTGGTGTTTAAAATGAATCATTTCTTTCTTCCTTCATTTTCATAGTAGTGAAAGAGCACATTATTGACCTATTCATCATTTTCTACATCAAATATAATTGTCGATTTGGGTTCTAAAAAATGTTGCATTTCATCCTTGTATGTTACATTTTAGCTCACACTAAAAATTGATGGCAACCTATTGTTGTCACCATTAGAATTCCCCTCATTTTTTAAGTCAAGATTTCAAAAATTTTGAGTTGGTGCCTTTGAGAGATGTTTGAAAAGAGTGATAATTCTAGAGAGAGAGAAAAATTCATGCTTTGAAGAAATTGGTGCTCATTTTCATTCTCACCCCCTGTTGAAATCTTGTAGTCCACATGGTTTGATGATTTTGTCTTCCCATCTAGATGCTTGAAATTGTTTCCTTCATTTGAATGAAATTATCAAATCCTTTCTCTATGACCATGGATCATATCAAGCCTGGTGTTGTTTACAGTTATCCTTTCCATGAGGAGCAATGTGTTATTCAGGTGTAAATGGTGGAGTTTTTGGACCAAGCACCCACGAGTACATGGACATCTCTCGATTAGATGTGGGAGGCGGGTCGTCGTGCCACTTTTAGAAATTTGGTTTTGTATGAAGAAAGGTAGTTTTCAATCGAGGCCCAAATCGGCTAAGTATAAGTAGATCGATGGATGGTGCCACGTGTCTTTTGGAACACTTTTGGTGCGGCACAAAAAATTGGAGACTCTAAATGAGTGCTAGCCCTCCATGTGTCTAGAGTCTGAAAAGAAAAATCCAGCTGATAAATTAGATAAGTATAAGGTTCCTATGGAAGCCTCCATGCATCTTAACGGTGCACCTCTAAAGGATAAGTTAAAATCGGGATCCTAAGTTTGCCACAGACTCACCACGTGCCTTATTGGCGTAACTTCAAAAGCGCGTCCTAAAGAGAGCCCTTGAACTAGTGCCATCCCTCCAAGTGTCTAGGGTTCGATAGTAATCAAATGGGAAGCTGGCTTGAATCCACTAAGTATAAAAGAACCAGTGGGACTCTCCACATGTCTCATCAACACACCTTCAAGGGTTGAAGCCAAAGGTGGTCCCCCAAATGAGCGCCAACTTTCCACATGTCCCAGGTCTAAAAAGGAGATAGAGCCGGCCATATAATTGGCTAAGTATAGAAGAGTTTACGGAAGCCTCCACATGTTAGCGTGGCACAACTTCAAAGGAAAAATCCAGGGGCAAGTCCCAAATGTGTGCTGAGCCTCTCGTGTCTAGGGTCAGGCCTATGACCTTGCCAAATAAAAGGGACTTAGCTAAAACACAAAGAAACAAGGTGAGGTAGTGGAAGGAGCCACATGTCTCTTCAGCACTCTTTCAAGAGGAAAATACAAAGCGAGTCTCCAAATGAGTGGGAAGCCTCCATGTGTCCCGGGTCAGACATAAAGCTTTTTCCAAATCAAAGGAAAAAGGTAAAATGTTGAGCCCACATCAAAAATCAAATTGGGAAGGTAGGCCGATGGAGCACTCGAGGTTTTTAGCCTCGTTTCCATAAAATGCGTAAAGTAAAAAAGTGAATCACGCCCCACTCATGCCAAGGAAAAAAGTAAAATATCAAGCCCACATGAAGATTCAAAGTGGGGAATCAGATTGTCAGAGTCTTTTGAGATTTTGAGCCTTGTTTCTAAGAGGGAAAAGTCAAATGTTGAGCCCGAATCAAAATTCAAAGTGGAGAGGTGGGTCGGTGGAGAACTTTGAGGTTTTGAGCCTCGTTTCTAAAAGAAGTAAAATTATAAAGTGAGCCATGACTCCATTACCACTCAGGTAACGCCACATGTCAGACCCAAATGAAAAATATGAAGTTGCGGGCTTGCGGGGATGCAGGGAACTTTTGCACTTTTTCATCTTTTGTGCTAAAGGCACAATTTCAATTTTGGGCCCGCGGATCCATTTTTGCATTTTTCACCATTTTTGTACACTGAGTTTGATTCAAATATTCAAATGGGAGAAACTTTAGCTCCAATGCTCAAATTTTGACAAATTTTATATTGTTGGAGAGGTCTTGGTCTCCTCTATGCCTTGGAAGCATAAAATATTGTTTTTCAGTAGGATTTGATGCTTGGAAATTTGGAAAACGTCTTTCACACCATTAATACAAGATCTAATTGCTTCAACTACTTAGATCTTATCCAATTACCATCCTTTCTTCTCTAATATGCTTTGAACATACATGAGAAACCAACTGGATATCTTGATTTGGGTGAAAATCTTGAAAATGTATAGAAATCCTTTAATACATGATCCAATTGCTTCAACTAGATCAAATCCAATCCGATCTTCCATCCTTCCTTCTTCAAAGCATGCCAAGGACATGTAGAACCATCTTTTACAGATTGTGGGTGGATTTGTAGGGGCATTGATGGTTGGTAGTTGGGCACCGAGATCAGATTTTCTTCCTTCTCTTCTTCTCCTCTCTTGGATTCATCTATAAATGTAGGATCTTGGCTCATGGAAAAGGGTTGGATTCAATTACTTTTGAAGTGTAATTATATTCAAAAGTAAATCAATATAGAAGGATTTTCCCATTTTCTCTATCTTCCTCCATTGTCCCTTCTTGCTCATCTGAAATTCTTGCATCATTTAATTTTTGTGATAAAAAATTGTGTGTTCTTATTAATATGATTTCTGGAACTTTGTGTCTATGGAATGATATCTTATGCTGTGAATGTGAATGATTCTATTTTTTATCACTCTTGCTCAAAGCACGTATAGGGTTATACTTTGTTATCTATATTTCTTGAAAGTGTTATTATATTCTCGCTCTTTCCTTTCTTCAGTTCTTCCATTCATTTGTATTGATAATATTTTGGTATAAAATCATTTTAAGATGTCAGAGATCTAGCCTTAAGATGAAAATTGTACATTTTTATATAAGCTTTGTTGTTTGTTTTCAATAAGGGAACCTCTCCCATAAAGAGGAGGGACTTACTGTCCCTTGACTATGGTTTTGATCAAAGTACCATTTTAAAACCCAACAGTTTTTGGCGACTCCGCTGGGGATTTTGTTTCAAACATATCCCTTTTAAAAGAACAACTTCAAGATCATTTTTGATCTGGTGACTCTACGATATACACATGGGAAGAAAGCTCTCGGGGTCAAAGATCCTCATTTTCAACTTCTGGAGCAACAAAAGGAACATAGGAACTCATTCTTCAAGCACACCCCCTGTTAAGGACAGAAACTCCAAGAATAGCATTCCTCCATAACAACTCAGCCCTAATCTTCTTGCTCCAATATTTGTTGGTCTCTCAGTTCCCCTTCAGAAAATCTTCCCACAAATGGTAGTGCCTCTACCTTGGGGACAATGAATTTTTCCTCTTTCTCTTCCTCAACCTTTGCATGAGTTACCTAGGAGTAGTAGGAAATGTTTTCCTAAATTTTGAGGTGATGGTAAGGTATACCCAAATGAACACATTGCAGCCTTCAACGTTGCATGTGGGATTCTTGGGATTGAGCATGAAGACATTTCTTGTAGGCTCTTTATAGAGACATTGTAGGATAATGTTGTTGATTGGTTCTTTCATCTTCTTGTTGGGTCAATTATTGATTAGACCACCTTAACAACTTAGTTTGAGCAACATTTCAAACCTGTTGAAGATGTGCATGCTCTCTTAGCTCAAATTTCTCATATCAAGAAGGAACCACATGAGCTCATGAGAGAATTTGTGGCCAAATTCAACAAGATCATTCATAAAATTCCACAGAACACTCATCCTATGGATCAAATCCAAAAATGCTTCTTCCTCAATGCTCAGTTACCCGAAGTGAGCTATGCACTAAGGAGAGCTAACCTTGCAACTCTGGATGATGATCAACATTTTGCTATCGAGGTTGAGGATGACTTAATCATGTCTGGTAAACTGAAGAGAGAACCCTCCAAGTCTAAAGCATCCTCCTCTTCCTCTCCTAGAGCCAATTCAGATCAATTAGTGTAAAAGTTGGAAAATGATCTCATTGCCATAAAAAAGTAGTTGGCTCAACATACTCCTTATCAATATATTCCAAGAAGGAATTTTCAGCCTAGGAACTGGTTACCTCTTTCTCAGAATAAATTGGCACTTTAAGGCCCACTGTCAAGGTTCTAGTCAATGTAACTTGTGAAGTTCAAGAACCTAATGATAAGGATTTTAATGAAGACTTTGAAGACCCAAAAGAAGAGGTTGATGAATAAATGGAAGATATTGGTGGATCTCAAGTTCATTTCCTCACCACTGAAGGTATAGATGATGAAGGCGATTATGTTGAAAGAGTGGTAGAGATGAATAGTGAGTCATATGCTGTTATGACTTAGGAGAAAATGAACAAAAAAGAAAAGGTAATACTACCTACTAATAAATCCAAGGAGTTTCCTGTAACTATTCTAGTGGTTGCTAAAAGAGGAGCCCCTATTTCCACTACCTCCATGCAAAATGTGAGTAATGCTAATCCTTCTCCTTATACTTGTTTCCAAAACTCCTTTTCCTTCAACTCCTAAAAATGCTAAATAAAAAGTTTCTCTTGTTCCTAGAAGCGATGCACCATCCACCTCCGGGTCTTTTGATATTATTGATCACCTCAAAAGACCAAAATCCAAATTTCGAGGCGAGTTTTACCAAACCCGTCCAAAAGCCTTTCTAAGATAGTAAACTTTGTTAATTCCAAATCCAAAGCCTCATCCAATACTTCCAAAGGTATTTTAACCTCTCCCTCTTCCTCACCTCACCAATCCTTGTGGCTGTAATCACTTCCCCTAATGAGAAAATTGAACCATTCTATGTGACTCTCCTCATAGCTGGCCATAAACTTAGTAATTTTGTTATAGAATTAGAAGCATTAGACAATGTAATGCCTTCAAAAGTAGCTCATGCTTTGGGCACCGAATCTAACACGTGCCTTTGGTTCCTGCTCTTCCATGGAGAGTAGAGAAGTGCCTTTAGTTGGAAGGATTAAAGATGCATAAGTAACCTTCACTAATTTTCTATAGAAAAGGGTTTTAGCCATTATTTTGGTAGTTGATATCCCTCCCTCGTATGGTATGTTCTTTGAGTAGGAATTTCTATAAAAGGTAGGAGGTGAAATTTAGATGGAATGGTTGTATGCCTTGATCCCGAGTTAATGGAAAAATGAAGAAGTTGTTACCGAGAAAAGCAAAATGAGTATATTGTGCAAAATAATGATGATCCAAAATCATAAATACTCTATGAAGATATAGGACATAGAAATTATATGATCATGTAACATCCTCATTTTATACATTAGAACAAGTAAATTTTTTTTTTTGATAAATGCTTCCTGGTTCTAAATACATAATTTAGAACTCAGAAATCAAAACAACCATTCTTATAACAAGTAACCATATGCAGCTACAATGACTCGGAGTACCTCCGATCTATTCATTCCATGACTCGGTAATCTACCGATCTATTCATGTGTATTAAGAGTTGGCGTTTTTATTTAACACATCACTCTTGCAATTCTCTTCCCTAATCTGGGATTCAGAATGCTCTGTCTAAGAAACCTATATGAATAATTGTCACCATTATTCATTGGCATCTCATCCCTTAGACTAGGTGACTTAGGACAGCGCAATTAGCTTCACTTGCGATACTTTGGCCAAAGATTTGAAACAAACTGCTTATGTCTCGTATTCCTTGACGGCATACTCGTCAATCTAGAATACGTCCTTCACCCCATTCCTATGTTATGTAGAATGTCTTATGCTGACTTCTATCAAACTCTCCTGCCCCAAGTTATTCACTCGGGAACGGATTAGTAAGGTGACAAAGTTATATGGATACTCCTGAGGACTAGGGATACACTGACATACTGGGTCAACCCTAGTTAAACCAGTGTGTCAAGATACCCCGAGTCTCCTAGGTAGCCTTATAACGTGACCACATTCCTAATCAGTCCCAGAGTAACTTTCTTGAGTTAAAGGTGTAAATCCTATCGATCAATGCAAAGGGTGTCGTCATAAGTCACCTGCATTGTTGTATCCTCGAGAAGATCCTAATCTTCTCGAAGGTACAATCCCTACAGTTGACTTGTGCCATCATCCTTTAAATCCACCTCGAAAGGATCTACTTACCGATAAGTGTTACACACGTTGAGTTAAAATTATACTAAAAGATGCTCCCAAAAGGTTAGTCTTACCCAATCCTTGGGTTCCTCACCTTAGAATGACCTTTCTTAATAAAACCCATTACCCAAGAGAAGTTATTAAGAATAGAGGTCCCATCAAGGAGTTCATAGAATATACATAATTCTAAATCAACGAAATTGGACAATAACCCATAATCTTCACATGAGATTGCCAACCAAACCCTTTTTAGGTTTATATCAGTTCTCATAACTGAATTTATATCTTACTTATTAATATCGAGATATAGTGATTAAGAATCCAATTAAACGTTGTCTTGACTTAGATCAAGACTAGGAAGTAATAATTTATTCAGCTTGTTTAACTTCCTGCTCAGGTTTATTTTAACCCTAGCTTCCAGAAAGACAGTGATCTAAATTCCAATCTAGCCTTAGATAGAACATACTAGAACTACTAAACAATCATAAGTATTCAGTCACTTATTCTAGCAAGCTTACATTGATAATCACAAAAGTCTCCAAATTATACAATAATAACAATGTTCTCAAGATCATTTGAACCGAAGAAGGTCAAACTATCAAGATAAGAATACAATCATATAAGTAACAAATATCTCCTTTCATTCCCTTCAAGCTAATCAAATACATTTTATGCATTCAGCATATTTGATACAATACTCATCAGAAAAAGAACATCTTTCTTCAAATAGTACATTCAGAGAATCAAGCTGTAACTCATCATAAAACCAAATTAAACAATCTGAACATCCTATCAGATCTACGTGCTTTTACCACTTACGGCAACCATCTGCAAAAATTGTCAACATGGGTTAGTTCGATGAACTGAGCATGATAAGCACTAACTCTTAAAACAATTGCAATCCATCAATTGTTTTCATTAAACACCCTGTTTAAATGAAATCAATTCACCAAACATGTAAACATATTTCAAATTATGCTCTTGAAATACTATAAAACTATTCACGCATAACTCATATTATAGTTACTAAATAGTCCTAGATACCTTCCAGATATTTCATCATAAACGTTAGTGACCAAGAAGACAATGCATCCAAACAACTATCCATCTGAATCCCAAGGACAACAACCATCAGACAGACCATTACATTCAACTTAGTAAAATGAATATCATAACAAATCATGGTTCCATCAATATGTTAAAACAGTTCCCACGGTTAGATAAAAATATATCAACATATACTTTACAACAGAAGAGAAAGAGAACGAGTCATTCATATTTCCCTTCAAAACAAGCTCATGACTGTACCGTCTCTTCAAGAGTAAAGCATTCACCTTATACACATGCGAATAAATCAGACGAGACCACTAGAAGCATCACAGTTTGGTTTAAATTTAAATTAAACAACTTCCTGTAGCTTACTAGCAGTACAGTAACTCTCGCGCCAAAGCAGTGATTAATAATCTATCATATAGACTCCACATAACCTTCCATATTATTCAAAAGAAACGAGAAAATAGCTAGCGCAATCGCTTGTCAAGGCACAGCTGTTAACTCTTTATCTCAGTCAAGCACAAGACAAGATAACCTCAACAACAAAGACGTAATCATGCACAAACACGACAACAATCCCTCTCAGCAACATACAGCTCATTCTAGTCCCTACTAAAACACTGCAAGGTCTTAGATCCAAGGTCAAAATCAAAAGAACATCCCTTTTATCGCAGTCAAACAAGAGGCCCAAAAACATTAAAACAAATGATGTTTCTCTAAGCCTAAGTAGAGATATTCATACTGAATCCACACAACATGCACAACCTCATTTAACTGGAACAATTCTTAAATAATACAGCCATGACTTGTATCAGAAGTCATTTTCCAGAAAACAATCTCAACAAGGTCTCAACCAAGTAAGGTATGAAAAGAAAGCCCTTCCTTTACTTTCCACAGAAACGGACAGAAAGGGACACAAGAATATAAAATAGGAGTCCGAACGTTATGCACGCACAGCGAAGGTTTAATCGAAAATCAAGCCAACTCGCAACATTTCAAAACTCCCACAGTATCCATACCACTAATGCTCAAAACAGGGTTTAGATTGAGGTTGATTTCATGCGACCACAACTTAAGAATCATAACAGTATTCACCACTGGAATTATTCAGAAAGGAAAACCTAACATACGCCTCTAGGATAAAAAAGGAGTCTTACCCATGTGGTATTCTTCAAATAGACTTCTACAGAAGTAGAAGGATACAAGACACATACCAATTTCAAGAATTCTAACCAGAATAATAACATACCGTATTCACATCTGAACTCCTTTAGAGGTAGAAAAGTATGGCATTCACGACCCACTTCTACAGAGGCCAAAATACATGATATATATATATATATATATAAGGATTCCAACAGAACCAAAAACAATAAGAATTCACAACCAGGATTATACAGAAATCCAAAATATATGAAACAATCCAAAGACTCCACAGGGTCATTTCATGTATATATCTATCATGTAACTTTCATCGAATTAAATCCCATATTCGCAACACAGGAAGAACTTCTACAAGTCACATTCAAATGTTACAACACAACAAGTTATCCATTCAAAATAACTTAAGTATTAAAGCGAAACCCACAAGATTCAGTAACCACAACTTATATTACCCATGACAAAACTTATGAACAAGTCGAAATATACTGAACATTCAAACAAAAAAATCTAACAGTATCCTTTTCGACAAGTATCAACAGCAAGTATCGACTGTAGCCTGAACCCCACAAGGAAACAATTCATGGGCTCCCTCAGTGCAGGTTTAGTATACTTTCTTGCATGCATTTCACAAACTTTATCCGGAATGCAAAACACAACGAGATAGTATAATCGTTCAAAAAAAATATACACCCATCAAGGGTTCTCTAAAAAAAATCCATCCAGTAAGAAGATACAACAACTAATCCATTCACAGTTACCATAGAAACCAACTGAACCCAAAAATCATTTGAACAGAGTTGTTCTAATGAAATCATTTGAAAGAAAGCAAGATCTTTAAAAGTTAGGGCCTAACATGCCTGGTTATGTTGCTTAAAAATCGAAGAAGACCACTGAAAGAGCTCGAGCCTTCTCCTCTTTTTCCACGTTAGATTCAACAACAATAACTTGTTATTTCCATGCCTTATAAACTTTCCTTGACAGAGAAAAGAGCGAGTTACACTCATTTTTGCCATGCAACACCAAGTAGACTGGTGCGAAGAACCAGTGATCAGACAGAGGAAAACCAGGAGCGCATGAAAAACCAAACAAACTACCAGTTTTCCATTTTGCATGCCTTCCCGAGAAACCCGAGCTCGAAGACCGAGCTCATTAATTACATTTACTCCAAATTTCCCGCTCAATCTCCATTGCCACCGACCGCCATAGTTGGCGATGGACAAATGCAAGTCGAAGACCATTTCTAACTTTGGTGACTCTGCCACGTCAGCCTTACTAGCCGTTTAAACTTCTACCATTTACCTGTCCTTCATGCTTATCCATCCCATTTAATGCCATAGGAACTGCCGCCCATGGCTCGCACCCTTTCATAGGTCCCCTTTCCTCCTTGTTCATTAGTTAGGTTAGTAACATAGGTTAGGATTTTAAGATGCTACTTAGTCTAACCTCCATAGTGCTAGGTTACTAACTTAGAACATTTAGCTTATAGCTTAGGCCTAGGTTAGATTAACACTAATCTAACCCCTAGGTCATAGTTTAGTTTTAGGTTACTAACCTTAATAAATCCAGTTTAGGTCTAACATTTAAAATGTTCATAAAAAGAACCTACAGACATACATTCACGAAAAGGATTCACTCCAGCACTACCAATAGGCTAGTTGAATAAATGTATCTGAATTTATTACCTGGCCCACGATCGAGACCTTCCTGATATTACGATATCGGGAACCAATTCATTTAACACGTTCCGTCTGAGTTAGACTCCGGAATAGCTTGTTCAACGCATTCAGACCTTGCAACCTGCGTAAGGTCTATAATTTTTGTTCATCCCGAATAAACTTAAAGCATCTCTTGGATCAATGCCACTGATCCCAGGCTGGGTCTTATAGATGGATAACTCCATAATTCATTCCGAGATCAGATTAAACTCAGGTGCAAAAATGAAAGAAATAAAAGAGTCCAATCATATTCCGACTCAGTCAAAGATCTTCAATTGCAAAGAAGATACAGTACATATCAAGCATGACTTCACAATCAAAGGAACACATCCTTTTACAGAAGAAATCATATATCAACACTTGAATGCTCAGGAGGAAGTAAATAAAGTTGAGAGTGTATGTCAAAGGATGAGACAAATATCCCTAAGGGATTGATTCATGATCCCAGTGGCATTTGGACTCGGAGTTTAATGGAAGCTATTCTTCACTTGGTTCGGAGCTAGTGTAATGTTAATCTCTCCGAGAAGGAAGATTCATCCATTTTCTTTCAAGCTTCACTTTGAAAATACAAATAACATAGCTGAGTATGAGGCTCTCATCCTTGGGTTGAGCATGGCAAAAGAAAAAGGAGTAAATAATCTTTATGCTCGCGGTGATGCAAAGTTGATTGTGAAACAGGTAAGGGATCTTTACCAAGTCAAGAATATTAGATTGAAACATTAGAGAAATCTTGTTTGGGTTTCCTTCGAATTCCTTGATGCTTTCCCAATTGAAGTTGTACTAAGAGAAAAGAATACTAGAGTTAATTCTCTACTGTCTCGGGATCTTTGTTTATCCCTAATCAACATTTCTCTCAAGAGAAATTTACCATTGAAATTATTCATAGGCCTAGTGTACCAGATAATGCAAACAACTGGTAGGTTTTCAGTGATGATCAGCACTTGCTCTCTTTCTTGGAGCTTAAAGATATTTTTGATCAATTGTATTTTGAAGGAAGTGAAACTCTGGCTAGAGAGTATGTGCCCTCTAATGAAAAAGACATCAAGGAAGAAATCGATCAGGATGGTTGTATTAAATTGAAGGGTAATAGGATTCCCAAAGGACTGGCGATCCTAGAAGATCTGTTTGACAAATAGGATAGGTTCATCAAATCTAAAGCTTCTCAAGGAACTCAACAATCTGATGAGTGTGAGAAGGTAAATATTAGAAGCAATGATGAACCCAAGGTGGTGAATATTGGAAAATGATGTACTCAAGAAGAGAAGAGGAAAGTAATAAGCTTATTAAAGAAGTATGTTGATGATCTTGCCTATTCATATGAAGATCTTAAGGCTTTTCAACAAAAGGAGATGCAACACTATATCCCTCTGAGACCTGGGATCAAACCTTTGAAGTAGAAAAAAACAAAGTATAATCCTATGGTTCATTGATACTATTTTTTCAAGAGATCCAAAAGTTTCTAAAAGCCAAGATTATTTTTCTTATACATCATTCAACTTGGATTGCCAACATTTTTCCCATCAGGAAAAATAATGGTGAGATTTGCATATGTGTAGATTTTAGGAATTTGAATCAAGCCTCACTAAAAGACAACTATCCACTCCCCATGATGGATCAAGTTTTGTAATTTGTCATAAGATCTGAGATGTAGTCTTTGTTAGATGGAATCTCTAGATATAATCAAGTGGAATTCAGTACCCCAGATCAGCACAAGACTACTTTTACTACCCCTTGGGGCACCTTTTCCTACAAGAGAATGCCATTTGGCCTTATCAATGTTGGTGCCACTTTTCAGAGGGAAATGAATTTATATTTTGGAATCCTAAAGGGAAGTTTCATTGTTGTGTACCTTGACGATTTGACTATTTTTTCCAAAACAAGGGAAGATCATCTTCAACATCTGGAAGTAGTTCTTAAAAAATGTAGAGAACATGGAGTTTCTATCAATCCTAAGAAGTTTGTCTTTTGTGTTACTGAAGGAAAGTTATTTGGGCACATTGTTTCCAAATAAGGGATCAAGATAGATCTAGAAAGAGTTCAAGCAATCCAGTAGATCTTCATCTTCCCAAAAGCAAAACGGGTGTTGAGTCTTTCTTTGGCAAGATAAATTTCCTAAGGAGATTCATTCCAGAATTTGTAGAGATGACTATGAGAATTTCTCAAATGATGAAAGGAAAGTATGCCTTTGGTTGGTCTTGAAGGTAAGGAAGCATTTGAATATATCAAGAAATCCATTCTAAGACTCCCATCCTAGCATTTCCGATTTCAAAGCAAGGATTTTATTATATATTGCTATGCTACAAAGAATATCTTATCTATTGTGCTATATCAAGAAAATTTGAGAATCGTGAACTTCCAATTACCTTCATGAGCTATGCTCAAAGCTCAAGGATTAAAATATACTATGATGGAGAAACATTCTTTTGTAGTGGTCAAAGTTGTTAAAAATGTTTCATTTTTATAGCCTTAATTCTCACTCTTGTTGTGCTTGTACCGATATAACCATCAAGTCTATTCTTACAAAATAGGAGTTTGGAACTAAGAGAGGTAATTGGGTAGCAAAGGTCCAAGAATATAACCTTGATATCAAACTAACTAAGCTAGTCCGGGGTAAAGGCTTGTGTGAGCTTATTGCTGAAGGGGCTAATGAAGAATTGTCCACAAAAGAAGTTGATGTCCCTAATTTTCCTCTTCCTCGTTCAAAAATGAGTGGTATGATGATATTGCACATTTTCTTACTTATATGGAGAATGTCCATCCCATTTAAGTGCTAAGGAAAATAGAGCTATTAAGATAAGGTCTACACATTATGTATTATGGGAAAATGCTTTATTCAAGGGAGAATTGATGGAGGATTCCTTAAATATGTGGACAAGGAGCAACAAAAGAGGTTGTTTTGAGCTTTTCATGATCAAACTTATGGAGGGCACTTCTCTCCTACTATCACCGCCCATAAGATCCTTCATGTAGGGTACTATTGGCCTACATTTTTAGAGATGCATCAAAATGGGTAGGTAAGTGTGAAGCATGTCATACTTTTGTTGGGAGACCTAAGTTGGTTGCTTTACCACTCAAACCAAGTAATGATTGATGAACCTTTTCAACAATGGGGATTAGATTTCATTAGAACTCTGAACCCACCTTCCAGTGCTGGACATACTCACGTGCTAATTGCTATAGATTACTTCACAAAGTAGGTAGAGGCTATTCTAGTCAAAAGCACTACTTCTGAGGTGGTGTGTAATTTCATCAAGGAGAACATCTTGATAAGGTTTGGGGTACCAAACAAAATTGTGAGTGATAATGCTTCCAATTTTTCTCCTTTTGAGATGATGGATTTCTACTATGACTATGGAATTTCCCTTGCTCATTCTTCATATTATTATCCTCATGGGAATGGACTAGCATAATCAAAAAATAAGAGTCTAGTAACCATCATTTGGAAGCTTGTCAATGACTCTCAAAGGAACCGGTAGAAAAGGTCTATGATGCCCTCTCGGCAGATATAATTACACCCAAAAGAGAAATTGGGATGTCTCCATTTTAGGTGGTGTATGGTGTTGAAGCTCGGCTATCAAGAATGATGGAATTTCCAACCTTGCACTTAAAGAAGGATATTGAGGAATCAAGTTTCATGAGTTCCTTGGATAAGAGAATCATGTACCTTCGAAATTTGGATGAAGACAGATGTAAGTTTTGATAGGATCTCAACTCACCGGTGAAGGTGAAAGCTTTGTTTGATAAGAAGGCTAGGCCAAGATATTTTCGAGTGGGAGACATTGTTCTGTTGTAGGGGACAAACATGAACTTCAAAGAAGCCATGGTAAGTTTGATTCTCTTTGACTTGGTCCTTTCAAAATCGAGACACTTTGCTGGAGAAAATTCTTTCTACTTGGATTATATGGATGGATCCTCTCTCCCACTTCCTTATAGTGGGTAGTATTTGAAGTTGTTCAAGTCCTAGGTGATTTGGGCAGTCCTTTTGTATATACTATGTGTAGTGTTTTGTTTGTTTTTGTCTTTCCTTTTTGGTTTGTTTCCCTTCCGTGTGTGTTGTCTTCTATATTGGTTTTACCTTTGAATCTATTTTCCCAATGGATAAGGCATTGGTCTACTTTCCTAGAGTTTTTCTATGGTTCTTGATCTTTCCTCGTTCCACTGTCCCAGCCAAGTCATCCCCTCGAAAGAGCCAACTATTGTCACCCTCGAATAGTTAGAACAAGGGGGAACATTGCGAATAATGCTCCACCAGAAGGAGGGGCAGAAACAACCCAAAAGCTTGATGAGATCCTTGCTGCCCTATTAGACACAAGAGATCGTTTGGCTGTACTTGAATAGCAAGTAATGGGAAATGAGGAGGAAGATGAAGCTGGTAATAACAATCAACAACCTCCTGAGGACAACCCCAATATGGGTGTTGATAATAATGCTAGAAATGCACCTGTCCAACCAGAAAACAAAAAGGCCAGGTTGGCAGTAGAACTCACTAATGATATAAAAAGGATAAGCCCACCTAAATATGATGGCACCACATTAGGAGATGGAGCTAAGAACTGGCTCAGTGAAATGGAGAAGTACTTTGCAATAAGAAACTTCTCAGAGGAAACCAAAGCTATTTGGGGAGCCTATTAGCTTTCCCACGAAGCATCTTCATGGTGGGATAGCCGTAAAGCTGAGCTAAATATTGATGAGACCAATATTACTTGGGATCAATTTAAGGGCTATTTTAGGCAACGTTGGCTGCCACAACTTTTCTATGATCAGAAAATGACTGAATTCCAGAATTTAGCTCAAGGGAAGCTAACGGTAACTGAATACTGGGAGCGGTTTACAAAACTCCTCAAGTATGTACCGCAGTATCAAACTGACGAGAAGTTCAGAATACGGAAATTCATCATGGGATTGAATCCCGTGATAGGGGGAGAGGTCGATGTTCACAGTCCAACCACTATGGAAGGAGTTGTTGAAAAGGCCATAAGATAAGAACAGAAATTAAAGGCTATTTCTGCTCATAAAGAGGAAGTGCGGAAGAAGATTGCAAACCCTTCTTCAACCTCACTTGCACCCAAAAAGGGACCATGGAAAAAGTTTGGAAACAAAAGTAAGTTTCTGGGGGATAATAGTAAGAAAACAGTAGCAAATAAGCCTGCTGGAAATGTAAGGGATAATTTTGCCAAAAATTATAACAATGGGCAGAAGCCCTATGGAGGACAACGTGATAATTACAAGGTTGGAGGTAATTTTGAGCCTAAAAAGGGACCTATAGGAGGCTGCTATAATTGTGGCAAAGAACACTACGTGAATCAGTGCCCTTTGAAGAAGGATGATCATAATCAGTAGCATAAGATACATGCTGCAGTAGCAGACAAGCAAGCTGAAAAGTAGGTGACACCTATAGAAGTTCTCGGGTAAGTTATTTGGCATACCTGTCACTATTCTTTTTGATACAGGAGCTACTGAATGTTTTATTTCTAGTAAACTTGCTTCTAAACTTAAGAGAAAAGCTGGAAAAATGGATAAATCTTGGACTGTACAGTATGGTAATAATTCTGTTCATACAGTGAGTATGTGTCTTTTTGGGGTAGTCCTTGACTTACCTAACTTTTCCACGGAAGTTGACCTCTATGTTACACCTTTGGGATCGTATGACATTGTCATCGGTGTCAATTGGTTAGCTGACCATAAAGCAAAAGTAGATTGCTATGAAAAGAATATAAAATGTTTAGATGATCGGCTGAATGCAGCAGAGATTCAAGGTGTGAAACGGGAGATTTCAGTTAGAAAACTATCAGCTATGTAGCTTAAAAAGGATAAAAACAAAGGATCTACCCTTTATGCAGTAAAGATATCTGAATTTTCAGAAGAAGATGGTGATTCCATGAAACATTTTCCACTATTGCAAAGTTTCAAAGATGTTTTTCCGAAGGAATTACCAGGGTTACCACCCAAGAAGGAATTTGACTTCACCATCGAAATCCAACCAAGAACGGAACCTATTTCCAAAGCACCTTATCGGATGACTACTACAGAGTTAGTCAAGCTTAAGGCTCAATTGCAAGAACTTTTGTCTAAAGGTTTGATTAGACCAAGTGTTTCACCTTGGGGAGCACCGGTAATATTTGTGAAAAAGAAGGATGGAACACTTAGGCTGTGTATTGATTATGAATGTTGAACAAAGCAAAAATCAAGAACAGATACCCACTTCCAAGGATCAACGATCTATTTGATCAGATGTGTGGGGCAACGGTTTATTCTAAGATAGATCTTCGATCGGTTATCATCAATTAAGGATTAGAGAAGAAGATATTCATAAAACATCTTTCCGAACAAAGTACAGACATTGTGAATTCACGGTTCTACCCTTTGGATTAACTAATGCACCCGCAACTTTTATGAACTTAATGAATAATATCTTTTAAGA
Source organism: Taxus wallichiana var. yunnanensis (assembly GCA_018340775.1). Lineage (NCBI taxonomy): Eukaryota > Viridiplantae > Streptophyta > Pinopsida > Cupressales > Taxaceae > Taxus > Taxus wallichiana. The sequence continues at coordinate 664,496,194 of CM031237.1, read as the reverse complement.
ATATTTGGACAAGTTTGTACTTGTATTCTTGGATGATATTCTCATTTATTCTAAAAGTGTTGAAGAGCACAATGAGCATTTGAAGATAGTTTTGGGAATTTTGAGAAAAAGAAAGTTGTATGGTAAGTTATCCAAATGTTCTTTCTTTGATTCAAAAGTTCACTATTTGGGTCATGTCATTAGTAAAGAAGGAATTGCTGTAGATCCTTCAAAAATAGTGGCAATAACTGAGTGGCCTGCACCAAAGAATGTGCACGAAGTAAGAAGCTTCATGGGTCTTGCTGGTTATTATAGAAAATTTGTTAAGGATTTTTCTAAAGTGGCTACATCGATAACTTCATTGCAGAAGAAGGATAAGAAATTTATTTGAATGATAAGTGTGAAACTGCTTTCAAAATTCTGAAAAGTCAGTTGACTTCCGCACCTATTTTAGCTGTACCAGACCCTAATGGGAGCTTTACTGTTGTAACGGATGCTTCTGGGGAAGGCCTTGGAGGTGTTTTGTTACAAAATGATCAAGTCATAGCATATGAAAGTAGAAAACTTAAGTTACATGAGCTGAATTATGCTCCTCATGATTTGGAGCTTGCTGCCATTGTTCATGCACTTCAAGTCTGGAGACACTATTTACTTGGGAAACCTTTTGAGTTGAAAACTGATCACTTAGGACTGAAATATATTTTCACTCAGCCTAATCTAAATGCCAGATAGAGAAGGTGGTTAGAATTTTTATCTCAATATGATTTTGATATTAGCTACATCAAAGGGAAAGAGAATAGGGTAGCAGATGCTCTAAGTCGTAGGAAGCACATTTCTGCTCTTATAACATTAAGAACTCAATTTAAGGATGAGGTAAAAAGTGCCTCAGAATCTGATATATACTTTCAGCAAGTAAAAGCAGCACGCTGCTGCAGAACCTAATGATGAAAGGTATAAAGGTTTTCATTTTGATAATGAAGGAATCTTACGTTATGAAAACAGGGTATACGTACCTATGCTGAACGATTTGAGAAAGAAGTTGTAGTTGAATTTCATAATTCACCTTTCTCTGGACACTCGGGTATCACAAAAATGCTTGTTGATATGAAACAACAATACTTTTGGAAAGGTATGAAAAAGGATGTTATTGATTTTGTGACTCATTGTCTGGAATGTCAGCGGGTTAAGGCAGAACACATGCACCCTGCTGGACTATTATATCCCCATAGCATACCACAGTACAAATGGCAAGTAATAAGCATGGACTTTGTACAAGGGTTACCTATGTCCAGGAATAAACATGATGTTATCCTGGTAGTTGTAGATAAACTAACTAAGGTAGCTCATTTCATCGCTAGAAATCTAAAGGATGATTCACCAGTGTTGGCCAAAAGATTCGTGCATGAAATTTTCAGGTTACATGGTGTACCGGAATTGATTATATCTGACAGGGATCCTAGAATGATGTCAAGATTTTGGCAAACGCTTAATACAACTCTTGGAATGAAACTAAACTTCAGTTCTGCATATCATCCAGGAAACGGATGGACAAACAGAGAGAGTAAATCAAGTGTTGGAAGATATGTTGCGAATGTATTGCATGGATCAACAGTATAAATGGGAAGAGTATCTTCCACTAGTTGAATTCGCATACAACAACACTTATCACTCATCTCTTAAAATGGCACCTTTTGAAGCACTTTATGGAAGGAAGTGTAGAACCCCTGTTAGTTGGGATAGTATAGAGGATAGAGTGGTAATTGGACCAGAGATCCTCACTGAAATGGAACAACAAGTAAAGTTGATTCGTGAACGATTAAAGGAAGCAACAGATAGGCAGAAGAGCTCTGCGACCTTAAGCGGGTTGATCAAAGGTTTGAGCTTGGTGAGAATGTTTTTCTTCGTGTTAAACCCAGAAAGAGTTCTATAACTTTTGGCAAGGCTGCCAAGTTGTCACCTCGTTATGTGGGACCTTTCGAAATTGTCAAGATAATCAATCCTGTAGCTTACCGATTAGCATTACCACCTGCTTTGTCTCGCATGCATGATGTTTTCCATATTTCTTTACTTAAGAAATACGTTTCAGATTTGTCACATGTTTTAAATTGGAATTCCTTGTAGGTCCAAGACCCAGGAATAATCGTGGTTAAACCCACACGAGTAGTCGGAAACTCAATCGTGCATTTGAGAAATCGTGAAATACAACAATGTAAGGTCCAGTGGGACCAGTTTAATGAAGAAAGTGCAACTTGGGAAAATCTGGAAGAGATGAAAATTGCTTTTCCTTTTCTTTTTCAATAGAATGAAATCTGTTGACAAAACATTTTTTTATGAACTTATCTTTTCATGTCTATATGAAAGCCAGATTGAGGCAAACATTATTTAGGTTGAATAAAATGTATTGTGACATTGATTTCTGGAACTATTCAAGTTGGAAATAGTCTTATTGTATTGTGAACTAATAAATTGGTTGACCTGAAGGTAAATCAAATATGTAATCATCGGGACGATGAATCTTTTAGGAGGGAAGCATGTAACACCTTGAACTATTGTTACTTCCTCCTAAGCATTCAAGTGTTGATATATGATTTCTTCTGTAAAAGGATGTGTTCCTTTGATTGGGAAGTCATGCTTGATATGGATTGTATCTTCTTTGCTCTTGAAGATCTTTTTGAGTCGAGCCGATATGCTTGGATTCTTTTATTTCTTTCATTTTTAGCACCTGAGTTTAATCTGATTTCGGGGTGAATTGTGGATTTACCCATCTTTATGACTCAGCCTTGGATCAGTTGCATTGATCCAAGAGATGTTTTAAGTTTATTTTGGATGAACAAAAATTATAGACCTTACGAAGGTTGCAAGGTCTGAATGTGTTGAATGAGCAATTCAGGAGTTAACTCAGGCTGATCTTGTTAAATGAATTGGTTCCCGATATCGTAATATCAGGAAGGTCTAGACCTTGAGCCAGGTAATAAATTCTGGTATATATACTGCTAGCTTATTATCAATGCTGGGATGAATCCATTTCGGGAATGTATATCTGTTGGTTCTTATACTGAATGATTCTATTTGTTAGACCTAGACTGGATTTATTAAGGTTAATAACCTAAACCTAAACTATAACCTATGGGTTGGATTAGTGCTAATCTAACCTAGCCCTAAACTATAAGCTAAATGTTTCTAAGGTTAGCGACCTAGCACTAAGGAAGTTAGACTAAGTATCACCTTAAGATCTAACCTATGTTTCTAACCTAACTAATGACCATGGATGAAGGGGGACCTATGAAGGGGTGCGAGCCATGGGCGGTAGTTTCTATGGCATTAAATGAAGGGGATAAGCATGAAGGACAAGGGATTTAGCGGAGATTTCAAACGGCCATCGAGACCGACGTGGCAGAGTCGCCAAATCTGGAAATGGTCTTTGGTTTGTTTTTGTCCATCGCCAACTATGGCGGTCGGTGGCAATGGAGGTTAGGTGGGAATGTTGGAGTTAATGTCATTGATGAACTTCGGTTCCCGAGCACGGATTGCTTGGGAAGGCATGCAAATGGAAAATTTGTTGGTATTTTGGTTTTCCATTCGCTCCGTTTTTCTCTCTGTTTGATCACTGGTTCTTCGAACCAGTCTACTATGTGTTGCATGGCAACTATGAGATTATCTAGCTCTTTTCTCTGTCGGGGAAAGTTTATAAGACATGATAGTAACAAATTATTGTTGTTGAATCTATCGTGGAAGAGGAGAAGAAGGCTCGAGCACATTCAGAGGTCTTCTTCGGATTTTTAAGCAACATTACCAGGCATGTTAGGCCCTAACTTTTAAAAATCTTGCTTTCCTTCAAATGATTTCATTAGAACAACTCTGTTCAGATGATTTTTGGTTCAGTTGGTTTTTATGGTAGCAATGTATGAAGTATCTTCGTGTTTTGTTTTCATCTTGGCTGGACTAATTGATTCTTCTTTGGGTGTACATTTGGTTTCGTGTTGTTGAATTATCATGCTGTGTTTTGCATTTTGGTAGATTCCAAAGAAATGCTTGCAAGGATAATGTATGAAACAGACTCTGTTGGAGTCCATGAAATGTTTTCTTGTTTGATATCGACTTCAGTCGAAGCCTTGCTGTTTACACTTGTTGAAACTGATACTGTTGGAATCCTTGAAATGATAGTATGTTTTGGCTTCTGTAGAAGTTTAGTCGTGAATACTATATGTTATTGATATTGTTGGAATCCTTGAATAGATAGTATTTTTGACTTCTGTAGAAGTTTAGTTGAGAATACTATATGGTTTCGACTCCTTTGGAATCCTTGAAACGTAACTTATGTTTTTAACTTCTGTAGTAGTTTCCTTGTGCATACTGTTGGAATCCTTGAAATGGGTGGTATGTTATGACTTCTGCGGAAGCTTGTTGTGGATACTCATTGATTCTGAGTCTGTTGAAGTCCTTGAAATGTAACTGGTGTTTCTACTTCTGTGTAAGCTCAGTTGTGAATACGGTTGGTATTGACTCAGTGAGAGTCCTTGAAATGTATCTAGTATTTCAAACTTCTGTCTAAGCTTGGTTATGAATGCGTTGTTGTTTTGTTAAGAATACTAAATGTTATTGACTTCGATGGAGTCATTGAAAGGTAATTTATGTTTTAACTTCTGTAGAAGTTTTGCTGTGAGTACTTTTAGGATTCTTGAATTGTTGTCATATGAATTCAACTTCAATTGAAACCTTGGTTATAAGTATTGGTTGGATTTGGCACTGTTGGAGTCCATGATATGCTGCGTGTTGGCTCGTTTCTCGATTTGATCCCTTCACGAGCATGCATATCATTTTGACTCTTTCTTAATATTGTTGTGTTATGTTCAGTTCGATTCTGAGGAATTAAGGGATGGGGTTTCTTTATCAACTCGACTTTGTTGATACCCTGTTATATTTTGTAGTAACTCGACTTCAGATGAAACTTTGAGGAAATTTATTGGTATGGAATTCGGCTCCTGTGAAGACCTGGTTGTGATTATTCTTCTTGAAAATGGCTTCTAATTTACACCCTTGTTGTATAATCGTAGGGATTTGATTAGTTGAATGAAGCTGTGCATATTGTGTTTCGACTCTGCGTGAATGTCACTATATTTGCATATGGAAACGTTATTTGTTTTAATGTTATCTTGTCTCAAGTTTGACTGAAACAAAGAGCTCTTAGCTGTACCATGTCAGGCGATGGCGTTGGGTATTTTCATGTTGATAAATGATAGAGAAAAGATTTGTTGAGTCTTTCATGGTTGGATTATTTTCTGTTGCTTGGCGCGAAAGCTCTTGAATCACTTAGTAGCTACAGGTGACTTTTATATTTGGATTTAGATGGAACTGTAGTTCTTCTGGTAATCACGACTATTTAGTCGCAGGCGTAAATATATATGTATTAAACTAAAGGAGTCGGTACAGTCCAGAATGTTATTGATTTAGGATTCTGATGGACTCTGTTCTTTCTTCTTGACTGTAATTTATATGTTGATGTATATAGTAAGTGGAATAGGAAAATCCTCTCTCTCCTAGACAGGAAAACTTGTGTGCTTTCTTCTTGCATCCTTTTGCGATCTCTACGGTATGGGCATAACAAGAATAAACTGTGGTATTGTATGGAGAGACTGGTATAAAATGTGTGTTGCTGTATAAATGGGTATACTTGTCAATACCATTGAAATGTGTTATGATGATAAAATAATTAAGACAGTGAGCTTGTTGAATGTTTTAACTGCCTTGAGAAATTTGCTATCTTAGATTGGTTGTATTCATTTGTTCTTAGTCTCTAACATATAAGATGAATAGCCTGATTTATGTTTGGAATTTGAATAAATGATTTCATTTAAATAGGTTGTTTAATGAGAACAATTGGTGGATTGCAATTGTTTTAAGAATTAGTGCTTATCATGCTCAGTTCACCGAACTAACCCATGTTGACAATTTTTGCAGATAGTTTCCGTAAGTGGTAAAGACAAGCAGATCTGATATGATGTTCAAATCGTTTAATTTGGTTTTATGATGAATTCCAATTTGATTCTCTAAATGTACTACTTGAAGAAAGATGTTCTTTTACTGTTGAGTATTGTATCAAATATGCTGAATGCATAAAATGTATTTGATTAGCTTAGAAATGAATGAAATGAGGTATTTGTTACGTATGTGTTTGCATTCGTATCTTGATGGATTGAACTTCTTCAGTTCGAATGATTTTAAGAGCATTGTTATTATTGTATACCTTGGAGACATTTGGGATTCTCTAAGTAAGCTTTGCAAAGATTATGTGACTGAATACTTGTGTGTGTTTAGTAGTTCTGTCATGTTCTATCTATGCTAAATTGGAATTTAGATCACTGTCTTTCGAGAAGTTAAGGTTAAAATAAACCTCAACAGGAAGCTAAGCGGGCTGAATAAATTATTACTCCTTAGTCTTGATCTAAGTCAAGACAACGTTTAATTGGATTTTTAATCACTATATCTCAATACTAATAAGTAAGATATATTTCAGCTATGAGATCTGATATAAACCAAAAAGGGTTTGGTTAGCAATCTTATGTGAAGATTAAGGGTTATTGTCCAGTTTCGTTGATTTAGATTTCTGCTTTTCAATGAACTCCTTGTTGGGACCTCAAGTCTTAATAACTCCTCTTGTGAAATGGGTTTTATTAAGAAAGGTAATTCTAAGGTGAGGAACCCAGGGGTTGGGAAAAGACTACCCTAAAAGGAGCGTCTTAAAGTTTAACTTTAACTCAACGTATGTAACACCTTATAAATGAGTAGATCTTTTCGAGGCGGATTTGAAGGTTGATGGCACAAGTCAACTGCAGGGTTGTACCTTCGAGAAGATTAGGATCTTCTCGAAGATACAACAATGCAGGTGACTTATGGCGACACCCTTTGCATTGATCGTTAAGATTTACACCTTAAACTCAAACAAGTTTTTACTTCGGACTGGTTAGGAATGTGGTCATGAAATGAGGTTGCCCAGGAGACTCGGGGTATCTTGACACACTGGGTTAACTAGGGTTGACCCAGTATGTCAGCGTATCCCTAGTCCTCGGGAGCATCCCTATAATGTTGTCATATTACTAATCCGTTCCTGAGTGAATAACTTGGGGCAGGAGAGACTGACAGAAGTCAGTATAAGACATTCTACATAACATAGGAATGGGGTGAAGGATGTATTCCAGATTGACGAGTATGCCATCAAGGGATACAAGACATAAGCAGTATGTTTCAAATATTTGGCCAAAGTATCGCAAGTTGTTGATTGCGTTGTCCTATGTCACCTAGTCTAAGGGACGAGATGCCGATGAATAATGGTAACAATTATTCAGATAGGTTCCTTGGATAGAGCATTCTGAATCCCGGATTAGGGAAGAGAACCGCAAGAGTGATGTGTTAAAATAAAAACGCCAACTCTTTGATACTCATGAATAGATCGGTAGATTACCGAGTCATGGAATGAATAGATCGGAGGTACTCCGAGTCATTACAGCTGCATATGGTTATCTGTTATAAGAATGGTGGTTTTGATTTGTGAGTTCTAAATTATGTATTTAGAACTAGGAAGCATTTATCAAAAAAAAAAATTTACTTGTTCTAATGTTCTTAAATAGGATGTTACACTTTTTGATGCACTTTTGTTGTGGCACACAAAAGTGGAGACTCCAAATGAGCACCAACCCTCCACGTGTCTAGAGTCTGAAAAGACAAAGCCAACCGATAAATCAGCTAAGTATAAGGTGTCGGCGGAAGCCTCCACGCGTCCCAACGGTGCACCTCCAAAGGCCAAGTTCAAAGCAGGATCCTAAGTTTGCGTAGACTCACCATGTGCCTCATCGATGTAACTTCAAAAGTGCGGCCCAAAGAGAGCCCCTGAACTAGCACCAACCCTCCACGTGTCTAGGGTCTGATAGAAGTCAAATGGGCAGTAGGCTCGAATCGACTAAGTATAAAAGAACCGGGGACTCTCCACATGTCTCATCAGTGCACCTTCAAGGGTCAAAGCCAAAGGAATTCCTTAAAGGAATGATCACCTTCTTTCCACATGTCCCAGTCTAGAAAGGAGATAGATTTGGCCGTAGAATCATCTAAGAAGAGAAGAGTTTGAGGAAGCCTCCACGTGTAAGAGTGTGGCGCAAATTCAAAGGCAAAATTTGGAGGAAGTTCCCAAATGTACACTAAGCCTCCACATGTCTAGGGTTAGGCCTATGACACCCCAAACAAAAGGGAATTCACCAAAACACAAAGAAACAAGGTGAGGTAGAGGAAGGAGCCACGTGTCTCTTTGACACTCTTTCAAGTGGAGAATACAAAGAAAGTATGCAAATGAGAGGAAGCCTCCATGTTTCCTAGGTCGCACATAAAGCTTTCTCCAAATTGAAGGAAAAATTTAAATGTTGAGCCCGCATCAAAACTCAAATCGGGAAGGTGGGCCGGCGGAGGACTTTGAGGTTTTTAGCCTCATTTCCATGAAAGGTGTTATATAAAAAAGTGAACCCCACCCCCACTCATACCAAGGGAAAAAGTCAAATATCGAGCCTACATGAAGAGTCAAAGTAGGGAAGTGGATCATCAAAGTGTTTCAAAATTTTGAGCCTTGTTTCTAAGAGGAAAAGTCAAATGTTGAGCCCGAATGAAAAGTCAAAGTGGAGAGGCGGGTCAAGAGAGAATTTTGAGGTTTTAAGCCTCATTTCTAAAAGAAGTAAAATTATAAAGTGAGTCGCGACTCTGTTATCACTGTAATGGCATGTATCGACCTAAATGTAAAATATGAAGTTACGGACTTGTGGGGCTATGGGGAACTATTGCACTTTTGCATATTTTGCACTAAAGGCACGAGTTTCAATTTTAGGCCTAAATGTTAGTTTTTCACCAATGGATCCATTTTTGCATTTTCACCATTTTTTTACAGATTCAATTCAAATATTGAAATGGGCATGACTTTTTCTCCAGTGCTCAAATTTTGACAAATTTTATACTGTTGGAGAGGTCTTGGTATCCTCTATGTCATGGAAGCATAAAATATTATTTTTAGCTAGAGTTGATGGTTAGAAATCTAGAAAACATCTTTCATGCCATTAATACAGGATCTGATTGCTTCAACTACCTAGATCTGATCTGATTACCATCCTTTCTTCTCAAACATGCCAAACAGACATGGGAAACCAACTGGATATCTTGATTTGGGTGAAAATATGGAAAAAGTCTCTCAAGCCTTTAATACGGGATTTTGATCGCTTGACTAGATCAAATCCAATCTGATCTTCCATCCTTCCTTCTTTAGCATGCCAAAGACATGTAAAACCAGATTTGATAGATTGTAGTTAGATTTGGGGCATTGATGGTTGGTGGTTGGGTGCTAGATCAGATTTTCTTCCTTTTGTTCTTCTCCTCTCTTGGTTTCATCTATAAATTTAAGATCTTGGCTCTTTTGCAAAGGGTTGGACTACGATACTTTTGAAGTCTAATTATAGTGAAAGTAAATCAATTTAGAAGGATTTTACTCTTTTATATCTTCCTCCATTTTCCCTTCTTTCTCATCTAAAATTCGTGGATCATTTACTTTTTGTGATAATAAACTTTGTGTTCTTATTAATATGATTTCGGAAATTTGTAACTGTGGGATGATATCTTATATTTGTGAATGTGAATGATTCTATTTTGTATCACTCTTTCTCAACACATATAGGGTTATACTCTTCTATCTATATTTCCTAAAAGTGTTGTTATATTTTTCTCTTTCCTTTCTTCTTGATTCTTCCATTCATTTGTATTGATAACATTTTGGTATAAAATCATTTCAAGATGTGATAGTCTAGCCTTAAGATGAAAATTATACATTTGTATATAAGCTTTGCTACTTTTTTTTTCAATAGGGAACCTTTCCCATAAAAAGGAGGGACTTGTTGTCCCCGAATGTGGTTTTAATCAAAGTACCATTTTAAAACCCAACCCCTATACACTAGAATTCATTCCTTTGATGGTTGACATAATTGAATCATAGAAGCACTTTCTCTTCTCTCTCTCTTTGCCAAATGACCGTATAAATAAAAATTCACACATCCTCTTAAACAACACCTTACTTGGAAGAAGTTGTTAATGATCACATGATCATAGGATCGATAGTAAGCACCCAGCTAGTTTCTCTATATAGTCATTATCTCATAAAAAGGACCGCCCCCTCCAAAACATAACCTAAAACCACCCTTTAGAATTTGCCTCTTCATAGGATGCCTTCCCAGCCAAAAAAATCTGTTCTGAATTCAAAGTCATTCTTAAATAGAATAAACTAAAAACATAAAATTCACTTATAGGATTGCATGTTTTTCTTAGCTTTTTCCTGAGTTGTGTTTTAAGTTATGAGGTTACGTTCTCCACTTTCTTCTTCCATTCACACTCCACCGTCATAGTTAGAGTATTCTTACTATTTCTAAGTGTGTCAGGGTCTAATACTATCATCCTCATACTTCTAGGATGATACTCTAACTTACTTAGTTCTCAAAAACCAATTTTTCTTCCCTTCTTCAAATTTCACAGTAACCAGCGTCAGTCTAGGGACCATCATGAGTTTTCATCTGTATGTCATTGGTTTACCTAACCTTGGTTTAGGTTTCTAGCTCTTTTGGTCATTTTACCCAGAAACACATTCATCATATCTTTTGTTCTATTGGAAGTTCTCAGGACATCATCATATCCCCAGAATTCTAATATCATAGTCAAGTATAGTTTCCTTATTTCATTATCATCAGTTTTTGCCTCATTGGCTAAAACTTTTGATTTCCCCAAAGTAACCAATATCGATTCATCAGAACTATCATAAGTCATCATTTAACCATCATCGGTTAGTCTAATCATTATCAGTCACTCTATTTTTAAAACATTGACCAAGTTCACTTCCCAAAATCTATCCTTCTCCATTTATGTTGTCTTTTGTGTTATTTACATAATACGGTTTACCAAGTATACACTAATTCACATGGTTTTGAATTGCATCCAAACCAATGCTTTTGTGTTTCACACTAGCCTCTATGCCGCTTCCACCTAGCCTGTCACCCCCTTATATCTTATTGCCTATTAATTCAAATCAGCCCATCACCATTATCTTGGTGACAAGGAGTTTCTAAGAATCCTTTACCAGAATCCCTCTACCCTACAATATTATCTTGCCCACTCATCTACCCAAGACTCCTTGGGACATTTGGTATACTGCAATGCCTATGTTTATCCCTCCCGCCCTCACCCTACTTTTGAAATTAGCTACCACTAGCTCAAAGCATGGTCTTCATCCACCTTACAACTTTGTGGTGTCTCAATTGGATCCCACATCCTCTATAAATGTTGCACCAATTACATCTATTGCACCAATGGTGTTGACCATTCCTTTATCAACCACCTTCAAAGATAGCCCCATCTATACCCTTTACCTCATATGTACCGGTTGCATCACTATTAGGCCCTAAAATATTAGCTAAGGATGAGAAGGTGTGTAGGTGCTGTTGGACCTAGTTAAAGAAAGCGCATGCAAGTGAAGGTGTGTAGGAAGGGTTCTAGAAGAATTTTACAGAACACATAGTGCACACGTGTAAGGCAAGAAAATTTTTGGACTTAGTCATATTCGACATCCTAGGAAGCACACACGAGAAAAGTGTGGCCCTTGTGGATAAGGTGCCAATATGGTATTTGTAAGATCAAAAGGGAATATTCCATGCATATGATGGAAGGTTCTAGAAGAACATCATTACACAAGGGTGGAGAGCTTGGATAAAAGGAGAAATGCGCCATTAGAGGAACACTTAGAAACTTGGCATCCAATCTTTTACCTCAAAAGGCATGGTGGTGAAGGAAGGAAAGCTATATATATTGAGGTGTAGATGATAGATAGAGAGAGCAGTGGGTAAGGGTGCAGAGAGATATAGAGATATAGACATGGAGTCATCTTGAGAGGGTGGAGGTGTTAGAAAGGAGGTGAAGCTCTATAAAGCAATATAATGAAGAATTCTATGGGTTGGGATTAGGAAAATATAGGATTGATAGAACACTTAGAGGGATGGTTTTGTATTCATCTTTGTAATGTGATGAACATAGTGTAGTTCTGATGCATGACTGACTCTGTATTATTATATGAGGCTCTATAATGATTTCATGGGATGTAATGTGGTTATTAAACATGTTAATATAAATGGAAGGCTCTTCTCTACATCATATATGTGTTCATGAGTATAATCCTTATGCATTTCCCTTATGTATGAACCATTTATATACGTTGTTTGTTATTTCTCTTTTCTGGATGCAATGAGATGACAACTCATTCTAGGTTCTCATAATGATGCATGGTTCTTTTCTATTCACTTGCATTTGAATATCTATCATAAGATGATGCATTCTCACAAGACTCACATAAAGGAGAGGCTCGGTGCTGCAGTGCCTTGGGTGAGTTCCCATCACCCGCTAGGTGATATGTCGGTGCACATGGAATTAGACAATTGTTTTAAGGGTATAAAATGACTACATCTTGGTTCTATTTCTTGGACCTCTTTTTAAAGTTGTTGTGAGAAATGGCATGCATATTTGTTCCTGTGATGTGTGATGATAGATTTTCTGATCTTAGAAAGTTTTGAAAAAAGGTTCAAGAGCACGACGGATGAGTTTTCTCAAAGATTCAGCACTAGACCTGAGTTCAATGCGCATAGATGGGTAGAAGAGAACCTATACCATGAGCTGTATGAGACATTATTCTATTGTTTACTAGTAGAAATATATGAATGGCTTTCAGCATATGCATCTAGATTGAGATGGTACTACAGATCGTGCATATAGACCCAAGATGACTATAGATGAGAGGCTGCATGATCTAGATCTAACATGGATGTGTGTTTCGATCACTTTGGTGGAAGAGAGTAGTCTAGACCAGTTATACTCGTTAATACACCATTTATACGTATTCTTTCCCATAAGTTGTTGAGTTAGAGTTTCTGAGGGAGCCCAGAGGATTTTTTTGCATGTTATTCCTTTGGCTATGAAGATCTTGGTCATTACCTTAAATTTAGAGGCATTTCCCATGGTGGCTAATCTTCTCTAAGTGTTGGGAGAGGAAGCTAGGGTGGAAAAAGATGGTGGACATTACGGCTAAAAAGGAAAGGGAGGAAAGGCGACTCAAGTATAATGAGGCTCATGAAAGGGATATGACTAGACAACGTGAGGTTGTAGGTGTGGTGGATCTATGGAGGTAGGCGTTATCGGAAGGAGTTGAGGTTCGCATAGAGGATGCGAGAACACGAGCGGCCTATCTTTACACCATCTTGACAAATATGGGATAGTATCCCCTTTATCTTCCGGTGAGAGCTGGTCACATAGAGAAAGGATAGCCATCGGCATCGAACCCACCCTTGACAAACCCCTAGCACTTGGTTTTCTAGATCAAGGGAGAAGTATTGTTAACTTGATTGGCATTGGTGGGATTAACCGATCATGTGCTAGGAGGCATAATTTATCATTTGGAACATCCATGGTTGCACATGCCATTATTGTATTTGGAGGAATCTTTGGACAAGGTGTAAGTACACAAGGTTTGGGTATCGCATCTAGGAGTGGTGTGGGACACACAACTGGAAGTGGGACAATATCACAAACCATCGGCACATAGTTCAGTGGGATGTTGGGAACACTTGGTGCGACCACTTTAGGCCATTTATTGGCATGAGGGATTTAGATATAGTGGTGTTGGAGTGGAGGACTTGGTGGTGGAACAAGAGGATCTAGAGGATCTAGTGGGTTAGGAGGAACAGGGGCCTAGAGGATAAAGTAGATCTGGTGGAGGAGGAAACATTGGAGGGAACCCAAGCTATGGATTAGAAGGACAAGGGCCTCAACCAGCACCATAAGTTTTTTTGAAATGTATTTACACTTACTAGACTATATGGGTATTGAAGATGTTGCAGAATATGTGGAAAAGTGTGATTTAGTATGGCGTGTGAAAGAGATCACTATCCGGAGTGGAAGGTAAGTCAATTAACAACAAATTTACAAGGGCACACACATATTTGGTATAGGAAGTATGACCCCCATCAGACGGTGGTAGACTATACTACGTTGAAGAACACCTTCCTAGAAGAGTTCCATATCCCTTAGTTTGAGCATAAAAGCATCAACGCTCGATCGAGATCCAATAGAGAATGGTAGAGAGTGTGCGGGAGTATGATGCGCATTTCAAGAATATCTTTTCTAAACTATCTTATGACATTCATCCTTCTCAACATGGTCAATATTTTTCGTAGGATTGATAAAACCATTTACAAGAGCCCTATCTCACAAGACTTTCACTGAGACAGCGCAAGGCACTAGAAGCTGCCCTACACGTCGAAGCTATTAGGAGTGTTGATATAATAGCCAAATAGTTGGATAAGTTGTCTGTAAACTTTATGCATAAGGTTCATAGTGGGATTTTGTGTACAAAATGTGAAGTAGAAGGGCATGCAAAGGATAGTTTCCCTCAAAATTTGGTACACACCATAGCGGTAGACTATGAAATTTTCCATGGGGATCATGATGCAAGTAGATGTCCTCTACTACAACATGTAATCCACAAGAATGTTTCTTGTTATTGTAAGATTTGTACCTCTACGACCCATGATACTAAGGATTACAAACTGATTGATCAAATCCATGATGTTATTGATCTTGGTGTACACCAAACTAGCATTGCAAGAAGTTCCAAGGATGATGATCATCATTATGAAGGGTGTGTAGATGGAGGAGTGCATGTGGAGAGGTTTTTTCGTGAGGATTTTTGGTCACGATGGCGGGGTGGAGGACAAAGTGATTTCTCATGAGGAACTTGTTACAGCTGTGGATCTACAAAACATTACAAGAGTTAGTGTCTTGATCTGTTACAATACTCATGGTGTGGAAGGAAACTATAAGTATGAAGAGTATTGAGAGCTTTATGAGCATATGAACCAGCAACACACCAGGCGATAAAGGTGTTGGGATGGTGAGCATTAAGAAATATGATTCACATTGGATGCCACAAGTGGCATGTGAGTCCTGGCTAGAACCTATACTTGTGATGACGTGAGCAGAGGCCACACACACCAAGGAAGTACCAAGGAAAATAAAATTGGTTTCAAGAGATAAAGTGGTTCATGGAAAGTATCTGGACCATTCTCATCCAAAGGAAGTATATCAAGAGACAATGGATGTCATTCAGAGTTTGGAAGGGGAGATCCAATGTCTAAAGGAGAAATCAAAGTAGTTGGAACAAAGGAAGAATGTTGAGGCTTCAAACAGTGACTTGGATGAAATCAAGGAAGTATGTAGGCTATTAAGGAAAGATAATATTATTCCATTACTAGGATAATGGCTAAGAGATAAGGTACCACGCATCGGAGGAGAACATGAAAGGTAGGTTTTGCATACAAACCTTCCTTCCAACGGCCTTGACTATGATAAGGAGATTACTTTGAATGTGATTTTTTATGGATGGCTTATGAGTAATATCCCCATCGACACGAGAGTAGAGGTCATTGTTCTTACCTTAGATTCTTGACATCAAATGGGAAGGCCCACATTATAACCATCTTCTAATGTGTTGTCTATGGAAAACAAGACTAATTCAATGCCCATTTGCATCTTAAAGGATGCAGTTATAACCATTCAAGGGGAAAATTTCACTGGAGACTTTGAAGTCTTGGCACTCACCGAGGCATAAAACTTTCCAACGTTGTTTGGGCACCCATGGTGTTACAAGAACAATGCCAAAATGTGGTTTAACAAGGGTATATTATCTTTGAGAACAAGGAAGAAAGGGTGATCATTTCTTTGATAGATGGGAAGTTAACACCCTATACTGAGACCTTAGGAGAAGAATTCCTTAATAGAATCTATGTGCACTCCATCAAAGATCCTAAGATAATTCATCCCACGGAGGGATTTATCTAGTTTGAAGATGCTCAATCCTTGAGTGATACCACTAGCATGGCATGTGATAATTGGGCACATGGGACTTATGATTTGATTGGATGACAGTTGAGAGGATTTGTAATAAGGGTAACAAAGGTGCACTCAGCCAAGCACCTAGGAGGGAAACATTTTCCAAGTTACTCTGGGGGAGCATACCCTAACATTTTCTTATGAGAAATGAAAGCTCAGTGGAAAAATCAGGACAAGAGAAAAGGAATGCTCAATTATAACCTCCTCGGAACCACAACACATTGGTGGACTACACATCGGAGATCATCCTAGAATGGCGCGAGGTAATAATAACATTCTCTATTAGGCTCTCCAGGAGCAACGCACCCATGGTCATACAAGACTACCATGGTAAAGAGACCACCTCAATTCATATCCAAGAATTTGAGAATGCCTGGATGGGAAGCGAAAAAGTGTCACCACCTTTTTTATGGGTGCATAAGTTGTATTCCACCTTATAAGGTTGTGCATGTACATGGTATATTCATTCGGATATACACTATCAAACGAGTAAATTTTAAGAGTTGGTGGTGATATCATTCAAGCTTTTGAGTATAAGAGTACCAAGCCATTAGTAGATAAGGCATTGTAAGTAATCAAGCACCTCATGATGGGAGATAGTGCTATGGTAGAGGATAGGTTGTTGGAGTTGTTGGGTGAGCCTTATTTGGAGATGCACCTTAATGAATAAGAATCGGATGAAGTACAACTTGAGCATGTGTGCATGGAAAAATAAAAAGTAAATATGTTCTATGTGGTAGACGGTGAAGAGATGGAAGCTTTGGATGCTAACCATTTAGAAGGTACGCATGAAGTCATAGATAGCAGCGATGAGTGAGAACATTCCTACCATAATCCCTTGAAAAAAGAAAGTTAACATTGGGATAGAGAAAGAACCTAAGGAAGCTAAAATCGGGGACTATTGGTTAGAAATAGAAGTTTCAAACATCATTGATCATTTGTGAAAACTCTAGGATTTGTTCCCTCATGGATACTATGAACTCAAAGGAATTTACTATTCCTTAGGGAGATGAAGATCAAGTTAAAGGAAGGTGTGCTAATGGGTGTCATTATTCCCTTCATTTAATCAACTCTTTGTTGATGTCATATTCAAACCGGGGGTGTAAAAGCTATATGCAACAAGAAAATATTAGGCATCTAGTAATTGACTATAGGTATGTGTTATTTTATTTTTACGGGATTTTTGTAGTGTCTTTAGGATTCCATGGTTAAGCCTTATTATCTCTATCTTGTAAGAAACTTTCTGAAATAAACACTCATTGCTAGAATGAATTCTTTGGAAATATACACACATATAGGAATAAATAGATCTGCTACAAATAAAGACACAATGCGAAGTAAAAAAATATTTTCTTGAAATAAACACACGGTTGAAAGTGTTGTGAAAATATTTTACGGAAATGAAAATCTAGTCTATAACACCTATAGGGACAAGTATAAAACAAAGTTTAATTTAAAGAATAAAAAACATTTACAAAATTAACAGATCTACACTATTTTATTTAGAAATATAAATACCAATAAAATGAGAATGCTGGTTCTTGGAGGAGTGGGCCCTTACTCAAAACAAAGTGTCTATTTTATTGTTGAAGTATTTTGTCTTACAAAAACATACTTAATCTTTCTATATCTCTATCTCTATTTATCTATGTGTATATGTCTTGTTTTTAATCTATCTATAGGTGTGTGTGTGTGTGTGTGTCTTTCAAATATGCATTTACAACCATAGTTGTTCTACCGATTTAGATGGAACCAAATTATGCCCAAAATAGATGTTGAATTTGGAACCTTGTTGGACGTATAGTTGTCTGATAAGTTATCCTTGGATCTTTGAGTATGAAGAATCAGAAATCTTTTAATCTACTCTGATTGAAAGGCTTCATTGATTGCTCTATCATTGGATGTCATCAAAATAATAGATTCCCATTGGTTCCGAGAACTTTGGAGAAGTTCCGGGACTAATGGGTACCATTCTTGATCTAGCCGTGAAAGTTTTGGAGCTAAATGCAGGATTTCCGAGAACTAAGTGTTGGAGTTTCAGAACTAATTCTGAGAGTTCTAGAACTAAGCGATAGAGCTCATAAACTGTGTGATAGAATTCCAAAACTAAGTCTGGAATTTTTGGAAATAAGTCTTATTGAAGCCAAGGCTCCCAATACATGTTGATCGCTTCATACTTCATTCTCTGATTGATTATGACCTGTTTTATTACAAAAATGAATTTCCACACAATTTGTTAGGAATTACAGAGCTTTTAAAATTTATAACTAAATTCAACAAAAGATGGACAATTACATCCTAACTTACATTAGATAAAAAAAAGTCACAAAATGCAGTCAAACTTGATAAAAAAGAGAGTAAAATAAGATCATTAATTGTGCATTAATGAGACATATTTTGGCCTTATCATCTCCACTGTACTTACTTGTTTGTAAGACCCCTTACAAAATTTACTCTTCAAATATTGGGTTGTGTATTCTACATTCTAATTGGCTTCTCAAGTCAAATGGCTGAAACTTAATAAGCGAGTGTTTTAGTTCGGAAGTACTATACCCGATCCTACTTCTACTTTCCTCTATCATTCCTCAAATTGATCATAAATCCCATGTTATTTTCTAGCATAAGATTGTAGAGATAGAATTCACAAAGAATATTTTTCTACTCTGCACTAGCTAAGGAATAGGATGTCATGAACTTAGATTCATCTTTTATTTCATGTGGAAGGCCACATGCAATTCTTGACAGTTGCCAACAAATAAATTGTTCTTCTAAAAGATATTGTATGCAGGAGAAGGTCTCCTGCATGTGAGTAATTTTTCACTCATCATGTAAACCATTTGTATTTTTACAAGACATTTAAATTTGTCTTCTTCCTCTTTGTAGAATTTTTCTTCCCATTTCTTCCTTGATTTCTTTTCTTCTTCCATCTTGTTTCTCAGGTCCTCATTTGATGTTTTAAATTCATTAAGTTCCTACAAGTATCATCCCACAACTACTTGAGTGGCCAGTAAGTTAGTTTAGTCTGTGCGAATTATTGACATAGCACTTGGTCTTCTAGAAAATTGACATTCTTCTTCTTTTTCCATCATCTATTGTTTGACCATTGTCAATTCTTCAGTCCTATTTGTGAGTTGATTTGTTAGTTTCTCAATGAGAATTTCCCTCTGTTCTAACTTGAGTTTGAGGAAGTTTAATTCCTCATCCTTCTCTCTGATGATGAGTTCTACTCTAGACAAAAATAGAGTCTGTTTTAAATGTTGTTTTTCCTCCTTTTCTGAAAGTTCATTGGGAAATGAGAATTCCTCTTCTACCAAAGGGGATTTCCCTTTCCATTTCCAGGATGTCAATTCCTCTTCTTCATGTGACTATGTTGTTGGTTCACCAAACTCTTAAAAATCATGTTCTTCAAATCTTTCATCTTCTATCTCCACCTCAGTTTGGCTTGGTCCAGGAGGTCATGGCCATGCTGCCCAAAATATCAACAACTTATTTTTCCAACCCATCCTATTCTTCCATCTCTTCTAGAATTTCCCTAGATCTCTTATGAATTCTTCTTCTTTAGGGAGCTTCAAAATGTCTAGAAATGGGTTTCCTCCTAGAGCTTCTTCTGAATTTCACTTCATGATCTAGCTTAGGTGAACTATCATTGTTAGAGACAAATATTAGTTCTCCTGGTACTATTGTAGAGGAAGGAGTTTCTTTAATAGGCATAGTAGATTCGCATCTTTAATCCTTCTTTTAGATCTCCTTATTTTTAGTACATTACCCGCACCTATTTATTGTGTTTCCTTTGTAGGGGCATCAATCTCCTAATTACTTATAGGATAAAAAGGGGTTGGTATTCCCCTCTTGATAATATCAGGGTTTTTTTAAAACTTGTTAAGAAAATTTTCCCATATTTCTTCTCCATTTTTCTTTGAAAGAAAATAGTGATGGCATACCAAATGGATTAATCCATGATGTATGATTATTCCAACTTCCAGGAATACCTTTGAGCCATTGTCTAGATGGAGTTAAAAATGAATCCTAGAAGATTTACTATATATTCTGGTTTTGAATTCCCATACCTAAGATATATTAACATCTTAAGGACTTCTCTTCCCACAGTCCCAAATTGACCATCGCAAGTTAAATACTTAACTACCCAAAATGCTACCATGTCAAAGGGTTTGGGAAAGCTGGTCCTTCTAACCCCCTTTATGATTTTCTTGGTGTTATAGATATATTGGGGCTCATATTCCCCCTCTTGTATCAAGGTTTCCACCAGATCTTTAAGGGTTCCCTTGACAGGATTTGGGACATGCACAATTGGTATTCCAAACACATTACTCATTGTATTGATAGTAAAAGGAATTACAATGCTTCTAACTTTAGTTATGGATTCTTCTAAATTTACAATGAATTCCCTTACCAATTCATCATTGTACCTTAAGAAATTTTTAGGAACTCTAACCACCCTACTCGTCCAAAAATGGTTTCCACTTCTTCATATGTAAGAAGTTGGGTATCATCCTCTAGCTCTGACTTCTTTTTAATCCCCATAGAAAAGAGGACGATTCAAATTCTTCTTTCTTAAAATTTAGAATTAGCTACAGAACTCTTTGGATTTAGCTATGCAACTATTGTATTTAGTTGTGAAAATGCTATGTTTATCTATGGAATTGATGGGTTTAGTTGTAAAATCCAAATACGATTCTTCTACTTCTTGAAATTATTCTACAACTACTTCTCAACTTTGTTTATTCCTCCCAAATGATAGGTAATTATAAATACGCCACCACTTTATTATTCTATCAACATCAACCTCATGATTACTTGCTTTTAATCATAATGCACAATAAATGACTCATCATACTGACTTTTTAAATCAAGTCTAATCACACATGTGAACTTTTAATTTAACCTTTAATAAGTTCAAGACATAATTACCATTCTTTGCTGATGTAATCCCTTCACCTTAATGACTCATCATTCCTAAAAGTGAAAAAGGAAAAATAGTTAGAAAAGATAGTTGGAATTCAAATAATTTTTTTCTTTTAGCCATTTATGAGGAGACCAATCACCATTGTTGGTTTTCAATTTATCTTTGAGATTTTTTTGGGGAAGATAATGCCATTTATTGGTTTTCATTCCTTCCCTTTATATTTTTTTCTTTTTTTTTCTTTTTTTTGGGAAACAGAATGCCATTTGTTAGTTTTCATTTTCTTCCCTTTATTTTGGATCCATGTATCGATTATTTGATCATTTTGGAAGAACTGGGTTCTTCTATATGATCAAATTATTTGTCTACTTTCAATCTACTTCAAGATTTCATCCTTAGTAGGAGGCATCCTGCAAATTTTTAACCTATGTCCATTAACTAAAAGTGTCCTACTACCATCAATGGGAAGTAGCCGAATAGAGCCATTGTCAAATATTTTCTCAATCTGATAGGGCCCTAACCATTTGGTTCTCAACTTGCCCTTGAATTTTTGGTACTTGGAATCAAACAGTAATGCCCAATCTTGAAATTCCTTTTTCTTGATATGTGTTTCATACCACTTTTTCCTTTGATCTTGGATTATCTCTGTCTGTTGAAGTGCTTCCATTCTCAATTCATCTAATTCATTGAGTTGAAGAATTCTTTCCTTTTGTGTTGCATCTAACTCAATACCCACTTTATATTCTAAAATTAATGTTTGTAGTTCAAATTCAATAGGTAACAAGGGATTTTTCCTATAGAATAACTAATATGGTGAAAACCCTGTTGTAGTCTTCCAAGTTGTATTATATTCCCAAACATCCTCAGGTAGTCTCTTTACCCAATCTCTTACCCTGATTCAACTATTTTGGTAAGGATGTTTTCCAATTCTCTGTTTGTTACTTCTGCTTGTCCATTTGATTGTGGGTGATAGGGATATGAATTCCTATGATTAATCTGATAGTACATTGTGAAGGAATGGATCATATTAGACATGAAATGTGGCCCTTGATCTAAAACTATACTCCTTGGTGCACCAAACTTCATCATAATTATGTGCCAAAGGAAATCAAAACTACTTCTTTAGTGGCATTTGTTAAAGCCTACACCTCTGCCCACTTTGTCACATAATCAGTACACACAAGAATGTTCTCCTTTCCTTTTGAAGGAGGACTAAAGGGACCAACAAAATCTAGCCCCACCTTTCAAATGGTTAAATCACTAATTGAGGTTACATAGGCATTTCACTAGTGAAGGTTGGTTGTCCCATCCTTTGTGAGGATCACACTTGCTTGATATATCTCTTCACATATTTACTTAGAGATGACCAATAATAGCAAGTGATAAGTATATTATGAGATTTTCTCTTTATTGAAAAGTGTCCTTCACTTGGTTCATAATGACATGCCCTGAGTATGTCAAATATTTCATCTTCTCTCACACACCTGCATAAAACCAAATCAGGACCACATTTAAATAACATTCCATTTAACCATTTAAATTGTGCACTAGTTTTGATTAACTTCTTCATTTGTTTCTTAGTGAAAGAAGGAGGAAACTTCCCTGTTGTAAGATAATTTTTCATATCAGCAAACCATGGTGTATCAGCTGAAATAGCAAATAATTGTTCATCTAGAAATTTGTCCTTAACTGGATCTTGCTCCCCTGTAGTGGTCAGTCTTGACAAGAAATCAACTACCACATTAGATTTTCTGGATTATCTACTATGGTAATATCAAATTCTTGTAAAATTAAAAACCATCTAATTATTCTACCTCTAAACACTTGATTTGTTCATTAAGTATCTAATTCGTTGAGTGATCTATATGTACAAATATTTTGTACCCTATAATAAAATGCCTGGATTTAGTAATTGCATAGATCACAACAAGAAATTATTTTTCAATGGTAGTGAAATTTCTTTCAGTGGGAGTAAGATTTTTACTAAGGTAGTAAATAGCATACATTTTCCATTCATCATCTTTCTGTCCCAAAATTACACCTATTAAGTTATTTGAGGCATCTATTTTGATGTGAAAAGGTTTCTCCCAATTAGGTCCTCTCAATATTGGGGTAGTGATTAATTTTTCTTTAATTTCCCCAAAATCATGTTGATACTTTTCATCCTAACAAAATTCACAATCCTTGGTAAGTAAACTAAACATGGGGGCAGAAATTTTACTAAAATCCTTAATGAAAATGCCTATAGTATCGTGGGGGTTTGGGGAACATGAAAGTATAAAATAATCTTGATTTTTTCTTGCTCAACCTGAATTCCTCTTTTTAAAATGTGGTGTTTTTCGTCACCCTAAAAAATCCCTCCTTTTCAAAGACAAATTTCAAAAAAATTGAGTCGAGTGTCCTTTGGAAGTGCTCGATAAAGAGAGAAATTCAAACGGTTAGAAAATTTCATTCTTTGGAGTCATTTTTAGTGTTTTACGAATAAGTTGGATAATTTTGTCCCATGTGTCCCAAGTGCCACTAGGCCTCTAGTTCACCAATTTTCCACTTTCTCCGCTTTTCTCTATTTTTTGGTTAAGTCAAAAATTTCATCTTGCATGTCCCAAGTACACTTGGGCCTCTTGTTCACTAATTTTTGCTTTCTTCGCACAACTTTTCTTGTCTATTAAGTCATACATTTTTGTCCCGCATGTCTCAAGTACACTCAGGCCTCTTGTTCTTTGATTCGTCATTTTTCCTGCATTACTCTGCTCATTAGATTTTTTGGGTTTGTGCATCCTTCGTATCCCAGTGTCTCATGGGTGTTTGTTCTCTCCAGACACTGCATTTTCTACACTCCTCTTGGATCGGGTATTTCGGCTTTGCACATCCCTCGTGTCCCAATGTCATATGGACCATCTGGGCCAGTTTTTTTTGTTATTTCTCTTGTTTGACTTTTTGAGTCGGTGCGAGGGCCATTTATTGTGTATTCATGATTTTATCTCTCCATTCATTCCAACTCATGGCTATTTAAACAGATGTAACCATTCATTCATTTTCACACTTTCTCGCTCATTTTCCCACTCACTCGCATTCGTACAAAGCAAGCCATTTCTAGCATCGGTACTTCTTCATTTTCTCTTATAGGGATTATTTAAGATCATGTTAATATTCCATTAAGGTTTATTTTATCTCTACCTCTATCGCGATGAAGATGCAGTATCAAGGGCACAAACACCTCTCTTCCTTGGAAACCTTTGTGCCTTATATTGGTGACAGTGAAGCTCGACACCTTGACCTTGATGAGTTTTGGAGCAGACATGGATGTGATAACCCTAGTCCCATTGCTCAAATGATAAAAAACAATGGGATTACATTTGCAGTGGTTTTCCTATCTTTGTTCAGTGTGTTGATATCGTGCTCACTTGTGGGGCTTGTTTTAATCAAAATCCAAAGAAATTGTTAATGTACATGGTGAAGTAATTACACGATTAGATTCTGAAGCTATCTGTATTGCCCTATGCATCCCAATGGTGGAAGTGGCAATACCCTCACCCTTGCTCAAGAAAAATAACTATTTGACTAGGATAGTGAGAAATATAAGGCTAGGGTAGCTAAATCATGGTTGAAGAACCCTAAAAAGGGAGCATCCAGACTTTCAAAATCATTGTTTAGGGTTGATTTCAATGAAGAGCTTTCAGACATCATCACCCTTCTTGCTAGAATCATGGGAATGCCCTCTACAAATGAGTTTCACTTTTGGATGTGTCCCTTTATCAACATCATTTATGAGGGGAAGCAAGAATTTGAATTGGAGTGAGATTATTTGTGAAAACCTAACAGAGCGCTGGTAAATGTTCACAGAACCCGAACATTCTACATGTCATCCTACCTTATGTACACCATTACGGCATCCAGGAAATGGCTTGGTATCACTTTCGTTAAAGATAAGAAATATGCCCCCATATATGAATATTTCCCTTAGTTAACCCTCAAAGTTAGCAATCATAATTTTAGGAGAGTTAATGATGTGTTCACCATGTACATTGTGAGGCTCTTGGAAGGAAATATTGCTCGAATATTTTATGAGGAAGAAAAAACTTTGATATCTGGCTATGGAAGCTTCTACACTCAATTCATAAAATTCTCATATATCGGAGTGGCGGTTTCGATGGTCCGACTCTAAAGTTTCCTATGTTACGTAATGATAAAATAACTCTTGTTGATATTTGTAGGCAATTGGATAAGCTCCACCAAACTGCAGATATAAAAATGTTCTTGACATTCATTTTCCTATAGCCCTAGGAAATTATACATGTAGGATAGCCTTGAATGCCCAAAACATTGATAGAACCATTCTTACTCTCACTATCCATCACTTCAAACCTAGAACTTTATTTGATATTAAAGGATACATTGCTAATAATTTTAGGATGGTCTTCTATCACCTTGCTGACATTGAAGATTATTAGGCTGATTACACAGATGATTTTGAGGCCAGGAGAAGGTACTTTGGAAGACTCTCTCTTCAAAAAATCATAGACTTCAACATCTATAAAGTACTATTGGACTCAAAGATGATGAGGACTTGCAATTTATTGAGTATGAGAGTTCTATTAAACACACTCCTTTGGAAACCATTGATTGGTTTGTAAAAGAGAGAGATGATTTGAAGGAAGTAATCAATCCTGTTATTGTGAGAACCAAACTCTGGTTTGATAGGAAGATGCAAGTCTTTAGGATGAACAAAGCCAAGTCTTCTTCATAGGAAACTTCTTCTCCTATGAAGGAAGAACCTATGCCCAATATTGAGGTGCCCAAAAATATACTCCATCCTCCTCAACAAAGGTATACCTAAAGAAAGGTAAGGCCATCAAACAAGAGCAGGTTGAAGAAGAAATTCTTTTAGAGCAGCCAGAGGTCCTTGTAGGGCAAAAAAATATTGTTGTTTTGAGTGAGGATGACAGTGAAGAGATGAAAGAAGAAGAAGAAACCCCTGTCATTACTGCTGAGATAGAAAATGAAGGTCAAATGACTGAACCTCTAGGTTTGATGGATACTTATTCTAAGGATCTTTTTGAAATTATGCCAACTTCCCCACTAGAGACATCAGTAGTGCAGACATTGAGTGCAATGATTTCACTTGCACTCGGATCTATTTCTCCTTCTACCTCTTCCTCTTCCTTTGCTTGGGTTCAACCTTTCATTGATAACAAGAAAAGGAAGTCTTCTTCTCAAGTTGTAGTTCCCAATTTTGATGTTGTGGCCACCTTTCTCAGTACTACTCCTCCTCCTCTAGCAAAGAAAGAAAAGACCACCTCAAGGCTGGTGTCAAATTCACAGGGTTAGAAATTCATGGATATTGTGGAACCTAAGGTGGATAAGGAGGAGAAAGCTGTTAGTGTAAATCAGCAGCACCCTCTGGATGTTTTCTCATATTTCTAGTTTGATAATGGGCATCCGAGTGTGATTGCACAACATTGAATCTTTTCCCCAAGTGTGGGACTTGCAGAAAATAGGAAAAGACCCTCTAGATTAAAGGCTAGTTCCTTCACTCCTCACGATCAGTGTATACATGAACTTTGCAAAGGTTGAATATTAGACCCTACTCTAAATTCCAAGGGGATAGAGATAAAGGATGCGAAGAAATAAAACTAATTGAAAGTGGTGATACACCAAGGAGTGGTGAACATCTACTTTGCAAGATTTACACAAATCATAAGAAATACAACACAAAATATGCATGATTGCTAGAATGTAATGAGAGATCAAACAAAAAAACAATTATAAACACATGAAAGGATTAGAAAAATCAATCACAGAACATACATTATCATTCCCAAGTTCAATACAACACATTACAATGGCGGGAGGCAAAACACATGTTGTAGTACTTGTATGAGAGGTATGGAATTCTATAAATCCACTGCTAAGGAAAAAAGAGAGCTTGCAGAGAAAAAAATGTCCAACCTTTTACAAATGAGCCAAATCTAGCTTTTAATGGTCAAGCGAAGGAGAGAAAATAAAAAACGTGGGAAAAATAGATTTATGAATTCAACCACCAACTAGATTCCTCAAATTTTTCCTGTAGAGTGATGGGCTTCATGGACAAACCCATACTTAGAAGTACATTGTTCTACGGGTAAAAAAAAATGACCATACTTCATTAAATTTCGTGGTTAAATGTCAATTCTATGTTTTTTCCATGTCAGGGACGCTTCTTCAATTTTCTCTCACAATTCTCCATCAAAATACAAAATTGAACCCTTCATCATGTATATAATTTCACCAGCTTTCTAATGACACGAAGAACGTGAAAATCTGAGCTCTAGATCAAAAGTTATGTCCTTCTGAAGATTTAGGGAAAAAAAGGGCCAAAAATGGGTTGGCGGGATGAAAGTTTAAAATTTTCCCCTTTTTGAAATTTGGGAAAATTTCCCCAAAATCTCCACCCCCCACTGTTCCAATGCCACGTGGCACATCTTGATCGATCTACAGGTCTACCTAGTCCCTTTATGCCCTTTTTGGATTTTTGGAAAATTTTCCATTGGTGCCTGCGCCCATTTGCTACGATGCCACGTGGCACCTTTCTAAAATGGATGATGGATATATAGTGGATTCTATGGGTGATTCTCTCGGTCTAGTCTAAGGCAAAGAAATC
Source organism: Taxus wallichiana var. yunnanensis (assembly GCA_018340775.1). Taxonomy (NCBI): domain Eukaryota; kingdom Viridiplantae; phylum Streptophyta; class Pinopsida; order Cupressales; family Taxaceae; genus Taxus; species Taxus wallichiana. Next base: position 664,468,655 of record CM031237.1, on the reverse strand, counting down.
CTTAGCTTGATTAGCTGAGGATACTTCTAGTGAGGATAGTTGTGTGATGATGATTGGTGGAAGTGGAGAGGATCTAAATACTAATGAATCTATGGGTGCGTAAACCAGCTATCAACGTCGATTGTCCTAAATACTATGGGCTTCGTTGGGTTGTGGGACTGTGGATCTGTGGATCACAACCGTAGGTTTGTGGTTGTTGTGGGCCTCCTATGGTCATATGCAGAATCAATCCCTAATCCCTAGTATCCAGTAGTCGTATGCCTTTTCAGCCTCTATATTTAGAACTAAAAGTTGTGCAATCTTCTTAGAGTATCTTACAGGCGTTCTAGCAACTTGAATTCTTAAGCTAGTGTCTATGTCAGTGAGAATATCTCCTGTGTCTAGTTGTGGGACCAAAGGATCACAACCAAATTTTCTCTCTTTCAAGCCCTTCTACAGTCATGTGGATATTTATCTAGGGTAATCTGTAGTTTGGCTGGTTTGACCAAAACGTATGTGCTTTGTCGTCTTCTATGTTTAATCCTCTTAGTTGTGAGCTGATTTCTTGTAGGTCCGTTGTTGTTTGGAAGACTTGAATTCTGAGATTTTGGTCTATGTCAGTTATTGCTGCAACAAGATTGGGTTGAGGCACGATTGGTTCGAATACGTATTCTCTGGGCTCCCTAGGTCCCATGATTGTCATACAAAAGAAATAATATAGATCTAACTAAAGAAAAGTAAACTAATTATGCAAAGTATATCTACAACATATATCTAAATTCTCTATTTTTGTATTTTGATAAATTTTTAATAGAATTAAGATAACAACTATTTAAATAGAATTGAAAGAGCAATTATTTAATATCTAAAATGACAACTAAGCTAATAACAAAATTCAAAACAAACAAAGTAGCCGAGTATAGCTACCTACCTGTGCAGTTGTGAATCTATTCTAAATAACTAAATAACTGATCTAATCTATTTGAAAGACCCCGATCTTACCTCAGAAGTGAGGAATGAATCATAGTTTCTCAGAAACTATCAATCCCCACAGCTTCCCGACAATATCGAAAGTGAGATTAACTAAAATGAAATGATTCACTACTCTATTTGATATGTTTTAACTAGAACTTTGATAGCTTGAACCTGGATTTTGTAGAATAGTGGTGAATCCGATTGTGTGTGGCTTTGTCCCCTTAGTGTGATCTCCTCATTCCTTCGTGCTCACGTGAATCTAGAAAAGCGTGTAATGCTAGCATCAATAGAAGTAGGTATTGGAACAATGGCAGCTTTGGATGTAGACTGAATACAATGTGAGTAGGAGAGGGATAGCGCAAGAGAACAGAGCTTGGCTTATGTAATTCCTAGTGGGATTTATTGTGAGTCATACAACACAAAACATCTAGAACCTGAAACTATCCTTCTTGACAAAACAAAACCTGCAACTCTAATGGCTTAGATTGAAAATGAAACTATCCTATCTCAATTGATTGCATGAAATAATAACAACACTAGCACAAGAAGATCATGTGGCTTCTAAACAACAAAACAACACTAACTATGCATGCAATAACAAATAAAACTAATACAATTCCTAAGCAAGAACTGAAAGACTAAAATTTGAAATGAGAAGATGAGAGGCAATTTTGAGGGGCCATTTGCTTGAAAACAAACCAGCTATTTATAGAATTCCCATTTACCCAAAGGTGAAATCCAAATTGAACTCTTTTATAATAAACAATGGAAAAACACTATTACAGGGAACCAAAATCATAAATACAAGCAAAGGCGGTGAAAAAAGTTGGTAAAAGTTGAAAATTTTACGTGAGTCACGATTAAAAGGAACATTTTGGAAAAATGCGTGAAGGACCTTGCCGCCACTGAGCGGGGTGGTGGTTATAGGACCGCCGCCTTGCCTGGGTGGCGGTCACGAGACCGCCCATGTAGGGGGGTGGTGGTTTCATCACGAAGACCAAAACATAAAGGAAAAGAGGGGAAAAGAGAAAAAAAAAGCACGCAGAGGCTAAGCGGGGCATGCGGGATGTTAATGCATACTTGGAGAGATTTTTCGGATCCCGAACACCTTGCGAGGAGACCTGTATCATCATTGGGGCACGTGTAACATTGTTTTGATGGTGTAGTACCCTATAATTTTGGGTACGTACATATTGCCCCCTCGGAGAAGTGTTTTAGCCATGAAGAGGCGTAAAATGGTGGGTCAGTATGGCGGTCCAAAATGGGAAGTTAGAAATTATACCTGACACGTCCGTGTGTCGAAATGACACCATCCAAAATTCCCACTACCTACAAAATGAAAAGAGGACTCAAGTGCAGATAGATAAAATAAATTGAAAAATAAATACTAAAATAATATGAAATGAGGACTTACCATTTGCATGGGGATAAGAACTTACCTCCGTCGGTGCTCCAAACCTACGAAAAGGGCATTCAAAATGAGTCAAGATGTTATATATGTAAAAATGGGCCCATTTTCCTATTCATTTGCATGTGTTGATTTGATTGATTTTGAGCTCTGGGACCCACGGTGATGGTTTTTGATGAGAGTATAGTCAAAATGTTCGTGATGAGATAGTGATCATGCCTCCGTGAGTGGAACATCGACCGCGAGATCACAGGTTAGTTCTTCTTGATTTAACGTTTTTACCCCCAAAATGTTAAAATGATGAAATCTTTGTCATGGGGGGATTATTTTTGAAAATGTCAGTGTTAATAGGGTCACTTAGGGGGGCACCTAATGGGTAGGCTTTGTTTTAGTCAAAATAGTCTTTTTTCATGTTTTTAGGCATTTTTAGGGCACGTGACCCATTTGGAAATTCGGGACACGACCGCCTGCCCAGCGAGGGGTGGTGGTTACATGACCGGTTAGGTGGCGGTTCTGACCGCCCTTTAAGGTGGTGGTTATGGAACCGCCACCCTGCTCAGGGTGGTGGTCCTTTACAGAATGCCAAAATAACACTTGTTTGAATTCATTTTGCATTTCTAGCATTCTTACCTACTTTAATGATTTTTCAATGTAATTTGAATACTAACTTACTCCGTTTTTGTGTTTTTGGGTGTATGCAGAAGAAGGAGGAATATATCAGATGGAGCCGAGAGAGAGAGTGTGATTGGCTTCCAGCAGTGTTGGATGCACTTTCTCAAGATGAGCAGGATACTCTTTAGAGGGCCGGCATATTACGTATATCACGGGTTCCTCATGTCGCACCTTCTAGTCACATACTTTGTGACTTGTTTTCGTATTGGGATGTTGATCGGAACACTTTCGATTTCCAGGAGTCAGGGGTGAGTGGACTATCACCCTGGAGGATGTCTACCACATCTTGGGAGTCCCGATCATTGGGAGATGACTTACACTTGAGACAGCGGGTCACGGGCTCAAATAGCTCAGTGGGCTACATACATGGGAGACATAGTTATCTCCACTGGTTGAAGAAGGGGGTGAGGGTCCATTCCATTCCTAGCTTGCCTATCCCTTTGATTCGTCAGGCTATTATGGGGATCCTTGCCTCGAGATTGATCGGGGACAAGGGAGGGGACACCTTACTCTACTGTTGGTCCCCTATTATTGCACAGATTGAGGCACATGGCGGATTTATGCCTAGGGAGCTGACATTCTTGGGACCACCTATCATGATTTGTACGGGTGGTTCACTTACATAGGGACAGTCTTTGAGCCATCGACCCTGGTTATGAGTTGGGTCTATGAGCGTATCATCCCTTATGGGAGAGGCGTAGAGGTGGCGGATCCTGGAGCCGTGAGGGCAGCTAGATGGACAGAGATGTCGGTGCTTAGAGCACCTCACCAGCCAATTGCCTCCCTGACTACTGATGATATGGAGGCCACACCTTATCAGGCCATGGCAGGGTTATGGGGTGAGGAGACCCTCACTTTGATTTCTGCTCTACTATAGGGCAGCTTGTGGATAGGACGAGGAAGGTAGAGACACACCCTTTTGACCGAGTGCCTCAGCAGTTTGGCCTTGCTTACGTTGGTATGCTTCCCCAGTGGTGCCAGTATTCGAGATCAGTTTGGGAGGCTAGGGGGAGGTCTAGAGGCCGGGGTTGGACTGTTGTTTACTCTGGTGTCCCTATTGCAGCTAGGTGGGTGAGTACGTGCTCGAGGAGAGAGCCGGTGCTCCTCAGGCACCTTTACTTCAGATCACCACTGGCGGTCCTGCCCCCAGATGCATGACCCCATTGATATAGACTGCGAGTCGAGGAGTTCACGAGGGGGAGAGATGGAGGAGGAGACCGAGGATATGGAGGTCGAGTGAGTCGGGTGGAGAGGAGGATAGTGATCCGAGTGGCATGACACTCGGGGAGATCTTACAGGAGAGAGGAGAGCGAGTGCGGAGAGGGTGACTCTAGTTCAGAGGAGTTGCCCTCTCAGGACCTAGGTGGAGAGGATGAGTCCGTAGTAGGATGTTATGTTGCCCCAGACACAGGAGGAGGACATCGGTCGGTGGGCATCTGTAGGTGCTTGACCCTAGGGATCCCTCTTGGAGGCCCGGAGATCGAGTGAGTTGTCACCCTTCTTTTAATATTTGTTTTTAGCTAGGATTGCCTTAGTTGTTATCTCTCCTTTTGTTCATTTTTTTTTTATCTTTTGATTATTTTCTAATTACTTTTCTCCTTTTCTTGCAGAGACTGTTGATGAGTGGTGAGACCTGATTCATCGGGTATGTATTGATACCCTGATGATCCCCATGGAGAGGACTCGCGCCGAGCTATCCATGGATGCAGGGGAGCCTTTGGCGGTGGTAGGCATGCGACATTTTCCCCCTATCGGCATGTGGCCAAGATGGTGACTACCCTCCATACCGAGTTGGCCGGATATAGGATAGCGAGCACCTGATGAGGAGTCACTCTCATAGTGAGGCTACTAGCTGCTCCTCGGGATCGTGAGCCCTCAGTGCATTCAGAGTGCGGCGTAGCGGAGTCCTAGATGTGGTCGTGCACCTTCAGAGGGATCTCATAGGGGTTGAGAGGCCACTTGGCTCTTTTTGTAGTGACTCTTAGATTGTTTATACGATTTATTTTGTATTTTCGGGCTCATTGAGCATTTTGACCATGCCTAGTGCATGATGGCATTGTACATAAAACTTGATTATATATATATATATATATATATTCTTCTTTTTGGATCAGACTCTTGGTGTCTAGGATTTTGTGATTCATTTCCACATGTAAATTATAATGTTGTTTTTATATGCTTTTCAGAATGTATGCAATGGAGAACAAATGATACAAATGCTTTCTTTTCTTTCTTTTTGTATTTTGTGATGCTGATATATGATAATGCAAGACACAATGTGATCTTGAACTTTAGTTTCTATAAGCAATTTTCCGGTACTTCATATTTGTTTTGACAAAATGAGATGATAAATGGTATGATGAGTAGATGTACTTGCCCCACTCCTAACTCCACACAACTAGTAAGATGCGAGGGCTCACCACCGAGAGCTAGAAAGGGCACAAGATATGAAATTTGTTGAATGGTAGTGATGAGAGATAGACAAAGATTTGATGGAACCAAATTAGGATGCTACAAACCTATTCTACTCAAGTGACTCCATAGTTTAGAATGCAACTTGCTTTGCGGTTTATCTAGACTTAGATCCGTAGATGGCCACATGGTTGACAAAATCTGGTTTTCAGGGTTTTGAACTCTCTTGGAATTTTGGACATCTGATTCATTTATTTTTGACTCAAGATTTCAAAGGTTTATTTGAACTATTTGCTTATGACCTTTAACATTTTGTCAAGAGAGGACCCCCTACACCTTGCCCCATGCTACTAGTAGAAGCATGGGCTTATCACCATGGACAAGGCATAGGTGAGTAAGGGCATTCCCATCCTTTCCCAACCCTACGTCACTAGTAAGAGATGCAAGCTCATCACCGAAGGTTGGTAGGGCAAGGAAATGTGTAAAAATAAATTTTTTTGTTTGATCTACATTTGACTTATTTATTTGAGCAAAATGTCAGTATGTTCTTATTTCCAAAGAGATCTATATACGGGATAGATGTGACACCATGAAGCTTCTAGAATAGACCATAGGCAAGACACCTACCCTAGGAAGAAACCAAAAGTGAGAACAAGCATGCAGGCCTTGGTATGGCTACCGTTAAGACTTTGTCATATCTAGCTTTATTTGATGAAATGATTCTGAAATGGTTGATGATGTTATGAAAATGAAGAAGTATGATTTGAATGCTTTATGCCAATACCAATCAGAAGTTTGTAATGAATTGCTTGAGAATAAGTTCCTTGATCACAAAATTTTATGAAACGAATGGACAAAATGAACCTAACTACATGAAGATGCAATGTAGATATAATTATACAAATAGTGTTGGTCACTTATGCATAGAATCATTTAAGATGCAAGGAATTGATTGTTTCGTTGAATTCCTCACCTTCTAGTGTACATAAGAGATATGCACCATTTCCATAGTCTTTCATGACTCGGTATGGGCCCAACCATTTGGGCTGGAATTTCCTTCCTTCACCGGTCTTCTTATCGATCCATTGTCTAGTCTTAGAACTAGATCTCCTTCATATATTTCTCATTCATAGACCTTTTTGTTATACTGCCGGCACATCCGGTCAGCATAGACTCTATGCACTTTGTTCAACATCTAATCTGGCCTCATCTAGGCTTTCTAGTTGGGAGAGACGTGCTTCTCTATAAGCTTCTTCATCAGAATCCCTTGTAGTGAGATGCGGAGACTGGGTATTTCAACCTCAAGTGGGAGAACTGCTTCTACTCCGAATACCAATGAGAAAGGAGTTGCTCCTGTTGGTGTTCTTATTGAGGTTTGGTGGGCCCACAAGGCCGGATATAACTTTAAATGCCAATCTCATTTGTTTTCTTTTACCATTTTGAGGAGAATAGCTTTCAACGTCTTGTTTGTTGCTTCAGCCTGCCCATTAGCTTGAGGGTAATACAGGGAGGTTGTATGATGGTTTATTTTAAATTTATTACATAGCTCATGGACCTGTCATTCTTAAAGGAAGTGCCATTATTTGAGATAATGATTTGTGGGACACCGTACCTACAAATGATCTGGTTCAAAATGAACTTGGTGATCACGACACCTAGTACAGTGGTAAGAGGCATAGCCTCTACCCATTTGGTAAAATACTCGGTGGCCGTGATTATGAAGTTATGGCCATCTGTTGATGAGGGAGAGAATTTCCCTATCAAATCTAGGCCCCATGTAGAAAAGGGCCATGGAGTGCGATTGGTTGTAGAGCTTGTGCCGGCATGTGAATCTCGTGGGAAAATTCTTGGCATTTATGACACTTGCGTACAAACTCTACTGCGTCGTGTTCTAGAGTGGGCAGAAATAGCCCATCGATGTATTTTGTGGGTAGTGGCATGACCTCCAAAATGGCCTGCCACATATTCCATTGTGGGATTCATAGAGAATCTTCTTGGATTCTTCTGTGTCAACACACCTTAGAAGCATTCCATCGAAAGCCTTACGATAGAGCACTTGTTCTATAATAACGTATTTAGCTACGATAATGTGTAACCACCTTCTTTGTTGTGGTGTAGCACCTTCTGGATACGTATGGTCCATGATATAATTAATAATATAGTATACCAAGGACATTCAGAGATAGGAGGTTTGGTTTTGATGTAATATATGCATTCATCGGGAAAATCTAGATCTACTAGATCACCTCCGTCTAACGGGTTGTCGGCTAACCAATCTGTAATGATTTGTCCCTTAATGGACTTCTGGTTTACAAAAGTTAATTTGAATTCACCCATTAAGGTTATAAAGCATCCAACCTTTTTAGACAAGGACCCTTGCGTGAGGAAAGTTTGTAAATGGTCTGTTTTTACAATGACCCTTGTTTCTTGGTTTAGCATGTAATGTCTTAAGCGTTTGGTTGCAAAGACTATGGAAAGGCATTCTCATTCTGCCTGCGTATAACGTGTTTCATAATCGAGCAATGTTTGGCTAATAAAATAGATCACACGTTCTCGTTTATTATCATCTTCTTGAGCCAACATGTAGGCTAGCTAGTGAGACATCGTAGCTCGTGAATATAAGATCAAAGGATGATCTGGTCTAGGTGGCATTAACGTGGGAGGAGACAACAAGAAGCGTTTAACTACTTCGAAGGCCTCATGGCATTCCTTTGTCCAAATAATGCAGCAATCCTTTTTCAACAAATTATTGATCGGATGTATAACAAAACTTAAGTCTGGAATGAATCTCTGGATTGCACCGAGCTTTCCAAGAAACGATCTAATGCCAGAGTCATCTGATGGTGGGATCATCTCAAGAACAACCCGGATTTTGGCTGGGTCTACATCGATCCCTCGTGATGATATAATGTAACCTAGGAGTTTCCCTCCTGTCACACCAAATACGCATTTTTCTAGATTTAGTGTGACTCGTATTTGATCAAACGTGAAAGAATGATGTGGAGCACTTCCGGGTGATCACAACGCTTCTGGCCTTGGCCAACAAGTCATCTACATAGGATTCCATGATTTTATGAATAAGATCATGAAATATGTATGTCATTTCCCGTTGGTATGTAGCGCAGCGTTCTTGAGACCGAATGGCATAACAGTGTAGCAATAAGTTCCCCAAGGAGTTATAAACGTGGTTTTGGCTTGGTCTTGTTCAGATATTCTGATTTGATTGTATCCGAGAATCCATCCATGAGAGACAAAAGCTCAAATCCAGTTGTTGCATCAACGATGACGTCAATGGATGGTAATGGGAAGTCATCCTTGGGGCATGCTTTGTTAATGTCTCGGAAGTCTATGCAGATGCGTATCTTCCCATTCTTTTTTAGAATGGGGATGATATTAGATACCCATTGAGAGTAATCGACCGGTTTGATGAACCCTACTTGGAGAAGTTTCATTACTTCTTCCTTCACCATGAGAGCTACCTTGGGTTTCATTGGTCTCGATTTTTGTTTAATTGGCTTTGCATCTGATTTGGTGATGAGGTTATGTACCGTGATGTGTGGTGTAATTCCCGTCATTTCTTTATAATTAAATGCAAAAGCCTTTTGATGTTCTTTGAGGATTTGAGTGTGTATTTCTATCTCTTCTGGAGTTAGCGAAGATCCTAGTTTTAAGATCTTTGGTTCTTCCTCCATTCCGATGTTAATATCAATTGTTTCTTGATTAAAGAAGTGTTACCTTCTTCAAACTCAGGCGGGGCTGGAGGTAGTTCCAGATCTTCTCCATTCTCTACCGCGTATATGTCGAGCTCCTTTTGTGGGGGAAGCTCTATCATGGGATTTCCAAAGTAAGAAGACGAATGTGGGATTAAGGACAAATCTACCACGTGATGGGTGAGATGTAACTCTGCATAGGTGTTTAGGTAATCAAGAGTGGCTCTATCACTATCAACGTGATCTAAGATAGTAGATGTATTCTCAGCTATGTTTGTTAAAGAGGGTTTGACATTTTCTTTACTAATGGTTCAGTACGAAGGGATACCATGAAACGGGTGTCTTCAACTCACTGTTTGGAGTGAAACGTGAAGCTGAGGTTGCTATTGAATCTATGAGAAGGTTTTGTTCTCGTGGGATTGCTTCAATTGATATGAAGTTAAATCCTTTGCTCAAATCTAATATTGCTGTTTTGTAGAGCTGTAAATGTTCAGCTCTAGTCTCATACACCTCAGAGACTTGGTTTGCTACTAATTGAGAGTCTCCTAACACTCTGATGTCATTAACACCGAGCCTTTTAGCTATGATGAGGCCAAGGAGGAGGGCTTCGTACTCAGCGCCATTGTTTGTACATTTGAAATTTAATTTAAAGGTGAATGGTAGGATCTTTCCCTCGGGAGAAGTAAAGATCACACTGCCCTCAGCCCCATAATGACATCTAGCTCCATCGAAATGGAGAGTCCAATATTTACTTGGGAAGATGGATGTTGGGACATTTTTTATGTCTATTTCTTCTACTTTGGTTACTTCTACCATGTAGAGTTCCTCTGCTGGAAGAGAACCAACTCCTAGGGTACATCCCATACCTATAGAATCAAATGGTAGGAAAATTGGTAGATCCTGTTCTAGCAATTTGACAATTTTTGTAGTAGTTCCTAATGATACTATTTCTACAACGTTAGCCTCATCCTTGAGGGTTGGGATATTCTTGATTAGGTTCGTAACTTCTAACTCCATTGTAGGTACCAACTTTTCTTCTAGTTTTGAGTCGGTTGGCTTGTTAAGTTGGTTTGTTGGGAGTTCAAACTCAGAGTGAATGCCTGGCCTTTTCTTCAGATCTGCTAGGTGTATATCGAATGGTTTTGGATCACCTTTTGCTATGAATATCTTTCCTAAGTGCAAGAATCTTATTTCTTGAAATAACGTAGAAGGGATTGCCTTCATACGGTGTATCCATGGTGGCGAGGATCATATTATAGTTGGTTTCCGATCTATAATATAAAACTCAGTGAGGATTGTTTTGGGTCCTAAGGTGATTGGTAGTATTATAGTCCCAATCGAAGTGGCTTTAAGGCTATCATAGCCTCTTAGTGTATTCGAGTCGTGGAACAATTTGTTTCTCCATACCCTAGCTTTTGAAGGAAAGAGAAGGGAACTATGTTAACTGCTGCCCCATCATCAACCATTGCACGTTTAACGTAATTGTTATAAACCCACACTTGTAAATGTAAGGTTGGATCACCTCTACGTGCAATCTCAGCATCTGTTGGCATTTTGTTTATGTTGAATATAAACTCGGTATCCCTATCCGGCTGCCCGGAGGGTGGATATCAAAGTCTATATGGTTTACTTGTGTTTCGGGAGGTGGAGTGATGTTAATTAAATGACCTAAACCTAATGCTTCTAAAAGAGCAGCCCTATGGGCAGGAGAGTTCTTCAATAAGTCCAAAAAGGAGATGTGAGAGAAGGTCTTTGTTAGGTCATTAATTAAATCATAGGCACCTACGGGTTTTACTAATGTTTGTTGAATGTTATCTGTCTCTAGTGGGTAACTTGGATTTGGCTGAGAGGAATACTCTCGTGTCCTTGTTATGGCTTCCACGTGTAGCTCAGTGTCTAACTCCACTAAATTGACTATCTTGGTTCGTGGCTGATTTCCTAATTGTGGTGTGACAGGTGGATTTAGTGAAGTCGAGGCTTCATGATCATTGTTTCCTATCATTACACCCTTGTTCATCCCATTTGGATTTAATTTGTTGTTATTGTGATTTGGGAGTGGATCATTGAAGATCTTGAGGGGAGCATTTTGAGGGGAGACTGCTCCGTGAAAGTATTTGGCGTAGGTGATGCAGGATCTGCTAAGAACATATCTATGAAAAGTTGTCTTTGTTCTTCTGGAAGACGTTGCATGAACTTATTGTAATCATGACGGAAAGTTCTAGTGTCATGGCCTCGAATTTTGTGGAAACCACAATACGAGTTGGGATTGTAATTCCTAGGTTGTTGGTTTGGCACGTGTTGTGGTCCAAAACTCTGATTAAACCGTTGACTATTAGGATTAAGTTTTGTGTTTTTTGTCTTTGTTTTTGCCTTTGGTTTGATATCCAGTTGAGTTTTGACTTGGACCCTAGTGTTTGGATCTGCCTGTTGTTGTTGTTGTTGTTGTTGTGGATGATTAAAATCCACCGAGTTGATTGTTGGGGTAAAATTGTTGTTTCGTTGATTGTTAACCGGTGGTGGAGCATTTACAACATTTTTTTTTTTTCTTGGTCAGTTACTCCATCTGTTGTTACTGCCGTGATTTTTGTTAAGGATTTTAGGTCCTTGATTGACGTTTGTGGTAGTAGGATAAGTCGTAGTATTTTGGTTGGGGATGATTAACCTCCCATTTGTTCCATACATCTTGTGACCGCTATCTATTGCAGCTTGATCTATTCGGAGGGTGCTCTCGAGTACTTCATCGTAAGTTCCTTAGTGGGAACTTCTGGACTTCTTCCTTTATCTCTCTACTGAGAGAATGAAGGAATAAATCACATAGTTCCATCTGGTCCATGTTTGGAGCACTTTCTGAAGAATAGAGGACTATACGCCATCTTTGGATGAAATGAGCAACAGATTCATTGTGTTCTTGTTTAATATGCAAGAATTCCCTGATTCTATTCTCAACAATTTGTTCATGTCGAATGCCTTGATGAACTCTAAAATGAGTTGTTTAAATGAATGTATATGGAAGCTTAGGTATATTCTGTAATACCAATCGAGGGTGATACCCTCTAAAGTTTTGGGAATATTTTAGCAACAACTCCATCCCAAGGGAGTAGTTCTCGAATGGTTATGGCATAGGCCTTAATGTGTGCATTCGGGTCTCCCTCCCCTTTGTATTTGGGAAAATCGGGAAGAGGTCTTGGAAGCATGATGCTTCGTATGGTGAAGTCTAAGGGTTCTTTCAAATATTTTGAATAAGTTCCTATCGCATAGGTTTCGACCATTGATGGTGCTTCTTTGAGGGGGTGGAGGTGGAATGGGTTGTTGATATGGCGTAGTGTATGCATTTACAGGGACATAAGGAAATCCCTGTGGTTGAGTGAATATGCGGGAGAAGAGAACATATCTCCTTGTGGTGATTTGGAATACATGTTTAAGTATGGAGGAGCATTGCTTAGAAATGGATTATTTTGTACTAAGCTAGGAGGTATCATATTTTCCACTGGAGTGGCATTTGAAAATGCGGTTCTAGTTGGCGTTTGTTGTGAATACTGAGGAGGCATGCCCAATGTGCCTATTCCTGTGAGGAGGTCTACTTGGCTAGGATGATGTGGAGGATTGGAATTTCCTACTGCATGAATTGAGAATTTTGACTTGCTTGAGCAAGTTCTAACCCTCTAACTTTTTCTACTAAAGTTGAGATGACTTCATTTGGTGAAGTCACAGTATTTTCCTTAGTGGTGTTTGTTGTATACTTTGAGGTTGTATAGGCATATGGTACCCTGCTATGAATTGATCATTGCCTGCCAAGTTTCACCGAGGGCATTTCCTATAGGTAGTGGCATGGAGGTGTTTTCTTGAAAAGAGACCTCGGGTTGTGTTTGTAAACTTCCTATAGGTGGGTACATACTGAGCGTTGTTCACTCCTAGCATAACATGCTAAATGTTCATCATCTAAAAATAGATATGGATCTGATTGTCTATTGATTTGTGGTCTAAGCAACACTGAGGAGATGAACCAGATTCTCCAGTGAGTGTCATGTTGTTTGAGCCTGAAGGCTCTGGTTGTTGTGTTTGAGTGAGCTGATCCAACTCCTCTATTTGGAAAGAAGAACTATATCTAGTCCTTTGAGGTGGAGTTTGTGTTGAAAATCGGTTAGTTGAATAGTTGTCACCCCATGTTGAGAGCGAGGGTGATGGTTGTCTATTCAATTGATCGTAGTATGCCTCAAGACCTAGGAGAGGTCTGCCATATGCATCGAATCCCGACATATTCGGGGGGTATATGAATACCCGTAGAATAATGGGAAAGAGCGAAGGTGGATGGAAGAAATGAAAAATAAAAGAGGAAGAACTATTTTTTTCACGTTGGGTTCACCAATTTTGTTGGTGATGGAAAAGTGAAAGATGAAAAATGAGCATGGGAATCTACAAGTAACTCTGGGAATCTACAAGTAACTCTTCCTCACACCCGACCTCCCGAGGTCATGCTGAGACAGCCGGTGGGGATGGAATATACGTGGGGTATAGACAAACTAATTAGGAAATCTTATGTCTTTGACGTGCACTAATGGAATCTATGAATCTAAGGCAAAGAAGGCCCTCCTAACCTAAACTGGCATGATAGATCGGTCGGTGAGGATGACTGCTCGAAGGCTCCAATCAATATCGAGCTCTGGCATGATCGATCTATAGGTTGTGGGATACGTGGAAGATAACTTGTGGGTGCTTCGTATATGTCTCCGACAGGGTCATGAAAATGGATGATGGATATAGTGGATTCTATGGGTGATTCTCTGGTCTAGTCAGAAATCCTTAGCTTGATTAGCTACTATATCTAGTGAGGATAGTTGTGTGATAATGATTGGTGGAAGTGGAGAGGATCTAAATACTAATGTGTGTAAACCAGCATCAACGTCTGATTGACCCATGGGCTCGTTGGGTTGTGGGACCTGTGGATCACAACCGTAGATTCATGGTTGTTGTGGACCTCCTATGGTCATGTGTGGAATCAATCCCTAATCCCTAGTATCCAGTAGTCGTATGCCTTTTCGGCCTCTATATTTAGAACTAAAAGTTGTGCAATCTTTTTAGAATATCTTATAGGCGTTCTGGCAACTTGAATTCTTAAGCTAGTGTCTATGTCAGTGAGAATGTCTCTGCATCTGGTTGTGGGACCAAAGGATCACAACCGAATGTTTCTCTCTTTCAAGCCCTTCTATAGTCATGCGGATATTTATCTAGGGTAATCTATGTAGTTTGGCTGGTTTGACCAAAATGTATGTGCTTTGTCGTCTTCTATGTTTAATCCTCTCAGTTGTGTGTTGATTTCTTGTAGGTCTGTTGTTACTTGGAAGACCTGAATTCTGAGATTTTGGTCTATGTCAGTTATTGCTACAACAAGATTGGGTTGAGGCACGATTGGTTCGAATACATATTCTCTGGGCTCCCTAGGTCCCGTGATTGTCATACAAAAGAAATAATATAGATCTAACTAAAGAAAAGTAAACTAATTATGTAAAGTATATCTACAACATATATCTAAATTCTCTATTTTTGTATTTTTGATGAATATTTTTTCAGAATTAAGATAACAACTATTTAAATAGAATTGAAAGAGCAATTATTTAATATCTAGAAAATGACAACTAAGCTAATAAAAATTAAAACAAACAAAGTAGCCGAGTATAGCTACTTTGTGTAGTTGTGAATCTATTCTAAATAACCAAATAACTGATCTAATCTATTTGAAAGACCCCGATCTTACCTCAGAAGTGAGGAATGAATCATAGTTTCTAGAAACTATCAATCCCCATAGCTTCCCGGTAATATCGAAAGTGAGATTAACTGAAATGAAATGATTCACTACTCTATTTGATATGTTTTAACTAGAAACTTTGATAGCTTGAACCTAGATTTTGCAGAATAGTGGTGAATCCGATTGTGTGTGGCTTTGTCCCCTCAGTGTGGTCTCCTCGTTCCTTCGTGCTCACGTGAATCTAGAAAAGTGTGTAATGCTAGCATCAACAGAAGTAGGTATTGGAACAATGGAAGCTTTGGATGTAGACTGAATACAATGTGAGTAGGAGAGGGATAGTGCAAGAGAACAGAGCTTGGCTTATGTAATTCCTAGTGGGATTTATTGTGAGTCATACAACACAAAACATCCAGAACCTGAAACTATCCTTCTTGATGAACAAAACCTGCAACTCTAATGGCTTCAGACTGAAAATGAAACTATCCTACTTCAATTGATTGCATGAAACAATAACAACACTAGCACAAGAAGATCATGTGGCTTCTAAACAACAAAACAACACTATGCATGCAACAAATAAAACTAATACAATTCCTAAGCAAGAACTGAAAGACTAAAATTTGAAATGAGAAGATGAGAGGCAATTTTGAGGGCCATTTGCTTGAAAACAAACCAGCTATTTATAGAATTCCCATTTACCCAAAGGTGAAATCCAAATTGAACTCTTTTACAATAAACAATGGAAAACACTATTCTAGGGAACCAAAATCATAAATACAAGCAAAGGTGGTGAAAAAGTTGGTAAAAGTTGAAAATTTTATGTGAGTCGCGATTAAAAGCATGTTCGGAAAAACACGTGAAGGACCGCCACCCACCATGAGCGGGGTGGCGGTTACAGGACCGCCCCCCTACAGGCGGCGGTGGTCACGAGACCTACCGCCCGAGGCAGGGTGGTGGTTTCATACTGAAGACCAAAACATAAAGGAAAAGAGGGGAAAAGAGAAAAATAAAGCACACGGAGGCTAAGCGGGACATGCGGGATGTTAATGCATACTTGGAGAGATTAAGATGCATCTTGGGACAACAAAGCTTGTGCCAAAGTACTTAGGGAAATGGAAAAATAAGCTACAACAAAATAATGTGCACAAGCACTTGGAGGAATGAAAATCTAAGCTAATATGTACAAGGTGGAGAGTTTTCCTTCTAGTAGCAATGCTTTAGAATGATTCCATTAAATGGAATTTGTAGTTCTTCACAATCCAATGTAGACAATTGGAAGGCATTGTTGTTCTTACATTTTGTGACCATCTAAGGGCCACTCCAAATGGTATCAAGCGTTGAATGCCTTCCTGGCTTTTCTCATTCTGCATCCCATTTCAACACTAAATCTCCAACTTGGAAGGTTCTAGCCTTGGCTTTCCTATCAAAGGTCCTCTTGACCAAGGCTTGGTCCTTCTCCATTGTTTGGGCTGCATGCTCTTTGATTTCTTAGAGCTCTATCAATTCTGCATATCTAACTTCCATGGGTTCAAACTCCAACAATTCCAATTGCTTCATGAGCTCTAATGTTGGCAACTCAAGTGACATGGGCAAGATTGCCTCTCATTCATAAACAAGTCGAATGGAGAGTTCTGGGTGGATCTCTTGGGAGTTATCCTATCAGCCCAAAAGGATGATTTCAATTTGGTGTGCCAAGTCCTTTGATTTTCATCAAGAGTCCTCTTGATGATATTTAATAAGTTCTTATTGGTAGACTCATCTTGGCCATTACCTTGAGGGTAATAATTTGATGAAGTTTTCAGATAAATCCCATTTTTAACAGCCCATTCAGTTACCTTTGATCCTATGAATGCCAAAGCATTATCTGATATTATAGTGGTAGGTATACCAAATCTAGTTACTATCCCCCATAGAAGTCTAGGATGCTAGATTCATTTGCTTCTTTAAATGCCACTGACCTCGAGTTCATTTTGTGAAGTAGTTTGTTGTTATTAGAATCCACTTGTGTCCTTGGCTTGAGTTTGGGTTAATGACTCAATGAAGTCCAAACCCCATTACATGAATGGCTAGTCAACTAAAATTGGGTTCAATGGAAGGGTAGCCAAACTATCCTTGCCTGTGAAGAATGCACAATTTTTGCACATCTTGATGCATGCATAACAATCACCAAAACCCTTGGGCCAATAATATTTAGCCTTCATAATCTTGAGGGCTATCACTCTTGGAGCAAAGTAGCCCCCATCTGATCCACCATGGAAATATTCTAGCATTCTATTAATTTGGTTGGTCCCAATGCATCTTAGTAGCACTCCATTTACATCCTTCTTGAACAAAACACCATCAACAAGTGCATATGGGACAACCTACAATCTAAAGTGCCTTCTCTTGGTTTTGTTCATCTCGGAGGGCATAGGCTTGTTTTTAGGAAGCTGTGCTATGTCTTGGGTCTAGTAAGGAGTGAGTACACCATCATTCTCTTCTTGAACACCTCTTTGTTCTTGGTTGTCTTGCAGCGCCAAAACAACATCCTTCTCATTGCTTGCTTCCATTGACTTACTCAAGACCAACTTGTTAACTTTGATCTCAATGTCATACTCCATGACATGGGTAATCCACCCTACACATTTTTCATTTAGGTCTTTATTGAGGAGGAAGTCCTTAACTCCCACATAAAAAACAAGCGGTTGAACCTTGTTATTTAAAACTAGATGCTTAAATTTCTTCAAGCTCCTAATCACTGCAAGAACATGCTTCTCAATGAAAGAATATATCACCTCATAGTCCTCCAAGCTTTGGATAAAGAAGGCAAATGGATGCTCTACATTTTCTTTGTTCTACTATACTAAAATTGCAGAGATTGTATCATCATCTCCAAATGCATAAAGCATAAAATCCTTGGAAAAATCTAGGTTAATGAGAGTTGGAGCTTGTGAAATAGCTTCTTTGATCACCTCAAAACTTTCCTTACCTTCAGTTGTCCATTTGAAAGCCATACTTTTCTTCAACATCATGGTTATTGGCTTGACAAGTGCTGCAAAATCTAGAACAAACCTCAAGAACAAAATTGATTCTTCCCAAGAAACTTTGAAGGGCCTTCTTATGACTTGGTAATGGTAGTGCTTTTATTAATTCAACCCTCTCTGGATCAATTGCTAATCCTTCTTTGGAAACAATGTGGCCTAGGAGATTTCCCTCATGATCTAGGAAAATACATTTCTTGGAGTTCAAGGATACCCCAAATCTTCTACATCTTTGGAACAGTTGTATTAAATGAAAGAGATGATCTGCTGCACTTTTAGAAAATACAGTAATATCATCTAGATATATCAGCACCATTTTGTTGATCAATACCACGAATGCCATATGCATTGCCCTTTGGAAGGTAGCTCCAGCGTTAGATAGCCCAAATGACATTTTTCTATATGCATAAGTTCCCCATTTGGTGGTGAAGGCAGTCTTGAACTGATCATCCTCCTTTACCATGATCGATTATACCCTTTGAATAACCATCTAGCATAATGAAAACCTCTCGAGAGCCAAAGCAACAACTTGCAAAATTTTCTCCATAGAGGAAGTGGGTAATGATCCTTGAGAGATGCTCTATTCAAATCTCTAAAGTCTACACACAATCTGATTTCTCCACTCTTCTTTCTAACTAGAACCAAGTTTGCTACCCAACTAGAATTCTTGATGGGAAATATGATACTTGCCTCTATTAACTTATTCAATTCTCTCTTCATGAGAGGCTCCATGTGTGGATTGACTGGCCTTTGTTTTTGCCTGATGGGTTTAGCACTTGGATCCAATTTAATTGTATGTTGAGCTAGCTTAGGATTGAAACCTCTCAAGTCTTCATAGCTCTAGGAAAATACATCTGGGAACTCTTGGCAAAGTTGCATGAATGCATACCTTTCTTGATCGGTTTGCCACTTTACCGATTTGAAGTGATTTGCCTTTTCCCATTGAGATGGGCACCGAATCTTCTCCCTTAACTTGGATGTTTGATTTCTCTTTCCTAAATTGATCATTAGGATTAAAAATAGACTCTAAAGTGACAAGTCCTTTTGGTTGTTTGTTTTTTCTCAGCTATACCACTTGATCACCATACTGTTGTTCTAACTTTTCCTAGTTTCCGGTTGAGAACTCGAGCTTCTTCTTGCAAGAAATTGATGATTTGTTGGTCACTTTCAAACACGTGCCAACTTACATTATTGTCTGGAACTGATGGCCTCAAAATCACATGAATGCTTGGCTGCATTTTGTCTTCCTTGATACTTTCCACAACATCAAAGGCTACCCTAACTGCTACAAGTCTATCAGTAGCTTGGTTTTCCTTCCTAGGGATGGAATTGATGCCAAAGCCTTCAAAATCCTTAATGAGGTCCCACACCCTATTCTTATAACACTTGAGTAGGTCATTTTTGGCAACATTGCCCTTTAACTTGATTAACAATCATCTCACTATCTGCCAAAAACTTGTAAGTTCTTTATACTTCTTTTCCTTGACCAATGTAATCCTTGTATCAAAGCTTCATATTCAGCAGTATTGTTAGAACATGTAAACTAAAATCTAAAAGCTAAATAATATTTAATGCCTTAAGGTGAAACAAGCATAGCTCCCCCGCACCTTGTCTACTTCTTGATCCATTAAAAAATAGTTGCCATACCTCATTGTCATCCTTATGGTATGGCTTGGTGATGCTAGGAATAGGTTGATTTTCTTCATGCATGCAATAAACTCCTAGTTCAGATTCCTCTATTTCCTCGTAGGGTTCAAAAGCATGTACCTTGCTTGCCCATTCATCAAGAGTCAAATATGGGATGCTTCCAACTTTGGTGTCAACTTCATGTTATGTTTGTGGAGCCTATTTTCATGTTAGAGTGTGGTACACCTTCTATGTGTTACACTCGGGTATTTTTATGGCGGTCCTGCTCACCGGTGAAAGTGTCGAGAGTGTGGGGGTTCGAGGGTAAAGCCCCGAAGCAAATTTTCATGGGTGGTTTATTAACCTATGGGTAATGGGTAACCATTATAGGCTATTTTTCAGCCCATGGATTTTTGGTACCTATTATTTTGTAAAAGCGCCTCTTGGCTACCCATAGGTTTATGGGATGGTTTTTTCCCATTGTTTGATACCCATGGTTTTGTAAAACTTTTTAAGTAGTTTTCTATTTATATGGTCTTATGCATATGATAGAAAGACAAGAAAATGTATTGCAGATGTGTTTTGAATTCGGGTGTGAATTCTATAGAGTTTGTTGAGCATAGCTCCAAATGGATCTGGGTATTGTATTGAGAGAGTGGAGGCTTGTAATAAAATCTGAGCAAGTGATTCTTGGTGGACATATCCCAAATTGGGTTAACCACGTTAAATCTTGTCTCTTTGTGTTTTGTTATTTATTCTTCACTTTTATTTGAGATCTGTAATATTTTTACATATTAGTTTCACTTGTTTCGATTTCTATGAGGATTATTCCACATATTTTATCTCTTATTTCCTAACAATTGGTATCAAAGCCTGGTTTGGTTTGTTGAAGTGTTGAATCGTAGGGAAATTTTTATCTTGAGTGGGAGCTATGGCAGATGATGGAAGATCTAGGGTTGATAAATTCAACGGGCATAATTTCAGTCTTTGGAAGATGTAGATGGAAGATTACCTTTATCAAAAGGATCTTTATACTCGTTGTCTAAGAAGGTGAACAAACCCTCGAGTATGACAAATGCGGAATGGGATTTGTTGGATCGAAGGCACTTGGAACAATCTGGTTGTGTCATGCATCTTCAGTATAATTTAATGTTTCAAAGGAAAAGACTACAAAAGATCTAATGGTGCATTAGGAAGTTGTATGAAAAACCCTCTGCCTCTAACAAGATATTTTGAATGAAAAAGTTGTTTAATATGAAGATGTATGAGAATAGTTCAGTAGCAGATCATTTAAATGATTTCAATATGGTTGTGAATATGCTAGCTTTGGTTACAATAGAATTTGATGAAGAAGTTAGGGCTTTATTAATTTTGTGCTCTTTACCTGAAAGTTAGAATAGCCTGGTAATGGCGGTAAGCAACTCATTCCAGCTAACTCAAAGTTGAAGTTTGAGGATGTTGTAGGGGTGATTCTAAGTGAGGAAATGTGAAGAAAAATCTCTGGGGAATCTTCTACTTCAGGGAATTCTTTGACAGTGGAAACTAGAGGGAGACAGAAGAATAGAGGAAACTGTGGAAAATCGAAAGATCGGGTAAGGTCAAAATCCAAGAGCAAGATTGTATGTTGGAACTGTGGAAAGTCTAGGCATGCAAAGAAGGATTGTTGGGAGCTTCGGGACAAGAAGAAACAACAAGAAGAAAACAAGGAGGCAAATGTGGCATCGGGTAATGTATGTTAGGATGCTTTGATTCTTTCTTTGCATAATATTACTGAATCTTGGGTTTTAGATTCAGGGGCTTCTTTTCATGCTACTCCACATAGGCATTATTTTGTTGATTATGTTCAAGGGATTTTGGGCATGTTTTTCTTGGTGATGATGAGTCTTGTAGTATAGTTGGAAAAGGTTCTATTCAGGTTAAGATGTAGAATGGGAATACATGGCTATTGAAGGATGTCAGACATGTGCCTACATTAAGGAGAAATTTGATATCGGCGGGGTAATTGGGAAGTGATGGTTGTATTGTGATATTTATAACTAACTCTTGGAAGGTTACCAAGGGTGCTCTTGTGGTGGCAAGAGGTAAGAAGGTTGGAACCTTGTATTTAACCACTGATAGTACTAATGATTGTAATCTTGTGGCTTCAAATGCAGATACAACATTATGGCACTATAGGCTTGGTCATATGAGCCATAAGGGCATGAACATCATAAAGAAGAATTTACCTGGATATACAGAAACAGGTTTGGATTTCTATGAGAACTACATATATGGGAAATAGAAGCGAGTAAGGTTTCTCAAGGTTGGAACTACAAAAAAAGAGTAAGTTAGATCTAGTACATTCTAATGTGTGGGGCCCTACTCAAGTATCATCTCTTGGGGTTCAAGTTATTATGTTACTTTTATTAATGATGCAACAAGGAAAGTTTGGGTTTATTGTATTAGAAACAAATATGATGTATTTGACACTTTTGTTAAATGGAAAGCCTTGGTAGAGAATGAAATAGGTCTTAAGCTAAAATGTCTCAGTCGAGATAATGGAAGGGAGTATTGTAGCAGTAATGAATTTAATGATTATTGTTCTAAGAATGGAATCGAGAAAAAGACGGTTCCGGGAACTCCCACAGCGAGAATGGGGTATCGAAAGGATGAAACAGAACAATAATGGAACGTGCTTTAGGAGCATGAGGTTACACATGGGACTACCTCTTTCTTTTTGGGTAGAAGCGGTGAGCACAACTGTGTACTTGATAAACAGAGGACCCTCAAGTGCCTTGGATGGAGGCATACATGAGGAGGCATGGTATGGTAAGAAAGTTGATTATTCATTTCTTAGAGTCTTTGGATGTGAGGTGTTTGTTCATATAGACAAGGATGATAAGACCAAGCTAGAGGTTAAATTAGAAAAATGTACTTTTATTGGTTATGGTGGTGATGACTTTGGGTTTAAATGTTGGAGTATTAAGGACAAGAAAATCATTCGGTCTAGGGATGTGGTATTTAATGAGAAAGTCATGTATAAGCAATAGTTGCAGGAAAACAAGGAAGAATCCAAGAAAGAATATGCAGTGGTAGAGGATCTTCCAGATGGGAAAGTGACCCATGAATCAGTTCAAGAACCTACTCAATAGGAACCCCAAACTCCTACAGTGAGGAGGTCTTCTAGGGTAAGAAAAGAACCTGAATGTTTTTCTCCTTCTCTTTATTATTTATTACTCACTGATAGTGGAGAGCCAGAGAGCTTTGATGAAGCAATGCAGGTAGATGTCAGTAAGAAGTGGGAGCAAGCCATGAATGAGGAGCATAAGTCTCTCATGGAGAACCAGACTTGGGATTTGGTGAAGCTAGGAAGGAAAAGAGCATTGCAGAACAAGTGGGTGTACAAAGTTAAAGATGAAGGAGGAAAGAAAATATATAAGGCTTAGTTGGTGGTCAAGGGGTTTGCATAGAAACAAGGTATAGATTTTGATGAGATATTTTCTCCTGTAGTAAAAGTGACTTCTATTAGAACTATTCTTGGAATAGTGGCAAGTAGAAGACTTGCACTTAGAATAGTTAGATGTAAAGACTACATTTCTCCATGGTGATTTAGAGGAGGAACTATATATGCAGCAACCATAGGGCTATGAGGTCAAAGGTAAAGAGGATATGGTGTGTAAACTGAAGGAGAGCTTGTATGGCTTGAAACAAGCTCCACGTTAATGGTATAAGAATTTTGATAGCTTTATGATGGAGCAAGGTTATATTAGATGTCATTCTAACCATTGCGTGTATACAAAGAAATTTGAGAATGGAAGTTATATTATCCTGTGTTTGTATGTTGATGACATGTTGGTTGCAGGTAAAAACATGTAGGAAATAAAAGTACTCAAGAAACAACTAAGTGAATCCTTTGATATGAAGGATTTGGGGGCAGCCAGACAAATCCTTGGTATGAGGATAACTCGGGATAGGAAGGAATGGAAGTTGACTTTATCTCAGGAAGAGTACATTAAGAAGGTATTGGACAGGTTTAACATGTAAGATGCTAAACCGGTTGGGACTCCTTTGGCAGGCCATTTTAAGTTATCAAACGAGCAGTTTCCCAAGATAGAGCGGGGAAAGAAACCAGATGTCCAAGGTACCTTATTCATTATCGGTTGGCAGTTTGATGTATGCTATGGTGTGCACTAGGCCTGATATTGCCCATGTAGTGGGAGATGTGAGTAGATTTATGAGTGATCTAGTTAAAGAGCATTGGCAAGCAGTAAAGTGGATCCTTCAGTATTTGAGAGGAACCATGGGGACAGTTTTGTGCTATAGTGGATCAGACACCACTTTATGTGGTTATGTAGATTCAGACATGGCTGGAGATGTAGATAGCAGGAGGAGCATGACATGTTATATTTATACTATAGGTGGGACAGCAGTGAGCTAGATTTCATGACTACAAAAGCTGGTGGCTTTGTCAACCATGAAGGTTGAGTATGTTGCTGCCACAGAGGCAAGCAAAGAGATGATTTGGTTACAACAATTGCTTTAGGAGTTGGGGCATAAGAAGGAGGAATGTAAGTTGCATAGTGATAGTCAAAGTGCTATACACCTAGCTAAGAACTCTACTTTCCACTCCAGGATGAAGCATATACAGTTGAGATATCACTTCATCAGGACAGCTTTGGAGGAAGATAAGTTGAAGTTGGAGAAGATTCATACCGATCGAGAATCCTGAGACATGATGACCAAGGTGGTCTGAGGATAAAATAAAGCTATGTTAAGCTTTGGTTGGCCTTTGTGGATGACAGGTGAAGGGTTGAGAAGCTTGCTCGGTGGAAATTAGTCTCCAAGTGGGAGATTATTATATTTGTGGAGCCTATTTTCATGTTAGAGTGTGGTACACCTTCTATGTGTTACACTCGGGTATTTTTATGGCGGTCCCACTTGTCGGTGGTGAATGGGTCGGGGGTTGAGGCAAAGCCCCCGAAGGCCTTTAATTTTCATGGGTGGTTTATTAACCCATGGGTAATGGGTAACCGTTATTGGCTATTTTTAGGCCCATGGCTTTTCGGTACCCATTATTTTGTAAAACCGCCTCTTCGGCTACCCATAGGTTTATGGGATGGTTTTGTTTTTGCCCATTGTTTGATACCCATGGTTTTGTAAAATTACTTAAGTAGTCTATTTATATGGTCTTATGCATATGATAGAAAGACAAGCAAATGTATTGCAGATGTGTTTTGAATTCGGGTGTGAATTTTGTAGAGTTTGTTGAGCATAGCTCCAAACGGATCTGGGTATTGTATTGAGAGAGTGGAGGCTTGTAATAAAATATGAGCAAGTGATTCTTGGTGGACGTAGCCCAAATTGGGTGAACCATGTTAAATCTTGTCTCTCTGTGTTGTGTTATTTATTCTACACTTTTATTTGAGATCTGTAATATTTTATGCATATTAGTTTCTACTATTGCGATTCTGTAAGGGATTATTCCGCATATTTTATCTCTTATTTCAGATTCCTCTATTTCCTCTATTTCCTCGTAGGGTCAAAAGCATGTACCTTGCTTGCCCATTCATCAAGAGTCAAATATGGGATGCTTCCAACTTTGGTGTTAGCTTCATCCAGTGCTTCAATAATCCTCTTGATCAAATCTTTGAATAGTTGGCATTGATTTGGCTTGGGGTATGAGGCTCAATGTGAAAGTTTGCGATAGATTCGACCTTTGATTGTGGCCTTGGTTCCATATCTTGTTCTAAACAACATGTGTGATCAATCGGAGATAAATAGCCTCTAATTCTAGATGTGAAATCTCTTAACAAACATAGGGTAAAAGCGGTGGCAAGTCTATCACTAAGACATCTTGCAAAACTTGTTACATTAGGGCATGCATGCAAAGTGTTGTCCACTCAAAATTCCCTACTCTGATGAAGGTAAAAATTTCAAAATTTTGAGTTTAAGTGTTTTCTCTAATGTACCAAGTCGTGAAATTGAGAAAATTCTGTAGTTTTGGGTCATTTTGTATGTATTTCGGGCCTGTCGGACATTTTTGTCCCGCCTGTCCCAAGTTCCGAAGTGCGTTCTGTTCCCCGATCGGCCGATTTCCCCGAAATTGTCCCGATTTCGGGCCCGTCGGAACTTTTCGTCCCAAGTGTCCCAAACTTTTCGTGCGAGTTGTTCAATGTTCGGCCGAAGCACCCAATCCGCGTACTTCACTCTTTCATGTCCCAACTGTCCCAATTTCAAAAGTGCGCTCTGTTCCCCGATCGGCTGAAATCCCCGAAGTTGTTCCATTTTCGGGCCCGTCGGAACTTTTCGTCCCAAATGTCCCAAGTCAAAAGTGCAAGCTGTTCCATTTTCGGCCGAACCGCCCGAGTCACGTACTTCAGAGCTTTTTGTCCCAATTTCAAAAGTGCGCTCTGTTCCCCGATCGGCCGAAGCACCCGAACCGCGTACTCCGGAACTTTTCGTCCCAAATGTCCCAAGTTCAAACGGGCCTTTTGTTCCATTTTCGGCCGAAGCACCCAATCCGCGTACTTCACTCTTTCATGTCCCAAATGTCCCAAGTCAAAAAGTGCAAGTTGTTCCATTTTCGACGAAACACCCGAACCGCGTACTTGCGTTTTCATCCCAAATGTCCCAAAATGCATTTGTGCGTCTTCTCCTTGTTTCGCCCGAATCGGCCGAGCCGCGTGTTTCGTGCATTCACGTCTCACATGTCCCAAGCGAACCAAATGCCATTCATACTTAGTTTTTCCCGCTCTACTCGAATATGTTATTTTTCAAACTGATAGATATGAATGTAATGCGCATTGATCACCCTTCCCTCTCCTCAACGGCTATATAACGAGCAAGCCACCTTTGCAATTCTTACATTGTTTCCATGCTACCCTTGCTCAAACCCTTGCAACCTAATTCCCTGCGCATGTATCCCTTTTCTCTGTAATTCCTCCCCGAATTTAGGTTGCAGCTCTGTTGCTATCAATATGAAGATCAAGTTTCAGGAACAGGAACAAATTTCACGCTCGAGTCTGCCATTGAAGAAGCCAAACAAAGATTATCATACTCATGTCAAGTTTGATAAAGAGCTAGAGAAATGTCTTGGATTTTGGACGCAGTCTACGGCCAACACGTCAGTCCCTCGTGGCAGAGACATAGCTGAGGCGTTAGAGAAATTCAGGCAGCGGATTCTGAAGTCAGTGGGTCCCTCCAAGTGACTGGCCACCTGTCTTCTTCTCCTCATTCTTTTCTCTTCTTCCATTTCTTTTGCCGTTTTCTTTGTAACGGGTTGAGGTACTGCGATAGGCGGTCTTTAACTGTTCTTGGTTAAAGAAACGGTTACGAAGAGTAACTGATTTGTAAGTTATATAATGGCCTTCTTCACGCCATTCAAAAAAAAGAAGGAAGAACTTGGCTTATTTTCTAAAAGTGTAAATAGATTATAAAGAAATCAATACAGAAGGACTTTCCCATTCTTTGTCTATCTGATCTCTATTATTCCTAAGCTTTCATTTATTTTCTTTGTGAAGATCATTTGTCTCAAGTTCGTTAGTCTTACCGATTGCATACTCTTCAACTTTGCAAGCATGGTGATCTTGTATAACCAAGAAGGAACTTTGTGTCCTTGATTAATGAATCTGTGTTATGTTAAGAAACTTTGTGTTCTAAGCAGATGTTATTTACAGAACTTTGTGTCTTTAAATTCCATCTTATTTATTCAATACAAATGATCTTGTTTCAATTCACTGTGACTTTCGCATACATAAAGAATTACTCTGATATCTATAATTTTGCATGTTGCCTTTCTGCTCTTTCCCGTACTCTCATTTCCTCAGTCCTTTTGTAATTGATGATCTTCATAGAAAACACTTTCATGATATCCAAGTTTAACCAACAAATAATGTTTTGTACATTTGTAAATAAGTTCGTTTCTGAATAAGGGAACCTCTCCCATTAAAGAGGAGGGACTTCTTGTCCCCTGACTGTTGCTCTTCTTAAAAGTCCTATTTGACGACCAACAGTTTTTGGCGACTACTGGGAAAATCATATTCCAGTTCTGTAATTTTTGATCATCTTTTGATCTGGCGACTCCGCGTTTTACTCGAGGGAGAAGGACCCTTGGTATTGAAGATTCTCAGTTCCAGATTTTGGAGCAGCAGGGTTTTCCTTTTCCTTCAACAAGAAATAGAAGAACTCGTTCGACAAGCACTCCACCTGCTCAAGATAGAAGTCCTACGGGTGGTATTCCTTCAGAGCCAGCTAGCCCTAATCTTCGAGCTTTGATTCTTGCTGGTGTTGCAGTTCCTCTCCAAGCCATTTTTCAAAGAATGGCGGTGCCATTACCATGGGGTCATCGTGTCGGGCCCCTTGCTCTTCCTCAGCCTTTGCATGAGTTACCCAGAGGTAACCGGAAGAACTTTCCTAAGTTCAAAGGTGATGGCAAAGTGCATCCTGATGAACACATCGCAGCCTTCATTGTTGCATGTGGAGTCCTGGGAGTTGAGCATGAAGACGTCTCCGTGAGACTGTTCGTTGAGACGTTACAAGATAATGCTGCTGATTGGTTCTACCACCTTCCGGCTGGCGCTATCACCGACTGGGGCACAATGAGAACTCAGTTTGAAAACCATTTCAAACCAGCAGAAGATGTGCATGCCTTGCTTGCCCAAATTTCTCAGATAAAGAAAGATTCATCAGAACCCATGAGAGAATTTGTGGCCCGGTTCAACAAATTGATCAATAAAATTCCGCAGCCTACCCGACCTGTTGATCAAATTCAAAAATGTTTCTTCCTAAATGCTCAATCGCCCAAAGTTAGTTATGCACTAAGAAGGGCTAATCTCGCAACATTGGTCGAGGATCAAACTCTCGCTGTTAGTATCGAGGATGACTTGATCATGTCAGGGAAGTTGAGAAGAGACCCTCCCAAATCTAAGTCTGCTGCTTCTTCCTCTTCCACCCCTGGACCTAATACTGATCCATTAGTTCAGAAACTTGCAAATGATCTTATTGCTATAAAGAAACAATTGGCTCAGCACGCTCCTTATGCAGACGTTCCAAGGAGAAATTTTCAGCCCAGAAATCATTTTCCTGCTTCTCAAACAAGATTAGCACTTGAAGGACCTCCTGTTAAAGTCCCTGTCAATGCGACCTGCGAGGTGGAAGAACCAGATGATGATGAAGATAACGAAGCCTGCGAAGAGTTTGCGAGAGAAGTTGATGACGAAGCAGGTGAATTTGAGGGATCTAGAGTAAATTTCTTCACCACTGAGGGCATTGATGATGGAGATGATTATGATGAAGTGGTAGCAGACATGAATAGCGAATCATTCGCTGTCATGACTCGAGAACAGACAAGTCAGAGGGAGAAAGTGACACAGCCTATCAAGAAATCTAAGGAGCAGTCGACAACTATTCCCGTGATTGCAAAAAGAGGATCTCCTATCCCTACTTCATCTACGCCAAAGGTAAGTCCTATCAATCCTGCTACTAAAGTTGCTTCTTCTTTCTCTCCTAAAGTTGATAAGCCTAGAGGACTGAATGATGATGGCCCGTCCACTTCTGGATCCTTTGACATTGTTGATCACCTGAAAAAGACCAAGGTCCAAATCTCAGAAGCTGAGTATTATCAAACCCATCCCAAAGCTTTTGCCAAAATGATCCACTTTGTCAATTCCCACTCCAAAACCACCTCTAAAGGCCTTTTACCTACTCCTCCTTCTGCACCACAGCCTAGTCTGGTAGCTGCTGCCACCTCGCCTAATGACAAAATCAAGCCTTTTTATGTAACACTTCTTATAGCTGGCCATAGGCTCAGTAATTGTGTCATAGATTCAGAGCCTCAGATAATGTGATGCCCGCTAAAGTAGCTCATGCTTTAGGCCTGACCCTCACACGCACTTATGGATCTTGTTACTCCATGGAGAGTAAAGAAGTGCCCCTGGTCGGAAGAATTAAAGATGCACAAGTGGCTTTTGCTGCCTTGCCTGAAAAGAAAGTGTTGGCTACCATCTTAGTAGCAGATATCCCTCCTTCATACGGGATGTTGCTAAGTAGGAACTTCTGCAAAGATGTGGGTGGGGAAATCCAAATGGACTGGTCACATGCACTCATACCTGTTAATGGACATGAAGAAGTTGCCCGAAGAAATCCGAGTATATTGTGCAAAAAACGGATGATCCTAAAGCACAAATACTCTATGAGGATATGGGTCATGGCAATTACATGATTATGTCCCCTGATGAAATCCAACTTCCCAGAATGTCACCTAAAGATCCTAATGGTATTTGGATTTTAGAGTTTGATGGAAGTTGTTCCTCAGCTGGTTCTGGAGCTGGTGTCCTACTGGTGTCACCGGAAGGTGGCCTTCATCCTTTTTCATTTAAGTTGCAGTTCGAAAACACTAATAATACAGCAGAGTATGAGGCTCTCATTCTTGGACTGCAAGTGGCCAAAGAACAAGGTGTGAAGAATCTTCTGGCACGTGGTGATGCAGAATCGATCAGTAAAGAAAGTGAGAAGCCTTTTCAAGTAAAAATGGAAGGTCAAACATTACCGAATCAGGTTTGGGATTCCATTGAATTTCTTGATGCTTTCTCCATCGAGGCAATACCTAGGGAGAAGAACATCGCAGGCTGATTCACTAGCAGCTCTGTGGTCACTACCGATTCCTCATCCCGATTTCTCTCAGATAAGTTCACTATGAAATGGTCCATCGCCTAGTGTACCGACAATACCAATAATCGGCAAGTTTTAAATCATGATCAACATTTGCTTTCCTTCCTGGAACTCAAGGGTAATTTCGAACAACTGTATTTTGAGGGAAGTGACAACCTGCCTCGTGAAAGTGTGCCATTTGACAAGGCAGTCACCCAAGGGGAAGAAACAGATCAGGAAGGGTGCATTAGACTCAAGGGGAATAAGATTCCTAAAGGATTGGTAAGCTTAGAGGAACTGTTTGACAAACATGACAGGTATGTGAAGTCTAGGGCTTCTACCGGACCTCAACAATCAGCTGAGTGTGACAAAATCAATATTGGGAGTCCTAATGACCCTAAGCTGGTGAACATTGGAAAATGTTGCACAGCAGATGAGAGGAAGAAAGCAATTGATCTTTTAAAAAGGTATAAGGATGTTCTTGCTTATTCTTATGAGGATCTAAAAGCCTTCAGGCCAAAAGATATGCAGCATTCTATTCCTCTTAAGCCCGGAATTAAGCCTTTCAAGCAGAAACAGAGGCAATACAATCCCAAAATAGCTGACACAATCTTTCAAGAAATTCAGAAGTTGTTGAAGGCTAAAATCATCTTTCCCATTCACCATTCAACATGGATTGCAAATATTGTGCCTGTTAGGAAGAAGAATGTTGAGATCCGCATCTGTGTTGATTTCAGGAACCTGAATCAGGCGTCTTTGAAAGATAATTATCCTTTTCCTATGATGGATCAGGTCTTACAAGCAGTTACAGGGTCTAAAATGTTATCCATGCTCGATGGATTCTCGAGACAATCGGGTAGAGGTTGATACTGCAGATCAACACAAGACAGCTTTCACTACTCCTTGGGGCACCTTTGCTTACAAGAGGATGCCTTTTGGGCTCATTAACGCTAGTGCCACTTTCCAGAGGGCTATGGATCTGGCTTTTGGAAGCTTAAAAGGGAAGTGTATTGTCATATATCTTGATGACTCGATGTTGTTTTCCAAGACAAGAGCGGATCATTTTGATCACCTAGAGACAGTTCTGCTGAGATGCAGAGAGCATGGGATCTCTTTGAACCCTAAAAAATCTGTCTTTTGTGTCACTGAGGGAAATTTATTAGGGCACATCATTTCCAAGGATGGTATTAAGATTGATCCTGAACGAGTTCAAGCCATCCAACAAATTCCTCTCCCAACCAGTAAAAAGGGCGTGCACTCCTTCTTGGTAAGATCAATTTTTGAGAAGATTCATCCCTGATTTTACAGAGTTAACTTTGAATATTTCTCAGATGATGAAAGGGAAGCAAACATTTGGTTGGTCTTCTGAAGGAAAGGAATCCTTTGAAGGTATCAAGAGAGCTATTGCTAAAACTCCTGTTTTAGCCTGTCCTGATTTCAGCAAAGATTTCATCATCTATTGCTATGCTACAGATAATACCTTGGCTGCTGTCTTAACTCAAGAAGACTCTAATGAGCATGAGCTACCAATCGCGTTCATGAGCTATATTCTGAAAGATCACGAGTTGAAATACACCATGATGGAGAAACATGCTTTTGCAGTGGTTAAAGCTGTCAAGCAGTTTCGCTTTTACATCCTCAACTCTCATTCCATGGTATTGGTCCCGGATACAACTGTTAAGTCAATTCTCACACAGCAAGAATTTGGATCTAAGAGAGGGAACTGGGTTGCTAAGGTCCAAGAGTATGACATTGACATCAAGCCGACCAAGCTGGTTCGTGGAAAAGGTCTTTGTGAGCTCATTGCTGAAGGAGCCAAACATGAGTTGCTGGAGGAGAAAGTTGACCTTCCTACTGTTCTGTTCCTTAGTTCAGTTGATGAATGGTATGCTGACATCGCCCATTTTCTCACCTATGGGGAATGCCCCTCTCATTTAACTGCCAAAGAAAAGAGGACTGTTAAATTGAGGTCAGTGCAATATGTATTATGGGAAAATGCTTTGTTCAAGCGTGGGTTAGATGGGAGATTTTTGAAGTGTGTGGACAAGGAACAGCAGAGAAAGTTGCTCTCAGCTTTTCATGATCATGCATGTGGAGGGAACTATTCATCAATGGTTACAGCTCATAAGATACTCCGTGGAGGATACTACTGGCCTTCCTTGTTCAGAGATGCATCCAAGTGGGTGGATAAATGTGAGGCTTGTCAGACCTTTGTGGGAAGACCTAAATTGGCTTCTTTGCCTCTCAAGCCAGTTGTGATTGAGGAACCATTTCAACAGTGGGGTTTGGACTTCATTGGTACACTTAATCCTGCTTCTAGTGCTGGTCACACTCATGTGCTAACTGCCACTGACTATTTCACCAAATGGGTGGAAGCTATTCCAGTCAAGAGTACTACTTCTGAAGTGGTGTGCAGCTTCATTAAAGAGAACATCTTGGTAAGGTATGGTGTACCTAATAAGATTGTAACAGATAATGCCTCGAATTTCTCTTCAGCTGAGATAATGGACTTCTACTATGGATATGGCATCTCCCTGGCTCATTCTTCAGATTACTACCCTCAGGGAAATGGGCAAGCAGAATCCACTAACAAAAATTTGGTGACTATTATAAGGAAATTAGTCAATGAGTCTCAACGAAACTGGCACAAGAAGCTCTATGATGCTCTTTGGGGCAGAGACAGATTACACCAAAGAGAGCTATTGGAATGTCTCCTTTTCAAGTGGTATATGGAGTAGAAGCTCAATTCGCCAAAGCGATAAGTGGAACCGGCCATTTTGCATCTAATGAAGGCCATGAAGATACTAGTTTCAGAGATGCTTTGACAAGAGAATTATGTACCGCACAAACTAAATGAGGACAAGTGAGGTTCTTGATCGGATATCATTCACAGCAAGAGAAGGTAAAGGTCTGTTTGACAAGAAAGCCAGTTCGAGAGATTTTCAAGTTGGAGACACTGTTGCTATGGGACAAAAGGCATGAACCTCGTGGCAGCCATGGAAATTTGATTCCCGTGGCTCGGACCTTTCAAGATCAGACACTTTGCTACGGGTGAGAATTCCTTTTATCTTGATTACATGGATGGTTCTTCTCTCCCACTTCCTTATAGTGGGTAGTATCTCAAGTTGTTCAAGTCATAGGTGATTAGGGAGTCCTTTGTATATTCTGCATACGGTGTTTTTGTTTTTTTCCTTTTCTGTTTTGGTGTGTTGTCCTTTGTTTTGGTCTATTTTTGACTCCGTTGCCCAATGGATAAGGTACTGGTCTACTTCCCCTGAGTTTGTCTAAGTTCTTGCCTTGTCTCATTCCTTGAATTTATGCCAAGTCATCCCCAGAAGGAGCCAGCTGTTGTCCACTCAAAATTCCCTGCTCTGATGAAGGTAAAAATTTCAAAATTTTGAGTTTAAGTGTTTTCTCTAATGTACCAAGTCGTGAAATTGAGAAAAGTCTGCAGTTTTGGGTCATTTTGTATGTATTTCGGGCCTGTCGGACATTTTTGTCCCGCCTGTCCCAAGTTCCGAAGTGCGTTCTGTTCCCCGATCGGCCGATTTCCCCGAAATTGTCCCGATTTCGGGCCCGTCGGAACTTTTCGTCCCAAGTGTCCCAAACTTTTCGTGCGAGTTGTTCAATGTTCGGCCGAAGCACCCAATCCACGTACTTCACTCTTTCATGTCCCAACTGTCCCAATTTCAAAAGTGCGCTCTGTTCCCCGATCGGCCGAAATCCCGAAGTTGTTCCATTTTCGGGCCCGTCGGAACTTTTCGTCCCAAATGTCCCAAGTCAAAAGTGCAAGCTGTTCCATTTTCGGCCGAACCACTCGAGTCGCGCACTTCATGATTTTTGTCCCAATTTCAAAAGTGCACTCTGTTCCCCAATCAGCCGAAGCACCCGAACCGTGTACTCCAGAACTTTTCGTCCCAAATGTCCCAAGTTCAAATGGGCCTTTTGTTCCATTTTCGGTCAAAGCACCCAATCCGTGTACTTCACTCTTTCATGTCCCAAATGTCCCAAGTCAAAAAGTGCAATTTGTTCCATTTTCGGCCGAAACACCCGAACCGCATACTTCACGTGTTTTCGTCCCAAATGTCCCCAAATGCATTTGTGTGTCTTCTCCTTGTTTCACCCGACCGCCGGCCGAGCCGCGTGTTCGCGATTCGCGTCTCACATGTCCCAAGCGAACCAAATTCCATTCATACTTAGTTTTTCCCGCTCTACTCAAATATGTTGTTTTTCAAACTGATAGATATGAATGTAATGCGCATTGATCACCCTTCCCTCTCCTCAACGGCTATATAACGAGCAAGCCACCTTTGCAATTCTTACAATGTTTCCATGCTACCCTTGCTCGAACCCTTGCAACCTAATTCCCTATGCATGTATCCCTTTTCTCTGTAATTCCTCCCCGAATTTAGGTTGCAGCTCTGTTGCTATCAATATGAAGATCAAGTTTCAGGAACAGGAACAAATTTCAACGCTCGAGTCTACCATTGAAGAAGCCAAACAAAGATTATCATACTCATGTCGAGTTTGATAAAGAGCTGGAGAAATGTCTTAGATTTTGGACCAGCCTATGGCCAACACGCGTCGAGTCCCTCGTGGTAGAGACATAGCTGAGGCGTTAGAGAAATTCAGGCAGCGGATTCTGAAGTCGGTGGGTCCCTCTCAGTGACTGGCCACCTATCTTCTTCTCCTCATTCTTTTCTCTTCTTCCATTTCTTTTGCCGTTTTCTTTGTAACGGGTTGAGGTACTGCGATAGGCGGTCTTTAACTGTTCTTGGTTAAAGAAACGGTTACGAAGAGTAACTGATTTGTAAGTTATATAATGGCCTTCTTCACGCCATTCAAAAAAAATAAGGAAGAACTTGGCTTATTTTCTGAAAAGTGTAAATAGATTATAAAGAAATCAATACAGAAGGACTTTCCCATTCTTTTTCTATCTGATCTCTGTTATTCCTAAGCTTTCATTTATTTTCTTTGTGAAGATCATTTGTCTCAAGTTCGTTAGTCTTACCGATTGCATACTCTTCAACTTTGCAAGCACGGTGATCTTGTATAACCAAGAAGGAACTTTGTTTCCTTGATTAATGAATCTGTGTTATGTTAAGAAACTTTGTGTTCTAAGCAGATGATATTTACAGAACTTTGTGTCTTTAAATTCCATCTTATTTATTCGATACAAATGATCTTGTTTCAATTCATCATGTGACTTTCGCATACATAAAGAATTACTCTGATATCTATAATTCTACATGTTGCCTTTCTGCTCTTCCCATACTCTCATTTCCTCAGTCCTTTTGTAATTGATGATCTTCATAGAAAACACTTTCGTGATATCCAAGTTTAACCAACAAATAATGTTTTGTACATTTGTAAATAAGTTCGTTTCTGAATAAGGGAACCTCTCCCATTAAAGAGGAGGGACTTCTTGTCCCCTGACTGTTGCTCTTCTTAAAAGTCCTATTTGATGACCAACACAAAGTAAGGCTCAAATCTTTAATTACTCCCACTATCATTACTATTGTGCCATCTAGTTGCACCACCCCTTTGGATATGATTTCATATTGGAGACATAGCGATCAGCTATTTGCTTGGGCACACGTAACTACTTGCCCTAGAGTCAATCATACAATTGTGTACTAGTTTATCCCCAATGATCAATAAAACATAGAATGGAGGGGGCTTCAAAATTTTACCTTGCTGTCCTACAAGCTTCCCCTCAGGCTGAGTAGCATTTGTGAGTACCTTCTCCTGCATATGAGCTAGCTGATTTGGAGTTGACCAATTCTTCATGGTAGTTTGTAGTAGATCCCTTTGGCTCGAGATGGATAGTGAATCCCACATAGATATATTCACATTTGTCTTCTTAATTTGTTCAATGATGCTAAATGGGGATGAAACATCTCTTTTCTGCCCCCTAGCTTGCACACTCTTTTCTTATACATGGGCTGCAACAGTTGGTATTTGAGTTGGTCTAGAAGGTGGCTTGGGATGTCCTTGCATGTTTGGAACTGCATTTTTCTTGCCAACACCTTGGGAGTGATGGAATGTTGTGGATCACCTGGAGCTAATGACTGCCCTTCACCAATATTCCTCTTCTTTGACCTTGTGTTAGCTGCTACATTCTGAGAAATTGCTTGATTCATACCACTAAAATCCTCAGCTTGCCAATTCACAAGTGTAGTCTCATTTGGAGTTGTATTTTGCTGGGATGTTCCTTGTTGTTGGTTTGTTTCTTGGCTCACCTCACCCTCTATGCCAGTTGTTGTCACCATCAAGGCTTGGTTCAAAGCACCATTGAAGCACATAGATTGGTTGTGAGGTTCATTACATGGGAAACATCACTCATACTCTTGACCTATATTATTTTACACTGACACTAAGGCTTTATAAGAAGATGCAACATTGGGATTATAGGGTTGAAATGGTCTATTGGCAGGAGGCCTTACTCGATTTTGATTTGCAGCTGGATTAGGTGGCCTATTAGGCTAAGCTTGAGACTGATAAGAAGGTCTAAAACTTTGGGCTTTGCCTCTTGAGTGTAACCAACTCATTGCCTAAATTTTGTAATTGTTTCATGACTTCTTGAAGTTCATTTGAGGCACTAGAGAATAAAGTAGAAGTTTCATTTGAACTTTGATTTCTAGGAGCGGGAATAGGAGCTAAAGTAGGTGTTTGACTAGTGCTTGGGTTTTCCAAGTTTGGATACAAGGGCATGGGAGGCCTAGGAGCTAGCTTACCAGCTTGAATTAAACAATTTTCAGCTTTGATGGCAATGTTATAAGTTGTAGGTATAGTTGTACCTCTCATGGATTGAATTAACATAGAAATATCAGAATTTAAAGCTTTGAGATAGTATAGAAAATCACCTTCGGTTGTTGGCCTTCTTCGCCACCGGGATTCTATCCCATGTTCTTTGAAATCTGAAGTTGAGGTTTGTTAATTGCTCATTGGGAGCTCTCTTGATAGTTTTCAATTGTTCTAGTAAAGACAAATTATCTCCCTTTTCTCCAAACTGCTCATGGAGAGCTATGCACAACTGGTTCCAATTTTGGATAGAGCCTGCCCCAAGACTCTTGAACCATTGCAAGGCTTTCCCTTTGAATGAAGATGCCAAAAATTTGATAGTAATTTACATCTCAATAATCTCATGGATTGCACAAACATTAGCAATGTCTTTAACATGGTCACCAGGAGTGGTCTAATTTTCTCCAGTGAAATATGGAATGTTCTTCAATGCTAAAACTAGAACTGGATTTTGTGCATTGAGAGCAAGTGGGTTCTGCTAGTTAAGTTGACATGAGGGTTTTGTTTTTCCATTCGATTGGCCGAGAACCCTTGTTGATTGGGTGAAAGATCTACCGAGGTGGAGGAGTTGATAGAGTCCTGTTTGGTGGAGATGGAGACCTTTGAATTATTCTTCCCCTCTATCTTCTTCCTAGGGATAGTTGGAGATACTCAGAAAACCCTTCTTCTCCAGCCCTTCACCTTATGTGGATCCTTCTCATGAATTTTCAGACTTGGACTGCTGAAACCAGTTGATTTTTTTTTGGGAGTTGCTAGATGTGCAGATCAGGGATCTTTTCAAGCAAGAAATTACAACAAAAGCACATAAAATTTGTTGCAATAAAGATGAAGACCTCTAAGGTCCCACTGAGCATGCCAAAACTATTAGTGCAAATCAGCAGCACCCTCTAGATGTTTTCTCAGATTTCTAGTTTGATAATGGGCATCCCATGTGATTGCACAACATTGAATCTTTTCCGCAAGAGTGGGACTTGCAGAAGCGGGAAAAGACCCTCCAGATTAAAGGTGGTTCCTTCACTCTTCTAATCAGTGTATAAATGAACTTTGTAAAGGTTGAATACTAGACCCTACTCTAAATTCCAAGGGGATAGAGATAAAGGATGCATAAGAAATAAAACTAATTGAAAGTGGTGATACGCCAAGGGAGTGGTGAACATCTACTTTGCAAGATTCACACAGATCATAATAAATACAACACAAAATATGCACAAATTGCTAGAATGTAATGAGAGATAAAAAAAATGATAATCACATGAAAGGATTGGAAAAATCAATCACAGAACATACATTATCATTCCCAAGTTCAATACAACGCATTACAATGGCCAGGAGGCAAAACATGTGTTGTAGTCTATATGAGAGGTATGGAATTCTACAAATCCACTTCCTAAGAATGAAAAGAGAGCTTGCAGAGAGAAAAATATGTCCAACCTTTTACAAATGAGCCAAATCGGCTTTTAATGGTCAAGTAGAAGGAGAGAAAACAAAAAACACGGGCAAAATAGAATTATGAATTCAATAACCGACCAGATTCCTCAACTTTCACTTACATAGTGATGTGCTTCATGGACAAACCCATACTTAGAAGTACATTGTTTTGCAAGTAAAAAAAATGACCATACTTCATTAAATTTGGTGGTTGAATGTCAATTCTACATTTTTTCCATGTCGGGGACATTTCTTCAATTTTCTCCCAAAATTCTCGGTCAAAATAAAAAATTGAACCCTTAATCGTGTAGAGAATTTCACCAGCTTTCTAATGACACCAAGAATATGAAAATATGAGCTCTGGATCAAAAGTTATGTCCTTATGAAGATTTAGGGCAAAAAAGGGCCAAAATGGGTTGGTAGGATGAAAGTTTAAAATTTTCCCCTTTTTGAAATTTGGGAAAATTTCCCAAAAATCTCTAGCCCCACACCACTCGATGCCACGTGGCACGTCTTGATCGGTCCATGGGTCTGCCTAGTCCCTTTACGCCCTTTTTGGATTTTTGGAAAATTTTCCATTTGTGCCCCACGTTCCACTACTTCGATGCCACATGGTGCCTTTCCATTCACTCGCAGGACGTGCTTCTAACTTTCCATTGACTTCGAACATTTCCCGAACAGACACGTGGTGCCTTTTCATTGGTGTGGTCCTAAACCAACTCTTTTCCTTCTGTGGACCCACCTTAAGATTCTTTTCCAACCAAATGGACACGTGGCATGCTTTAATTGGCATGGCCATTGGGGGTTGAGTTTTATTGTGCCATTTGCCACACTTTGGAAAAATGGAAAAAATCCCCCTTGCCTCCACCTCTCACCGGTCCATGGACATGTGGCATCTCCCTATTGGTTAGTAGGCATTCGGGCTAAGATTTCCCTTTTGCACCAACCTTGGAAATTTTTCCAACTTCTCCCTACCGATTCAACCTCCGACGGCCCCCGAACACGTGGCCACTTCCTATTTGTTGGCCTTTGGCCAATATTTTCCTTTGCATGCCCCGACCAAACCTTGGTGAAAATTTCAAATTTACCTCCACTCCCACCATTCCTCCACCACGTGGCGCATTTTGATTGGTCCGCAGACCTCTCTAGGGAAAATTTCCCTCCCAAACTCCACCGAGCCATAACTTGAAAAATACAAGGAGTTAGAAGGAAAACTTTACCTTTCTGGAAAGATGAGAAGATTCTCTATCCAATGAAACCATTTCTAGAAAATTTTGAGTGCCTAAAAAGTGAAAAAAATTCAACTGAGGCACAAGGAAGGAAGGAATGAAAGGAAGTTAGCCAAAAATGAGCAAGGGGCTTATTTTGGATAATAGAACCATCGTTTAGTTTCGACCAGAAGCTTACAAGAATTTCACTTGGGGAGTCTACACCTTAAAGTGAGGTTCATAACCTTAGAAAAACTATGACCAGAGTCATTAAATGAGTGGAGAAGGGTAAACAAACTATGGATAAATTGGAAGAACATAACCAAGTTCTTTCAAATTTTATAAAATACCTATTGGAAAAATATAAGGTCTTGGATCTGGCTCCATTGGCTTCTCTTCCACCTCCCATAGTTCTCAACAAAGATAAATTCCAGACCATCAAAGATATTCACAAATATACTACCTATGGAAAGGCCATTGAAGCACTAGTTGATGATATGACAGTGGTTGGATTGAACTTCATTGAAGAGGCCTTCAAGTCATATGAGAAGGTGTCCAAGTTATAGCTAAAATTCACCATAACAATTAGTGGCTTAGAAAAAGAACTAAAGCTTTGGTGTGAATGTATTCAAGATCTCCATTCAATGATCCAGATAGATGAGAAGATTTTATTGGAAAGAAAATTATTTGATGAAGCCAAGAACAATCTATCAAAATCTTGGGTTTTTAGTATTGATTGGAAGATCAAGGTTTTGGAGGAAGCAATGGGAGAACTAAAGAATATGTGGTAAAGAGGAAGATTTCAAGACTTTTGTTTTGTCTGCCTTCCAAGATATTCATTGTGAGATCCAGAATGAAGCCTCAGATAATCAATTTTCTATTCAGGAGAT
This sequence comes from Taxus wallichiana var. yunnanensis, assembly GCA_018340775.1. Taxonomy (NCBI): domain Eukaryota; kingdom Viridiplantae; phylum Streptophyta; class Pinopsida; order Cupressales; family Taxaceae; genus Taxus; species Taxus wallichiana. The sequence continues at coordinate 664,428,154 of CM031237.1, read as the reverse complement.
CAAGGCTCAATTCAATACCTTCATCAAGGAAGATCTAAAGAGAAGATGAAATATTTCTTCTCTCTCCAATCAGTTATCACCGAGGCAAACAAAGAGTTTTTGGAAAACACATAGTTTGCGAAGGATATGGAGAAGTGTCTTGGCATGTGGACTCATGCCACTTCCAACACTACCATCCCAAAGTGCATGGAGATAGTTGAAGCATTGAAAATATTTAGACATCGGATTCTTAAGATAGTTGGTCCCTCTAAACCTCCTTCAGATGTTTCTGCTCCTGAGTCCTAAGTCACTTCTTTTATTTTGGGGTTTTAAAACCCATGATGTAATACTTGATTAAAGACATTCTATTAATGTATTTGTTAAGTAGTCTTTAATCTTTAGATTAAAAGAAGTTGGAACTGAATGTAACTGTCTTTGTAAGCTATTTAATAGGCTCTTCATGCCATTATTAGGGTTTGGGGACCTGATACTTTTGAAATGTATTAGAATTGAAAGTAAATCAATACAGAAGATTTTCCCTTATATCTCATTCTCATTCACTATCCTTTCTATTCTCATTTGAAATTTATGAATCATCAATCTTTCATATTAAGAAACTTTATGTTCTTGTGATATGATTTCTAGAACTTTATGTCTATGGAATAATATCAGATATTGCCAATGTGAATGATTCCATTATGTATCTCTTTACTAAAGTACACATAAGGTTATATTCTACTATCTATATTGCTTGAAAATATTTTTGTTTTCTTCCCTTTCAATTTCCTCGTTCTTCTATTTCTATGCATTGATAATATTTATTAGCATAAAACATTTCAAAGTATAAGCAAAGTCCTCATTAATATGAAAGTTGTATATTATTATATAAGATTTGTTGCTTGCTTTCAATAAGGGAACCTTTCCCATTAAGTGGAGGGACTTTTTGGCCCCAGATCGTTGATTACTAAGGTACTAATTCAAAAACCAGCAGTGTTTGGTGACTCTAGTGGGGATTTAATTTCAACAAAGATCCCTTTCTAAATAACTTCAAGACCATTTTGTGGTCTAGCAAATCTAAGATATACAAGTAGTAAGAAAAATCTCAGAGTTGAAGATTCTCATTTTCAAATTCTAGAGCAACAAAACTTAACTCTTCCTTCAGCAAGAAGGAACAGAAGAACTCTTATGTGAGCACACCTCCTACTAAAAAAGGATTTCTAAGAACAACAGTCCTCAAGATCAACTCAATTCCAATATTTGTGCTCTGGTACTTTTTGGAGTTATAGTTCCCCTTCATTTAATCTTTCTAAAGATGGTAGTAGCTTTGCCTTGGGGAAAACAGGTTGGGCCTCTTTCTCTTCCTCTACCATTACATGAGTTACTAATATGAAAAGATTTCCTAAATTATGGGGTGAGGAGAAAGTACACCCAGATGAACACATTGCATCTTTCATTGTTGAATTTGGGATTCTTGAGGTTGAACATGAAGATGATTTTGCCAGGCCCTTCATGGAAACATTCAGAAGACATTGTTGGTGATTGGTTCTATCACCTTCATGTCGGGTTGATTACTAATTGGACTACTATGAAAACTCAGTTTGAGCAACATTTTAAACTTGCTGAAGATGTGCATGCTCTCTTAGCTCAAATTTCTCATATCAAAAAGGAGCCACACGAGCCCATGAGGGAGTTTGTGGCCAAATTTAACAAGCTGATTCATAAAATTCCACAGAACACCCATCCTATAGATCAATCCAAAAGTTCTTTTTCCTCAATGCTCAGTTTCTGAAGTAAGTTATGCACTAAGGAGGGCTAATCTTCTAACTCTAGATGTTGATCAACGATTGGCTATCAGTGTTGAAGATGATCTAATAATGTCTGGAAAATTGAAAAGAGAGTCCTCCAAATCTAAAACATCTTCCTCTTCCTCCCTAGAGCCAATTCTGATCAGTTAGTACAGAAGTTGGAAAATGATCTTATTGCTATCAAGAAGTAATTGGCTCAACATGCTCCTTACCAAGATATTCCAAGAAAGAATTTTCAGCCTAGGAGCTGTTTTCCCTCTTCTCAAACTAGATTGGCTATGAAGTCCCCTGTTGGTGCCATTTTTGAGTTTACACCATGTTGCCATAAATTTTCAAATATGTATCTACTCAAAAAAAAATTATCCTTTGATTTGATGTTCTGTAATTCTTCCCCTCCGATTGAAATGCTTTAAAAATGCTCACAAACTTGTTGTATTGCCCTAATTGGAAAGAATAATCCAAGTTTGCCCTTTTTTGTGCCCTAGTTTTTCCAATGTTGTGGGCTATGTCATTTTTCCCCTTTGCCAGATCATAGAAAATTCAAAATTTATCAAATCATACTTTTTTGTATTTGAAAATCCAAATCCTAGATCGAAAATCTTTGGAAATCATTCTTGATTGATTCAAAATCAAAAATTTGCCATCCTTGGCAAAAAAATTGAATTCTAGGGCATCCTTTGAATTTTTTGCATTTTGACGGTCATACGGGCATCATTTGCCCATCAAATTCATCCTCATAAGGTATTGGCAATGTGGCAGCTTCTAATTGGCTGAGGAAAAGTGAGGAAGTGTTGTAACTTTTCATTTTTCACCTTTTTGACAAATGGGGCATTTTCGGCCCGAGACCCGATTTTTTCCAAATTTGCTTATGTGGCATGTTTTGATTGGCGGGGGATGGTGGGTGGTTGGATTCCCTTGGAATTTTTAGAATTTATTTTGCAAAAATTTTAAAGTCAAAAATTGGCCCGAAACCCCGCAACCAATCGGGAGTGGACACGTGTCCATAAAAGGTCAGAGGGAGGAGTGGGCCGATGGGGGACTTAGAGTTTTTGGCTCTAATTATATAAAGTTTCAAAATATGTTTCATCCTTACTCCAATCGAGAGAAGGACACGTGTCCAAAAAGGCAAAAAGTGGAAGAAGGGGTCGAAGGAAAATTTTATGACTTTTTGCCTTTGTTGTCTTAAAGGTGAAAAATGAAAAATGGCTCCGTTCCAATCTAGGTAAGAAACATGTCACATTTTAAGGGTAAAAGGTAGATAGGGAGGGTCGGTGGGTCGTGGCGGAGGCAAGAGAGAATTTTTTCCCTTTTGCAAAGAAGGCTTAAAATTAAAATTTGAAGCGTTGGCCCGCTAGCGAATCATCGAGCGACACGTGGCAGAGGACAAGGCGGGTCGACGGAGGTAGGAGGAAATTTTTTCCCTTTTGCAAAAAAGGACTCATAATCAAAATTTAGAGCACTGGCCCACGAAAAATCACAAGGAGACATGTGGTGAGGGAGAAATCAGAGGTGCGGGCCTGTGGGGCAAAAAGTGAAAACTTTCCAATTTTTTTTTCAAAACGTCAAAATGCGCAGAATTGAAGCACAATCCCAATGGGACCCACCATGTGCCACGTGTCAGCTCCAAAATTCAAAGGTGGAGGGATGGGGGAAAAATTCAAAAAGACAAAAGATGAACCCGAATTGATTTCCAATCATATTGTGACACATGGTGGGTCCGAGAAGGAGACGGGGACAAAATGAATTTTTTTCCAAATTTTCAAAAGGTCATAAAGTAAATGTTTTAAAATCTGGGCCCGATCTAATCATTTTTTGCCATGTGTCCGGCCTTATCCAAAAACTTAAAAAGGTAACTCAAGCTTATTTCTAAGTCCACATCTTCCACGTGGAGGGCCAGGATTAAAAGATGGATAAGATCGATGGTTTTTGTGCATCCATTTGTTTTGACCACCATGGGAGCTCCAAGAAGCTTGGAATCACGATTTTTGCATCAAATTTATAGTGATTTTGTGTCGTCTTGGCCTTCTAGGATCATTGGCATCACTTTCATGACTTAATATTTTGATTTGAGATGTTTTTGAAATAAATTTTTACTCACTCGAGAAAGCACGTGGAATGTCAAATTGAAAATTGCAGAGGTGGTTTTAAAGGGTGAAATGATGAGAGGAAAGTCATCTGCATGCCTTGATGATGAAAAACGTGCCTCTAAGAAGGATAATGATCCAGATATTTGGAATGATTTAATCTTTTTGGGAATACCGCAACCTCGCGTGAATGTTTTTGTTTGATGTCATTTTCATTGAATCATGAGGATTGTTTTGTAACAAACTTGATCCCATGGCATATTATTTTCTTGGGAAAGAAGGATCAAATGTGGAAAAAGATATATAATGCATTTTTGGAGAAATAGAGGTTGGGAAAAAGGGTTGAAAATCACGAGAAAATTCGAGAGAAAGCTCATCGTATGAGAAACCCACCACAGATCCAGGATAATTTCTTACGTGTTGTATCTTCATGTATGTGAGTTGGTTACAAGTGTATGAAGCCATCATACGGCTATGAGATTGTTCATGAAACTCTCCCCTGCTGATGAATCTAATAAGATTTTGAGTTAATCTATGTTTTTCTGGGCAATATGGTGTCTGTTATCATTTTTAAATGTCTACAAATAGTTTTCATTATTCTTGTTACAATCTTGCATTGAAAGTCTTTAGAAATCACACAGATCTCCATTTCTGGTTGATAGTTTAGTGGCATTTACAATCTCATATTTTAGAAGAGCCTTAATCTGATAAGGAGATAAACAAATTTAAAATCACTTTACCTTCCTTGACTGCAGAGATTTCTTGTAAGTCTTTGGGGGCACCTTAAGCGTGGTTTGATCAAGGATTTTTGTTTTTAATTGATTTCTTTACTTTAAGCTTTTGTGGTGAGTTCTCAAATATTGTGTGAAGAGTGCTACCTAGGCTTCCATTCATGCCTCTTCTGGTTGAAATAATGTCTTGATTATTTGAAGCATTTTATCTAATAGTTGTTTCAAGTATTTTAGAGGTTGTCAAAGATCTGATACATCCCAATTTGTCTCATCAATACCCCACCAAAAAATCATTCTAAACAAACTAATCCTACGCATACTACCCCTGCATTGCATTGTGTGTCAACAAAAGGATCTAACCCATCTACAAAAATGAACAAAGAAAATGAGGATCATATAATTTCTCCAGTAGCCCTTGCCTTGCATTGAAAATATCTCCATAATCTAGGAGTGACAACTTGTGAAAGTCATATTTGGAGTGTTGATCATATTTTCCCAAGGCATTTTCATACTACTTGCATAAATTGAGGGATATCTTCATCTCATTCACCATTTGGGGGTTACAATTTAGGTTCTATTACTTTGGTTGAAAGGCATAACCTAAAATAGTGAGGGTCGATCAGATCCTTTCAAGGTGGTATCCATCTCTTCACAAATTTGAGTGTCGGTTAGATCACATCCTCGGCTACATAAAGACACACATCAAGATCTATCTGACTTCAAGCTTCATGCCATATCTCTGATGCTACTCAGACTTAAAAGTAGAACAAATTTGTGTACCAACACTTTTCTCGGCATCATTTCCAGGAGATTCTTTAGTATTTCAGTATTTTAGATCCCTGGTAATACTTCTGGTGTGATTTATGTGCAATTACAAATCTAAGTATCATCTTCTAATCAGATTTATAAGATTGGAATAAAAAGTAGAGCTCTAAGTTTGATATTCTCTTAGCTCAATCTGATCCATGTGCATGCATATTTGAGATATTTGAGTGCATATCAAACCCTGGTAAAGTCCTTTACAAATTCTGCATGCAAATACGTTGTTGAAGCATCATTTTATAATCATATTTGTAATGATTGAGTGAAGATATAAGTTTTTCCTACAATTTTACTAGTTTCTAGCAGTTGTTGCACTTCATTTACATTTGTGATTGATAAATTCAGGAAGAAGGAAGGTCTGATTTGTAAAGTTTGGCAATATTTTCAGTGTTGGTAAATATTTGATAGAGTATTTTAGTGCATTAGCACAACTAGGGTGAAATTCCTTAGTGGTAACTCCATGCTGATTTGAAATCTTGATAAATACTAGTGCCTTGGCTTTCTGTCATTTATTTTGTGTTGTTCATCTCTGTAAAAATGGAAGGAATAAGATCTCTCTTCCTTAGAGACCCCTTTAAGAAATTGTTCTTAAATTCAAGGAATTTAGAGTTGGAAGGGAGAAGAGTTTGGAAAGTTCTTAAAGGTCGGACATCGAAAAGATATATCCATCGGTGAGAGAGATCAACCTTTGGTAGAGGATTATCACTCTTCTTCTAGTGATCTGATTCAAGCAATCCTCTCATAAACTTGTTTACCTCAACTAGTGAAGGCCCTTCGATGATGTACCGGTAAGTTCCTTCTCCAATCTACACCTCGTGTTCTAATTCAAATAAAAGTTTCCAAGAAAATCAACATTTAGAGAATACCAGTCTTGTGAATCTAATTCTTGTACTCCTCATCACTTGTTTCACCTCCAAGATCACCTCCACCAAAAAAATATGGCTTAGCTTAGACCTCCATTTGTTGTTAACACCTTTGGTCCCATAGATTTTAGAGGAATGGATGGTTACCCGAATGTTATTCCACAAGATGTCAGAAATAGATTGCCAAAATTTCAAGGCAACAATGCAATAACTGGTGATCAGCATCTCAAATTCTTTTTTAATATGATGGAAGATTTTGAGATAGAGTTTGAAAATGTGTATATTAAGTTGTTCATTCATACACTAGAAGAAGATGCTAGGGATTGGTACAAAGCTCTACCTGATAATTCTATTGATTCATGGACTGAAATGAAAAATGCATTTAGGTTGCAATATGGTGACAAGACTAATCCTAGATTTCTTTTGTCTGAGTTTGAGAACATCAAGCGTAACCCTAATGAATTAGTCCATGACTTCAACACAAGATTTAACAAAACTTTGAGAAGGCTGCTTGTTGGTTTGAGGCCTTGTGATGAATCTTTTTAATCAAATATGTAGATGCATTTAATAAAAGGCAACCTATTAGCTAAGATACAAGAACCCTACTAACCTAAGACAAGCTTTCACCATATCACTTCAAATTGAAAACAATATCAAGGCTGTTGGGAAACCTCTCAAGAGAGATGGTGTAAAATTGATAAACCCTGAAAAACCTCAAGCTAGCAAAGGTGTTGATTTAGACTTGATGTTGTGAAAAATTTGGCAAGGGTTGTTAAAGAAATCTCATACAAGTTGGAAAGAGTTGAGAAAGGAATTAGGAAGACTTCACAAGGTCAGCCAAGAGCAAAACACCATGATATATTTTCCAGTCATCCTAGAGGTGATCAAAGGGCACATGATAGAGGGAAAGGGCCTGTTGGATCTACAAATAGCCATCCTCAATCACATGAACGAAGAGTGTTGTCTAATCCCTTAACTCGCTAGTGGTAGGGTTGCTGATATTGATTGGTGTTTTTCGCCCCATCCTCCATGTGAAGCAAACCAACAAGAAGGTGAAGCTAATAATGATGATGGTACTGATGATGATATTTGCATGATGGGTTGTTCTTCAAGCTCATAAGGAGGAGCAATATCTACTGAAGTAATAAGTGCTAGGACTATCGCAACCTTTTAGGATTACATCAAACAGTACAATTCTTGCTTCCCTCATACTCTTGAAGTTGATATAGTGCAAGTTTTTGAAATTCCTAACAATGACTTTGAATACTTAAGAGCATTGATGATTAATAAGTATGATGGTCGTATCCCTTATGAGGAAGATAGACAATTGTTGATGAATGTTTTTGTATCTCAAGAGAAAGATTATAACACTAGAATAAAAAATTTTAAAGGAAGTGGGCCTCAAGCCAAAACTAAAACACCCTTTCTCACAAGCATTCCAAAAGAAGATCCTAGGAAAGAAACACTTGCTAAAATATCTACTATCCCAAGTAAATATTATAGTCCTCCTCATGCCCAAGCTGCCAAGAATCCATTGCCATCTAATGAATCTTCTTGTCTCCCTTCCAATTTTGTTTTGCCAAAGAGTGTCCCCTATAACATAGCCCAAGTATTGAGCCAAATTAAAGTGAGTGTTCCAATCATTGAGTTGCTTAGAATTCTTGAGCATAAGAAGAGAGCATTTGAGTACTTGGGGTTGAAAGAAGAGAAGAATATTCCAGGCAGAAATGTAAATGTTGTTGAAAATCCTCCTCAGATCATTGCAGACCTTGGAACACCACCAGCAATAGAGGATTTTGGAGAGACACCTGAGGTATATTTGGGGACATCTTTGGTTGATTCCCAATTGAATGTTGATCCATTTTTCACAACTTTGATTATAAAGGATAGGCTACTTCACAATTGTATGTTTGATTCTAGTGCATCATGTAATGTCATGCCTCTAGAAGTCATGAATGAGTTGGATATCAAAGTGACAGCAGCCTATGGAAAGTGTACTACCATGGACTCAAGAGAAGTGCCGGTAGTTGGTTGTGTAAAAGGTTTGGTTGTGTAGCTTGCATCTTATCCCAAGAGGAATTTAAAATTGGATGTTGTGATTGTTGATTGCCCTGCCAAATGGGGTATGCTTTTGTCAAGAAAGTGGGCTGCAAGTGTTGGAGGGAGTGTCCAAATGGATATGTCTTTTGCCACCATTCCCATTGAGGGCAGCCTAGTCAAGCTCTATGGAGAAAAGAAAATGTTACATCTGATTAAGGACCCAAACAATGTTACTTATGAAGTATTATTTGTCGATGTTGATGCTAATAATTTTATTGGTTTTACTGATGGAAAAGAACACAAAATGGATCATTCAAAGTGCCTTGAATAGGTATGTTCTCCTTGGACCTTGTTATTTGATGGAGCTTGCTCCAAATTTGGAAATGGTGCTGGTGTAATTTTGATTTCTCCTAGCTTGGAAGAATTTGTTTTTTCCTTCAAGCTTAATTTTGAATGTACTAAAAACATTACTGAGTATGAAGCCTTGTTGTTGGGTCTGAGAATTACATGGAAGTATGGTGTCAAGGACATCATTACAAAGGGATATTCAAAGCTAGTTGTCAAACAAATAAGAAAATTGTATGCTACAAAAAATTAGCGGATGAAGCAGTATAAGCATGCAGTTTGGGATCTAATTGAAATGTTTGATTCTTTCAATATTGTGCATCATGACAGAAGTATGAATGTTGCTGCTAACAAGTTGGTAGTGTTGGGGTCAATATTTGGGGATTGCATTGTTTCACCTTATTGTGAGTATAATGTGGAAGTGTTAACTAGACCAGCTATCCCTGATAATATCAAACATTGGCAAGTGTTTGATGATGATGCTCAAGTGCAAAGGTTCTTGCAAAATCAAGGTGAGTTTGTAGATCAGCATATTGATTGGGAACCAATGGTGTGTGTGACTGAAGGAAGAGAGACTTTGTTTGGAAAAGATATTATCCAATTGAAAACTAACACCATTCCTAGAGGCCTTGTTGCTCTTGAGTCTAATTTTAACAATGTTGATTGCATCATCAATAGAAACATGTCTACCTCAAGGGACGTGGAAGAGCATGACTTGGGAAAAAAGGAAAAACCAAGAAAATTTTGGTTGGGCAGTAGTCTAAACAAAGAGGAGAAATAGTCTTATGTTCAGTTGTTAAAGAAATATCAAGACTATCTTGCATGGTCATATTCAGAGATGAAAGCATATAGAGAAGATTTATTTCAGCATGAGATCCCTCTTGAAACAAATGAAAAACCATTCAGACAAAAGAAAAGGCCAATTAATCCACTTCTCTCCATGAAAATGCAAGAGGAGTTAAAGAAGTTGAGAGATGGAGGTATTATTCAACCCACTAGATATTCATCTTGGGTTGCAAACCTTGTGCTACCGGGAAGAAGAAGAACAGAGACATCATACTTTGTGTGGATTTTAGAAATATAAACAAAGCATCCATGAAGGATAGCTATCCCTTACAAAATATGGAAAATATGTTATAGCTTGTGACGGTGGTTCGAGTTGCTTTCTACATTGGATGGTTTCTCGGATATAATCAAGTGGTTCACAAAGAATCGAGAAAGACTTAAGATAACATTCACTACTCCTTCGGGAAAATATGTTTTTTTAGGATGCCCTTTGGTTTGGTGAATGCTGGTGTCACTTTTCAAAGAGCAATGGATGTTTCTTGTGCTAGTTACATCAATGAGTTCATTACGGTTTACCAAGATGATGTGACCGTGTTTTCAAGGCAGAGAGGAGATCATTTGCAGCACTGGAGAAGATTCGATCGATGTAGGGAGTATGGAATTTCTCTTAATCCAAAGAAGTTTCATTTTGGCATGCAAAAGGCCAAGCTTCTTGGTCACATTGTGTCAAAATATGGTGTTATGATAGACCCTGAGAGAGTGGAAGCAATCAACAAAGTACCTATCCCAAGAACCAAGAAAGACATCCAATCTTTCTTTGGTCAAATTAATTTTATTAGAAGGTTTGTTTCTAATTTTGCTGAGTTGACTCTTCCAATCACAAGCATGATAAATAAGGACCAAGTTATCAGGTGGGAGGAGGCTGCCATACAAAATTTTGAAGGAATTAAGGATGCATTTAAACATGCACTGTTTTAGCAGCCCTAAACTATAAGAGGCCTTTCCAAATCTTTTTCGTTGCCTCCGAGTATACCATTGCTTTTTTTTTTCTGTAAAAGGATGAGAATGGGGCTGAGAGGCCTATTGCCTTCTTTAGTAAGGCTTTACAAGAAGCTGAGATGAAGTATACAATCATGGAAAAATAAGCATTTTCCTTGGTGAAAGCAACAAAGATTTTCAGGCCTTATATTTTAAGTTCAAAAGTTATTTCTTATGTTCCCCACACCATGGTAAAAGACATCTTATCAAAGATGGAGATCTCAAGTAAAAGATGTAGATGGGTGAACAAACTACAGGAGTATGATATGGACATCCAAACCAAAAAGCTAGTAAGAGGTTTGGGTCTTGCTAAGCTCATGGCTGAGAGCAACCTACAGACTGTGGAAGTGAATGAAGTAGAAGAAGAAAGGGCAGATGTTCTTGGAAAATTGGTAAGTTCTGAGTGGTATAAGGATATAATATTTTACCTCAGACACCTGTGCTGCCCTAGTCACTTAAATAAAAATTAGAAAATATCCCTCAAGCTAGCTTCTCAAAAATATATCATCACAGACCTTGGGCTGGCTTGGAAGAACCCTGAAGGTGTCCTCTTGAAATGCATAACTAAAGATGAAGCTCCCAAGATAGTTGTTGATTTCCATGGGGGAGTTTGTGGAGGACACTTTGCTAGAAGAGTAACAAAGACAAGATTTTGAGAGCTGGTTATTGGTGGCCTACTCTCTTCAAAGATGCAACCCAGTTGGTTAGAAAATGTGATAGTTGCCAACATTTCTCTAGAAGACTGAAAGCTTTAGGCACCCTCCCTTTGCAGCCTGTATCAATTGAAGCTCCTTTCAAGCAATGGGGGATGGACTTCTTTGGTGAGATTTTAGATCCTTCTAGTGTTGGCCATAAGTGGATATTTGTAGCCACCGATTATTTTATAAAATGGGTAGAGGTAATCCCCACCAAGAAAGCAACACACCAAATAGTTATGGACTTCTTGTTGAATCAAATCATATGTAGATTTGGAGTCCCAGTTAAGATTGTAGCTGATAATGCCATGTGCTTTAGAGCCAAACCTTTAATGGAAATATGCAATGAATATGGAATCAATCTGACTTATTCTTCAAACTATAACCCCCAAGGGAATGGACAAGCTGAGTCCAACAATAAGAATTTGTTGAAGATCATTAGAAGAACCTTGGAGCAAAACAAGAAGAAATGGGGTGAACAATTAAAATTTGTAGTTTTGGTTGATAGGATAACTCCTAAAAGAGCTACTGGTAAAAGCCCATTTGAATTGGTGTATGGAACTCAAGCTTTGTTACCCTTGCACCTGCAATTATCTTCATTTCAGTTTTCCCAACAGTTGGAAGATCAAGATCTTGGCCCATATGAATCAAGGATCAATCAGATTATTGAGCTTGATGAGGAGAGAAGAGCATCACATCAAAGGCATGTCGATTTAGGGAAAATTGAAGAGATTGTTTGACAAGAAGGTCACTCCTAGAGTCTTTAATGTTGGAGATGTGGTTTTGTTGTGGGATAGTAGGCATGAAGACAAGGGAAAGCATGGAAAATTTGATGCATTATGGATGGGCCCTTATACCATTGATATCATAATTAATTAACATACCTTCTTTCTCAAGGACTTAGATGGGGAATTTTGGAGCCACTTGTTAATGGCAGACATTTAAAGCATATCTTGGATTAATCCCCAAATCTGAGGTATGTACCAATGTACAAAGTTGTATATTCTTTTTTTTTTTTTCTTTTTTGGTTTCTTTGTTGGTGTGTGATTTGCCCTTGTTCTTCGTAGCCATTCGGGTCGGTTTCTCACTCATTTTTGAGGGATGGTTCTATTTTTTACTACCTTGTGTATTGACTCCTTTTCCCAATGAATATTTTGGCACTTGGTCTACATTTTGTCCTGTGGCACTCACCGGGAGTGCCCATCCCCAAGAAAGAGCCAATTTGGTGCTAATTTTGAGTTTGCGCCATGTTTCCCTAAATTTTCAAATTTGTATCTACTCAAAAATGTTTTATCCTTTGATTTGATGATCTCGTAATTCTTCCCTTCCGGTTGAAATGCTTTAAAAATTCTCGCAAACTTGTTGTTTTTCCCTAATTTGAAAGAATAATCCAAGTTTTCTCACAAATGGGGCATTTTTGGCTCGGGGACCCATTTTTTCAAAATTTTCCTACGTGGCATGTTCGATTAGCAGAGGGATGGTAGGTGGTTGGATTCCTGGAATTTTTAGACTTTATTTTACCAAAATTTTAAAGTCAAAAATTGGCCAAAAACCCCTAATGTCCGGGAGTGGACACATGTCCATAAAAGGTCAGAGGGAGGAGCGGGCCGAGGGGGGACTTAAAGTTTTTTGGCTCTAATTCTATAAAGTTTCAAAATATGTTTCAGCCCCACTCCAATCAGAGAAGGACACGTGTCCAAAAAGGAAAAACGTGGAAGAAGGGGCTGAAGGGAAATTTTATGACTTTTTTCCTTTCTTGTCTAAAAGGTGAAAAATGAAAAATGGCTCCGCTCCAATCCAAGTAAGACATGTGTCACATTTTAAGGGTCAAAAGTGCATAAGGCAAAGTCGGTGGAGGCAGGAGAGAATTTTCTCCCTTTTTCAAAGAAGGCTTAAAATCAAAATTTGAAGCGTTGGCCCACTAGCGAATCATCAAGCAATGTGTGGTAGAGGACAAGGCGGGTCGGCGGGCTGGCGGAGGCAAGAGGAAATTTTTTCCTTTTGCAAAAATGACTCAAAATCAAAATTTGGAGTGCCGACACATTGTGACAAATCAAAAGGAGACATATGGTGAGGGAGAAATTGGAGGTGTGGGCCTGTGGGCCAAAAAGTGAAAATTTTCAAAAAAATTCAAAAGGTCAAAATCCGCATAATCAAGTGTGATCCAAATGGGACCCACCATGTGCCACATGTCAGCTCCAAAATTCAAAGGCGGAGGGGCGGGGAAAAATTCAAATTTTTCCATTTTTTCAAAAATGTCAAAAACACAAAAGATGAACCCAAATTGATTTCCAATCATATTGTGACACGTGGCGGGTCCGAGAAGGAGGCGGGGACAAAATGAAATTTTTTCCAAATTTTCAAAAGGTCATAAAGTAAATGTTTTAAAACTAGGCCCAATCCAATCATTTTTTGCCACGTGTTCGGCCTTATCCAAAAAATTAAAAAGGTAACTCAAGCTTATTTCTAAGTCTGCATCTTCCACGTGGAGGGCTAGGATTAAAAGATGGATAAGATCAATGGTTGCTATGCATCCATTTGTTTTGACCACCATGGGAGCTCTAGGAAGCTTGGAATCATGATTTTTGCATCAAAATTCATCAAATTTATAGTGATTTTGTGTCATCTTGGCCTTCTAGGATCATTGGCATCACTTTCATGACTCAATATTTTGATTTGAGATGTTTTTGAAATAAAGTTTTACTCAACCCGAGAAAGCAAGCGAATGTCAAATTAAAAGTTGTAGAGGTCGTTTTAAAGGGTGAAATGATGAGAGGAAAGGCATCTGGATGCCTTGATGATGAAAAATGTGCCTCCAAGAAGGATAATGATCCAAATATTTGTAATGATTTAATCTTTTTGGGCACACCTGGCAACCTACGAATGTATTTCTGTTTGATGTCATTTTTATTGAATCATGAGGATTGTTTTGTAACAAACTTGATCTCATGGCATATTCTTTTCTTGGAAAAGAAGGATCAAATGTGGTAAAAGATATATAATGCATTTTTGGAGAAATAGAGGTCAGGAAAAAAGGTTGAAAATCATGAGTAAATTCTGAGAGAAAGCTCATCTTCTGAGAAACCCACCAAAGAACCAAGATCTTCATGTATGTGAGTTCATTACAAGTGTATAGCCATCACACAGCTATGAGATTGTTCATGAAACTCTCCCCTGTTGATGAATCTAATAATATTTTGAGTTAATTTGTGTTTTTCTGGGCAATATGGTGTCTATTATCATTTTTAAATGCCTGCAAATAGTTTGTATTGTTCTTGTTTTAATCTTGTATTGAAACTATTTAAAACTCACACAAGATCTCCATTTAAGGTTGATATTTTAGTGGTATTTGCAATCTCATATTTCGAGAAGAGCCTTCATCTGATAAGGAGATAAAAAATTTAAAATCACTTTACCTTCCTTGACTGCAGAGATTTCTTGTAAGCCTTTGGGGCACCTTAGGCGTGGTTTGATCAAGGATTTTTGTGTTTAATTGAGTTCTTTACTTCAAGATTTTGTGGTGAGTTCTCAAAGATTGTGTGAAGAGTGTTTCCTGGGCTTCCATTTATGCCTCTTCTGGTTGAAATAATGTCTTGATTATTTGAAGCATTTTATCTGATAGTTGTTTCAAGTATTATAGAGGTTGTCAAAGATTTGATATATCCCAATTTGTCTCATCAATACCCCACCAAAAAATCATTCTAAACAAACTAATCCTACCCATACTACCCCTGCATTGCATTGTGTGTCAACAAAAGGATCTAACCCATCTACAAAAATTACACAAAGCAAATCAAGATCATATAATGTCTCCAGAACCCTTGCCTTGCATTGAAAATATCTCCATAATGTGGGAGTGACAACTTATGAAAGTTAGATTTGGAGTGTTGATCATATTTTCCCAAGGCCTTTTCATAATACTTGCATAAATTGAGGGATATCTTCATCTCCTTCACCATTTGGGGGTTACAATTTAGGTTCTCTTACCTTGGTTGAAAGGAACAACCTAAAATAGTGAGGTCAGATCAAATCCTTTCAAGGTGTTATTCATCTCTCCAAAAATCTGAGTGTCAGTTAGATTACATCCCCAGCTACAAAATGACACACATCAAGATCTATCTGACTTCAAGCTTCATGTCATATCTCTTATGCTACTCAGACTGAAAAGGAGAACAAATTTGGGTACCAACAGGCCCACCCATCAAGGTTCCAAAGTCAATGTAACTTGTGAATTTCAAGAACCTAATGATGAAGAGGAGAATGAAGACTATGAAGATCCTGAAGAAGAAGTTAATGAAGAACAAGAAGAGCTTGGCGAGTCTCAAGTTTATTTCCTCACCACTGAAGGTATGGATGATGAAGATGAATATGATGAAGTAGTGGCAAATATGAATAGTGAGTCATATATCTTGTTATGACTCAAGAGCAAATGAATAGGAAGGAAAAAGTGGTACAGCCTTCTAAAAAATCTAAATAAGTTCCTATAACTATTCCAATAGTTGCAAGAAGAGGATCCCCTATTCCCACTACCTCCACACAAAAGGTGAGTAATGTTAATTCTTCTCCTTCTACCTCTTCTTCTGGAAATCCTTATCCTTTAACTCCTAAACTTGATAATCCCAAAATTCCCCTCATTCCAAATAATTATGCCTCATCCACCTCTGGATATTTTGATATCATTGACCACATCAAGAAGACAAAGATCCAAATCTTAGAGGCATAATTTTACTAGACTCATCCAAATGCTTTTGCTAAAATGGTAAAAATTTTCAATTCCAAATCCAAAACTTCACCCAATACTTCTAAAGGTCTATTACCTACTCCCTCATCCTCATCTCAACCAAGTCTTGTGGCTGCAGTCTCTTCACCTAATGAGAAGATTAAACCATTCTATGTAACACTTCTCATAGCTAGCCATAAACTCAGTAATTGTGTTATTGACTCGAAGCATCAAAAATGTGATTCCTGTAAAATTAGCTCATGCTTTGGGCCTAACTCTAACACATACATTTGGTTCCTGCTATTCCATGGAAAGTAGAGAAGTACCGTTGGTTAGAAGAATCAAAGATGCACAAGTGGATTTTGCTACTTTTCCAGAGAAAAGGGTCAAAGCCACTATTTTAGTAGTTAACATTCCTCCCTCATATGGTATGTTACTAAGTAGAAATTTTTGTAGAGAAGTGGGAGGTGAAATCCAAATGGACTGGTCACACACCTTAATCCTGGTCAATGGAAAAATGAAAAATCTGCTACCAGAAAGACAGACTGAGTACATTGTGCAAAATACTGATGATCCAAAAGCACAAATACTCTATGAAGATATAGGGCATGGTAACTATATGATCATGTCAGAAGATGAGGAAAAACTTCCTAAGGGAGTAATTCACAATCCTAATGGCATTTGGACCTTGGAGTTCAATGGAAGTTTCTCTTCAGTTGGTTCTAGAGTTGGCGTGGTGTTAATATCTCCAAAAGAGAAGATTCATCCATTTTCATTTAAGCTTTATTTTGAAAATACAAACAACATAGCTGAATATGAGGCTCTCATCCTCAGATTGAACATGGAAAAAGAAATGGGAGTGAAGAATGTTTATGTCAATGGTGATGCAGAGTTGATTGTGAAACAAGTCAGGATCTTTTTCAAGTCAAGAATATGAGATTGAAACATTATAGAAGTCTTGTCTGGGACTCCATTGAATTTCTTGATGCTTTCTCAATTGAGGTTGTCCTAAGAGAAAATAATACTAGAGCTGATTCTTTAGTTGTCTCAGGATCTTTGTTGATTCCTCATCCAGATTTTTCTCAAGAAAAATTTACCATTGAAATGATTCATAGGCCTAGTGTGCCGATAATGCAAGCAACTGGAAAGTTTTCAATGATGATCAACACTTTCTCTCTTTCTTGGAGCTTAAGGATAACTTCAATCAATTATATTTTGAAGGAAGTGAGACTATTCCCTAGATAATATGTGCCCTCTAATGAAGATGATATTAAGGAAGAAATGGATCAGGATGGCTATATCAAATTGAAAGGTAACAAGATACCCAAAGGGTTGGTGAGTTTAGAGGATCTGTTTGATAAGCATGATAGGTACATAAAATCTAAAGCTTCTCAAAGAGATCGTCAATCTACTTGAGTATGAGAAGGTTAATATTGGAAGTAATGATGAACCCAAGATGGTGAATATTGGGAAATGCTACACTCAAGAATAAAGGAAGAAAGCAACAAACCTATTAAAAAGGTATGCCGACGTTCTTTCCTATTCATATGATGATCTCAAATCTTTTCAACCAAAGGAGATGCAACACTATATTCCTCTAAGACATGGGATTAAACCTTTCAAACAGAAGCAAAGGAAATATAATCCCAAGATTGTTGATACCATTTTTCAAGAGATTCAAAAATTACTTAAAGAAAATATCATTTTGCCTATACATCATTGAACATGGATTGCTAACATTGTGCCAGTAAGAAAGAAGAATGGTGGGATTCATATTTTTGTGGATTTCAGGAATTTAAATCAGGCTTCTACGAAAGATAACTATCCCCTTCCCATGATGGATCAAGTTTTGTAGGTTGTCACAGGCTCTGAGATGTTGTCCATACTGGATGGATTCTCTAGATACAATCAGTGGAAGTCAGTACCCCATATCATCACAAGACTGCTTTTACTACTCCTTATGACACCTTTCCTACAAGAGGATGCCATTTAGTCTTATCAATTCTAGTTCCACTTTCCAGAGGACAATGGACTTAGGTGTTGGTAGTCTCAAGGGAAAATGCATTGTTGTATACCTTGATGATTTGATTGTTTTCTCCAAAACAAGGGCAGATCACTTTCAACATCTTGAAATAGTCCTTCAAAAATGTAGAGAACATGGAGTATCTCTTAATCCTAAGAAGTTTGTCTTTTGTGTTATTGAAGGAAAACTATTGGGACATATTGTCTCTTAAGAAAGAATCAAAATAGATCTAGAAAGAGTTCAGGAAATTCAACAGATTCCTCTTCCCACAAGCAAAAAGGGTGTTCACTCTTTCTTTGGTAAGATAAATTTCTTGAGGAGATTCATTCCAGAATTTATAGAACTGACTATGAGAATTTCTCAAATGATGAAAGGGAAGAAAACCTTCAGTTGGAATCTTGAAGGAAAAGAAGCTTTTGAAGGTATCAAGAAAGCTATTGCTAAAACTCCCATCCTAGCATGTCCTGATTTCAGCAAAGATTTCATTATCTATTGCTATGCTACTGAGAATACTTTGGCCACTATACTAACTCAGAAAGACTCTGAGAATCATGAAATTCCAATTTCCTTCATGAGCTATGTTCTAAAAGCTCATGAACTAAAGTATACTTTGATGGAGAAACATGCTTTTGCAGTAGTCAAAGTTGTCAAGTAGTTTCATTTTTATATCCTTAATTCTCACTCTGTTGTATTTGTACCTGATACAACTATTAAGTCTATTCTTACACAACAAGAGTTTGGAACTAAGAAAGGCAATTGGGTGGAAAAGGTTCAGAATATGACCTTGATATCAAGCCAACAAAGCTAGTCCGGGGTAAAGGCTTATGTGAACTCATTGTTGAGGGAGTTGATGAAGAATTGTCCACAGAAGCCATTGATGTTCCTGGTGTCTTTCTTCTCAGTTCAACAGATGAGTGGTATTGTTATTGCACATTTTCTTACTTATGGAGAATGTCCATCTCACTTGATTTCCAAGGAAAAGAGAACTATTAAGATAAGGTCTATATAGTATGTATTATGGGAAAATGCTTTATTCACACAAGGCATTGATGGAAGATTAATTAAATGTGTGGAAAAAGTGCAATAGAAGAAGTTTTTATATATTTTCATGATCAAGCCTATGGAGTGAATTTATCTTCTTCTGTCATTGCTCACAAAATTCTTTGTGCAAGGTACTATTGGTCGTCATTGTTCTAGGATACATCAAAGTGGGTAGGAAAGTGTGAAGCCTGTCAAACTTTTGTTGGAAGGCCAAAATTGGCTGCTTTACCACTCAAACTAGTAATCATTGAAGAACCTTTTCAACAATGGGGATTGGATTTTATTGCAACTCTCAACCCACATTCTAGTGTTGGACACACTCATGTGCTAACTACTACAGATTACTTCACAAAATGGGTAGAAGCTATTCTAGTCAAAAGTACTACCTCAAAAATAGTGTGTAATTTTATCAAAGAGAATATCTTTGTAAGATTTGGAATACCAAATAAAATTGTAACTGATAATGCTTCTAATTTATATCTCTCGAATTGATGGATTTTTGCTACAGGTATGGAATTTTCCTTGCTCATTCTTCATATTATTACCCCAAGGGAATGGACAAGTAGAATCAACCAACAAGAATTTAGTAGTCATCATCTGGAAGCTGGTAGATGACTCTCAAAGGAATTGGCATAAGAAGCTCTATGATGCCCTCTGGGAAGATAGGATTACACCTAAAAGAGCCATTGGGATGTCTCCATTCCAAGTAGTATATGGTGTTGAAGCTCAGCTACCAGTAACAGTTGAATTTCTAGCCTTGCACTTGATGAAGGCTATTGAGGATTCTAGTTTCATCAATTCTTTGGATAAAAGGATCATGTATCTCCAGAAGTTAGATGAAGATAGAAAGCATGTTTTTGATAGAATCTCCACTCATCAACAGAAGGTGAAGGATTTGTTTGAAAAAAAGAGCAGACCAAGGGATTTTCAAGTGGGAGGCATTGTTCCACTATGGGATGAAATGCATGAGCCTCATGGAATCCATGGTAAGTTTTATTCTCTTTGGCTTGGTCCTTTCAAGATTAGACACTTTGCTGGAGAAATTTTTTTATCTGGATTACATGGATGGATCTTCTCTTCCACTTCCTTACAGTGGGAAGTATTTGAAGTTTTTTAAGTCCTGGGTGATTAGGTAGTTCTTTTTGTATATTGTGTCTAGTGTCTTATTTGGTCTTTCCCTTGTGTCCCTATTTCTTTTCACTTTTGTGTGTTGTCTTCTGTGTTATTTTTCCTTTAACTCTATTTTCCCAATGGATAAGGCATGGGATTATTTTCCCAAATTTTTATTGTGGTTCTTTATATTTCCTCGTTATTCTGTCCTAGTCAAGTCATCCCCAAAAAGAGCCAGTAGTTGTCACCCTTAAAATTCCCTCCTTTTTAAAGACAAATTTCCAAAATTTTGAGTCAGTGTCCTTTGGAAGTGTTCATGGTAAAGAGAGAAATTCAAAAATTTAGAAAATTTCATTCTTTGGAGTCATTTTTAGTGTTTTGCGGCTAAGTCAGATATTTTTGTCCCATGTGTCCCAAGTGCCACCGGCCTCCAGTTCACTAATTTTCCACTTTCTCCACACTACTCTGCTTGTCGTTAAGTCATACATTTTCATCCCACATATCCTAAGTACACTCAGCCTCTTTTTCACCGATTTTCTTCTTTCTCCGCACTACTCTACTTGTTGGTTAAGTCAAACATTTTCATCCCGCGTGTCCCAAGTACATTTGTGCCTCTTGTTCGTTGATTCACTGCTTTTCACGCATTACTCTGCTCATCATATCTTTCATGTTTTCATGTCCTGGTGTCTCATGGATTCTTTGTGCTCTCTAGACCCACATTTTCCACACTCCTCTTGGATCGGGTATTTCAGCTTTGTGCATTCCTCATGTCCCAATGTCCCATGGATGCTGGGCTAGTTTTTTCTATTTTTTCCATTTTGTGAGTCGGTGTGAGGGCCATTTATTGCAAATTCATGATTTTATCTCTCCATTCATTCTAACTCATGTCTAATTAAAGAGAGCTAACCATTCATTCATTTTCACACTTGCTCGCTCATTTTCCCCCTCGCTCGTATTCGTCAAAAGTAAGTCGTTTCTCGCGTATGTAATTTTTTATTTTCTCTTGCAGGGATTATTTGAGATCATGGTAATACTCCATTAAAGGTTATCTTCTCTCTACCTCTGTCATGATGAAGATGCAGTATCAAGGGCACAAACACCTCTCCTCGTTGGAAACCTTTGTGCCTCAGATTGGTAACATTGAAGCTCGACACCTTGACCTTGATGATTTTTGGAGCACACTTGGATGTGATAACCATAATCCCACCACTCAAATGATCAAAAATAGTGGGATTGCATTTACAGGTGGTTTTCACATCTCTATCCAGTGTGCTGATACCGTGCTCACTTGCGGGGCTTGTTTCAATCTAGAATCTAAAGAAACTATTAATGTACATGTTGAAGTAATTACATGACTAGATTCTCAAGGTATTTGTATTTCCCTACGTATCCCAATGGTGGAAGGGAAAAATACCTCACCCTTGCTCAATAAAAATCACTATTTGACTAGGATAGTGAGAGATATAAGGCTAGGGTAGCTAAATCATTGTTGAAGAACCCTAAAAAGGGAGCATCTAGACTTTCAAAATCATTATTAAGGGTTGATTTCAATGAAGAGCTTTCAAATATCATCACTCGTCTTTCTAGAATCATGGGAATGCCCTCTATAAATGAATTTAACTTTTGGATGTGTTCCTTTATCAACATCATTTGTGAGGGGAAGCATAATTTGAATTGGAGTGAGATTATTTGTGAAAACCTAACAGAGCAGCTGGTAAATGTTCACAGAACCCAAACATTCTACATGTCATCCTACCTTATGTACACCATTGCGGCATCCAAGAAATGGCTTGGTCTCACTTTCGTTGAAGATAAGAAAGATGCCCCCATATATGAATATTGCCCTCAGTTAACCCTCAAAGTCAACAATCATAATTTTAGGAGAGTTAATGATGTGTTCACCATGTACATTGTGAGGCTCTTGGAAGGAAATATTGCTCGAAGATTTTCTAAGGAAGAAAAGACTTTGATATCTGACTATGGAAGCTTCTACACTCAATTCATAAAATTCTCATATATCAGATTGGCTGGTTTTGAAGGTCCGCCTCTAAAGCTTCCTATGTTCTGTAATGGTAAAATGGATCTTGTTGAGATTTACAGGAAATTGGATAAGATCCACCAAACTTGCAGATATAAGAATATTACTAGCATTAATTTTCTAATATCCTTAGAAAATTATACATGCGAGACATCCCCGAATTCCTAGAATATTGTGTAGACACCAAATTTGTGTCTTATGACCCCCTGTGCCCCGCATCTCATTTCACAACCTAACCTCATCACCTAAACCTTACACAATTATTTATTAATTACCTTATAATTAATAAATCCACATCGCCATACCTGCCACCTCATTTCACCACCTCATCATGACCTAGTCCTAACCCTAAACTAACCTAATTAAGACCTATAACTTGGTCTACATCCACACCCATGACTAATGACTCCTCACCCGCACCTAAAACCAACCTCATAATGACTTGACCAAGCCCGCAACTAATCCCTCGGGAGAAAAGGAGGGAAAGTTGGCTATTTTACTAAAAATAGCCCACTTTGACTCGACCGATACTGGTTCCTACTTGACCGGCGTCGGTTACGTAACCGCCATCGGTTCCCTGTAAATGACCTCTCCCAACCAAAAACAAGGGGTTGGATTTTTCATTGATCCGAAGCGAGAAGTCATTAGAAGAATCTGGAATTTACTTGGCTGAGCAGAGACAAGTGAAGGAAAGAGAGGAGTTTGCAGAGAAGGACATCAAGCCCAAGACTACAACTGAATAACTAGAGCCCAGTGACACTCATCCAAGCATCAGGAGAGGAGATAGCTCATCTTGGATTGTCAGATCATCCTACTTGAACCCTGCCTTCATCATCACAGTCCCGGAACCTACATTTTTCATCAGGAACTAGTAAGTAAGTCTTATACATTCTTTTAATAATATTTCTTGGATTTCTGAATCATGGTAATTACAAGTCTACTCCCAGATCCACTACCCGGTAACACTCTCCATCTAACTTACATTCCTCTACCCCTACATTGCCCCAAGAATAGCCCCCATACTCTCTGAGTCTTCTCCATCACCTCATTACCTATCCCCAGTCATTTTACCAGCCTTATAAACACCATAGCTATCATATAGCCATCTTATAGCCAACCTTCACCAAACCCCTTAAATCACTACCCCTACCGATATCGGTTATCATCAACCGGTACCAGTGACACTGACCAGACATCGGTCACTGTGATTCAAAATCAAGACCAACCTTTTCTCTATTGTTCTAACAAGGTAAATAAATTGTAAATGGACAATAGCTTATTTGTTAGAATTTGTGTTAATTCATATTAGCAGGGGAACTGACCACCTTCGAAAGGAAGTCTCATATTTCCTGGGCCCAAGGCAGTTCCCTCACTTATTATCTAATTAGAATCTGGTGGTCTTGTATTCTTACTTGTAGGTAGTCCTTCCCAGACAAAAAGGAGTTCTTTGCAATCGATCTGATCTCTCTCTACGGTACGCGCACACCATCTCAACATTCAACAGGTATTCCTCCTAGCCCTAACCCTTATCTGTTTCTCAAAGGAATGAAAGGATAGAAGTAACTCTATCCCAGGAACGGAAGCATTTCTGTGTGAAACACATTGATAGAACCATTTTTCATCTCACTATCCATCACTTCAAACCCAGAAATTTCTTTGATATCAAAGGATACATTGCTAAGAATTTTAGGATGGTCTTCTACCACCTTGTTGACACCGAAGATTATAATCCACTATTGTATGCAGTAAGGGTCATACTTCAGTACTAGCTATGTACGCACCCTTGAAACATAGTTACACATTGAATTACCTTCCACTCTAGGGTAGTGATACCCTTTGTGCACCATAACAACTCACATTCATGCACATGCTCTATAGCATCCTCAACACCCTTATATGATGGAAAATGCAAAGACATTTCAAAGAACACTTGTTGAGGTGGTTGAGGCCCTTGCTCACCTGATCCAAAACCTTGATTCCCTTCAATGTTGCATCCACCACAGATCCACCGGTGCCTGTTCCTCTTGACCCACCAAATCCACCAGTCCACTAGATCAACCAGTTCCTACTCCACTCGACCCACTAGATCCAGATCCCATAATCGGTAAGGGTCCAAAAGTGGTCACACCTTATGTCCCTATTATTACGTTAAATGGTGCACCGACAACCTATGATATTGTACCACTCCAAGATGGATTTCCCATGTGATTCCCAAATGTGATACCCAAGATTTGTTTACCCATACTTTTTCCAAATTTCATTCCAAATAGTATGCCTCGAAACATAGGAAATGATTATGTAGCCATAGATGTACAAGATGAAAAATTATACCTCCTAGGTGTTGCTCGACTACCAATACTCGATACCAACTAGATTATCAAAACTTATCTCAGAACTAGAAAACTAATCACAAGGGTCTAGTTACCATGTGCATTAGGATGTGTACCTACAACTCTCCTACTTTCTTCATATGACGAGATCTCTCCGAAGTGAGGGTTTCTCTTACGTATTTTCCAAGATGGGGCAGCTCAAACTTCTCAAGTTCCACATCCTCCATGCAAGCTTCAAATCCTTCCCACATCATCTGCCTTCATAAATCCATCAGTCCTACAACTTTATGTTGTCTTACCAATGCCCTCTTTAAAGATAAAATATACTTGAGCCACCTCTCCTCTCTCTCCATTTCTATCGCAACATCGTCATCCTCTACCACACCACCTTCCACACCTCGTACCTAGCAAGAGTTTAAAGCAAGCCATGGGAAAGGCTTCCAAACTCAAAGTAGTGAAAAATATTTTTATAGCCGGTGAAATATCATGCCAAAATGATCCTTAAGGTTCCCTCAAGAATTCAAACTCAAGTAATATCCAAGAAATAATACATATAAATAGCATATTCTAAGGTATAAATAGTCAACACTCTACTCCACTAGTGATCAACAACATGGGTCCATGTCAAATCAACATCATGCAACCACTGATATTCCTCCTAGGTCTAAACATGAGATCTATAGTACCAACTTGACCTTGATGCATATGTTGATAGCCATTCATACAACTCTACTGGGAAATAATAGAAAAATGTCTCATATAACTCATGATATAGGTGATCCTCTACCCATTTACATGCAGAAAACTTAGGTCCAGTGTTAAATCTTTAAGCAAACACATCCTCCATGTTTTTCAGCCATGCTTCAACACTATCCAAGGTCAAAAACTCTGTCATTACACTTTTCTCTCACAATAGATTCAAAAGAGGTCCCGCTAATGGAACCAAGATATAGTCTTTGTTTTTACCCTCGATACCTCTTTCTAACCCCAAACATACTAACCTATCACCTAGCATACATTTGGTACTCACCTAAGGTACGCATGGGTGTTGATCCCCTCCTTTATGTGAGCTTTGCAAGAGATTTCCACCATTAATGGAGGATTATTCACAGAAATAGAAGTACATGCATCTACTTAAAAGGTGGAAGATATAACTAACATATCTACACATCAATGCATCACAAAATGTAAATAAACATTGTATGAAGCATAAGGAAGCAAATTTGAGTCATGACAAGCAAAATAACATGAGGTTTTACACCCATCAATAATATATACAAAATAGATCCATGTATATTGATTTAAAAGAGTTTCTAGTAACCAAACTTCATTCAAAAGGGTCATCTCAGACCATATACATCAAATGATAGAGATTCAACCCTTCTAGACTAATCTGATTAGAGATCCTAACTATGTTTTTCCCATTATAACCCTTTTTATAGACCCCAACACCCATACATATGCTTAATGATATCCTTTACAACCCTCTAGCATCATGATCTCTAAACCCTAACATCATGAGCTCTAAACCCTTAGCATTACCTAACATCTCTGTAACACCTCATTACCCTCCTTTTCTCTTATCACTCTCGTACCCTCTAGTGCCTTCGCACTACCTTCTCCCCCTCCTATTAATGTCACAAATACTCTTTTAAATAGGATCAACGTCCATCGCCATGACTTCTCTCATGTGCAAATCACGTGCCAAGTTTCAATGTGGTTCTCTATAGGAAAATTCTTATCCTCTTTACAAAACCTTCCACTAACTATAATGATGCCTCTGGGAATATTCCCGAGTGGAATATCCTTTTCTTGGCCTCCAAGGTTCTAGGCTGGAACCTTATCC
Source organism: Taxus wallichiana var. yunnanensis (assembly GCA_018340775.1). Lineage (NCBI taxonomy): Eukaryota > Viridiplantae > Streptophyta > Pinopsida > Cupressales > Taxaceae > Taxus > Taxus wallichiana. Next base: position 664,401,858 of record CM031237.1, on the reverse strand, counting down.
ACTTATCATGCCTAGTCGGGTCCTCACATTTTTCCTCAAGTGACTCCATGATTCAAATATGGCTAAGTCCTTTAAACCCTTGTTCTTCCTCTCGTGCACACCTTGGTTTCACTTAAACCCTTTTCCTATGTACTTTTCCCTGAGCACCCTTCTATTTACTAGTCTTGTGTGCATGCCTCTTGGTACTTAGCTAATATTTAGGGTCCAACATTGAGATGTTAAAAATTCATTTATAGAGCTAGAAATTATTGAATGAGATTCTTGAACAAAGACCCAATCAAATCTACTACAACACATACAAGTCTTCTATTTAAACATAAAGAATAGGAAATTTGTTAAAACTAATAGCAAAACCATTGAAGAATCATTTACATCTAAATCAAAGCACAAGTTAGTAGCACTATCACATTATATGTCAAAAATAATATTAATTCTTAACTAAGAAGTGGTTTAAGTAACATAGGAAAGAATTTGAATAGATCATTTACTACTGAATTCAAATATAAGAGGTTTGTATTGGGATTGGGTATTCTTTTTAGATTAAGATAATAAAAATATAAAAATAGCATCTAAAAATAATAGCATAAGCGTGTTCGATTGAACATCATTGTAATCGAGTTTTGGTCCGGTAATTATAGATGGAGTTTTCCTAGATAGTCAAGTGCTAAGTTAGAAGGCTTGAGTTCAAATTCATGTTTGATGAGGATAAAGTTTGTTTCAAGTCTTCTAAGGTGTAAAGTTGGAGAAAACATGTCTTTTATTTGAAACAAATAATGTATTCTTTCATTTTAAATTTTCTAAAAAAATCATAAATATGTCGAGGGAGAGATTGGGAGCACCTTTTGTCCTCTTACATTAGTTAGCATATGTATATGCACACACATTTTGTAAATAATACAAAATCATGTAAAAATCCCAACAAAAATAATAGATAAATTTTGAGTTCATGTTCAATAAGAATGAAGTTTAGTAAAATTTGGAATTTTTGATAAAATTTGGTGTACCTTGTGACATAAAATAGTTACACCATGTCTCTTATAGTGCAACAAATCAAAGTATTTACCCCAAAAAGATGAGGTTGAGGCTGATTTCAAGAAATAATAGTGCGAGAAGATGGTATATTTTATTTTAAGCTAGGATACAAGGATTGAAAACAAGATAGAGTTGAAAACAAAAATTCCTTAATGAATATGGTTGCATAAAATGCCATAATTTCTAGATATGAACCTGACTTAAGAAAAATAAAGTTTTTATTACACCCTAATTATAGAGTAACTAAATGTAAACTATTCTATACATGTTTTAGATACAATATGACACAACCAATAAGCAAGTAAATATGAAACCCTAAGAGAGAGAGAGAGAGAGAGAATGACTTAGCTCATTTATGCCTAATCCCTAACCTGTTCTAAACTAGGAAAACTATTGAACATGAGGTTATCTATGTTGTCAATGCTTAGAATAAATTTTGTAGGTCACAAAACAAGCTGGAAATGGGTTCCTAGGGTGGGTTAGGGGCATTTGGGCTCTAGATTATACTCTTGGGCACCCATGACTGTGAAAATGGTCATAACCTAGTTTTTATTGTGTCACACAAGTGTCACAAATAGCTCATGTTGATCACCTATATGTTCCATCTTGGTCACCGAAGATATCTATTACCTGCCAAAAGATATTTTCACTGCGAAACCCAAAAGACTACATCAAATCTAAAAAATAAATATGCAATATGGAAATTCGGACTAACCCCGGTGGTCACCCAACAAAGTGAACTTACAATGAGCACTGCAGATACATCTTAGACTCAGTATATTTTTGTGAGTGTGCATGAGGATTATACCCTAGGAATCCCTTATGAATGGAAAAGAATTAACTTCCCCTTGCTATGCAATGTATTTAGAATATACATCCCTTTTCCCTTTAATGGATTCTAGATGGATTCATTTAGGGTGCTTTTGTGCCTTTGGAATGCAAGCTTAGGTTATAGTAAATAATGTTTACAGCTTAGTCCTTTGTTTTGAACTCATAAGTATGTATTTATATGATTCCCTTGTTTGAATTGCATAATTGACAACTAGAAGTATGATGCCTAAGTATTAAAGATTACCAAAAGATAAAAGAGACCCAAATGAAGTGAGTAAGATAGAAAATGGCTAGAGGTGCATGGAGGGGACAAGGGAATCTCGGCGCTCCTATCTTGGTTAGGCACTAGTGTCTTGATCCATAAAATATAAATCAATAAAATATTGGGTGAGATATAGGGTGTGTAAGACTAGATAGAAGACCATAAATGCATTTAGAGGCCAAAGACAATCGTCAATTACTAGTTTTCTTACTAATGAACCATATGAATGCTAGTATGTGTTTAGGACCCAGAAATGTATATAAGTCCATGATTTTGTGTCTACATTTTACCCTACTTTATTTTTTTTTGAGTGAATACTCAATAACATAATGTAGATAAGAGATGTGTACATGATAATCTTGTAGAGCGTGTGGTGAAATATGTGCCGAAGAGACAAGTGAAGCATGGAAACTAGGAAAGGAAAGTGACCCTAGGGGTGAAGTCTATGCATTATATCATGTTGTACATATTTTTGTTTTAGCTTGTGATTGTAAGGATGGGCATGTAAAAATAAGAGAAAGAATGTAGTCAAAGTTATGTATATGGTAAGCTAGAGAAAAGTGTGCATAAGTATGTAAAAGTGTGTAAAAGGAAATTGTGCACCTAATGTAGAAGAGTGTCAAAGTATAGGAAAATGTCCTTAATTGTTTTGAAGAGAAAGTTTTTGGTGATATCATGCCAAGAGAAATTTTTGGGTGATCTCATGCCAAGAGTGAGTTTTTGGGTGATCCCTCACCAAGTATGAGTGTTTTGGATGATATCACATAAAGAGAAAGTTTTAAAAGCAATCTCACACCATGGAGCAAGTGTTAGGGAGAGAAATCTAGTGTTACTCTCCTACCATGACTCTTCCCAACCAACACCATTGCAGATGGTGTGTTCTATTTTAATTGTAGTTATACCAATTTATTTTGAATATACTTGATTGTTCTAATTGAAATTAAGATTACATACATTTTGTTGTTGGAGGACTCTACCTAATACTGAAAAAAATTCTCGAAGGCTTCTGTAGACTATTCGATTGAATAACCCAATTTTTTACCTTAAGACATGAATGTTGATGGGAGCACACGGGCTCCTAGGTGCTCCTATCGAGATCCTAGCCACCTTTATTATCTATGTTGTGATTCGACCCAAGTTTGATTTTGGGTCGGTGTGGTAAATGTAACTTGTGTTGTATTGTACTTTGTTGTAGCTCTGAGATGTTGTATGGGGTGATTTGTTCACCCAATGTATTCCCCCCCTTTTTTGGGTGCATGTGATGATTATAGGAGTATGCAGCCCAAATGACAAGACCCAATGTTGATATGAAATTGTATCCCTCCGGAGGGGTGAGGATGTACATTGTAGAAACCAAAGCACATGTAAAAATGTGGCTAGATACATGTGTTAGTAGAAAAAGAATAAAGCATGTAATAGAAAAATAATGTAGAAAGAAAATGTGCATATAAAGTGGGTTTTAAATATGGGACATCACTCATAATGTCACAAGATAATTACAGATGAATCGGCCAAAATCATACAAGTAGTGATTAAACAAAACATAGGGCGAAGCCTAAAAATAATGGCATACAATAGTAAAAACATTCAAGAAAGGAGTGGCAGATAACCATGGTGGAAAATAGTCCTACAATGTAAATGCTACACATGAAGCACCTATTAGTATGTTAGAAAGATAAGAAGTATGTCAAGACATGTATGTATCAATGGAAAGTAGTGTGCCATAGAGTAGAGGTACTATATGATGGAATCATAGTGCCCGTAATGTGTGAAAAAGTAGATACGCCCAAGATCCCCAATGGGACTAATAAGACATACAATTCCAAGAATCATTTCAGTGTGTAAAGACCTGTAAGTGATCTGCATTCACTCCAAAATACCAAATGAATGTGCATGTGTATATAGAAAATATATTGACATACAAAGTATTCATCTAGCATGGGAAATAAAGTGTACATGTGCGTATAAGCGAGAAAGAATAAATTCAACCAAGATATTGAATATGCATTGAATGAGTGTGAATGAGATGGTATGCACGATGTGTGAAGATGAATAGGAGTAGTGTGCCCCATAGTGGATGTTTATCAATATGATATGAGGCTAATTTATAAAAGGCCCCTCAATAATCAAGAATGAACCATAGAACAAGAGTGTTTCATTAGGAAACGGTTTGAAAAATATATTCTATAAATATGTATCATGAAGCATATACCATGAAGAGTGGGAAGGGGTGAGGTTCATTTCAGATTTAGACCCTTAGCAGTCAAGTATGAACCATGGACTAGAGTGCATCACCGAGTAATGGTTTGAAAAAGAGATTCTAGAAAGATGTATCATGAAGCACATAGAGTGAATTTTAGAAAGGTGTGAGGTGCATTTTATATTTAGACCCTCAACAGGTTGAGTATGTACCATGGAACTAGAGTGTGTCATTATGTAATGCTTTGAAAAAGAGATGCTAGAAAGATGTATCACGAATCACGAATCATGAAGTGTAGAAAGGTGTGAGGTTCATTTCATATTTACACCATCAGCAGTTGAGTTTAAACCATGGAGCTAGAGTGTGTCATAGGGTAATGATGATACAATGCATGTATCAAAGGTTTTGAAATTGCTTGTAAATATTAGACATGAAGTGCATATCATTAAATATGAGTATAGGTTGTAGAGACAACTGATAGTGCTAGAAGGGGGTAAGTGCATTTACCCCCAAGTGTGTGAGTGATGTATTTCTATGCATCAATGTAAGTAGGACCATGCCATTTTGGTAGATTTTAAAATGTGTCTGGTCATCAATATAAGGAATAGTTTGTTTGACAAAGGTAATTGGATGTGAAAGTGGAGTAGGGTGGGGAGGGATCTTGAATGGTGGTAGCTTATGTGGGATTGATAACACTATAGAATACTTGAGAGGAGGTGTTGGACTGATTTTGAGAGGAATTTTCTTAGTATTTGGTGACATGGTAGAAGACTTGAGAGAGGAGGGGTTAGATTGATATTGAGAGGAATATGCTTAGGCGTCTCTTGACTTACTATAGAAGGAACATGAGTAACGATGGCATGATGCTCATTAGACATAGATGAATCATATTTAGGAACCCAATGGGATATAGCAATCATTGATGAACATGTAGCAACATTTTGTGTAGAAAATGAAATGAGACCATAATTCTTAAAGTGGCCAATTTTTTATTTTAAAGCATAGAAATCATTGTCATTATGTCCATTAATTCAATGATAATTGCAATATGGATGACCTTGATATTTTACAAGTTGATAAGGAGGATAAAAATGAGTAGATGGCAAGTTGATCAATTGATGAGTGAGGATATGTGGAATAATACCATGTTTCTTAGCATTGTGATCAAACTTGAGAGGTGCAAGGAGTGGTAAGACTTGAGGTTCACTGATATGAGCACATATAGAAGACATAGAATTAGGATGAGGAGAATGGGATATAGAAGGATAACTAACATGAGCTTGATAAACATCCTTGAGATGTTGGATTTCATATTTAAGAGATGTAATTGTTGTTTCCATATATTTTTTTTTTCTTGAAATAAATAATGTAGAGCTTGGATGGACTCTAAGATAGGTTTATTGGATGGAGGATTAGGATGATAGAGTCATCAGATAGATGATCAAAAATGGAACTTACTTGAGTGGGTGGCGTATTGCGAGGGAGATACATAGTTTTTAGGGATTTTTGGAGAACATCCTTGCAATTAGGATGCATTTGAAGTAAATCATGAAAATAAATTTGAGGAATTTTAAGAGCCATGAGAGGAAAAAATGAGGATCCAAGAGTATTCAAATGCAGATTCACCAAATGATTTAATAAAACTATAATTTTTGTAAAACCCTAATTTCATAAGTAATCGAATGTAAACTATGATATATAGTTGTTGGATAAAATATGACACAAGAAATAAGCAAGTATGAAACCCTAAGAACAAGAGAGAGAGAGAGAGGGAAGGAATTAGTTGGTTTACGCCTAGTCTGAAATGTTCTAAACTAGGAAAGATGTTGAATAAGAGATGATCTACATTGTCAATACTCAAAATAAAGTCTCTAGGTCATGACACGGGATGGACATGGGTGCCTAGACTATTTCATGGGTTCCTAGGTGCTAGAGTCTTCTACAGGGTGCCTGTGGATGGGAAAATGGTTAGAACATGGTTTTTACAGTGTTCCACACGAGTGTCGCATGAAATAGCTCATGTTGATCACTAGTACATCACACCTTGGTCACTTTGAAGATAATTAGAACCTATAAAAGAGATGTTCATTTATAAAACCAATAAGACCACATCAAATCCAAAAATTAAATATTCAATATGGGAAGACAGAATGACCTCGGGGTGACCTGACAGAGTGATTTTATGGCTAAGCATTACACTACATCTCGAGACTCCATATAGTTCTTGCGAGTGTGTGCAACGATTTTTCCCTAGGAATCCATTTTGCAAGATGCACTAGAGAAGCGAGACAAATTTTCTAGAATATGTAAATGTGTATATGGAATAGTATGATCTTCCCCTTCTATGAGTGTATGTAGTCCCTTGTTCCTTGAATGGATGTTAGATAGATGCCTTTTAGGTGCTCTTGTGCCTTTGGAATGCAAGCTTAGGTGATAGTAATAATTCTTAGAACTTGGTCCTTTATTTTGAACACATAGCTATGTATTTATATGATTCCCTTGTTTGAATTTCGTAATTGAAAACTGGAAGTCAGACCCATAAGTATTAAATATGCCTAAAATAAAAAATAGACCCAAAAGAAGTGAATAAGATAAAAATGTGTAAGATTTTCCCAAAGGGGACAGGGGACACCTAGGCGCTGGTGTCTGGATCCATAAAATATAAAGAAGTAAAATATTGACTAGGCTATAGGGTGTGTAAGACTAGATAGAAAACCATAAACACATAAAAGAGGCCAAAGACAATCGTTAATTACTAGTTTTATTTCTTATGAACCATATGAATGCTAGTATGTGTTTAGGACCTAGATATGTACCCAAGTATGTGATTTTTGTCTAGAACCAAATATGATATTCTTAAACAAATGCTTTTAGAAGGTAAAAAGATAAATTCAAATGGTTTTTTCAAGAATCTCTTAGCATGTGCCAAAATAGGAACTTGAACAATTTTTGGATATCCATCAAACATAACTAAAATATTTTTTTGTCAGATGTAGTTATGAATATAAAAAAAAATGTAAGTATTCGAAGTAACACAATTTTTTTCTGATATGCCTTAATAGAATGTGGTCCTAATGACTCTCAACATACATCGATGCTACGAGTTAGATAAAGAGGGTTGGTTGATGTGAATGTCCATGTGGATGGATGTTGTTATTAATGTGGAAAAGGATAATCAAGTCAAGAGTGTTGAGGACAAGGAAGCTTTGAATCAACATGAAGAGATAAATGTTATTTTTGGAAAATGTTTCTTTAGCTACCTAACAAAAAACAACTGATCAAAATGATGTTGGGAATAATTTGATGGTATGATTAAGCTATTCTTCTTAGTCTCGTATTGAGATATATCGATCGAGTATGTTAATAACCCAAACTTGGGGCATATAATTTTGTAAATATGAAATTTTTATGGTTGTTATGAGAATTTGGTGCTTAGGTCTCTTTAAAGATTTTCATTTTCATGGTTTTTTCTATGAATTGATAATCATATCCCAATATGGGCTTAAAATATTAATATTTTGAATGTGAAATCATAGAATAAGTAGGAAGGATAACCTCTCAATGAGTGAATTATTGATAGCATCTTTAAGACATATTGTTTATACTTTGTCTTGGAATTATTATCTTCATTCGTGCTTATGTTAGATAACAAAATGGTGTTCTATATTTCCTAATCTTGAGAGACTTATATTCTTTTATTTTATAGGGTGCATGGTCATTGGTATACTTTATTGACCATTGCAAGACAAGAGAGTTCCTACAATTTTGGATGTATAAAGGTATAAGTATTAGAAAGGTTGGTAAATATTTTTAGTTGAAAACATAAAATAAAATATAAATGACATCCTTGCATAAAAATTATAAATACTTTATGATAATACACATAAGTGTAGACACCAATTTTTGGTATCCCTCATCTCGTGTATGTTCCCCTTTGTTGTCATTTCCTACATACATACCTCTCTTCCCACTTAAATCCCCCTTTCCCTCCTAAATTAAATTCATCCATTTAATTTCCAACCTTGATCTCATCCTAATCATATCCTTAATTATGTTCCCCAATCATTCTTAATTAATATTAAATATTCATCTAATGCATTTATCCTCCTAAGTTCTCATATTTGTCCTCCCTAGGCCTATATTTAATAATTTTACCTTCCCTTTTCCTTAATTTAATCTTCTCTACATCTCACCTACCCTTTTATCTCCCCTAGGCATCCCTAGCTCATCCTTACAACTTGAAACCCTAATATCGCCTCATAAGGACCTCATCTCTTGAGTGGTAAATATTCCACCACACAAATGGATGGACCGCCATAGTCGTCGGTGACCCATTCGGGTCACCGTCGACCTTATAAATATTCCCATACCCCTCATTTTTCAAGGATGTAATTTTTGAGACTTCAAGATTTCTTGCGATCTTTCCTTCATTTCTTGCTCTTATTTGTAGCTTTTGTCACTATCTTTGAAGTACTTTGGATATCTTATGCTTTTACCTTAGAGATTTGAATTCCTCTTTCTCTCTTGCATGCTTAGATCCACCATTTCCTTTCTATGCAATGTTTGAAACTCCCAATGCTACGCCTACAGGTGTAAAATGTTTACACGTCCCTTTCTTTAATATTGTTGTCTGGTCAAATATGCAGATGGCAAGGTAAATGATCCCCATGATTTTGATCAAGATTCTATATTATCCATGCGTAAGAGCACAAATAGACATCAGATGATGGAATTAATGCAGTGCAAGCTCAGATACAACTTCAAATTACACCAAATACACGAATCCAATGTTGAACGACTGGAAAATATAAAAGCATCTTTTGCGCACAGGTGACAGCCTGATCATCTAAGTGTCAAAAGCAATATAATGAGCTTTCCAAGATGTTGGAGCCGTGATTGATACGTGCGCAGATTTGAATGGCCAAGAAGACCCACAACAATGAGATAACACCACAGTCACTTTTTGTAAGGTTGATAGAATGCGTTGTCGAGAAGAGATCAGACCCGGGAGGAATAAATCAGATGCGCTGAGACATCAATAAAACTTAAGAGCAACGAAGTTGATGTAAAACACCACTATGCATGATCATGCCAAACACTGGATCTTCCTCCTGATTCCTTGCGAATCTGTGTATACACCAAGCTAGGGAAAATGAATATCTGACAATATACCAATGCAAACCTCCAAAGAAAATTTGTGTGAATTGGACTGCACTGGATTTGACAATCAACGCATGTTGCTAATCACCAGGTCTATGCTCGATTGGACTACATTTTCAATGAGAAATGACTCGAGCCTTAACATAGGAAAAAAATCTCAGATATAAAACACCAAATGGGGCAATGAACAATATCACAGCTGCCCCAGATAATTCTATTTCTCAAAACTCCATAATAGGTACAAGAAAACCGCTCTGATGCCAAATAATAGGTACAACAGATTTACAATGAATAATACTTCAATAATACTAGTACAATAATTATTCATTCCAGATCATACAATATATAATGAGATGCAATTCCTATATTCTAGGAAGTTGCTCCAACAATCTACCTATATCCGTGATATTGTTGTAACTCACAACAATATCACAACTATCAAATAATACAACCAAATGTGTGAATAATTACTCACGTAATTATTCTCTCTATAATAATGGAGCACTAATAAATTATATTTCCTAACAATCCTTTGGTTCTTGTTCCAATGACTACAATCATATCTCCACCCTTTTCATTTAGTTTTCACATATGAAATGTTCGATCTTTGGAGCTAAATCTCAAGTGCATGCCTTAGGGACCGAGATAGCATTCAATCGCCAAACCTCGATCCCTTCACTCTTTTCATTATTCCTTTGGTTGGTGGTCACTTATTTCGATGCCATGTGGAGAGTCTATGTTGCTTTAGGCCCTTTTTCCTCTTTTTCCTTCTCCAATATGTGCCAAAGATACATATGGATACCTTCTCGCTCTTAGTTCCATACTTAGGCAAAATTTAGGTCCAAAAAAAATGAAAGAGAACAAAAAGGAATAGGTGCAGGGTGGCCAAATGGAGCATTAATATAAGAGCCCAAAAATAATGTAGAAATCATTCCATAGTTATGGTGACTCACCATTCCACAAAACTTCAAATTTTCAAAATTGTGGTGAAGGAGACACCACTCGAGCTACGTTAATGCATCCCGATACCCGACCCATTTGGCCTCTCGTCGGGTAAGTCCTTCGCTATAGAGCACGAAAGGATCTATCCAGCTCAATGGAATCCTTGTGAGAAACAGTTTACAGATCCTACCCATGGCATGAAAATAGAACTCATTTTTTTACAATGGGGTTCAGAATGGCCTCCACCTCAGCAACACTAGAATCATCCTTCAAAAATAGAAAGATGCAGTCTTATCCTATTCCTTAGTTGTCAGTAGTTGCTGGATTTGGTCCTCTGAGAGGAAAGTGTAGTCATTACGGAAGGGAGAGGGAAATCCCAATTGGACTAACTCTTAGATGTGTTGCTTCCTTTCTCTGATCCCGAGCTAGAGTTGAGTCAGGAGATTTTGGCACTTGATGGCTTCCTTATTACAACTAAGAATCTCACCGATCTTCACCATAACTACCCACCTATCCATAATACCTGCTTGCAGGCTGATTTTAAAGAATCATAAATCTTCTAAACCAATGCCTACCATTCAAGGACCTTGGAAGATATGGCGTTACTAATAGTCGAGGCCAACGAATCCACATTGGTGCATAGGTTCTAAGAATCATATATGAATTTAATTTTAGGCCCTAAGTCTTTTTCTATGATGGAAATCCTTTTACAACAGGAGGTATATAGTCCTTGTACTAATGGGACAATTCCCTCTTTTTGGGGCTGTTAAGAGAGCTTACGGGTCAAATCCTTGATTTGCGTCCTCGATGACTTATATTTTTTTCAAGCTCCCATTTTCCACATCCGAGGCACATAACATTCCTTGGAGTGAAGTGACCTCTACTTTCCTAGAGTCCACTTCTTGTTGAAGGAGCTTCTTCTCTTAGTTAATAAATTTTCCACATGACCTTAGATTTTTCTAGTTTGACCTCTAAACGTTTAGAATCTTCTTGGGAAGCTATGAGAGTTTCTTGTGATGTCACCACTTTTAACTCCTTGCAGATTTATTCCACCTCTTTTCCCTTGCCCTTGATTTCAGCATTCAGGTGGATCACATTTTTTTGTGTTTGAATGAGGCTAGCCTCTATTTTATTTAATTTTTTGTTCGGCTTAAGGTAATCCGTAGTAACCATGGTAGTTTTTTTCTCATTAAGTCGATCTTATCTTGAGGTGGAAATCGATTCAACTCCACCACAACAATGTTTATGGAGTAGTCATCTAGCTGCATATGTTTTGTGGGTTTCTGGATATTGGGGACCATCTCGAGAAATTCTCAAGGAGCCTTGTTGAAGGTTAAATAATGATTGTATCTTCTTTTTCACTCCCGTTGTCATTTCCTTCTTCTTTTGATTTTCCATTCTCTTATCTCGGGTCACCCGGCTAGTTCTACCCGATTCAAAAACTCGTAAGGGGAAGGGAATACCCCACCTATAAATGAGAATCCTTGTGGTAGGTTGTAGGGGACAACAATCAGTCATGTGGGGATGAGAAGTTACAATAGCCAAAGAGGGGCCCATCATAACTCGAGGAGAGAAAGTGGGAATTTTGATGGGGAGTGGAGGCATGAAAGAGGATCTAGGAGGAGGAAGAAACTAGGTTGGGGTGACCAACATTGAAGCACTCCCAGCTGTGGAACTAGGAGGTGAAGGAGATGGATGAACGAGAGGAGGTGAAGGGGTGGAGGAAGAAGAGATAACCACCAATTTTTGTTTCTTAAGGAGAGGGCTCTTGGGAGTTACACCCTCTCTAGTGGCCATAAAAGGGATAACGATGGTTAGGGTCGAGGGGAGACCCTAAACTACTTCTAGCATGGATTGTGCTACTAAATCCTTTCCCTAAGGATCTAGTGATGTACGAACAATGGGTGTGTTGCCGAAGGATCTTGCTTTGAGATTGAAGGTGTGAGCTTTAGGTTAGCTTGATGCCGAGAAGGGTGAGGGATCTTGTTGCATGCCATGCCATGCGAGCTGCTTTGGGTTCATTATTGGCTCCTCACTCTCTACGCCTGAATCATTCTCGGCGTCCCTGAATTATTCCAACTATTCATCACTAGACATAGCCTCAAAATCCAGGTTTGTTTACCTAATTTCTTTCCTATATTTCCAAAATGCCTCAATTTTCTTTACATCCCATTCCTTGGCCCATAGGGCTTCCCTTAAACCCTTAGGCATAGTTAAAAAGGGGTCATACTTGTGTCGATCTGGATGAAAAGACTCCCATAATGGGATTGAGATGTCCTTTAGATTGATATATTTATCGGAGTATCCTCCTGGGAGACCTATCCTCAAAGAATTTATTGTGCTTGTAGCTTGACAAGAGTTTGATACTCTATTTTTAGATAGGATGTTAGCCATGTGCCCCTTTAGGTCATACCTCCATGTGTCTTGGATGTAGGTTAAGCCGTAAGAAGACAACTTCCATGTGAGAAGATGTTTTCCTTGCGTTTGATGATGGTAATCCCTCCCTTGCTCAAGGGAGGTCAAATAATGCTTTTTCTTCCGGTGGAGCTGAATTTTGCATCAAGGATCATCCATTTTCTGATTATCTTCATGGCCACTACGTATGTTGTGGGGATCCTTGGGAGCATGAATGATTCATCTCGAATCCATGTAGTTAAATCATTGAATATGTTTCCCCAAAGAAAAATTCACAGGGATACGAGAGGGTCCACCAGAGGGCTTGGATGTATCATTCACTCTATTTTGAATCCTTTCTAGATCAAATTCTAATAGAAAGGGCATAACAAAGTAATTAGAAAAATCATACGTGTCGAGGAGCGGGACATGACATGATTCCATGTAGATATTGGGATGACATTTTTAGTGTCCACCTCTATGTCATATGGCCAGATCCATGTATGGAAAAGAAATGGGAGTTCGGTAGAAACTAAGGTGGAAAAAAAGAGGAATACCGAAGGTTTCATTTCTAGAAAAATGGGCCAATTGTTCACAAATAGAATTTGTAATGACTTTAGTGATATCAAAATGATATGTCCGGTCCTTCTTCATAGACATCATCGAAAAAGGGCCACCACCTACCATTCATGGACATCTCTATCTCGAGTATTGGCCAAAAATGAACACCAACATAGAGCAGGCATCCTAAGAATATTCCATGAACATTTTTAGGGGAATTGGGAATCCCAGTGTCCTAGAGCTCTTCAAATCATATTCTCACAACTCCTTGTTGATGAATAAGGTCTGTGTTGGCATGAATCCTAGACGCTCTTGATTTTGTCAATGGTGTAAAAATTTCCAAAGGGTCATGAGGTAGGCCAACATCTCTCCGATGGTTCATGTGTTCTTGCATTTAATATTTTTGGTCTAGGCTTTGAAACATTGTGCGCACATCTTCATGAGCTCATGATAATGGTGCATAAGAGGAACCATGTATTGTATGAGGGTGTTGGTGTATATTCTAGTGCTGAAAGACTCATTATATCCCAAAGTGAGGAACTTGGCATGAGTTGCCCCCTTGAGGGATTCACTTCTTATGGAGGTAGGGATCAAAGACCCCATATGTGAAATATGCTACTATAAAAGAATTGCTATATTTTATTCCCATGTTAGGGAAACTTACCCTCATAGGCCTAGAATGAGGTAGAAAGGCTCACCCTTCATAAGAATTTGGTAGAACCATAGAGTGGAATCGCCATCACTACTTGATTCTTTGAAGAAGGATCTATTTTTTTCAAACTCGAAGATTTGCGAGACTCGGGTGAGAAACTCTTAGCATTTGATATGAAACTTTTGAACACTCAAATCTTACTTTTAATAACTTCCTCGACTCACGCATAGTAAAGGTGGCACATGCATCAGGTCACATCATATAATGACACTTTTGGTTACATGACCCTTAGCACTGAATTATCTCATTTCCCAAGATATTCCCCATTAATACTCTGATCATTTTTATCGATTATTTCAAAAATATGTTGGATCATTTACTTTGGGGAAACTTAGGAAGATGCACTTCCTCCAAAACTTCAAAAGGGGGTGAAAGGGTCTTCGTAAAAGACATGTTTATGAAGACACTTATTGGAAGGGGTGACATACAAAAAAATATAACAATGAGACAAAAATCAAAAAAGGGGATATACACATGGTACAAAATTTTACAAATACAAAGAGACTCAATGGAAAGGTTTTAGGTGGGTGGTGTTTACCGAAATTGCTAAGGACTTGCCTTCCATCATATCAAGCTTAAAAGGATTGTGCTACTTGCAGGCACTGAATTTGAATGGTTCTATCCACAAGGGGAAATTTTCCCATGATTACTAGGCTTTTCAGCCCTTGCATCCCATTTCAAAACCAAAGTATCAACTCAAAAGTCAATTTTTGACATTTTTCAATCAAACCGAGTTTTGACTATCTATTGGCAGCTAATCATGGATTCATGGGGCACCTCCCATTTTTCATGAAGTTGTATTATATCCATGGGTATTACTTGCATCGACCCATGTTCCTCTATCTCATCTTGTTTCAATAATTGTAATGTTGGGATCTCCACCGTGATGGGCATTACAGTGATTTTTCCATAGACCAATTCATATGGTGAGGCCTTCAGGATCTTCTTGGACATGATTCTATCATCCCATATGCATATCTTGACATGCTTATACCATGATCTCTTATGTTCATCTCCCATCCTCTTGATGAGTCTGATCAAATTCTTGTTGGTGGAATTTTCCAAACTGTTACCTGCAAGTAGTAGTTGGAATATGTTTTCATGTAGATCCCATCCTTTACTACAAAGCCAGATACTTTGGCCACTAGAAAATCCTTGGTATTATCATATATGATGTGTGGGGAGGTTCAAAATTCCTGGTGATATCTTGAAGGAGCTCTCGAGATCATGTTCTCTGTGGCTTCTTTCAGTGGAACTTCCTCCATCCATCGGGTGAAGTAATCAGTTGCAGTGATAATCCACTTGTGTCCCATGCTCAAAATTGGGTTAACCATCCCAATGAATTCTAGACCCCATTGTGTGAATGGTTCCTCAATTAAAATAGGGTTAAGAGGTAATGCAACATTCCTTTGGAAGCCCATGTAGAATTGAAAAATTTTACACTTCCTTACCACCGCATAGCAATCCACAAATAAGTTGGGCACAAAAGTATCATGTCTACAGGATCTTTATGGTTGTGGTTTTGGCCGAGAAAATTCCTCCTGAACTCCCATGATGTAACTCATGTAAGAATCTTTCATCCTCCCCCTTTTCTATGCATCTAAGTAGGATCCCATCAAAGGTCCTTTTGAAAAGGAAGTTATCAATTATGAAAAATTGATTCTGTTGTCGGTAATATCTTCTCTTCTTAAGAGGAAAGTGGATTAAGTACTCACCTATCTACATTAAATACATTTGATCTGACACCCAAGTTTCAGAATCATTTTCTTGGATATGGAGCACCATCTCAGATTTTTCATTTTTTGGGACTAATGGGTCTTATGCGAGATATTGGCACAAACCTCTTCCTCATACCAAATTTGTGGGCTTTATCTCAATGCCATACTCTAAGATCTCGGTGATCTAGTTAGCCCTTTTATCATTTATTTCACGTTCTGTGATATATTCCTTCGAAGAGAGTGTTCTACCATAACCGTGTTCATATTTTCGGTCACCAAGTGTATGAATTTCTTCGGGCCTTTTACAATGGCATAATATTGTTTTTTCAAAAGGTATACCTTTTACATAGTCATGGAGATTTTTTGAAAAGAAAGCAATTGGATGCTCCTCTTCTCATGACTCTCTCTTATATATCAGTACAAACACTACACTATGCTCACTCCAAGATACTTACATGATGAAATCCTTGGAAAATTTTAGGTTGCGTAGCACTAGTGCGAGATGCAATTGCCTTCTTGACCTCCTCAAAGGGTTGACAACCTTCAGCGAGTCCATTTTAAGTTTAGATTATTTTATCAAAGCATTAGTGTGATCGAGCGGATTGTTCTAGCAAAATTTAAAATGAATCTACTGACAAACTTAATCTTTCCAAGGATAGATTTTACTTAAATATTTTTGACAGGAGAGATAGCTCCAGAATGGCCTCAATTCTTTCTAGATCAATGGATATCCCATCCTTGGAAACAATGTTTCCTAGGATTTTTCCTTCATGCATACCCCAAAGATTCACTTCTTTGGATTTAGAGATATTTTGAATTCCCTGACACTTCCGAATACAGATTCCAAGGTGTCAAAATGATCCTCTATTGTTTTGGTAAACACTATGAGGTCATCCAAGTATATCAAGATTACCTTTTAATCAGTTCTCCAAATGCAACATCCATGGCTCTTTGAAAGGTTGACCCAACATTGGTGAGTCCGAACGGCATCTTTGCATATGCAAAGGTTCCCCACTTCATAATAAAATTTTTATTATGTTTGTCTTCCTCTATGATCCATATTTGATTATAACCTGAAAAGCCATCAAGTAAGGAGAACCTTTCTAAACCGGGCATTTTTGCAATATTTTCTCCATGGAGGGTAAGGGTAGTGATCCTTAAAGGACACCATATTCAAATCTCTCGAGATCCACACAGTCCGATTTCACCATTTTTCTTCCTTACCGGCACCAAATTGGAAACCCAGATGGAATGCTTGATAGGGAAGATTATTTTGGCTTCAAGTATCTTCCGAGTTCTTCAAAGAATGAGGATTCTATCTTGGGATTCACAGATTTATTTACTTCGGCATACGGGTTTAGTCCCCTTTTCGAGGTCGATAGTATGCTAGATGATTTCCTTATTATAACCATGTAGATCATCATAATTCCAGGCTATCACCTTATCATACTTATGGCATAGGGCCACAAGTCTTTCTCTTTCCATCTGAGTGACTAACTTCCCAACCTTCAACTTTATTACATTTTCCACTTCTAGCTTTGCATAGTCTTCTCTTACCATCAAAAATTCCTCTTATCTCAGTATTAGCATCGTTGGAATAAAAAAATCCTTCCATTTTTATCGGTCCCTTTGGAAGCTTGTTCGTTTTGAGCTGAATAACTTGGTCTCCATAGGCTTCTTCAAATTTGGGTTGGATTTGGTCTATGAACTCTTTGGATTGTTGTATGAAGCACAAGGGGATCACTTAGTAAAAGTATGCTATAAAACATATGTTCCAAGAGTATTAAAGAATACCCTTAATTCTAGTTTCTACCTCTAATTATTCAATTTATAATACCCCATCCTGTTATATTATTAGAATGAAAATGCCCCTATTTTTCCCCGTACCTTACCCATTTTTCAATTAAAATTTTATTTACCCCTTTTTATTTATACCCTAATATATTAGATAAAATATATATTATATTTCTCACTCAATTTTTTATAATATCCATTTCCTCTCCAAAAATAGTTTGAAGCCATTGAAGACCTATTACAAATCACGTTATATATGTTAAGATTTAATCGTTTATCAATAGTTCTTTAAATAATTAAGATGGTGAAATAATATCACTTGTGTTGAAAAGCATACTCAATCTTAGTTTTCTACCATCTTATTATCTCTTGGTTAATAATCTAGATTTCTTTATTAAAAAATAGATTATAATTTAATTTATGACCACACTCCTTTTGCAATTTTAAGGTATTTACTTTTAAAAACTAGGGTTTAAATGTTTTAATTTTATATTAAATTTAAGCCTCCCTTTCCTTTGGCCCACCTCTCTAACCTACCCCCAATACTTGATTCAAAACATTAATAAATTAAACCCTTTCACCCCCTCATGTCTACCGGTATATTGACTTTAATAAATTAATAATTTTAATTACCTCAATATGAACCCATGTGCTAGGATATTTCCTAGCTAATGAACCCCCATGGTATGAAGAGAAATATTTATTGATCACTTTAAAACACCTTCCAATAATCCAAATTATCGAGTATTGACAGGATGATGATCAATTTCATCACATCCTTGTTTGTTATTAGGTCTCGGGTTGGGTTAAATTGTGATCCGATCCAAGTCATTCTATCATCTTCCATATTTTGATCCCGAGGGATAACCTTGATGTTAAAGGCTTCAAAATATTCAATGAGATCCCATACCAAGTGTTGATACAACCTCATTCTTGGATTCCTGTGGCGACCATGCTCCTAACTCCGTCTTACCACCAATTCAAAGTCTCCAAAGACACTTCACTGATTTATACCTTCTTTTCATGCCAAGGTCAAACCATGCACTAAAGCTTCATACTCTACTTCATTATTGGTGCAAGTGAAATGGAAGTGAAATGCTTGGAGTATCTTTCTTCCACTTGGTGAAGATAGGCATATTCCAGCTTCTAAGTCATTTCATCTCGAGCTCCATCAAAATGTTGAGTCCATATTTGGGAACCTTTCACAAGACTCCCTCATGTTTACTATCCTCCCTCGTAACCTTTGGAATAATGGGATTTTCATCAAATATTACGTAAGTACCCAACCCAGTGGAATCAAAATTCCCAAAGGGGTCTCTGGGTGACAGGTTGACCAAATAATTTCCACTTTAAAGGTCTCCTTCATCTATATATGATTCCTCTTCTCAAGTGATCATGGCATGTGAGGCCTCAAAACCCGAGGCCACCTAGTCCATTATATGTTCCTCCCGAGGGGCTCTGATAGCACCTTCATCTTTGATCCATACTTGGTCTGTAATCAAATGAGACCAATCTAGGGACATATAGCCTCCAATTTTAGTTGTGAAGTCATAGGATAGGTAGATTCCAAAGACCAAGTAAAACATCAATTAGCACTATATCTTATGGAATGGTTATGTTCGGGAAGGAATAGAGTTGCAATGGGAGACTTCTAATAACATAAATTGTTTGAAATGATTTCCCATCTAGTTACATGACTCATCTTCTTAGGGGCTCATATTTAATTCACAAGGAATTTGTAATTTCTTTGGGCATCATCTGTAGTGCTTGTGCTAGAGTTTATCATGGAACTATGTAATAATTTCTTACCAATTATAAGATTCATGAAGAAGGGTTGAGGTCTATGTCTACTTACCCCTTATTTCGGTTCATTAGCGTTGACTCGGTTTGAACCAGAGTTATTCTAAATTGTTCCTTCTCCCTCCTGGTAGCAGTCATGTGACATTGGATTTTAGTGCTTCCTGAAGTAATTCCTTTTGTTTAGGGATGCCCAAAATATCCCACAAGGATACATTAGTTGAAATTATTTTAAGTTGCTCAATTATGTTCATCTTCCCAAATAGTTGTACTTTTGAGACTCGACTAGTATTTCATTCTCTTAGCTGTCAAATGTAGGGTACTTTAATTTCGAGTGGCTATTGGGTTGTCTTTTATGGTTATAGGTGGAGGGATGATGAAAATCCAAGGTTGTTTCCTTGCTTCATTCATTGTTGTAGGAGTAGGGACCATGGCTTCCATCATCCACCTTTTGGAGTGAGTGTTATAATCAATGTACAGATTCTTAGATGTGGATGTGTCATTTATGAATACAAATTCTTATCCTTTGATCCAAAATAAAATTACATGTTCAAGTGCAATTTCAGCTTCTCGCTTGATGGACATCCCTTGTATTTTCATAACTAATGCCATGTTTTGAATTCCCAGAGACTTGTAATGTCCGCCATCATTGACCTCATAGTTATCCGCCACTCTTTTCTCTGCTCATTGTCATTTTTGTAGATTACCTTGGGGGAAATCTCTTGGCATATGAGGGGTATTGCAAGGGAAGCACCAAGCATTGGGATCTTCCACCAAATTATTTTTCCTGGAATCATTTCTCTCCCACTATTGGGTGGAAGAGTTTGGAGTGGTGTCGGGACTAGAACAATTTGGTTAGATGATTGACCGGGTGGTGGTATCTATGCATTTTGATGTCTGGGGGATAAGTGAGTCTACCCCCTTGGTAGCCTTGATAATTTTGTCTTGGGTATGCGCCTTGATTCCTCTTAATATTGACTATCTCATTAGAGAAACTCCTATTGCTCCATTTCCTAAGAATAAGATGATGATACTGCAGGTAGGAGTAGCAAGATTAGGGGATCCTTGGGAAGATGGGTAGTTGTATATGGACACCAAATCTTGGGTAGAACTTGAGGTTTGCACTTGAGTAAGGGGAGCTATCTCGGGATATACTAGAAAATGGATTTTTAGGGGAGCTTCCCAACATCTATAAAATTATTCTCATCTTGGACTACAATATCATACACTCATGGAAAAGAATCCCCCTAGTGACTGAATCATGATGGAGATATTTGAGTTTAGATATTTTAGATAAAATAAAATAGCCATACCTGTAGGTGGTCTGGCTAGAAATGGAATCCTTTTCCATGTCTTATGGAATCTGGTATTGAAATCAGTCATAAGATCTTGTAGACCTTTCTTGATGTTGATAAGTTGTTGTAAGAGTGAAGATCTATCTCCCTTTTCGTTGAATCTTCTAACGAATACATTTCCCAATTGATCCCAAGTACCAATGGAGTTAGGGGTCAAGGATCTATACCAGTCAAGAGCTTTTCCCTTAAAGGAGGTAGCTAGTAATCTTAAGGCAACATCTTTCTCAGTGATGTAATGTATTATGATCTCTGTAATGTCTTGAAGATGTTCCTCTGGGGTCTTGAAATATTCACCACTAAATTTAGGTAGTGCCTTTAGTGCATTGGCTGGAATGGGATTCCACATTGTTGGAGCTACTAGCAAGATGAGCGGACTTCCTTGATTCCATGAGATGAATTATCTTGGAGGAGGAGGTGGTTGATGAGCCATTATGATAGGCCTGAGAAATCTAGTAGATTGTAAGAAGGGCCTACCAGGTGGAGGTGTTGAAAGAGTTTGATTTGGAGGAGATGGAGATCTTTGAATCTATCTACCTCTTCTACCTCTACCTAAGGATAACTATAGGTATTCAAATGCACCTTCTTCTCTTGTTCTCGACCTTGTTTGAATCCTTCTCATGAACTAGAGAGGATTAAACCTGTCAATATTGCTGAGACTAGTAGATATGTTGAATAGAGTCACTAGATGTGTTATTTTGGAGCCTCTAAAGGCTAGAGATTTCTATGTCACACACCAAACCTAACAATATTTGAAGTTTAATCTTTCAATGTTTGTCCCACCAGGAATGCCAGGAAAAATGTTGATGATTATATTTGTAGATGGACCATCAAAGTTGTGGGATATCTTAGAGATGTGGGACTTGTCCCCTAAGATAACCTCTAGATTTTATAGAAGTTGTCTCTTCTTTACTTTTTGTTGAGATAAGGGTTAGAGTGGAAATAAAACAACATGTAAATCTATCTAAGGTGATGTGCTGAGACTTTACTAAAAATCATAGAGATATTAATGAAATAGCTATTAGATTAGTTGAAGAGCATTCAACATGATCCACTATTCCAAATATATTTCAAACTATCAAAGGCCAAATGAAACTAAAGCATAAGTATGTTAACATATTTATGTAGAATATCCAAGGGCGTATAGCGTGATAGATAATCAAACATTCATCTAGAATACATAAAATAACATAAGACACATAACATTGTAAACTTAAGTGCACATAACAAGAGCTTCTTATTTATAAAGAAAACAATACATAAGGCCAAAATGGCATAGATTACAACTTTCCTTTACAATAGATCCTTACTAAGGCTAGTAAACATAATGTATTGAACCTAAATTCCTCCTCGAAGCTCGGAACTTCTTTCGATGTTTTCTCTCATATACCCCACTTTTCTATTGTCATAAGAACATTCCTTTATAGATCCTGCAGTTCTATTTCTAACGACTGCAATCAGATCCACACCATTTTCATTTAGTTTTCATCTACAAAATCTTTGATCTTTGGAGCTAAATCTCAAGTACATGCCTTGGGGACCGAGATAGCATTCAATTCACCAAACCTTGATCCCTTTACTCCTTTGATTAGTCCTTTGGTCGGTGGTCACTTATTTCGATGCCATGTGGAGAATATGTGCTTCTTCGGGGCCTTTCTCCTTTTTTCCCTTCTCCAATATGTGCCAAAAGGACACATGGATACCTTCTACTCTTAGTTTCATACTTAGGAAAAATATGGGTCCCAAAAAAATGAAAGAGAACGGAAAGGAATAGGGGTCGGGATGAACAAATGGAGCATTAATATAAGAGCCCCAAAATAATGTATAAATCATTCTACAATATCTATGGTTATTCTCAACTTATCATCAACCAATTCAAGGGCATCTATCAATGTAAAAACAAGGTCCTTTAAAAATATAAGGACAACGTCAACTTTCTTCTTGAATCCTTCAATTTTTATACCATCCAAACCATTCCTCGTACATCTAATTATTTCATAGATATGATGGCCTCTCTTACATCTCTCATCCCATGGGCAATAGAGGAGACTCATCTTTCTATTTTTGTTCATAGTCTTGATCAACCATCTCATGTCCATGAGCTTCCTCGTGTCAATCATGTGGACATTAATCAATCTACTATCTGGTACTCTTAGATATTTGACTATTTATCTTAGTCCAAAATTCCCTCGACCTATCCAAAAATGGTAGGAGGTCATTTCTTCAATGTGCTAACCACTATGTCATTCTTGGTGGCATCCTCTACAAATGTGGGTTTGACGGTATCCTTCTTTAATGTGTGAAATCCTTTGAATCTATACAAAGTTATCCGAGAGGTCCACAATGGTATTTGTCGTGGTAATTTTAGTGGTTTAGTTATTTTCAAACGTGTGTGTTATATGGGTTATTATTGGCCCTCTCTCAATCAATATTGTTGTGACTATTTCAATAAGTGCATGAAATTCCAAAAACATTCTAACCTCATATATATTCCTAGTCAGGCCTTTAAGCCATCTCGGGATCTTTGGCCTTTCCCATAATAGGGACTTGACTTCATTAGCCTCATCAATCCATGTTCTTCTCAATGCCATCTTTATATCATCACCACAAATTAATACTTCACCAAATTGGTGGAATCCATTCCACTTGCATCCACAAAAGATAACCAGATCACTAATTTTTTCTATTAGCACATCATTTCCCACTTCGTGCATTCCTCATTAACTCATCACAGACAACGAAAAGTCCTTCAAGAAAATATCTTAAGAAGATTTTTGACTCTTTCAATATCAAACATAGCTTCTCTTCTCCTTACTATCCTTAAGCTAATGGCCAAGATGAAGCCACCAATAAAACTCTCCACAATATCCTTGCAATACTATTGACATATCGGTCATAATTGGAATCTTCATATCCCCTTTGCTCTGTGGGCCTATCGGACTAGAATCTTTACCTCTACAGAACTACTCATTTTTCTCTAGTATATGGATCTGAAGTTGTTCTTCCCCTTGAATTCAACTTAAGGCTTCTGGGCTGTTCCTCAAACCTCTCTAGTGACACATCACTTAGTTATCTCCAATCATTTAATTCAATCATTTAATCAAATTTTCAAACCTTGATGTCATTATAAACCAAGGTTGTGTTCAAGGTTGTATGCAAAGAAGTGATATGTAACTCAATATTATGGTGGTTCTCTTCTTTGGGGGATTTTGTTTATTATCGTTTCTTGTTCTACACTACTCAACTATGGAAAGTAAATATATTCTAAGCTACTGAAATGGAAAACATAATATAGAAAGTGTGTCTAATCTATGGAAACAAAATTGTTGGAATGAAATGCTTTCAAAAGGAAATGCTTGATTAATTGAAATACTTTCTCAAAGGAAATAACAGTAAGGAAATCTGCTAAAACAAGGAAATACAAGATTGCATTTAGATAATCATTCAAACCAAGATACTAAAACTGAAACTTAGCAAATATAAAGATCATGCATGAAATACCAATCCTCCAATCTCCTCATTCAAGTGGGCCCTTGCTCTACTTCGGATTGAGGATCTTAACATGAATAGATACTCAAAATAGCATAGATTATATTGATCCAAATAAGTTCATCACATATTCTAGAAACTAAAAATAACTATTAAATGATATAATATTATATCAAAAAATAACTAGCTAAGTAAAATTCAAGGAGGTGTCTTATAGACACAACTGATTACAAAAATACCACAAATGTAGGAAACAAATTAACTTGATAACAACCTCATAAAGGTTCCATGACACCCTATAATTCTACTAAAAATAGGGGTCCTCATTTGTAGATTGTTATGAGTAAATCCTCCAAAATTCTGTAGTGGAAAAGGACTGGTCTCCTTGGCTTGCAATGATCAAAAGTGGTAGAAAATGCATGCCTTATCAACCTATACATGTCATCAAATCACTCAACAAGGAAGTTAGTGGAAGTTCCATCGATCATTAGTTCACATGAGACAAAATAAGGAGAAATGCATCACTTTTACTTTGGATACAACTATTTAGAACATCCCCATGCATTAATTAACGTATTTAGGAGAAAATTCTATAGTTATATGGATGTTATAACAAGTCAATTCATGGACTCATCATCTCCCCTGCACTTTACCTTTTGCATGTCCTCATGTAAACTATCTTTAACCAAGTTGTTATGCCATATCATATTCCTCAAATTGATCTGCATATTGTTTTCTTGTACCTTGCATCCTTGGGTTTCCAACATAACCTCATCCCATGCCTTAAAATTGTCATGTGACTGGGAGCACTATTTTCCAAGTGGTCATGGGGCTTAGGACCAAAGGAGGCCTAACTTGCATACCAACCCATTCCTTGTTATATTCATTGTTTCCCTTCTCTACCAATTTCCAAATAATCTCTACAAGTGCATCCCCTCTTTGCATACTCCAACTAAGATTCTGTGGGGAAATCACTTCTCTTATTTTTAATGGAAAACTCAAAGTGTCCCACCTCTTATATCATAGGTTTCATATCCTTACCAAAGTTCTGTTGGCAATAAATTTCAAATTCCTAGACACATTGTGCCAATATTTCTGAAGTATTTTTACCAATCCCAGCTTGATAATATAAAGATCTAAAATATTTCTTCATGGAAACATCATTATGGTGGGTAGGTCTAATATAAAAACCAATAGTTCTAGCCTCTTGATTAAAAATATATATTTTTTGTTCCCACACAATTTGATTCCTCACTAATGACTGAAAATATTTCAATTGAAACTCTCCTAATGACAAGTTTATAAAGAAATCAGAACATTTGAACCAACATATTATGGAGATAAAATTCACATAATAAATTTTTGTACTTCAGGAGTACAACCTTGATAAATCTCCAAAAATGTTTTCCCATCTGGAGCCTCATGAGGTTCCCCACAACACATTCTCTATAACTATCAGAATAAAATTGTTCTTGAAGAAACAAACTATAGACAGAAGATGGTTTTCTATCAAGCTAAAATTTTGCAAGCCAAAGGAAAACAAATTCAACAATTGTTTCCAATTTCTTCTTGGCATTAGAACTTGACTCAACCTCTTCTTTAAGTTTCCTATTTTCTTTGACCAACTCTTTATTTCTAAGAGATAGTTGGGCATAATGAGAGGAAAAATCATTCCATGCTTGCAAACCAATATTATTTTTGCCTCTTTAAACTATCAACTTCTACTTTTAAAACAATTATTTCTTTAACTTTCTCCACAGTATTTTGTACAAATTCATTTTGTAAGGACAGATGGGTTTCTTCCATACCTTTCAAGTTTCTCCCACAAAGCATCAATTTCATTTTGGTATTTCCTCAGGACCTCATCTCTTTGTGATTCTATGCATCCAACTTCTGTGTGCGGTTTTCATGTAGCTTCGCCTAGATTTCTAGCTGCATCATTTTTCAAAGAACTTCCACAGGAACCTATGGCACCTCAGTAGCATGGATTTTCTCTTCAGGAATGGTTGATGTGAACTCATAATATTTCAATTTCTCAAGGGAAGAAGAAGTACCAGCTTTGGAAAACTCTTCCAAAATTGGGGTTGAACCTTCATTAGACAATGTAGGCCGAGAAACTTCATTTTTCTTGAGGGACCAAACCTTCTTGTTCTCAATGAACTAGTAACAAGGGCTGATAGGGTAATATTTTCTTTAGAAGTCTGAGGCATAGAGGGTTTCTCATCCTCACTGTAGATTCTTCTATAACCACATTGGAAGGCCGAGGAGTCGATTAAAGCTTAGGCTGAGAATTGGGAGGTGGTTTTAAGAAACTAGTGTAGGATCCTTTTGATTTTATTTTTCTTAGAACTCTCCCCTATAGTTGTCTTCTCTACCTTTCTCTTGGGTCTACTAGAATCCTAATGTGCACAAATTAGCTGGATAAGCCCTGGGTGCTTTATGGCAACATTACCACCTCCACTTTTGTATTTCTGGCCTACCTTGATGACAACATCTACAAGGTACTTGGGAAGATTCACCTTAAGCTTAGGGTTTTTCTAACCTTCTTCAAATGAGTTAGAATCTTCAATGTTTCACCCCCTAATACCAATGGTTTCCCATCACAAATAAAATACATGTTCACCCAAGTAGAAATTTCCTTCCAATGGCCTGGAAAACTCTCCCTCTAATTCCTTTTGAATTCCATGGGGATTAATGATTATCTCAGGAAGAGATTCCCCTTCCTCATGAAACAAAGATATCAAATCCTTAAGTGGGGAGTTAGTTACAACCTTAAGCCCAAAATATGGGAGGCCAGAGATTGTGGCAACAATGTGGCTATTTATTTCAATTCTTTTCCCTCCTATTCGAGAGAAAGTTGCCTCAAAATTCAACAGAAATTCTCCAACTAAATCCTCATCAAATCCCTCAAATTTGTGAATAAAATCCAACCAACCTGCATCATGGAAGACTTGGGAGATGATGAACATTTCGTAAAAGTGGCTCCATAGATTCTAGTTCTGATTTCTTCTTTTTCCCCATAACATAGACTGGTTTGGGTGGAGTTGTAGAAAAAAAATGATGGTTGTATGAGAGAGATAAAGTAGTTGCATGTAATGTCAGTAGCATAATTTTGAACTACACTTTGAGTTTATAATGGCATTAAGTTAGCACAAAATGGTGGTGGAAAATATTGATGGTACTAATTGAGGTGGCAAGATTTCAATTTCTTCACACGGTTCTCATACTGCTATGTGACTACTCATGCCATTTTTCATTCCTCGAGAAAGGTGACACATGCCTTTACTCATCCATTATTACTCCTTATCCCTCCACTTTACTCCATGAGATTTGATTTTATGTTTTAATAAATGCATTGGGAAGTTCTAAAAAATAGTTAATATCCGTAGCAAAAAGTGAGTACATGTCACCTTACCAACTCAACATTCTTCTTGACCATTGGTGCTCCACCTCCTACATTTGAAAAGTAACCATGATCAATGCACATTTTGATAATTGACATCTCCAACCTTTATTTGCATGCAAAAAGAAAACATATTTTTGTATTTTTAGATATAGGGGAAGAGGATCGAAACTATGATCTTCTTCCTTTATTTGAATTTTCCTAACAAACTACTCATGGCAGGAAGAGTTGCATAGTCTTCCACTGAATCAAATTCTTCACACAACAACATGTCCTTAGTGAAAGTTTCCTTATCCTGGGGATGTTGATACAACCTCATTCTATGGCCATTCACTAACAAATTTCTTCTATCACCATCAATTGGAAACAGTCTCACAGATCCATTATCATAAATATTTTCAATTTGATAGGGTCCCAACCATCTTGTTCTCAATTTTCCTTTGAATTTTGGTATTTGAGTCAAACAGTAAGACCCAATCTCCTTCATTGAACCTTCTAGTCTTGATATGAGCATCATGCCAGAGACTTTCCTCTATTTTTGAAGGATTTCAGTTTGTTGTTGTGCCTCCATCCGCATCTCATCAAGTTCATTCAACTGCATCACTCTTTCACGTTGAGCTTCATCCAACTCAATTCCTATCTTTAGTGTTGTCCTCTAGGTTTGTAATTCAAATTCTACTGGGAGAAATGGCTTCTTCCCATATACTAGTTCATATGGGGAGAAACCAATGGTGGTTTTCTAGGTTGTTATTGTATGCCCAAGACCGCTTTCAGGAAGTCTTGGCACCCAATTCTTTCTATATGTGTTGAAAACTTTAGTCAAGATGTTCTCCATCTTCTATGTTTGTGACTTCCACCTGCCCATTGGATTGGGGGTGGTATGGTGATGATTTCTATGCTTGATTTGGTAAATCATTCAGAAGGATTCAATCATGTTTGACACAAACTGAGGTCCTTGATCATATACTAATGGCTCTGGGAGCTCCAAACCTTAGCATGATCTTGTTGTATAAAAATTTAGCTACAACATCCTCATTGGAAGATGTCAGTGCTTGAACCTCAGCCCATTTTGTAACATAGTCGGTGCACACCAGTAGGTACTCTTTTCCATAGGATGGGGGTCAAAAGGTCCAATGAAATCAATTCCCCATTTCTCAAATGGCCCTAAGACCAACTGAGGATTGAGGGCATTTCAAAAGATAAAGTAGGCTTCCCCATTCTCTGACATGCATCACATTTCCATACATATTTCTTGACAACTTTGTGGAGAGAAGGCCAAGTAGTACCCAACTCCAAGGACCTTGTGAATTTTCCTCTTTACTAGAGTAGTTCCTCCTCCAGGTTCATCATGGCATGCTCTCAGTATGTCATACACTTCATCCTCTCGAACACACTTGTGAAGAATCATGTTAGGACAACATTTAAAAAAATTCCATTGCACCATTTGTATGTAGCATTGTTTTGACTAATCTTTTGTTCTTTACTAGTAAAGTAAGATGGAAACTTCCTGTAGTTAGATAATTGGCAAGATCAACAAACCATGGAGGTGTGCTGATATTGCAAACAAGTTCTCATCGGAAAGTGATCTTGAACTACCTCCTCTTCTCCTGAAACATTCAATCTCGAAAGGAAGTCAACAACAACATTAGCCTTCCAAGATTATCAATAATGGTCAAGTTAAACTCTTGCAAAAGAAGTAACCACCTAATAATTATGCCCCCTACTATTGGTTTGTTCATTAAATATCTTATGGTTGAATGGTCTATATACACAAATATTTTATATCCAAGTAATGTAGTGTCTAAATTTGTTCAGAGAGTAAACAACAACTAGAAATTCCTTTTTCCATAGTGGTGTAGTTTCTCTCTGTGGGGGTCAAGTTTTTGTGATAAAATAGATGGCATACATTTGGTCTTCTTCATCTTTTTTCCAAGAACAACTCCCATTGTTGTGTTGGAAGCATCAAGTGTGAATATGAAAAGGATGACCCAATTGGGTCCTCTCAAAACTGGGGCAGTGGTCAATTTCTCCTTTATAACTTCAAAATCTTGTTGACATTGAGGAGACCATTCAAAAACACAGTCTTTTTTAACAAGAGAGAACATTGGTGTAGAAATCTTACTAAAATATTTTATGAACCATCGGTAATATCCTGCATGTCCAAGGAAACTTTTTTGATGTCGTTTGATTTTTGGTGTGGGAAATTTAGTAATGACTTCTATATTTTTAGGATCAACTTGGATACCTTTAACAGAGATATGATGACCCAAGACAACTCCCGATCAACCATTATCAAAAATTTTTCATGACTTAAGGAGAGTTGGTGTTTGCTCACATCTGGTTAACACTTTTTCAAGATTACTCAAAGATTCTTCAAAAGTAGACCCATGGATAGTAAAATCATCCATATAAACTTCAACACAGTCATTGGTGAGGATCTACAAAAATAGCTAAAACTACTCTCTAAAAGGTGGAAGGTGCATTAAAAGTCCAAATGGTAGAACTTTGTATGTAAATGTACCTAGAGGACAGGTGAAGGTGGTCTTATCTTGATCAATAGAGTGTTATACTAATTTGGTTATATCCACTAAACCCATCCAAGAAGGAGAAGTATTTCTTACCTACCAAATTGTCCAAAACTTGATCGATAAAGGGAAAGGGAAAGTAATCTTTCTTGGTGGCTTTATTAAGCTCCCTATAATCTATACAGATTCTCCACTTACCATTTTTCTTGGGAACTATAACAAGTGGTGATACCCACTGACTATCAAGATATTGGATAGATGAATCCTACCCTCAACAGTTTCTCTATTTCATTTTTGACAATGTCTCTAAGTGTTGGATTAATCCTTCATTGTGGTTTTCTAACTGGTTTGACATCCTTAGTGTAAATATGATGAGTTTAAATGCTTGGATGAATCCCTTTCATGTCAGTATAATCCCAAGAAAAATATTTTGAATGATCCTCAAGATATCTATGACCCTAGTCTCTTGGTTGTCTCCTAAGTTGTTACCAATGGTTAGTTATTTTCCTACTTCAATAGTTACTTGTTTAGTGTCTTTCAAAATAGCAAGTTCTATCTTAGCAATCAAAGAGTTTAAGGGACAAGCATGAGGTCTGTAACATGTGAAAAATAGTCATGTTCTCAAGGGATACAATCTTGGCTAAAGGACAATGAAAATCAAGTGGATGTGTGGCCTTCATGGTAATCATAGGTCTCTTCACAACCTTCTATAGAAATCTCACTTACCAAGGTGATGTTCTCTTATGAGTTCAAAACAATCATTTTGTAGCCATAGTTTGGGTTTCCAGTAGCCACAGTTTTAGTTTTTGTAGCCACAATATCATCTTCATCAAACATTGGGTATGTCTCAGCAATTTCTTCCATATGATTTTTCACTGCAATGGTGGCCGATAAGAAGAACTCATGTTGTTAGTATCAAAAATCTACCCACACATGTTCACAAACATCCACATATGGTTGGGTAGGAGGATAAAGAGAAATATTCTTTACTTTTTTCCCATTTGAAATAGTCATTTTCCTTGACCTACAATCAATGTATGCAACAACAATAGCTAACCAGGGTCTTCCTAAGATAACTGGGTATCCCAACTTTCAAGCTTTAGGTTGTAAGACCATAAAATCTACCGGATACTCCCAAGATTCAACCGTAACCATAACATCCTTGATTACTCCATCTAGTACAACAATAGATTGATCTGCTAACTAGAGGACAATATTGGTTGGCTGTAATCCTATCAAGGACAACAAATTGAATGTATATGTTGTTATGACATTGATGAAACACCAAGATCCACCAAAACATTAGATATTGACTGACCATTTACAAAATAGTAATGATGGACTGGGCCATGGTCCCCATATTTTCTAAGTGAAAGAATTTTTCAGCTACAAGGTCAACTAGATTTTCTACTTTGACTTTTTTGGGTATTTATTCTTCCTTCTTGGTGTCTTTATGCAATGATTTCTAATGGTCTGGTTTAATTTAGGGATGTCCCTTATTGCTCTCAAAAGTGGGACCTCAATATTCATCTTTTTCAACTCCTAAACTAGTGTTGTTTCTTCCCATTTGTATTTCTTTTAATCTCTCTGGGAAAGGAGTTGCATGCACATTCTTTTCTTTCTTGAGTCTATTCCCTAGTGTCTCATGTTTGTGAAGACATGTATGTTTCTCTATTTCCATCTCTTCTATCACTTTCCTCAGGTATTTCAGTGATAACTATTGGAGGATTGTTCACTATTTTTCCATATCTCAGCTTATAGTTATTAATGGCATTAACTTGCATTGTCTCACCTATCCTACTTCATTAATTGAATTTGTTTGTTGATTTTTGGGGTTTGAGATTTAGTTGGGTCATCAAGAAGTTGAGTTTGTGTTGCTTTTCCATTCAACTTGGTAAATTTTTTTTATGGTGGAGGCATTAAATTTTTGTTCTTGTGTAAACCTCCTGGCTGATTATAGTTTTGGCTAAGTGACCATTGTTGGTTTGGCCATGGATGTGTAATTGAATGGTGGTGTCCAACCTGTGTTGACAAAATGGAGGCATCCATGGAAGGGAACATGGACTAGGAATATCCATATTTGGTGGTGTCCAATCGTGTTGTCCCCAAAATGGAGGATTCTGATTGGGCCATGACACATCATCCATCAGGGGGTTCAAGGTCTAGAGGGCAGGTCAAGAAAAAGGATTATTTGATCTTTGAGGGAAGTTTATTCTCTATTTTCTTGAGTCATGGCATTTAATATTTCTTTCTGAGGTAGAGAGTACAATGGTTGGTGTCATGGTCAAGGACATCACAGATCAAACACATTTCTGTGATATCCAAAGGACATTCTTTCAAAGGATGTATTTTTCCTACATCTGAGGACAATATATGTCTAAAGGTTCTTTTGCAACATTGTTCTTAGCTTTCAACCCATCCATGGTTGAAGTTAACTGTGTCAAGATGTTTGTTTTCATATTGGCCATCTCTTCTAGAAGTTTTTGAGGTACCAAAGGCATGTTTTGATGTTTTCCTTCTTCTAAGGCCTCCCCTTGTTCTAGAGTAGCTCTACATAACTCAATAATTTGTGCCATGGAGAGTTTTTGTACATCACCTCCTCCCATGAGATGGAGGGATTATTTAGTTTCATCATCAAGTCCTTTAAGAATGTTGTCTTGGTTATTTTTGCATTCAACTCATAACCACTTCTCCTATGGAATAAAAATAAATTTGTCCAAGTAATCTTCCATATTTTCATCTTCTTTTTGTTTCATCTGAAAGAAATCTTCCCTCCTATCTCTTCCCTACAGTAGTCTTGGTATTTTGTCAAAAAAAGTAAGTCTCCATCCATATTTTCTTTTAATGAATGAATGGAGTTAGAGGGAAATCCCATAAACCACCTCATGGCATAGTCTTTGAGGGTGGAAGGAAAGAGCTTGAGTTTCGGTTATATTTTTAGTCATATGTTGGGCAGAGGACTTTGAATTCAAACAAGAATTGGTTAGAAATTAATATCGTGGACATTCCTCAAAAAAGATAGGAAAAATGGATGGGAAAATTTTTCATAGGTGCTTCTCATCCTCATTTAAGACAATGGGGTAAGTAAAGGTTCTATCTAAAGGGTCTCTCATCATCATCATTTCCATTGTCTCCCATTTTTCCCAAAGTTTTAAAGTTCTAAATAAGATGATGTAAACTATTCAATATCACTCTAGTGCATGGTATTAGATTTAATGTCACTTGAGGGTAGTTAGTTAAGTTTGTTTACTACACGCTCCAATTGAGATATTATTTGAATGTTGAGAGGTATAAATCTCCCTTGAGCATCCCATGGCATGTGCATCAATATTTTATGAAGACAAGGCTTAGGATTTTACTGTTGCATATACTCAACTTCACTAACACCCATAACATGGAATGTGAATAAATGTTTTTTCATTATGGTGTCCTCATTTAAGAAAATAGGCCAAAAATTATGGGTCATCATCATCATTTCCATTGTAACATTTCCAAATCATTTAATCAACTTGTTCAAATGTTGATGTCATTATAAACTAGGGATGTGTTCAAGGCTTGTATGCAGAGAAGTGATATGCAACTCAGTACTATGGTGGTTTCTTTTTTGGGGGTTTTGTTTAGTATCATTTTTTGTTCTACACTACTCAACTATGGAAAGAAAATATTTCTAAGCTGAAATGGAAAAATATAATATAGAAAGTGTATTAATCTATGAAACAACATTGCTGGAATGAAATGATTTTAAAAGGAAATGCTTGATCAATTGAAATACTTTCTCAAAGGAAATAATAGTAAGGAAATATGCTAAAACAAGGAAATACAAGATTGCATTCAGATAATCATTCAAACCAAGATACTGAAACTAAAACTTAGCAAATATAAAGATCATGCATGAAATACCAATCCTCCAATCTCCTCAGTTGAGTGGGCCCTTTCTCTACTTCAAGATTGAGGCTCTTAACATGAATAGATACTCAAAATAGCATAGATTATATTGATCCAAATAAGTTCATCACATATTCTAGAAACTGAAAATAACTATTAACTGATATAATATTGTATCAAAAATCTCTAACTAGAAAAGTAATAGTTCAAGGAGGTGTCTTATAGACACAACTGATTACAACAAATGCCATGAATGTAGGAAACATATTTAACTAATAACAACCTCATAAAGGTTCCATGACACCCTATAATTATACTAAAAATAGGGGTCCTCATTTGTAGATTGTTATGAGTAAATCCTCCAAAATGTCATAGTGGCAAAGGACTCGGTCTCCTTGGCTTGCAACTTTTACTGATCAAAAGTGGTAGAAAATGCCTTATCAATCTACACATGTCATTAAATCACTCAACAAGGTAGTTAGTGGAAGTTCCATTGATCATTAGTTCACATGAGACAAAATAAGGAGAAATGCATCACTTTTACTTTGGATACAACTATTTAGAACATCCCCATGCATTAATTAATGTATTTGTCAATTCATGGACTCACTTGTCCTAAAAGAAAATCATAATGTCACTACTCTAGAAAGGATTCAACATTGAAAGCTTTCTCCCAACTGGATTGGACCATACATTATCACACATAAATATGGAGTGCAGGGCATTTTGTTTAGTGCCCCTCGATGGTAAACCATAAACAAAAACTTTTAATACCTTAGTACTTGCGACCATTATATTGTTAACACACTTACCAACATAATCTTAGTCATTACTTGAAATGTTACTTCTATCATAAACCTCTCCATCTCTCTTTATAGTGGTTTGGAATTATTTGGTCTACCATCACTTTTTTATCTATGACCTTGAATGTGGGCACCACGGCTCTTCCCATGGCATATTCCTTATGGATATGTTCCTCCTCCTAGGTGGGAACCCCACAATCATTGCATCCATCACCATCTTATCTACCTACTTGAAACATGATGAGGTTCTATAGGTTTCGTTTGTAAATCTTGTTATCCCCTCCTAAGTGGTTTACTTAGTTATCCCCAACTTTGTCCTAAAGTCAAAACTTATGGATGTTCCTATCAAAAGCTATCATATCTAAAAAACAAATTCCTCCCTCAAAGGAAAGTTGTTCATATAAATTCAAATTGTCAAAAGTATAGACTGATCCCTCGAAGGACAACTATCATCCATATTATATCCTACCATCTAAAAAGTCAAAAATTCAAAATCAAAAAGTAAAATGTCCTAATGTAGATCACTCCTCAAAGCATGGTTACCATATTATATCATAGTAATGGATTCTTCCCACATTTATCATCCTTCCAAATCTTAAAATAAAAAGTAAAAATATAAAAAGCAAGCACCCTAGAAAGCTTCCCTCATTGATTAGATTTCCCATCTGCACCAAACTTCCTATAACCTAAAATCCACCTACACAATTTTAATGCTAAAATTGTACTAATTTTCCTCTTTCCCATCATTTCCATTATAATTAGTGATTTCCCACTAATTAAATAATATTCCCCTTCATTTCGGTCAATTAATGACACTTCGTTAATTAACTAGCCTTTCCCCATTCCGGATGCCAATTAACGACACTTCATTAGTTATAATCCTCCTTCAATCAATTAATTAACTATTATTAGTTAATTAAGCCTTTTTAACCTTGTATTTAATTAATAAACCTTCTTATTAATTAAATACCCCTTTCAAATCATCTAAATCCTACATATTTCCTCTAAATCATCTCAAATAGATTTTTAAGCTTATCTTAGCCTATTAATTAATCCTAGTTGATTAATTAAATCATCTCCAACTCCCATGAGTTGTTAATTCTAATTAATTATTTCTAATCATGTTTATCCCTTCTAATTCTACTTTATCCTTTATCCCACATTCACTAGGTTTCTAGCTTCTCCCAAATTGGAAAGCTATATAAAGAACCTACTACCTTCCTTCACACCTTACACCATACTTTTGATAGTGATTACTATAGGCAAATGATAAGAGCATTCTCCATTGTTGGAATAACTTCTTCATCTTTGCATCCATTCTTCTCATAAGTGAGTAGTAAAGGAAGATCCAAACATGTCCATTAAGCCATTTTGGTGAGATGTTTTCCTCAATTTGAGATAACATGCAATTTATTGCTTATGATCAAAATAGGTTCATACTAAGAGAAATCATACACATACAAATCACATCTAAATTTCAAGAGTATTGTTAAATGTTTAGTTTTTTTCATTATTGATGTATTAGATTAGCTTTCCTCTTTAAGCTTTATCATGGTGTTTTATATTAAATTAGCTAAGTTATGATACTACTTAGTGTTAGTTTCCTTCATTAACTTAGCTTTATTTATTATATGCACATATTTTGCATGCCCGATGGGACACCCCTTTGTCTCACACACATTCTTTATTTTGGTTAAGTTTCTTTTGGCATACTAACCCTCTTTTGAATATATTGACATTACTTGTGTTTTTAAGCATGTTTTGTTGAGTTTGCATGTGTTGAGTTTTCTTTGTAGGTATAAAGGAGGTGAAGTGCTGTCAAAATTGGATCTTGATATGAAAAATTCAAGCTTTCTCCATGTTTTCATTTTTTGAGTTTCATTTTTATCATTCTACATGCTAGTTTTGTCAATTTGTTGAAAAAATCTTAAGTTTTTTAGCATGTATGTTAGTGTTTGATAGTGTCAAGTATTTTATTCACATATTAAGGAGATGGGTTGTTGTCAAAATTGGATCTTGATATGAAAAATTCAAGCTTTATCCATGTTTTCATTTTTGAGCTTCTTCATTGCTCATGTTAGTTTTCTCAATTTGTTAAAAATCTTAGGTTTTTGAGCATGTAGGTTAGTGTTTGATAGTTTTGAGTCTTTTATTCACATATTAATGATATTGGTTGTCAAAATTGAATCTTGGTGGAAAAAATTGATCTTTTCACATATTTTGGGATTTTTTTGACATTTTTGAGTACAAATTAAGTGCATACCCGTGAGCATAAGAGCATGTGTGTAACCCATATTTGAGAGGCCATAATGTTTTCTCCCAAACTCAAAATAAATCCATTTTTTTTACGATGAAAATGTATTGAAGTAAACTATGAAATGAACACATACATTTGGGATTTAGACTTTATATAATTTGTATGGTTTTCCTTTATTATAAAAATTGTCATTTTCTTTACATGTTAGATTCATTTTTAATCAAATTCATTTTAAACGTATTCTTTTCTTACACTTTTGATGACCTTGAGAATAAGAAATGGATATGATTATAGATATTTTTCTAACACATTTAAATGATTTAATGAATGTTGTTTTTCCATTTTACTTGAGTTAGATCAAAGCTTGTGTATGCTCTTCTCTTGCACCTTTTGGTGATCTTGAGAATCAAAAGAATTTTGGTCTTCTTTTCTAACATTTTGTGTTACTTGGAAATTTCATCATTTAAATTGTTTAAGGAATTAATCTTTTGAAGCATTTAATTGGTTATTGATTTAAGTTTTCCATTTCTATCTAGTTGGATCAATCATTGTGTATGCTCTTCTCTTGCATCTTTGGATGATCTTGAGAATCAAAAACAACTTTGATCTTGATGCTCTTTTTAAATATGGGGAAACTACTAAATATTTTGTGTGTAGGAAATAAAATGCTTGTCAAAGAATATAATAAAAAAATACCAAAAACATTTTTTGTAGGTTTCAATGGTGTGCTAAACCACATTAAGTAATCAAATATTAACACACCATTTATTCAAAACATTATATTTGCATAGGTTCGAGATAAGGGTTAAAACCCATCCACTTTAAATTGTGGGAAGTATCTTGGCATAAGCCATAAAAATCATTATGAGGATTACCACATGAACCCAAAGTAGTCCACACCTTGAGGAACTAGTGGAAAATGGGAAGTGCCCCACTACCTACTTGACTAGAACAAAAACCCATGAGGAATGCTTCAAGTTTCCCGTATGAGGCCCCATTCATTAATTTGATTATGGGGTAATGGTCCTTTGTCTAGGATTTATTCTAGAAAATTGTACCTCTCTTAGGAAAGTATTGGTGAGTGTTGAGAACAAAATCTTAGGAAACCATTTGGCATTGGGGCCAACTTGACTTTATCCATCAGTGTTCTAAAGAGATCTTCACAAAAAAAAAAATTTTTCTTAGAGTCAAAACCTTGTTATTCAAACAAGGGGAGAGTCCATTAAAGTTGGAGTGCCACGTGTTATTCATCACAAAACTTACAAGGCATAACTTTGTCTTAGTTTCTACCTTGTTTTTAAACAAGGTGAAACTCTACTAAAGTTAGGTATAAGTATTTTTCATCACCACTTGTTCTATCTCCTTTGTTTTTTGTTGACATTTTTGGTCAAAAGAGAGCAAACTATACGATGAATTACCAAAAATAATCATGTCCACCACTTTTGTATTCACTTACATGACCATGTTATGGTAGGAATGTTAAGTGTTGAAAGTGTGTTGGTACATCCTCATGTTTTGGTAAGCCTTGTCTTGATACCCATATCAAGATTATCTCATTATAGTTAGGTGATCCTCATATTGATTTCCCCTTGAGTTGTTACACTTCTTACATCATATCAATACATTTTTTGATACTTACATCTTGTTTTTAGTAAAACTTGATATAAGTTTTCTAGATTGTATTGTTATGTTGCTCACATAATATCAATTCCTTGTTATACTTAGACCTAGTTTTTTATTCAAACATTTCCTTAAGTCTTGGAAGGTGTTGTTTCAGTTACGTTGTTCACATTGTGTCAATCCTATTTTGATACTAACATCTTGTTTTTTCTAAAAACTTGATTAAAAGTATCCAAGTAGTATTGTTACGCTTGCCCACATTTGTAACCTCCATTTTCAACACTTAGAATTTGTTTATATTAAACTAAGTTTAGGTATATATACTTTACATTGTTACTCTAGACACATCACCTAAGCCATTTTTTTAGTATTTACATCTTGTTTATCCAAAACTTGATTTAAATACTGAAATTGTGTTATCATATTGTCAGTAATAATATTTGAGATAAGTTATTAGACATAGGGAGTAGGATCTTTTCACAATCGATCCTTGTTTGGGATTTTTGATAGATATTATTTCCTTGAGTATTCTTTCATCAATGGTATTTATTTATATTTTTATCCCTTTGGGACATTCTTTATAGTGGATTAAGACATTCTTTAGGATATTCTTTGTGACATTCATTGTGACATTTAAAGTTGTCATGTTGCTTGATTTTTCCTAGGTCATTATAGTACTTGTACACATTTTTCAAACCTTAGAAAAAATATTTCCTATCAAGAAACTCTTGAGACAATTTGAACATTGGAAAAATTTCCTTTAGACCATGTTGTGTTGCTAAATTTTCATCAACCATTTTGACATTTACACTTGTAACTTGTTTTCCAAACCTTGTTGATTTATCAAAATTGTGTCATCATGATGTATATTTTCCTTAGATTCCCTTTGGAAAATCACACGAGCATCTCCATACTTACAAAATGTCTAGTTGGTTTTCGTTATGCTTCCCAAATCGACATGGAACTTCCTTCCATTTGAAGGAGTTTCAATCATACAATCTAGGTCTAGGCATTTGGTCCCAACAATGCCAACCATGACTGACTATCACATGGTTCCTCACACTTACGACAATAAGGAACCTAGGTTTAGGAATTCACATCAAAATATGCCCTATCATGACTAAACCTCGATTGGTTCTTCACACTAGAGAACCCATTCGGTTACCCCTTTCACCTCATAATTGGTGGTATGATTATGATGATTCCAATCCATGTTATTCTTCTTGATTCCCTTAGTCTCCTAATTATTCTAATCCAAACTATTATTCAGATTCCCCTCAATCTCTGAGCCTCATTCGATCAACTTTCTTCTAAGGAATAATCAGTCACCTAAAATGAAATTTTCCTCCTCTAAGGATTTGTGTCACCACAAATTCTCCCCATCATTCATCTAATTTGACTCTTGAGTCATGGTCCTCCCTTTCTCCTATAGACCCCCTTTATCAATCACCTCAATGATGTCTTCCTCCTTTGAAGATCCATGTGACTCCAATTCCTCTAATCAAACATATAATTTGACTCTTGAGTTCATGGTCCTCCCTTTCTTCATAGTACCCACTTTATAAATCACCTCAATGACCTCTTCCTCTGTCAAATATCCATCGACTCAAAATTCCTCTAATCAATCATCCAAGTCAACCCCTACATCATAATCTACTAATTTTCTACACAATCCTATTTGTCTACCTACACTATGTCATCTTCTAGGAAAACCATATACCAACCTATTCCAAATCCACATCTTCTTCCACTCACGAGACATCCAAATACAAATCTACTTTGTCTCTTGAGTCATCTTCTTCTATTAATCAAAATCCAATCCTCTTTGGCCCTTGAGAAATAAGGTCAAACCTTCCCATCATTATATACATCATCAAATCTTTATCAATATTCTAAATCTTCAACACTTGTTGGACCTCTTTCTTCCAATCAACCTACTATGGACCAAAAAATGACCCATACCAATCGATTTCTTTCAAAATGAAGAAGTAATCAGAGAATTCATGGGCTACATGATGACATTCCTCTAGAGGACCATGAGAAAGGATTCTCTTTTGACTTCGATGTGTTGCATATTGTGGGGAAGAGGTTGATTCCTTTTTTCAAAAATAGAGGAAGATCCTAAGATCATCAAACTTGATCCTCCTCTTGTTCTTCAATTTTCACATTCCCCATTACATGGAGAAAAATTTGGTTTTTTCATTGATCCTTGGCCTATCTTCTCATCACCCAATCATTCTTTACATATCACAATTCCTCAATCACAACCTCTCATTGGGTCACCTCTTGGTAGCCCACCTCGGTATCATCTTTTCTATATGTGGGTCACCTCCTAGTAGCCCTTCATCTTCTATTTATGGGTCACCTCTGGGTAGCCCATTTATCTATATCTTGGTCCATGTCCTAGTATCCCTTCATCTTCTATTTTTGGGTCACCATGGGTAGCCCATTATCCTCTATTCTTGGGCCACATCCTAGTATCCCCCTCCATCTTCTATACTATGGGACACCTCTAGGTATTCCTTCATCTTCTATTTATGGGACACCTCCTCGGTCACCCATTTTCTATCCTTGGGCCACATCTTCCATCTATTTTGGCTCACCTCTGTATCCCATTTCTTCCATCCTTGGGCCACATCCTAGTAGCCCTTCATCTTCTATCTGTGGCTCACCTCCCGGTAGCCCATCCTCTTCAATCCTTGGACCATATCCTCTTCATCCATCATATCATCCTTCTATCAACAATTGTGGCAAGCCCACCATCATCCCTACCATTCCTATCATCAATCCTAAACATCCACTTTCTTCTCCCACTTTTGGGATTAAAAAAATCACACATTAGTTGGTATGAAACACAAAAATAGTTTCTTCATCAAGCTAAGATCAAAAATTTAAAGAGCTCAAAGCTCCATTAAATCCAACACCCACAAATCTAAAAATCAAACGTGATTCAAGAATGCACACCAACGCAACCATCAAGTATGGCAAAAAAGTGCAAAAAATCTATGGATAGGAACTCAAGCTCCCACATACAAAATCCATGTTGAAAGATAAGTCACAGTCACTTATCAAATATGATCTCACCATGGATCATCGAGATTGGAGATAATATCACTCTTGATAAAAAAACTCCTAGTCTCCTTATCAAAGAAATCGCAAACATCATTGTTGGATCCTATCACATGGAGTGACATTTTGGTCCCAACTTCCCAATCATTCATCTTCATCATCTTCTCCTTCTTTTTTGGTTTTTTCCTTTTGCAAAACCATCTAAAATATTAATTAAAAAAATTAAAAAATTCAAAAATAAAAAAATGAGAAAAACATTAAAAAACATTACAAAAAAATCAAAGGTACAAAGATCAAACATTGTAATCAAGTATTACATACACATGGATGTTCTTTCTTCCTTTTTTCCATTCCTCTACAAGTCATCCCACCATTTTCATCCCTTGATGATCTTTTGGTTAGTCTATTCACACTCATTTGTGACATTTATCTCTATGGTATCCATTTGACCTTGGTCTTTCATCACCTTGGTAAATTAAAAAATGAATGACCTCTTAGAGATCATATCACTATCTACATCTAATAAACTTTTTTGTAAAAGAAATTTTAGTGTATTTTTGACACTAGCCAATGTCATCATCACAATCACTTCCACATCCTTCCATCAAGCCATATGTGGTTCTTAACCCCTTATCAAAACAATCGAGAGAGCTGAAATAATTTTCAGAAAGCAAAAAAATCAATCAAAAAAAAATAAAATCAAAAATAAAACATATATAAACTCTCTCTTGGG
The DNA here is from genome assembly GCA_018340775.1 of Taxus wallichiana var. yunnanensis. Lineage (NCBI taxonomy): Eukaryota > Viridiplantae > Streptophyta > Pinopsida > Cupressales > Taxaceae > Taxus > Taxus wallichiana. Next base: position 664,359,319 of record CM031237.1, on the reverse strand, counting down.
GTATTTCAGTATCTCTATGGGGCTATGGACATGTCTGGCTGGTAGTAGAGAAATGTTATGACTAGAATCAAATACATCTCCATTGGGCTATGGATGAACACTGCTATTGCGGCAAGAAAGTAATGGCTCTCCTTCCACCCTCCATTCACAAATCACCTATCAAAATAAATCATTCCTACACATTGGCTAGTGTGTCTTCACTTATTGCCTATCAAATCTTCCTTTAAGAGGTAATTAATTTCCACATGCACACATTGGATCTCGATGAGAAAATAGGATTAGTATGTTACCAAGTGTTGTTTGGACCTTGTTCAAACTCTTTCTTTAGTTTTATCTTGTCTCACGATTTGTGCCTTTGGCTAATCACTTTTTTCATCACAATCTTCTAGCTACATTTTCCATATCCTTTCATAAGCATTCATTGTTCTTTCTACTTTTTAGAACATCCATGTGTATAAGATTTCCTTTTTACCATGTTTGAGGGAAACTTTGTCCCTTCTTTCAATAAACAATCTTCTTTTTTCATCATAATTTTTGGCTAGCTTGCACTGGGGGCATGCTTTCTCCTTCTTAGCTCTTCATTTGTTTGAGTTCATCATCACATTGAACCTATATCCATCTTGGCCTTGATCATCTTATCTTCCTTCTTATATATACATGTGAGGATTTTCCCTTGTAAATTCTCACCTCTCGTTGGGGGCATATTTACATCTTCATTTTCTTGTATAGCTTCTGAATAGATTCAGAAAACTAAAAATTCAAAAAATAAAAACCAAAAAAAAAAAATCAAAATCCAAAACATGGTAAAAATTCAAAAATCCAAAAAAATTGGTAAAATTTTCAAAAAACAAAAAATTAGTAAAAACAAAAAAAGCATTCACGCATTGAATCATTTATAGGACACAATGTCCTCAAACATTGAAATTTGTCCTACAAAACATATTTCTTTGGTTCTCATCTATTCTTATGCACAATTTGGATCATTTTGATCTACCTCCATTAACAAATTTGGTTTACTTACTATGTTTGTATTGTCTTTCCCACACAAGTTGGGGGGTTTCATAGTGCACGATTATTTTTTCATAGGACCCTTGTGTCCTCCATTTATTCACCTTGCATGTATCCTTTCTTGGGGTGCCATTTTTAACCCTTTTCGTATAACTCAAAATAGGTGGAATTTGAAGCTAGATAACAAAAAACATTGGTACAATTGTCTTGAACGTTACGCGTTGTTTGTTTGAGTATGTTTAGTTTTTTTGCTTTTCTTTTTTCTATCTTTATTTTCTCATATTGCATTACGTTATGTATGTTGCTTTGAGTCAGTCCTTTTAGTATGCACAATATTTTATTATGGATTTTCATGTGATTTTACACTTTTAGTGCATGCTCATATAAAATAAGAGTTTCTCTTGACATATGATCATCATGTAAAAATGATGATGATAAAAATTTGTTACTATGCCTATGCTTGTTATCTGCTATGAAGGCTATTCTCCATCAATCTATCTAATTTTCTTCCATCATTTTTTTCCATTTTTCTTCAATTCACCAATGGGGCAACAGGACTTAGTTATCATCCCTTCTCATCCTATCCCATTTTTTCCCACATCACTTAGGGAAACATGGATTTATTTTCCTACTCACTCCTTCCCCCTTATTTCTTCCTTCTTATTTTCCTTCATTTTTTGATCTTCGATCGACCTCTTCCATCACCCCATCGACACTCGAGAGGCATCCTTCATTCTACTAATTTTTCTTCTATTCCTTCAAAATTTACTTGTCTATAATTGTCTACTATCTTTGAAGTAGTGTCACTTACGCCACCCAAAGAGGGGAAAATGTAGACACCTAAAATCTACCTACACAATTTTAATACTAAAATTGTACTAATTACCCTCTTTCTCATCATTTCCATTATAATTAGTGATTTCGCTAATTAATAATATTCCCTTCATTTGGTCAATTAATGACAATTCATTAATTAACTAGCATTTTCCCCATTCTGGATGCCAATTAACGACACTTCATTAGTTATAATCCTCTATAATCAATTAATTAAGTATATTAGTTAATTAAGCCTTTGTTAACTTTGTATTTGATTAATAAACTTTCTTATTAATTAAATAACCCTTTTAAATCTCTAAATCCCACCTATTTCCTCTAAATCATCTCTAAAATAGTTTTTAAGCTTATCTAGCCTATTAATTAATCCTAGTTGATTAATTAAATCATCTCCAACTCCCATGAGTTGTTAATTCTAATCAATTCTTTCTAATCATGTTTATCCCTTCTAATTATACTTTATCCTTTATCCCACATTCATTAGGTTTCTATTACACTACACTTTTGATAGTATTTGTAGACATCTAAAATGTCAACATGATTAATTACAATTAATTTGTCCATGCAAATATCCCAACATCACCCATAAAATAATTAATCGCAAGATTAATTATTATTATTAATCCATTTTATCATAATTACCCTTTTATCATTTTATCATCATCATCATTCCATTATTAATCATTTTAATTCATCCTATATCCCATTTTTATCATTAATCTCATTAATCCATTATTATATTCTATTAATCCTTATTATCATTTACTAGGAATTTAATATTCCTACATCTACCTACCCACCTACCCACCTACCCTACACATCCCTACACATAGCCTTTTGATCAAATCACATCCCAAATCATATTTATTTAACCTAATATAATCATAATCTAATCACATCATCACACCTCTAAATCTAGAGGCTTATATTTCTAGAAGCCTCTCTAAACTTCCCTCCAATTCAAAATTTAAAAAAAAACTCCAACTCTCCATTGAATCTTCTCTCAAATTCTAGAAATCTCCATTCTAGAATTCTCCATTCTTCTCATGCATCCTCCACCCTTGATTTAAATCCAACTTGGCTCAATCTTAGCCATTGAATCCTCCACCCACAAGCTATAAATCAATCTCTCCTCCTCCATGAGAGCTAATTTTTCAAATCCATATAAAAATATGCTCTTTTATTCATCTAATCAATCCATCAATCATCATTCATCAATCAAGCTAAGAAATCAAAGGGAGGTGCTTCCCAAGTGCATCCACAACAAAATCTGAAGCAAGAAATCAAGTTCAATCAACAATCCATCCATTTGAGCGCATCCAAAGCAACAAGGAAGGAAGAATTCAACTTGTAGGTAAGTGCAGGTATATTTCTCTTCCCTCCTTCCATCTATCTCAATCTAAGGTAAAAATTAGAATTGTTAGTTTAGGAATTAGTTTATTTAATTTCTTAGTTTTCATTTACATACTAACACCTATTTTTTGTTTATAGTGATTATTATTGGCATATTACTAAGAGCATTATCCATTGTTAGAATAGCTTCTTCATCTTTGCATCCACTCTTCTCATATGTGAGTAGTAAAGAAAGATCCAAACATGGACATTAAACCATTTTGGTGAGATTCTTTCCTCACTTAGAGATAACATTCATTTGATTGCTTATGATCAAGATAGGTTCATAATAAGAGAAATTATACACATACAAAGCACATCTAAATTTTAGGAGTATTACTGAAATGAAAAAGTGTTTTTCGTTGTTGATGCATTCTATTAGCTTTCCTCTCTAAGTTTTATCATGGTGTTTTTGGTAAATTATATAGGTTAGGATACTACTTGGTGTTAGTTTCCTTCATTAACTTAGCTTCATTTATTAGATGAACACAATATGTTAACATATGTCAATGGTCACAAATGCAATGTTTTGCGTTGTTCCTTTTCATGTTTACCTCCAATCCATTCGAAAAACATTTTTTTCTTGTGTGCTCCTTACTTATTACCAAAATTTCCATTTTAGTCCCCATTGAGGTCTCTTAATGTTTGAATGGCATAAAATCCCTTCCGAAAATATAGTTTTTCGAACTTGGTCATTTTTCACCTTTCTTGGGTTGGGCGCAATTTTCTTTCATGTTACATCAATCAAAATTACACCCCCTCTATTCCTTTGGCACAGATTTGGGAGTGTCAACACTCCAAATGTTGCACCACTCCATGTTGCACCTATCAAAGGTGTGCCATGGCACATGTGCCAACTTGTCAACATTCAAAATGTTGTGCCCCTTCATGGTGTGCAAGGCACTTTGAAAACATGATGTCGGCACTTCCAAAGCTATGCATATGGCACAAATATTTTTGTGTCGACATCTCCCTATGTGCGCCATAGAAAAAGTTGGTGGCACATTTATTACACCTTTTGCTATATATAGGCGTGTCGACCTGTCATTTTCACAATTCAAAAACATGTGAAAAATTTATTCCTCTGTACTTGTCAGCATTCCTGTCAGCCCTGCGTGTTGCCATTTGTCGCATTCATGGATCCCACATCATCTCCTTTATCGTTATATATTCCTGGTAAGTGGCCTTTACTTTTCTTGTGGCTTTGTTATGGTTTTTTCTATTGGTTTAGGTGATTAGGATTGATAAATAACAATGAACCTAAGAAGATAATGCAATCCCAACCCGTTTTGTAATCCAAAATACTCAACTCCAAACCGTTCTCCGTCCTCCTTCCAGATCTATAAATTTGGAGGACCTCTGCCATGAAACTACTCAAACTTTTTCCCTACTTTGCTGGATTTTTTCCCCTTGCCATCAAAAAAATCCGACCGAAAGAGTGAAAAATCATATATTTTTGCAAAAAAACCCACTATTTTTCCTTTCGCAAGTCTATCATTATTGTTACATCAAGCACAGTCGCGCCATTGGCGCATTGTCCTAGCATGCAACATTAGCCTTCTCCACGCCTTGTAAAAACTCAAAAATTCCTTAGGTGCAAGTGCAGGCTGCAAGCACATATATAGCTACAACAACATCTGAATGTTGTGTAAAACCTTCTCGTGCCACGCAAAGCTAAACCCTTGGCGCACCTCACCTTAATGTTGCATCTACCACATATGCACCAATGGCGCACCCTGAGACCTTGCTACACCAAATAAATTTGTGCCCAGTTAAAACCCTTCATATGGTGCAAGTGCACATCCATTGACACCAACATCTGAATGTTGTGTGTAGTATTTTCATGCCCCGCGCCCCTTTTGGCATTGTTTCCTCCCATGCAACACTTTCCCAAAGTGTGCCTTGCTTTTCTGAGACCCTACAGCCTGCAGTAGAGCTGTGCCTTGCACCCAGAGACTCATAAATTACTAACTTTTCATTCTGTAAGCTTTGATGGATGACTTAACAACTAACATGGCTCTTCTGCGATGGACTTCCCTGATTCTTCTTGTAGATCAACAAAGCTGAACTCAGATTCACACATGTCTTCATCGAGTAAGAAGCCAACCAAGTCCAAGGGTAAAGCCAAGCTAATGGAAGAAGAAATGAAATATAAATACCAAAGGGTCAGGATGCCTGAATCCCTTGCAGAGTGTGACCTAGATATCAGAGATTCAGAACTTGGCCACATTGACATGGAGGACTTCTGGGCTAGAACCAAGAAGGTCACAGGAAGCCCATGGATGGATAAATTGGTTGGCAGTAGTGGTCTGCACTTTGCTGCAAGGATTCCCGTGAGCACAATCAACAACGAGTTCATGATGTTAGTGGGCCGTTGTTACAATAAAGACACAAGATGTGTCGAAAATGAGAAGGGTGAGGTAATAATCAACCTCACTACCGGCATTTTGAGATCATGTTGGGTATCCCTCACCACTGACATTTTGTAGCAGTAAGCCAAGAGGACTGCATGAAGACATGGAATGAAAATGAAGACAAATGCATGCAGCTGATGAATGAGGTATACCTCAAAAACAAGAAGGTGGTAAGTAGGTGGCCACAAGTCATTCATCGTAGTGACTTTTAGAGGAGTTGAGTGACACCATCACCTTCCTGAGTAGGGTGTTTGGGCTTCCTGATGCCCATTACTTTCATAAGTGGATGCTCAAGATATTTAGAAACAATGAGCAAAAATGTTCCTGATCAACGTTTTGAATGGGGAGAGATTATCAGCAGCACAATCTCAGAAGCTTCAACAACTTTCAACAACTGGGAAGTTCTATATGAACTCCTACGTGGTATATATGCTTGTTGCCTCAGAGAGGGACTACCCAACATTGAGTCGGTATGGGGTATGGCCCCAGGTCAAAATATATGAGTACTATCTAGAGTTAAACTGGAAAACATACATAGCACAATTCAGCAAAATCAATGATGCCTTCTTCTACGGTGTCATCTGCCTCTTGAGGCCTAATATGACTCATGGTTAGATGACCAAAAGTGTGGTATCCACCATAGAGAAGTGGGGAGCGTTATTCACGTAATTCCCCACTTTCACCTATCTCAGAGCCACCAACTTCTTGGGAGAGCCCACCAAATTGCCGAGGTATGCGGGACCCAAGCTGATCCTATTGGAGCTATCTAGACAACTTATCACATACCATGAGAAGTGTTTGAAAAGAAAGAAGGGTGGAACTCCATTCCCCCTCACAAGTGGGTAGGTACACCTGCACTTCACAAAGCAAAGCCCGGGAAATGTTTGCAGAGCTTGAATTTCTCAACTTAAAGCATAATTTCCTAGTGAGGCCAACCTTTGATCCTCGTGATTGCCTTCCAAGGGAAAAGCTCGATCCAATTCACATCCCTCAGATCGAAGATATCTACATCGATCTATATCATGAAGTCGAGCTCAGATGAAAGGATCACTCTCGATTGGCCCTGGCAGAGATCATTCAATATGGTGTGGCCATTGTCCCAAAGGGCTTCCAAGAAACTGATCAAGAGGTTGATCAGGTTTATCTAGACATGGATGGGGACAATTGGCGCATTTTTTAAATTGATAGAAACAAGGCACCTCAGACTATTGAGGAAAGGGTCAAAGGCACTCTGCAGCTGCACCGAGCATTGGTGCAAGAAAAATAGTCTCATCTACCTTGGAGTAGACTTTACCACGTCTCCCTTGGGTAATGCACCCACCAAGCCAAAGCACTTGCCTAAAGGAAAAGGAAAAGATAAAGAGGGAGAGACAAGCACTTGCTCAGAGGAAATTCTGAGAGCCCTCCTTTCGCCACCGAGGAGCAGGTAGTAAGCTGATATCCCCAAAGAAGAAGAAGTGGTAAGTGCTCCAATGGGCACATCCACTCAGGATGTTGCCACTACTACAACTGGTGAGGTTCCCACCATCCCCTCTCCCGCTCCTCCTTCCCCTCCTCATGTCACTCAACCAACCACTCCTTTGGTTGTGTCTTCTCCCCCATCTTCTACCATTCCCCCTCCCTCTTCCTCCATCTTCTCTTCCCTCGCGGATCTGTCCCCTAGCATTTCTTCCCTCATCTCACAGATCCCTTCCACCCCCACGGTTTCCTCTCCTATAGTGACTCCTACCCCGTGAGAGCATTGGAGGGTTGGCTTCTTTCTCAATGCCACCACCAAGTGTCTCGACACATTTCCCCGTGTCCACTGTAGTTGCTCCTTCTTCCACCCCCATTTCCTCTTCTTCCTCTGGTCCCACTCCCCTAAGTCTAGAATGGATCTCCAAACACCTGAGTCAGCACAAGAGGAAAGTCCCTATTGCACCTATGGACTTCTCCATTATTCCAACTAAAGGGGCTAAGAAGAAAAAGGCTATAACCCACTTCTCTAAAAGCACTTCAGGTGAAAGAGTTATGGAGATCGCATACCCTGATCCCACAAAGGAGAAAAAGATCTGTCTCCTACATAGATTTTATAGTGACTCAAGTCACAATGGGAACATCCTCAGAAAGCCTACAAGGAGAGGCCTTATCTGCAGTGGATGCCCTTTGCAAAAAGCTTCAAGAAGAAAAGGAAGAGAAGAGAATATTAAAAGAACAAAACAAGCATCTTCTCCAAGCCCTGCAAAAGATGGGCAATGCACCTCCTGTAGCTGCCACCGAAACTCCTGAAGCCCTTAGTCAGGAGAAGATAAATGAGTATGCCAAGATTGGTGAGCAAGGTGTAGCAGTGTCCACCGCTGAGAGAGAGAAGATCCTCAAAGATAGTGAGGAAGTGATTATAAAGTTCACAGAGTTGTATCAAAATATAGATCAAGCTAACAAGGAACTCCAGGCAATAGTAGGACCTATCTCCGAAGAGTTGGACCATGCCAAGTTACAACACGAGACATTCCAGAAGATGCTCGACTACCCAGTCAATGACTTAATGAAATTTGGCATCTTTGATCACCCGAGAGCACCCAACAAAGTCCTTGCTGCTCTAGACTATCGGGTTGACCAAATGGAGTTTGTCTTGGAGAAAATAGACAAAATCAAGGAGGAAGCCTGGATGCAATGCATCAAATGGAGTAGATCATCTTAAGGATGTCTCCAGGTTTTCTCACCCCATCATACACCTTGAGGAAGGTAGATGATACTATTCAATTTTCAAGGAGATCGCGTCGCAGGGTTTAGCTTCAAAAGCCACTTTTGATATAGAATCTATCAACAACCTTCTGGCCTGCCATGACTTTGTTGGATACCTGATGGAGGTAGGTAATGAATACTTCAAACTCCGGAAAGACTCAGAGATGAATGGGAGACTTACGAAGTCATCGGGGATCACACCAAGGGTCCCGCTCAGGATCAACTTCAAACGATGGTCAAGCAAGTTCATGGAGTATCGAGCTCAATTTCACATTTCCTCTCCTGAGCAAAAAGTAGGACACTCCTTTCCAGCCAAGGGATGATGATGAATAGGCTCCTTCCTCCTAGGATTTATCCCATTTTTGTAAAATATTTAAAAGAATGTTGGCACAAATGATGACATCATCCATGTTGCATCATGAGATGTTGTTATCCACAAAATTGCCCCAAAGTCAACTTTTGACTTTTAAATATTTTGTAGATATTTTGTAAATAGTTGTTGGCTCCTTTTTGTCTTCTTTCTCCTTCTCCTTCTATAAATACTGGAATGCTTGTTGTATTCCGTGTGAGAAAATTTGTATGAAAAATAGAGTGAGGAGAGAAAGACTTTGAGAGCCTTTCTTGTAACAAAACATTATTAATACAAAATTGAGACTTTGTGTTGAATTCCTGTGTTATGTGTTAGATCTTTCTTAAGTTAGATCTGCATGCTTATTCTATTGGATTCACCTATATTTTGTCATTTGTTTATCAGTATTGCTTTGTTTGTTTATGTGAGTAAGTTTGGCTCTGTTTACTACCAGCCTAAAACATAAACCCTCTGACCTTTCTACTTTGGAATTCATTTCTTTTCTCCCTTCAGATCCACCTTTCTTCCATTCCTTCCTTCATTCCTTTCTGTTCTTCATCGGAACTATTTCCACGGGATGAGATCCCAAACCCCCTTGAAGGTAGAATATTATAAGACTTGCACATAGATTCCTGCTGGTAGAATAGCAATAAACTAGTTTCACTTTGTTGTCTCAAAGAGGGGCTATGCCCTGCACACTGTTGGCTGTCTATCCATAGATCTGCCCACCCGATGATTTTGGACCAACAGTTTTTGGTGACTCTACTGGGGAAAGAACCAGATCTATGTGAATGTTATGTTAGCTAAAGACACCAACATTTTTAAAGTTGGTGAGGAGACTAAGAAAATAGATAAAACTGTAAAAATCACTACCTGTTTGCAAATCTTAACTCTTTGTTTAAAATCCAATTTTTTTGCAAAAGTGATCCAAACTGAAAATTTTCTTCAGAGATCCATAGATCTGGACCAGTTAGAAACCTTTAGTTCATTTGAGTTTTTATAAAAACCCGTATATTTCCGTAGATATGAGATCTTGATATTTTTACAAATATTTTCAAACCCTTGCAAAAAGTCAAATCTAAGATCCGAAAATCAGCTTACTAAGTTAACCATTATTTTATCCTCGCTAATCTTTGTCATTAAACCATAATCGGTTTTCAAAAGAGGGATAAAATTAAATATTTAGAAAAGTACATGCTGCTGATTTTTGTCAGAAAAATCAGAAAATCAGCAAGTACAAACAAAAAGAGTTTTTAAATCTGCTCTAAAATCATTGCAGATCTGAAAAGATACACTGGCGGGTGAGCCATTTACCCGTAGTAGGAGAGCTCATGGAGAAGTTGATCCTATTTTTGATCTACTTCAAAGGCACAACTTCAGTATTACACCAGCACGCTTCACATCGCTGAGTTCAGCTAATCGGTCAGCCAGAAGTGCCTCGCCTCCACGAAAGAACCGGTTTTCACAAGGAGCCTCCACATCCCTTTGCAGTGCTCTGTTACTCAGTGGAACCACACTTCCGGCTCACGTCCTCTTTCTAGCTTTTCAAATGGTAGTACCATGGGGAAATGCTATGGGCCCTCTTGCATTGCCGCATCCAGTTCACATGCACTCCCTCATGGAAACCACAAGAATTTCCCAAGATTTGATGGGAGTGGAAATCAAAGCATGGATTCACATATATCTGCATTCATTATGTCATGCAAGCATCCTAGATGTGACCCATGAAGATGTGTCGGTACGCCTCTTTCTAGAGACCTTGCAAGGACCCTGCAGCAGAGAATGGTTCCAACATTTGCCGGCCGGATCTATCACCAGTTGGGCCACATTACGAACTGTGTTTGAAGATAGGTATAAGCCTTTCAGAAGATGCATTTGCATTACTATCAAAGATCACTCACTTAAAGAAGGAGGCCAATGAAACCATGCATGATTTTATCACCCATTTCAATTGATTAACTGTGTGCCACTGCCATGTTGCCAACACCAGAAAATCAAAAGTGTTTCTTTGTGAATGCCATGAGCTCAAGAGTAAGTTTCTTACTCTTACAAGAACAAATCACCACCTTGGTCCTCACTCAAGCTATGGCCATTCGGATAGAAGACAACCTACTTATATCTGGTGAGTTAAAATGAGAGTCATCCAAGCCTAAGGCTTCAACTCCTTCTCAAGCCACTTCATCAGATCCGGCATTCCAGAAGATGGCAAATGACTTGCTCGCATTAAAAAAGCAATTAGCTCAAGCTTCATCCTCCTCTCCATACCGGGATATTCCACGAGAACTTCACTCCCAACAATGCCCCACAAAGGCCGTGTTTTCCTACAACTGCTGCTCCAAGGTTAGCACTTGAGGCCCTCGGTCAATGCCCTGGTTGAGATCGAAGAAGAGGAGAAAATTTATGAAGAACCTTCATCGCAAGGTGAAGATGATCAAGATGTCGGTGAACCGACTGGTGACTCTACAATCGGGTATATGGAATTTGAAGATGAGAATCTGATGAAGAAGAGGGTACCCAAGGGTATGCAAGTGGATAGTCATATGTTGTTTTCACCCGCTCACAAGGAAAAGAAGTAGAAGTTGCTGCCAGGATACAAAAAGAGAAGGTTGTGTCGAACACGCCTCCAACCATTGCTAAAAGAGGTAATCCTCTTCCTGCTCAACCTCCTATTAAGCCTTTTACGAAGAAATATTTTCCTCCCATCTCTCCTCCAAATCAGCCTTCTTCTGTTTCCATAAAGACCAGTAACCCTACCCTACCATCGTGAAATGAAGGACTCATTCCTTCATCAACGCACCCTTGGTCGCATTCGACATAGTCGATCATGCTAAAAAGACCAAGATTCAAATGTCTGAAGTTGAATATCTTCAGTCTAACCCGAGAAAGCTTGTAAGATTAACCGAATATATCAAAGCCAAGCTGTCCCCTCTCCTGTCTCCCAAAAGGAATCCTTTCCACTCCTCCTGCATCTCGCATAAATGTTGCCTCGACTTCCGCATCAGGAAAAATTGAACCTTTTTATCTCTCCCTCCTAATCAATGGTCACAAACTAAGCAACTACATAATTGATTTTGGGGCTTCGATAATGTCATGCTAGTGAAGGTCACCCATGCTTTGGGCCTCACTCTTACTAAGCCTTTCGGTAGATGTTACTCCATGGAAACCAAACAGGTTCCATTAATTGGTCAAATCAAAGATGCACAGTTCACATTTGCAGCGTTCCCAGAGAAAAGGGTAAAGATGACCATCCTCGTTTGTTGATATCCCAAGCAGCATATGGAATTCTACTAGGGAGAAGCTTTTGTAGAGAAGTTGGTGGAGAGATTCATATGGACTGGTCCAAAGCCAGAATCCCCGTCAAGGGTGTAATGTAGACATTGGAGCCTGAATCACAAAAGAAGTACCTAGTCACCAATTCTGATGACCCCAAAGCCCAAATTCTCTTCGAATCATCAGGGATGGGGAACTACTTCTTATCCACTGAGTCTGATAAAATGGATGTTCTCATCCAGGAGGAGGACCTTAACAAGATATGGACACTGTAGTTTGATGGTAGTTGTGCAAATGAGTGGATGTGGCGTTGGAGCTGTCCTGATATCTCTCTGAAGAGGAGATTTTTCCTCTTTCTTTCAAATTGTAGTTTTTCAATACAAACAATACTACTGAGTATGAATCTTTGTTACTCGGTATGCAAGCTACAAAAGAAAGAGGAATCAAGAACCTAAAAGTACAAGGTGATGCTGAACTGATCGTCAACTAGGTAAAAGGGGTGTACCAAGTGAAAAATGACAGACTCAGGCACTACCGCAATGCAAGTATGGGACAACATTGAGGAATTTGATGCTTTCTCAATAAAATCCATTCCAAGAGCTCAAAATGACATGGCCGATTCATTGGCCATCTCAGCATCTCTTATGCTCCCTCACCCAGGGTTGAAAATAGACACATATACCATTGAGGTAGTCTTCCGCCCAAGCGTGCAGATAATTCTTCAAGCACTGGTAGGTATTCAACGATGACAATCAGCTTATTGCCTTTCTAGAGAAAGTAGAAAATTTCAATGAGCTTCATTTTGAAGGATCTACTTCTGCATGCCGTGAATCTATCACTGGTCAAGTGAATGAATCAAAAGAAGGTGATGGCATATGTCAGCTCAGGGGAAATAAAATTCCAAAGGGTTTAGTCTCTCTAGAATGATTGTTTGACAAACATGATCATTTTGTCAAGAAGAAGTGACAAGATGATCCTAACTCCTCTCAGAGACCGAATCGGTCAACTTGGGTACTGTAGAAGATCCGTAGTTTGTGAACATCGGGAAATGTTGTACACCGAAGAAAAGTGGAAGTTTGTCAAATTGCTGAAGAAATATATGGACGTATTGGCATGGTCTTATGCCGATCTAAAGTCTTTCAAGCCAAAGGACGTTCAACATGACATCCCGTTAAAGGATGATGTCAAACCCTTTCACCAAAAATAGAGACATTACAATCCCAAGATCTCGGGTACCATCAGGTGGAAATATAGAAAATGTTGGATGTGAGAATCATCTTTCCTATCCATCATAGTACTTGGGTCACAAACATTGTACCAGTATGAAAGAAGAATGGCGAGATACGCATATGCGTAGATTTTTGCAATCTGAATCAGGCGTCCTTGAAGGACAACTACCCGCTGCCCATAATGGATCAAGTTCTACAGGCAGTAACCGGTTCAGAGATGTTGTCCATGCTTGATGGTTTTTGGGCTATAATCAGATGAAGTCTCACCTGAAGACCGATTCAAAATGGCATTCACTACTCCCTGGGGCACATTCACCTACACAGGATGCCTTTTGGCTTGACCAATGTTGGTGCCACCTTTCAGTGAGTGATGGACTTCACATTCAAAGGTATGATGGGAAAGGTCATCATAGTTTATTTGGATGACTTAACTATGTGTTCTCAAAAAAGTGAAGTGATCATTGTGATCATTTGGAGCAAGTATTGATTAGATGTCGAGAACACGGGATTTCCCTAAATCCAAAAAAGTCTATTTTGGGGTCACTGAAGGAAAGTTGTTGGGACACGTTGTCAGCAAGGAAGGAACAAAGATAGATGTCGAAAGGGTTAAGGCTATTCAGAGCCTTACCTTACCCACAAGCAAGACCGGTGTTCACTCTTCTTCGGAAAGGTGAATTTTCTCAGACGCTTTGTTCCCGACTTCGCTGAAAAGACTCATCACATATCAAATATGATGAAAGGGTCACAAAATTTCTAGTGGAGAAGAAGGAAAGGCATCATTCGAGGATATAAAAGCCTCCATTTGCCCATGCACCCGTCCTGGTATGTCCCGACTTCTCCAAGGATTTTATCATGTATAGTTATGCATCTGTGCATACTGTATCAACCATCTTAATGCAAAAGAACTTTGAGGATGTTGAATCCCCAATCACTTTCATGAGCTCCCCTCTCAAGCCTCATGAATTGAAGATGTCTCAGTTAGAAAAACATGCCTCGCACAGTGGTCAAAGTAGTCAAGAACTTCCGGTACTACATCCTAAACTCTCATACGGTAGTGTTGGTTCCTGACATGGTAGTTAAGTCTATCCTAACTCAACAGGAGTTAGGAAGCTTACGAGGGAATTGGATCGCAAAGGTCCAGGAGTATGATCTAGACATAAAACCAACCAAGCTGGTAAGAGGCAAGGGCCTATGTCAGCTTATGGCTGAAAACAAAGATTCAGAGGTCCCTAAAGAGGAAGTTGATTGCATCGACGATGGAGCGCAAGGCCAGCTGGAGAAAGCTGATTCTCTACCTATGGTTCTATTTGTTGTGACTAGCGATGAATGGTATTCAAACATTGCTTTCTTTCTCACTTACGGTGAGTGCCAACTCATCTAACTTCAAAGGAAAAGTGGACTGTAAAGCTCAGGGCAGCTAGATATGTCATATGGGATGAAGGTTTATACAAGTGTGGTATTGATGGCATCTTCTTGTGATGCGTTGACAAACCACAGCAGATCAAATTGCTTGAAAATTTTCATGACTCGGCTGTGGCGGTCATTTCTCCTCATCGTAACAACACATAAGATCATCGGGCTAGGTATTATTGGCCAACACTATTTCAGGATACATACCACTGGGTAGCAAAATGTGAGCTCTGCCAACAGTTTGTTGGCAAACCAAAATTGGTTGCTTTTCCCCTCAGGCCCGTCATTATTGATGAACCATTCAGGAAATGGGGAATTGAATTTATCAGAGCACTACATCCCCAATCAAGTGTTGGACATAGTTATGTCCTAACAACAACAGATTACTTCACCAAATGGGTGGAGGCCATACCTGTTAAGAATGCCACCTCTGAAGTTGTTTGTAACTTCATCAAAGAAAATATCATCGTGAGGTTTGGCATCCCACACAAGATCAGTTGTTGATAATGCTTCCAACTTCTCCTCATGGGAAGTTATCGGTTTTTTCTATGAATACGGGATAACCTTGGCCCATGCCTCAGATTATTACCCCCAGGGAAATGGTCAGGTAGAATCCAGTAATAAGAACCTAGTGACCATCATACGGAAGCTAGTCGATGAGAATCAATGGTCCTGGCACAAGTCATTGTATGATGCTTTGTGGGCAGACCGTATTACTCGAAGAGATCTCTCGGTATGTCACCTTTTCAAGTGTTATATGGAATCGACGTTGAGCTCCCCATTTCGTGGAACTCCCTGCTCTACGCTTGGCACGAGCGATCGAGGATGAGACTTTCCAGAATTCTCTAGAAAAGAGGATCATGTATCTAACAGAACTTGAAGAAAAGAGAGTAAGGGTGGTCGACAGGATCACCGAACATCAGAATCAAGTCAAGAGACTATTCGATAAAAAGGCTAAGTAGAGGGATTTCCAGGTGGGAGATCTCGTCCTTTTATGGGACAAGTGAAGAGAGCCAAAGGGCATGCATGGGAAATTTGACTCTCTTTGGAGAGGGCCTTTCAAGATCAAGTAGCTCAATGGAGAGAATAGCTTCTATCTCTCATATCTGGATGGAACTGAGCTCCCGCTTCCCTATAGTGGGCAACATCTCAAAATATTCAGGAAGTAGAGCTTGCTCTCTTCTTTTTGTACAGTTTGCTTTAGTTGTGTGTTTTTTTTTTGTCGTGTTTTTTTTTGTTGGTTGTGTGTTTTCCTTCCTTTTTCATCGCCCTTGTTTTTGACTCTCCAAGCCCAATGGATAGGCACATGTTGATCTGGGATTCTCTACCCTTAAGCTTTGCTCAAAGTTAGTCCCCAGAAAGAGCCAGTTGTTATCCTGTAAAATTGACAAGGGCAATTTTGTAGGTAACCATACCAAAATTTCCATTTTGGTCCCCCGTTGAGGTCTCTTAACATTTGGAATGGCATAAAATCCCTTTTAGAAAATCTAGTTTTTAGAACTTGGTCATTTTCAACCTTTTTGGGTTGGGCATAGTTTTCTTTCACGTTACATCAAACAAAATGCTGCCCCCTATATTCCTTTGGCGCATTCTATTGAGTGTCAACATTCCAAATGTTGCCTCTTAATGTTGCACCTGTCAAAGGTGTGCCAAGGCGCATGCGCCAACTTGTCAACACTCCAAATGTTGCGCCCCTCAATGGTGTGCCAAGGTGAAAACGTGTGTCGACACTTCAAAAGCTGTGCCATGGCGCAAATATTTTTGTGTCGACATCTCCCTAAGTGCGCCATAGAAAAAGTTGGTGGCACATTTATTACACCTTTTGCTATATATATAGGTGCGTCGACCTGTCATTTTCACAATTCAAAAAAATGTGAAAAATTTATTCCTCTGTACTTTTCAAGCATTCTATCGACCTGCGTGTTGCCATTTGTCACGTTCGTGGATCCCACATCATCTCCTTTATCATTATATATTCCTGGTAAGTGGTCCTTGCTTTTCTTGTGGCTTTGTTGTTTTTTTCTGTTGGTTTAGGTGATTAGGATTGTTAAAAATAACAATGAACCTAAGAAGATAATGTAATCCCAACCCATTTTGCAAATCCAAAATACTCAACTCCAAAATTTTTATCCTCCTTCCAGATCTAAAAATCTAGAAGGACCTCTAAATGAAACTACTCAAACTTTTTCCTCCTCCCCTAGCTTTTCAAAATTTTTTGAAAGAGCCATCAAAAACCACAAAGCAAAAGAGTGAAAATCATATATTTTTGCAAAACAGCCCACTATTTTTCCTTCAAGCACAAGTTTCATTGTTGTTACATCAAACACGCGTGCACCATTGGTGCATTGTCCCCTGCATGTGGCACAACATTAGCCTTCTCCGCGCCTTGTAAAAAAAACTCAAAAAAATTCCTTAGCGCAAGCGTAAGTGCAAGCGCATGCATATACAACTAACAACAACATCTGAATGTTGTGCAAGTCCCTTCTCATGCCATTTCTTGCAAGCTAAACCCTTGGTGCACCTCACCTTAATGTTGCATCATAATACCACATATACCACCATGATGCATGGCGCACCCGAGACCTTGCTACACCAAATAAAAATTTGTGCCCAGTTAAAAACCTTCATATGGCAAGTGCACATCCATCCATTGACACCAACATCGAATGTTGTGTGTAGTCTTTTCGCATGCCCCGCGCCCCTTTTGGCATTGTTTTCTCCCATGCAACACTTTCCCAAAGTGTGCCTTGCTTTTTTGAGACCCCTGCAGCCTGCGTAGTAAAGCTGCGCCTTGCACCCAGAGACTCATAAATTGCTAACTTTTCATTCTGTAAGCTTTGATGGATGACTTAATAGCTAACATGGCTCTTCTGTGATGGACTTCCCTGATTCTTCTTGTAGATCAACAACTGAACTCAGATTCACACATGTCTTCATCGAGTAAGAAGCCAACCAAGTCCAAGGGTAAAGCCAAGCTAACAGAAGAAGAAATGAAATATAAATACCAAAGGGTCAGGATGCCTGAATCCCTTGCAGAGTGTGACCTGGATATCAGAGATTTAGAACTCGGCCACATTGACATGGAGGACTTCTGGGCTAGAACCAAGAAGGTCACAGGTAGCCCATGGATGGATAAATTGGTTGGCAGTGGTCTGCACTTTGCTGTAGGGATTCCCGTGAGCGCAATCAACAACGAGTTCATGATGTTGGTGGGCCATTGTTATAATAAAGACACAAGATGTGTCGAAAATGAGAAGGGTGAGGTAATAATCAACCTCACTGCCCTGACATTTTGAGATCATGTTGGGTATCCCTCACCACCGACATTTTGTAGCAGTAAGCCAAGAGGATTGCATGAAGACATGGAATGAAAATGAAGACAAATGCATGCAGCTGATGAATGAGGTATACCTCAAAAACAAGAAGGTGGTAAGTAGGTGGCCACAAGTCATTCATCGCAGTGACTTTTCAGAGGAGTTGAGTGACACCATCACTTTCTGAGTAGGGTGTTTGGGCTTCCTGATGCCCATTACTTTCACAAGTGGATGCTCAGATATTTAGAAACAATGAGAAAAAATTCTGATCAACGTTTTGAATGGGGAGATTATCAGCACAATCTCAATCTCGAAAGCTTCAACAACTTTCAACAACTGGGAAGTTCTATATGAACTCCTACGTGGTATATGTTGTTGCCTCAGAGAGGGACTACCAAGCATTGAGTCGGTATGGGGTATGGCCCCAGGTCAAATATATGAGTATTATCCAGAGTTAAACTGGAAAATAGCATAGCACAATTCAAGCAAAATCAATGATGCCTTCTTCTATGGCGTCATCTACCTCTTGAGGCCTAATATGACTCACGGTCGGATGACCAAAAGTGTGGTATCCACCAGAGAAGTGGGGAGCGTTATTCATGCAATTCCCCACTTTCACCTATCTCAGAGCCGCCAACTTCTTGGGAGAGCCCACCAAATTGCCGAGGTATGCGGGACCCAAGCTGATCCTATTGGAGTTGTCTAGATCAACTTATCACATACCATGAGAAGTGTTTGAAAAGAAAGAAGGGTGGAACTCCATTCCCCCTCACAGTGGGTAGGTACACCTGCACTTCACAGAGAAAAGCTCGGGAAATGTTTGCAGAGCTTGAATTGCTCAACTTAAAGCATAATTTCCAGTGAGGCCAACCTTTGATCCTCGTGATTCCTTCCAAGGGAAAAGCTCGATCCAATTCACGTCCCTCAGATCGAAGATATCTACATCGATCTATATCATGAAGTCGAGCTCAGATGAAAGGATCACTCCCAATTGGCCCTAGCGATAGAGATCATTCAATATGGTGTGGCCATTGTCCCAAAGGGCTTCCAAGCAACTGATCAAGAGGTTGATCAGGTTTATCTAGACACGGATGGGGACAATTGGCCATTTTTGAAATTGATAGAAACAAGGCACCTCAGACTATTGAGGAAAGGGTCAAAGGCACTCTGTCAGTGCACTGAGCATTGGTGCAAGAAAAATAGTCTCATCTACCTTGGAGTAGACTTTACCATGTCTCCCTTGGGTAATGCACCCACCAAGCCAAAGCACTTGCCTAAAGGCAAAGGAAAAGATAAAGAGGGAGAGACAAGCACTGCTCAGGAGGAAATTCCTGAGAGCCCTCCTTCCACCGAAGAGAGCAGGTAGTAAGCCTGATATCCCTAGAGAAGAAGAAGTGGTAAGTGCTCCAATGGGCACATCCACTCAGGATGTTGCCACTACTACAATTGGTGAGGTTCCCATCATCCCTCTCCCACTCCTCCTTCCCCTCCTCATGTCACTCAACCAACCACTCCTTTGGTTGTGTCTTCTCCCCATCTTCTACCATTCCCCCTCCCTCTTCCTCCATCTTCTCTTCCCTCGCGGATCTGTCCCCAACATTTCTTCCCTCATCTCATAGATCCCTTCCACCCCCATGGTTTCCTCTCCTACAGTGACTCCTACCCCCATGAGCATTGGAGGGTTGGCTTCTTTCTCAATGCCACCACCCGAGTGTCTCGACACATTTCCCGTGTCCACTGTAGTTTCTCCTTCTTCCACCCTCGTTTCCTCTTCTTCCTCTGGTCCCACTCCCCTAAGTCTAGAATGGATCTCCAAACACCTAAGCCAACATAAGAGGAAAGTCCCTATTACACCTATGGACTTCTCTCGTTATTCCAACTAAAGGGGCTAAGAAGCAAAAGGCTATAACCCGCTTCTCTAAAAGCACTTCAGGTGAAAGAGTTATGGAGATCGCATACCCTGATCCCACAAAGGAGAAAAAGATCTGTCTCCTATAGATTTTATAGTGACTCAGGTCACAATGGGAACATCCTCAGAAAGCCTGCAAGGAGAGGCCTTATCCGCAAGTGGATGCCCTTTGCAAAAAGCTTCAAGAAGCAAAGGAAGAGAAGAGAATATTAAAAGAACAAAACAAGCATCTTCTCCAAGCCCTGCAAAAGATGGGCAATGCACCTCTGTAGCTACCACCGAAACTCCTGAAGCCCTTAGTCAAGAGAAGATAAATGAGTATGCCAAGATTGGTGAGCAAGGTGTAGTAGTGTCCGCCTGAGAGAGAGCAGATCCTCAAAGATAGTGAGGAAGTGATTACAAAGTTCACAGAGCTGTATCAAAATATAGATCAAGCTAACAAGGAACTCCAGGCAATAGCAGGACCTATCTCTCCAAAGAGTTGGACCATGCCAGGTTGCAACACGAGACATTCCAGAAGATGCTCGACTACCCAGTCAATGACTTAATGAAATTCGGTGTCTTCGATCACCCGAGAGCACCCAATAAAGTCCTTGCTTTAGACTATCGGGTTGACCAAATGGAGTTTGTCTTGGAGAAAATAGACAAAATCAAGGAGGAAGCCTTGGATGCAATGCATCAAATGGAGCAGATCATCTTAAGGATGTCTCTAGGTTTTCTCACCCCATCATACGCCTTGAGGAAGGTAGATGACACTATTGACTTTTCAAAGGAATCACGTCACAAGGTTTAGAGTCAGAGGCCACTTTTGATATAGAATCTATCAACAACCTTCTGGCCTGCCGTGACTTTGTTGGATACCTGATGGAGGTAGGTAATGAATACTTCAAACTCCCGGAAAGACTCAGAGATGAATGGGAGACTTGTGAAGTCATCGGGGATCACACCAAGGTCCCGCTCAGGATCAACTTCAAATGATGGTAGCAAGTTCATGGAGTATCGAGCTCAATTTCACATTTCCTCTCCTGAGCAGAAGTAGGACACTCCTTTCCAAGCCAAGGGATGATGATGAATAGGCTCCTTCCTCCTAGGATTTATCCCATTTTTGTAAAATATTTAAAAGAATGTTGGCACAAATGATGACATCATCCATGTTGCATCATGAGATGTTGTTATCCACAAAATTGCCCCAAAGTCAACTTTTGACTTTTAAATATTTTGTAGATATTTTGTAAATAGTTGTTGGCTCCTTTTTGTCTTCTTTCTCCTTCTCCTTCTATAAATATTGGAATGCTTGTTGTATTCTATGTGTGAGAAAACTTGTATGAAAAATAGAGTGAAGAGAGAAAGACTTTGAGCCTTCTTGTAACATAACATTATTAATACAAAATTGAGACTTTGTGTTGAATTTTCTATGTTACGTGTTAGATCTTTCTTAAGTTAGATCTGCATGCTTATTCTGTTGGATTCACCTATGCTTTTGTCATTTGTTTATCAGTATTGCTTTGTTTGTTTATGTGAGTAAGTTTGGCTCTCAATTTACTACCACACCTAAAACATAAACCCTGAAAATGGATATAAATGTAATCTTGGAACTATAGTTTGCTTAATATAGAATATAGGATATATATCTTGTTCATTCTTTATAAATATTTTGTTATCTATTTTTTTGACTAATCCTATTGATTATTTAAGAAAGATGCAAAGTCTTATGTATGTAGGCCATAAAGGAAAGATAATGCTAGTTCTAGTAAAAGTGGAATTGATCATAGATAGTATATCTAAACTCAAATATGATTTCATATTTAGATTATTCTCAAAAAATTATGCAAGTTCAAAACAAAATCATCTCAATCTGAGATTGTGTGCAAAAGTTATATCTATTTTTAGTTAGTTCAGGAATAATTAGAGTTAGCTCTGGAACTTGTAGTTTTAGTTTTGAAACTTATAGATTTAGTTCCAGAACTTATAGATTTAGTTTTGGAACAATTGGAGTTAGCTCTGGAACTTACATCAGCAGAGTAACGTTAGCTCCAGAACCATTGGAGTTAGCTCTTGAACCATTAGAGTTAGCTCTGAAACCTGCATCAAAAGAGTAATGTTATCTCTAGAACCATTGGAGTTAGCTCCAGAACCTACATCAACAAAGTAACGTTAGCTCTGGAACCATTGGATTTAGCTCTGGAACTTGCATCAATAAAGTAACGTTAGCTCTAGAACTATTAAAATTAACTCAGAACCTACATAAATGGAATGACAATTTTTAAGGAATTGTGAATAATCAGATAATCCAATGGAAAATATGAGAGAGGTTTTTGTTCATAGAAATATTTTTAATATAAACCTCATTCATATTTTCTATAAGTTTTACCAATAAGGAGAAATCTAACTTTTAGTGAGTTGTAGTCCAAGGAAAAAGTGTATCAATTGAGCATCAAAAGTTCCACAAACAGAAACAAAAATTCAAATGGAAAATATGAGAGATTTTTTGTTAATAACAATGTGTTTAAAAAATCTCATTCAAATTTGCTATTGGTTTTACCAATAAAGATAAATCTAACTTTTAGTGAACTCATGGTGAGGAAAACGTGTATCATTTTGAGCATCAAAAGTTCCACAAAATAAATATAAAAGTAAAACAGAAAATATGAGAGAGGTTTTGTTCATAGAAATGTGTTTAAAAAAACCTCATTCAGATTGGATACATATTTTACCAATAAGGAGAAATATAATGTATAGTGAACTACAGTCCGAGGAAAAAGTGTATAAGACAAGTGTCAAAAGTTCCATAATCAAAAACAACAAAGTCAAATGGAAAATCCGGGAAAGGTATTTGGTCAAAATCATCTTTTAAGGAAAAACTTCTTCTAATAATGTAGGAGAATAAAATCATTGTGATTCTTGTTACCAAAAATCAAGGAGAATATTTGAGAGCAAATCTTCCTAAAATAGTGAGATTAGACTTTGACTCTAATAGTATATCTCTCTCCATATTTTGTGAAGATGGAGATCTTAGTTGTTAGGATTGGAATAAATATAAGATCATATTTTATTTACTAAAATAATGAGTTGGTTGGATGCATGAATTATAAATGCAACCTTCCACACTAAGATATGTATTTTTTTCTCCCAAGAAATAAATATATGTTCTTTCCTCTCAAATATTTTGTAGTTTTAAGATCTTGGAAGTATGATTTAAATCCTCTTCCAAGGAATGAGTTGGCCACTCATTTCAAGGAAGATGGATCTGTGTATTTATGTTTATGTTTATTCATTTGTCTATAATTCATTCTATTGTATTGTTTTTCTCTTTGTATTGTGAAAATTCAGTCTGTTGTGAACCTACAAGTGTTTCGTTTAATTATGTTTATTTCCAATTCAACAATTTCAATTTATGTGTGTTTTTTTCCTACAAGTGTGATTTCCTTCATGAAAGTGTGATTTATTTCATGTAAACTTTATTTCTACAAGTGTGCCTTAATTTATGCAAGTGTGCCTTTAAATTTCTGCAAGTGTGATTTATTTTATGCAAGTTTGGTTTGTGTTTAAAGGAGTTGTTTTCCAAATATCTTCTTCTCTTAATGCATACTGACCTTTGGACACTAGCCCTGGATTGACATTATTAATGGAGAGGATTGACCACCCATATCAATATATATATATATATATATATATATATATATATATATATATATATATCCTCATCAAAACATGTCTATACATCTATGAGAGGCCTCTATGGGCTCCATCTCAAAATTGATACATAACCAAAATCTATACATACATTATTCACCTAATCGGTGAAGTGAACATCATACAATATCAAGTATCGAGCCTTGCCCCGTGGGGTAGGTGCATGTGCAACTCTCTTTCCATCATCGCCTCCTCCATATGGATCGGGATCTTGTCATGGTTGCACTACACTAGCCATGCTCCCGGATGGCATTGGTTGCGTTGATCATACTACTCCTCGTTTCCCTACTATGTATGCTACATATCTCGGCACATATGGAAGCCTCTAGGTCATTATGTACTGATAATAGTGTGCCTCTCTGTTAGTGTAGGTTATTATTTATCCTTTTATTTATTTATCAGGATAATTCTTACACTTGTGTTAGCCCTACACTTTTTGGGTTAGCTTGCTTAGGTGTACTAGTTGTGTGGAGTTAGCTTACTAGTCTTTTGGAGTTAACTTAACTACTAGTATCAGTTAGTGGGAGTTCTTCACTATTGATTTAGGTAGTAGTTGCACTTTCCTCCTCCTATATGTACATATTTCTTATTGAGTAATTCAAGTCATTGTATTGTAATGTATTGAGCATTATGGATTATGATGGATTTCCATATATGGTATTTTAGCTCTTCTATTTTGTAAATCTAATGTGGTGTGCTATTATCATCTGAGATCGTGGCTTGGAACAATATTCTTATCATTCCTTTCATCGAGTTATAGATGATGTAGACATCCATCTGTAAGTTTTTCTTTGCAAACAAGGGTTTATTATTTTCATGTATTTGGAATTTGTTAGCAATTTTCTGCAACATGCATTTTTATGCAAAATGGAGTGCGGCATTGGATTTGGAAGGTGCCAAAACCCTAGAATCGACTATAAACTTGACCATGTTTTGAGACAGTCAAATTTGGATGCAAATATGTACCCTCTGGGTGCATTCTTTTATCCATTGGATATAAGCGTGTACCTTCTGATGCATTCTTTTAACCTCTAGATATTTTAGTTTTGGATACAATTTTTAATTCACTGGACACAAATGTGTACCCTCGGGTGCATTCTTTTATCCATTGGATACAAGTGTGTTCCTTTTAGATGCATGCTTTTACCCTTTGGATATTTTGGTTTTGGATGCAGTCTTTTGTCCACTTGATGCATATCTATACCCTCTAGGTGCATTCTTTTACCCTCGGATATTTCAGGTTTAGATGTAGTCTTTAATCCATTGGATACATATTTTTACCCTCTAGGTGCATTCTTTTATCCATTTGATATAAGCGTGTACCTTAGGATGCATTTATTTACCCTCTCGATATTTTGGTTGTGGATGCAGTCTTTTATCCACTAGATATAGATTTGTACCCTCTGGGTGCATTATTTTATCCATTGGATATAAGTGTGTACCTTCTAGATGCATTCTTTTACCCTCTGGATATTTTTGTTTTAGATGTAGTCTTTTATCCACTGGACACATATCTGCCCTCTAGGTGCATTCTTTTATCCATTGGATATTGATGTGTACCCTCTAAATGTAATGATTTACCCTTTGGACATTTAGGTTTTGGGCATAGGATTTTATCCTTTGGTCACAAGCCTGTATCATGTGGATGCACTCTTTTACCCTTTGGACATTTGGGTGTCACGTGTACCTTTTAAAAAAGATCAGCATTAAACTATTATTTTAATACCTAAACCTTCTAAAGCTCATAACTTTTGATCTGAAGCTCGGATTAAGGTGATATTTTTTTGAAATTGTGTATTTTTCTAGATATATGCATTGGTGATATTTTTAAACACATATTTCAAATTTAAAAGGTAATTTTACTCATTGTAATGTTTACACGCACTCAATTATAAAGTGTCAAATTTGGGAGGGTGTTGTAATCACTTGTGGATGCAATTTCGGTTGAGCCCGATGTCCTCAAATTTTGGGTGTTGCATTCTTGTATCTATGGGTGTATGCATTTATATCTCTCTTTTTTTTTGAGATATTCTGGATCTGTATTTTCGACACTTTATTTTTTTGACATGTTAACAATCTCTCTTATGGGGGAGCTATTCTAGTGAAGCCTAGTGTTAGTTTTTCAGTGTTTGAGTAGTTGATTTTGGCAACTCATACAGATATGTGGTGTCACTCTACCCATTCAATAGTATGGGAGGGTATGGTGTTGATATTGATTCTTTGGGTTTCATGTCCTTGCCTTATTACATGTTGATATTGCTTCTTCGGGTTTCATGTCCTTTCCTTATTACCTTGGATTTTCTTGGATCATGGCACTCCTATTTATTTGGATCTCGTGTCCTTGCCTTGTTGCCTTGGTTGTTCTTGGATTGTGGCACACCTATTTGTAGCAGTTGATCAAATTATGTTTGGTGTTTTTTTACACTTTTGACATCACTCCATTGACAGTCTCCTTGCATGGAGCTATTCTAGTGAAGCCAGTGTCAGTTTTTTTTTAGTTCTATGATTGAGTAGTGGATTCAGACCATAATGCATACCAAAATTCTTCAAAGCATTGTATGAGTTATTGGAGTTGAGCTTCTCAAGATATCTTCAAGTAGGATTTTCTCTCTCTACTTTGTTATTACTAGTTTTGGGTACCTTACGGTGTCCATTTTTCCCATTTGTTGTACGTGGGTACCTCATCAGGCCTTGTTGTCGAGACCCACTTAGTTTCCACCCACCTAAGCTATGCTTACAGGAGGGTGTTAGTGTAGGTTATTATTAATCCTTTTATTATATTATTAGGATAATTCGTACACTTGCATTATCCTTACATTTGTTGGGTTAGCTTGCTTAGGTGTACTAGTTGTGTGGAGTTAGCTTACTAGTTGTGTTGAGTTAGCTTCTTAGTTATGTGGAGTTAGCTTACTAGTCTTTTAGAGTTAACTTAACTACGGTATCGACGTTAGTGGGAGTTCTTCACCATTGATTTAGGTAGTATTTGCACTTCCTCCTCATATATGTACATCTTTCTTATTAACTAATTTAAGTCATTGTATTGTAATGTATTGAGCATTATGAATTATGATGGATTTCCATATATGGTATTTTAGCTCTTCTATTTTGCAAATCTAATGTGATTTGTTATTATCATCTAACTCGCGACTTAGAACAATCTTCTTATCATTCTTTTCAGCCTCTACACCTAATTCCTTGTACTTTTCTAGTTACACAGTACTTGGTGGACCCATCTAACTAGCTCCATGTGATGTTGTTGGTGCCTTTCTCTCTAAATCTTCCGCAACTATAGAACCAAGATCACTTTGAATATGGCCCTATAGGCATCCCTCTTCCTCCTACATTTTTCTCTCTAGTGGATGATCAGGTCCCTCTCCTAACAAAATCCTTTCACCTCTTGGTGCGTTGTATCTCTCCTATCAAGTTGTATCTCATTCCTCCCCTAGGTGGGCTATCTACGATATCGCCCCTCCATCACCACCCTCATCTCCTCCAGGTGTTACATCCTTCTCTCCTACTGGAGCCCACTCCTTTGCTTGGGCTTCCCATGCCTCTATCACCCACTCTACAAATCTAACCCCTACTTGCACATCATCATTGTTGTCCCAAGGCGATCCTACATCATCTAATGGATCATCCATCATAGGACTAGGCAATTCTATCTTAGCCTCGTCTCACTGTATCTAATGGTGTCTCATGGCACCATCTAGATGACTCCAAACTACCTCGTCACTCATGAAAAATGTACTACCTCCACCATCTCAAGCCTCCACCCTTGCACCCATCTAATCCACCTCATCTTATACAATTGAATATTTGTCCCTTACCATGAAGGAAAGTCTTGGTATGGCCACAATCTGATCTGGTCTACATCTAATCCATCTAATTTATCTATGTATCCTCCCCTCTCTCTCCTCTATCTTCAAGATCCCTGGTCACCTCTCCATCTCGAAAATCCTACTACTAACTCAATTTTTTTCCTTTGCAACCCATGGAAGCCCTAGTGGCCTAATCATGACAATATCCTCATAGGCCTAGCAATATAATAGAAACCAAACATCTTATCCCGACCTCCTCTCTATCATGTACATCCAAAGCTCATGGTATACCCGAGTGAATAATATCACACCAATTGTAAACACTGTCTTATGATCCAAAATATTTGTAAACACCCCCGCCAATGTCCATGTAAATCTTTCTCCACTAGAATTTGGAAGCATATATCATGAGATAGCAACCATGATCACACATATCCATTTTCTCCTCGCCATTCTTCGCCAATATTGAGCCTTTATGTGGAAGGCCCTTGATGAAAATGTTATCTAAGGGGCATCTACTCTAAATAGTCATGTCAATATACCTAGTCTCCTCTTAGATGTAATCGGTGAATTATGTTGTGGAACCTGTTTTCATGTGTGGAAGTGTTGAAGACTATACACTAAAAGTACTATACACTATCCACAGTTTTCTCTCCTCAAAAATGTGTCCGATATTTCGGGAAACATACTCTTATCATGTGGATGGGATTTTCAACCCATAGATTTATGGGGCAGTTTTGGTCCATGGTTTTTGTACCCATGGTATTGTAAAATTTCTTAAGAAGTTTCTTCTTTATGTGATTTTGTGCATATGATAGGTATAATGTAACATTGTAGATGTGTGTGAATTCGGGTGTGAATTCAAGAGAGTTTTTGAGAAAAGCTCCAAACAAATCTGGGTATTGTATTGAGATAGAAGTGGCTTGTAATAAAATTTGAGCAAGTGATTCTTTGTGGACATAGCCCAAATTGGGTGAACCACGTTAAATATTGTCTCTATATTTTATTCTTTTAGTTTCTACACTTTTATTTTATATTTGTAATATTTTTTGCATATTAGTTTCTACTTATTGCAATTCTATAAGGGATTTTTCTGCATGTTTTATCCCTTATTTCCTAACAATCAGCTCTATCATCTCCCCTAGTATCGGTCACCTCAATATATGATACATGTCCTCTCTTTGTGAGCGTCATCACCCTAATCCGAACAAAATTTTCTAGTCCGCACATCCCATCTCACAATTAGTACAACCATCAAACCCACATCCCTCGGTATCATCGGTAGTATCGAACCCAACTATCCACACTTCAGCTAAGTGATCCCACTTTGCATCGAGTAAATTTTCCCCGATCGATCATACAACGTTGTAACTCTATCTCGGAGATATAGTGTGTCTCCCACTGTAAAACCCATCAAACAAAGAAATCATTAACATCTCCACATCAACCAATCATCATCAAAAATAAAAAAATTAACATC
The DNA here is from genome assembly GCA_018340775.1 of Taxus wallichiana var. yunnanensis. NCBI lineage: Eukaryota > Viridiplantae > Streptophyta > Pinopsida > Cupressales > Taxaceae > Taxus > Taxus wallichiana. The sequence goes on along the minus strand of CM031237.1, from coordinate 664,330,475 downwards.
TTATGTCAGTCAAATTTTTCCAACCTTGGGTTTCCTCTTTTAGGCCCCAGTGGATGCGGTGATTGTGTCTAGTCACCTGAACCGCCCTTGACACCGACCCCCAAAATAAGAAAAATGTTAAAAATAAATTTAAAATAGGCTAAGGCTTAGGCACCTACCATCCTCTAAGTCCTCTAGTGTTTCTTACTCGATCCTTCGGCCTCTATCTCGCTCAAAATCTCAAATCTCTCTTTCACTCAGAGCTCTCGTTCATCAAAGTTGCATAGTAAAAATGAGCTTCGTTAACCATTTCCACCTCTTATATATGCCATCGACCTCGATCGCCATCGATTATCCTTGGTCACAGTGAATCGTGTCCATCCACCATCAACCCAATCATAAATGTTTTCTCCTTGTCCCAATTTCCACAATCCTTCCTTTAAATAATTGTTTCTTCCACTTTTGACTTATGTGTTGACCATAACATACTTTTATTTGTTCCTTTGAACTTATCCTAATCTCATCATGCATCCTTCATCATGTCCACCATATTGCTTTGCATTCATCTTTGTGTCCCTCTTGGGGCACCATATTTCATCCTAATCCCACCATTGTGGCCATCTTTTTCCTCATCCTACACAAATTAATATTTTTGATTCCTCATGTATGAAGGATATCACATTCACTTTTACCCCTCGTTTTGTCGCGACCCTTGTCTCCACCGTCTTCACTTTTTTTTTTCACAAATTTTAATGTTTACCTTTGACCCATTGGCATCTTATCTTATACATACACCTGAGTGGATTCCCTCCATGATGCAGTTGATTTTATCCGAGTCATGAGTTCCTAGGACATTTATGTCACCTTCGTTGAGGTCGTAATTTGTTCCCTACTCAAGTGATTCTAAATTCACTTTGCCACTTTTTTTTTTCTTTATCCTTCTCTACATGGGGCATCTTCGGTATCTTATCTCTCTTTCTCATCGTTTCCACCCTATTATCTATTTACTTATCTCTTTAAAACTCGTGATCGATTCTTCTTCATATCATCGATCCCTAGTTTGAGGGGGAGCATCTCAATCATTATGTTCTATCACTTCTCATTTTTTTCTTGTGGCTTGCCCAACACAAACCATTCCACAAAAAGGGGAAAATGTAGACACCAATTTTTGGTATCCCTCATCTCGTGTCTGCTCCCTTTATCATCATTTCCTACATACATACCTCTCTTCCCACTTAAATCCCCATTTACCTCCTAAATTAAATTCATCCCTTTAATTTCCCACCTTAATTTATCTTCCTTAATCATCCCTAATCATTATTAATTAATCTTAAATCTTCATCTAATCTATTTATCCTCCCCTGTGAGCTCATTTTTTCCTCTCGTAGGCCTTCATTTAATACTTCTACCTTCTCTTTGCCTATGTTTAATGTTCTCTACCTCTCACATACCCTTTTATCTCCCCTAGGCATCCCTAGCTCACACTTACCACTTGAAACCCTAATCCCGCATCATAAGGACCTCATCTCTCGAGATGGTCAATATTCCACCACCTAAATGGATGGACCATCGTAGTCACTTTGGTGATCCATCTCGAGTCACCACCAACCCTATAAATACGCCCATACCCCTCCTTTTTTAAGGATGTAATTTTTAAGACTTTGAGCTTTCTTGTGATCTTGCCTTCATTTCTTACTCTTCTTTGCAATTGTTATCACTATCTTGGAGCTACTTTGGAGATTTTTTGCTTCACCCTTGGAGATTTGAAGTCCTCTTTCTCTCTTACATGCTTGGATCCACCATTTCCATTCCATCACTTTCTCTCATCAACTCTTTTTTAGGTTCATTAGTTATAGGAGCCTTGTCTCTATATCTGCTAATCTTCATTTCCATCTGAGATCATTATTTTCACTCATCTTTTTCCATCAAACCCTAGATCACTCCTAGTCATTGTTGACTTTTCCCGATCATCATCGACCCAATTCTCACTTGTTTGGGTGTCTGTCATTCATTATACCAGTCATCTTCTTTCCGATCCCCTGACCTTCCACATCCTCCAATCTTGTCATTCTTTACACTTATAACTTTAGATCCCTACTTTGTCTCGATCCATTATTTGCTAATTGGGACTATTCATCACCGACCTTGCCAAGTAGTTCTTATATTTCATTAATTTTATTACATCATTTCCACTTTTATCATATACAATCTCCTCGCAACATCTTAGCAACATCCCGGTTTAGATCGGTTCCAGTCGGGTTGGGAATCCTTTCAAGTCTACTTTTCTCGCATTTTCTTCCTACACTACCCCGATCCATCGAATGTGCCTGCACTATTGGGTTCTTGACCCATCCAGGTTTTACTTAGTTTGTATTTACTTATATCATATCTACATTTTACTTTATATGTTATATTCCATCTTTTGTTTTAATCTCGGACTCTGTTACATCCAATTTATCAATCATTTTTATCTATCTTTTATCTAAAAGTGGGTTAACATCTATCCTAGGAAGTTTTCACTTCTCGAGACCTGGAATTATTAGGCAACCCACCATCCTATCTACTAATCCTTTTCGTTGAGTTTCTCTTTATTGTGCACGTAATCAAGTATGTTACAAGGAGGGTCTTTCTTTTACATTGGTATTCATCATCATCTCATCTAGAGGTACCTTAAACCCTATCATATTGGAGTTGCTTATTTTTTTGTTACCATTTCACTAATCTAGAACACGAACAAGAAAATTGGTTTAACAATAAGTTTTTAGAAATTTGGGAGAATCTAATGTAAATTCTTCCTTGTTGAGATTTTTTTAACCAATAGGAAAATCTAATTCTAAAAAAAATAGCCACTCACTTAAAATAAACAATTAATTTTCTCTTCATTATAGCCTATTGATCATGAATGAAGCAAACTTGCATGTGGTATGTTTTTAATGAAGTGTAGTTGTCCTTTGTTTAAAGAAAAATTCAAGGAAGATGTTCTTAGTTTATTGTTTGGCCACAGATATTATCTTTTGCATCCTACAAAGTCATTGGTGTTTTCTTCATACACCTATTTTTATACAGATGTTACGTCTAGAGTAGTATATGCCTTTTTGTAAAATACAATGCTCGAGATTTGTCCAAATGATATGTTCCAAATCTAAATGAAATTACTTGATAATTAATGGGTGTAGTCACAAAAACATGCACTTTAGACATTATTTATCCCAGTCTCATACTATTATCGATCCAGAGGAATTTTCAGAGGGAAATGTTTCCCTAAACCTTCGGAATCATCATAGTGTGGAAGTCATCTCCGTGAGATTTTCGATATTGTAAATTGGGAGTTATTATAAACTCACCAATAAGCCCATAGCATTACAACTTGCAAGTACGTCAAGAAGGAAGAGGATGGTTCTTGACTGGTCATCGGTGTTCTTCGAAGGTCCGGAGTGTTTTTAGGCAAATTTAAAGTTCCATTAGGTTTTATTGTAAGAAACTATATTGTACTTATAATTTTTGACTAGTGGAACGGTTCTACAAGAACCGGAGATGTAGGCTATTGTCGAACTCGTAATCAATCCATGTGTAGTGTGTTTTACATTCTTGCATTATTTTGAGTTATTTTACTTAAAATGAAGTAATTTTTATCGACAATATTAAAAATCCTATAGGGGTCTGAAGTCGGTTAAAAAAATGGCCTAAATTTTTGGATCAACTATTTAGAAGGTTCTTGAGTGAAGAAAGTACTAATTAACACATGTCCTTTGTTCATCTTGTTTTATTTTATTTCATTATTTCCAACTTATTGCACCCATATGCCCAGTCATATTTTGTCATCCCGCATCATTTTAGCCTCAACTGGGGCACCCAGATTAGTACTATTGCACCCGTGGGCATCCTAGTCCCACCAGGGGCACCTTGGTCCTTTTTACACTTTCCCGCCACTTTTTGGGTTCTTTCTAGCCATTTTACATCCTTATCTTTCTTATGGTCATTATTTTCGGGGTTAATTACAAAATTAGACCAAGAGAACCCTATAAATATAAAGTTATGAGACCATAATGAGGGACCTAGCATCACTTACTAATATCACTTCATCTAGAGTTGCATCCATATATTACATTGGAGATCATTTGCATCCACATAGCTCCATTATCAGGGAACAATGCTAGGACATTTGCATCAAACTTCACAGGGGAGGGATTCTATTCTATTACATGCACACATTCTATTACATTTTCTACACATAGTTATTGTTCATTCTTGCACAAAGTGTGATTGACATAAGAACAACCTAGGGCATGTTCACACACACTTGTACATAAAACTACATCGAGTATGAGATGTAGTAAAGCCTTTAGTGTCCCCAAATATTTCACTTAGAAATCTTGGGATACCCCTTTTAAATTTTTGCAGATTTGCTCAAGAATTTTTTTGGAAGGTTGCAAGAGGTTACTTGGAAGTAGTTGGAGAAATACCCATTTGCTTAAAATTCCTAAAAGTCCCTAAAAAGCTAAGTACTTGCTCTCTTAGTTTATCGGGTTTCTCAAAGTGATTTACTTCCATGTTGTAGTTTCCCACCTCTCAAAACCTGATTCACATTATTCTCCTTCTTTGTATTGAATAGAAATTCTTTTACTTGATTAAAATTGTCAAGTAAAGTAATCATTAAACCCATAAAGTTGGTCTTCACTTCTTAGTTTTGCACTAAAACGAATGGATTTTACTTCTTGTCTTTGCGTTAAAATGAAGTATTGTTACTTCACAGATTGTGCTAAACTAATATGCTTTTACTTATTAAATTTTATAAGTAAAGTAGTTTTGAAAACCTGCATAACTAAGTTTTAGTTTATCGGACTTTTGAGATTACTTTACTTGTTCAAAGTAGCTAAGTAAAGCGAGTTTCAAAAATCCTTAAAGAAGGAAAAAGAAGAGAGTAATGTGGAAAAATGGAGTTACTTTACTTCATAAAGTAACTAAGTAAAATGCTTACAAAAAGCTACAAAGAAGAAAAAGAAGAGAGTAATGCGAGAAAAATGGAGTTACTTTACTTCATAAAGTAACTAAGTAAAGCAATTGCAAAAAGCCACAAAGAAGAAAAAAAGAAGAGAGTAATGCGGAAAAATGGAGTTACTTTACTTCATAAAGTAACTAAGTAAAGCAGTTGCAGAATCCCACAATACAAAGAGAAATTGCTTTAATTTTACAAGTAATAAGTAATGGGGGGTCGGATTCCCGCAAAGAAGGGAATTTTGACAACTTATTTTAGCCATAAATTTTGCTCCATGCTGCTCGGTTTTGAGATCTTGGACTTTCTGGAAAGCTCTCAACATCCTCTACACCATGAAATCATGAAAATTAGTTTTGGTGGGAGTAAGTGGGAGAAAATGGAAAAAAAAATGTCTCATGATTCGAGTGTGAAACAATAATACAATTGTTGAACGTCGTAATACACTAGAAAGCAAGAATGGGGGTCAAAAACCTGATTGGCAATAAATTTTGCTCTAGTGCTCATTTTTTGAGATCTTTGACTTTCTAGAAAGCTCTCAATGTCCTATACTCAAAGGAATCATAAAAATAAGTTTTGGTGGGATTAAGTGGGAGAAATTGGAAACAACTTATGTAGTTCGGTGTGAAACAAGAATGTCTGTTGTTGAACACTGCAATACACCTGAAAGCAGTAATGGGGAGTTAAAAATGTGATTGGCCATAATTTTTGCTCCAGTGCTCCATTTTTCAAGATCTTAAACTTTTTGAAAATATCTCAACGTCCTCTACAAAATGGAATCATGAAAATTAATTTTAGTTTTTGGTGGGAGTAAGTGGGAGAAAATTGTAAAAAGTTTTGTAGTTTAGTTTAAAATATTAATGTAATTGTTGAATGTTGCAATGCACTAGAAGGCAGTAATAGGGGCTCAAAAACCTGATTGGCCATAAATTTTTCTTCGGTGCTCCTTTTTCGAGATCTTGGACTTTCTGAAATCTCTCAACGTCCTTTGTGCAATTGAATCATGTAAATCGGTTTTTGATGGGAGTAAGTTAGAGAGAGTGTTAAAAAAATTATAGTTCAGAGTGTGAAACAATAATGCAGTTGTTGAATGATGTAATACACTTTGGAAGGCATTAAGTAGGGGTCAAAACACGATTGGCCATAATTTTTTTCTCGGTGCTCCATTTTTTGAGATCTTGGACTTTCCAGAAAGATCTTGATATCCTCTACACCATGGAATCATAAAAATATAATTTTTGAAAGGTAGATGGGATAAAATGAAAAAAACACTTCTAGAATAAAATGAACATTTCCAAGAAGTAGTGCTACCAAATTTAATGTAGTATGGATAGATTTCTTCTTTGGAAAAAGGGGAAAACCTAGACTCGAGGGTTTTCAGCTGGAATTATTTCTTCATCTTCTTCTTATTATTATTCTTCACTCGATCTTTAATTATATTCATTGTAAGACTTAAGTAACTTGGTGGTTAATCACTGTTACTTTAATTTTATTGAAAAATTCAAATTACTTGGGGATAGTGGATAGATGGTTATTCTCGTTTAAATGGTAGAACATTCTAAACTTCCATATGGCATGCAATGAGGAATTTGAGGAAAAAAGTGCTCAACTTCTCACATTTTTATAGTTAGATATTTATGTAAGTACAACTGACATTATCTCTTTTGTATTTCCCTACGGTTCAAAATATTTATCTAAGAATTTTTGGCAAACTATTGTTTTACGTTGTACATGATTGTTTCAAACTTTCCATGTAAATAATTAGATGTCCATGTTATAAATGGTTGAAAGTTGAATTAGAAGAAAGGAGGATTTTGGTTGAACTTTGTGTCTACTAAAGTCTTATTGTGCAAACTATGAAGGATAAATGGTAAAATTTGTGTTATCTTTAAATTTCATATGAGTACGCTTCTTTTCATTTGCTAAAAGTTATAGAAATCATTAAATATTTGTTTATTCCATGTGGCCATAACTTTCTCTGATATCTACTTATTACCAACCATACTTCTTTTGCATATCTACTTACAATTCCCACTTTCCATATCTAATTATTCTATTTACCATACATCTACTTACTCATTGTAAAGTTTTTTAGCTATGGTTCATGAGCTATTTAATTAAAGTAATACCCCGAATTTAGTTTAAATAGGCCATAGAATAAATAAATAAATCACACAAGAGCTTCACCGTTAAATTAAGGGGATTTATCCCATGACTGCCTAGGTTTTGTGTTTAGTCAAGCATAAAATTTATCTAACATTTTTGGCAAATCAGTGGGAAGAACAAATAATGCTAATCTCTACCTATCTTGTAAGTTTAAAAAAATTTATTATCAACTCTGTATCTACTTTTTTCTATTGTTTATTTCGTGGTCAAGTTGGTAAGAATGACGTATACTCAAGAATAATTATTTGTAAAAACTTTCATGGTTGTGTAACAACCACAAGCTCCGGTTTCTTGGGGTCCACTATTGACCTTCTTGCATTGGTTCAAAGAACTGCATGAATTGTCGTGTGGATCACGTAAGAATTTCCCAAAATTCAATAGCGATGGGAAGTAACACCTAAATGAATATATAACTAAATTATTTGTAGTTTGTGGAGTTATGGGAGTACCTCATGAAGATATATATATGTTCGACTATTCGTTGAGACATTTCAGGGCACTACTAAAAAATGGTTTTATCACCTTCTACCTACATGTATCACCAACTAGGCTACTATGAGAACACGGTTTGAAGCCATATTCAAACCCACGGAGGATTCACATGATCTATTAGCACAAATCACCCAAATGAAAAAGAACCACATGAAAACATGAAGGATTTCATTGTTAAGTTCCAAAGGATATTTTATAAGATTCCTTTTGTTGCTTTCCTTAGTGATGAAAATCATAAGGTATTTTTCATTAATGCTTTGTTGCTTGAAGTTGGTTATCAGCTATGTAGAGAACATCCTGCTAACTTTTTGGTAGCTCAAAACATTTCTATCGAATTAGAGGATGATCTCATCATGGTGGGTAAAATTAATCTTTCAAATCCTAAGGTTGTAGGTTCAACTTCAACTAGTGCTACGATATATTACTACAAAATTTTGCCAATGATATGTTGCGAGATAAAAAAAATAGCCGTGACACAAGGTAACAATGTTTCTCCTCAAAGACCTTGGTAATTAAATCTACCCCAAGAAACAATGAAAGAGTGAATGAAGAAGATCAAGTTTCTTGTGACTTTGATCCATTTAAAGACCATTATTTGGTAGACCTTTTTGTGACTCCAACATTAGCTACTTAGACTATGAATCAGAAAATGAGGTTGATTTCTTATCATATATAGAAGATTTCATTCAAGAAGAAGAAGAATTCATTGAACTCATTTGCTTATGCATTTTCACCATCCATCTTCTCATACCAAGATCCTCTTACTATAGAAAACTCCCAAAAATCGGCCATGGAGAAAATAGTAAGAAAGAGCATGTTGCCCAAATTCTTGTGCATGAGGAGAACCATGATGAATCAATTATTAAACCAAAAGTCATGTTAGAAAAGGAAAATTCTTTAACAGTGTTGTCTATGGAAGCAAAACAAGGATCAGATCGACTTACATGTAACTTTATTCATGGAAAGGAAATTTTGCAGATGCCCCGTGGATGACCTTCAAAGAAATGGGCAAATCATGAGGATTAAGCATTTCCCAATAAGATAGCTGGCTATTTAGATCTAACCGAGTAGTTGTAACCAGTCATGCTTATTTGAAAGCATGAGGATGAGCTACAACGCACCAAAAAATCAACCGCAGTACCTCTCAAATCAAAATACTTTGGTAATAAGGGAGGTGAACCAACTTCAGAAAAGTTTTTTGTTCTTGTTAAGGATTGTGTTCAATGCAAAATCAATTACATGGTCTAGGTTTATGAGGAAAGGAAATTATTTATCCCTACCTATTGCAGGATTCATTTGAGCTTCCTTTTCCTCTAATTAAAGTAGAGTAGATAGTTTTGTTTACGGAAAAATAAGTGCTTGCACACACTGCATGTTTCCACTTGGGACATGTTTGTATGTAGTTTTTGTAATTTTTATTACCGTGTTTGATTCACTTCAGGATCAAATAAGATAGTGGAGTAATTTTTTAGCTTTATTTATAGCTCCATAAATCAATTTCAAGCTAGCAGATTATCAAAGTTGTTTATGTTTGGTACTAAGTTTATTACATATTCAGGAAGTAAAATTTCAAAGAAAAAGATCAATTTCTTCAAGGTTAAAATTGACTCCATAGCCCAATGGATAAGACTTGAAACTAGAGATGTTGGGATCTCATCTCCATTTATTTCATTCTAGAATAAATAAATATTTCCAAAGATAGAGCCAATTGGTGTCCCCAAAGATTTCACTTAGAAATCTTGGGATACCCCTTATAATGTTTTGTAGATTTGCTCAGGATTTTTTTTTTCGAGAAGGTCATAAGAGGTTACATGGAAGCAGTTGGAAAAATACTCATTTTTAAAAATACCTAAAAGTCCCTAAAATCTAAGTATTTTCCCTCTTAGTTTATCGGGTTTCTTAAAGTGCTTTACTTTCATGTTGCAGTTGCCCATGTTAGAGTAGGTATTTACCTTAGCTCATGTTCACCGGGTACTTTTTTACCTTATTGTATTTATCCTCACCCACTTATGTGTGTGGATATTTCCTTTTATTTATTTAGATATTATGGGGATATTATCTAATTGCTTGGTATAGTTCTTTCCTTGATCTATGGTATTGACTAGATCCTTAATGTCTAGTTCTCTCATAAATCTATGGACTTAACTAGTTCTTTGATGACTAGTTCTTTCCATGATTTATGGCTTAATCTACAACCTTGAATAGTTCTTAAATTGTTATTCCTTGCCTATATAAGCAAGGCCCATTCTCATTGTATTTCATTGAGTTCCATAATAATATATGATATTGTTTCTCATTTGTTTGCAAAGGTTTTATGTAAAGTTATTCTGGTGAATTGCTTTCATCTTATTGATCGTGGTGTTTGATTAGCATTTGTGTTCTTATCTTGGTATGATCTGGTTATCGTTACTTTTATGGTATCAGAGCAGGAGATTGCTATTGACATTTGTCTGTAAGTTTTATTTTGCAAATAAATTCTTTATATATTCATATATTCAGGATTTTCTCGTATTTTGTTGCTGCGTGCATTTTTATGCAAAACAGAGGCGACCATTGGATCCAGAAGGTGGGAAAACCCTAAGATCGACTATAAACTTGGCCATTTCTTGAGGCAGTTATTTTTTTGGTTTTTTTGTTGTTGAAGAGAAACGTATTGGTTCACCTCCGGATTCAAACTAAACAACAACAAAAAATAGAAATTATTTTTCTAGGTTTTGCTAGGTTTTTCAAGATTTGATCTAGGTATTTTTTTATTGTGACATAGTATTTTTGGTTTGCACGTAGGATTTTTGGTAGGGTTCCACGGGTAGCTATGCACGATTTGTTATTTTAGGAAATTCTGTTGGCTACTATTTTGAGTGGCGAAGATCATTTTCAACACAGTCCAGAAATAGTATTTTTACCAAAAGAAGCAGTTGGATGTGAATTTCTCAAAAACAAGAAGCACACCCCATAATAGTAAGTTGCACACACCCATTGAAATCCTTAGCCCCTGGTCATATGAGGGATTAAAGTTTGTGATTCCTATAGTAGAGCATAATATTGAAAAGCTTGTAACTTTTGATCGGTAACTCGAGTTTTGAGTGTCATTTTTGTAAAAGTGATTATTTTTCCATGATATTTCCATGAGAAATATTTATTTTGAGAATCACACTGTGGTTATAAAGTTCCATATTGTAACACGCACTCATTATAAAGTGTCAAAATTTGGGGGCTCTTACATTACATTCTTTGTGAGTCTTGTTGCATTGCTTGGTTCTTGCATTTATTTTTGGTGATATTTTTAGGATGGAATCTACTTACTGCATTAGATAATTATGAGCCATTAACAACATATAATTACCACACATGAAAACCAATAATGGAAACAATAATTAAGCGAGAAAGGATTATGGGCTTTAACTTCTTTAGAACAGTGTTGACTAGAGAATGTAAATTTGATGAGTGTATGGGTTTGATAGGAACTTATGTAAGTGGTAGTCTTTTGTCTCATTTGGAAAAATGTGAATCTCCTTTCAAAATTTGGGAGAAATTGGAGGATTTATTTAGTAAGGTGGATCATTTGAGAGCCATGTAACTTGACATTGAGATCATCTCTCTTAATCCCGAATATTTTCCAACAATTATAGACTATATTACCAAGTTTAAACATTTGTTGACATAGTTGAAGGGGAGTGGAAGAGATAGGAAAGATGAATAGTATGTTTACTTGATTCTATCCAAGTTGAGAGGACCATTCCAAATTTTTCTTCTACCTTTTTCTCTAGCATGGATGCCTTAGGTGAAACATTCAAAATGCCTAACTTAGAAACATTTTGTGAAAGACTTATTAGGGAAGAATCTAAATTATCTCACCTTGAGTCTTCTACGTCTCAAAAGGCATTAGTTGCATCTAATCCTAAGGGCAAGCGAAAACCAAATAGTAAAACCAAATCCACACCTTCCCCATATCAAAATGCTCCCGAACCCAAAGAAAACAACTCAAAACCGAAGGAGTCTTCTAAATGCAAGAATAAGTCTAGCCGTTCATGCTCTTTTTGTGGGGGTATTAATCATGAAGAACATAGGTGTTATAAGCGAATGCAAGCCTTAGAGGATGCAGTCAAGAAACACAAAATTTCTATCTTCACGCCACCTCCTTCTAATCAACATGGAAAAGTGCTTAATGTTGTTGGGAGATCTCTCACCACCACTTGAGATAGTTGGGTTATAGATTATAGTGCTTCTCATCACATGAATTCTTCTAAGGAGTCTTTTGTTTCTCTAGGTTTGAGTTCTACTTCTAAAATTGAGGTTGGAGATTCTTCCTTTCTTTCTATTAAAGGAAAAGGTGATATATAACTTGATGGTGGTAGTATCCAAGATACACTATATGTTCCTAACATCACTACAAATTTTTTTTGTATATCAAATTTGTCATTCTGGTCAAGGAAAAACAATGACTTTTACACCACATGGAGCAGAAGTACGAACTTTGTTGGAGCCTCATTCACTTTGGTTGCTCGGGGTATTTTTTATCATAGTTCTAGACTATATCACTTTGAGGGTTTTGATAACACTTCTTCTATAGGGACAGGATTGGTTTCTCATACAGATTCAAAGAGTAAGTTTTGGCATGAAAGATTTGGACATCTCAATTACAGATATTTGAAGTAGTTGAGCACTCATGGTATGGTAGATGGTCTTCCTAGAGTTTCTTGTCTTGAGGGAGTTTCTCATGGTTGTGCATTAGGGAAATAACACCAAGATCATTTTCCTAAGAATTTTTCTAAGAGAGCTTCTTCACCACTTGAGCTTGTGCATAAAGACTTGATGGTTTTTCCTACCCCATCTTTCAATGGAGATAAGTATGCACTTACGTTTATTGATAATTTATTGAGGTGTACTTGGGTTTATTTTCTCAAGTAAAAAAGTGATTTTTTTTCACACTTCAAAGTCTTCAAGGCTTTGGTCGAGAAATAGTCTTCTAGTATCATTAATAACCTTTATACTGATAATGGGGGGAGTACTTCAGCAATGAGTTTTCTAACTTTTTGGTAACTCAAGGCATTATTCACCAGCATTTTTTCCTCATACTCCACAACATAATGGATTAACAGAAAGGAAGAATAGAACTTTGAAGGAAATGGCTAAATGTATGATGCATTCTAGAGATATACCTCCTATCTATTGGGTAGAAGTAGTTAATTGTGTTAACTACATTAATTGCACACCACACAAAGCACTTGAGCATTTGACTCCAGAGGAAGCTTGGTCCAACACTAAGCTAGATGTCTCATTTTTTCAAGTCTTTGGGAGCCATGTTTGGGCCTTTATGCCAAAGAAGAAAAGGAAAGCTTTGGATAAGAAGAGTAAACCCTTGATATTTGTAGGGTATTGTGAGGACATGAGAGCTTATCATCTTTTAGATCCCTGATACACATGATGTTCTTTTTGAACACATGTTCAGTTTGATGAGCACTTCACTCATGATTCTTCATCTTCTTCCATGCCTCCTTATTATTCTTCATCTCATCTTGAGGATCCTTTCTTTGAGGAGATTGATGAGGAGATTATAGATACCATTGAGGATCTTATTCCCACTGATGTTATAACTATGCCTAAGTGGGCTCGTACTATAGTTTCTAAGGTAGAACCTTTCATAGAGGATCTTCCACCCACTAGGCATCATCACGCACATTCTATAGGTTCTGGAATTTTGTGTCAAGAAGTTTCTGAGGATCCACATTCTTTTTCAAAGGCTCATAGGATACATGAGTGGGATGATGTGATGGCAGTTGAGTATTCTTCTTTGATTAAGAATCATACTTGGGATTTTGTATCTCTTCCTAAAGGAAGAAAGATGGTTAGGTGTAAGTGGGTATACCGAACCAAATACACAAACTGATGGGTACATTGACAAGTATAAGGTTTGTCTTGTTGCAAAGGGTTTTTCACAAGTTGAAAGTATTGATTATTCGAGACTTTTACACCCATTGCCAAGATGGATTTTGTACACCTTGTCATTCTTATTGTTACATCACAAGAGGGTGGCCCGTATACGGATGGATGTGAAGAGTGACTTTTTACATGGAGATCTACAAGAGGAAATATATATGGAGCAGCCGGCTAGATTTGTTTAGGATTCTTCTCTTGTTTGTCAACTCCGAAGGTCTCTCTATGGTCTTAAACAAGCCCCTTGGGCTTGGTATGAGAAGATGGATTCTTTTCTTCGTCTCTTGGTTTTGTTCATTTTCACTCGATCATACAAAGTGTATCTCCAAAGCATGTTGGTGAGGATATTGTGATACTTTTCTTGTATGTTGATGATTTTTTACATATTGGCAGCTCTTCTTCCCACATTCAGAGTATTCATAGGGATCTTTTCTACATAGTTTTACATGACATATCTTGGGCTATTGCATTATTTCCTTAGTTCACAGATTTCTCAAATAGATTCAGGGATTTATTTGAGTCAGCAAAAGTACACCCATGATCTTCTTAGGTGCTTTGATATGGTTGATTGCAAGCCTAGTTCATCTCCTTTTCAGTTTGGAGTTACTCTTACTTCCACATGTACCACACTACTTTTTTATCCTACATTATATAGGTAGTTGGTTGGGAGTTTCATGTACTTGAACCATACTTGCCCTGATATTTCATTTGCAGTAGGGCTTGTATCTCGGTTTGCACATTCTCTTCATAGTAGTCACTGGCAGGCTACTAAAAGGATTTTGCGTTATTTACAAGGCACTTCCCACTTTGGCCTACACTACACTAGGGGTTCTACTCAGTTGGTTGGGTATCTGATTTAGATTGGCGAGGTTCTATTGATGACGAGTGTTCCATTTCGGCTATCTTTTCTATCTTGGTTCTTCTTTAGTTGTTTGAGTGTGTAAAAAGAAACATCCTATTACACTTTCATCGTCGAGAGCGAGTACATGGCAGCAATAACAATGAGTCAATGATTCTTTGGATTCACCAGTTATTGACAAAGTTTGGATTCCCACATGATTCACTAACTGTACTTTGGTGTGACAACCAAAGTGTAATTCACATTTCTTGCAACCTAGTTGAGCACCAATGGACCAAGCATATTAAGATACACATCCACTTCATTCGTCATCACATCCAGGATGGAGTTCTTTGCTTGGAGTACCTTCGACTCAGAAGCATGTTGCAGACATCTTTATGAAGCCTTTTGCATCACCTCACTATCTTGATTTGCGTGGAATGCTTAGGGTTTCAAATGTTTTTCTTGGGGGTGTTTGTGAGAACATCTTCCTTCTTCTTCTTTATCTTTCCTTCTAGCAGGATTTTTCCTTCTTTTGGTTTGAGATTTCTTCATGGATATATTGTACATAAGTACCTCATCAGGCATAGTTTTTGAGACTCATACTTTGGGCATACCACTTCTATTTTGGCCCCTAACTTCACTTGAGGGGGTGTTAGAGTAGGTATTTACCTTAGCTCATGTTCACCTAGGTACTTTATTTACCTTTATTGTATTTATCCTCACCCACTTATGTGTGTGGATATTTCTTTTTATTTATTTAGATATTAGGGGGATATTATCTAGTTGTTAGGTATAGTTCTTTCCTTGATCTATGGTATTGACTAGATCCTTGATGTCTAGTTCTCTCATAAATCTATGGACTTAACTAGTTCTTTGATGACTAGTTCTTTCCTTGATTTATGGTTTGATCTATGACCTTGACTAGTTCTTAGATTGTTATTCCTTGCCTATATAAGCAAGGCCCATTCTCATTGTATTTCATTGAGTTCCATAATAATATATGATATTGCTGCTCATTTGTTTGCAAAATTTTTATGTAAAGTTATTCTCACGAATTGCTTTCATCTTATTGATCGTGGTGTTTGATTAGCATCTGTGTTCTTTGTTTGGTACGATCTGGTTATCGTTCCTTTTATGGTATCAGAGTAGGATATTGCTATTGACATTTATCTGTAAGTTTTATTTTGTAAATAAATTCTTTATATATTCATATATTCGAGATTTTCCATAAAAGTAATTCGCGAGAATAACTTAGTTGTGAAGCATACTTTGATTGATAATGGATCTGAACTTAACTTGTGTCCTATGTCATTCCTCGAGGTTTTAGGTCTTACCGCTCAAGATGTCATTCCATCTAGTATTTCACTACGTGCTTATGATGGTTTTGTCCATCCTTGTCTCAATCACGTTGCATTTCCTATCATTGTTGGTCCAAATACTGTCCACACTATATTTTTCATTGTTGATTTCCCAGTCTCCTACAATTGTATTTTGGGAAGGCCATGGCTTCATGCCATGCAAGCGGTCACATCTACTGTACATAATTGTGTCAAATTATTACATGAGAACATGGAGCATACCATTTTTGTGACCGCGATCCATTTCAATATTGTGATAGGGCTCCTAATACTAATCTTCCTATCCCATGCATAGATATTACAGATGAGCCCCAACCTAGGGAAGAACCACCTCACTTACCACCACTTGATGACACCATTTGTGTGATAGATGCAGTTTCTTCTATGCCACCTGTTACTATTGCATTTCAGGTCTATGGACATCACTCTATCACATGCACCACCTACTTTAGCACACCCACCATTCACTTACACATTCTTCATGAATGAATCATATTGGGAACACATTCCATTTGATCCTACATGCAATGACACTATATGTACACATGAGGGTCTAGATCACTTAGGGTTTTCTTTGAGGACCTCTATCCTACATCATGTGCTTCCCATCTTTATTATGGCTTTTGTTTGTATCATTGTTGCTTATGGTTTGTGTGTCTTTCATCTTACTGATCTATCTATCACATACTCCTTGCTCATCATCACTTACATTAGGAAAATCATGGCTTGATTATATTGGAGGTACACTAGATCCGGATCATATAGAAATTTCATTTCCTATGCCCTTTGGACATGTTTTCATTTGCAATAGCTCTTTCCTAGGATACACTCAAAATCTCACTCATTGGTATGCACTTGGTTGTCCACTTCCTCCATTCATTGATGAGGAGTATGCTATGGGCATGTACAACTTATGCCTTAATGGCTCATTATGTGACCCACCTGACACTATTGCTTATCAAGTCACTAATGCTTACCCATTTGACTATGAACCTGAGAGAAATGATCTTCTAGATGACATTACATGATAGCCTATTTCACCATGCATGCATTGGGGGCATAGTAGTTCCCACATCCCCCTATCCCTCATTCTTGTATTATCATTCTTACATAGTATTACATCACATTATTAGCATTCATGCATACTTTGGGGCATAACACTTCGCATTACCCCTACCTCATCTTATCATAGCTTACACTCATCATCTCTTACATTCCTAGATAATCATCTCCTCACATTAGGCATGTTCATCATACATTCTAGCATCGTCATTAATCAATGACACACTCTTGTGATTCGGTTCACACTTGATTATTGAGGGATTACTACTACACTAAACCCCACACACGCACTATAAGCATTATACATTACATTCATCACACGTTGCACGTCATACACCATACTGATCAACATTAAATTTACAAACTTTTTCACATTTGCACATCACACATCATACTAGTCTTCCTCGTACATATACCATAATTATATCATCCACATGCTTACTATAATACACTATTCATTATATGAATTACATACACTATTATGTTATTTATGCATATTACCTCACATCCTATACATAGTCATATATCATATACATCATATGCTATGTGTCTTCATGTCATACATTTTCTACATACTATACTAGTCTTCATCACATATGAGTCTAGCATTACATCATTTTACATACTACATTACTCATCTATCTACATGTATTACATTATGCGCATTTTACACTTTGTGTTTTTACATATTCTCTTCATCACATGGTCATCTTTTATCATTACATATGCTACATTGTCTTCTACATGTTGCACTCACTACCCTATGATGCACTTTAGTTCCTCGGTCCATACTCGACTGCCAAGGGTTTACAAATCAAATGGACCTTACACTCATCACATTTTACAATTCGACCTTTCATCATGCAACTTTTCTAGCTTAGTGACATACGCTTTAGGATAAATCATCACCTATTCTATCATTTTGTAGTGGTATACACCTTAGGTTACATCACCACTCCCTCTTTTCATCTTGTAGTGATATACACTTAGGGCTAAATCATCACTCATCTATTCATCTTATAGTGATATACGCTTAGGCTAAATCATCACTTATACATTCATCTAGTCATGATATACACTTTGGCTATAGGGTTCACGCACACATCATTTCTAGGTCGCATCTCATCACTACACCTACACATTCCTCACAACGCATTAGACATAACACACAATTTGACCATTTCCCAATGATGCACTCTCGTTTATGGTTCATTCTTGATTGCTGAGGGAAAAAAAAAGAACCTCACTACATACATTTCCATTCACTCGAGGGGAATGCAGCTCCTATCACTCCATTTTACATTCCATTCCATCCATCCACAACATACTACATATTATGGTTGCTTATACTCTTGCTTACTTTTGCTTGTTCATGATCTCTTTATTACACATGCTAGTTAGCTTACTTATATGTCATTTATCTATATCATACACACATGCATGTTCACATCTTTGTCTAGTTGTGATCACAGATACAAGTCTCTTACACGCAACATGGATGCTCGCCTTCTACCCTTCCTACACTAGTCATTGGGGGCATCCACATTTGTCTCTCACAGGTGCTATTATTTCATTTTTTACATAGCACTTTCCATTACTGGTTCTACATGCTTTTGACATATTAGTTATCTTTCTAACATGCTAATGGGTGCTTCATGTGTAGCATTTTTATGCAAGGATATTTTTTTCCATACTTGTTTGTTACATTGTCTGCTATTATTTTCTATTGTATGTGGGTCTTGCCCTTTGTTTGGTGTGCACACTTGTTTGCTTGTTTGTGACCATGATGGCCTTGTGTGTCTTACAACATCGTGAGTGATGTCCCATGTTTGCAGACCCACTTTGTGTGGCTTTCTTTATCTTCTTATGTGTTTACTACATTACTTGGTAGCTTTTACACTGTTTGTGTAGCTTACACATTGTTTTTCTATATGCATGTATGTTTACACTTGTCTTTGGCTAGCCTTCTTGTTTGTGCGTGCCTTGGTTTCTACCAAGCACTTTCCAGGGTTACAACGTACATGCGGTTGGTCCTCTTTTGGGGCTCCATTTCTCTTATTAGGGACGTCGTGTCCCTCAAAGAGGGGGCATCATTTGGAGGTTTTTACATACTAACATAGAGATTCTACACTTTGGTATGTTTCGATTATATACAGGAGTGGGTTCAAACTAGTCTATGAACCCCATACACAATAAATTTTATAGGACATGGTGTCCTTAGCATTCTGGGAAGCAGTTACAGGCTTAGAGGTTACAGTGGGTGTGCCTCTCTACACTACTTCGGCCAATGGCGTCAGATTGCCCAAAAAACTAAGATGATATAGAGATCTCTTCACACATACTTCAAGGAAGCAATTAGAGCTTAGAGGACACAGAGCATTTCCTCCCTACACTTCTTCGGCCTATGGTGTGAGATCGCCCAAAAATCGCAATATATGATATCCTTCTACACTCTCTTTCTTGACATGGATCAGGTGCACATGTTCCATTTACATTTGCATATTTTACATTTACATGCTTTCATATACATGTGTCTTTTACATTGTATTTTTACACATACATACATACATATTTGACTACTTGATTGTTTTCTCCTTACAGGTTCGGCCGTATGAGAAACAAGTAGTCAAATGGGGGTAACAACAACAACAACGTCAACAACATGTCAACAAAAACACTTCGTGACAACACATGCTTTGTAATACACACGTGCTCGCCCTAAGGTCAGTCTCATCACTTTTTCTTTGTGCACTTTTTATCTTTAGTTTCCATGCTCCATATTTTTGTCATTCCATGCTTTGTCTAGTCCTTCGGCACGTTTTTACTACAGTCTTCATGGACATCAGGTACGCATCTCTATTTACTCTATGTTACCGAGCTTTCCTCTCACCAACATAAAGTGGGGGCAAATTGTAGTCACAAAATCATGCACTTTAGACATTATTTATCCTATTCTCATACTACTATTTAGAAGGTTCTTGAGTGAAGAAAGTACTAATTAACCCCCATCTTTTGGCCATCTTTTTTATTTTATTTCTTAATTCATGCCCATCGACTTATGCCATCCCACGTCATTTTAGCCTCGATTGGGGCACCTAGATTAATCTTTGGAGCACCCATGGGCACCCTGGTCCCACCAGGGGTGCCCCAATCCTTTTGCACTTTCCGCCACTTTTTGGGCTCTTTCTAGCTATTTTACATCTTTATCTTTCTTGTGGTCAACCTTTTTAGGGTTAATTACGAAATTAGACAAAGAGAACCCTATAAATATAAAGTTATGAGACCATAATGAGGGACTTAGCATCACTTACTACTATCACTCCATCTAGAGTTTCATCCATCTATTGCATTGGAGATCACTTGCATCCACATAGCTCCATCATCAAGGCATAAGGCTAGGACATATGCATCACACTTCATAGGGGAGGGATTTTATTCTATTCCATGCACACATTCTATTAAATTTTCTACACATAGTTATTACTCACTACTTCACAAAGTTTGATTGCACAAGAGCAACCTAGGGCATGTTCACACACACTTGCACATAGAACTACATCGGATATGAGATGTAGTGCATCGTTTAGTTAGTAAGTCCACCATTATGGAAGTTGAGGTCAATCGACCCCTTCATATGCATTATTCTTTTTTAGGGTTTGATGCTTATTTTGGGGTCTTGTAGGTATTTATTTCATCTTGGAGTATTGGCGACATCTAGCACATGACAACGAAGTTGATGCGACAAACAATGAGGGTTTTAGACCATTTGCCAAACTAGTGAAGACTAGTTTCGAGAGAGTTTACACATACTAGGGCACCTAGATTATAGACTAGAGCACCTACGGGTGCCCCAATCCTCCTCCAAGCACTTTATTCTAGTTAGATCCTCCAAATCCACCCTTTTTGGGACTCCTACACATTCATTCTTGCTTCTATTTTTTCCAGTCATCTCTGCGACACATTCCCACGAACATATATTCATTTGAGTTCTTTCATCTTTCTCTCGTACATTAGGGTTAGAATTTCCTTTTGCATAATTGTTTAACTTATTTACATACTTCTTTTACTACATTTATTTACCTTATTTACAGTTGTTCATGGCTTAGATTAATTATCCCCATGCTACATAGTTAGTCCAATTTTAGTTATTCAATAGGAACAATTAGAGATGTGCTTTACACAATTGATAAGAATTTTATTGAAATGCCTCGAGTTTCAAAAATTCTCTATCTCATTTTATGTCATTACAATACATCATGGGGAAGCCAATAAAAATAAGTTCATTGTTAATACATATCAACTTCAGACCCTAGAAGTAAATATTTCATATCAAAATAATTATAGAAAATGATAATGCTAATTTACTAGACAAATGACAGGCTTTTAATAGTAAACGATCTTTTATCTGTTGAACAGATATTTCCAAAATAAAAATGCACTCATTTAAAGAAAAGAAAAGTTTATTTGATATTTAAATATGTCAATGTTTTGTTTTCCATTAGTTAACTCAATTTATGAAGCTCTGGATTATGGTAACTCAAGATAAGCCCGTGCACAAATATGTGTTTGGGTCTCATGGATATTATCACCAGGTCCTCTGTACAGAAGTTAATTCTAGTTTCAAATTGTAAAGCACACACCACATTATATACAAAGTGTTGTTCAAAACTTTAGCGAAGCATTGACATTATGCAAATTTCACCATGTAGAGACAAGAAACTAGCGTTTTCCACAAGGTCACACAAGCATAATTGAATCAATTTATGTTTAGAAATGCGTCACCTAGAACCTAATAACAATGATCGGCTAATGTTTACGAAGTCATGCTTGTTCTCAAATTAGCAATTTTCCGGCAACAAATTTCAGCATTTTTAGCTAGATAGAGTTCATTTCATGATAATGCATTTACTATTCAGCAACAAAAGTATGTTTGTATGTTATCAAGTCAACATAATTTCTATTTTTTTATGGATATAGGGAGTCTGTAATTTTTCCAAAATTTCAATCAAAGTAAAGCATAATTATGGGATAAAAGTAAATACTATATATAGCAGGCTAATAGGGGAGAAGCTAGTGGGGAGGCATGTTTTGGCAGTGATAGTAGTAAAAATGAGTCAATACGGAGGTGGGGATGAAATAACAATCGTCATTGTTGTTTAGTCATAGGCATTTTGACAAACATATTATGCACAACCATGAATAGTTGCATATTCGAGACACCTTAGGTATAAAAGATGAATGTAAATGTGGGAAAG
Organism: Taxus wallichiana var. yunnanensis; assembly: GCA_018340775.1. Taxonomy (NCBI): domain Eukaryota; kingdom Viridiplantae; phylum Streptophyta; class Pinopsida; order Cupressales; family Taxaceae; genus Taxus; species Taxus wallichiana. The sequence continues at coordinate 664,308,395 of CM031237.1, read as the reverse complement.
ACAGAGAAAAAGATGTAAATAACAATTGAATCACGGTAAATACATTTTGGGTAAACTAAAAGTCAGTCCTATACAAATTTTTTGGGTAAAGTAAAAATGTCTCATATCTGGATATAATTTTTTTGTGCGAAGTTAAAATGATATAATTTTGGCCACATATTGAAGTAATTTAATGAGGCTTTAATGTTTATAAATTTCAAACCATCAAACTACGATTATGCACAACAATCAATTTTAGCACTTTTTAGGTATTACAAGATTGTTGAAAATATTGAATCATATCTTAATAGAAGTTTTCATACATGCTTGCTTGCCTATAGAATCCAAACTCCGAGCCTTAGACGTCCACAAACAAATACACACCGAGCATATGCCTCAACAAAGAACACGTAAGAAGAAATTGTCAATATTGCATGTCTATTCGAGAAGTGTCGATAAGGGTTTCAACTCTCGCAAATAGGAAAATGGTAGGTGGTAGATGGTAACATTAAACGAGAGCTTGACATAACACTAGAGAAACTAGACAAAACCTCAAGCCCCGCAATACCAACCTAACCTTTGAGTCACACACAATGACCATGTTCCATGTTTAAAACAAGCTACGACAATTTATTTCCCTCTCATTGAATAATAAAGGGGTCAACCAATAAAATGGAACCAAAATAAATAAAAAATTGCAACATAAAATTTTAGCCTAATGCCCACCTAAATACACATGGCACCATTTAATTGGAACTAATCACAAATAATATTTGTTTGATAAAAAAACCAAACATCCCATATTATGTATCTAGCGTGAGTGCAATCTTCATGATACAAATGCAACAAACAACGTAAACTCATCCCAATGATCCCACCTTATTAGAACGTACATCTAAAAATGCAACAAACAACGTAATATACGAGTACTCTATCCTCTAGGTGTTAGCACATCGTACTTGGAGCGCGCAATTTTCAGACTATTCTTTTAACGTGTAATGGTATTGGTGGCTCTTATTTATATGGCACGATGACGAAGCTTCCAAGCTCCCTACCCAAAAAAAGAATCTTCCATTCGTCCAAGTCCGTTCTAGTCTTCCAGATTCAGAGTATATGATCGGAAATAATATTAGAAATAAGTTACGATTGGTGGGGACATACATTCAATAATGGATTATGGGATCAAAACGACTTGGAAGTTGGGCCATATTGCGCTGACATACCTATGAGTTGGCAATTGTGCTCGGTTTGATTCCCGTTGAGATGATGCGTTATTCTAAAATGAAGTTGATAAACAAAATGATATCTGTTTACATCTATTCATGAGCCTGCAACAGTCAATACTGGTTCCTGAACGGCTTTGTAACGCTCGGTGCAGAAGTCAAAATTTCTTTTCTGACAGTGAACGTGATTTACTGCGTGTCGAGATGTCTGTCAATGTAACAGAAGTCAAAGTTTAGCAGAAACGGTAAGAGAAATATATATATATATATATTAAACCGGTTGTCTGGTTCACTGTGGCACAAACGCATTTCGTCGAAAGCTACTTTTAATAATCCAAGGATGAGTCATGCATGCATGGGGATTGACAGCGGTGCCAACTTGATGATGCCACTCTCAACCCTTAATGTCGGTGAGCTTCCACCGCCTATAAAATATCTTTGCCCAGATTTGATAGCTTGTGAAGAAGACAGTGAATTGAATGGCGTACTTGAAATTAATGACCGTGTTTTCCCTGATCTGTTTCATGTTTGTCCAAATCAAGAGTGATCGACTGCCTCAGAGTGCTCTTGGATCTGCCTGCAATGCGACGTTGTATCCAAAATTCTGCGTGTCCACTATGGCGTCGTTTCAGGACTCATGGCGGGAGGATCCAAAGATCTGGGAAGAATTGCCCTGAAGCTGAGCATTATTGAAGCTCGAAAAGTTTCCCACTTTATTTCTCGCCTGCGTCGGTTGTCTTTCACCCGGAGACAGCTCGGCGCTCTTCAAGATTGCATGCAGCTGTTTGATCTAACATTGGCGGACTTGGAGAAATCTCTGGTAAATGTAAGCGACTCTAACACTAATTATTTGGCGTGGAGGCAGGCATTTGATGTTCAGACATGGCTGAGTGCCGCCATAACCAACCAAGCCACCTGTTTGGAAGGTTTTCAGCAGGCCAGCGGAGGTGGACAACTTCCGTTCGGCGGCGATTTCCGTAATGTGTCGCGACTCCTGAGTAATTCTCTGGCGCTGGTGAAGAATATTTCTGTTGTGGGAAAACACCACAAGAGACATTTGCTATCCGATCTGCCACAAGAGCGTCATGAAAATGACGAGGAGGGATTCCCATCGTGGTTGTCTGCGGCGGATCGAAGGAAACTCCTAGAAGAGGATGATGATGGCGATAACGGAATTTTAGCGGACAATGTGGTCGTCGTGGCAAAGGACGGGAGTGGAAATTATACGACAATTGGCGAAGCGGTAAGAGCGGCACCAAACAATAGCCTGGACAGGTACGTAATTTATATTACGGAGGGAGTGTACGAGGAATACATAGAAGTGGGCAGTTACAAGACAAATATTATGATGATTGGAGATGGGATAAACGTCACTGTGATTACCGGCAACAGAAGCGTTGTAGATGGATGGACTACGTTCCGCTCTGCAACTGTTGGTAAGTTATAATACGGCGAAGGTAAATATATCTTGCCAAAGAATTTTTTTAAACCTCGTAGGATTTTGATAGCGAAAATACATATTTCCCGGGCTACCATTTTTCTAAATCTGAAAATCCAAACTAAAAGAATCTCGAAAATTACATATAATGAATTCAACCTCTCGAAAATTTAGTTCTCCTATTACTCTTTTAGCGATCAGTCTAACTGTCACGCAGGTTAACAACTGACGTTAAATATTTATTTTTCTAAAAATTGTTAAAACAATGCGTTGTGCAGTGGTTGGTGGGTGTCCTGGGATCGCAGAGGTCCTGGGTTTGAATTTTGGTGCAGGCTGTGCTAACGTACGTGATCGTTAGGCTCAACCCTCTTTTAGCGTGTTTCAACTTTTGAGTTCGGTTGGTTTTCACTTTTAACAGTTGTTGAGGCAAGTTTTGCATATTGATCATTAGGCTCAGCCCTTTTTAGTGTGTTTCAACTTTTGAGTTTGGTTGGTTTTCACTTTTAACAACAATTGAGACGAGCTTTGCATATTTTTGTAAATTATTTCCTCCAATGTTTAAATGTATGACTTATCATTAATTTTAGTGCGGGTTGTGCTAACGTACGTGATCGTTAGGCTCAACCCTCTTTTAGTGTGTTTTAACTTTTGAGTTTGGTTGGTTTTCACTTTTAACAGTTGTTGAGGCAAGCTTTGCATATTGATCATTAGACTCAGCTCCTCTTTTGGTGTGTTTCAACTTTTGAGTTTGGTTGGTTTTCACTTTTAACAGTTGTTGAGGCAAGCTTTGCATATTTTTGTAAATTATTTCCTCCGACGTTTAAATGTATGACTTATCATTAATTTAAAAGAACCCAACAAAAATATTAAATATTTGGAAGGATAAACAAAAAAATCACATTGAGGATACCTTTTTTGTTTCCTTTTATATAGAGATTTACTTCAATTTTGTTGTTTACGGCATAATAAAATCTTTTCTCTAAGAAATTCTCGACCATTAGGCTTTTTTGCAACAAATTGTTTTTAGATAGAATTTTATTTCTATGATGATTTTATTTTTAAATTGTAATGTAGTATTTTTGGCACTATCAATAGTTCCTATCTATTGCGAGATATATTTGGAGTTGAAGAAAATTGTTGACTCCATTTTAATTTTATATCAATTTTATACGGGTGACAATGTGATTACCTCTATAAAGTTGAAGGAACAATCTTATCCCTACAAATTTAATAGATGAAGTCAACAATTTACTTATAAATGGGAACATGCATGGGATAAGACAAACTAGCCAAACGAATAATACAACCAACAAACTAGCTACAATTTTGAATGCATGACATGAATACCGATTGTTACTAGATAAACATATTCATATATTATTTTTATATTATTATCGTTAAATAATGTCTAGAATGTATATAATAATTTTTCTCTTCAAAAATAATGTTTTTTTAAAAATTATTTTGGGCTTTCTTTAAACAACAATCCAAGTTATATTTTCTTCCATCGTCTAATCTTTTGAGGTCAATATCTTCACCAACTCACATACATACATAGAGAATCAAAGTTACTTTAACATCTCAAAGTTACATAGTTCTAATATAAAACGAATCACCCTATAATATTTAGGTGGTACATAAAAAGGCATTGCAGGTGATACATAAAAGCCCTTTACCACATAATATAAATAAATCATAAAAATTGAATCACCTAAATTGATGGCCAAGGTGGAGTGAACCATGAGACTTTTCAACCTTTGCATGTTAATTGGAAATAAAATAAAATAACCTAATGTACATAACCACTAAGACAGTAAAAAATGGAAAAGTGTGGGAAGAAATGGACACCAATTTCCGGGCATGCAAAAAGGTAATACAAACTTTCCGGGACTCGTCTTTTAAGAGACTTAAAAATAATTTCTACGTAACAACTCGAGGAAAGAATATCCAACGTAGCCCCAGCTGGCTCTGGTCGTTTAGCGTGTTGAATTTAAAAAATAAAAAATAAAAAATAAAAAAATATATGACGTTTAGCGTGTTGATATCATCGGTTTTATAACACATTGGTAATTGTGATCACTTGTGAGTGCAGCTGTGGTTGGGGACGGGTTCTTGGCGCGAGATATAACGTTCGAGAACAGCGCAGGTGCCGAGAAACATCAGGCGGTTGCTCTCAGGGTGGGCTCCGATCTATCAGCCTTCTACCGTTGCAGTTTCAAGGGTTACCAAGACACTCTTTACGTCCACTCCTTCCGTCAATTTTACAAGGAATGTGACATTTACGGCACCGTAGATTTCATCTTCGGCAACGCCGCAGCGGTGTTCCAGACTTGCAATCTTCTCGCCAGAAAACCACTGGATAACCAAAAATATATTCACTGCGCAAGGCAGAAGCGATCCGAATCAAAATACAGGCATTTCCATTCAAAACTGCACGGTTACGGCAGCGCCCGATCTGGCTGCAGTAAAGAGCTCGTTCCCAACATATCTGGGGAGGCCGTGGAGAGAATACTCTCGCACGGTTTATATAAAGTCATTCATAGACGATGTGGTTCAAGCGCGGGGTTGGCTGGAGTGGTCCGGGGACTTTGCTCTGAGTACGCTCTACTATGGAGAATATATGAACTGGGGAGCAGGGGCATCAACTGCAGCTCGCGTTCAATGGCCTGGTTATCGCGTAATGAACATTTCTGAAGCTCAAGTTTTTACTGTCACAAATTTCATCTCTGGGGATTCGTGGTTAGATGTTGTGCCCTTCAACGCCGGTTTCGATTAACTGTAATTTTGGTGGCCCTCCGCGTACTGTGTTCATTTCCTTCGCAAGTTTTTAAACTACTAAGGATATATAGTTGGTGGAAGAAATAAGATAATTGAAAAGGCCAGCGATAATTTTAGACAGTTTTATAGTTAACAGAACCATGCAAATCCGCGTGATTCTTAGATACATCCTCTGGTAATAACTCCGTTGTATAACTTGCAAAATATTCATTAACATGTAATTTTAATATTTTTTAGCTTAGATAAGGAAAATTTATCTACTACATTTTGGAATATGGAATGATAAGCGCGAAAGATAAAATCCATAATAAAAATAATAAATTGTAAAATACAACTACAAAATCTAGAGTTCACAAAGTTATCACAATATGAAAAAGTTGCTGTAAGAATATAGTAAAGTATCTAATTGATTTGAAAGCGTCTAAGCCTAACCAATTCATGTCACCACGTTGTTATTTTGCAGCATATTTTGTTTCCACCAATAACTTTGACGTCAGGTTTTCATTAATACTTGAAACAGCCAATACTTCTTCTCTGATTGTGTATTAATGTATTCTTCTATTCTTCGTGGTAGTAGGAGATATAGAAATAGATTATAGGAGTGCGCGTAGGTATCATAAATCTGACCTCTCAAATCTTGTCCAAAGATCTGCATAATACAATTCTACAATTACAATACTAGTGTGGTGTCCATTGTCTTCTATTTTTTTATCCTTATATTATAGGCACTAAAATATCCTTTCGACCTCTATCATTCAATATAAATTGAAATGTAACCCATTTACTTCGTTAAGTGTGGTTTTTGTACCAGGCCTCCTCCTACATTACGACTCTATGATATCAAATCATTATACACTTCTTATTTTTCTATATATGCCCATCCACACAATGTTTGATTACAAATTGTAAATCAAGACTCATAACACTTCATCATACTCTGCTTCACATCCTCAAATCGATAACATATGAAATTCATAAATATTGATGTATACACATTTATTTAGAAAATATGGACAATATGAACAACAGTCTGTAGGAAATTAACAAGCATCAATTTATTTTCCCTCTATTTTATATCATTTGCTTCTATATATAGATCTAAATATGTCCTTGTAAAGATATATAGCTGAAATTTTATTATTTGCTTTATAGTTGAGGATTTTGATCCATCCGTTAATATTGTATTTTCTTTAATTAGGTGTTTATGCAAAGCTTATGGTTGTTTAGTTGATCTCGGACCTCTATGAATATATTGGATACATTCTCCCAAGCATCATGGTTGTGAATGTGAAATTGAATGACTTGACAATGCAATTTGATAGGACTATTTGTAGTTCTTTTGGTTGGTTGTCTTGGTACTCCACATGATGGAGTTCCCCTTTTGACAATTATTAATCAACTATATTCGAAAAGAGTTGTATTAATGCATATTAACCCATTAATGTTGTATCTATAAGATAAGCGAGTACAACTTGACAATAATCTTTTTCTTAATATAGTGTATCACCACTTTCGATTTTTCTTTCTCCAACTCTAGATCTCCTATCCTTTAGGATATTCCCTTTTAAATAAATAGTTACGTGTTTTTATGCATTAATTTAGGAATATAACTAATTGCCTCTAGAGGTTCTTTGCTAAGAGAATTTCCACACGAACAAAGATTCCATGATATGCTTAGAATGCAAAGTGCAATCTTCATAGTACAAATTCAACTTTCAACTTAAATGATCCCACCATTATCCAAAAATGCATTCCTTAGGATATACATCAAGGAGTAATCATATATCAAATAGTCTTACAAAAAAACATCAGTAAACAACAATAATGTGTATACATATTGTAATGATTGTAATCTTTGTACAATTTGAGTTTGGTTCGACATTAGATAATGTATTATTGTCAATACAATATTCCAAGTTGATTTCAATGAAAAGCTCTTCAGAGATTAAAAGGTAAGGGAAAAATCCGTTTATATGTTTCTATGAGAAAAACCTATCCATCACGCGTGTTCACACACCGGGTCTCACCCAAAATGTAACCCACAACTTGCCAATCCTAATTTGGCCACCTACCACTGCTCCACAACATTTTTTAGTAAAGCATTTGAAAATAGTTATATTTATCAATTACTGAGAACGTGAGTAATACTTAGACTGAATGGTTTCCATGAGCGTGGAATAGTCAATACTGAACAGCTTTGTAACGCTTATGGCATTACACCGCTCAAGTATAGCAAACGTCAAAATTCTTTTATCTGCACTGTTTACACGGTTAACGTGACATACGGCATATTGAGACATCTGTCAATGCAGCGTAAGTCAAAGTTTAGTAGAACCGGTGAGAGAAATATATATTAAACGAGTTTGTCTGGTTCACCGGGGAACAAACGCACTTGGTCGAAAGGTGTCTTTAATAAAGCAGAGATGAGTCATGCATGGTGATTGACAGCGGTGCCAACTTAATAATGTCGGTAAGACTATGGGCAGCAGTCATCAAATTTGAAGGGATTCCCATATTTTAATTTGATGGGTTAGGTAAAGTTTTACCAAACGTAAATGACAGATAAAACGACACATTATCCTTCAATAAAAAAAATTAAAATGTTAATTTCCTTTTAATATGTATCCCATTAATTTAAATACTAGCAATCGCATGATGGAACGTGCGATGTAGACGCCGTAAGGGATCGGAGGGTTTTTGTTCCATAATGTGAGCTATATTTACATGGGGAGTGGAACACAACGTAGGTAGGAAATGTAGTAATAATTGTATGTAGATGGATTTTGGGTTGATTAGTGAGCATGATGAATAAATGAGTGTATGAATGAACCAAAATGAATATTTGTTAAGCGATGGTTCAAAATATCTAAACAAGAAGCACTGTATTTAAAACCCTATAGTTATAAAATCCACGAAGTAAAAGATACATTGCCTTTTTTTCAATTTACATTGTTTAACTATTAGCTTTGTCAATCAAAGTAGCATGGTTTGTACATTGTCAATCCTATATTCATTCGTACTCGCTCCTACTTGCGTATGAAATTTATTTTACAAAGAGGAAAAATCAGAAACAGTAGACAAATGTATTTGTTATAAGGTTTTGCAAGTCACCTCTCCATTTCCTTTAGCGTCTCCACAACCCGACCAAAACCTACAGTCATGATTGCAAAAATGTGAAGTAAAACATGATGTAATTTATCGTTATCAATCTTCAAAGGGTCTCCAGATAAATGCTCCATGATACTATTAGTAAAATTACATGTTTTATTCGTGCATATGAATTCAAAACTCATATTAAACAAGTAACCGTTTATCTATTCCTATCATTTTGGATAGAATAAAGTAGTTACCTGCAGCATTCAACTAAATACTAAAATACAAAAATGGTTGTGAATATAATCAGACTTATTTAAGTTTTACAACTTGAAGTCTTAAAATTCAATGCACCCAACATGATCTAGAGTGGCATTGCTCTTGTCCAATTTACAATGAATTAGTCTACCATGATTGAAATAGGTGATACAATGCAGATCACCATGTTTCGCTCTCAACCAAACTTATTTTCTAATATCCAAGATAGAAATTGACCGTAACTCTAATAATAGTATGTAGAATCAACTTTGAATAAGGGCCAAATCAAACGAAACATAAAAATTCTAAATAGTGAATATCAATCAACACAAGTTGAAGACTTTGAACAACTGGCTATTAAAGAAATTCTCCCTCCAAGAGGCTACCCTTCACTCAATATGCACTTGATCAATTTTGATCAATGCATTGTGGCTGTCCATTGTGAAATGGATGGCCATGATGCGTTGACCGTCATTGACCGTGTACATATTGAGTGAAGATTAGTCGTCGGTCTACATTTGTGTGTAGAAGGATTGCCTTCTTAACCTCAAGTTTTCTGTCTGAATTATCCATATGTTGACCTCCTATTTCCATGTATTTCTTGAATACAATTTTTTTCATTATGAACTTACACTGCAAATAAGAAGACATCTCTCCTCGAATAATATGAATGATATTGTGCAATAGGTTGAAAGCATAAATTTCTTCATAATCACATTCAAAAAATGACTCCCTCCTTCTCATAAACTTGGTGAGATGTTTTGGCCACCCTAGTCGAGCGTACCTCCAAGCATAAATCTGCCTATAGTTCACAGAGACGTGAAATCCACTAATATTCTCCTTTACGAAAATTTCAGGATAAAAGCTGTAGATTTTGGACGTTCCTTGTTACCATTGCTACGCAAGGCATGTCTGGATATGTTGATCCAGAGTACCATCCATGGTTTTAGTCGATAGAAAAATCTAATGTTTACAACTTTGGGGTTATTTTGGCGGAGCTTCTCTCTAGCAAATTAGCAGTAGATACAACCAGGAAAAGGAACAAAATCAACCTTTCTATTACGGCAAGTAAATAGGATAAAAACCAGAGATTTGGATGAACTGGTATATCCACATTTAGCGATACAGAAAAACCATGAGGTTAAAGCCATGGTTAGTGCAGTTGTAGAGTTGGCTTTGAGCTACCATTTTGGAAGCAACAGGATGTTAGGCTAGACATGAAGGAAGTTGCAGGTAAGCTTAAGGAAATCAATCAATTGCATAAAACAAATTTAGATATTAATGAATGAAATATTGTTTCTTTTTTATTTTGACAAGGTAGTGTAGCAATACGCTCCCAAATGTCCTCCTGAAAGGGGAACATATGAGATACTGTTATGATACGTAGTTTTTGAATGTGGCTAGTCCTCACTATTTATTGTTATTTTCTTTCATAGCCATTATTGGAGCACTACTCACATGTAATGGTACCCGAGATGCATCCTATTTTTTATTGTCACGGTGGGAGTATTGCAGGTTTTGTTCATTTCAAAAATTTGAGAATACATAAATATTAGTTAATATTTTAAATTAATGGCCAAGGAAATCAAACACGTTTTCTTGCTTGCTTGTCTTTTATGCAACCCTTGGCCTTCTCTATGATTTTTGTCACTATAATGCATCGTCAAATTGAAATTCCAAACAAGTGGGAAAGTATTACCTTTATTACATAATTAATTACTATTAATTAGATTTTTACTATAAAAAAATATTTTGTATTTTATAATATTTATTTATTAAAAAATTAAATTAAAATAAAACCTACACTAATAAGAACCATAAATATACTTACATAATATTTTTCTTGAAGTACGGAAATTACCATTATTTATGGTTTTCCAAACTCTTATTTACTTTTGTGTAGCGTCGAAAGATACTAAAAAGAAATAGCAATTATATCTTGTATAATTTCCACGAGCAATGTCAAAAAATCCAATGGGCTATAGGACAACCAGATGACGAGGGCCTTTCTCATAAACAGAAAGTATGGCGCCCACCACGGTACAAATATTCGGAGGACACCACCATTTCCACTTTACCATTAAACTCTGCAATACACAATTCAACGGACTGCATTAATCGGCGTCGAATCCATGGTCGAAGAAGAGCGTTTGATGAAATCAATACAGTCCGCAATGGCCTCTGCGTAGAAGGAATTCGACCTCGGAAAACAAGGCCGCGCTGCACAGGCAGACGGATTCCACGATCTCCTGCACGCCAACAGTGACTGGAACGTACTTTTCCCAGTCGAAACCGCCGAAGCAAACAGACGGTTATACGCCCTCTTCATTTTCTCCCACACAAATAAAACACGAAGCCTGGGCCGAGACCCGTTAACCCTGCACCTCAATCTCGTTACCCCGCGACGCCTCCTGTACATCCTCTTGCCTCCTCCTCCTCTATGCATTCTCTCGGTTTACTGCCGCGCGCCAGGTCTGTTGTTCAAATCCCCGATCAGACAAACACGAATGGTATTTTTCTGAGTTCAATTGATATTTGTCTCAGTCGACAATGGTTGATATAAAACGGAAAGTCGTGGCGTTTGAGAAGTAGAGAATAACGGGTATGCCATGAATCATTGAATGCCCGATTGTCGAAACAACAAAGAAAGTCAAAAGAAAAATTGTCGCGTGCCTTTAGTGTAACAAAAAATAGTGTTCTTAGTTATCCATACTTATGCATTCGTGTTTGAAAAGGAAAAGGGGGGTACTGTACAATTTCAAAGGTCAAAACTATGGTGTACAAGATGCTCAAGGTTCAGAATTCCAAAGGTACTTTAAGGTCATCTACCTCGCGCGAGGTTCAACATGGAAGAAATATTAACAAACATCGATATTTTGTGGGAAAAAATGCATTTCATTATGAAAGAATGTATGATGAATAAAATCTCCAAATGTTTGTGAAATAGAGAGACATAATGACCTAAATAGCAATATAAGTGGCAGGCGTCCCAAAGACCTCAAACACAAGATCACTCATTTTCTCCCATTCAACGGTGGCTCCACCAAGAAATGTGATGATCCTCTGGCGCCACAACTTCTCCATGTCATCCCATTTGGACATGTTGTCGTGCTCCATAGGATACTTGAGGCATCCTTCTGCCCCATTCCCACCATCACTCCCATGTGATGTGGCCACCCAACTATGCTTGGAACCCGCAGTGCATCGTCCCCCTCCATTCCGTCCTACACACACACCTAACGCCCGTCAAGAAATACATACAATCTATAATTTTATTTCAAATTTATTATTTAAAAAAACGTCACTTTGAAAGTGCCAGATCTATTGTCACACACAACAACCCGTACTTCCTCTATGTCTTCCATTGTTATGCTGATCACCTGCAAAACCCTTTGAAATTCTCTTCCCTAAACACCCCAAAATAAATATATGGAAAAGTATCTTACAGGAAATTTACAAGAGGAAAATGTATAGTAGTGACAACTGAAACGCATAAAGGACATGAGTAGGCCTACATTACTAAAGTGAGCTCTTATAGCCATGAAAAGATACGTGACATATTTGTATATGATTTTTCGATGAGCGGTTGCTGCAGAGAAAGAGTCAGAGAAAGAGTTCATTCAAAGATCCAGAGAAAGAGTTGAATGACGAGCTACATTCAAGGAGGAATTTCCAGTTCAGTCTAGTACAGTGGATAGAACTGAATTTCCAACATTCCATGCAAGTGAATGTTTGTTTTATAGCTATCCACATTTTAGAATGCCGAGAGAGCTGAAAGCATGAACATATATCGCATGTGGTGGGAAAACAACACACCAGAGCTGCATCCCGCGATCAAAGATAATGCCCGTCTTTGTGGGAGTTGTCAACCTCTGTGGGGAGATCGGGGGAAACTGCTCAAACCAACACTGAAACGTCCTCAACCTGCTCAAGGTCATCGATGTGCTTGTCCGAATGGTAGTTTTTGAAATGCATGAGAATACGTGTCAAAATGCATGAGAATACCTGTCGAAATGCATGATTGGACATGTCATCCAGCCATCGATTAAGTCTTTCCTCCATTAGATTTCAACGAAACTCTAAGGAAGATTGTGGTCCGTTTGATTTCTGACTTCTGTCAGACAAAACAGGTTCAACTCCACTACAAGAACGCCTTACGGCGTAAAAATAAATATGAAAAAGTCAAAATTATTAATATATGATATTTAATAATAATTTTGAAATTTATTTAAATTAAATAATCAAGATTCAAAAAGTAATTACACAAGTTATAAGTTTGACAAATCCTTATAACAAATTTATAAGTTGGTCGTAGAAAAGTATTTAGCATGAGACATGAAACTTATGCTCACTAACTTAGATAATCGTAGTCCCACATCTTTCAAATCATTTCATTCCTAAGTAAAGTTGTCTTAACCGATAGAAAACATGGGTATGGAGGAGACGAGGAATCTCAAATTCAAATATTATTGTTCTCAAACTAGATTGTACCTTCTTAACACAACAAATAGAACATTGGTTTGGAATTAAGGGCATGCCTCTCTTATATTTTTTAAAACCTTTAATTCAAGAAGTACAAGGTTATTAAAAAGATAATTTTTATAAATATAATAGAATGTCATACATTGAATCAATAATACCTTCTTAATAAACATATCGAGTAATATATTATCGCACTTGAAATATTGTAGAGACAAGAAACAATAACAATTTACTATTGAGAAAATATTGAGAAATAAAAAATGGCATAATTGTGGTGCTAATGTGTAAAATAGACATGTATTTAAACAAATTATACATTAAGTAGCAAGTTGTTCCAAAATTCAAAAATACATTTAGTATTTTTATCAAACAATGTCTTGGCCAACACATTTACATTGATAATATTTTGAGCAACAAAACTCACCAAGACTTGACTTCACTTGTTTCTTATACAAATTCTCACTCATGCATAAGGTTGTGGATTTGGTAATCAAACATTTATAGTTGACTTCACTTGTTTCTTGTACAAATTCTCACTCATGCATAAGGTTGTGGATTTGGTAATCAAACATTTATAGAAACGAGTAATATTTACAAAATAAACAAAGGCATTAAGAATAAACCACCAAATTCCAAACATGATTTACAAGCTAGCAAAAGCTAAAAGAGAATATTTCTATTTTGAAAATAGAAAGAATAAAGGTAATGCTTATTTTCTAGAGATTTATCCTTTTTCCTAGTGATTTTGTGCATGATTTGTGTGAAGTGAATGAATATTTTTTTAAATAGAAAATAGAAAGCTAGCAAGCATGAATTTTGTTGCTCTAATTATTATTTAATATTTTATTTATTAAAATAAATTTAACAAATTATAAAAATTAACTTAGCATACAATTTACATGACAAGTGATTTTTTTAGTTAGCCCTTCTAATGAAAATTTATAATATTTTAATGCCTTTTAGTATTGAAGTGTAATTTTAAATTTCAATTTTTTTGAAGTGTAAATTTTTAATCACCCTTCTATGACAAGCTAAAAGACATTTGAAGGGCATTGACGACTTCAAATTTGATCCCTGATGGGCAAAAGTGTTCGTTCGACTTCCACCGCCTTTATCGGGCGGATTAAGTAATTTGAGTGCTCTATTTGACACTATTACTTTCATAATTATTAAAAATATTTTATATGATAGAATGATAGCTCCTTCATTTTTTTAGAACAAAATATTTTTAATGATTCCTACAACAATCTACATTTTATGTTTGGAATTTGAAAAATCAATATTCTTATAATAAAATCCAAATATTATTGCATAATTTAGTAAATTTTCGATGTCACAAGGCACAAAATGTGGTTGTTCATTCCTCATCTAAATGATAAGAACAAAAAGAATATTATTTGAAGTGATGGTTGCACAAAAATAGTCATTGTACATGACATGAAAAATACTAGTGTGATGCTTCAATGTTGGATTACTTAATCAACCATTATTATTGGGAATTATCACATTGTTATCTCTACACAAATACAAAATGAAGAATAAAATCCATCATACGAGAGATGGAACGAAGAATCAAGACTATTGTGTTATTGAATTCAAGGTTAGTTTTATTCCAATGTTACATTTATATCTAATCAAACTTCTCCTAGATTTAAATGTTTGAGGGCATCTTCTCCTCCATGAGAAAGTGTTCAAATATAGAAACATAATTCCTTTGTTTATTATAACCATAAAATTTCTTTTTAAAAATTAATTAAATTGAAAATCGTGTGCCCCAAAAATTTTGGTGCCTGAGATAACTACCTAGGTTGCTAGAGCTTTAATCCCCCATTGTTGGGCCTATATAAATTATTTCATGTATTTTATAGCTTATGAACAAGATAGTGATTTTAATGGCGCACTTTATATTAAAGCTCGTTCTCTTCTTCATTTTCCTCATGTTTTTCCAAATAAAGAGTGATCGATCGCCCTCACAGTTCTTTTCAATCTTCCTACAATGAGAAGTTGGATACAAAGCCTCGTGTCCACCACGATATCATTTCAACGGTAATGATAGGGAGGCGCAAAGATCCTTGAAGAATTTATCATACAAACAACTTATCATCCCTAAGCGACCATTCACTTTGACTTAAAATTGCTAAATTTATGACTTAAAAACTACTCGCATCCAAATTTATGTTAAGATCAATTTTTAGAGAAATACAATTTTTTTGTTATAAATTGTGTAGTACCAACATATGCATTTTCATTCCATTGAAGAATTTTAGAAAACTTGACTTTTGCACCATTCATTTCTGCAACCCATGGTTTTAAAAGAGAAAACTTTGCATACAGAGATAAAGCCTGCAAGCAATTTTAAATTTAAAAAATCATTTAAATGTACTTTCAATCTAGTGGATGTAATATTTAACTCAATTTTTATACTTTTGCAATCATTATTATAATAACAAATTTGATTTACATATTAAATTTTCTATTCGCATTGTACTTTGTCAGGGAAAAAAATTATGTTCATTGCTTTGGAGAAAGAAGATGCAAGATGAGCTAGTTAACAAAGTAGGCTAGGGTAACAAGCTTCCCTATCTACAAGGGCCATTGAAGGAGACTCTACGTATGCATCCACTTGGTCATCAGGAGATGACGAATAATTCATCATGGGCAATCTGTTCATCATTATCATATGGAAGCATACTAATATTGGCATTTTTCTATTTTTGTTCCTTTGTTTGGAAGTATCCAATTCACATAGCTACTTTATCATTTGTGTTCCAAGGTTAGTCAAAGCACTATTGTTCTTCCATCCCCCATTTATCTCCTACTGATAGGGATCTATAGTGACAGAGGTTCAGAGATGAAACTAGTTAATTTTCAAATATTATACCCTCAGGGCTCGACCTCATGACTAGCTAGGAAGCAACACATGCCTTGCAAAAATACCTGAACGATTTACATGCATGAAAATGAATCAATTTACCCTTGTAACAAATCCAAACAAACGGAAGCGAATAGGAAAATTACAAAGTACCATTTAAACATTGCACTTGCATAATTGTTTTCAAACCAACAATTTATCGTCTTCAAAGGTGTATGTTAACATCAACAATAACACACTATAGTGGATCCCTTCATTGCAATATTTTGGGAATGAAAGATTATGTTTGAAATTTCATAACACGACATTGGCATTATTTTTAAAGGTTAACAATGAAGTGATTCATGAGATATCCATGGAACACCAAACAAGAAACAATTTCCACACATTAGAAATATGAGATGGTAAAGAATAAAAAAGTTAAATGTGGGACATCTATTAATGTTGGGCATTACTTTTCACGATAGTGATTCTTCTCCATAGCAAGAAAGATAGATAGGGTGGCTATTAAACTTTGGGTGTGTAGGTCAACATCAACAATAACATACTATAGTGGGTCCATTCATTGCAATATTTTGGGGATGAAAGATGATGTTTGAATTTACATGACATGACATTGACATTATTTAGAAAGTTAGTAATGAGGTGGTTCATGAGTATCCATGTAGCACCAAATAGTAAACAATTCCCACATGTTAGGAATATGAGATGAGAAAGATAAAAAAATCTAACCTATCCACATTTGAACGAAATGGAAAATTTTAAGAAAACACAGTGAAAATGGGTTTTACTAATTGTTAACCAAAATAAGCTCCCTCTTATTTTGGGTTAACTTACTCCTCTTTGTGCCTCAGTCAAAATTTCACAAGTTTTAGGCACTCAAAGATTTCTATAAATTTCTCCATCAGATAGATAATTTCTTCCCCTTTCCAGAAAGGTAAAGAACTCCTCTTAACTCCTTGTATTTCTCAAGTTATGACTCGGTGGAGTTATGGAGGAAAATTTGCCCAAGGTGGACTTGTAGAGCTTGGGAGAGAGTTTTTCCAAGGAATTTTGGGCTGGCGGAGTGGGGAAAGAATTTGAGAACTTAGCGCTTTTTGGGTTAAAAGAAAAAAGTCATTGGCTCCCGCGAGCCCGCAAAGGGAAACAAAGTGAAAATTTGACTAAGTCCCGAAAGGGACATGTGGCATCATTTTGTGCAAAGGCACTAAGGCGGGCTAGCAGAGGATTTTGGGGACTTGGAAATTTTCACCAAAAGAGTTTCTAAGTCAAAATTGTGGCCACATCTCTGAAGGAACCAGAAGCAACACGTGGCAGGCCCAAACCAGCAGCGGGCCGACGGGCCTTCGGAGGAAAAATAGAATTTTTGCCCTTTTGTGAAAAAGGTGCAAATGGAAAAAAAGGAGCCCCTACCTCACCGACCCCAATGGATGCCACGTCATCAACGGATTTGTGGGGGAAATGTGCCAAATTTGCCCGAGCTATTTTTTTTTTGCGTAAAACGTAAAGGAAATACTCAGAGAGCCATATCTTTTGGTCCAGAGCTCTGTTTTTGACAATCTTGGTACCAATGGAAAGATCTAAAGATTATCTTCATCATTGAGTCTTCAATTTTGCATTTTGGTGGAGATTTGTGGGAGAAAATTGCAAAACATGATTTGGCATGGAAAAAATGTAGAACCAGTTTTCAACCACCAAATTTAATGAAATTTGGGTCTTTTCTCCCTCGAGCAAAAAAAAATACGTTGGGGAATGGATTTTGCAGATGGATCCTTGAATTTTCGACCCAATTTTTTAAATGTTGTTGGTGGTTGGAGCAGAAGATCTGATTTTTCACATTTTCCCTCTCTTCTCGCGTTTTTTCTATAAAATGTAACAGAGGCATCATTTCGAGAAGTGAGTTAGTGGTTGTTCACTCTTCTTCTCTGCCTCCCTCTTCTTTTCTTCTTCCCTGGGGTCAAAAATGGAGTTGGAATCTCCTCCCCTGCTCTGTAATGGTGTTTTTTTACCTCTTGCCCGTGAAATGGTGCACTGTGTAAATCTGGAGCAATAAAAACATGTTTTTGTGATGCATTTGTCCATCCTTTGCTCATTTTTGGTTGTTTCTTCTTGCCTCTCATTGTTGTAGGGCATCTGTGCATGTTTGAATGTCATTTGTAGGTTTTGGAGCTGTGTTTTTAGGGATTTTGGAACATTTTCTATGTGAAGTCCATCTCTGGTCTGTGATGCACTTGTCCATCCTCTCCATTGCTCACCTCTCTTTGTTTCCATGGTAGTTTTGATAGATGATTAAAATTTTTCTTCTCTGGTGTATCACCATTTTAGTGTAGGCTCTGTTTTTTCCATTTTTCTATCTCTCCTTCTCTCCTTGGAAGTTAGATTAGGATTAGATTAGCTTTCCTACATTGGAATATCTTATGATAGGTAGTTTAGGAAGAGGAACCAGCCTTATCTGGAGGATCATTCCCATTTGCAAGTCCCACAGCTTGGGGAATGATCCAATGTTATGCAAATCACACCAAATGACCCTGCCTTAGAAAAGTAGATCCATAACTCATTTGGGGGTGCTGTGATTTCGCACTAACAGTTTTGGCATGCCCGGTGGGACCTTAGAGGTCTTCACTTCATTGCAACAAGGTTGATGTGCACTTGTTACAATCTCTAGCTTATGAGAAGCTTCAATTTGCATATCTGGTGACTCCATCTGGTTTACAACCCATCTCTGAGTTGTAGACCTGTTTTCCATCCATTTCCATTTCATTCTTCTTTCCATCTCTTTCATTCTTTTCCATTCCATGAAGTTGTGCAATCATGACTTCATTTCCACCATGGAATTCACAACAACAGCAACAATACATTCCAACTCCAATGCTTTCTACAACTCCTTCAAATCAACATGTTTACCCCTATGAGTAGCAGTGCCAAAATTAGTTTGGCTATGGAGCTTTCCAAGAGCAGGGGTATGTAAACAATGAAGAAAATCAAATGCAAGATGCTGGTCTATTGGAGAAGATCCAAAAAATGGAGATTGGCATGGTGCATTCAAGGGAAACAACTCAAATGAAGGCATTCAAGATTGGTTGTAGGACACCTTGCCCATGGGAAGGCCCTTTTCCAAGACACTACAACCCTCAGGAGAAGCTGGACTTCATGATTGGAATGTTTCCCCAACTTACACAATGGACTGAAGAGATAGAGGCCTATGAATTTGGTGCTAAACAACCTTGTCAATGGGTAAGTTCTACACCATCATCTGGTATTTCTCTTTCCATTCCTCAAGCAACACCATCTCAATTTGAATGTCAAGTTTCAAGTTTCTCCAATGTTGCTCCAGTTGTGAAAACCATCCCCCCATCCCCTAGTCTTCCATCTCATCTCATCTTTTCTTCCCTCTTCTCTTCCAAATCCAAACCCCCTCCACAAGAGCAAAAGAAACACCTTCCCCTCCAAAGAAACAAGAAGTTCCATCCTTCCCACTACCACAAAAAAATGCACAAATGATTGAATCCCAACCTACTTCTCCTCTTGCCTTCCCAATTCCATGTGGGGAAGAAGAGATTGCAAAAATCAGTCAAGGACAACAAGAAGAAGAGCTGGTAAAAGAAGAAATGGTTAAGAGCTTAGTGAGCTTAGCTCTTAGGTTTGGGATAATAGAGATTCCTTTGCTGGTTAAGCCTACAGAGGAGGTAAAAGTTGAGGAACCAGAGGTGGTCAAGGATGAGTTTGTTGCAGTAGAAGAAGAACAAAGACAAAGGGAAGAAAATCGAAGCCTTTTTACTCAGAATGTAGTGCCCATGTTGGCACTCTGCTTGAAGAAAATGTTGATCCAATAGAAGTTGCACAATCAGCCATGGAAGAGAAAGAACAATCAGCTCAAAGCCCCATTGATGAGGAGCAAATGGAAGAAATCAAATCAGAGTTTGTAGTAGTAGAAGAAGAAGGCATCATTGGAAACTTTTTTCTTTCATTTGAAGGGCCTGATTTGGTTAATGAATCCATCATGGGGGAGGAAGAACCAACAGCTCCAAGTTCAGTTAGAGAGGAGCACATGAAGGTGGAAAAACAAATTTAGAGGCATGGAACCATGAGCTGGTTGCACATAAGATAGCAGATCTCTCCCCCATTCAATCTCTCCCAAAGTCTGACTGTGTGGAGGAGTTTGAACTCACTAGCTTCATGTTTGAAGATGAAGCTTCATCTGGTGAAAAGAATGCAGATTTTGAGATCACCATGCAAGAGGGAGAAACTTGGCTACAACAGGACAGCATAGAGTTTGATTTTTTATCAAACTTAGAAGGATGTTTTGATAGGGAGAAGCCCACAGAAGTTGCAATCTTTTCTTCCCCATCATTCACCATTCAAGAGCCTACTGCCATGAAAGAAAACTTGCAAGCACAACCAATGTTTTCCACCATGCTTCTTGAATCAAGGTTGGGAGATTTTGATCTTCCAAAGGCCACATCCACCATGAGAGGGAACCGCCAAGAAGACATTGCTGTCACAAACAATCCTCTAGAACAACAAAGTAGAAATTTTGATTTGACAAACTTCATGCTAGAAGAAGGGGTTGTCCAAGAGTAGATTGATCTTCAAAAATCAGTAGAAGAACTCCAGAGCCAACAATGTATAGCAGCAGAGTATGATGATGCAAAAGTAGCTCCAATGGATGTTGCAATCAGAGATGAAGAGCTGTAAATTGTAGAGGAGTTTTATGCTGCTATGGAGGAAGAAAAAGAGCAGAAGAGTTCCACCACTTCTTCCACACCATCCATTCAAGAGGATCTGCAAGAAGACTCCATTTTTGGAGTTGAAAATCAGAGCTATGGGCATATCAAATGGACCAGACCTTTCCCAATCAGGTATTTGGCTTCATTGGAGCCAAAGGAGAAGCCAAAACCAGTCATGTCCATTTTAGGGCACGAGGATGAGCTACAAAGCACCAAGGATCAACTATTGTACCTCTTCAATCCAAATGCAGAGCAACTAAAAGAGGTATTGGTTTTGTCTTCAATTGATACTTTGGTTATTTGGGTGGAAGATCATCTTGTAGTTAGTTTTTCACTCATCCAACCAGCCATGTTCAATGCCAAATCAGTTGCATGGCTGCCATTTTTGAGGAAGGGAAGCTATTTCTCCCTGTCGCCATTGGTTTTTGTTTGAGTTCCCTTTTCTCTTGGTTAGAGTAGAGTAGGTAGGTTTGTTTTCAGTAGAAGAAGTGCTTGTGCACACTCTGCATGTTCCATTTGGAGCATGTATGATTTTCAGTTTGTATATAGTTTTTGGTGTTGTTGTATTGCTCTTGCACAGTTCATTTCAATTGGCATTTTGGTGAAGATCAACTCCAAGTTTCAGTGGGTTTCCAAGTGATTCAGAGGTAAGTTTTTTAGAGTTAGATAAGAGAATTGGTTATCAGGCTTGACTCCATGCCCAATGGATGCAACTAAGGCCACTGATCATTCATCTAGTAGGCAAGATGACCCCTGTGAGTCACCAAAGTTGTTAACCAAAATAAGCTCCCTCTTATTTTGGGTTAAATTACTCCTCTTTGTTCCTCAGTCAAAATTTCACAAGTTTTGGCACTCAAATATTTCTGAAAATTTCTCCATCAGAAAAAGAATTTCTTCCCCTTTCCAGAAAGGTAAAGAAATCCTCTTAACTCCTTGTATTTCTCAAGTTATGACTCGGTGGAGTTATGGAGGAAAATTTTCCCAAGGCAGACCTTCGGAGCTTGGGAGAGAGTTTTGCCAAGGAATTTTGGGCCAGCGGAGCGGGGAAAGAATTTGAGAACTTAGTACTTTTTGGGTTAAAAGCACAAAAGTCATTGGTGCTCCCACAAGCCCGCAAAGGGAAACAAAGTGAAAATTTGACTAAGTCCCGAAAGGGACACGTGGCATCATTTTGTGCAAAGGTGCTAAGGCGGGCTGGCGGAGGATTTTGGGGACTTGGAAATTTTGCCAAAAGATTTTCTAAGTCAAAATTGTGGCCGCATCTCCGAAGGAACCCAAAAGCGACATGTGGCAGGCCCAAACCAGCAGCGGGCAGTGGGCCTTCGGAGGCAAAATAGAATTTTTGCCCTTTTGTGAAAAAGGTGCAAATGAAAAAAAAAGGAGCCCCTACCTCCGCTGACCCCAATGGATGCCACGTCATCAGCGGATTTGCGAGGGAAATGTGCCAAATTTGCCCGATTTGTTTTTTTGCAGAAAACGTAAAGGAAATACTCAGAGAGCCATATCTTTTGGTCCAGAGCTCCATTTTTGACAATCTTGGTACCAATGGAAAGATATAAAGATTCTCTTCATCATTGAGTCTTCAATTTTTCATTTTGGTGGAGATTTGTGGGAGAAAATTACAAAACGTGATTTGGCATGGAAAAAATGCGAGAACTAGTTTTCAACCACCAAATTTAATGAAATTTGGGTCTTTTCTCCCTCGAGCAGAAAAAATACGTTGGGGAATGGATTTTGTAGATGGATCCTTGACTTTTCGACCCAATTTTTTAAATGTTGTCGGTGGTTGGAGCAGAAGATCTGATTTTTCACGTTTTCCCTCTCTTCTCACGTTTTTTCTATAAAATGTAACAGAGGCATCATTTTGAGAAGTGAGTTAGTGGTTGTTCACTCTTCTTCTCTACCTCCCTCTTCTTTTCTTCCCCAGGGTCGAAAATGGAGTTGGAACCTCCTCCCCTACTCTATAATGGCATTTTTTACCTCTTTCCCGTGAAATGGTGCACTGTGTAAATTTGGAGCAATAAAAACATGTTTTTGTGATGCATTTGTCCATCCTTTGCTCATTTTTCGTTGTTTCTTCTTGCCTCTCATTTTTGCAGGGCATCTGTGCATTTTTGAATGTCATTTCCAGGTTTTGAAGTTGTGTTTTTAGGGATTTTGGAACATTTTTTGTGTGAAGTCCATCTTTGGTCTGTGATGCACTTGTCCATCCTCTCCATTGCTCACCTCTCTTTGTTTCCATGGCAGTTTTGATAGATGATCAACATTTTCCTTCTCTGGTGTATCACCGTTTTAGTGTAGGCTCTGTTTTTTTCAATTTTCTTTCTCTCCTTGTCTCCTTGGAAGTTAGATTAGGATTAGATTAGCTTGCCTGCACTGGAATAGCTTGTGGCAGGTAGTTTAGGAAGAGGAACCAACCTTCTCTGGAGGATCATTCCCATTTGCAAGTCCCACAGCTTGGGGAATGATCCAATGTTATGCAAATCACACCAAATGACCCTGCCTTAGAAAAGTAGATCCATAACTCATTTGGGGGTGCTGTGATTTCGCACTAACACTAATTTTTAAATTTGTTTTATAGAGTAAAGCTTTCTAATTCCATGGCACTTAATTTGTTTACTCTACAAATGTTTTCGATTGTACACTTTCAATACCATTGTTCAATCAATTGTGTTTGATTGCGGATCCTGTCATATGCCAAAACAATGGCCAGAAGGATGGTTTCAGTTTAGAGTCGATCATCAACGACAACTCATGCTCCATCACCTTCATTAAAGGGTCTTGTCAAAATTAATTAAAAATGTATATTAGCAAAAATAAAAGGATCGGTTGCGTAACTTGTAATATACACTAGAGAAAACTCTATTAATGAACTTGCATAATACTATGATTCCTAAGCATCCAAAATGTTATTTAAATATTGAATTCATTTTCATTACTTGATTTAAACCAAAATACTATTAAAATATTTAATTCATTTTCATTACTTAATTTAAATTAAGAAATATTCTCACAATTAATTGATTGTAGTCTTGGAAGCAAAATGTAGATTTCACTATTCTCAAAAGCTCATTTACCATCTTGAGAGACTTTAATTGACCATGGGTTTCGCTATTATTCTCCTACTAAAGACTCTAAGAGATCTTCCAAATTATTTGCACCGAATTTATATTTCCATAGTTGAAACCTTCTAAATGTTAACTTCCGTTTGGCCCTATGGTTTCTAAATATGTTAAGATGATAAACATTCTACTACAGCACCCAAGACATGCTCTTTTATACTCTTCACTTGCAAACATTTAAAATGTGTTGTTAAGCCTCGTAATCAAACTTTAAAACCTTTGTTTAGAATACAAAATTTTAAAAATGAGAATAGAAAAGAATGATATATTTAGTATAAATTTTAACACGCAAACTAAAAACAAAAAATGTCCGATGTATTAAATATAAATTTTGGCATAGTGCTAAAGGTGACAACAAATTGGCCGAGGTGATGATAGCCATACCACCAAATTGGGGCAGGTGTTCACAACCCTCCCACCTGGTAGGATCTGCGTGAACACAAATCAATTTAAGAACTCAAGTTAAATTTTTTCCACCCATGATCACCGCCGAACAGTTTTTGGATGGTCAAATAAACAGTACTGAATAACAATATTTGATATATACCACTCTTTGATACAGGAAGAAATGCATCTTTCAGTATCAAGGAGAAGTCAGGTCGAAAACAGATGGCTGGCTGGAGGGGAGTTGTGCCAGAGTTGGAGGATGTATTGTGAATGCCAAACCATTCTTCCACCCAGCTGACCCTATAGACATGCACAAATAATTTTATTTTTTTGTCCGAGCTGTCATATTAACGATTAAGGAGATTTTATTGAAGCACCATTTGATTTCCATTTCCCTACAACCGTATTAGGTAGATCTAACCGTGCAGGTCTAGCTCTTCACACCTGGGAACTTATACAAAAAAAAGAGAGCCATGAAAGGTTTGGTTTCAAAGGAAAAAGTGAAATATAAATATTTTTTTAATGACAGAGGAGAAAATAATGTTCTAATAACCCTAAAGCAGGCTAAAGGCGTTCAAGCTAAAAAATTTATCCTCACCCGCGCCATAAGGAAAATAATGGCAGGGATCAAGCTCGGCCGAAGCCTCCAGATCCCAAAAGTCCCTCGCCTCGGAAGCCATTAGTTGCAATATGGAGGTCTTTGTAGCGAAATCTGTGAGGCCAATATGCAATAGCTGCGACAACCACACAACAACAGATGCGACAACCGCGAGCAGAAAGAGGAGGACATTGAATGGAAGCTAAGGTAAGGCCGGGTTTAAGCCGCGAGTTCGAACTCAGCACAAATGGATGGTCACTATCTCTGTTGCTTGCAAGTGCAACAAAGATTTCCAGCCTTTTTCTTGGAAATTGAGATAATTATAACGCTTGTTCACCTATACCTGACGCAGTTGTCAAGGTGTCAACTGTCACACTTCGCCCAGGCTTCTTTCTGCATACGCTTGCTTTCAGGGAATTCAAAAACTATCATTTCTTTGCAGATCCACCACACCGTTGGAGGTACTTCCGCCAACCAATGCACGCTTCCCTAACTGGTCGTGCATCAACTTCGCCTGCCCCTCGTTCTCCGCTGTCTGATGACCTGCGCCATGTCAGAAATGGGAAGGCTCATTTCACTTATAACACGCCTTTCGGCGTGATTACAAAAATCAGAAAGAAATATAATACTAAATTTATGAAATTAAACCATTGAAAACTTAAAACTATTAAAACCATCGGCCGAACAATTAGAATCTAGTACAACCAAACAAACAAAACTAAAAAAATATTTTTGTTTTCCTACCACGGGTGAGTGAAAACTGCATATTTTGAACTCACTGAGGGTGCAGGGGTCGTCCTTGGGTTGTTTGAAGAACAAGATTCATCAGCGGGAATACGTGCAGGATTGAGTAAGGATACCAATCCAAGGCGGAGAGAAAGGATGAGCAATGCAAACCATGGAGATAACAATCATGAGCCGATCCAGACTACTTGAGAAATGATGTTGCTATATTCTGAATACCCATGACAGAGATAAATCGATGGGTGTTTAAATGTTGAGTCAAATACCACTAATGTCTTGACGGATTCTAGGGGTTGGGCCATATATGAAAGGAGAATATTTTCAAAAAAATCTAACTGATGTCAAAACGAAAACTAGAATAAAGGTGCCAATCCAAACAATGAACAACAGACTGCGTCATTGATGCACGATTCGGAAGATTGGATCTCTCCAAGAATCATGTTTTCAATATTGTCCATTAATGTAGAGTGTGCAAGTGAATGTATCAAGCACATGTTGTGTGGGTGTTGATTGTATATCTAGAGAAGTGGATGGTGTATGTGGTGACTTAGAGTCTTGAAAAATGGTGATGATTCCATTGGCCTTGAGGGAAAGGATTGATTTCAATAGGGTTTGAAAGACACTATTCAAATTTCTAGATAGGAAATGGTAATTACAAAAGGGAGTTTCTATCTCGCCAAGAACATTTCTTAGTGGAGTGATGTCGTTAAGTGGGGAGAGTAAGAAATCCATGATCTAAAAGAATGGGTAGAAGATCTTGTGGGGTATCTTGGTGTGTTGGAATGGTGACAGAGCTAAAAGTGGGAATAAGATCAAGAACATGGATAACATTTGAAAAGGAACCATGGCATTCGTATTAGTAGGCGGAGTAACGAGATGGAGATGATATTTTTCAAGGCCGGTTGCAATATAAAGAGAATGGAACATGGAGTCATCCTCATTGATAGGGTTGAAATCTAACTTACGAAATTTCTCATGGGTAAGCTCAATGGAACCACCACCATCATCATCGACTCATCAATCTTGACATTAAATTGTTGAACAACATTCTCTAAAGGATTTGGAGTAGAGGTAGAGGATGGCATAGGAGAAGATATAATAGGAGATACAAGATTAGTAGTGGGAGATTGAGTGGAAGAAGCAGGAGGAGGATATGTTAGTGTGTTAGTAGTTGTGCTTTATTCCCCAAGAGCATATGTATCTTTTCGGTGAGGGGGAATTATTTGCGACAACAAGACAACTATACAAGTAACATGAACAATTTTACAATATTTGAATGGTTTGGGATCAACTGGAATATTGTGCTCATACCCAACAGAGGAAATTTTAACACATTGATGTATTTTGGATGGGATGACCCATATGACATAAGTCCATGGATGACCTTGAAGAAGATTATTAAATTGAAACGGAACATCTATACCATTAAAGAAGGTGGGGATTTTTCGATACCCTACTTACAAATCCAATATGATTGTTCCTATAAATGTGTGGGTGGTGGTGTCATAGATTTTCATAGTAAGAATAGAATTTTCAATTTTTGTATTATGAATACCCAATTGTTTCAATAATGATAAAGGAAATATGTTCAAGGCAGATCCATTTTCAATGAGTACACGATTAATGAAAAAACCTTAGATGAGGGCCGTAATAAAAAGAGGAGGATAAGGATCACTAGAAGAGGTGATTGGAATATCCTCATTGGGAATGTAATTTCTTTATCCATGAGTTTAAAAATCCATGATAGATGAAAAATCCACGGGAGGATTATCACTTTGTAAATAAATAGAGTGCAATGCCTCTTCTAATGTTCGGTGATAATTAGGAGCTTTATGAAGAAGATAAAAAAGGGATATCTTAGTAGGGGTATCCTTTAATTTATAAATAATATCATAATCTTTAGATGATTTAGTGAGCTGAGATGGTTGTGCACTAAGAGGTGGGGGAGTGGTATAGGACCCCCAATGGGTTACTTTTTTTAGTAGTCACAACATTAATAATAGAATTAGGAAGGGGAGGATTGAATCGACGAGGGAATTGAGTGAAAATCGGTATATATTTAGATTGGATAGTTGTTTGGGAATACACATGAGTAGGGGTGCAAGATTAATAATTATCCATAATCGTAGAAGAAAGATGCAAGAGAGGAGACTATTGATCTGATACAATGTACAAAACACAAATGTTGGGTTCACTAATTGATTTAACCTAATTGACTAATTATTAGGGGTAGTAACAATTGAATATTATCCTAATCAACTAGTTTCTAAAGCTAATTGCAAAAATATTAAGATAATTCATGAAACCAGATAGATAATGATACATAAATGAAATGAATTACTAGCAATGAGAAGGAGAAGAGGATTCAGCTATTATTTTGGGTTGTGTGTTGATCTGGGCTGGTCTAGTGATGGAAAAGGCTCGAAACGATCCGAAATAGCCTCATTACTAAATCTGTCACTGAAGCGGATGCTTGGCCCAAAGCGTACCCTTATTATAGACCTTCGTATGCTTTTGTCCCTCTTTACTTTCAACTTCTATAAAAAAATTGCATGTTCGCTACTTCTTGTTACTCGCTCCTATCTGGAATATAGACCTTCGATACTATGTGATTCTCATTGGCAACTAATCCAATCTTCAAAACCCTAGATGGTGAGAGAGTCTTACAAAAACATTATGTGGGTTGTGTGCACCCCTGTGCACTTACAACATTGCCACTACTTCAAGGAGGGATCAAACCGCACATCGTTTGAGCCTAACATGTGATATCTAGAATGTATGCAACCAAATTGATGACCACAACGTTTGTAATAATGGGATTGCACTTGATTCTTTCCCTAGCTTGAATTGAATATGATAATGTGCCTCTTGTACTTGCATATATGAGTGGATGACTTCCTAGAATGAGTATGTAGAGTATATGGAGCTTAATGGTGTATTGGTATAATGTTTCTTATAACTTCTCTTAGTGTTTGATCATTTGAATGCTAGGTTCCAAGTAAAATAGAATGCCCTCCTTAATGAGAGATAAATAACTTGATTATTTATGTGTTCAAGATATGGGAATATCGAGAAAGGGCAACAGGAAGTGTACCAAATGAATTCAAATTGAGAAAAACACCGTTGGAGGGAAATGGAAAAAAGTGGCCAAGTCAACCCATAACGTATGGGTACTATATCCCTTCTTATTCGTTACGGTCCCATACACATGTGTGGGTGATATGGTATGAAGGTATAGCTTAATTTTATGGATTAATATGACCATTATGTGAACAACTAGGTTGTATGTGCAAGTAATAATAAGTGAGATATAACTAAGGATATCATAGTTGGTTACATTGAGATAGTGTGGGCTGGTGTAGACACTAAATCACACACTTTGGGTATCTATCTAGTCCTAATCACATACTATTATTCATATGATTACTAAGTAAGAAAAATAATAATTAACCCATGTCTTTGGCCACCTTTACTTTCTTATAGATTCTCTTTGTGGTCTTACACTCTTCCTAGCTCAATATGTCTTTTCATACCTTGGTATTTCTCGCTTTGGACACCGATTGCCCAACCAAGATTCCAACGTGAGGTGCCACCATCCCTTCTGGGTACCCCTGACCTCTTGTTACCTTTCCCACATCTTTTGGGTCCTTTCTAGCCATTTGTGCATCTCATCTTTTTGGTAGTCGGGTCAAAGCATCTGAAGTGTGTCCCACTTTGTGGCCCGACTAGTAAATAAATAGTTAAAAAATAATATAAAAATTTAAAAATCAAGCAAATTTTGGATGCCCTACACCTTGGTATTTATAGCCTCTTAAAAATGCATTTTTGGTCATTTTATATGTGTTTGGTCATGTTTTGGTTGTCAGACATAGTTTGTTGAAAGTAAAAAAACTACAAAAAAGTGGGACATAGTTATATGCTTTGACCCTTTCGGCCTTTTCTGGGTTAGCTATGAAATTCAAGAAAATTAATCATCTAAATATTATGTGATCATAATAACTAACCAAGCACTAAGCATTAGCTATCACCACCTAAGGTTGTATCTAAAGGCAATTATAGAGCATTCAAGCATCCATTCTAGCTCCACATAAGGGAAAGGGGTCTACATTCTTCTACATACACTTCATAGGAGGGGAAGCTCATTCTTTCATACACACATCTATCTACATTTTCGACATCTAGTTATTTTCTCTCTATCAAGTGCGACACACACAAGAGCCACCTAGGGCACAATTTCGACACACATGCACATATAAAACTACACTGGGTCTGAAATGTAGTGCAATGATTAGTCATAAGTTCACTTGTTTGACAACCAAGGACATTTAGACCCCTCATTTGCATTATTTTCTTATTGGGATTTGATGTGCTTTTGAGGGTTTGCAGGTCATTTCTTCATTTCAGGTTATCAACGACATTGATGATCATTGTGTGCCATACTAGTGTTAGGAAGAAGAGGACATAGAATACCAGGTGACCATCCAAAGCTAGTTTTCTAAAGTTCGGGTAGTCACGGGTGTCTAAAATAGGTCTCGCAATGCCCGCAAGCACCCATGACCCATTCTAGGTGCCCCAATCCACGAAAATCTTGTGGTTGCACATTTTTCCGGGCTTATGTGTGACACTTCTCCTTCTCTGTTCATTATTTCGTCTCTTTAGCACAATCCGATTTAGTTACAAATCAACTAAGTCTTTCTATCTCTTCTTTGCAACAAGGGTTTCATATTTCTTAACTTACTTACTTGGATCAGATCGTATTTAATTTCACATCTATTTACCAACACTGTTACATATTTAGATTAGGAATTTTATTGATTTTTCAATATTTTGTTTAATCATTTTGGTGAACCCTTCACTCAAATCCACCTTTTTATAGGGTCTTTCTTCTTATGCCCATTACTCGTAGTGGTCATTTTGGTTCTTTTGAGCATATTGAGTTTTTTCCATCTTCCTATAGGGTTTTAAATCAATGGTTGAGATTTCTACATTAATGGATAAAACTAAAAACCCCTTTGCACAACTATCAAAATTTTCCTCTTTATAAAATCAAAATATCTCAAAGAAACAATAATATGATGAGGATACCAATGTCGATCAAGAAACAATTAGGGTTAGTGCAACAAGTTGGGGGACCAAAAAGTGGACATCAAATCCTAAATTTTACATCAAAAACAACAAAATATCAGTTTTTCTCTTTTGCGGAAATGAACCATGCCGAAAAATAAAAAAATTGTCACAAAAATGGTAACATCGCTTAGGGGAGACTATTAGCTTTGTAGAAATATTGATTTTAAAGTGAATAGAATATGAAAAATATCATTTTATAAATTTTTACTAATAGTAGGTCTGTAAGACACTTTTTCCTGTGAATGTTTATGTCTAGGTTTAAGATTGCAACTTTTGTTTCACTTGTTAGAATGTGATAAAACCTATACCATCCCAACTATGCCAAAATTCTAAACACGTTCAAAAAGAGTATTTTATTTCGATATTTTATGACGAAATGTAGACACCAAAATTGGGTCACACTCCCCTTGGTCCCCTTTTGAATAACCAACTTAAACACATTCACCTAACCATGACCCTTATACCCCACATTAATATTAATTTAATTATTTACAATTAAATTAATACTCATCCTCACTTTTTTTTTTTATTATTGGAAAATAGTTTTTTGAAAGGGACTATACCCTTATACAACAGTGCTCAAAAGCAAAATTTAACCCCAGAAAGCCCAACAACAAAAAACAACCAAAACCAAAGCAAAACAGAATGTTTCTACAAAGTGAAAAAACAACAACAAGACAAAGAACATTAACTACCCAACAATCTGACATGCGAGCGAAGGCCATTTGCCCAGATGAAACAATAATAGCACAAAAAACAAGAATCAAACTTTGTCCGGAGTGGTGGGGGATTTAGATTTGGCGTTACCCTTCTTTTTCCGATCCACCACTGTCCATTCTGGATTTCCAGCATCCAATGCAATCGAAGCATCTGCTATGGATTTGGTGTGAAAGTGACCCACAGACAAAACTCCCTTAAATACTGAATCAGCAATCTGTGGAGCATAGCCTATAGGTAATTTCTCAATGTTGGCCTGTGGAGCAGCCACAACGGGTGAGTCAACTTGCAAGGGGGCACTAGAATCCTCAGCCGGATCTGAGTTAATTGTGAGATGTTCAGGGAGAGAATCCTTCCACCAGGCAGTTTTGGTCTTTCGTTTGGAATGTTCACAATCGTTTGTAGCATGACCAGTTTGGTAGCAATGCCGACATCTGAAGGCAAGTCTCTCATAGTCAATCCTCTGTACCCAGAGCCTTTCTCCAATCTGAAGATTGATTTCTGCTGGTAATGGTTTGGAGGTATCTATATCAACCAATATTTGAGCAAATGTAGTATGAGTTTGAATGGAGGTCTTACCATCAACTGCCACACATGAGCCGAGAGTATCACCTATAGCAATGAGACAAGATTTGTTCCAAAGTTGTAACGGAAGTCCTGGTAAACGAACCCAAATCGGGTAGGTATCAAACGACTCCTTTAATGGATCGAATGACCTCACTTCATTCATTATTTAATTACCTCAATTAAAACCAATTTCCAACTCACCTAGACACCTCATCATAGACCTATTCATAGCATGTTTCCATAATTAAATATGACTTAGCCCTACTTACCTTAATGAACTAAGACTTAGTATAACCCTAAAAGCACATGCCTATTCTTCCTCTAACCACATTCCCGTGAATCTAAGTGTAATGTTCCATTTAGACCCAGCAAAAAGAGAAAAATTTGGAAGAGGATAGCCAAGATCTGCTATTTTAGGCAACCTAGCATATCCCGCCTTAACCGATGCCGGTCAAACTGAAACCAACGTCGGTAACCCTAAATCATTATCAGTTACCATATAACCATTTTGGTAACCTTGTTTGGTAGGTTAGACGCATTCTCGAGTTTTGGAGCAAAGGATATCTCGCATGTAAGTAAGAACCAGCTCTTTCACACATCCGGCAGCCATAACCAAAGACAACCATTGATCAAAAGGTTTTTGCATTCACCAGAGCACTTCGGGAAGAACTTCCACGACACTGATCACCATTTCACTGATCAACCATCACCACTACCCAACCATTGAACCTACACAATAGTAAGTGTGTCCCTAACTTGCACCATTTCATTTTCATTTAATTTATAAAGTTCTTTACCTTTGTTTATCAATCAAGCATTTATATTTTCACCCCACCACTATTGCCTTCCTGTGAACCCAACCATTCCCATCACTCATAACCCTTTTAATCACCCGGCTACTCATGAGCACCTCGAATATTCCCAACATCTCCCCAGACCTAAACCAACTCCTCACCATCACTGATCTAGTCTCAAACAAATCCCCAAAACCATGAACTATTGAGTTATTACTAGCCCGCAAAGTAACCGTCGTCAGTTCTTACTAAACCATCATCGGTCATACCAGACCGACGTTGGTCTCTGTATTTGGTAGTCCTGCTAATACTAGATCCCAATAACCCTTTTTAAGTGATTCAAGTGACCTAGAATCTGACCCTGACTTGTTCAGCACCTTAGTTGTTTACCTTATTTCCAGATTTGATCATAGCCTAGCATGTTATGTTATATTTTCTTATTGTATTTGGATGAGATACCTAAATCATATCAACTACAGTAGGATTCTATTTACTTACGTTATTTCTTACATTAAATTGTATTAAAAAGTGGGTTGACTGCCACCAAGGAAGTATCACACTTCCTAGATCTAGCACACGCTAGGCAACCCACTGACATATATTATTTAATCCTCTTTTTGTGGTCTTGTTGTGTATTTTAGGTAGTTCCTCCTAGCCAAAAGGAAGCTCTCACAGTTAGCATTGGATCAAGAAGTCGAACGAGCGCAACGAACTTTCAAGCGCAGTCATAACAGTATTCCTCTTTGGCCCACACACCCTTATCTGTTTCGTCAAATCCTTAAAGAAAATGGTGAAACATTTTGGCACGCCTAGTGGGACCCATCGGGGTTCCTTGCATTTTATTCATTCCTAGGTAAAAGTTGTGTGTTTGTTTCCCTTCTGAAAAGCTTACACATTAAATTTTCCTCTCTAGAATCTTCCTCTCTTTCTATTGTCTAAAAGAAATCATGTTTTTGGTGCTATAAAAAGAATACTTCTTTTATTTCATTCGTATTGCATTAGTGAAAGAGCATCCCTCTTCCTATTCACTACTTGTTACATTGAATATCACACTTCGATTTGGGATTAAAACACTTGCATAGCATTATGATTTATTGCATCTTAGCTCACATTAAAATGAGGGCAACCTATATGTTGGAAGTCATGCCCAGTTGATGGTTAACATAACTGAATCGTAGAAAAGCACATTCTTTCTTTTCTCTCTTTATCAAACTACACAAATTGGAATATATACATCTTCATAAACAACATCCCACCCAAAAAAGAAGCTGCAGCGATCACATGATCAAAGGATTGAATAAGGGCACCCAGCTGGTTATCTCTGTCTAGTACCCCATCAAAGGATGGCTGTCCCCACCATAACATAACCTAAAACCTCACCTTTATAATTTACTTCTTCGTAGGAATACTTCCCAACCAAAAAATCTACTCTAAATTCCCGAGTCAGTATTTTAAATAGCATAAGTTAAACACACTAAAATCACTTATTAGATTATGTATTCTTATTAGCTTTGTGCTTGACTTGTGTTTTGAGGTGTGAGGATACGATTCTTCATTTTTATTTTTTCCTTTCACACTCCGCCATCACAGTTGGAGTATTATGACTTTCTCAGAGTGTGTCAGGACCTCATCTTATCATCCCAGACTTCTAGGTTGATTAATCATCTAATCTAAATTCACAAAATTTCATTTTTCTCATTCTTCATATTTCATAAGTAATCGCATCGGTCCAACGACCATCATCGGTTTACATCTGACCACCATCAGTTTACCTAAACGGCGTCGGTTCCTTGTTCTTCTGGTTAATTTACACAAAAGACACTTATCTCATCTTCTCTTCTATTTAGAGTCTCTGTGTATCATTGTACTCTCTATACTATGATAACATTCATCAACTACACCTTTCCTATCTAACAAGAATTAGTTTCTACCACATTTAGTGAAACCGTTATTTTCTCATAAGCTTAGGTATCAGTTCTTGAATCGAGCATCGGTCACCCCTTAACCGTCCTTGGTTAGTTTGGTGATGTCGGTCACTTTGATTTGATTTTAATCAAAACATTTACCAACTTTCCCTCCCTGAATTTGTTTTGTCCCATCTCTGTTGTTCCCTGTGTCATTTATAGAGTACAATTCACTTGATATACATTGATTCACATGGTGTTGACTCGCAACCAAACTAACACCCTCGTATTTCATGCTAGCCATCAGCCACTCCCACCTAGTCCATCACTGCCATCCATTTTGTCACCTATGGATCCAACTCAAATTATCCCCATCGCTACGGTGATGAGGAGTTCGTAAAGACTCCTCAACCAAAACCCCGCGCCTTCCAAGTACTACCTTGCTCATTCTTCCACTTGAGATTCCTCAGGATAATTAATATACGACATGCCCGTATCTATCCCCTACTCTAGCCCCAACTTCCGAATCAGCTAGCACTAGTTCGACACCGCCATCATCGCTTTATCATTTGTGGTGTCTCGGCTAAATCCCACTGGCCGTTATAACTACAACATCTACTTCATCGATTCTCGCTTTGCATGACATTGATTGTCCCTCGACACCTTATATGAGTATAGCTCCATCTGCACCCGCCACTTCACATATACCCATTGCATCGCAACCACCTCCGAGTGTTAGTAACTTACAACCCTTTCCAAAACCTCATCCTTTCTATCCTATAATCCTTACAACAAATCACCACTAGAGTTGTTA
The DNA here is from genome assembly GCA_018340775.1 of Taxus wallichiana var. yunnanensis. Classification (NCBI taxonomy): domain Eukaryota; kingdom Viridiplantae; phylum Streptophyta; class Pinopsida; order Cupressales; family Taxaceae; genus Taxus; species Taxus wallichiana. The sequence goes on along the minus strand of CM031237.1, from coordinate 664,272,771 downwards.
CGACTACCTAACATGCATACACATACTACCAACAACCCCAACCTCATTTACCCCTTGTGTTGGCTATGTGCCACCCACATCTATTCCTCCTACGTAGTTCTCATACTCAGCGTCACCATACACCAGCATACCACCTACCTTGTACATTCAACATTAACCCCATTTTTCTACAGGGGCACCCATTCATCCCAACCTACTAACGACCTCATTAAAATGATGTTAGCGAAGATCGCAGACCTTAGAAGCATTTGTTTATGGATCTGTAATTCTTTAACATATGATGAAATATGTAATGAGCCTATCCATCCATCTATTCCCATTCTTCCTTACCTAGTGCATTGGGAAATGCCTAAATTCAATCACTTCAATAGTAAAGAAGACCCGTAACAACACTTGCGATTGTTCAAACATGGGTGTTATCTAATTGCCCACGATGACACTTTTCTCCTACAAAATTTTCCAATGTCCTTGATAGGACCAACATTGGATTGGTATAGTGGACTACCTTGACATTCTATTTATTCCTTTAATCAAGTAGCCCAAGCTTTCCTAGATCATTTTTCAATCAATGTTACCAAGAAAGTCACCATGACCGATCTCTATTCAACCTGGTAGTACGAAGATGAATCTATCATAGATTTCATTCCTGTTGGTGGAGTCTTATTAACCAATTGACGTTCCAACTACCTCAGACTAAAATTATTGAGTTGTTCACTATATCTTGTGCAGACACATCTCACCAACTCTGCATGTCCAAACCTTCCGAACCTTTGATGAAGCATTCACCATGGCCCGAAAACTAGAAACTCATGTCATTGAAGAAAATAAAATCTAATTATGGAACAAAAACACCCCATTCAAATCAAAAATGTTTCTTCATCCTCAAAACCCTAAAATAACTATTCAAATCCCAAAGGATCTGCGCAATACGGTAGTTCTCAAGGCGAGTCCACCTCATCCTTCTAATCGGGTCCAACCTTATTCCAATATTTCTCTTGTCCGAGGCCTTTTAGCGTCGGCGGGAGCAAAAAAAAGTACACTTCGATCAGAGAGCCCTATTCTTCAGTCTTGGAAAAACTTCTTAAAGCTGGAGCCATTACACTTCCTCCCATAAAACCTCATACAGGTTTCAATCCCACTCGTCCTATGCCCGCATGGTATAAAGAACATGACTAATGTAATTATCATCACGTTAAAGGACATAGTGATAGTAACTGCATAACTTTCAAAAACATTGTTCAAGAGATGATAGACAATGGAGACCTTGTCATAGACAACCCAAATTTTCCAACAAATTAAAATTTGCACATCTTCAAAAACCCATTCCCTAATCATAAACCATCGTAAATCTAATCAAAATAGAAAATGTTAATCGAACAACAAAAACATCCGTGAGGTTCACGCAGATTTTGATATCATGCTAACTATTCCTCAAAACCTACCTACTTCATCTATTGAGGAAATCTTGGCACGAGATCCTCTACCCACAGAGGATCATACCTCTTCTACTCCTCCATGCACAGAGGAGTCTCTCTCATCTATCCTTTCTCTCATGGAGGAACCCACACTTTCAAATGATGTCATGTCATCGTCTCGCTTCCTAACCTTACGAACCATCAACACTTGTTATTCTCCCATCCACAAGAGAATCATCACCGCCTTCTCCTCCACCGAAAGAGAAGTATACCTCACTCAACCTATTATCTCTCCTACCCATGGGATATTCTTCAGACATGTCACTACCTTTGGGGACAATTCTCCCCTAGCATCTCGGGACCCTATTGACATGATCTAGGCTCTCTTACCTACGAGAATCCGAAGCCCGCCAACTCCTTGTCTCACGGACATATTTTACAAGGATTGCCACCCAACCCATTCCATCCTCTTCTTCATTAGTCTTGTTTTCATGGTTGGTTGATCGTTTGGATTACGTTGATCATTCCATGCTCTGAGACGTCTTGACTCCTGTTTCGATCAAAATGCAAATGTTTTTAAGAAGACACTTCCACGATCTACCCAAAGCTATTTTTGGAAACCAAAACTACACCGACCATTCGATTGAAATGACTTCCTCTTCATTATCCCTACCTCCATCCAAACTTCTACCCATCACTACAACTATTCCCAAACCTAAAAACCTACCCACACTTATCCCCCACCCATATCTAGACCCATTACTACTTTGGGTGTTATGCTTTGACATCAATCCTTACTCACCCACATGTCAGATTGGAATTAGCCATGTCTTCTAAATTCCTCAAAGTAGCATTATCGTCCCACCTAAAAATAAAACCCAACCCTTTAGGCCATGTACACCGGTTTCACCTACTACACCCTTTTCACCTTCCCCCTTTCGTCCATCACAGGCCTCATCCATCAATTTTGACCAAAACATCTCATACCCAAGACCAATCAAAAGATAAACAACTTGCTACTACATCACAAGACTTTATTACACCTCATTCACCCAAAAACCAAACTCCCTCACCCTCACCCGTGAATTTCTTGTCACGTATACCTCCACTAGTTACCATAACCCCAACCTTGCCTATACAACTCCAACCAATGCCAACTACCCCACCTCTACCAACCACCTCCACCGTAACTTGGTTACCCCCATGGGTAATCCGTCCTCTTCCACCATCTATTTTTCCTTCTACATCGCGTACTCTATGTCACCTTTACAAGAAGGTGCAACTCAAAGCTAAGGATCCGCTTCCCTCCAATAAGGTAGTCAAACCATCCAAACCTTCCATCACCATCTCTTCTACCCCTCCTTTACCCAAGAAGATGCCAACAAGATCTAAGACCACTCCACAAACCAACCTGGTAGACCAACCCATTCCCCCTCCTAGAAAGCCTTTTCCCTCACAATCATCCATACCTATACCCAAACCGACACTCATTTCCCATTGTGATCCGTTAGTGGGGTCCTATGCTAATATTTTAACCAATCTTTTAGAGACTTACGTCATCACATTACTACCGCTTTGACCTTCTAATCCTCTCAAACCCAAACTAAAAGGTTTTGATGAAACCAGATTTGTGCCTATCATCGTGTCTTTAGGACATGATGTCGAAAATCGCAAAGCTCTGAAGACCGTTCTTCTCCAAATTTTTCCTCCTGAACAAAATTTTGATAATGATGATCTTCTTGATGAGGACCATGCTTCACCTTCACCTGTCACCACACATCATCATCCTTTAATGATTCAGTGACCAATATCTCCACCCCCACAACCATTTTTCCCACCTCCAAAATTTGAGATTAACATGGTCCGTATTAGAGAGTTGGCCAAATCACCGCCCAAATGTCAGTGCACCCTACTCATTTCACAAGGCTCTTATCCACAGCTAGGATTTTCCCCTCATGTCATTATACCTTTCATGACACACCCTCTTCATCCACCTCCCCAGATTAACATGGTTCACGTTGTTACCCACACTCAGAAAGACAAAGGAAAAGAAAAAGCAACTAGCCCATCAACCAACCCCGTGCCCAATATACCATCTCGCACTCACTCACAAGATCACCATCCGTAGACCTACATACCCTATCTATGATGGGGTCACCAGTGCGTAATGGTAAACCAACTACATCAGTCTCCTCTAAATATGTCTTTGTATGATCTCATCCAAACTTTCAAATCCCACAGACAAGCCCTTATTGAGGTTCTGCAATCCATTGAAGTTTTAGCCAATGACCCCACACCAGTGGCTTCGATTATTACCCCTCACCATGTGGCCTCACTAACCAAATCAGATCCTTCTTCTACCCCCATGACCACTCCTCAAGTCACCACCCTCAGCTTCTCTGAAGAGGAGATTGTACCTCTCGGTCGGATGAACTCCGATCCCTCCTATTCATTTCTGTCTATATTGATAACATACGCATACAACGCGTCATGATTGATGGTGGTGCTAGCATTAACATCATCTCCTCTCATGCATACAATCAAATGTGTATTCCTTCTAATTATATGCATAATAACCCAGTTATGCTACACTCCTTCAACAATGCCATCACCTCCACCCTTGGCACTATTATCCTTCATGTTCGTGTAGGCCCTCGCACTATCCTAAAACTATTCTATGTCTTAGAGGGGGAATTCCAGTATAACCTATTACTTGGAAGACCCTAGATTCATGTCATGGGTTGTGTCCCTTCAACTTTACACCACTGTGTAAAATTTGAGCATGAGGGACATAAATACACCATCCCGCCGACTGTCGCCATTCAAGACCTGTAACATGTTGTACCAGCCCAATGATGTGCTTGTACCATTTAAGGCATCTACCACTACCCCCACTTCTCCTTCACCCACAAGCCCATCCACCAATGTTGTCGCCACCTCTCCCACATCTAACCCTTCTATTCCTACTACCACCGCAACCTCTACTGACTGATTCATCTGCTTCTCAATCATCTAGCGAGTTGTCTATCTCTGCTACCCACATATCGAATATTGATCCCTTATAAGGTATTTTTCCATGCCTCACTGGGAGTACTACCTATACAATATCGACACATTCCTCATGCGAAAGAGTATGGGAACCTATGCCAACACCCTAGTTATGACTACCGTGTAGGCAAGGTTTTTTGTTATGGTCCTCCCCACCTTCGCACTGATCTAACGTATGGGGGACTTGATATTTCCACTTATTCACCCAAACCTCCATCCCAAACATGACCATTTTCATCGATCTAAAATCACTTACGCTACTTTTCCCACACTTTCCTCCACCATTGCGCATGGAAAGGCTTTGGCTTTGGTTTTTATGAACAAGGCTGCCATACTATCATTTCCTGCACTACCCGTAAACATAATGACCGTAGTGGCATTGGATTTGCCACACCACCTCCCAAGAAGGCTTGTGTTGACCTCATTGAGGAAGACAAACCTTCTCCACCTCATTCACCCACGTCACCATCTTCACCCACAGAGTCCATAGATCCTAAATCTATTCCTCCTAACTTTTTTTTTTCATAAACACAATTTCCTGGGACCTTTGACCTATCAACATGATGGCGAGGATCCCTCTTCTCTTCCCTTCCTATATCTTGACATGATCAATGATGATACACCTTCTATTAACGTCATTCAATGTTAGGACAATGAGTCTATTCTCACCTATATAGGTGCGGAAGACTCTTATATTCACCGAGTCGTTACCCCTAAGACACAAACCATGTTGAATGAATCAAATATCAAAATCAACATTAATACTCAGGACGACCCACACATCCTAAAGATAGGTCAGTATTTAGATGTTGTTGAACAAGAAGCTTTTACCTCTTTCCTTCGGGACCATAGAAACACTTTTTCTTGGTCTTATGCCGATATTCTGGTATTGACCCAAAAATTGTGGTCCACAATATCGTAACCATTCCTAATGCCAAACCCATCAAAAAAAGTTACGGAAAATACATCCTCACATTTTCTCTTCGGTCAAAGAATAACTTCAACGCCTCTCTCGGTTTCCTTCATCCTACCCATTAACTATCCCCAATGGATTTCTAACATCGTTCTCATCCACAAAGGCGATAGGTAGACTCCATATTTGCACAGAACTTCTATGATCTCAACCTAGCTTGTCCCAAAGATGATTTTACCCTACATGCATTGACCAACTAGTTGATCTCACTTCCGACCATGAAATACTATCACTCATGTACAATTATTCAGTTATAATCAAATATTACTTGCTCCAAAATATCAAAACAAAACAGCCTTCATCGGTCCTTGGGGACCTTCGGTATCGAGTCATGCCTTGTGGCCTTAAAAACATTGGTGTTACATATCAACAAGCCATGAATTACATCTTCCATGACATCATGCATTTCATATTGGAAGATTACATAGATGATCTTCTTTCCAAATCCAAACATCAAGCCAAACACATGACCATCCTTACGGTCATATTTGACCACCTCATCAAGTATTGTGTTCGTCTTTAACTAAAGAAGTGCGTCTTTGCAGTACTTTCAAGAAAACACCTTGGTTTCATCGTTTCTTTGCGTGGAATAGAAGTTGATCCTACTAAAGTAAAGGCTATTCTAGAAATGCCTCCACCTACTAATCTCCATCAAATTTGAAGCCTACAAGGTAAGTTGCAATCCATTCATCGTTTTCTCTTGTAGATTTCCATTCTTTTGCCAACCATTTCATCATCTTCTTAAGAATGACGTCTCATTCAAATGGTATGATGAATGCCATAAATCCTTTGATGCATTAAAACAATACATTCTTCAACTATGAGTGCTCATTCCTCCTAAGGATGACCAACCCTTTTACCTATATATTTCCACCACTTGGCCATTCTTTAGGTGTCATGATCGCTCATCGCAATGAGAAACATAGAGAAAGCGGTTTATTACATAAGTCATACCCTTATGGACTACGAACTAGATACAACCATGTCAAAAAAGCGTGCTTATCCTTAGTTTTTGTCACCACCAAAGTCCACCATTACCTACTTAACCAAAAAACCTTCATTGTTACCAATACTGTCCCCCTACACTTTGTATGTATGCCAAACCCTATCAACATCAACGTGTTGCACGTTGGCTTATGCTTCTTGCCGACCTCGACCTCGAATTCACTCATCAAAAATCCATCAAGGGCCAAACCATTGCTGACCAAATGGCAGTGCACCTCTTTACGAGAATCAACCCTCTAACTTTGATCTCCCGGATGAATCCATAGCTACCCTCTCCTTAGACAAAACCACTTACCAAATGACACTCTTCTTCGATGGCTCCAGTGTCAACGTGGAGGTGGAGCTGGTGCTATCCTCATTCCTCTCTATGGTGAACTTATGCCTTTATCATTCAAACTGGATTTTGATTGTACAAACAATATTTACGAATACGAAGCACTCGTATTAGGTCTCGAGCTGCTTATGCCTTAAATGTTAAGTCAATCAATATCTTTGGTGATTCCTAGTTGGTCGTGTGAACCAAGTCAATGGTATATACTAAAGTGTCGTAATGAAATAATTCAAAAGTATAAACATCATGGCGACATACTTTTGACTACCTTGGACCATTACAAACTTCAAACCACCCCACGTTCTACCAATAAATTTGCAGATACCATGGCCTGCTTGGCTTCTTAGATACCCGATTTACCTACTAAATCTAAAATCTTTGTCACAATACAAAGGTTACAATCACCCTCTTATTTACCTCGCGAGGTCTACTCTGTTGGAACCGTTGCACCTAATCCACGTGACCTTTGGTATAAGCAGTTCATGACTAAATTTTCCTTTCCATTCTACTTGCTGATCTCACTCGTAATGGACAACGTGCCTTTCTTAAAAGTGTCTCTCGCTATGTCATCATGGGTGGTCTCCTTTATAAGCGTGGCTTTGACAATATTCTCTTACGATGCCTTACAAGTTCTGAAACTCCCTACACCATCAAAGGAGTTCATGATGGAATTTGTGGAGCTCGATTTAGTGGTTTAGCTATTGTAAAACACATTCTTTGCCTTGGCTATTATTGGCCAACCCTAAACCACAACTATTGTGACTATGTGAAACGTTGTGTAAAATTTCAGCAACATGCTAATCTTCATCACACACTTAGTCATGCCTTACAGGTCGCAGGAGACCTTTGGCCTTTCTGTCAATGGGACTTAGATCTTATCGACGATATAAATCCCCATTCTTCATAATGCCATTAATGGATTATAACCGCTACTGAATATTATACTAAATGGGTAGAATCCATTCCCCTCATTTCTAAAAATCTGAGAAAATATGTGAATTCATCAAGCATCACATCATTTGTAGCTTTGGTGTTCCTCACAGTCTCATCACTGATAATGTAAAGCAATTCAAAAACAAAACCCTATGTAAGCTATGCGACACTTTTGGCATCCAACTCAATTTCTCATCACCTTATTACCTGCAAATAAATGGCCAAGAAAAATTGACCAATAAAACTTTGAAAAAAATTCTTATGAAAGTAGTTGATGATACTGGAAAGAATTGGCATTCACACATTCCTTTCACTTTGTGGGCTTATCGCACTAGTATTCACACTTCGACTGTTGCCACACCTTTTTCTTTGGTCTGCACTACTAAGGTTTTCTTGCCTCTCGAAGTCCAAATTCCATCTCTCTACATCTTACTACAAGACATGCTCAACGCCGATGATTTTTTCTAGGATCATTTTGTGCAACTTAAGTTATTAAATGAACGTCGTCTCAATGATCTTGACCATCTCCAAATCTAGCAAAAACGTATCAAACGCGTGCCTCACGAAAAATGTGTCCACGAATGAACCTTTTAGGTCGGAAACCTCGTCCGAAAGAAAATCAACATTTAACTAAAGAAGATAAAAGTAAATGGGATAAATTTTATCCTAATTGGATTGGACCCTATATCGTTACCCACGATTATGGATCGAGTACTTATCGTTTATATTCACTCAAAGGTAAACCCGAACTTGAGTCCCTCAATTCCTTGCATCTTTGAGCTTTTTATTATTGAAATCAAGTCCTATATCACCTTTTGTTAATCGATCGCTCGTCCCTTGAGCGTTGTTCACCTTTCATATTACCCATTTTGAGGATCAATGACTAAACACGAATTGTGTGATTATCCATCACCTTTCAACCTCATCTTCAATATGAGTATCACGGCTCTACTCACAACATGATTCTTATGGATACTTTTTGTCTTTTAAGGATGGAATCCCATGGTCCTTCATCACTTTAAACTACCCCTTTCATAGTTAACCCCCCTGTGTACTATGGTTTTTTCTTCTAAACAAAAACCTAATCTTCCTCTATAGTCTTTTCCATGACTTAAACATCCAAAAACAAAAAGGGATTCAAATCCTTGAGTCCAAATTCTAGAAAAAGATGACTCCTAAAAAAGGGACATCTCTTCTCTCTATTTCACCGCTATAAATAGACTTTTCCTTGAAGGACAACTATATAAAGTCATTGAAAAAAAGTACAATAAAAATATCGAGAAACTTCCCACATTGATCAGCTTCATGAAGACCTCAATGAGATAATATACTCATCCCATACGGACTTCCCACATCGATCAATCTATTAAAAGAAAAAAATGAAGAAAGTGATGAAATTTTCATCATGGAATTTCCTATTTTTGATCCTTGGTTTCTTGCTAAGTAAACATGCCATCGTACACTAGGTTAAGCTTAACCATTCACTTTCACCTCATTGCCTTTTGCACCCTAGTTTTCTCTCTGGTCAAGGGACTTGTCGCAAATGTGACATTTCATGACCATGTGACTTTCTTCACCTTTAGAATAGTCCATTATGCAACACCTTTAGGGTCTTACATTCCTAAGCCCATCTTGGGTAGGGTAGACTCATTAGGATTCTCATCAATTAAGTGGCTCTTTTACCACCTCTTACCATTCATCTTCCTCATTACTTATTGATTATCCTATACGGGAGCGAGATCATCGACGCCTAAATTTTAAAACGACTAAACCATGCATATGACCTAGACTCAATCATGCCTAAAATTCATCAACCCCCCCTAATTCATCATATTCTTCCCTAGCTTATGGGAGAACTACACCACTGAGGCTCCTTTTCACCGGGGCTATATAGGAAACACTTCGAGGGCATGTGGCCCTTGATGGTTAGCTCGGCCACTCTTCACTGTAACCTATTTTCCCCTTCATTTTCCTATTCACATCCTACCTTAGTTCATTTCCATTTTATATCCACAACTAAAAATTAAAATAAACAAGCAAAAATTAATAAACATTTTTACCACATCATCACATCGGTCATTTATCATTTTTACATTTCCACTATAGCAAATATTTAAAAACTTAAACCATAACATGCATATACATCATCATTTCTCTCCCTCATGCCTATAACTTTGACTCCATCATGCCTATGACCTGACTCTATCATGCCTATAATTTTACTCCATCATGCTTATGACATGCCTCTATCATGCCTATGACTTGACTCCATAATGCATATGACCTAACTCCATCATGCCTATAACTGACTTGAACATGCCTAATTGACCTCACTCGGCTATGCCTATAAGACCTCGACTCAATCATGCCTAATTCACCTAGTTTCCATCATGTACACAAATAATAATGGAAATTAAAACAAGTACACCATCCATACCATAAGTATCATGATCTATATAAATGAGAAAGTCGTGTATCCACACCTATGTCCATAGATACAAATAATAAAAATATCTCAAATAGCTTAGATATAACCTCACTATCTTCAAAGCATGTGGGACGATATAAAAATTAAAATCACAAAACTCACATATACATCCTCAACATCTTGACATGTAGGTTGGTATATATATCAAAAAAATCAATACAATAATCATCTCTAATGACTAATCATCACCCCACCTGATATCCTATGGGCCTGTCTCACATGTCTCCTCCTCTCTACCTGTTTGTCATCCCGCTAGCATCTCACCACCCTCCATAGGCCTTGGTTTGACCTCTGTAGGTACCTCACTAGGAGCTGGCCTTTATGAACTGGTGGCCTTGCCCTAACCCTATCTTGAGGCTCATCGGCCCCCTGTACTCTCCACACTATGAGTGCGAGACTTGGTCCTCTCACTCGAGGCTTGTTGTGCTCTATACTCTACATGGCTAGGGACATCCATCCCTACGGCCATTAGGTGATCCTGATAGTACCTCACCTTGCATAGGGAATCCTTGAACCTAGCCATCGGTATTGTTGCGGTGGTACCATCGGTATCGACCACCTACATGCACATACCATGGGACCATGTCTCGCCCCGCCTATAAAATGGGACACTATCCTTGAGCTGTGTGGGTACTCTATGCCTGTACATGGGCCTAAAGGGCCATAATATGCACATGTGCGGTGGCCAACTAGACACTGTAAACCGTAACTTTGTGCCTATAGGGTGGCCACTTGTACCCCATCTCCATCTCCACCCTATGTGGGTGCTTGTCCCTATGTAACATGGGCCTGAAGGGATACTACATGTGCTTGTAAAGTTGTAACTTGTGCCTTTGACCCTGTCAGCTACCTCTGCACTATCCCCAATTGTGTCACCAAGGTATTCACCTACCCCTGTAGGGCATCCCTTTGAACTGTGATAGTGGCTACGTCAGGTTGCCATGGCCTTGGTGGTACTGCCCGTAGTTGTACTTTGCCCACCACTATCTATATCTATCTATCACTCTAGCATCATCAATCCACCGGTCTACTACCTGCTCCTACTTCTTTGTCGATACCATTGGTTGTGGTAGAGGCATAGGCCTCTCCACGTCATCCCTCTTATATTGTGGGAAGGGTGGAGGCACATCTTGCGGAAACCCAAACTGTCATCTGACCCTATCTATAGGTATCATCTCGTGCTCCCGGAACGACGTCCCTCTATCCATCTGAGCAACTATAGCTCATCTAGCTCCATGACCATCTTCCTATATGATGGGAAGCCCACATACGGCCTCCAAATAATGTCAACCCCAAATAATCCCTCCAATGCCCGCCTATAATATGCTACATCATGTGTAGCCCTGGTAGCCCGACGCTCTCCAACAAGTACCCATCACTGTAGCCTACGAGACCAAGCCCGCCTTAAATTCATCTAGACAGGGCATACCAAATAAACACACACACATGATGTGCTTGTATGCGCAGCAGTGTAGTAGAAACATGCAACATAGGATGAACCTCCGTAGCCTCCCATAGGCCCATAACTCTCTGTATAGCTACACCAAGAATGCCGGTGCCCATGCAAACTAGGTCCTATCCTCCATCATGTCGTGAAGAACCCCCATCAATTCCTATGGGAATATCCCACCCTCCGCATCTAGAAATGCAAAATAAAAAAACTACCTCCATAATTAGAGCCACCAACCTCATCTCCTCATGATGGACCCTGTACATGTCTCCATAACTCAGGATGACACTATAGAACCGTAACTCCACTAGTCCCTCGCCAAACACTGTCAACATTAACTCCTCAGATGCCTCTAAGGTAGTGGAATACACCTGCATCCCTACTATCGGTAGTCACATGATCCTATACACATCCTCCAAGGTGATTGTGATCTCACCTATCGGTAGGTGAAATGTGTTGGTCACCGAGTCCGATCTGTTAATGAGGGTGACCATCGCATCGCCTCTTGAACTATGTGCCGATGAGCGTTTGACCCAATCAGGCCGACATTTGTAACATGGCACCACTCCTCGGCTATCGCACTCCCTGCACCGATACTAACGAGGCGTACCCTATGCACATATGGCGGTCTCTCGCCTGCATCCAACAAACCATAACCTCATTAAATCTCGACCATACCCAACTTCACCCTTGGCACCCCAAATATTCCAAATATTCTTCCTATCTCATGACCTCTCTCCCTCACCCCATCCCTCGAGTCATCCCTATTTATACCTATTACCCTAGCTCTTTTCCTTTGACAATATCTTCCTATCTCATGACCTATCTCAACCCCACCCCCTCTCATTTGCTAGCCCATTTTCCTCTAAATTCGATTGACATCAGTTCTTATTGATCAACAATGGTCAATAAAAATTGGCATCGATCACCTCATCTGTGATTGATTTTGGCTAACTCCCACCGACGTCGCCAACCTTTGATCGACGTCGGTCACTATCGCGGTGACAAAATCTGAAACCCCACCCTTTTTCTCTAAAAATTCAACATTCTACCCTACCTACCTACCCTTCCCTACCCAAATCTCACCTCAATCCATCCTCACCCCTCTTTACCCTACATAAGCCTTCCTCCATTCCTATTTCATCCCTATACCTTCCAAATTCAAATTTAATTCCCCCAAACCCATTTTTACCCAAACCCGATTTCTACAAATAAATTTACCTAACCAACATAGAATGGGTATTGATAAGAGAAAATTTGTGAAATCAAACAAGAAGTCCACGTGAGAAAGCATGTTATATTTAAAGGTACGAATGGATAGGGAGAACATGCACGTGGAGCAAAAGTTTAGTCTTCAGGACTTAGCCGTTTTCACTCAAGAAGGTCTATTTTTAGAGATGGCATGTAGAGCACAAAAATGAGGCAGAGACGTGTGTGCCACACATTGGCTATTCTTGGAGGATCAGATATGAAGCACTTTGCATGGGCATAGGCTAGAAATAGATCTACTACTGTCAATTAGCTAGCAGTAGTCTATTGTTAGCACACTTGCATGTGTGGCCAATTTTGTAAAGGCGCATGGCTAATAATAGCATGCGACCTATTTTGGGAGCTGATAAGCAGTGAAGGGAAAGTCCCCACCCTTATATATATGTAGTGAACTATGTAATAAATAAATCTATATGCGAGAGAGGAAATATATATACGGTGATATGATGTTAAATTTGTTACGGGCATACTACTTTTGTTATTGTGATGAAGATTCTGTATACTTATTACATTTAATACAATGGAGGATATTGGCTAGATCTAAGTATTAGTTCTGCATGTAACTGAATCTAGTGTGTTCTTGATCTCATCATGGTTAATACTTAATTATGTTCTTCCCTAAGCATAGATCTGGTAGGCTCTGTAGGATGTTGTGTTAGTAATGAAATTGCATGCATTAAGTCTTCATCGTGCTAACTTCCTGCAAAAACAACCCTAAAGAGGGACCTGGTACCTTTGCGTGCTTCGGGTGAGTGCTCAGCTTAGGTTGAGTGATGTGCAAAGCACGTCTAGGGTCTTATTGGTTTGAATTACTTGAATTCTAGGCTACATCATTGGTTCCATTTCGGGACCTCTTTTCAGTTGTTTTCAGGATGGTTCACGATGAAGACATATCGGTTGACCTTAGCAAGTGTTAAAGAATGGATATGCAATTTGGAGTAAGAATACACACAAAGTGGTTCAACACTAGATCTGATTTTAACACATGCGTATAGGTGGAACATAATATGTATGATAGTTTATATGAGAGCTTTTTCACTAGCTTTCCAAAAGAATTGTATGAGTGGCTGATTGCTTATGCATCTAAGTGGAATTGGAGGTATTGTGCACTTGTCTGGATGCATGAAGAATTACAGGCCCTTTATGATGCTGATCTGAATTAGACTCGAGCGGTGGATAAGTGGTTTTGTGGTGTCTTGAACAACTATATCTTGGAATACTTAATTTCCACTTATTTATGTCCAAAGGTAGCTTGATTACACCCTTTAGAAGGGCATTATCACATAAGACATACACTGATCCGTGTGAAGCACTTGAAGTAGCCTTGCACTCTAAGGTAGTTGGAAGCATAGATACCTGGGGTGATCCCATTTTTAGAAGCACAAATAGTAGAAATGGTGAAATAGTTGGAGAAACTATCAACAAATTCAACTCATGAGACACGCACAAGGATTTGGTGCACAAATTGTGAAGTTGAAGGTCACACAAAGGATAGTTTCCCTTGCGTAAGCAGTACAATCATTGCTTTGATGGATTGTGAAATATGCCACCTAAACCATGATGCTAGCCGCTGCCCATTATTACAATGCGTGATAATGAAGAACGTTTCAAGCTACTGTAAAATCTGCAGGTCCACGACTCATGACACAGAGGACTTCCGGTTGATTAGAAAGATCCATGATGCTATAGATATTGGTGTATGACAAACATGAGTTTCATATAACTCTAAGGGAAAGAATGAGCATCAGGACCGGGAGCACAATCAGGCGTGCTATGATCGGAATGAGGGTTTTTTTGAAGGTAGTCATGGCAGAGGTCGAGGATACTGCGGTGGATTCAGAGGATGAGGCCATGGTGGTGGAAGAAGTGAGTTTCCTCATAGCACATGTTATACATGCGGATCTCCTGATCACTATAGGTGTGAATGTCCTTAGAATATTACATGTTCTTTTTGTAGAAAGAACCATAGCTATGAAGAGTGCTTGGACTTATATGAGCATCTGAGTAAGCAACATAGACAAGAAAACAAAGGCACATGTATGGTTAGGATACAATGCGCTGTGGAAAATCAATGGATGCCCAAGATTGTAGCCAAGTCTCGAAGAGTTGCAAGTAAATATCATGACCCACGCTGAGGTGGCACGCGCCAAGGACACATTATAACAAAAACCTACTATCACTAAAGAAGAATTTATTCATGCACGGTACCCAGATCCTACCTATCAGAAGGAGGTTTATCAGAAACCATGGGAGTTCTCAGGAATCTTTAGGGTGAGATACAATACTTAAAAGAGCAATCATGGAAAACAGAGCAAAAGAAAGCATCAGAGATAATCCAAACTGATATAGATGACTTGAGGGAAGTGTGTAAAATGTTACGCCGAGAAAATATTGTTCCATTATTAAGGGATTGGCTAAAAGGAAACACTCTGCACACAAGTATTGAGACTGGATGATAGATTCTGCATGCAAACCTTCCACCTCATAGCCTAGATTATGATAAGGAAATTACATTGAATGTTGTTGTGGATGGGTGGCTATTGAGTAATATACTGATTGATATAGATGCGGAAGTCAATGTTCTCACCCTAGATGCATGGGTACAAATGGGAAGACCCCCATTGCATCCATCCTCTAATGTATTATTCATGGCTAATTGGACTAAGGCCACTCCCATAGGAGTTTTGAAAGATGCATCCATTACCATACAAGGAGCAAAGTTCACTGGAGACTTTGAAGTTTTAGCATTGGCAGAATCAGATAGCTTCCCATATCTATTGGGGCATCCTTGGTGCTATGCAAATAATGTTGATCTTTGATTCAACAAGGGATATATCAGTTTTGAAAATAAAGAGGAAAGAGTTATTATCCCTTTAACATATGGAAAGTCCACACCCTATGTTGAGCCCTTAAGTGAAGAATATATGAATAGGATTTATGTACGTGCTATCTCGAGATCTAGAGATGATTGAACCAACCAAAGAAGGACTAATTTAGTGGGAGGATGCACAGTCTATCAATGATACTACAAGTATTTTTGTGATAACTGGGCTCACAACACTTATGAGTTAGTAGGGTGTAAAGTAAAGAGCATATTCTCTAGAGGCATAAAACCACGTTGTGTCAAGAGGATAAGCAACAACTCGGTACCTTGTTACACAGGGGAGGGGGATCCCATAGCATTCCTATGTGCCATGGAAGAGTAGTGGATAGATCCACTGGAAAGAAGAGATATGCTCACATATACACTATGTGGGACAACAACATGTTGGTGGGTGGTCCACAGGGATAATCTTGTCGAGATGGAATGAAATTGGGATTGCTCTTACTACTAGGTTCTTTAGGAGAAATGCACCTACACAAATAAGTAATTATCACAAGTAATCAACCTATTCAACACCACGTTCAGAAGTGTGAGAGACTATGGATAGAAGGGTAGGAAGCTTTACCACCTTCGCTATGGGTGCACCAGTTTTATTCCACTTTACAAGGTTGCGTGCGTGCTTGGTATGTATATGCAGAACTCCATAGAGAAACTGGAAATTGGTAGAATTTAATTACGAAATGGTCCAGATGTTTGAATTCTTCTCTACAAAGCCTCCGGTAGAAGAAGCATTGAAAGTCATAAAGCACTTAACTATGGGGGATAGCGCCAAGGTTGAGGGATTCCTTCAGGAATTATTAGATGAGGAAGACTCAGGAGCATGTTTTGACGAAGAACCAGAGGCTGATACAACATTAATTCAATGTGCTTGCCTTGAGAAAGAGAAAGGAAAAATGGTCTATTTAGTAGATGAAAAGTATTAGAAAATCTAGATATAATCCATTCAACAGGGGAATGTGAGGTACTTGACAACACAGATAGGATCATGTGTGCCTATCATGAACCTAGAAAGAAAAAGTGGGTGAATATTGGAGCAGATCTTGAGCCTAAGGAATTCATAATTAGAGATTATTGGTCGACTACGAAGTGGCAAAAATCATAGAGTTACTTAAGGATTACTAGAACTTATTTCCTAAGGGGTACTATACGCACCCAAAAAATTGTAAGTCTTGCACCACCGGAACGATGTTACACATGCCCCAATGATGATACAGGTCGCCTCGCAAGGTGTTCATGATCCAGAGAAACTCGTGAAGTATATGTTAGCATCCCAAATGCTTTATCCAAGTTCCTTGTGCTTTGTTTTATCCCTTGCCCCCTTTTTCTTGGATTTTTGACCTTGATAATAATGAACCGCCGCCTGCCAGGCGGCGGTCTCGTGATTGCCACCTGTCTCGGCGGCGGTCCTTCACGCATTTTCTAGCATGTTCCTTTGATCGCGACTTGCATGAATTTTCAACATTTACCAGCTTTTCTCAACCACCTTAGCTTGTATTTATGTTTTTGGTTCCCTGTAATAGTGTTTCTCCATTGTTTAATGGTAAAAGAGTTCCATTCCAAGTTACCCTTTGGTGAATGGGAATTCTATAAATAGCTGGTTTGTTTTCAAACAAATGGCCCCTCATCCTCTCAATTCTCTTGTTCAGTTTTTTCAATTCCTTGCTTAGGATTTTGTTAGTTTTGGTTTTGTTTCCATTGTTGGCACTTTGGAGGTCATATCATCTTCTTGTTTTGTGTCTTGTTTCATTTGCTGCTACATATAGTTAGAGTTTAAAACATAGAATAGCTTCATTTCTAGACTAGAATCCATTAAAGTTACAGGTTTTGTTTTGTCACAAGGATAATTTCTGAAACTCTTGGTACACTTGTGTTGTATTCCCACAATAAATCCCGCTAGGAATTGCATAGTCAAGCTCTGTTCACTTGCGTTATCCCTCTCCTACTCGCATTATATTTGGTCTATATCCAAAGCTTCCATTGTTCGATTGCTATCTTCTGTTGATACTATCATATACACACTTTTTGGATTCACGAGGACACGAAGGAACGAGGAGATCACACTGAGGGGACGAAATCACACACAACTAGAATTTACCACTATTCGTCAAACACCGGGTTTGAGCTATCAAAGTTCTAGTTTCAAAATATCAAATAGAGTAGTGAATTATCTTATTTCAGTCAAAAGCTTGTTCTCGATATCACAGGAAGCTATGGGGATTGATAGTTTATGAGAAACTATGATTTTTCCTCACTACGAGGTAGAATTGAGAGTCTTTCAATTTAATATATTTAGTATAATATCACAATTGCACTAGCAAATAGCCATATCAGGCTACTTTGTTTGTTTTCATTTGGTTTCTAAATTAGTTTTCCATTTTATAGATATACTAGAGTAGCTCTTTAATTTCATTGAGATACGCCATTGAAAAATACAAAAATAGTAGGATTCTTGCATAGTGTAAATACCTCTTTTGTAATCAATTTATTTAATGTTAATTAGAATTTGAATCATTTTGTATGACAATCATAGGACCTAGAGAGCCTAGAGAGTATATATTTGAACCCATAGTGCCTCAGCCAAATCTACCCACAAGCTGATATAGATCAGGACCTTAGGATACAGGTCTTTTGAGCCACAACAAACTTACAAGCAATTAGTGAGCAACTAAGAGGATTGAATATCGAAGACGACAAAGCTTACACATTTTGGTCAAACCATCCGAATTATAGGTTGCCTTGATAAAACACCTGAATGACCGTGCAAGGGTTCAAACGAGAACAAACATTTGGTTGTGATCCTTTGGTTCTGCAGCCTAATGTAGGAGACCTCCTTATTGATATAGACACTAGCTTACGCATCCAAGTTTCCAGAACACCTGTTAGGTACTCCGAGAAAATCATACAACTTCTAGTTCTAAACGTAGAAGCTGAAAAGGCATATGATTACTGGATAGTCGGAAGAAGGGATTGATTCTTCACATGACCATAACAGGTCCTCAATAACCATGAACTCACGGTTGTGATCCCCAAGTCCCACAACCCAACGGGCCAAAAAACCAGTCAAGTATTGACACCGGCTTGCGAACGCTGGTATTTAGATCCTCACCACTCCCGCCAGATATCATCACGCAATTCTCCGTATTAAACATAGAAGCCAATCAATCCAATATTTTCTGGGCTAGACCAGAGAACCACCCATAGCTAACCACAAAATCCACTAAAACGACCTACCACCACTTTTATGACCTTGTCTAGAGATATATATGAAGCTCCCACAGGTCACTTCCCACGTATCCAACAACCAAGAAACAAGATCTCGATGCAGAGCTCAACATTGATTGGAGCCTCCGAGCAGCCATTATATCCCAAAGCCAACCACACCAATTCAGGTTAGGAGGGCCTTCTTCGCCTTAGATTCAGATTCCATTACGTACGTATTGAGGATTTAAGATTACCCGATTAGCTCGTATATATCCATTCGCATTCAACATTCAATGGTTATCTCGACACGACCTCGGGAGGTCGGGTATGAGGAAGAGGTACTTGTAGATTCTCATGCTCGCATGTCACTTTTCCATCGTACAAAATTGGTGAACCCGACGTGAAACAAACTCATATTCCTCTTTTTTTTCATTTTTCCATCGACCTTCACTCTTTCTCATTATCCTACGGGTATTCATATACCCCCCGAATATGTCGGGATATGATGCATATGGAAAACCTCTCTCAAGTCTTGAAGTAAACTATAGTCAAAAAAATAGACAACCATCACCCTCACTTTCTGCGTGGGTTGATAACTATTCGAGTAATTACTTGTCATCTCAAAATCCCCCTCAGAACTAGTTCTAGTTCTTCGTTCCGAATTGAGGAGTTTGATTAGTTTGCACAAACACAATAGCTAGAGCCATCAGGCTCTAACAATATGACATTTACTGGAGAATCCACTTCATCTCCTGGGTCTTTTCAGACCAAAGATCAATAGAAAATCATACCCACTCCCCTTTTTAGATGAGGAGTACTTAGCACGCTTCACTAAAAGTGAACAACGCTTCCAAAATATGTATCCACCTTTAGGAAGTTTACAAATACAGTTTGATACCCTATTTCTGGAGAACACCCTCATTCCTCCACCTATGGGAAATAACCTTAGTGAAGCTTGGTAGGGTAATGACCAATTCATAGTAGGATATCATACCCCCTTACAATAAACACCCTTAAGGAAAAGCACCGTGTCTTTGCCGATGGAGGTCATTTCAGCCTTAGCTGAGAAGGTTAGAGGGCTAGAACTTGCTCAAGCAAACCAAAATTCATATTTTGGACAAGTGGGAATCCCCAACCCTCTATATCACCCTAGTCAAGTTGACCTCCTTATAGGAACAGGCATGTTAGGCATGCCTCCTCAAAATCCTTATAATTATCCACAACAAACACCAACTAGGACAACATTTTCAAACGCCGCTCCAGTTGAAAACATGACACCTCCCGGCTTGGCACCAAACAACCCATACCAGAACAATGCTCCTCCTTATTTAAACATCTATTCAAAATCACCACAAGGAGACATGTTCTCTTCTCTCAGGATGTTCGTTCAACCACAGGGATTCCCTTATATCCCTACAAACGCATATGCTATGCCATATCAACAACCCATTCCACCTCAACCCCCTCAGCAAGCCCCATCGATGGTTGAGGCCTACGCAGTAGGGACTTATTCGAGAATATTTAAAAGAACCCCTAGAATTCACCATACGAAGCGTTATGCTTCCGAGACCTCTTCCGATTTTCCCAAATACAAAGGGGAAGGGGACCCAAATGCACACATTAAGGCCTATGCCATAGCCATACGGGAGTTACTCCCTTGGGACGGGGTTGTCGCTAAAATATTCCCTAAGACCCTAGAAGGTATTGCCCTTGACTGGTATTATAGAATACCTGAAGCTTTGATACACTCATTTAAACAACTCATGTTAGAATTCATCAAAGCTTTCGACATGAACAAATTGTTAAGAATGGGAATCAGGGAGTTCTTACATATCAAACAAGAACATAATGAATCCACCACTCATTTTATCCAAAGATGGCGTACGGTTCTCTACTCATCAACGAGTGCTCCAAATATGGATCAAATGGAACTATGCGATTTATTCCTTAATTCACTCAATAGAGAGATAAAGGAAGAAGTCTAGAAGTTCCCACTAAGAACTTACGATGAAGTACTCGAAAGTGCTCTCCAAATCGACCAAGTAGCGATTGATAGTGGTCATAAGACATATGGGACAAATGGGAAATTAACCACTCCCAATCAAAACACCACGGCCTATCCTAATACTGGGAACGCTAATCAAGGACCTAAGATCCTTAACAAGAACCATGGGGTTACAATAGATGGAGTAACTGACCAAGCTAAAAGGGAAAATGTTGTAAACATTTTTGCCACCTATTAATAATCAGCGAAATAATAATTTTACCCCAACAATCAATGCGGTGGATTTTAATCATCCACCATGGCAACAAAACAACAACAACAACAACAAGTCCAGATGCAAAGTCCAAATCAAAACCCAACCAGATATCAGAGTCAAAACCAAAGGCAACAACCTCAAAATTTTAACTCTAAAAACTAGCAACCTTATCAAAATTTCGGGCCACAACAGGTTTTAAATCAATAACCTCGAAATTACAATCCCAATCTATATTGTGGCTTCCACAAGATTCAAGGCCACGATACTAGGACTTGTCATGAATATAATAAATTCATGTAGCGTTTGCCAAAAGATCAAAAACAACTCTTCATAGATATGTTTTTAGAAAATTCTGTAGTACCCATGCCAAACGCTTATGCAGGGGTAGTTTCCCCTCAAAATGCATCCCTCAAGATCTTCAATGACCCACTCCCAAACCATTCTAACAACAACAGGTTAGATCCTAATGGAACAAATAAGGGTGTCATGACAGGAAACAATGATCATGAAGCTTCAACTTCATTAAATCCACTAGTCACACCCCAATTAGGAACTCGACCTCAAACTAAGATAGTTGGTTTAGTGGAGTTAGACACCGAGCTACCCGTAGAAACCATAACAAGAACACATGATTATTCTTCTCAACCAACTCCAAGTTATTCATTAGAGCCAGACAACACTAAACAAACATTGCTAAAACCTATAGGCGCCTATGATCTAATTAATGATTTAACTAAAACTTTCTCGCACATCTCCTTCTTGGATTTGTTAAAAAACTCTCCCACCCATAGGGCTGCCCTCTTAGAAGCATTAGGCCTTGGCCATTTAATCAACATCACTCCTCCTCTGGAAACGCAAGTAAACCATGTGGATTTTGACATTTATCCTCCGGGGCAGCTAGATAGGGATACTGAATTTATATTCGATATAAGCAAAATGCCAACAGACGCTGAAATTACACGAAGAGGTGACCCAAATTTACATTTACAAGTTTGGGTCTACAATAATTATGTTAAACGTGTAATGGTTGACGATGGGGAAAAAATTCAACATAGTCCCCTTCACTTTCCTTCAAAAGTTAGGATATGGAGAGACAAATTGTTCCACGACGTGAAATACGCTAAGAGGTTATGATAGCCTCAAAGCCACTTCAATTGGAACAATAGTTTTACCAGTCACTTTAGGACCCAAGATGGTCCTCACCAAGTTTTATATTATAGATTGGGAAACCAATTATAATATGATCCTTGATCGGCCATGGATACATTGCATAAAGGCAATCCCTTCCACATTATTCCAAGAAATAAGATTTCTACACTTAGGGAAAATATTCGTGGCACAAGGTGACTCAAAACCCTTCAATATACACCTAGCTGATTTGAAGAAAAGACCAGGTGTTCACTCTGAGTTTGAACTCCCAACAAATCAGCTTGTCAAGCCAACTAATTCACAACCAAAATAAAAGTTGATACCCACCGTTGAGTTGGAAATTACAAATCTAGCCGAGGACGTTCCAGTACTCAAAAGTGAGACCAATGCTATAAAATTAGTATCACTAGGGACTACCGCAAAAATTGTTGAGTTGCTGGAGAAAGACTTACCTATTCTCCTACCATTTGATTCCATGGGTATAGGACACACCTTGGGAATCACTTCTCTTCCATCAGATGAAGTTTTTATGGTAGAGGTAACCAAAGCAAAATAAATAGATATGAAAAATATCCCAACATCAATTTTTCCAAACAAATATTGGACTCTCCACTTTGATGGAGCTAGATGTTGCTTTGGAGCTGGGGCAGGGGTGATCTTTACTTCACCTGAGGGAAAGATCCTACCTTTCGCCTTCAAATTAAACTTTGAATGTACAAACAATGGAGTTGAGTACGAAGCTCTCCTCCTTGGCCTCATCCTAGCTAAAAGAATGGGTGTTGACAACATTAGAGTGCTAGGAGACTCATAACTAGTTACAAACCAAGTCTCTGAGGTATATGAAACTAGGGCTGAACATTTACAACTATACAAAACAACCGTGTTAGATCTAAGCAAGGGATTCAACTTCATATCAATTGAAGTAATCCCACGAGAGTAGAACCTTCTCGTAGACTCAATAGCAACCTCAGCTTCCCGTTTCACCCCAAACAATGAGTTGGAGGACACAAATTTCATGGTATCACTTCATACCAAACCATTAGTGCGTAAAATACCAACAAACTCACTCCTAGCTCATGGAGAAGCTGAGGATGATTTTTCTATCATAGGTCACTTTGATGATGATAGAGTCACTCTCAAATATCTAAATGCCTATGTGGAGCTACACCTTGCTCACCGTATAGTTGATCTTTCCCTAATACCTCATTCCTCTTCCTACTTTGGAAATCCCATGGTAGAGTCTCCTCCATAGAAAGGTCTTGATATCTACGAGATAGAAAATGGAGAAAGCTTGGAATTACCTCCAGCCCCACCTAAATTTGAAGAAGGTAACACTTCTTTGATAGAAGAAACCATTGACATAAACATTGGAATGGAGGAGGAACCAAGAATTTTGAAGTTAGGATCCTCGTTAACTCTAGAGGAGATAGAAATACACACCCAAATCCTTAAAGAACATCAAAAGGCTTTTGCATTTAACTACAAAGAAATGATGGGCATTGCACCACAAGTCGCGGTGCATAATCTTGTCACTAAACCAGATGTGAAGCCAATTAAACAGAAGTCAAGGCCAATGAAGCCAAAAGTGGCTCTCATGGTAAAAGAGGAAGTAGTAAAACTTCTCCAAGTAGGATTCATCAAGCCCATTGACTATTCACAATGGGTATCTAATATCATTCCCATCCTAAAAAGAATGGGAAAATACGCATTTGCATAGATTTTGGGATATTAACAAAGCTTGTCCCAAGGATGATTTCCCATTACCATCCATTGACGTTATCGTTGATGTAACAACTAGATTTGAACTACTATCCCTCATGGATGGGTTCTCAGGGTACAATTAGATTAAAATATTAGAGAAAGATCAAGCCAAAACCACATTCATAACTCCTTGGGAACTTATTGTTACGCTGTCATGCCATTTGGTCTTAAGAACGCCGGCGCTACGTATCAGTGGGAAATGACTTATATATTCCATGATCTTATCCATAAAATTGTGGAATCCTATGTGGATGACTTGTTGGCCAAAGCCAAGAAATGTTGTGATCATCCAAAAGTACTCCGTATCATCCTCTCATAGCTAATCAAATATGGTGTCACATTAAATCTAGAGAAGTGTGTGTTTGGTGTGATAGGAGGTAAACTTATGGGATACATTATATCTTCACGAGGGATTGATGTTGATCTAACCAAAATATGGGCTGTTCTCGAAATGATCCCACCATCGAGACGAGTCTAGAATCAGGTCATTTCTTGGGAAACTTGGTGCAATCCGAAGGTTCATCCCAAATTTAAGCTTTGCCATTCATCCAATCAACAATCTACTCAAGAAAGATTATAGCATTGATTGGACTAAAGAATGCAACAAGGCCTTTGAAGAAGTTAAACGCTTCTTGTTGTCACCACCCATGCTAATGCCTCCCAAGCTAGACTACCCTTTAATCCTATACTCACGAGCCACTCATGTCTCGCTAGCTTGCATGCTGGCTCAAGAAGATGATGACAAATGAGAACACACGATCTATTTCATTAGCTGATCGTTCCTCGATTATGAAACATGTTACACACATGTAGAGAGAGAATGCCTTGCCATAATTTTTACAACAAAATGTTTGAGACATTACATGTTAAACTAGGAAACAAGGGTTATTGTAAAAACAAACCATTTATGAACATTTCTCACACAAGGATCTTTATCTAAAAAAGCTGGCCGTTTCGTAACCTTAATGGGAGAATTTGAATTAACATTCATAAACCAGAAATCCGTTAAAGGACAAATCATAACAGACTGGTTAGCTGACAATCCACTAGATGGAGGTGAGATGGTAGATCTAGACTTTCCCGATGAGTGCGTATACTTTGTCGAAACCAGGCCCCCCATTTCTACATGTCCCTGGTATACTGATATCATCAATTTTATCATGGACCATACATACCGAAGGTGCCACGTCACAACAAAGAAGGCGGTTACGCATTATTACCACTAAATATGTTGTTTTAGACCAAGTACTCTATTATAGAGCCTTCGATGACATGCTTCTAAGATGCATCAACATAGAAGAATCCAAGAGGATTCTTCATGAATCCCATGAGTGGGATATGTGGGGGCCACTTCGGTGGTCATGCCACCACTCACAAAATACATCGGATGGGCTATTTTTGGCCCACTCTCGAGCATGACGTAGTGGAATTTATACGTAAGTGCCACAAATGTCAAGAATTCTCTCACGAGATTCACATGCCAACACAATCCCTACAACCAATAGCGACTTCGTGGCCCTTCTCCACATGGGGTCTAGATTTGATAGGGAAGTTCTCTCCCTCATCAATCGATGGCCATAATTTTATAATCACAGCCATAGAATATTTTACCAAATGGGTGGAGGCCATGCCTCTCACCACCATACCAGGTTCAGTAATTGCCAAATTCATTCTAAACCAAATTATCTATAGGTATGGTGTCCCACAAGTCATTATCTCAGATAATGGCATGTCCTTTAAAAATGAAGTCCGTGAGTTATGTAGCAAGTTCAAGATAAACCATCACATGGCCTCTCTTTACTACCCTCAAGCCAATGGGCAAGCCGAAGCGACAAACAAAACGTTAAAAGCTATTCTCCTCAAAATAGTCAAGGAGAACAAGTGAGATTGGCATTTAAAACTATATCCGGCCTTATGGGCCCATCAAACCTCAATAAGAACACCAACAGAGTAACTCCTTTCTCACGTGTATTCGGGATGGAAAGTAGTTCTCTCACTTGAGGTTGAAATACCTAGTCTCTGCATCTCATTACAAGGGATTTTGGACAAAGAAGCTTACAGGGAGGCACACCTCTCTCAACTAGAAAGCCTTGACGAGGCTAGGTTAAACTCCGAACAACGTCACAGAGCCTATGTTGACCAAATGTTCCGTAAGTACAACAAAAAGTCTATAAGCGAGAAATATATGAAGGAGATCTAGTTCTAAGGCTAAACAATGGATCGATAAGAAAACCGATAAAGGAAGGAAGTTCTAGCCCAAATGGTTGGGCCCATACCGAGTCATGAAGGACTATGGAAATGGTGCATATCTCTTGTGCACACTGGAAGGTGAGGAATTCGGTGAATCTTTCAATTCCTTGCATATTAAGCGGTTTTATGCATAAAACACCAAATTCATTACTAGTACATTATAGCTACTTACATTGCATTAGTCTCTTAGCTGCTTCATTCTGTCCATTTTGTAAAAATGGTATTCCAGGAGCTTACTCTTAAAAAAATTTGTTGTAAATTTATGAAGATATTGGCAAAAGCATTCATGTCACATCTCTCCAAACATCATCAACTATTTTCAAATCTTCTCATCAAATTTGACAGACAAACATTAATGAAAACCATACCAAGACCTACATACTTGGCTTTGCTCTTTATTTCTACTAGGTGAAGTTTTCCTTACCCATGGTTCTGTTTTAGAAGCTTCTTCATGTCACATCTATCCCTCTAAAATATCTTGGAACGAAAGGATATCCCAAAGTCATAAATCAAAAATGTCAAAATCAAATGAAATCAAAAGCACCAAGCAAACAAAATATTTTATTTTACACACTTCTTTTCCCCATCAACCTTCGGTGATAAGCCCACATCTCTTACTAGTGATGTGAGGTTGGGAAAGGAAAGAAGTGCCCTTAATCGCTTGTATCTTGCCTTTGGTGACAAACCCATGCTTCTTACTAGTGGCGTGAGGTAGGGTGTGGGGGGTCCAATCACACAAACTAACAAATCTTGGTATGCTAAAAACACAAATCAAATTCTGTTAAGAGAAAGAAAATATCCAAATATCCAAATTCCAAAGAGATCAAATCCTCAAAACCAAATTTTGTCAACCAGGTTGCCATTTATGAATCTAAGTCTAGATAAAATGAAAAGTAAGTGGCCTTCTAAATTTTGGTAGTATTTCTGAGTAGGGTGGGTGTGTAGGTCCAAATTTGGCTTCTGTTATTGGTTTTTCTGTCTCTCATCATTCCATTCAGTCAAACTCATACAACTTGTGCCCTTCCTAACTCTTGGTGTTGAGCCCTCGCATCTTACTAGTTGCGTGGATTTGGGATTGGGGCAAGTTCATCTCTTTATCATTATACATTCATCACATTTTGCCAACATAAGAAAAAATTATAAACATTTCCCGAAGAGTTCAAAAGTTTAGTAATACCATATGTTAGTATCATCTCATATCAGCATTACAAAAACATACAGAGCAAAATATTCTATCTACTATCATTGGTTATCCATTGCATACATTCTGAAAACATGAAAAATAGTATTCTAAAAGAATCTAAATACACATATAGAAATGAGTCACAAAATTCAAGATGCCAAGAGTCTAGATCCAAAGATATATATATATATATATATATATATATATATATACACACACACACACACAAATCAGGTTTCATATACAATGCCATCATGCACTAGGCATGGTAAAAACACTCAATGAGCCCAAAATTACAAAAACTCTATTATAAACATCGAAAAAATACTACAAAAATAATCTCTCAATCCCTATGGGATCCCTCAGAGGGTGCATGGCCACACTAGGACTCCGGCTATGCCGGGCTCCGAATGCACTGAGGGCTCACGGTCACGCCTAGTAGCTGTCATCTCACTACGAGAATGGCTCCTCCTCATCAGGTGCTCGGTTATCCTATATCTAGCTACCTCTAGTGCGGAGAGAAGTCATAATCTTCGCCGCATACCAAACAGAGGAAAAAACATCAGTGTGCCTACTATCGGAAGCGAGGGCTTCCCCACGTCCATGGAAAGCTCAGCACAAGTCTTCTTTGAGGGGAGAAGTAGGGTATCGGTACACACTCGGTGAATCAAGTCTTACCACTCATCAGCAGTTGCTGTAAACAAAGGAGAAAACAAGTTAGAAAATGATCAACGATAAAACCAAGAGTAAGCAAAACAAAAAGAAACAAAAACTAGAACAACTCTAACTAAAACAAATGTCAGGAGAAGAGTGACAACTCACTAGGATCACCAGGCCTCCAGGAAGGATCTCTAGGATCCATGCTTTCCACCGATGCCGCCACCGACCGGTGGTGCCCCTCTCCCATGTCTAGGGAAATGTGACGGCCTACAACAGACTCGCCATCTCCACCTGGGTCCCGAGAGAGTAACTCCTATGAAACCAAAGTCACCCTCTCGCTCCGCCCTCTCGACTGTGAGATCTCCGAGTATCATGCCACTCAAGATCACTATCATCCCCCCACTACCCATCTTACATGATCTCCATGTCATCTATCTCCTCCCGGTCTCTCCCCGGTGAACTCTCGGACTCGGAGTCCACGTCAATGGGCTCATCACCACTGCTATGAGTAGGACCAAAAACAATCAAAGTAAGGGTGTTGTTGTGGCGAAGAGCACCGGCAGATCCCTCGATGCAACCACCCTCTAGTTTGATCATACTAGCATAAAAATGGTCCATCCCCGGCCTCTAGTGTGATTCGAGCACAACATTGAATCCTTTCCCCAAGTGTGGGACTTGCAAAATGAGAAAGGAATCTCAGATTAGAGGCTGGTTCCTCAAATCAAACTCTCGATCAACTATTTTACTTGCACAATTTGCAGAGGTTTAAACTCCTAAATCTACTCTAAATTCAAAGGGACAAGGATAGAAATCAAAAAAATAAAGAACTATATATATATAGTGTTTTGAATCATTTTTGAATGCACGCAAGGAGTTGTAGAGCACCGACGAGGTAAGTTCTTGAAATACACAATCCAAATGGAAACTCATCCATAAAATTTAGCAAATGCTCAAATGTAATAAAAGATCAAGAAAGCAATGAGTCCTCTTTTCATATATGAAAGGATTGAGGGAATTTTAATCATTTCAACACACATATATCAACATTTCTAGATCCCATTTTGGGACCGCCATACTTGATCCCAGGCAAGAAAATGCCTCTTACATGGAAAGGTAAAATTTCTTCAAAATTCTACCAAGGAGGAAAAAGGAAGTTGCAGAGCCAAAAAGTGTCTCCCCTTACAAATGAACTCAATGATTACAAAGGTTGCAAACCACGACCCTAGGAGAGAAACGTGAGAAAGTGCAAGGGTTCAACCATTGACCAAAATGTTTATCAAAACAACATGGTTTTTTTAATCCCTTCGACCCATTCCTTGGCATTTTTAACCCTTTGGGAGAAATGTGAGCCATTCTTCATTAGGGCGGTGGTCTGAAACATCACCGCCCATGACCACGTGTGGTGGCGTTTCTTGATTTTATCTCTCCAAACTCCACAAATTTGCAAAAATTCCCTGAGAATCTTGTAGAGAATTTTTCATCATTTCCATTGATATAAAACCGTGAAAAGCTGAGTATTTATGTTTTTGGATCGAAAGATAGATTTGAAGTTTAATGGAAAAAAGAGTTCCATTCCAAGTTACCCTTTGGTGAATGGGAATTCTATAAATATCAGTTTGTTTTCAAATAAATTTCCCTCACCTCTCAATTCTAGGTTTTGTTCGGCATCTCAATTCCTCGGCTTAGGATTTTGGGAAATTTTTTCCAAAAACCCGCCTTGAGCCATAACTTGAAAAATACATCGAGTTAGGAGGAAAACTTTACCTTACGATCGGAAAACATAGAATAGCTCTATCAGATGAATCCATTAAAAGGTTTTGAGTGTCAAAGAATAATTTCTAAAACTCTCGAGACAAGAGAGGTAAGAATGGGAGGTAAAATCCAAAATGAGCAAAGGGCACATTTTGGATCAACAGTTGTTCACTAAGGAGCATCCCTCCGCCACTCTCATTATATTGCATATCCACCCTACCATTATTCGATAGGAGTAATGGGCATAATAATGGTCTACACACCGATTCTAGGGACCCGAAGGAATGAGGAGATCGAGGGGACGATAATCACTTTGGAGGAAGCATTCTATAAATAGGGGAGGCCAAATTGTTGTGGAGTTCTCAAAGGGGTACCTCAACTTATCTATCTATCAGTGAATTGGCTCTTATGGTCGACAGAAATCAAAGTCTCGATTTCCTCTCCCATACCCCTTCCATGGCACGATAAGGAGTGGCCTCCATGTCTACGGTAGTCGGGAAGCCATGGTTGGTGGGGTGCTCGAGAATTGTCATCCCTCACTCCACCTCGAGGTAGGCCCCAAGATCCTCCAATCTAACCTCTCCCATTTATGGGATATTTAGTATAATACACCCAACTCATGACAAGAGTTGGGTGGCCATATGATTGCTACTTTGTAAACGGACATTTTGTTATAAGATTAGGTAGTCCAGGATATCCGCTCCTAGCGTAGAACACATCCATGGCCCTCAATCTATGCAATAATGGGGCCAAAAATATATATAGAGGGTGTCCCCTCCCTTATCCCCAATCCTTTGATGTAAGGATTTAATGGTTAATTAGAAGAGAATGTTTTGATGACAATAAAGGAGTGGATCCTCACGCCCTATCTTGAACCCCATCGATGCCAACCACATCTACCCATGTAGACTTGAACCACATGTGATCTAGATACAAAGGTGTCTTAAGACAAAAACCGCCCAAGGATCGAGAACCCCTAGTATACGATAAATGTCCTCCGGGTGATAAACCACTCACCCCTAACTCATTTTGGTCAAACCATCCAAATTAAGGTGCCTTGATCCGCATCCCGAAATAAGAGAAGAAGTCACACAATATATGTGATCCGGAGTGCAAAATGAGGAACGTGTGCAATCCTCCATATAGACCTAGAGAGTATCCAAGTTTCTAACACATGTTATGGGAGAAAAACACACAACTTCTAGAGCATATCACACTCCCTCTCTTAGCTCCATCTAATGAAGGGACTCCTCGATTCTTCTACATACCATAAAGTCCTCAAAAGGAGTAAGTTAACTTAAAATTGCATTGGAAAAACTATTAAGAACCAAGAATGCTAAAAATGCAAAAAAAAGTTAAGTAAAGTGTTGTTTTGACCTCACCGGACCACCCCGTGCATGAGGTGGTGGTTCCATAACCACTACCTTCTAAGGTGGTGGTCCCATTAAACATAGAGGCGTCTTGTCCGCGAGTTCAAATGGGTCACTAAGACCAAAGAACCACCATCCAATATTTTCTGGCTAGACCAAAGAAAAATGCTCAAAAATACAAAAATCCTACCACCACTTTTATGCCCCCTAAGGAGATATATTAAACTCCCGGGTCATTTCCCAAAAATGACCCCCCAAGACAAAGATTTCAACATTTTAACATTTTGGGAGCAAAAATGGTAAATCGAGAAGAACTAATTACGAGATCTCGTTGGGAGATGTTCTTCACCTCTCAGAGGCATGATTACGTATCTCAGGATATAACATTTTGAATATATCTATTCAAAACATTCACCGTGGGTCTCTACACGACCTTGGGAGCTCAAAAACTAGGAAGAGGTACTTGTAAATGAATAATAAAATGATGTCACTTTTCCATATATATATATATATATATATATATCTATTTCAATTTTATACTCATTAAAAATACTAAATTTATAGGTTTGAGAGCGCCGACGGAGGAAGCTCTTATCCCTGCAAATGGTAAGTCCTCATTCCATATTAAATTAGTATTTGTTTTCTTGACTTATTTTATCTATCGTAGCTTGAGTCCTCTTTTCATTTTGCAGTAGCAAAGGAATTTGGATGGCGTCATTTCACACAGTAGGCATGTCAAAGTGTATAGATTTTATTTAGCTTCCCATTTTGGGACCCGCCATACTTGGACCCACCGTTTTACAAAACCTCTTCATGGCTAAAATGCTTCTCCGGGGCAATATGTGTGTCAAATTATAGGGTACTTCAAAAGTCAAAAGACAATGAAGTCACATGCCCCAATGATGATAGAGTCAACAAGGTGTTAGGATCTAGAGAAGCTCACAAAGTATATGTTAGCATCCCAAATGCTTTATCTAGGTTCTTATGCTTTGTTTTAAATGTGTGAACCTTTTTCTTGGCTTTTTGATCTCACAAAAATGGACTCCATCTTCAAGCAAGCCATAAAATATGACAAACCCCGCCAGGTATAAGTGGCGGTCCTTCACGCATTTTCTAAGACGTTCCTTTGATCACGACTTGCGTGAACTTTTTTAAACATTTACCAACTTTTCTAAACCACCTTAAGCTCATTTATTTATGTTTTTGGTTCCCCTCTAGGGAATAGTGTTTCTCCATATGTTTAATGGTAAATGAGTTGGATTGAGTTACCCTTTGGTGAATGGGAATTCTATAAATAGCTGGTTTGTTTTAGGAAACAAATGGCCCTCATCCTCTCAATTCTTTTGTTCATTTTTTCAATTCCTTGCTTAAGATTTTGTTAGTTTCTAGTTTTGCTTCCATTTATATCATTTAGGTCATATCATCTTCTTAAAGAGTCTTGTTTATTTCTTACCTCCTCCTCACTATAAATAATGAAGTTAAAACAAAAAGGATAATTTTAGTTAGGTGTAATCCATTAAATTTTGTAGGTTTTGTTTTGTCAAAAGGATAATTTCTAAAACTCTCGGTACACTTGTGTTGTATTCCTGCAATAAATCCCACTAGGAATTATATATTCAAGCTCTGTTCACAACCATCCCTCTCCTACTCGCATTATATTCGGTCTATATCCAAAGCTGCCATTGTTCGATTGCTATCTTCTATTGATACTATCATATACACACTTTCTAGATTCACGAGGACACGAAGGAATGAGGAGATCACACTGAGGGGATGAAATCACACACAACTGGATTTACCATTGTTCTGTAAAATGCCAGTTTGAGCTATCAAAGTTCTAGTTTCAACATATCAAATAGAGTAGTGAATTATCTTATTTCAGTCAAAAGCTTGTTCTCGATATCACTAGGGAAGCTATGGGGATTGATAGTTTCTGAGAAACTATGATTCATTCCTCACTTCTGAGGTAGAATCGAGAGTCTTTCAATTTAATATATTTAGTTAGATATTTAGTATAATATCACAATTGCACATAGGAAAATAGCCATACCAGGCTACTTTGTTTGTTTTCATTTTGTTTCTAGATTAGTTGTCCATTTTATAGATATACTAGAGTAGTTGCTCTTTAATTTCATTGAAATACGTCATTGAAAAATACAAAAATAGCAGGATACTTGCATAGTGTAAATACCTCTTTTGTAATCAGTTTATTTAATGTTAATTAGAAGTTGAATCATTTTGTATGACAATCACAGGACCTAGAGAGCCTAGAGAGTATATATTTGAACCCATAGTGCCTCAGCCAAATCTACCCATGACTTTAGCTGATATAGATCAGGACCTTAGGATACAGGTCTTTCGAGCCACAACAAACTTACAAGCAATTAGTGAGCAACTAAGAGGATTGAATATGAAGACAACAAAGCTTACACATTTTGGTCAAACCATCCAAATTATAGATTGCCTTGATAAAACACCTGAATGACCGTGCAAGGGTTCAAACGAGAACAAACATTTGGTTGTGATCCTTTGGTTCCCATGACCCTAACATAGGAGACCTCCTCATTGATATAGACACTAGCTTACACATCCAAGTTGCCAGAACACCTATTAGGTACTCTGAGAAAATCATACAACTTCTAGTTCTAAACGTAGAAGTTGAAAATGCATACGATTACTGGATAGTCGGAAGAAGGGATTGATTCTTCACATGACCATAACAGGTCCTCAACAACCACAAACTCATGGTTGTGATCCCCAAGTCCCACAACCCAATATGCCAACAAACCAGTCAAGTATTGACACCGGCTTGCATGAACAAATCGGTATTTAGATCCTCACGCCAATCCAACTAGATATCATCACGTAATTCTCCGTATTAAACATAGAAGCCAATCAATCCAATATTTTCTGGGCTAGACCAGAAAACCACCCATAGCTAACCACAAAATCCACTAAAACAACCTACCACCACTTTTATGACCTTGTCTGGAGATATATACGAAGCTCCCACAGGTCACTTCCCACGTATCCAACAACCAAGAAACAGGATCTCGGTAGAGCTCAACATTGATTGGAGCCTCTCGAGTAGCCATTATATCCGAATGAGCCATCACACCAATCTAGGTTAGGATGGCCTTCTTCACCTTAGATTCGTAGATTCCGTTATTGCATATTGAGGATTTAAGATTACTCGATTAGCTCATATATATCCATTCGCATTCAACATTCACCATATGTCTCGACATGGCCTCGGGAGATCGGGTATGAGGAAGAGGTACTTGTAGATTCTCATGCTCACATGTCACTTTTCCATCATACGGTACCATGAACTAAAAGATGTGCATGAATCTTTAGGGGAGATGAAGATAAAAATTAAAGAGGGTGCACGCCTAATTAGAAAGAGACCTTACAGAATGAACCCCAATTTGCACGAAAAGGTCAAAGAAGAGATTGATAACATGTTGAAGTCTGGAATTATCAAGCCCCTTGATGAGTTAGAATGGGTTAGTCTAATGGTCATCAATATCAAGAAAGATGGACAGATTAGGATTTGTGTGGACTACAGGGAGCTAAATGTTGCATGTGTAATTGATCCATTTCCTATGTCATTCACTAAGGAAATCCTAGAGGGAGTTACTGCAAGGCACAAAATCTATTCATTTACAAATGGGTTCTCTGGGTATCATCAGGTTTGGATTTCCCAGGAGGATCAGGATAAGAATACGTTTACTCTTTGAATGGGGTGGCTTCACCTATCTTGTAATGCCTTTTGGTCTAAAGAATGTGCACGATGTCTTTTCATGCATAGTTGTCTCGAGCATTCAAGGAATTTATTCACAACTTTTTACATGTATATTTAGATAACTGGACGGTGTATGGATTAGTGAAAGATCATTTTGACAATGTGCTTAATGTTTGAGAGGTATATATAGTTGAGTATCTCTTTGAATATAAATAAGTTCATATTTGCTACGCCGTTTGGAATACTTTTAGCACACATAATCTACTGAGGAAGGTTCTTTGGTTGATCCAGCCAAAGTTGCAGATTATAATAGGCCTAAGAGAGCCAACCATTCAAAGTGAGGTGAGCATATTTTTGGTCATACTGAGTTATTATAGAAAGTTTATCAAAGGATATGCCAAAGTTTCGCACCATTGGAAGAGTTACTGAAAGGGAGAGGTATGTTCTATTGGGGAGAACCACAACAATGCACATTCAACACATTGAAGGAGAGACTCACTACTGCTCCTATTCTACATTTTCCTTTGTGGGATAAACCATTTCATGTACATGTTGATTCCTCTACAATGGCTATTTGTGTGGTGTTGGCTCAACCTGAAGAAGGTATTGTAGATCATCCTATCCATTTTGCTAGTAGAAATCTGATTCCTGTAGAGTAGAATTACACAACTACAGAGCACGAAGCTTTGTCAATGATATAAGTGCTACATAAATTTCACCAGTAACTACTAGCTACGTAATTTTTATTTTATAAAGATCACATGACATTGAAGTATTTGGTAAATAAATCTATTTTACAAGGCGCATATGACGATGGATACTCTTATTTTAGGAATTTGAATTCACAGTTGTGGTTAAACCAGGGAAAAGTAATTGGACCAAACCATCTATCAAGAATATAGTCAGGAGAAGAAGCATAGGTAATTGAAGATACCATGCCCAATGCATAATTATATAGGTTACAACGCGTGCCATTAGAACTAGAGAACATTGCTATCTTTCTACGTACATGGAAGACACCAGAAGGAATGAAATCCTTGGAGAAGAAACAACTTGCTATACATGTCGCACCTTGTATGTTAATCAATGGTGACTTGTAAAAATTGGGTCATGATGAGGTATTGCACCATTGTGTATTAGAGCATGAGCGCACGAGCATTATGGAAGAAACTCATTGTAGAATTGTAGGTGGCCACTATGCGGGTGATCTTACGGTGCGCAAGATTCTACTTGCTGGATTATGTGACTATTGTCAACGTCTTGGAAGACTGGGTCAGCGAGATGAAATGCCTCTGAGACTAATTAATAGCGTAGAACTGTTTGAGAAATGGGCTATAGATTTTGTGGGTCTTATTTCACCAGCTGCACGTAGAACTGGATCGTGCTACATCATAACATGCACAAATTATCTGACAAGGTGGGAAGAAGTAGCACCTACAAAGGACTGTACAATGACTATAGCAGCTAGGTTTCTATGGGAGAATGTTATTACAAGATATGGGTGTCCTTTAAGTTTGACCAGTGATAGGGGTACACATTTTCTTAATGAGACAATCAGAATTTTATTGGATGAGTTCATGATTACACACCATAAGACTACACCCTATCATCCTCAGGAAAATGGAACTACTGAAGCTTTCAACAAAATTTTGAGCCAGACATTAACAAAAATATGTGATGTTGGAAGAAAGGATTGGGATGATAAAGTATCTGCAGTACTTTGGGCATATCGGACAACATATAAACGATTGAACAAAGCCACACCATTTCAGTTAGTGTTTGGTGTAGAGGCCATTCTTCCTATGGAATTTATGTTACCTTCTTTGCGTATTGCATGCATTGGAGGTCTTGTTGATGAGCAAGCATTAGAAGAGAGGATTGAAAAGTTAATCAACTTGGATGAGAGACGAGCAATAACACGTTGGAGTCAGAAGCAAGAAAAGGCTAGGCAAGAAAGCATGTCATGATAAAAATATAAGGGCCAAGAAGTTTGAGATTGGAAAAATGGTACTTCTCTATGACTCTAAGTTTTTACGTCATCCAAGAAAACTTAAGGTTCATTGGTTGGGGCCATATGTTATCACTTACATCCTTGAAACAAGCTCTTTCCAATTAAAAGCACTTGATGGAAAATGGTTAACCGATTACTTCAACGGGAGTAGGTGAAGCCCTACTATAAATAATTCTTCTTGGTGTTTGTAATAAGGTAGTATTTCCATTTAGATTAGGTTTTCAATTATGTATTTCCTTAATGTGTTTCCTTCTTTGTTGCTATGCTTTGTCAATTTAGTTGGTGTGTTGTGTAATAAGCGTGCTTGCGTGCATGAAGCTAATTACTATATGAAGCATGTTTATGCGCAGAGGACTACACATATTTTTAGTGTGGGGTGGATTGTTGATATCCGGTACAAGACTCTGTTGAACTGAAAGGTGGAAAGAATAAACTGCTATGGGTGCCACTTGGGTGCTATTTAAGTGGAGATTTCTCTAAAAAGTGACCAAAGATGGAGATGAATGAAGGGATAGTATAATGTGAGGTAAGTAGAGGCCATAAAAACTACCAGTAGAAGGTGTGGTGATGAGGTACTCGGGTGCGAGGAAACGCGATGAAGAGAAGTACGTGACCGAAGGGTAGGAAGGCGTGCTTTAGAAGGTTATAGGCAAGGCGCGAAGATGTAATGCGTGGAAAGGATGAAATTGGTCAATTAATGAGGGGATATTTGGTAGGTTAAGGAGCAATGAATGCATCAAAAATTTGAAAATCTATATAAGAATGGGATGTGAATTCATTTTTACCATTGCAATTAAGAGTATTTGAAAAAGAGCTAAGTGCAAAGAGACAAGTGATCGAGTTGAGGTGCGAGAGGTGTGTAACCAATCGTGACAAAGAGATCTATGCACAAAAAGAGCTTGCATCCCTGGTGGTGAAGGGTTTGAGTGAAGTAAGGTGACAGAGAGGAACAAGGGCACGTGATTTCACCTAGGGCACATTGAATTGAGCTAGGTTTTGATTCACATGTTGCATAATTCAAGAGGCGAGTATCTACAAAGGATTGCAAGGTAGAAATGGCACCCAAGAAAGTAGTTGCAGCAGGAGTGAAGGGAAAGAAGAAGGTGGTCGAAGAAGAAGAGGAGATGGCTCCTGAAAGTAATTTTTCTAAAATGCAATATCTAGAGGGGGTTATCGTAGGCTAGGAGTGGGATTATCACATAAGAAAAAGCAAGGTGAGTGAGTACAACCACCATACCATAGAGAATAAAAAGGAACTTGATGCCTTGCTGAAAATAAAGACAAATAAACACACGGCCTGTAGAAGACATGATAGTGTATGACGTTCTTTGGTGAGAAGCTCTTGAAGAAGATTGAAGTTTACCAGCTAGACGAACTTCCTTACTTTGGGAAATATGAGCCCTTGTACCAGTGGCTCATGAGTAGAGTGCACAAAGATTTTTTCTACTTTGCAGGATGCAGAGTCAGAATTTTAGTCGTGCTCATCTCCATAGTAATGAGATTGAAGGGCACATGAGAAGACTTGAGGGATGATTTAACATACAAGGCCGCAATATTGGAGACCAGAAAGGATTTGGGGTATACAAAGGGTCCATGCGGCATGGACATTGATAAATTGAAGAAATATCCAGTTGTGCAAGCATCCGCACACCTCGTTACAAAGCTAAATGACCAGGAAAGGTGGTCACAAGTGAATACCATGTGGTTGCACATTGCTAAAAAGACTTGAACATTTCACATTACATTGCAGAAATAATCGTTGAGGAAGTGCACATAGGAGGAAAGATCATCTTTGGAGCTATTTTGTTGTCACTAGTGTTCATGGAGATTGGAGTACCTGATGGACCAAAAGAGAAGATATGGGAGTATCCCATGGAGCACAAGTCACCTGCAGAACGCTTCAAAAAGTACTTGTGTGAAGGATCCATGATAGAATAGGTCAAGCAATGGGTTGAGAAGTGGTACAATAGGCTCCGCGTAGCCTTTGAAGATGAATGGCACATCCCCAAGGAATTACCTTTGGTGGTTGGAAAGACAATTCAGTTCACTGTATATCAACATTTTTGCATTGCGCGGTTCGCCATGAAGGATGGAGCATGGATCCCTTGGTGTAAGTTACCATATGCCTTCATAACAAGGTACTTCCATGTGTTAGTACACAGGCTCTCAGATGTGTGGTGCCTCACGTTCAAAAAAACAAGGTAGATTGTGACTACCACACACTAAGGAAGAAATATGTGTATCAGGGGGTGTACTACATAAATTTAAAGGCTTATTTTAGATGTATCAAACATTAAACCAAAGTAAGTTTGGTGTGGAAGATGTTCAGCAAGCAGATGGTGTACCTTCAACTAAAGCCCAAGTTGGAGAATAACAAGTATGTGGAAGATGAGTTCACACTTCCAGCCCCACCAAAGGGTCAACATACAATGGAAAATATTCTAGCACCCAAGCCCACATAAACTATTCACATCGACGATGAAGAGGATGAGCACGAAGATAGTGGTGGTTTGGAGCATAGAGGTAGAAGACATCCTATGAACAAGGATGAAGCTGAGCACGCCACTACACCACCTTAGCCACAAGAGGGGGATGAGGAGGACTTAGATGCAGTCTAAGGAGAGCACAAATTCAAGAGAGTATTCAAGAGGACAAGGACTCAAGGTGCTACTCCACAAACGGTGTGTAGATTACCCAACATCTCCCCACAGAAGGAAACAATAGCGAAAAGAAGAAAGAAGCTGAAGTTGAATGAGGAGGCGGAAGAGTAAAAGGAAAGCGTGCCTAATTCTCCTACACCTCTAGAGAATGTGGAAGAACAGAAAGATGAAGAAATGAAGCAAGGAGAAGAGGAGGAAAATGGAATAGATGAGACGATTCTGAGATCTTGCTCGGGACATAGAGGCATAAGTCCCAAATCTATAGGCTCAAGTTCCTAAGAAGCCAAGGTCTAGAAGAAAAAGTGGAGAGAACATTCCACCAGCCATGGGTTATGCAAAGGACGTAGGTAAAATTATCCACACCCGTTTCCAGAGCACACTTTGTCACAAAAGGAATTATATGGCTGGGAATTAATGGATGAAGATATGGTTACGGTGCGCACAAGGAAGCAGTTATCATGGTCCATGCACACACACATGGATGAGCTATATTTTGATGTGTGTGAGGAGTCATGCGTATCAAGGAGGTTGAAAAAGACACCTCAGGATAGACACATGATGGTAAAGCCTCTTTGTCATGTCGATGAATAAGTAAGCAATGCATTGGTGAAAGTCTCAACAGAGGTGGCGAGGCAGAATATGGACAAGGCTGCCACAATTAGGGTCTTTCAGGGAAGAGATTAAAACTAAGGATGGAGAAATAGTGCACCTAACACAGAAAGAGACTTGGCACAGAAGAAAAATGCTATATTTATCAGACTCACAGAGGAAATTGGTGATAATGTTATGAAGGCTAGGCCACACCTAGAACCAAAGGTACCAAAGATGTTTCCTTTGGCAATACACTATGTAAGTACCTTAGTGGACCTAGTGCTTGAAGATGAACCTCTGCGCATGCCAGCGCCAAAGGATCCAACATAAGAGGAAGAGTGAAAAAGGATTTAGTGATGTAGAAGGTTACATCATATGAAGGACTGCTGCAAGTGCTACAAGAAGAAATGAAGAAAGTAGACCAAGCCTTGAACATTTGTACAGCTCAGAAGATCTCATCAACGTAAGAACCTTGGAGGAGCACAATGAGGTCCAGAAAGTGATGAAGGATGACACATTGGGCTATGCAGAAAGATTAGCATTGGTTAAACAGAAGTGCGAGGCCCTGACAGTACACAAGAACCACACAAGAATCAGCTGGAAGAGCTTGGGAAGCTCATTATGTAAAAGATGGATTTACTAGAAGGAAGGATGATTGCAATGTCCAACATTGTGTTGGTCTTGCAAAATGAAAAAGGGGAGATTGCGAGAGATGAACTGGAGTCTATTCTTTGTGGATATTCCAGATAGAGCAGAGGAAGCACTCACTGAGTGGCAGAACTTGGAGGCCGAAATAAAACAAGAATATCTTGAATTAGTTGTTTAGGTTACAGAACAAGAGACTGCATAAGTAAAAACATTCTTTAATTATTTCCATTCTTCTATTCTTTACTTCTTTCAATTCTTCAATTCTTTACTTCAATTTGGGAGATGACCATTGTTGGGGCGACAATGAAATTAGTGTGGGGTAATTTTGATTAGAGAACACTTGACAGAAATCACACAAGAAGTCCATGCAAGAAAGCAGGTTATATTTAAAGGTGCAAATGGATAGGGAGAACACACGCGCAGAGTAGAAGTTCAGTCTTCAAGACTTAGCTATTTTTTCTCATGAAGGTCTATTTTTAGAGATGGTGTGCAAAGCACACAAATGAGGTAGAGACATGTGTGCCATGCATTGGATATTCTTGGAGGATCGGATACAAAGCACTTTACATGGGAACAAGCTGGAAATAGATCTACTACTGTCAATTAGCTAGTAGTAGTCTATTGTTAGCGCACTTGCATGTGTGGCTAGTTTTGTAAAGGCGCGTGGCTAATAATAACATGTGACCTATTTTGGGAACTAATAAGTGGTGAAGGGAAATTCCCCACCCTTATATATATGTAGTGAACTGTGTAATAGATAGATCGATATGCTAGAGAGGAGATATATACAGATATATGCTATTTTAAATCTATTACGTGCATACTACTGTTATTGTAATGAAGCTTCTGTATACTTATTACATTTAATACAATGGAGGATATTGGCTAGATCTAAGTATTAGTTCTGCATGTAACTGAATCTAGTGTGTTCTTGATCTCATCATGGTTAATACTTAATTATGTTCTTCCCTAAGCATAGATCTGGTAGGCTCTGTAGGATGTTGTGTTAGTAATGAAATTGCATGCATTAAGTCTTCATCATGCTAACTTCCTACAACAGCAACCCTAAAGAGGGACCTGGTACCTTTACACGCTTTGGGTGAGTGCTTAGCTTAGGTTGAGTGATGTGCCAGCGCATCTAGGGTCTTATTGGTTTGAATTACTGAATTCTAGGTTACATTAATGAGATTGAATCCTATCTCATCGCGATGTCGTCTATGTGGGGGCATGTCGAGCCACCGCACCTTTGGTGGTCCACCCAACCCCTCTCCTACCTCTGCCATCATTAAATTCCATCTTCACCTCCAAACAACCTGAATTGTGCACACCGATCTCATGGACCCACCTATAAAATGACCGATCATCTACTCGAGGCTAGCCAACTCAACTCTCCATCTCGTTCCATCTCTTTCCACTTTTCCACCGCTCCTTTGTCTTTTTATA
Source organism: Taxus wallichiana var. yunnanensis (assembly GCA_018340775.1). NCBI lineage: Eukaryota > Viridiplantae > Streptophyta > Pinopsida > Cupressales > Taxaceae > Taxus > Taxus wallichiana. The sequence goes on along the minus strand of CM031237.1, from coordinate 664,230,290 downwards.
CTATTGGAAAATGAAAAATGATTCCACAAAAAGTAGAATGTTCCTTTTTAATCCCAATCCACTCTAACCGACATCAATCATATTAGTGCCCTAGTCAACCATCTTCGGTCAACATGTAATCGGTGTCAGTCACACTTCAAACTAGTTCCCTTATCCCATCCCTTTTCACTTGTCGCCACTCATGCTCACCCACTTTTTATCATTTCGACCACCCATTGAAACATACCTACAAACCCAACCTACCCCTACATTTCCTTTACTACATCTTAGGAGTTATTATTTTACCTATACCTTGGCCTTACCCATGCCATGACCTGTTTTCCTGAACTTGACCTACTTGGTGTGACCATTGACCTTATGTACTCGCTTATACCTTGCAATGTTGTTACCTATGTTGTTTTAGCCTAACAACCATACCTTGCCTATTTTCATGCCATTTATCTTGACCAAACCTTTGGTGTACTAGAGCATACCTAAACATTCTTGCACCTGACCTACATTGTGTTTCTCAACCATATCATATACCTTGGATACCTAAATCACTTCACCCTTGTTTGGATAAACCTATCGACCTTGGACGATGTAGAGTTTGCAATCTCTTCAACCTGGTACCATGTTGTAATCTATATGTGTGCGTGCATTTGATTACCATTACCCATGACCTAATTTTGACCACGACCTACTACCCATTACGAGTTGACCATCACCTTTTCCTCGGTACTCAAAAAAATTTTCCACCTATCTTTCCCAAATACAACTTTATCAAACCACTCACCGATTCCATCTTACACCTCATAAGTGCCCGGTTTGAGGGGGATCACCTTCACCCACACATGGGGCATTCACTTCTTTTTTGTCAGCGTTGCTTACCAATACAAGCTACACAACAAAAAGGGGTGAAATGTAGACACCAAAATTAGTTCACCCTCCTTTTTGAATAACCAACATAAACACATTCACCTAACCATGACCCTTATACCCCACATTAATATTAATTTAATTATTTACAATTAAATTAATACTCATCCTCACTTCATTCATTATTTAATTAGCTCAATTAAAACTAATTTCCGCCTCACCCCAACACCTCACCATAGACCTATTCATAACATGTTTCCGTAACTAACTAAGACTTAGCCATACTTACCTTAATCAACTAAGACTTAGTATAACCCTAAAAGCACATGCCTATTCTTCCTCTAATCACATTCCCGTGTATCTAAGTGTAACATTCCATTTAGACTCAGAAAAAAGGAGCAAAATCTAGAAGAGAATAGCCAAGATATGCTATTTTAGGAAACCTAGGATATCCCGCCTTAACCGGCTTCGATCGACCTAAACTATCGTCGGTTACCATATAACCATTTTGGTAACCTTGTTTGGTAGGTTAAACACATTCTCAAGTTTTGGAGCAAAGGAGATATGCATGTAAGTAAGAACCAAATATTTCCCACACATCCAGCAACCATAACTAGCACAACCATTGATCGAAGGTTTTTACATTCACGAAATAGTCCAGGAAGCACTACCATGACACTGATCACCATTTCACTAATCAACCATCACCACCACCCAGCCATTGAACCTGCACAATAGTAAGTGTGTCCCTAACTTGCACCATTTCATTTTCATTTAGTTTATAAATTTCTTCACCTTTTTTATCAATCATCAGTTATATTTTCACCCCACCACTATTTCCTTCCTGTGAACCCGACCATTCCCATCACTCATAACCATTTTAATCACCTTTTTCTACTCCTGAGCACCTCTAAATATTCCCAACATCTCCCCAGACCTAAACCAACTCCTCAACACCATTTATCCAGTCTCGAGACAAATATCCAAAACCATGAACTATTGAATTATTACCAGCCCACGATGAATCGCGCCGTCGGTAATACTAGACCGACACCGGTCTCTGTATTTTGCAATCTTGCTAATACGAGATCCCAATAACCCTTTCTTAGTGATTTAAGTGACCTGAGAATCGATTGACTGTTCCGACACCTTAGTTGTTTATCTTATTTCCAGATCTGATCATAGCCTATCCTATTATGTTAGATTTGCTTATTGTATTTGGATGAGATACCTAAATCATATCAACTACAATAGGATTATGTTTACTTTCGTTATTTCTTACATTAAATTGTATTAAATAGTGGGTTGATTACCACCAAGGAAGTATCACACTTCTGGATCTAGAAAATGGTAAGCAACCCATCGACATATATTATTTAATCCTCTTTCGTGATCTTGTTGTGTATTTCGGGTAGTTCTTCTTAGCCAAAAGGAACTCTCACTGTCGGATTGGATTAAGAAGTCAAAATGCACGCAACGACCTTGAAACCGAATGTCACAATAGGTATTCCTCCTTGGCCCACAAACCCTTATCTATTTCATCAAATCCTTAAAGAAAATAATGAAACATGAAGTTAGGGCAGGAAAATGGAAAGTTCTCTATTTTCTTTATGTTTTTAGATTGCTTTCATGGGAAAAATCATTACAAAAAATATTACTCAAAAAATATAAAATAAAATCTATCCCAAGATAGACAACGAAATCAAACTTTTCACTAAAGGAAAAAAATCAAGTTTTGGTCATCCAAATTGCGGGAAAATGGACTACAATATTATAGGATTTAAAAAAATATACCAAGTCATTGAATTTTGAGTGTTTAATATAGCTAAACTTGTCTGTTTTTTTTTAAATTAGTAGTTTAGAAACTAGATTTTGGATGCTATGATTCATATTTATATAAGTTTTTCTAATTTTGAGTGCACACATTACTAATAATCCCTACAAGTTGATATTTTTCTGTTATTTACAATATGACGTCCACTTATGACCCCTTTTTACCCCTCCAATTTGTTGCACTCACCCATTAGACAAGCTCACAAATTTTTGACAAGACTTACGTGATAATCCCACTCATGTTCCACATATTCTCCATGCTTTGATTGTAACAATCTCATTTTAAGACTTTAGAAACAAGGGAAATTTTTTTAATGCATAATGTTCTTTGTTATAGATAATCATAATTTAGAACACACGTTCCATGCCAATCAATCGCATAACAGATTAGCATATACAATTGTAAATGACTCAGTGAACTACCGATCTCTCATTTCATGACTCAATTACCAACCGATCTCTCATGTTAACTTAAGTATTGTATACTTGGTTCTCTTACCCTATTTTGGGTATTGAGTGTTATGTTTAAGAAATCTATCTGAATATTTGTTACCATATTCATCCGAAATAACATTTCTCAAACTAGATGACATAGGACAACAAAACTAGCAGCTTGCAATACTTTGGCCAAAGATCTCCCACATACTGTTCATGTTACTATTCCTAGATGACATACTCATCTTAATAGGAATACATCCTTCACCCCACTCATCTATTATCTAAAATGATCTTTACCGACTTCCGTTATTCCACTTGTCAAGGTTTGACCCTAACCTGAGTTATTGACATAATTTGGTATAGGAACCACTCACGATGACGTAGGGTATAGAGAAACTAAGTTAAATTCTAGGTTTGAGTAGATCTAGATGAACTAAGTTCAAGTCAAGGGTGATCTAGATGAACATGTCAAAATGCAACATTGTATCCTCGTGAAGACCCAAGTCTTCATGAAGGTACAGTTTCTATAGTTGGTGTGTGCCAACATCCGACAGAACTACTTCATCACAATTTACACACCTCAAGAGGTCATATCCACTTAATTACCATTGGATTAAGATTCAAATCACAACAACCTTGCATAACCCTAATCCCAACAATCCTTAATTTTTCCATCCTTATTTGAGTTGATTAAATAATATGAAACCTCATAACCTATGATTGCTTTTATGTTCATTAACTTTTTGCTTAACGTGTAATTAATCGAAAATAGAAACAACATCTATCATAAGATTTAATTAATGTGTCTCAACCATTCAAGGAATGTATAAGAACCATAACAAAGGTTCTGTTATGATAGACTTCATAGATATGAAGTCTAAATGGTTATCGAACTCATATACCATTTGTTTATTTTGTATCCTTTTGAGAGGAGGAGAACCTTCCTCATTATGGTTAAGTATTACGATTTATCATACCCTTATCCAATTCACACATCCTGATATTTTAAATATACGTTCATAACATCATAATAAACCATACAAGATTAGGTAAAGAACAACAATACATGCAACTTAGTAAGTTGCATTCAAGTAAGGGAAATTGTACTAATTCCCATTTATCCAACCTATTCAATGACAACATAAATAAGGATCCAATCAGATATGAATGACAACATCAAAGATAGGATTACAAATTTCCTTCATATTATGAACAAGAGAATTGACATAATCAATTTAAGTAACTTCAGTCTTTTCAATTCATCATGATAAATACACATTTTACAAGACTATGCATTATTGACATATTTCATGTCAACAACATCAAGATCATTTAAGAATAAAACTTTTCTTCCTTCAATACATCTCAATAATAAATCATAATTCTCTATAAATGGTCCATACTTTTCAAGCAACCAATACATCATAAAATTTATTGCCTTCCTTTATCACTTACGAAGTCCATCTGCAAAAATTGCTGGCATGAGTCGGATTCATTGAACCGAGCATGATAAGCACTAAACATTAAAACGATGCACTTTCAACTAATCTGTTTCATTAAACAACTCTGCTTTTATCAAACAACGAGGTCAAGCAAACAAATAAATCATAAGTAGTATCAACCATAAAATAAGAACAAATAATCAATCTGATTAACTTTTAAGGAAAGATCATGATGAAATCAGCAATCTACTGTATGATATCAGATAAATAATGTTCCAACCAAAACACATATCTATATCAAAATAAAAGTACCTTATAATTATTTCCTTCACAATTCCTTGGAATTTGAAATACAAAATTAACTTCACTACTTAACCCAAAATAGAGTTACTTTCTGAAGTAGGAATCTTCTAGCTCAACTTACAGAGTTTCATAAAAAGACAACTACAACCAAGTTCATTCCTGCTTCATAAAGGTTTTAGGATGAATCATCTAACAACATAATTAAATAAGAGTTTCACATTTCAGATGTGACATCCTAAATCCAAATCCAAGACATAGCCTAAGTTCTCAAGTTAGGCCAAACATTAACATGAGGTAAGTATACACTCAATGCACAACATCTCTCATTAATCTACTACCACAATATTAAAATCCTTTAATACAAATCAAGTGAATAAGCAAGTAGTAATGATGACTACACAAAGGAATTAAGAAAGTAATGCAACTGAACCAATTAAATCTAAGACAAGATTTACCCAAAAGAAGAAGAATGACTGTGATAAAACAGTTTAAAACTTCCTTTACAATTCTGATAACCGAATCCCCATTACCAACTAAGAAAAGAGAATGCAACACAAATCTCTTATAATTTCCAAAGGAGACAACGATGACTCATTTCCTCAGGGAATAAAGAGAAAGGGTCAATTGACATGGTTAGAGAAGGATTCCAACATTCCTTTACAAGAAAGGTTGGTCATAAAAATATTAGTACAGACCCAACCATAGTATCCTTAGACTCTTTTAAACGTAAAAACCATTCACAAAAAATTGTTAAAATGAATCATATGACTACAAAAGAAAGTCGAGTTTCAAAATGAGGTTCACCCAAATATGAAGAAAAGGCTAGTAGTAGTATTATTATTCTCATCAAGAAAGAGATGTAATAATCAGAATTACTAACAACTTGTAGGAAATTAACAACCTTCATCATTCATTCAAAAACATCAAAGTTTCAGTCAAAGGAACCAAAGACTATCCATTGTGATTCAATTACAAAGAAGGTGCATTCCAAGATCAACATGACTAGCTACAAGCACACAAGCTATCAACAGAGATGAAAAAGAGTACTTTTCATTACATTACTAGGGATAATTCAACTGCACACCTCTACAAATCGACAAGGTAAATTATCCCTTCCAATCTTACCCAGAGAACAAGAAATGGAAGAGTCCAAAACCCCTTATTCAGAATCAATTTAGTTAGTTCTAAATCAAGAAATGATAACCACAAGTCTGAATAACATCCTTAAAGTTTCATGATATCCCAATTAGGAAGGATTTAACAAGTTCACTCAAGCAAGATACTCAAGGGATTAACCCAGTTCAGGGACAAATATACAAAACCAACAACATCTACTTCAACAGGGAAGTAGACAACATGAACAACATAATGAAAGCTCAAACAAAACTACAAGAATAACCCTAGTATCGACTCAGAAAAGCCAACTCTCACAATGTCCCCAACCAACAGGACTTCATCTAATTATCCTTTAGTTCAATACTCAAGAAATTAGAGAAATACACAGTAAATATAAGATCAGAAGAAAATACTTCACACACAAGTATTCCCAATAAGATAACATCAAAATCCAAGGGTCCAAGAAACAACTATCTCATAGTTTCCATAAAAGAACTTAATTTGAGCGACTCAGTTTTTAACTAAAAATTTTATAGGAATAATAAAACATTCACTCTTGTTTCCATACAAGATGAATCCAAAAAAAGAGATTCCAAACACCCAATATCTGCCCATCTCCCATCGAATACCGAATCTAAAGAACTGATAGATTATACAAGTAAGTTCAAGAAGAAGGCACACATTTACTATTTCTCTATACAAATTCGAGTTCACACAACTCTGAATCCAAGCATGCATAATCATACAGTTCCAATAGGAGTAACAAAACTTCAACTAAACAAAGAAGCGACAACGAAGGGTATTCATTTACCTTCAACAACCCAAACTACAACTTAGTTCAAAACTTGAAGCCACATTTCATTTCCATAAACCCTTTTGAGAACAGAAAAAAAGATTCATGCATGCAATTCATTACTCAAATCACCACAAGATTTAAGGTGGGATTCAACATCAAATAAACAGGAAAACAACCCATCTCCAACCTTATCAAGTAGAGGTTCCTCAAAATAAAAACAAAGATTTATCAAGCAAGAAAACATGGTAATCATAACAAAATAAAAGAACCATATATTTCACGAGAGAAAATTTTTTTAATGAAGACACTTAGAGAAAAGTAGAGCAACTTAATGGATAGAACCTATCATGCCTGATAGTGCTTCTATTGATTCGAAGAAGATTTCCAGGTGAGCCTTCACAACTCCTTCTCCAAAAAAATCAAAAACCAAAAAATCCTTCTCAAATGCCTCATATACTTCCATTGGATCAAAAATAGTCCAAGGGAGTTAAAAATAGTAACAAACTGAAAATAGAATTTCTGGTTTGAAGAACTAGATAGCTCCATGCAGAGAAAAAATCGGAATGCATGAAAGACCAAACAACTCCCAACAAATCCGCTTGCATGGTTTCCAAGGTGGTTTTCTCACCAAAACGATGACCATAAATGTCATTAATTTCCAATCTCCCACCTATATCTCCACTCCATTGCCATAAAAAGTTAGTGAATCAAAATTTAAAGAGAACATGCATTACTTAACTTTAGTGATGGTGCCAACTAGGATTCCCTCTAGTTTCCATGCCTCTGTCAAACTGACAGTACCATAATGTTTTAAATTCAAAATCAAATCAAATAAATGACTTAGAAACCATCGCCACCGTCTCACACTTTCCATGCGACTCCCCTTAGGTCCCTTTTTATCCTTGTATTAGTTTAGGATAGATATCATTAGCTTAGGATCTGACCTTAGGTTAGTTTAGAAAGTATTTGCCTTAGGTTTTTAAACATTGCCTTAGGTAAAGTTTTCCTCTTAGGATAGACCATACCCCATACTAGTTTAGCATTAGGTAATAGGTTAGAAATAAAATTATAGTTACCTTAGGTTATTTCCAAATCCCCCATATTGTAAACATACAACTTAGGTTAAGATACACAAGATTAGTGTAAACATAAACATAAGGTAGGTCTAGTTTACCTTAGGTTAGAATCCCGTTAGGATAGATCTTAAAGATCTAGGACTTAGGTTATTACCCTCAATAGTCCTGAAGTAGACCTCCATCCTCTTTATGCCATTCAGTGTCCTGGAGAAATTAGCAAGAAGATCTAAGCACACTACTTACAATAGAATGCAAAGTAAGAAATTCCAATAAGATCAATGAAATTGTATAAATACAAGAGTTCAATCCTTTATTTCCTTCAACCTCTGAATGTCAGTTTACCATATAGATCAGGTAAGAAGAATTAAAACATACCTTAGATCAATGAAATTGATCAAGGTTTCATTATTATAAAGAGATAATTTGTAAACAACATTACCTGTTTACAACCTTTCTTATCTCAATAGAATGGATTCCTTGCAAGCAACAACATTTTAGCAAAATGAATCCAAGAACAAAAATAAATTATCCATGGCAAGCATGATTTCTAACAATCAAAAGAATACACCTTCTTAGGAAAAATCACATGTCAACGCTTGCAATGCAAAAGAGGAAAAGTTAACAGTTTGCCACATGTGTGTTACATACTTTACTCCTAACAAGAATCATCATCTCGATGCTTAACTTTATTAAACAATTTGCATCAAGGATAATCAATTTATTATCTTTCTTTCCATATGTTCAAAGTAGAACTAGATTTTTAAAATTCCCAAAATCAGCATTTACGTAGTTGTTTATTTTAAACAAACAAAATATCTGCCCAAAATTGGCAAATTTATTGTCATAAAAAGAATAAAATCACAAATTTTATCAGTCAACAAAATCAATTCTATTCAAATAAATATGGAAAAGTAGTTTTCATATCTTCCAGATTTTCCTAGGTTGCACTTTCCTCATTAAACTAGTCCCACTGGACCTTACATTGACTTATTTCATGATTTCTTAAGTGTAATTGGTGAGTTTCCAGCACTCGTATAGGCTTAACCATGATTATTCCGGTGGTCTTGGACCTGCAAGGAATTCCAATTTAATACATGTGATAAATCTGAAATGTATTTCTTAAGAAAAGAAATATGGAAAACATCATGCATTCATGACAAAGCAGGAGGTAATGCTAAACGATAAGCTACATGGTTGATTATTTTAAAATTTTCAAAAGGTCCCACATAATGAGGTGATAACTTGGCATCCTTGCCAAAAGTTATAGAACTTTTTTCGGTTTAACCCAAAGAAAGACCTTCTCACCAAGTTTAAATTTCCTATCAACTTGCTTAAAAGTCAAGCATAACTCTTTTGTCTATCTGCTTTGCTTCTTTTCAAGTGTTCACGAATCATTTTAACTTATTGTTCCATTTCCGTAAGGATTTCAAGTCCAATTACCTCTTTATCCTCAATGTTGTCCCAACTAACAGGGTTCTGCATTTCCTTCCGTATAATGCTTCGAAAGGTGCCATATTTAGAGAGGCGTGATATGTGTTATTGTATGCAAACTCAACTAATGGAAGGTACTCTTCCCATTTATATTGCTGATCCATACAATACATTCTTAACATATCTTCTAAAACTTGATTAACTCTTTCAGTTTGTCCATCCATTTGGATGATACACAAAACTGAAATTCAACTTAGTTCCTAAAGCTGCATTAAGTGTTTGCCAAAACCTTGAAGTCATTCTTGGATCTCTATCAGATATGATTAATTTAGGTACTCCATGTAATCTGAAAATCTCATGAACAAACCTTTTTGCTAAAACATGTGAATCATCCTTAATATTACCAGCAATAAAGTGTGCTACTTTTGTTAGTTTATCAACAACAACAGAATAACATCATGTTTATTTCTTGACATAGGCAACCCTTGTACAAAATCCATGCTTATCACTTGCCATTTGTACATTGTGGTATGCTATGAGGATACAATAAACTAGTTGGATGCATATGTTTAACTTTAACATATTGACATTCTAAGCAATGTGTCACAAACTCAATCATGTCCTTTTTCATCCCTTTCTAGAAATATTGTTGTTTTATATCAACAAGCATATTTTTAATACTAGGGTGTCGAAAAAGGTGAATTATGAAATTCAACTAATAATTTCTTTCTTAAATCATTTAGCAAAGGTATGTATACCCTGTTTTCAAATCGTAAGATTCCTTCATTATCAAAGTGAAAACATTTATATCTCTCATCATTTGGATATGCAACAAGTGCTATTTTTACTTGCTGAAAATAAGAATCAGATTCCATAACACTCTTTACTTCATCCTTGAATTGAGTTCTCAATGTTATAAGAGTAGAAATGTGCTTCCTACGACTTAGAGCATCAACTACCCTATTTTCCTTGCCTTTAATGTAACTTATGTCAAAATCATATTGAGATAAAAAATCTAACCATCTTCGTTGTCTTGCATTCAAATTTGGTTGAGTAAAAATATACTTCAGCCCAAGATGATCAGTTTTTAATTCAAAAGGTTTACCAAGCAGGTAATGCCTCTAAACTTGAAGTGCATGAACAATGACAACAAGCTCTAGATCATGTGGAGCATAATTCAGCTCATGTAACTTAAGTTTTCTACTTTCGTATGCTATGACATGATCATTTTGTAACAAAATACCTCCAAGACCTTCCTCGGATGCATCCATTACAACAGTAAAGTCTCCATTAGGGTTAGGTACAACCAAAATAGGTGCTAAAGTTAATTGATCCTTTAAAGTTTTAAATGTAGATTCACATTTCTCATTCCACACAAATTTCTTATCCTTTTTCTGCAATGAAGTTATTGGTGCAACAACTTTGGAGAAATCTTTAACAAATTTCCTATAGTAACCAACAAGACCCATGAAGCTTCTAACTTCATGTACATTCTTTGGTGCAGGCCACTCAGTTATAGCTACAATTTTAGAAGGATCTACAACTATTCCATCTTTTCTTATAACATGACCCAAATAGTGCACTTTCGTGTCATAGAAAGAACATTTAGACAACTTACCAAATAACCATATTTTTCTCAAGATTTCCAAGACTATCTTCAAATGCTCATGGTGTTCTTCCATACTTTTAGAATATATGAGAATGTCGTCCAAGAATACAAGCACAAATTTGTCCAAGTATTCTTGAAAAATATTATTCATTAAATTCATAAAAGCTGCAGGTGCATTTGTTAATCCAAAAGGTAAAAATGTGAATTCATAATGTCCATACCTTGTTTTGAAAGCTATTTTATGAATGTCCTCATCCTTAATTTATAACTGATGATATCTAGATCATAGATCTATCTTAGAATATACCGATGCTCCACACATCTGATCAAACAGATAATCAATTCTGGGAAGTGGATATCTATTCTTAATTGTAGCCTTGTTCAACATTCTGTAATCAATACACAATCTAAGTGTTCCATATTTATTTTTCACAAAAATACCGGTGCTCCCTAAGGTGAGACACTCGATCTAATCAAACCTTTAGATAGAATTTCTTGTAACTGAGCCTTAAGCTCTACGATTAAATAGTATTCATCCGATAAGGTGCCTTAGAAATAGGCTTGGTTCCAAGTTTGATTTCAATTGTGAAGTCAAATTCCCTTTTGGGTGGAAGACCTGGTAAATCTTCCAGAAACACATCACTATAGTTTCGTAATAGCGGGTAACGTTCTAAGAAATCACTATTTTCTTCAGTAGATTTAGAAATTTTTACTGCATATAAGGTACAACCCTTATTTTTGGCCTTCTTGATTACATGGAAGACAATTTCCCAACTAAAATTTCACATTTTACAACCCTGAATCTCTACGATGTTTTCTCGTAGGTCATCTAAATAACTAATATGTTTTTCAAAATAGTCCACTTTTTTTTATTCTCAATTAGTTAATTAACACCTATGATTACATCATAAGACCCCAAAAGAGCAACATAAAGAACAACTTTCATGGAAAAACTCGGTAAATCAAGGACTACTCCAAAAATACACATCTATTTTGTATGAACAACATTATTCCCATAATGTACAATCCATGATGTATCCATTTTTCCAGCTTTTATTTTTAATTTGATGCTAATTTACTAGAAATAAAACATTCAAGTAGCTCCGTATCAAAAAGAATAGTTACAGGTATGCCAAATAACTTACCTAGAACTTTTATGGGTGTGACTTGCTTTTCATCTTGTTTGTCACCTTTGCAAAGCATGTACCTTGTGCTCGATGATACGGTCATCCTTTTCAAAGGACATTGATTTGCATAATGATCCTTGCCACAATTGTAACAACCTCCTACAGGTTCCTTTTTAGGCTCAAATTTATTCCCAGCCTTAAAGTTATCATTCTGACCTCCATAGGACTTCTGTCATCTGCATTATTATTGTTCTTGACAAAGTTATTGCGTACATTAGCAAAGCAGGCTTATTCGTTACTTTTTTTCTTATTATTATCAGTAGAGAACTTACTTTTCATACCAAACTTCTTCCATGGTCCTTTCTTAGGTGCCAGAGATGATGAAGAGGAGTTTGGAACTTTCTTTCTTACTTCCTCCTTATGAGTAGAAATCACCTTCAATTTTTGTTCTTGTTTTATGGCTTTTTTGACAACCCCTTCCATAGTGGTTGGGCTGTGAACATCCACCTCCCCCTATAATGGGGTTCAATCCCATGATAAATTTTCGTATCTTGAAATTCTTTTCAGTTTGATACTGAGGTACATACTTAAGGAGTTTAGTAAACCGCTCCCGATCTCTGTTACAATTAATTTTCCTTGGGTTAAGTTCTGAAATTCAGTCATTTTTGATCATAGTAAAGTTGTGGCAGCCATCGTTGCCTAAAATAACTTTTAAATTGATCCCAAGTAATATTAGTTTCATCAATGTTCAACTCAACCTTACGGCTATCCCACCATGAAGATGCTTCATGGGAAAGCTGATATGCTCCCCATATTGCCTTTGTTTCCCGAGAAATTCTCTTCTTGTAAAGTACTTCTTGTTGATCGAGAATACTTGTTAGAGAACACATAAGGAGTACGTGCGGGAGAGAAGGCTAGGATCAAGGGCGTGGAAGGATAGGAAGGACCCGCACGTGGAAGGAAATATCGGCTTTCAAGACTTAGCTGATTTTGAGCATGGAGACCTTTTTTAGAAGGTGGTGTGTGGAACACACCAACGATGTAGAAATGTGCGTGTCATGAATTGTCTATCTTTGGAGGAGTAGATCAAAGCATTTTTGCATGGAGATGATCTAAGAATATAATTAAAACTTCAATTAACTACAAGAGGTCTATAAATAACACACTTGCATGTGTGGCTATGCCTGAAAACGACATGTGGCTATCAATAGCATGCGGCCTATTTACGGAATAGATGAGTGGTGAAGGAAAGTCTCCACCCTATATATATGATGTTAGGTACATAGAAAAAGAAGAGAGTGTGAGAGAATATACTGAGTGTGTGTATGTGTGATAAAAATATATACACATATGACTAAATTTATGTATCGAGATCCATATGCGCATTGGTATAGAATGACATTAATATAAAGAGATTACGTATTTATTAATAGATGGAAGATATTGGATGAATCTAAGTTTCATTCGTGTGTAGTTGAGTAGGGCATGTTATTAATTCAATCATGATTCTTGGTTAAGCTTGTTCTTTCATAAATTTGAGTGTAGCATGCATTGTAGAATGATGGATTAGTTATGAATCTATATGTTTCTTTATTCATCATGCTAACATCCTACTACAACAACCCTAAGAGGGACCTAATACTTTGCGTGCTTTTGGTGAGCACTCGGTAAAGGTTGAGTGATGTGCAGTCGCGACTAGGGTGTTATCTGGTAAATTCTAGGCTACATCATTGGTTCCATTGCCGGACCTCTTTTTCAGTTTTTTTTAGGATGGTTCATGATGAAGATGTATTGGTTAACTCTAGCAAGTATTGAGGAATGGATACACGATCTGGAGGAAGAATATGCATGGTGGTTTAGCAGTGGATTTGAGTTTAACGCACGCACTTGGGTAGAACAGAATTTGTATGACAACTTATATGAGATATTTTTCACTATCTTTCTAGTAGAACTATATGAGTGGCTTATTGCTTATGCATCTCAGTGGAACTGGAGGTATCGCGCACTTGTCTGGACACAGGAAGAATTTCAGGCCCTTTATGATGTTGATATGATCTGGACTCATGCATTGTGGATACATGGTTTCGTGGTGTTCTAAATAGTTATATTCTAGAATATTCAATTTCAATGTACTCTTTCCGGAGGTAGCTGAATTCTTATTTTTGTGGTATCCAAGAGGAACATATTTGTAAGGTATTCCACTGGTGATCAAGATCTTGATGGTAACTTTGAACCTAGAGAAAAAAATGGCTAGCTAAACTTCACCATGCGCGAGGGAAGGAATAAGTTTGGTGAAAGATGGCATACCTAGTGGCGAGAGAGGTAGAGAGAGGAAAGGTGGATTAAGTTTAATGAGGTACGCGAGAGGGAGATAGAGAAGAAACATTACATTGTAGAAAGTATGGCATTGAGGAGAGAGATGGCTCATGAAGGATTTACAACTCACGTAGAAGACATGGATCTAGAGCATTAGGAAATCCCCCATCTTGGAAAGCATGATAGAGATTCCCGTCGGCCTCACATAGAAGTGTGCCAAAAAGACTACAGGATGCGGGTGCAGATCTTAATCCACTTGGTGACCTAGCCCTTGCATTTGGTTTTATAATATCTAAACGACAAATGCCCGTAAAGCTAATTTGGGAAGTACGAGAGCAAGAGTAAGTCGGGGATCAAGTACATCAATGGCGGGACATACAAATTCAATGATATTTAGAGGAACATTCTTAGCGCATCATCCACACGAGAATGTGAGTGCACAAAATGTTGGATTCGACTACGGAAGTGGAACTACCTCACACATTATAGGGGTTTAGTATAGTACTACTATCGAAGCATGGGGAGTACATATACGGGCCCTATTCCTGCTCTGGTGGAGGATCAAGAGGTATAGGTGGTTCTATTTTCGGTGGATCTGGCTACGTTCGGAAGCAGAGGGAACATAGGAGGTTTTGGATCAGGTGGTTAAGGTCCACAACAAGCACAAAATATCTATATGGATATGTCTCTTCATCTCTTGGAATATAGAGGTATAGAGGATGTTGTAGAACATGCACATATGTGTGAAATCTTGTGGCGCGCTAAAGGGATCACATTCATTTGAGTGCAAGGCAAGTCAATTTACTACTACATTACAGGGGCATGCACACAAGCTGGTATAGGAAGTTTGACCCTGATCAAACTTGCGTGGATTATGCAACATTGAAGGATGCTTTCTTAAAAGAGTTCCATATCCCTAATTTTGAGTAGAAGAGTATTAGTGCACTCAAAGATATCAAGAAAGGCATTACTGAGAGTGTACGTGAGTATGATGCTCATTTTGACACACTTCTATCTAAGTTATCTTATGATATTCACGCTAGCCAACATGCAAAATGGTTCATTGGAGGATTGATTACACCTTTTAGGAGGGCATTGTCACATAAGACATACACTGATCCACGCGAAGCACTGGAAGCAACTTTACATGCTGAGGCAGTTGGGAGCATTAACACTAGCGTTAGTCCATTCCTACGAGCCACGATTGCAACTATGGAAAAACATTTAGAGAATCTTTTAGAAAATTAAGCCCATGAAATGCACTCAGGAATTTGGTGTATAGATTATGAAGTGGAAGGTCACATCAAGGATAGTTTCCCTCATAGATCTGTATGCTCATTATTGTTGGACTGTGAGATCTGTCATTTGAATCATGATGTTAGTCATTGTCCTTTGTTACAATGTGTGATAAGGAAGAATGTATCTTGATTTTGCAAGATTTACAGGTCCATGACCCATGATACTGAGGATTGTTAGTTGATTGGTCAGATCTAAGATGCTATAGAAATTGGGGTATGACATACAAGTATAACAGATAGTTCTAAGGGTAAAAATGAGCACCATGATTGGGATCATAATCAAACACACTATGAAAGGAATGAAGGGCGTTTTGAAGGAGGTCATGCAAGGGGACGTGGATATCATGGTGGATATGGAGGATGAGGCCGTGGTTGAGGAAGAGGTGAGTTCCCTCGTGGAACATGTTGTACGTGTGGATCTCCTGAGCACTATAGGTGTGAATGTCCTCTAGAATATTGCATGTTCTTTATGTGGAAATAACTATAGCTATGAAGAGTTCCCGGACTTATATGAGCATATGAGTAAGCAACATAAGCAAGAAAACAAAGGCACCGGGATGGTTAGAATCCAGTGTGTGGTAGAAGATCAGTGGATACTCAACATAGGATAAGGACTTGAGGCATTGACATTGAAGATTACTACACGTCTTTGAAGCAATGGGCAGCAAGAGAGGCATTGCACCAAAAGCCTACAATCACCAAGGAGGAGGTTTTTCATGTAAGGTACCTAGATCCTGCTCATCAGAAGGATGTTTATCAGGATACCATGGAAGTGCTAAGGAATATTTAGGGTGAAATACAATACCTAAAGGAGTAGAAGAAAGCATTAGGGACCATCTAAACTGATGTCAATGATCTGCGAGAGGTGTGCAAGATGTTGTGCCAGGAGAACATTATTCCACTATTAGGAAGTTGGTTAAAAGGGAACACTCCACATGCAAGTCTTGAGACTGGATGACATATTTTGCATGCAAATATTCCCCTTGATAGCCTTGACTATGAAAAATAAATTACTCTGAATTTTGTTTTATATGGGTGGTGTTGAGCAACATATATTTATTGATATATGTGCGGAAGTAATTTTTCTTACATTAGATGCATGGATACAAATGGGGAGGCCTCCATTGCAGCCATCATCTAATGTGTTATTTATGGTGAACTAGACTAAGGCCTCTCCCATAGGTGTTTTGAAAGATGCATCTATAAATATACAAGGGGCCAAATTCACTTTGGGGATTTTGAGGTATTAGCACTTGCGAAGTAGACAATTTTCTAGCCCCTGCTTGGATGCCCTTGGTGTTATGAGAATATTGCTGACTTGAGGTTCAATAAGGGGTATATTAGCTTTGAAAATGAGGAGAAAAGGGCTATGATACCTTTGACAGATGGGAAGTCTACACCATATTTTGAGCCTCTAAGTGAGGAGGACTTAAACAAAGTTTATGTACGTGCTATTCAAGACCCAGAGAGGTCAATGAGCCATCAAAAGAAGGCATCCTATAGTGGGATAATTCTCATTCTAATAGTGATACTAATATTATTGCTTGTAAAAATTGGGCTCATGATACATATGAATTGGTAGGGTGTGAGGTAAAAAGCATGGTTGTGCGTAGGAATGGATTTCATTCCATTTGATGGATAGGTAGCACAGTACCTTGGTACACGAAAGAAGATTTTCCTACATTTTTGAAGGCTATGAAAACACTGGCCGGATCAAATTAAGAGAAGAGCTATGTTAATATATACCTTGTGCGGGATAACATTGCACTGGTGGGTAGTCCACAGAGATAATCTTATAAACTAGGAAGAGATTGGAGTCACTTTGTCTATTAGGTTTATAAGGAACAATGCACCTATGCAAATCTACACTTATCATGTGATCAACCTGTTTAGCATCATATTTAGCAGTGTGAGAGACTTTGGACACCAGGACATGAAGCATTACCACCTTCAGTCTAGGTGCATCACATTTATTCTATGCTACAAGGATACACACGTGATTGGTATGTATATGCAAAACTACATCGAGAGACTGGAAATTGGAAATATTTGATTGCAGGAATGATCTAGAATTTTGAATACTTCTCGACTAAACCTCCTGTAGAAGAGGCATTAAAATTTTTCAAGTGCTTAACTATGGGAGATAGTGCAAAAGAGAAGAGCATATTTGGGAATTATTTTGTGAGACAGAGTTTGGAGCATGTTTTGAAAAGGAAGAAGAACTGGACTCCATACTACTTAAATGTTCTTGCCTTGAGAAAGAGAAGGGAAAGATGGTTTACATCGTAGATGATGAGGTTGAGAACCTGGATATTGAACATTCACAAGGGGTGTACGAGGTCTTAGATAGTTTAGACAAGGATATGCGCACCTATCACGAACCCATGAAAACAAAGAGAGTGAATATAGGTTCGGAGGCTGAGCCTAAGAAGGCCATAATTGGAGACTACTGGTTAGACTCGGAGGTAGAAAAGATCATTGAGTTACTCAGGGATTATCGGGACTTATTCCCTCAAGGGTATCATGAACTTAAAGGTGTGCATAAATCACTTGGGGAAATGAAGATAAAACTTAAGGATGGTGCATGGCCGATTAGTAAGAGACTTTACATCAAAAGGTAAAAGAAGAGATTGATAAAATGTTGAAATCTGGAATTATCAAGCCCCTTGATTAGTCGAGAATGGGTTAGCCTAATGGCGATTAGTATCAAGAAGGATGGACGAATTAGAATATGTGTGGAATATATGGAGCTTAATGCTGCATGCATCATAGATCCATTCCTATGCCATTCACTCGAGGAAATATTAGGAGTTACAAGGCGTGAAATATTTTCCTTCACAGATGGGTTTTCTAGGTATCATCAAATTAGGATTGCTCAAGAGGATCAAGAAAAGACAACATTCACTACTGAATGGGGTAGTTTTGCCTATACTGTGATGCCTTTTGGATTGAAAAATGCACATGTTGTATTCTCGCGCATAGTTGTTCGGGCATTTAAAGCTTTTGTTCACAAATTCTTACAGTCTATGTAGATGATTGGATACTATATGGGCTTGTGAAGGATCATTGTGAAAATATGCGCTTAATGTTTGAACTATGCGAGATAGTTGAGTATCTCTTTGAACATCATGAAGTGCATATTTACTACACCATTTGGAATCTTGTTAGGACATGTAATCGTAAGGAATATTTGTTGGTTGATCTAGTGAAGGTTGTAGTCATTTTAGGCCTGGAAGTGCCTACTAGTCAAAGTGAGGTGCATGGATTTTTAGGTCATACGAGAATATTATAGAAAATTCATCAAAGGGTATGACAAAGTTTTTACATCCTTGGAAGAGTTACTTAAGGGGAAAGGTACATTTTATTGGGAGAACCGCATCAACACATGTTTAAGATATTAAAAGAGAAACTTACTACCAAACCTATTCTCGCACTTTCATTCATGGGATAAACCATTTCATGTGCATGTGGATGATTCGGCATGGCCATTGGTGTTGTGTTAGATCAAATTGGCGAAGGTATTGTAGATCATCCAATCTATTTTTCTAGTAGGAAGTTGACTCTCTTGAACAAAATTATATAACTACAGAGCTGTGAAGCTTTTTCCATGATCTCGTGCATTGCAAAAGTTTCGACAGAGACTTATTAGCCACACCATTAGTGTTTTATAAAAATCACATGGAGTTGAAGTACTTGGTAAACAATCTCATCTTACAGGGTGCATATGCGAGATGGGTGCTCCTATTTCAAGAGTTTGACTTCACGGTTGTGGTGAAGCAAGAAAAAGTAATTATGGACCAGACCATTTATCTAGAATCAACTCAAGAGAGGAAGCATAGACAATTGAAGAAACCATGCTATATGCATAGTTATATAGGTTACAACATGTGCCCATGGAATTAGAAGACATTGTTGTCTTTCTACAAACAGGTATGGCACTAAAGTAGGAATGAAAGCAATAAATTGAAGTATCTTGTTATACGCGTGGAACTATTTATGTTAATCAGTGGTGACCTCTATAAGTTAGGAAGAGATGAAGTATTATGTTGTTGTGTATTAGAGCATGAGTGTAAGGATATTATGGAAGAAGCTCATGGTGGTATTGCAGGAGGCCATTATGTAGGTGATGCGACTGCCCAAAAGATCCTACTTGCTAGATTATGGTGGGAGACATTGTATAAGGATTGTAAAGAGTATTGTAAGGCATGTGATCATTGTCAGTGCCTAGGAAAACTAGGGAAAAGAGATGAGATGCCTTTGAGACCGATTCCTAGTGCCGAACCATTTGAGAAATGGGTCATTGACTTTGTAGGACCTATTTCACCAGCCACGCATACACAGGACTGGATCACACTATATCATTACTTACACAGATT
Organism: Taxus wallichiana var. yunnanensis; assembly: GCA_018340775.1. Classification (NCBI taxonomy): domain Eukaryota; kingdom Viridiplantae; phylum Streptophyta; class Pinopsida; order Cupressales; family Taxaceae; genus Taxus; species Taxus wallichiana. The sequence goes on along the minus strand of CM031237.1, from coordinate 664,210,271 downwards.
ATCTCACATGGTGGGTAGAAGCAACACCTACCAAGGACTATACAGTAGCTACAATAGCTAGGTTTCTATGGGAGAATGTTCTTACAAGATATGGATGTCCCTTAATCTTGAAAAGTGATAGGGGTACACACTTTAGTAATGAGACAATCGGGGTCCTATTAGATGAGTTTATGGTTGCACACCATAAAACTACACCTTACCATCCTCGGAAAATGGAGTTCTTTGAGGCTTTCAACAAGATTTTGAGCCATAATTATTACAAAAATCTATGATGTTGGAAGAAAGGATTGGGATGAAAAAGTGTCAGCTATTCTTTGGGCATATAGAACAACTTATAAGAGATTGAACAATGCCACATCATTTCAATTGGTGTTTCACATGAAGATGTTCTCCCTATAGAATTTATGTTACCTTCTTTGCGCATTGCATGCACTGGAGGTCTAGCTAATGAAAAATATTTAGAAGAGCGTATTGGGAAGATGATTTAACTGGATGAGCACCGAGCCATAACATGATGGAGTCAGAAGCAGGAAAAAGCCAGGAAGAAGGCATGACATGATAGAAACATAAGGGATAAGAAGTTTGAGATTGGAAAAATGGTACTTCTTTATGACTCAAAGTTCTTGCGCCATCCAGGCAAGCTTAAGGTACATTGGTTGGGGCCATATGTTATCACTTCTATACTTGAATCAAGTGCTTTCCAGTTAGAAGCACTTGATGGAACATGGCTACCCGGTTACTTTAACGGGAGTAGGTTGAAGCCCTACTATAAATAAGTCTTCTTGGTGTTTGTAATAAGGTAGTATTGCCATTTAGATTAGGTTTTCCATTATGTATTTCCTTCATTGTTGCTATGCTTTGTCAATTTAGTTGTTGTCTTTGTGTAATAAGCACACTTGTGCACATGAAGCTAATTACTATATGAAGAATGTCTATGCGTAGAGGACTGCACATAATTTTCATGTGGGGTGGTTGTAGTTATCCAAGTAAAAGACTGTGGGAATTGAAAGGTGAAAGGAATAAGCTGCTACAGGTGTGCTTTAAGTCAAAAGAATATTTCTTCTCAAAAGTGACCAAGGATGGAGATGAATGAAAGGACAGTATAACACAAGGTAAGTGGAGGCCATGATAACTACTAGGAGAAGGTATAATGACGAGGTACTCGGGTGCAAGGGCACTTGAAGAGAATTCTATGACCAGAGGGTAGGAAGGCACGCTAGAAGGTTATAGTTGGGGCACGAAGATGTACCACGTGGGATGAATGAATTTGGTCAATAAATTTGGATATTTGGTAGGTGAAGGAGCAATAAATGCATCAAAATTTGAAAAACATTATATAAGGATGGGATGTAGATTCATTTTTACCATTGCGACTAAGAGAATTTGAGGAAAGAGCTAATTACGAAGAGCCAAGTGATCGGGTTAAGGTGCGAAGGGTGTGAAACAGAGCGTGATAACCAGATCGTGCAAAAAAGAAGCTTGCGTCCCCAGTGGTGAAGGGTTTGAGCAAAGAAAAGAGGAAGAGAGGAGTTAGGGCATGAATTTTCCACCTAAGGCGTGATTGAATCGAGATAGGGTTTGATTCGCAAAGTTGTAGAGTTAAAAATGAGACATTTGCAAGGTAAAAATGGCACCTAAGAAGGCATAGCATTCGCAACAAATGAGTAAAAGGAAAGAAGAAGGTGGTCATCAAGGAGGAAGAGATGGCACCTGAAAGACATTTTTCAGAAATACAATATCTAGAAGGAGTCATTATCGGCCAAGAATGGGATTCACCTATCAGAAAGAGAAAATAAGTGAATACAATAACAAGACCACGAGAGAATAAGAAGGAGCTCGATTCCGTGCTCTTTGTTAGGACAAACAAGTGCACACAACGGATGACATGCCGTTTATAACGATGTAGGTGAGAAGATTCTGAAGAGAATTGGGGTCTACTAATTATATGAGCTTCCATATTTTGGGAAGTATGAACCCTTGTATTAGTGGCTCATGAGCAGGGTGCACGAGGACTTCTTCTACTTTGCAGGATGCAGAGTTAAAATCTCATCATGCGCTTATCTCATCGAGCCACTGAGTTTCAAGGCCACAATAGAGGACATAAAAAGTGATCTCATAGATAAATCCATGATTTTAAAGACTTGACAGGAGTTGGGGTACCTGAAGGGTCCACGTGGAATGGATATAAACAAATTTAAGAAATGTCTAGTTGTGTAAGCTGCAACACACCTTGTTACAAAGTTGAATGATCGGGAGTGGTGGTCATGGTAAATACTATGTGGTTACACGTTCCACGTAAGATGTCGAAGAAGGCAAAATCTACAACATTGGAGGCTATATTTAAGAGAAAATGGTCAAAGAAGCATGCATAGGAGGAAATATTAGCTTTGGGGCTGTTCTACTATCACTGGTATTCATGGAGATTGGAGTACCAAACAGACAGAAGGAAAAGGTATGGGAATACCACATGGAGAAAAAGTCACCGGTTAAAATGTTCAACAGTATCTATGTAAAGGGTCCATGACAAATGACGTAAAGTAAAGGGTAGAGAAATGGTATGAAAGGCTCTGCGTGACATTTAGAGAAGAGTGGCGCATCCTAAAGGACCTACCAATAATGGCAAGGAAATAAGTCTAGTTTTATGTATATCAGAATTTTTGCATCATGCGCTTCCTAATGAAAGATGGAGTCTGGAGCCCTTGGTGTAAATTTCCTTACGCATTCACTAGAAGGTATTTCCAAGCATTTGTTCATGAGATTCACGACACGCTGATGATTGGTATTCAATGCAAATAAGGTAGACTATGACTACCACACATTGAGAAAGAAGTATGTGTATCTGGCAAAGTGCTTATACTGAGAGAGGATCATTTGAGGTCTTTGAATATCAAGCCAATAAGTCCGGTTGTAGCAGATGTGGGGAAACATTGGTGTATCTCCAGTTGAAGCCAAAGATGGAGAATAACAAGTATGTGGAAGGTGAGTTCACACCTCTAGCACCACCAAAGGGAAAGCATACAATGGAGAACATCCCAAAGGTGCCTAAGCCCCACAGAGCCAATTGAAGTGGATGACGAGGAGGAGTGCGAAGATAGTGGTGGTTTGGAGCATAGAGGTAGGAGAAATCCTATAAATATGGGTGAAGTTTGAGCGTGCCATTACACCACCTCGGCCAAAAGAGGGGGATAATGAGGACTTGAATGTATTCCAAGGGAGAACAGATTTAAGGTGTTTCGGAGAACTAGGACCCAAGGTGCTACTCCAACCATGGTGCGTAGATCACCTAGAATCTCCCCACAAAAAGAGGGAACCGTGCAAAGAAGGAGGAAGCTGAAGCTAAACGAGAAGGTGAAAGAGTCATAAGAAAGTGCACCTAATTCTCCTACACTTCCAGAGAACATAGAAGAACAGGGTGAGGGATCAAAGGGAAGAGAAGAGGATGAGAAGGGACCAAAAGAGATAGCTGCAGAGAATGTTCGGACATGGAGACACAAGTCCCAAATTTGGAAGCTAAAGTTCCTAAGAAATGGTCTAGAAGAAAAATGGAGAGCATATTCCACCAGCCATGGGGTATGCAGAGGATGTAGGTAAAATTGTCCTTGCCCGCTTCTAGAGCACAATAGCACTGAAAGATTTATTTGGATGGGAGATAATGGATGAGGATATGGCAACTATGCACACTGAAAGTAAATATCATGGTCAATGCACACCCACATAGATGAGCTTGAATTTGATGTGTGGGAAGAGTCATGCATTTCAAGATGATGAAGAAGGCACCCCAAGCTAGACACATGACAAGTAAAGCCTACTTTCATGCCGGATGAGCAGTCAGTCAAGAATGCATTGGTGAAGGTTTCATCGAAGTGGCTAGAAGAAACATGGACAAAGCTGTAATGATCGGAGCGTTGTGCGAGGAGCTAAAGACAAAGGATGCGAGATAGCACACATAATGCGGGAGAGGGACTTCGTGTAGAAGAAAAACGAGGTATTTATCATCATCACGAGAGGATATTGAGGACAATGTCATCGAGAGAAAGGCCACACTTGAGCCGAAGGTACCATAGACATTTCCTTCAGTGATACATTATGTAGGAAAGTTGGTGGACTTGGTACTTGAGGATGAACCTCTGCGCATGCTAGTGCCAAGAATCTCAGAGCAAGATGTTGAACGGGAGAAAGCCTTGGTGATGCAAAAGATTGCATCTTATGAAGGGTTGTTGCAAGCATTACAGAATTATTGAAGAAAGCAGACCAAGCTTTAAATATATGCACAACTCCAAAGTGCTTATCAACATAAAGACCCTAGAAGAGAACAATGGGGTCTAGAAAGCGATGAAGGATGAGACATTGGGCCACACAGAAAGATTTTCAATGGTTAAACAGAAGCGTGAGGCCCTGGCAGCAGCACAAGATCTGCATAAGACTCATTTGGAAGAGCTTGGGAAGCTAATTACGCAGAAGATGGATCTTTTAGAAGGAAAATGACATCAATGTCCAACATTGTGTTAGTTTTGTAGAATGAAAAAGGAGAGATTGCGAGGGATGAGTTGGAATCCATTGTTGTGGACATCCCAGAAAAATCAGAACAAACACTCATTGAATGGCAGATTTTGGAGGCCGAAATAAAGGAGGAGTATCCAGAGTTGATACTGCAAAGTGATACAGAGGAGGCTATCTAATAAAAATTCTTTATTTGTCTACATTCTTTCATTCTTATTCTTTCCATTATTCTATTCTTTACTTCAATTTTTGGAGATACCCATTGTCAGGATGACAATGAGATTAGTGTGGGATAATGTTGATCGGAGAATACTTGTGAGAGAATACTTGTTAGAGAACACACAAGGAGTCCGCATAGTAGAGAAGGCCGGGATCAAGGGCGCGGAAGGATAGGAAGGACCCACACGTGGAAGAAAAGTTCAACTTTAAGGACTTTTCCGATTTTGAGCATGGAAACCTATTTTTAGAAGATGGCATGCGGAACACACCAATGATGCGAAATGTGCACACCATGCATTTTCTATCTTTGGAGGATCATATCGAAGCATATTTGCATGGACATGAGCTAAGAGTAGAATTGAAACTTCAGTTAACTACAAGAGGTCTATAAATAACACACTTGCATGTGTGGCTATGCTTGAAAATGGCATGTGGCTATCAATAGCATGCGGCCTATTTCTAGAATAGATAAGCGGTGAAGGGAAAGTCCCCACCCTATATATATATGATGTTAGGTACATAGAAAATGAAGATAGTGTAACAGAGAATATACAGAGTGTGTGTATGTTTGATAAAGAGATATACACATATGACTGAATTACTATATCATATCCACATGCACATTTGTATAGACTGACATTAATGTAAGGAGCTTCTGTATTTATTAATAGATGGAAGATATTGGTTGAATCTAAGTGTCATTCTGTGTGTAGTTGAGTAGTGTATGTTATTAATTCAATCATGATTATTAGTTAAGCTTGTTCTTTCATAGATCTGAGTGTAGCATGCATTGTAGAATGATAGATTAGTTATGAATCTATATGTTTCTTCCTTCATCATGCTAACATCCTACTACAAAAACCCTAAAGAGGTACTGTACCTTATGGACTTTGGGTGAGCACTCAGTCAAGGTTGAGTGATGTGCTAGTGTGACTAGGGTGTTATCTAGTAAATTCTAGGCTGCATCACTTCTCCATTTCACTAAGCCAATTCTCAGCTCCATCTCCTAATGTGGTGCCATCAAACTTAGGTGGACTTATCCTTTTGATATCATTAGTGAGTTCAACTGCCAACCTTGCCTTTTTATTTTCTGGCTGATCAGGCATGTTTACATTATTATTATCAACACCCAAATTTCCTAAATTGGTGTTATCTCTGCAAGAGGTGGCTGATTTTTATTACCAACATCTTCTTCCTCCTCATTTCCCATTACTTGTTGTTCAAGTACAGTCAAACAATCTCTTGTGTCCAACAAGGCAGCAAGGATCTCATCAAGTTTTGGGCAGTTACTGCTTCTCCACTTGGTGGTGGGTTGTTTGTAGCATTTCCTCTTATTCTAACCATTTTCTGTTAACAAGAAAAATTGAATTTTATCAGATTGTGGACAAAATAGGTCCAAGAGCTGTAACCTTCATCTCTGATACCAAAATGTAACAATCCCATTTTAAGACTTTAGAAACAAGGAAATTTTTATATACATAATGTTCTCTGTTATAGATAATCATAATTTAGAACACACATTCCATGCCAATCAATCTCATAACAAATAACCATATGCAGTTGTAAATGACTCGGTGAACTACCGATCTCTCATTTCATGACTCGGTTACCAACCGATCTCTCATGTTAACTTAAGTATTGTATACTTGGTTCTCTTACCCTATTTTGGGTATTGAGTGTTCTGTTTAAGAAATCTATCTGAATATTTGTTACCATATTCATCTGAAATCACATTTCTCAAACTAGATGACATAGGACAACACAACCAAGACTTGCGATACTTTGGCCAAAGATTTCCCACATACTATTCATGTTACTATTCCTAGACAACATACTCATCTAATCGGAATACGTCCTTCACCCCACTCATCTGTTATCTAAAATGGTCTTTACTAACTTCTGTCAGTCCACTTGTCCAAGGTTTGACCCTAACCCAAGTTATTGACATAATTTGGTATAGGGAACCACTCACGATGACCTAGGGTATATGGGCATACTTATTTGACCTAAGTCAATTGAATGTGCCAAGTTACCCTAAGTCATTGGGAGTCACTTCCTATGCTAAATCATATCCTTAGCTTGATCTAGAGAGAAACTAAGTTCAAGTCCAAGTTTGAGTAGATCTAGATGAACCAATGTTGAAGGGTGTTGTAACATGTCAACTGTAACACTGTATCCTCGTGAAGACCCAAGTCTTCATGAAGGTACAGTTCTGCAGTTGGTGTGTGCCAACATCCGATAGAACTACTTCATCATGATTTACACACCTCAAGAGGTCATATCCACTTAATTACTGTTGGATTAAGATTCAAATCACAACAACCTTGCATAACCCTAATCCCAACAATCCTTAAGTTTTCCATCCTTATTTGAGTTGATTAAATAATATGAAACCTCATAACCTATGATTGCTTTTATGTTCATTAACTTTTTGCTTAACGTGTAATTAATCAAAAATAGAAACATCTATCATAAGATTTAATTAATGTGTCTCGAACCATTCAAGGAATGTATAAGAACCAAAACAGGTTCTGTTATGATAGACTTCATAAATATGAAGTCTAAATGGTTATCGAACTCATATACCATTCGTTTATTTTGTATCCTTTTGAGAGGAGGAGAACCTTCCTCATTATGGTTAAGTATTAGGATTTATTATACCCTTATCTAATTCACACATCCTGATATTTTAACTATATGTTCATAACATCATAATAAACCATACAAGATTAGGTAAAGAACAACAATACATGTAACTTAGTAAGTTGCATTCAAGTAAGGGAAATTGTACTAATTCCCATTTATCCAACCTATTCAATGATAACAGAAATAAGGATCCAATAAGATATGAATGACAACATCAAAGATAGGATTACAAATTTCCTTCATATTATGAACAAGAGAATTGACATAATCAATTTAAGTAACTTCAAGAGATTTTTAAATCATCATAAAAAATACACATTTTACAAGGCTATTCATTACTTGACATATTTCATGTCAACAACATCAAGATCATTTAAGAATAAAAATTTCTTCCTTCAATACATCTCAATAATAAATTAGAATTCTATATAAATGGTCCATAATTTTAAGAAACCAATAAATCATAAAAGTTATTTCCTTCTTTTATCACTTAAGAAGTCCATCTGTAAATATTGCTAGATGAGTCGGTTCATTGAACTGAGCATGATAAGCACTAAGCATTAAAATGACGTGCTTTCAAATAATTGTTTCATTAAACCAACTCTGCTTTTATGAAACATAGTGAGGTCAATAAGACAAATAAATCATAAGTAGTATCAACCATAAAAGAAGAACAAATAATCAATCTGATTAACTTTTAAGGAAAGATCATGATGAAATCAAAAATATATTGTATGATATCAGATAAATAATGTTCAAACCAAAACACATATCTATATCAAAATAAAAGTACCTTATAATTATTTCCTTCACAATTCCTTGGAATTTGAAATACAAAATTAACTTCACTACTTAACCCAAAATAGAGTTACTTTCAGAAGTAGGAATCTTCTAGCCCAACTTACAGAGTTTCATAAAAATACAACTACATCCAAATTCTTTCCTTCTTCATAAAGGTTTTAGGATGAGTCATCTAACAACACAATTAAATAAGAGTTTCAAATTTTAGATGTGACATCCTAAATCCAAATCCAAGACATAGCCTAAGTTCTCAAGTTAGGCTAAATATTAACATGAGGTAAGTATACACTCGATTGCACAACATCTCTCATTAAGCTACTACCACAATATTAAAATCCTTTAATACAAATCAAGTGAATAATCAAGTAGTAATGATGACTACACAAAGGCATTAAGAAAGTAATGCAACTGAACCAATTAAATCTAAGACAAGATTTACCCAAAAGAAGAAGAACGATTGTGATAAAATAGTTTAGAAATTCCTTTGCAATTCTGATAACTCGAATCCACACTCACAACTAAGAAAAGAGAATACAACACAAATATCTTACAGTTTCCAAAGGAGACAGTGATGACTCATTTCCTCAGGGAATAAAGAGAAAGGGTCAATTGACATGGTTAGAGAAGGATTCCAACATTCCTTTACAAGAAAGGCTGGTCATAAAAAGATTGGTACAGACCCAACCATAATATCCTTAGACTCTTTTAAACGTAAAAACCATGCACCAAAAAATTGTTAAACTGAATCATACAACTGTAAAAGCAAGTCGAGTTTCAAAATGAGGTTCACCCAAACATGAAGCAAAGGTAGTAGTAGTATTATTATTCTCATCAAGAAAGAGATGAAATAATCAGAATTACTAACAACTTGCAGGAAAATAACAACCTTTATCATTCATTCAAAAATGTCAAAGTTTAAGTCAAAGGAACCAAAGACTATCCATTGTGATTCGATTACAAATAAGGTGCATTCAAAGATCGACTTAACTAGTTACATGCACACAAGCTATCAACAGAGATGAAAAAGAGTAAATTTCATTACATTACTAGGGATAATTCAACTACACACCTCTAGCAATCGACAAGGTAAATTATCCCTTCCTATCTTACCCAGAGAACAAGAAATGGAAGAGTCTAGAAAAACCCTTATGCAGAATAGATTTAGTTAGTTCTAAATCAAGAAATGATAACCACAAGTCCAAATAGCATCCTTAAAGTTTCATGATATACCAATCAGGAAGGATTTAAAAATTCACTCAAGAAAGATGCTCAAGGATTAATCGGTTTAGGGAAAGATATACAAAACCAACAACATCTACTTCAACAGGGAAGTAGACAACATGAACAACTTAATGAAAGATCAAACAGAGCTATAAGAATAACCCTAGTATCGACTCAGACAAAGCCAACTCTCACAATTTCCCCAACCTATAGGACCTCATCTATTTATCCTTTAGTTAAGTACTCAAGAACTTAGAGAAAGACATAGTAAATATAAGATCAGAAGAAAAGACTTCACACACAAGTATTCCCAACAAGATAACATCGAAATCCAAGGGTCCAAGAAACAACTATCTCATAGTTTCCATAATAGAACTTAATTCGAGTGACTCAATATTTAACTGAAAATTTTAAAGTATTAATAAAACACTCACTCTTGTTTCCATATAATATGAATCTACAAAAACATAGATTCCACACACCCAATATTTTCCCAACTCCCATCGAATACTAAATCCAAAGAACTAATAGATTATACAAGTAAGTTCAAGAAGAAGGCACACATTTACTGTTTCTCTATACAAATTCAAGTTCACACAACTCTGAATCCAAGCATGCATAATCATACAGTTCCAACAAGAGTAACAAAACTTCAACTAAACAAAGAAGTGACAACAAAGGGTATTCATTTACCTTCAACAACCCAAACTACAACTCAGTTCGAAACTTGAAGCCACATTTCATTTCCATAAACCCCTTTTCGAACAGACAAGAAAGATTCACGCATGCACTTCATTACTCAAATCACCACAAGATTTAAGGTGGGATTCAACATCAAATAAATAGGAAAACAACCCATCTCCAACCTTATCAAGCAGAGATTCCTCAAAAGAAAAACAAATATTTATCAAGCAAGAAAGCATGGTAATCATAACAAAATAAAAGACCCATTTATTTCACGAGAGAAAATTTGTTTTAATGAAGACACTTAGAGAAAAGTAGAGTAGCTTAATGGATAGAGCCTATCATGCCTGATAGTGCTTTTGTCGATTTGAAGAAGATTTCTATCCGAGCCTTCATAACTCCTCCAAATGAAATCAACAACCAAAAACTTCCTTATCAAATGCCTCCTATACTTCCATTGGATCAAAAATAGTCCAAGGTAGTTAAAAATAGTAACAAACTTAAAATATATATAGTGGTTCAAGAACCAGATAGCTCCATGCAGAGAAAAAATTGGAATGCATGAAATACCAAACAAATCCCAACAAATCCGCTTGCATGGTTTCCAAGGCGGTTTACTCGCCAAATACGATGATTATAAATGTCATTAATTTCCAATCTCCCACCTATATCTCCACGCCACCGCCATCTAAAGTTGGCGAGTCAAAATTCAAAGAGAACATTCATTACTTAACTTTAGTGATGGTGCCAAATAGGATTCCCTCTAGTTTCCATGCCTCTATCAAATTGATAGTACCGTAATGTTTTAAATTCAAAATTCAAATCAAATAAATGACTTAGAAACCATCGCCACCATCTCACACTTTCCATGTGACTCCGCTTAGGTCCCTTTCTATCCTTACATTAGTTTATGATGGATATAATTAGCTTAGGATCTGACCTTAGGTTAGTTTAGAAAGTATTTACCTTAGGTTTTTTAAACATTTCCTTAGGTAAATTTTCCTCTTAGGATAGACCATACCCCATACCAGTTTGGCATTAGGTAATAGGTTAGAAATAAAATTATAGTTACCTTAGGCTATTTCCAAATCCCCCATATTGTAAACATACAACTTAGGTTAGGATACACAAGATTAGTGTAAACATAGACATAAGGTAGGTCTAGTTTACCTTAGGTTAGAATCCCGTTAGGATAGATCTTAAAGATATAGGACTTAGGTTATTACCCTCAATAGTCTTAAAGTAGACCTCCATCATCTTTACGCCATTCAGCGTCTTGGAGAAATTAGCAAGAAGATCCGAGCACACTACTTACAAAGCAAAATGCAAAGCAAGAACGTCTAATAAGATCAATGAAATTTTATAAATACAAGAGTTCAATCCTTTATTTCCTTCAACCTTTTAGTGATAGTTTACCTTATGAGATCAGGTAAAAATAATTAAAACATACCTTAGATCAATGAAATTGATCAAGGTTTCATTATTATAAAGAGATAATTTGCAAACAACATTACTGTTTATAACCTTTCTTATCTCAACAGAATGGATTCCTTGCAAGCAAACACCATCTCTAAAAAATGAATCCAAGAACAAAATAAATTATCCATGGCCAACATGATTTCTAACACTCAAAAGAATACTCCTTCTTAGGACAAATCACATGTCAACGCTTGCAATGAAAAAGAGGAAAAGTTAACAATTTGCCACAGGTGTTACATTAATTGCTGCTAAAAGCACTCGTGTTGTTGTTATAACCCTTCTTGTCGGGTATTCATTGGCTGCCATGGCCTCCACTCAACCCCTTCATATCCCTACCTCCATTCCCACCACTACCACTCCCATCATACAACTTAATACTGTACAACTTGGATCTTATTCCAATACTCTTGATTTAACTTCTTTGTATCGTGGATTTGTTGACTCAAATTTACAATCCTCAACTCACTACTTCTCATGTGTTTCCATCTCTTGATTCTACTTCACTTCTTCATACTCCTTTTGTACCCTCCATTTCCACATATCTGCTACCTCCCAACTTTATTACCCTAAGTTTCCTACTTTTAAAGGCCATGTTGACCCACAAGAGAATCTTTGAACCTTTCATGTTGCATGTCTTAACTATGCAAATGATAACATTTTACTAGTAAATCTCTTTCCTTGCAGTCTCCAAGATTATGCGATGCGTTGGTTCTATGACCTACCTTTCCACTCAATAACATCTTTTACGCATCTAGCTGATGCTTTTATCTCTTATTTCTCTATCAATATCATCTCTAATATATCCTATGCTTAACTCACTCAACTTAAATAAGGATATAACAAACATCTAGTGGATCATGTATTTGATTTAATAAAATATGAATTTATTTTATTAAATCAATGCATCGATATTGAGTACAATTGATATACAATGAAATAAAAATGTTAGGAAGTTTATTTGATTTATTCATGAAAGTAAATGCAAGAGATAGGGAACTTACCTTGATTTTTCTTATCCCGAAGTGTTCCTAAACTAGAGAATGTGATAAAACATAAAAACATCTGTCATAATTCCACTCGGAAAAGTGCAGAGGTGCATAAAACTCTTAGAAATGAGTGCCCGAGTAGGGGTAGGGGTGTGTGTGGGCATCCTAGACCTCTAGTGAGCATTGTAGCCTACAAAAAGTCTTGGGATATAGTTCTCGAAAGTGTCACTAGGTTTTCACACTTGTTCGCCACTGATCACCTAAAAGTCACACTTTGATTGCGGCAGGAGTACCTGTAAATCTGCAACACAAATATCCTCCTACAAAACCCTAAAAAAGACATCAAATCCTAAAAATAAAGATGCAAAATGAGGGTTCAGACTATCCTCAGTTGTCAACTAGTGAACTTATGATTGAGCACTACACTACATCTTAGACCCAATGTAGTTCTATGTGATTGTGTGTGTAATAGTGCTCCTAGGTTTCCCTTGCACCGATGATGCCAAGATAGGGGGAAGTAGCTAGATAAAATGCAAATGTGTGGATGGAAAAATGAACTTCCCTTTCCTATGCAAAGTGTGTATGCAGAGTAATAAGCCCAAGATGCAGTCCCTTTGATATGTAGATAGATATCCCTTGATAGAAATTGTCTACCATTATAATGGTATGTATGTTGTGTTTATATAGGGATCTCTTTCTTGAATTTTAATACTAATGACCTGACATGCCAACTAGTACCTCGAGATATGAGTGGGAAAACTAAAAGACTGACCTCAAATGTAAAAAATAAGATAAAAAAGAGGACACGGGTGCCCATGATGGACAAGAGCATCTAGGCACTAGTTTCCAGAGGAAACTGATGAAAAATGTGTGAAAAATGAGAGACATGGATCCCGTGATCTGACTAGATATGGGTGTATGAGTGAAAACTATACAGAATAAATACAATAGAAACAAACAACACAAGTGGATGGACTAAGAAGTGTATCACTAGTGAATACTTTTCTTACTCAATATCCATGTATAAAACAACATACTTGGTGGTATAGTAAATAGTATTAAGTGCGTGATTTTGTGTCTACATTTCCCCCTCCTTTATTCTATTTGAATGAAATTCAGGTAGTGTAAGGGAAGTAAGGAGCATACCTGAGAAGAGTCTAGAGAAGCCCTGTTACATAAGTATGCGCAGATGTTGTAAAATTACGTGTAGAATAAGAACACATAGCGTGATGAACCATAGATCAGCGTGTCGACCCATGTAGCTATTGGGTCAATAAATTACATCCTAAGTATTGGAGGCACATAAGGATTGGGCACACGGATATAGGGTGTGTAGGTACGCATGAAATTGTAGGGAAACAAGGCACGCCTAGGAAAGCATAAAGTCAAGACTTAGACATTTTCTAGTATAAGGCTAAATATAGACGTGGAGTGTGGAGCGTGTTTTTAGAAGACTTGGAAAACACGCAAAGACTATTTTGGACAAGTGGAAGATCAATTGACATGCATAGTTTTGGAGCTATTAATAGGTTTAGAATGTAGTTATATTATTAGATAATTTATTATTAGTGAGCTTGCATGATTTTGTATTTATCATGTAAGGGTGCATGGCTATTCTTAGCATGTAGTCTATTTTAAGGGTGCTTAGGTGGTGAAGGGAAAGTCCCCACTACCTATAAATATGTATTGATTTGCACAGTTTAGGGATCCATGTTTTAGTAGAGTTATGTTGTGGGTTTATGAGTGCATGTAACTTATGGTGACTATGTTATGTATGTATGAAGCTTTTGTGTTTTACAAAAATTAATATAATGGATCTTTGTGGCTAGATATTGATTTTTGACATATCTATGACTAGTTCATGCATGGTAAACTTAATCTTGATTCTGGTATGAGTTAATCTTACATATGGTTAAGATCTAGATCTAGATTATGTTATGATTTATTCTTGAATGGATATTATGGATCTGGAATATTTGTATGATCATGCTAACTTCTTGAAAAACCTGTAATAAAATAGGGATCTGGTACTTTTGTGCACTTCGAGTGAGTTCTCGGTTTTTCCTGGAGTGATGTACCAATGTGCCTTAAGTTGTTGGTGAAAAACAAGACTACATTTTGGTTCCATTTTGGGACCTCTTTTTCAGTTTTTTCTAGGATGTTGCATGATGAAGATGTACCGTTGACCTTGACCAAGTATTGAAGAGTGGTTAGCCAATTTAGAGGAAGAGTATGCTCACAAATTTAAAATTGGACCTGAATTTAATGCATGCACATGGGTTGAACAGAATTTGTATCATGAGCTATATGATACGTTCTTCTACATTTTCCCCATAGAGCTATACGAGTGGCTAGTTTCTTATGCATCAAAGAGGAATTGGAGGTTTGAAAACTTGTTTGGACACAAGAAGAATTCTAGGATTTGCATGATGCTGATTTGAATTGGACATGCATTTTAGATCATTGGTGGAGTGGTGTTCTAAATAGATATATTTTAGAGTATGTAGTTTCTACTTATTCATGTCCAAAGGTTGTTGAGTTCCAGTTCTTGTGCGAACCCAGAGGATTGTATTTGCATGGTATCCCTTTAGTGATTAAGATCTTGATTGTGACTCTAGAATTTGGAACAACATCCTATGGCTAGCTAAACCCCACCACACATGGGGGTAGGAGTAGGTGTGGTGAAATATGACAGACTTGGTAGAAGAAATATAAAGAGAAGAGGTGGATTAATTTTAATAAGGAGCACGAGAGGGATTTAGAGAAGCAACGTGAAGTTGTGGAACAAATGGCGTTGTGGAGGAGAGATGACTCGCGAAGGATTTGGAGATCACAAAGAGGACATGGAGCTGGAGAATTTAGAAATCCCCCATTTTGGTAAGGATGGAAGAGAACCCTATTTGTTCTCATATGAGAGCACGCTGGTAGAAATTACAAGGACCGTAGGAATGCATTTGATACGTCCTGGTGACCTAGCCGTTATGCTTGATTTTCTAATTTCTACGACATTCATTAATAAGAAAGCTAGTGTGGGAAGTAGAGTAGTGATAGATAGAGTTAATTTTCCATCAAGTTTAGGATTTAATTAGGTAGCTTATTCATCTATGGCGGAAAAATTGTCTTCTATGTTATTTGGAGGTCTGTTAGAGGTATATTTTTCTAGCACGTCATCAACACAAAACGTAGATGAGAAAAACATTGGGATCACGTCTGGGAGTAGTAAAAATTTCAGACTGTGGGAGTTAATTTTAGCACAACTTTTGGAACACAAGGAAGTGCATCTCCGGTTCGTCACCTACTACATGGGGGAGGATTCGGAGGTTCAGGTGGTTTAGGATCTAGTGGATCTAGTGGCTCTAGAGGTGGAGGAAACATAGATTTTGGATATGGTGGGAATGGTCCACACCAACCCCAACAAGTCTATTTAGAGATGTCTCTTTGTCTCCCAGAATATAGAGGAATTGAAGATGTAGCTGAGCATGTGCATATGTGTGAAATACTATGGCACGCGAAAGGGATTACAACTCTAGATCATAAGCTAAGTTTTTGCAACTACTTTACAAGAGAGCATGCACATAGTTGGTACATGAAATATGATCCAAACCAGACTTGTGTAGACTATACCACGCTACATGATGCTTTCTTGGTAGAGTTCCATATACCTGAGTTTGAGAAGAAGAGCATTAGTGTGTTGAAGGACATCAAGTAGGCATGGATGAGTGAAAGTATAGGGAGTATGATGCTCACTTTAAAAATTTATTGTTGAAGTTTTCTTATGACATCCACCCAAGTCAGCATGCTCAATGGTTTATCGGAGGTTTGATCATACCTTTCATAATGGCACTCTCACATAAGTCATTTACAGACCCACGAGAGGATTTTGAAGTTGTTCTATGCACTGAGGTAGTTGGGAGTGTAGACACTAGAGTTAGCCCATTTTGGAGGCTCAGATTGTGGCTATCACCAAATAGTTAGAAACTTTATTAGCTAATTCATCTCATGAGACGTACAGTTGAATTTGGTGCACATATCATGAAGTAGAAGGACATAATAAAGATAATTGTCCTCACAAATAGGTGCGCGCCATGTTGCTACACTACGAGATCTGTCACTTGGATCATGATTCAAGTTGGTGCCCATTGCTACAACGTGTGATAAGGAAAATTGTGTCCTATTACTACAAGATTTGTAGGTCTACCACTCATGATAATGATAATTACAGGTTGATTGATCAGATTCATGATGTCATTGATACTAGTGTATGACAGACTAGTGTTGCAAATAATTATAAGGAACAAGGTGAGAATCATGATCATAATCACAACAAAGGGCGCTTTGATGGAGGCCAAGGTAGAGGTCGGTTACCATGGAGGATTTAGAGGCTAAGTTCGTGGTGGCGGAAGAAGTGAATTTTCATGAGGAACATGTTATACATATGGATCCCCTGATCATTATAGACATGAATGCCCTTAGAATATTATTTGTTCTTTTTGCAAAAAGAACCACAACTATGAAGAATTCCTATATTTGTATGAACACTTGAGTAAGAAAAAGAAGTAGGATAAAGGCTCGAAGAATGGTTAGAGTATAACACATTGTGGAAGATCACTTTGGATCTTTTGAAGTTAGTGCCCGATCCCGATATGGTACTATGTTAGTCACTATGCACACCGAGTTAGGCGCGTGAGGGAAGTTCCAAAGTAGAAACCTATTATTACAAAGGATGAGGTACTACATGCAAAGTATCAACACCCTATGCATCAAAAATAATTTTATCAAGAAACCATGGAAGTTATTAGAATCTTGCAGGGTGAGATAGAATGCTTAAAGGAGTAGTCATGGAAGTTGGAGTAGGAAAACACAGTTGAGATTACTCATAAGGATGTTTATGATTTAAATGAGGTTTGTAAGATGTTGCGACAAGAAAACATCATTCCTTTATTAGGGGAGATGGCTAAGGGAAAAAAATACCATGTGCTAGAGTTGAGCAAAAAGAAAATTTTTCATGTAACCTACCTCCTCACAACTGGATTATGACGAAAAATCACACGAATGTTGTTGTTGATAGATGATATTTGAGTAATATTTTGATTAATACAGTGTAGAAGTGAATGTAATCACTTTGGATGCATGGAATTAGATGGGGAGACCACCATTACAGCCATCTTCAAATGTTTTGTTTATGGAAAATAGGACTAAAGCCACGCCCATTGGAGTCTTGAAAGATGCTACTATTACTATACAAAGGGCCAAGTTTACTGGGGACTTTGAGGTCTTGGCACTTGCAGAGGTAGATAATTTTCCAACATTTCTTGGGTGCCCTTGGTGTTATTAGAATAATGTTGATATGTGCTTTAACAAAGGATATGTTATTTTTGAGATCAAGGAAGAATGCGCCATCATTCCTTTAATGGATGTGAAATCTGCACCTTATGTAGAACCTTTGAGTGAAGAGGATTTGAATAGGATTATGTGCGCACCATTAGGGATCCTGAAGTACTTGAGCCATCAAATGAAGGAGTTATTCAATGGGATGATGCATAGTCTATGAGTGATACTACAAGTGTTGCATGTGAAAACTGGGCACATGGGACTTATGAAATGATTGGATGCTAGATGAAGAGTGTAGTCACACACGTCATTAGGCCCATGTTGTATTAGGTATTTGGGTAGTAACCAGGTACCAAGGTACATTGGTGAAGGTAATCCGGAAGTGTTCCTGCATGCTATGGAAGTTTAGTGGATAGATCAAGTGGAAAGGAGGAATATGCTAGTATATACCTGCGTGGGATAGTCTGCGTGCTTGTGGATGGTACACAGAGATGGTATTTTAGAGTGGCGAGAAGTGAGAATCGCTTCTCTGCTAGATTTATTCAGAACAATGCACCTACTAAGACATGTGAATTTCATGGGAAGGATGTTCAACACCATTTTTATAGAGTGTGAGAGAGACTGGAAAGAGGGATAAGAGGCCTTACCACCTTCACTATGGGTGCACAAGTTCTACTAACACCTTGTGAGGATTTGTGCGTGCTCATGGTATGTTTATGTAGAGTTGAGTAGAAAAAAATGAAATTGGAAAGAACTGACTGTAGGTATGATTTAGACCTTTGACTATTTTTCCACTAAACCTCTAGTTAATGAGGTGTTATAGGTTATGAAGCACTTGACACTGGGAGATAGTGCATGGGATGAAGAAATTATGTAGGATTTATTAGGTGAGTCATATCTAGAGGCACATTTTGAAGAGGAAGAGATAGATGCCGTAAAGCAACTTGGGTGCACTTTCCTAGAAAAAGAAAAAGGTAATATGGTCTATGTAATTGATGATGAAGAATTGAAGAATCTAGATGTTGAGCACACCGAGGGTATGCATGAGGTCTTAGATAGTGCATATGAGAAGGTGCATGCGTATCATGAGCCCATGAAAATGAAGAAGGTCAACATTGGGATAGATGTTGAACTTAAAGAGGCCATCATTGGACATTATTGGTTTGACTCGAGGTCGTAAAGATAATTGAGTTGTATGTGACTTCCAAGATTTATTTCCATGAGGATAGGATATCATGAGTTAAAAGGGGTACATCAATATTTGGGAGAAATGAGGATAAAGCTAAAGGAAGGTGTGCACCTAGTTAGAAAAAGGCCTTACAGATGAATCCTAATTTGCACATCAAAGTTAAAGGGGAAATTGATAAGATGTTGGAATATGGGATCATTGAGCCTATTCAAGGAGTCGAGTGGGTTAGCCCTATGGTGATAAGTATAAAGAAAGATGGAAGAATAATAATTTG
The DNA here is from genome assembly GCA_018340775.1 of Taxus wallichiana var. yunnanensis. Lineage (NCBI taxonomy): Eukaryota > Viridiplantae > Streptophyta > Pinopsida > Cupressales > Taxaceae > Taxus > Taxus wallichiana. The sequence goes on along the minus strand of CM031237.1, from coordinate 664,190,941 downwards.
TGTGGATTATAGAGAGTTATGAATGTTGCATGTGTAATATACCCTTTTCCCACACCCTTTACAAAAGAAATTTTGGAAGGTGTTGCAGGGCGCAAGATCTACTCCTTCACTGATGGATTTTTTGGGTATCATCAAGTGAGGATTGCTAAAGAGGATCAAGAGAAGAAAATTTCACCACTAAGTGGGGAAGTTTTTCATACATAGTTATGCCCTTTAGATTGAAGAACACGCATGCAGTCTTTTCATGTATTGTTGTGTGAAAGCATTCTAGGAATTTATTCATAAGTTCTTACAGGTTTACTTGGATGATTGGATAGTTTATGGGCTAGTGAAAGATCATTGTGACAATTTAAGGCTTATGTTTGAGAGGTGTCGGTAGTTGAGCATCTCCTTAAAAATTAAGAAGTGCATTTTACTACACCTTTTGGGACTTTTTTGGGGCATATTATTTGTAAAGAAGGCTTGTTGGTAGATCCTGCTAAGGTTTTTGTTATTTTGGGCTTAGAGGAACCTACTAACTAGAGCGAGGTGCACAAATTATTGGGGCACACAGGATATTACAAGAAGTTTATCAAAGGTTATGCTAATATTTTTGTACCCTTAGAATAATTATTGAAGAGTAAAGGAAAGTTCCATTGGGGTGAAGTGCAACAATGTGTGTTTGAGACATTAAAGGAAAGGCTTACTACAACACCTATTATGCGCTTTCCTTCATGGACCAAACCTTTTCATGTGCATGTGAATGCTTTTGCATGGCCATTGGTGTTGTATTAGCCTAGTCTAGATAAGGTATTGTTGATCATCTTATATATTTTACATGTAGGAAATTGACCACAATTGAACAAAAGTATACAAATACAGAGCATGAAGCCTTGTCCATGATTTACGTGCTACATAAATTCCAACAATACTTGCTGGAAACACCATTTATATTCTATATAGATCACATGGAACTTAAGTACTTGGTGAAAAAACCCATTTTCAAGGGCGCATATGCCATTGGATTCAATTATTTTAGGAATTTGATTTTACATTGGTGGTTAAGCCAAGAAAGAGAAAGTTTGGATGAGATCATTTATCAAGAATTAATTCAGGTGAGGATGTGTAGAGCATTAAGGACACAATGTCAGATATATAATTATTTAGATTGAATAATGTGCCCTATGACTTGGAAGATATTGCTTTATTTTTACATACTGGTGTAGTGCTTGAAGGGATGAAGATTTTTGAGAAGAAACATCTTTCTATACATGTCGTGCCTTATATTTTGATCAGTGGAGACTTATACAAACTAGGTTGGGATGAAGTTCTGCGCGGTGTGTGCTTGAGCATGGGTGCAAAGCTATTATGGAGGAATCTCATGGTGGGATTACAGGTGGACATTATGCAGGAGATGCTACCACACACAAGATTTTATTGGCTGGCCTATGGTGGGAAACATTGTATAAGATGTAAGGAATATCCTAAGGTCTCGTGATCATTTTTAATGCCTTGGAAAGCCGGGAATAGAAAAAAATGCCTTTGAGGCCTATTTTGAGTGTAGAACCTTTTGAAAAGTGGGAAATTAAATTTTTGGGTCCTATTTCCCCACCCACGCACAAGAATGGATCATGCTACATTATAACTTGTACAAATTATCTTACAAGGTGGGTAGAAGTGGCACCTACAAAGGATTGCATGGTAGCTACAACAACAAGGTTTATGTGGGAGAACATTATCAGTAGGTATGGATTCCCATTGAGTTTGACAAGTGATAGGGGTACTCATTTTCTTAATGAGACCATCAGGATATTATTGGCAGAATTTATGGTGGCACACCATAAAACAACACCCTATCACCCTCAGGAAAATGGAACTGTTGAGGCTTTCAACAAGATATTGGGACATACATTGACTAAGATTTGTGATGTTGGAAGGAAAGACTAGGATGATAAAGTCTCTGTTGTACTTTGGGCATACATGACAACTTATAAAAGATTGAATAAGGCCACACCCTTCAGTTGGTTTTTGGCACAGAGGATATTTTTTCCCACAGAGTTCATGTTACCTTTTTTGTGTATTGCACACACACAGGAGGTTAAGATGATGAGAAAACACTTGAAGAGCGTATTGAAAAACTGATGCAATTGGATTAAAGGCGCGCTATAGCACGTTGGATTCAAAAGATAGAAAATGTCAGGTAGAAGGCATGGTATGATAGGCATATTAAGGATAAGATGATTGGTGTTAGAAAAATGGTTCTTCTTTATGATTCCAAGTTCTTGTGACACCCTGGAAAACTTAAAGTGCATTGGTTGGGACCGTATATTATGACTTATATACTTGATTCAGGATCTTTCAAGTTAGAGGCCCTGGATGGGACACAGTTTCCCGAGTTATTTCAATGGGAGTAGGATGAAGCCCTATTATAAATAAGTCTTCTTAGTGTTTTTAATAAGGTAGTATTGTCATTATATTATATTTCCTTAATACATTTCCTTTATATGTGTTTCCTTCATCATTGCTATTCTTTGTCAATTTAGTTCAGTGTTTTGTGTAATAAGCGCACTTGTGTGCCAGAAGCTAATTACTATATATTGAATTCATGTGCAGAGGACCACACATAATTTTAATGTGGGGTGGAGTGTATACAAGATAAATGGGTCAAGTTTTAATGTTCTCTGAAAGATGGGTATGCATAGAGAGATATTGTGCATGTACTTGAAGTAAAGGTGTAGATACAGAAATATTGCTCATGAATGAATACCACGTATGAATGAGTGGATGCACAATGTAATGTGAGGTAGGTTGCAGCAATGGAGACTACTCGGTGAAAGGTGCAAGTGGATATGTACTTTGGCACATGAAGGAGTGTGAGAGGAGGTAAGAGGCCAAGAGGTAGTGGGTGCGCGAGGAAGGTTATGACTACGGTGTAGAAAAGTTAGAGTGGAAAAGGGGAAGAAGAAAATTATTTAATGTTGAGTATAGTGCTAGGTAGAGAGTAATACATGCGGAGAAATTTTCTAAGGATATAAAAGGAAATGTTGGGAAAGAAGTGTGAAGAGTTTTATTAGTTATGCACTAAACTAGATGGATTTGTACACGAGATTGGTTAGCATTGTGAACTCCTCTCAGAAGAGGTGTTTGAGCGAAGAAAATACATGTGGGAATGAAAAATCAGCAGATTAGGGTTCGAGTTCGAGCTATGGCATAGGGATTTCGAGCTAGGGCATGTGGGTTTTGAGTTGCAGAGCTTGAATCAACTAAAATAACAAATTTTTATAGTCATTATGGCACCTAAGTGAGCACTTGGAGCAGCTACAAGGGGTAGAAAGCTGAAATTGAAGTTGAAGACACCCCGAGAACCGAGTTTTGAGATGCAATATCTAGAAGGGGTTTTATTGGTCCTCGATGGGGAGCCACACTTTCGGCACTACAAAGTGAGTGACTACAACAATAGAACCAAGGATAACAAAGATGAGCTAGATAAGTTGTTGGTGGTAAAAAAATGTTACAAACAAAGAATGATATGGTTGTTTATGATGATGCAAGAAAAAAATGTTGACAAAGGTGGGAGTTTTACAACTTTATGAACTCCCTTATTTTGGAAAACCAGAGAATTTGTATCAATGGTTGATGAGCAGAGTCCATGAGGACTTTTTCTACTTTTTTGGGCAACAAATGAGGATTACCATGCCCCTGATTGGGATACTAACAGGTTTAAGGAGTTCGGGCACTAAAGTTAGTAGTGACCTCACTGATAAGGAGGGTATAGAAGCAACAAGAAAAGTGTTGGGTTACTTAAGGGAGGGCGAATAATGGATATTGGTAAAGTGGAGAAGTACCTGTTGTTTAGGAAGCATCATACCTCCTTACCAAGTTGAACAACTAATAGTGTTGGTCACAAGTAAACATGATGTGGCTGCACATCGCTAAAAATATGACGGAAGGTGTCATGTATAATTTATCCAACTACATTGTTGAGACCATTATTGTAGAGGCACATGAAGGAGAAAAGATAAGTTTTGGTGTGATCCTTTTGTCTATTGTGTTCTTGGAGATTGGAGTGCCCAACAAGCCAAAGGACAATATCTAGAAATACCCTGAGGAGAAGCGATCACTTGGAGAGGTTTGCAAAGTATACCTATGATGGATCCATGAGTGGAACCTTTAAGAAAAGAGAGAAAATCTGGTACGCACACCTACATGTTGCATTTGAGGAAGAATGGAGAATACCTAAGGATCTTCCTTCAATATTAGACAAATAGGTAAAAATTTTCCTTTATCAGTATTTTTACATAGGGCGCTTTGGAATAAAGGATAAGAAGTGGATCCCTTAGTGTAAAATTCCATATACTTTCACCACACACTATTTTTAGGCATCAATACACAGGTTCTTTAATGCATGAAGGTTGATATTTAATGTAGAAAAGGTGGATTGTGACTATCATAAACTCCGGAAGAAGCATGTCTACTAGAGTAAGTATACATATATTGAGCAATTGATTTCAGATGATATTAACATGAAGGATATGAGCTTGGAAATTGGGAAGTCTTTGGAAAATCCTTATATACATTTACCTAAAGCCCAAGCTAGAGAATGGGAAGTATCTAGGAGAATGAATTTGCACTCCTAGGACCACCCAAGGGAAAACATACAGTGGGTACCCTACAGGATGAGGAGCCCATTTCACCCCTTGGTGGTGAAGAAGAAGAGGAGGAGTTGCAAGAAGACACTGGCAGCTTGGAGCATGGGTGCAAGAAACAACCAACTGTAGGCAATAAAAGAGCATGCGAGCCTATCCCCTTAAGAAAGAAGAAGAATTAGGAACTAGTGCTATGGAGATAGACATGGAATAGCATGCTGAGGAGTAGCAGTATAGAAGAGTGATGAGGAAAACAAGGAATCAAGGTACGGGGCCATCACAACCCCTTAGGAGGTCACCTAGGACTTCTCCTATCAAAGTAGAACCAAAAGAAGAAAAGGTATAGATACATCCCTAGAAGGATGATGAAGGTGAAAAATTTGAGGATAATTCATAGAAGACCCCTGATTGGGTTGGGGTTGTAGAGGAGCCTTAAGAAGAAGAGTTGAAACATGATGTAGAGGAATTCAAAGAGTAGGAGATAGGAAATGACATGCCCGATATAGAAATAAGTAAAGATAAGGGAAACCATATGGTGATCCTATTGAAACACAAGCGATGGTGGCCCAATAATGGATTTGGGCATACATATTCCAAATGTAAAGGTAATCTAGGAAGGAAAAGGAGGAAGGGACATATGAGACTCCTACAACCAGATACATAAATGATCCTACCAAGATTATTCATGCTAGGTTCCAAAGTACATTGGAACTTAAGGAACTATATGGATGGGAGTTGATGGATTCAGAGATGGTGACCACGTGTATATGAAATTAATTGTTATGGAGTATGAAGAATATTATGGATGAGCCTAATTTTGATGTGTGTGAAGAATCATGTGTCTCATGTAGATTGAAGAAAGAACCACACTTTCACCTTGTCACGATAACGAAGGTATCAGAGAAGTTACGCGTAGAAAGATAAATAAAGAAAAAACTATTCGGGCCTTATTATAAGATCAAAATGATAAGGATACGAGAGATCAAGTGCCTAACAAAGGAAAAGGAGAAAATGTTGGGTGTCATTATTCCCTTCATTTAATAAACTCTCAGTTGATGTCATATTCAAACCAGGGGTGTGTCTGAAGCTATATGCAACAAGAAGAATCTTAGTGATCTAGTAATTGAATGTAGGTCTTTTGTTTTATTTTTTATATTTTCTGGGGGATTTTCTCAATGTCTTGAGGACTTCTTGGCCAAAACCTTATTGAAATAAAACTATGAAAAATTTCTGGAAGTAAACACTCTCTGCAGAAATAAATTGCTGGAAATAAACACACATTTGTAGAATGAAATAGATTGTTGTAAGTAAACACACGTTATAGAAATAAACACACTTGCTTTGGAAATAAACACACAATTGAGAATGCTGAAAAATGATTGCAAGGAAATAAGAATCTAATCTAGAACACCTATAGGAACAAGTATACAACAGATTTCAACTTGAATAATCAAAAGCATTTACAAATTAACATATCTATACTATTTGCTCTGGAAATATAAATACCAATAAAATGAAGATCCTGGTTCTTGGAGGAGTGGGCCCTTGCTCCACCTTGAAACAAGATTTGAAAACTTAATATTCTCTCAAAACAAAAATGGCTATTTTATTGATAAAATGTTCTGCATTACAAATACATATTGTCTCTTTCTATATCTTTGTGTTTGTATCTATGTATATCGATCTATCTCTATATTATATATATATATATCAATATATCTCGCAGGCCTACATATATATACTTCTTCCACAGGTGCATTTATAGCCATAGTTTTCCTACCGATTCAGATGGAACCGAATCGTGCCCAAAATAGATGTTGAATTGGAACATGGCTAGATGTATAAATGTATGATAGTTATCCCTTAGATCTACGAGTATAAAGAATAAAAATCTTCTAATCTTCTCCTGATTGAAAAGATCATTGATTAATAAATCACTAGATGTTGTTGGAATAAATAAATTCTTATCAGTTTCGGAACTTTAGAGAAGTTTTGGAACTAAAGGAAATCATCCCAAATCTAACCGTGAGGGTTCCGGAGCTACATGCAGGAGTTTTGGAACTAAGTTCGAAAGTTCGGAACTAAGTGATAGAGCTCATAACTGCGTAATGGAGTTTTGGAACTAAGTCTGGAAGTTCCAGAACTAAGCCGTATTGAAACCAATGCTTCCAAAAACATGTTGACCGCTTCATACTTTGTTCTTCCAACTGATTATGACCTATTTTATTACAAAACTGAATTTTCAAAGCACTTTGTTAGGAATTACAAAGTTTTTAAACATTAGAACTACAATCAATAAAAGATGGACAATTACATCCTAACTTATATTAGATAAAAAAAAAGTCACAAAATGTAGTCAAACTTGATAAAAAGGAGAGTAAAATAAGATCATTTATTGTACATTAACGAGACATATTTTGGCCTTATCATCTCCCCATACTTACTTGTTTGTAAGTCCTCTTACAAAATTTACTCTTCAAATCTTGGGTTGTGTATTCTGCATTCCAATTGACTGCTTAGGTCAAATGGCTGAAACTAAATATCCCAATGTTTTAGTTCAGAAATACTATACCCTGATCCTGTTTCTACTTTCCTCTTCCATTCCTCAAATTGAGTGGGATCTTGAGGTTCTCATTTTTCCATGGAGACATGGGAGTGAGAAGAAGGGAAGGCCTTGTTCTCATTCCCATCCATATGCCCTTGTGCTTTTCATTGACCTGAGGGATGAGTGTGCACAAGGCTTTAGCTCTTTCTAAGCTCCATATTAAGTTTTTGGGAGATATTACTTCTCTTCTTCTCAATGCAACTGTAAGAAGCTCCCATCTTTTCAAACATCCATCATAAATATCCTCAAAGTTACCCTCCTCATAAGAGGTGAAGGCATCAATACTTTTTTGTAAACTAGCAAGATAATGTGTCTTGAACCGTCTATCAAAGGCATGGGTTCTAAAATGTTTAATGAAAGTAGATGGTTTACCATAATGAGCCCTCATGTAGAGACCAGATGAACTAGATTTCAATAGATGCTCAGAATCCCTTTCCTTCCATGCAATCTGATTTTGAAGAACAGAAACAAATGCATTAAGCTGGATTTCTCCCACATACAAATTGATCATGAAGCCTGTGTTCTTTTCTAGCATAAGATTACAGAGATAGATTTTTCAGAAGAAGATTTTTTCGCACTAATTGGCTGAAGAATAGGTTTTCATGAACTCATATTCATCTTTTATTTCATGTGGAAGGCCACATGCAATTCTTGACAGTTTACCAGTGAATGAATTGTTCCTCTAGAAACACGCTATATGTAGGAGAAGGTCTCCGCATGCAAGCAATTTTTCACTCATTATGCAAACCATTTGTATTTTTACAAGACATTTAAATTTGTCTTCTTCTTCTTTGTAAAAATTTTCTTCCCATTCCTTTCTTGCTTTCTTTTTGTCTTCCATCTTGCTTCTCAAGTCCTCATTGGATGTTTTGATTTCACTGAGTTCCCTACAAGTATCATCCCATAACTTCTTGAGTGGCCAATAAGTTAATTCAGTTTGTGTAGAGATTGTTGACATAACACTCTATCTTCTAGAAATTTGACATTCTTCCTCTTTCTCCATCATCTGTGTTTAACTCTTGTCAATTCCTCAGTCCTATCTGTGAGCTAAGTTAGTTCCCTAATGAGCATTTCTCTTTATTCCAATTTGAGTTTGAGGAAGTTTAACTCCTCATCCTTTTCTCTGATAATGAGTTCTACTCTGGAAAAAATAGAGCATGTCTAACCTATTGTTTCTCTTCTTTCTCTGAAAGTTCTTTGGGGGTTGAGCATTCCTCTTCTACCAAAGGGAATTTCCCTTTTCGTCTCCAAGATGCCAACTCTTCTTCTTCATGTGATAGTGTTGTTGATTCACCCAACTCTTGAAAAACATGTTCCTCAAATATCTCATCTTCTTTTTCCATCTCAGTTTGGCTTGGTCCAGGAGGAGTCATGGCCATGCTGCCCAAAATATCAACAGCTTCTTTTTCCAACTTGTCATGTTCTTTCATCTCCTCTAGAATTTCTCTAGACCTCTTATGAATTCTTCTTCTTTGAGGAGCTTCAATATGTCCAAAAGTGGGTTTCCTCCTAGATCTTCTTCTAATTTTCACTTCTTTCTCTTGCCTAGGTGAACTGTCACTGTCAGAGACAAATATTAGCTCTCTGTAGCTGCAGAGGAAGGAGTTTATTTTAAAGGTACAATAGGTTTTGTAGTTTTAATCCTTCTCCCCACCTATTTCCTTATTTTTCCTCTGTAGGGGAACCAATTTCTAAATTAGTAGTAGGAGAAAAAGGAGTTGGTATTTCCCTCATGATAATATCAGGGTTTTTCTTAAACTTGTTAAGAAATTTCTCCCATATTTCTTCTCCATTTTTCTTTGAAAGAAAATGGTGCTGGCACACCAAATGAACTAACCCATGATGTTGATTGTTCCAAAACCCTAGGAATACCTCTAGAGCCATTGTCTGGATGGAGTAAAAAAGAAACCCTGGAAGGTTTACTATATATTCTGGTTTTGTAGCTCCATATCTAAGATATATGAGCATCTTCAGGACTTCTCTTCCTACCGACCCAAATTGACCATCACAAGTTAAATACTTGACTATCCAAAATGCCACTCTATCAAAGGGTTTGGGAAAGCAGGCCCTTATGAACCCTTTTATGATTTTCTTAGTGTTGTAAATATATTGGGGTTCAGTTTCCCCCTCTTGTAGTAGGGTTTCAACCAGTTATTTTAAGGTCCCTTTGACAAGATTTGGGACATGCACAATTGGCACACCAGATACATTGCTTATTGTATTCATAGAAAAAGGAATTACAATATTTCTAACATTTATTTTGTATTGTTCTAAATTTATAACAAATTCTCTTACCAATTCATCGTTATACTTCTAGAATTTTTCAAGAATTCTAACCACCTTTCTTGTTCAAAGATAACTGACACTTCTTCATCCGAAAGAAGTTGGGTATCATCCTCAGGTTCCGACTTCTTTTTAATCCCCATAGTAAAGAGGGAAATTCAAATTCATTCTCCTTCAAATTATTACTCTTTCAATATTGGCTATAAAAATCTTTGCTTAACTGTGGAATGGATGGTTTTAGCACACTTGTAACTAATGGTTTTATGAAAGAACTATTGTGGTTAGCTACAAAACTTCTACTTCTTCCTTGATGTTTTGCACACTGTAACTAATTCTTCACTTTGTTTATTCTGCACAAATGATAGCTCATTATAAATATTCTACCACTTTTGTTCACTCGACATCATCCTCATGATTATTCACTTTTAATCATAATGTACAATAGATGACTCATCATACCAACTTTGAATCAAATCCAATCACACATGGAAACTTTTAATCTAAAATTTAATAATTTAAAGAGATAATTACCATCCTTGATGATGTAATACCTCTATCATGATGATTCATCATTCCTAAAAGTGAAAAAAAAGAAAAATGGTTAGAAAAGACAATTGGAATTCCAAAGAAGTTCCTTTTATTTTGAATTAGCCATTTATTGATGATTAGGGGATAGTATTTTAGTGTCAAAAGTTCCATAAACTTCCCTAAACCATGTCACAAAATATGAGAGAGTAGTAGATCCTTTAGAGAGATTTCTGAAAACGAATGTAAACAACGAACAACTGAGCTCAAGTTATGTCTAGGGATTTCCTCAAAGTTCACCAACATGGAAGTCAACTTTGTTAACATGTCAACAAGTGGACCAATGGCAAGGTGACATGTGGCAATTGGTGACAAGGAGAAATTGATGGTTTTTTATTTTAAAAAAAATAGTTCCATGGTATAGAGGTCATCTAAAAGCTTTCTCGACGCATTTTAAATGGACCAAATATGAGTTCGTATGCAAAAGATATGCATAGTCAAAAGTTGTTGTCAAATGATGACATGGACAAATGGCATATTATAAATGTGACACTTGGTAGGTTTTTAGTGGATTTAGATTTAAAATAATAATAATAATATTTTATTTAATCCATTCCATGGAATAAGCCTAATCTCATGGGATAAGGAGGATTTTGTGGACAAAAAGCTATTTAAAAGCTTATCCTATCCCTTTCCCACCAAATGTGGGGCCAATGGATAAATTGGGTGACTAAACCTATTTTCCATGAAGGGGATTTGAACCCAAAACCTCATCTAAAATGATAATATGCCTTGGGGCAAACCAAACCACCACCCTCTTGTAAGTGGTATAAGTGAAGCTCACTTGTATTTGTAATGGAAGTGCCAGTCTGTCAAGGAATAAGGATTTTTGGAAAAGTGCAATTTAGGGGCATCTTGCTCACTTGAAATTAGATCTTGAGTTATATATGAAAGTTTCTCAAAATTTTGAGAATATCGCAATGGTGTGATCATTTATCTGATTTGGAGCTTATTTGATAGAGTTATTTTTTTAAAATTCACACGAAGGCATAGAACCAAAGGAGATAATGAACAAGAATGGATCGGGATTCTATCTTGAAGGACATAAGTTTGAGCTCCATTAACATCCTTCAAAGGTAACTTGGAAGGAAACATAGTTTTCAGGTTTTTGATTCATTATTGGTTAATGTAAAGGTTATTGTCAAATTTATTTTTTTTAACATTATTAATGGATTGGTTCACAAAACGAACTTAGGATGTAGGAATTCGAACCTCGTAAACAACTGGGTGTTGTGTTCTACTTTTTGATTTTCAGTTTTTAGATAATTCACTTTGTTTATTCTTTCCAATAATTTAAATTAAAAAAATGAATGTGGATGCAACTATAATCAGAATTGATAAAATTGGAAAAATCAATTAAATCTGAAATCATTATTTTTGGGGCTTCAATCCAACTTTTAAATCAAATAAATCACACACAAACTTAATTTTAACCTTTAATAAGTTAAATACATAATTCTAATCTTGAATGTAATCCCTCCATCATGATGACTCATCATTTAAAATTGATTAAAATTGAAGAATGGTTTGAAACAATTAAAATTGTTAATTTCAAGTTCCTTTTATTTAGATTAACCATTTATTGAGGAGATCAACCACCATTGCTGGTTTTCAATTGATCTTTGAGAGATTTTTTTTGGGGAAGAGAACGCCATTAACTAGTTTTCATTCCTTCCTTTTATTTTTTTCTCTTTTTTGGGAAGAGAACACCATTTACTGGTTTTCATTCTCTTCCATTTATTTTGGATCTATCCATCTGATTATTTGATCATTTTGGAAGAATTGGGTTCTTCCATATGATCAAATTCTTTATCTGCTTCAATCTACCTCAAAAATTCATCCTTAGTAGGAGGCTTCCTATAAATTTTTAGCCTATGTCCATTGACCAAAAGTGTCCTTCTGCTGCCATCAATATGAAGTAACTGAATAGAACCATTATCAAATATCTTCTCAATCTGATAGGGTCCCAACCATCTGGTTCTCAATTTTGCCTTTGAATTGTTGGTATTTGGAATCAAACAGTAATGCCCAGTATCCTACCTTGAATTACCTTCTCTTGATATGTGTGTCATGCCATTGTTTTCTTTGATCTTGGATTATCTCTATCTGTTGAAGTGCTTCCATCCTTAACTCATCTAACTCATTGAGTTGAATAATTCTCTCCTTTTGAGTTGCATCCAACTCAATACCCACTTTAACTGTTATCCTCAATGTCTGTAGTTCAAAATCAATAGGAAACAAGGGATTTTTCCCATAGACTAACTCATATGGTGAAAATCATGTTGTAGTCTTCCAAGTTGTATTATAAGCCCAGAAAGCCTCAAGTAATCTCTTTACCCAATCTCTTCTACCTACTTCAACTGTTTTGGTAAGGATGTTTTCCAATTCTCTATTTGTTACTTCAGTTTGTCCATTTGATTGTGGGTGATAGGGAGATGAATTCCTATGATTGATTTGATAATGCATTGTGAAGGCTTGGATCATATTAGACATGAATTATGGCCCCTGATATGAAACTATACTTCTTGGTGCACCAAACTTTACCATAATTATGTGCCAAAGGAAATCAAAACTACTTCAGTGGCATTTGTTAAAGCCTACACTTCTGCCCACTTTGTCACATAATTAGTACACACAAGAATGTTCTCTTTTCCTTGTGAAGGAGGACTAAAGGGACCAAAAAAATCCAATCCCCATCTTTCAAATGGTTTAATAACTACTTGAGGTTACAGAGGCATTTCATTGGTAAAAGTTAGTTGTCCCATCCTTTGACAGGGATCACACCGCTTGATATATCTCTTCACATATTTGTACAGAGATGGCCAATAATAGCTAGTGCCAAGTATCTTGTGAGCTATTCTTTTTATTGAAAAGTGTCCTCCACTTGGTTCATCATGACATGCCTGAGTATGTCAAAGATTTCATCTTCTCTCACACACTGTGTAAAACCAAATTAGGACCACATTTAAACAACATTCCATTTAACCATTTAAATTGTGCACTGGTTTTGATCAACTTCTTCATTTGTTTCTTAGTGAAAGAAGGAGGAAACTTCCTGTTACAAGATAATTTTCCATATCAACAAACCATGGTGTATCAGCTGAAATAGAAAATAATTGTTCATTTGGAAAGTTGTCCTTAATTGGATCTTTCTCCCCATATAGTGGTTAGTCTTGACAAGAAATCAACTACCACATTAGATTTTCCTGGATTGTCCATAATGGTAATATCAAATTTCTGTAAAAGTAATAACCATCTAATTATCCTACCTCCAACCACTGGTTTGTTCATTAAATATTTAATTGCTGAGTGATCTGTATGTACAAATATTTTGTACCTGTAATATAATGTCTAAACTTATTAATTGCATAAATCACAACAAGAAATTCTTTTCGCTTGGGTGTAATTTCTTTCAGTGGGAGTAAGATTTTTACTGAGGTAATAAATAGCATACATTTTCCCTTCTTCATCTTTCTATCCCAAAAATGCACCAATGGAGTTATTTGAGGCATCTGTTTGGATGTGAAAAGGTTTTTCCCAATTAGGTCCTCTCAATATTGGGGCAGTGATTAATTTTTCTTTAATTTCATCAAAATCATGCTGAAATATTTCATCCCAAAGAAATTCACAGTCCTTGGTAAGAAAATTAAACATGGGGGCAGTAATTTTACTAAAATCCTTGATAAAGTGCCTATAATATCCAACATGCCCTAAAAATGACTTGATATATGTGGGGGTTTGAGGAATAGGTAAGTCTGAAATAATTCTGATTTTGTTTTGGTCAACCTAAATTCCTCTTTTTGAAATGTGGTGTCCTAATACAATCCCCTCATCAACCATCATCAAACACTTCTCATGACTAAGAGACAGATGGTGTTGCTCACATCTTGTTAATACTCTGTCTAAATTCCTCAAAGCATCATCAAATGTGTCTCCATGCATAGTGAAGTCATCCATGTATACCTCTACATAGTCATTTGTTAGGTTTGCAAAAATTGCTAATACAGCTCTTTGGAAGGTTGTTGGAGCATTACATAATCCAAATGGTAATACCTGTAGGAAAAGGTACCCCATGGACATGTAAAGGTATTTTTTCCTAATCCTCAACAGTAAATCTGATTTGATTATATCCACTAAAGCCATCCAGGAAGGAAAAGTACTGCTTACCTACAAGGTTGTCTAGGACTTGATCTATGAATGGTAAGGGAAAATAATCTCTTAGTGTGGCTTTGTTCAATTCCCTATAGTCAACACAAATTCTCCATTTTCCATTCTTTTTAGGAACAATTACAAGAGGAGACACCCACTGACTATCTGAGATAGGGTAGATAAAACCTACTTGTAATAGTTTTTCAATTTCTTGCTTGACTATATCTCTTAAGGCTAGATTAATCCTTCTCTAAGGTTTCCTAACTGGTCTAATGTTTTCAGTATAGATGTGATGAGTGAAAATAATTGTATGTATTCCTTTCATATCTTTGTAGTCCCAAGAAAAATCTCTAGTATGATTTTTATAACATCAAACAATTTAGCTTCTTCATCATTCTTCAACCAATTGTTAATGTTCAAAATTTTACGGTTGAATCTCAACATGTTTGGTTCCAATGTGTGATGAACTAATTTGTTGAAAGGGTTCCATTAAGGTATTTAGTGGACATGCATGTGGCAATAACATATGATATGTAGCAACATATCCAAAAGTTCCTTGAGACAAATACTGGAAAAGGACAGTAGGAAGAGTTATGATACTTATCTTGTTGTAGGTCGAACTCCTCGTCACTACTACTTTCTAGAAATTCTTCACCATTTCCTAATATATTTGAAACTGAAGCTACTAATTCTTCCTCTCCCCAAGATAAATCTTGTTCCTCTAGAGTGAAATTATTTACAGCTAGAGGGAATTACTATTGGTGTGCTTCGTAACTAAATCTGATGATTCCAGAACAAATTCTATAGGTTCGGAACTAAGTTCGTAGGTTCCGGAACTATTCCCAATTGCTCCAAGGAAAATTGGTGTTCATTCAATGGTTGATTAATCATATCTTCTACCTCACGTACATGATCCTGCAACATGATCATGGCCAAAGAAGATAGGTTTTTCTTATTAGTATCAGGAGCATCAACCCACAATTATTCTTGATTATCAATAGAAGGTCATGTAGAAGGATATAAGGAAATTTTCTTAGAATTATTACCATTTGAGATAGTCATATCACTTGATCTACAATCAATTAAGGAAGCAACTGTAGCTAACCATGGTCTACCCAAAATAATGGGATAACCAAGTGTTTTACCTTTTGGTTGCAATATAAGGAAATCAACTGGATATTCCCATGACTCCACCATAACCACCACATCTTTAATAACTCCTTCTGGTTTTGCTACAGACTAATCGCCATCTGCAATATGGTGTTAGTAGGTTGTATACATGTTAATGGTAATGTTTTCAAAGTTTCCACTGTCATCACATTTATAGCCACTCCCAAATCAACCAAAACATTACGTATATCTTTATTCCTATAGAGACGAAATAACAGGACTTCTATGATCTCCTTATTTGGGAAGCAAAAGTTTTCTTGTTAATAAATTAGCAAGTTTCCCATCTACCTTAATAGTCCTAGGGAACTTTTTATTCCTTCAAGGTATTTTTAAACATAGCATTTTTATTAATTTTTTCAATTCTAGAATGTCCTTAATTGCTTGTAATAATGATATTTCAATATTCAATTTCCTTAGTTCTTGTACCGACTCAGATTCCTTAGTCTCTATGGCTTCTTTAAATCTCTCTGGAAATGGAGTCTCGATAGAGTTGTTTTCTGGTTCCTTATCTTTTTATTTTACATCATTCTTGGGAGAAACCGTACTAGGGGTTTTTTTTCTTCTATCATCTCAGTGATTATAACATGTGGACAACTAATTATTTTTCCATGTCTAGTTTGAATATCCTTACAATCCGTGGCATTCAGATCAACTCATTTTTTTGGTTCTGTTATGTAGACATGAGTTGTTTGTTTGTTTCTTGGGTTTTCTACTAGCTGAGATGGTATTTGGGTTTGGACCACATTTTCAGTTTGTGAATTTTGTGTTGGGGAACCCATTATGGCTTGTTGATTCTGATTTGGATATGTTTTCCCTTACACATAATTATTAGGGCTCCACCTAGGTTATGACCAAACATAAGGGTTTCCTTGACCAGACCATGGTTGTTGGTGTCCTTAGGTATACCAAGCTTGACCTGCCCAATCCTAAGGATTCCATGTTGGTTAAGGGACCTAATATGGTTTCCCCAACTTTGTGGTAATGTATGAGCTTCCCATGGCATTATCTAGGGGTTAGGAACTGACATGGGCATGAAATGACCTAGGCTAGGTTGTCTCTAGAAAAAAATTACTTCTTCTGATGTGGATGGAATTTTTTGTTTAAGATGATTCTTTATGAGTGGAAGAAGAGAACACACATTAATATCATGGTCCCTAGATTCACAGATAAGACATATTTCTATTTTATCCGGGGACAATCTCTTATTGCATGCTTCTTCCTACATCTAGGATAATACATAGCTAATGGTTCAGTTTTAGCATTTTATTTAGCTTGCAATCCATCCATGGTGGAGGTTAATTGAACTAAAATGTCTGTTTTAAAGTTTTCCAATTCATCCATCAATTTTTTCATATTTGGGTTCAAAATTTTTAATTGTTTTTCCTTTTCTAGGTCCACCCCTTGTTTGTGAATAGGTTCTACAAATGTATTTAATATCATTCATTCTTAATTGATCAATGTTTCTACCTCCTATAAAATCAAGGGCCTCCTAGATTCATCATCCAGAACCTTTAAGAAAAATGGTTTTTCTTAACTCTTCTTGTAGTACAAATCCACATATTTTACTCACAAAGAGGAATCTGTCTAAATAATCTTCCATATTCTCATCCTCCTCCTTGATTTTGAAAAATTCTTCCTTCCTATTCCTCCCTCTATAGTAATCTTGATACTTGTCTAGGAAGGCAACTTCCATTTGTGCCCAAGTGGTAATAGAATTAGATGTTAATCCCATAAACCACCTCATTGTTGCATCCTTCAGGGTAGATGGAAACAACTTGAGTTTCTGATTATCTGTTTTGTAATCATAAGTTTGACACAATAATTTAAATTCAAACAAAAATTGGTCAAGATCTTCATATGACATCCCTCTAAACGTGGGTAAATGTGCAGGTGAAATATTTTTCATAGGTGTATCATCATCATCCAATTGAATTGGATAAGTAAAGGTCCTATCATGTTCTCTTTCACTTCGTGCCATTTCTACAAGATCTTCTAGATTTTTGTCTCAATCAATAAGGTATGTGATCTGTTTTGGGGAAGGTGAAAATTCAGGAGTAGGAGGTTGACTACTTAATTGTGAATCAAAAATTTCTCTAAATGGGTCTTGGGATATAATATTATTTCTAAAGGTTCTACTTCATTTTGGTGATTGATTTAAGAATTCCAAAGGTGGTAAATTCTACTTCTTGTCTAACGTGGGACAATGGTGCTTCTAATTCTTGGGTCAACTTCCTTATTTGATCAAGAAGATGATGATGATTCTTGTTCAGATATTTTTGGAGGAATCGACCCTTGGAGTCTCTTGGTCTACTCATAAATTTTATGATGATGTAGGGAAGATTCTTCAATTACTAGATATATGATTGTTGCTCTTGTTGACACTAATTAGAAAATTATAACTAGTGTTCTCCCTGGAAATGATGCCAAAAATGTTGGGTGTTGTTATTCCCTTCATTTAATCAGCTTTTAGTTGATGTCATATTCAAACCAGAGGTGTGTTTGAAGCTATATGCAACAAGAAGAATCCTAGTGATCTAGTAATTGACTGTAGGTATTTTGTTTTCTTTTTATATTTTCTGGGGGATTTTCTCAATGTCTTGAGGACTTCTTGGCCAAAACCTTATTGAAATCAAACTATGAAAACTTGCAGGAAGTAAACACTCTCTGCAGAATAAATTACTGGAAATAAACAAAAAATTATAGAATGAAATAGATTGTTGTAAGTAAACACACGGTACAAAAATACACACACTTGATTTTGAAATAAACACACAATTGAGAATGCTGAAAAATTATTGCAAGGAAATAAGAGTCTAATCTAGAACAACTTCAGGAACAAGTACATGAAAAATTTCAACTTGAATAATCAAAAGCATTTATAGAATTATTAGATCTATACTATTTTCTCTGGAAATATAAATACCAATAAAAATAAGATCCTAGTTCTTGGAGGAGTGGGCCCTTGCTCCACCTTGAAACAAGATTTGACAACTTAATATTGTCTCAAAACAAAAATGGATATTTTATTGATAAAATGTTCTACATTACAAAGATGTATCTGTCTCTTTCTATAACTTTGTGTTTGTATCTATGTATATCGATCTATCTCTATATTATATATATATATATCAATCTATCTACAGGTCTACATATATATACTTCTTCCACAGGTGCATTTACGACCATAACTATCCTACCGATTCAGATGGAACCGAATCGTGCCCAAAATAGATGTTGAATTGGAACACGGTTGGACATACAACTGTATGATAGTTATCCTTGGATCTGCGAGTATGAAGAATCGTAAAGATTCTAATCTTCTCTTGATTGAAAGGATCATTAATTTCTAAATCACCGGAAGTTGTTAGAATAAATGAATTCTCATCGGTTCCAGAACTTTAGAGAAGTTCTAGAACTAAAGGAAATCCTCCCAAATCTAACTGCGAGGGTTCCAGAGCTACATGCAAGAGTTCCAGAACTAAGTCCTAGAGTTTCTAAACTATGTCTGAAAGTTCTAGAACTAAGTGATAGCACTATAGAATCGTAATGCGCATCTTGGAGTTTCGGAACTAAGCCGTATTGAAACCAATGCTTCCAAAAACATGTTGAACGCTTCATACTTTGTTATTCCGAGTGATTGTGACTTTTTTATTACAAAACTAAATTTCCAAAGCACTTTGTTAGGAATTACAGAGCTTTTAAACATTATAACTACAATCAACAAAAGATGGAAAATTACATCCTAACTTATATTAGATCAAAAAAAGTCACAAAATGCAGTCAAACTTGATAAAAAGGAGAGTAAAATAAGATCATTTATTGTAAATTAATGAGACATATTTTGGCCTTATCATACATTGATGTGATGTGCGTGCTCGGTATTCGGAGATGGCGTAACAAATTGGTGACGAGATTTTAAAGAAGAGGCTGAATTTGGAGGATAAATTCAAACTAAAATTTCCATCTGCGTTATATTATTTACACACATTAGTTCATATGGTATTGGATGAGGGACCCATGCACATGAAAAAACCAAAGGACGTTGCAACACAAGCAGAGAAGACTAAGGCAACAGTAACACATAATATTATTAGCTATCAATCTTTACTGCAGACCTTAAAGGATGAATTGAAAAAGGTAGATTTAGAATTGAATATGTGTGTAACCCCGATGTAATAATAAAGACAAGAAATATGGTAGAGGAGGATGAGGTCCTCAAAGTAGTAAATAATGAGACACTTGGGTGAGAGAGGAGAGGCTCAATTTTATAGCAGAGAAGCGTGATGAACTTGTAGTGGCCCAAGACCCTCACAAGGAGAAGATCAAGGACATTGGAAAATTGATAGCATGAAAGTTGGATGTCATGGATAGGATGGTCTCAAGCTTGGATAATGTTCTCATAGTATTGCAAAATGAAGGTGAGAACATGAATCTTGATGAAATGGAAGTAGTACTTGTAGACATTCTAGACAAAACAAATAAGGCACTCAACAATTAGAATAACTTAGAGGTGGAGATTAAAATTGAATATCCAGAGTTAATTTTACCTACAGAAGGATAGAGCACCCAATTATTCCTTCATTATTTTTGTGTAGATATTATTTCATTCTTTATTATTTATTCATGGAGAGATGGATCAGGATTACCCATTGCGAGGATGAAAATGAAATTAGTGTGGGGTAATGTTGGGCATGATGAATTACAACCTAAGTACTAGAGGCGCATAAGGATTAGTTCCATAGGTGCACACAAAATTGTAGGGAAATAGGGCACGCCCAAGAAAGCATAAAGTCATGACTCGGGCGTTTTCTAGTATAAGACTAAATATAGATGTGGAGTGTGGAGCACATTTTGTAGAAGACTTGGAAAACACACAAAGGCTATTTTGGATAAGTGGAAGATCAATTGACATGCATAATTTTAGATCTAACAATAGGTTTATACTACGCTTATATTATTAGATAATCTATTATTAGCAAGCCTGCATGCTTTTGTATTTATCATGTAAGGATGAATGACTATTCTTAACATGTAGTCTATTTTGAGGGTGCTTAGTGGTGAAGGGAAAGTCCCCATTACCTATAAATATGTATTGATTTGCACAGTTTAGGGATCCATGTTTTAGTAGAGTTATGCTACGGGTTTATGAGCACACATAACTTATGGTGACTATGCTATGTATGTATAAAGCTTATGTGTTTTCCAACAATTAATATAATGGATCATTGTGTCCGGATATTGATTATTGACATATCTCGTGACTATTTCATGCATGGTAAACTTAATCTTGCATATGGTTAAGATCTAGATCTAGATTATGTTATACTTTATTCTTGAATGGATATTATGGATATGGAATATTTGTATGATCATGATAACGTCTTGACAATTTTTTCATAAAAGAGGGACTCGATACCTGCGCACTTTATATGAGCACTCGGGTTTTTCCTGGGTGATGTGTCAATGCACCTTGGGCTATTGATGAAAAAACAAGACTAGAACAACATAATGTGAGATGAAAAACCGTGATGGGGAGCACTAAGACATATTGATGATTTCAATTTTGAGTGATTGGAGATTTCAATATTGTTATTGATGGAGATTTTTGGGGCAAAGCGGTGATTAGTTCCCAAGCCAATTTTGTGTGTATGAAAAACTAAGGATTTTTACGTCCCGCCTATAGAGGGAGAGTGTAAGGAGAGAGGTCTAGTTTTACCCTCCAAATTTAACTACATCCTCAAAAGGTCTAGCCATTACAAATGGAAACACACCAATTTTGTTCATTTCAATACTTTTAAATCAAATGTGAATAACCCATATAGAATTAGTATAGGAAAGGAAATGATGTTTCATTACCCCACTCCAAGGGTGAAGTAATATGTGTGAGATGGATTCCATGTTAGGTCATCTAGAAGTGATAGAAAATGTAGAGATAACTTCCCATGTTAGGTCATTTGGGAAAGTGGTGATATAACTCCCAAGTTAGGTCATTTGGGAGAAGTGCGCTATGTTTGTGTGGATTAATTAATGTAAATAGAAGATTTTATTTTTAGATTTGACTGTGTTTGATTGATTACTCATGGATATATTTTACACTTTCCCCCTAGATTAGGTAATTAGGGGAATTGAGTGAAATGTTGCATGATGTATGAGAATATTTTTGATAATGATGAATTAGAAATTTAAAATGATCATGTAACAAAGTGTGAGGGGGATTATAGGATGATCTCAATTTTATGTCCCCCCTTTTTCAGAAAGGGAGAATGATGATGAGAATGAAAATTGAGCTGAAAGTAAAGTGTGTTAATGTAATTGTGATCGAAGCGCAATATAGTAGATGTCATAAAATTAAGTGTCTAATGAGTTGAATCTATGTCAAGTGTAACTATAGTATTTATGGAATGTGTATGATATGATAATAGGTGGAGTTATTTATTATATTACTTTATTATGAATCTTTTGTTAAGTATTTTTCCCTAGACTCTAGATGCCCTTAGTTGATCAAAGCTAGTAATGACTAAGTATGAAATGCTCGTGGTGATCTCCACATGTCTCATAGGCACATCCCCAACTTCTAACATTCAAGTAGGTTCTCAAATTCACGCAGACACTCCACGTGTATGTCCGATACATGTTTGATATAACCCAAAAGGAAGGGGGACCCTAAGTAAGTGTGAGTCCTCCATGTGGCCCAAATGAGGAGTCTAATCAGATAGGGACTCAGTGGAAATACCAAGAAGAGAGTAGGTGCACATATTTCTATAAAAGGATGAAATATTTATTCCAAAACCATGAAGGTCAAATATCCAAATTAATAGGGAAGACAATGGCAATGTTACATTTAAAATACTAGGGGTAGGAGCCAAAAGGATAAGTGCAAGGCCTTATCAGAATTGAAGGAAAAGGGTGGTAGCTGAAGTGATAGAGGAAAAAATGTTTCCTATAAAGGGAGGTGAGATAGAAAGAAGAAAAAAAGGAGAGAAAAAGAAAAGGAATTATGAGCCAAAGAAGAGGGAGGAGAAAAAGTGGAGAGTTCTATATGTTTTATCTAGCCTTAGCAAGCCTCTATCATAAAAGAGAAGTATAATCTATGCTTTTATGGGCCTTATGTACCATTTCTCTATATGAATAAAGAGTTCTTATTCTATGCAAATTGGATTTTCATATGTTCTGAACTTTCATTTCTTTTATGAAAGGTAGTTATAAATGAGTCAAGAAATTCATCATGCTTGATGCCCTTAGAATTTCTTTGTTTCATTTATTATTATTTGTTTCAGTTCCTCAGATTTTTATGTTATCAGAGTAGTAGATCGTGCTGTTTAGCCCTTCAACTATTCTTGATAAATATCTCAGATATTCTTTCATTTCTTTTTAGAATTTGGCGCATCGCCTATTTATTTCAGTCATTTACACATTTACATGCTTTTTCTAAGCCTATTCCTAAAACTAGAGAAGATACAACTTCTTTAAAAACTGGAGGTCACCTTAGAGCACACGTCTCACTAATCTAAGGTTTCTATGACTGATTCATTTGTAAAGAAATTTGTCAACAATTATGAATAGAATTATGTAAACAAAACAAGAATCGAGTAGCAAAGCTCAAGATACAGTTGAAATCATGTGATGTGTATTAGTTAGGAGAATGGGTGGACATAGTGACTATAATGAGATAGCTAATTGCATTTACCATAAATAGTAGTATGAAAAAGTGAATAAGTATTTCATTTGATCATTGTATGAGTGTGAATTTATGCTCGATTGTATGAGGATTCCACAAGTGAGAGCATCACAATTGAGTCAATTTGAGATGGTTGTGGTAGCTATGGCATCACCTATGACAACCGAGTTGGTAAGTGTGATTGCTTTCAAAAATTGTGTTAATTTTAGCTATTTTTCATGAATTTTTACAAATTTTTGTTTTTAATTTTCTTAGCATTTTTTACTCGGAAAAAGTGGTAAAGGCGCTAATGAGCTCTAAGACACTAGCACCTAGGAATGGGTGCTAGTGACACGTTCCAGGAACCCGAGACCTACTTCTAGGTACTAAAGAACCCGGAAGGGTAGGGTTGAGACCAAAGTGTTGTAAATGTGAAAATTTATGCTTCTTGATGTTTTTGGTTGGTGTTTTTTCATGTATATGATGTACTTGATGTCATGTTTGTTTTTGTTTTGAGTCGTGTAAATAGATATTCATTCGCCGAGTTCGTGGTGGTCGTCACTTGAGTACATTACTAGGGCTAGGGTTGTCAGATGATGAGTGGGATGTCCTAGATCATTTCAGCTTACAAAATATAGTGAGGATGGGGGATGTTCCCCCATAATATGCATATGATCACAAGTTTGTGCAAGAGATGGTGTGTAGATAGTTACACAGTTTGGTTTCCTCTTTGGAGAGATGATAATCGCTCTCGGAGGATGTATATCACATATCAAAATTTCCTATTGTTGGTGAGAGGGTTGAAGTGATGGTTGTAGACGATGCACAAATATAGATGAGGGTCGATAGGTGGTACTTTACAGGGACTTGATTATATACTGAGGTCCATATTAGTCTTGATGCTATACTGAGGTCAAGGGTTCCTCAATTACGGAATTTTATAGAAGTTTTGATTACTTCTTTAGTTGCAGTCAAGGGAGGTGGTGTAGGAATATTGTATAAGATTAATGATATTTTTCATCATATAGACTAGGATGGGATGAGATATGCATGTGCACGATGTGTATTATCTCATTTGTACAGGGACCTATATAGATTTACAAAGGAGGATCATAGGAGTGGACTAGGTGCTACCACATTGTTACATGGGTGGGATTAAAAACATATTGTGGTATTGAGGCCACTTGGTGGGCTTCACATGGAGTAGGTGTGGCCGAGATATATTTTCTACGAGATGGGTAGGTGTGCGGAATATGAGGATGAATACTGATACTTATAGATCGATGTTGGATCATATGGGGCTAGGGGAAATTATTTGGAGGCCATACCGAGACTAAGAAGGATGGACGGAGGATGAAATGGAGCTTCGATGTATACGACATCGTGTGTGGTTAAAGGAAAAGTTTCAGGGGTAGTTGAACTATTTCGGGTAGAGCGTGTATCATGAAATTTTGGCATGGCTCAGGATGTGCCCCCAAAGAATTATATATGAGTGAGAGCTATGAGGGCACCGAGGAGGTTTGGAGTGAGACTGGGGCTAGTAGGGGAACAAATAGTACCCCTTAGGCCGGAGGAGTTAGATGCGGCCATATGACCAATACAAGTGGATGACGTGGGATGTAAAAAGGAGTATAATGCATGGTGGGAAATGCACTAATGGGTGCCATTATACCCAATAGTTGTAGATGCGGTGAAAGCACCACCTTTGGTAGGAGGAGAGGGGTAGGTACCTACCTATGGTGGGGATGTTGATCTTTGTGGCACTAGTGATAGTGGAGTATGAATATTTTTATATTATTATTTGTATATTATTACTTTGAATTGTTTTGAGTTCATCGTCTTGTGCATATGAACCGATGTGATGTTTTTGTATTGTTGTAAGGGATGTTTATTCATCGTTGATTGTAGACACTTCAATTTAAACGTTGATGTGGAATGTTCCCACCGATGTGCTCATTCAAGGCGGGATGCTAGAGTGGGTGGATTCCATTCTTTGGTTAGCATGCTCATCTATTTGATCTAGTGGTGATGTCAGTGACTACTTATACCATTCTATTGAGTGAGAGGGATGAGGAACAAGAGGAGACACAACAAGCTAGAGAGGATATGGGTGGATATCCCCTAGCACATGGTGTATTTATGAGGTTTGTTGAGCTACAAGGTTGTTTTATGGAGCATTCGATTAAGATGACTTTATTACCTAGGCAAGAGAGAGATATAGGGGCCGTGAATAACATCATAGATTGAGTGATGAAGCTTCTAGTTCTAGAGCTCCCATAGTTTTATATAGTGATAGTGATGATGATGTATGATATGTATTGATGTAGTAATGTATGAGTGTTTTCCCCTAGTGTTTACATTTTTGTAACTATGATTTTGATATATATATATATATATATATATATATATATATATATATATATCTGTGGATGATTGGCATATTTGTGTTGTATTGATGTGTGCTATTATGATTGATGTTCATATGTGGATATGTGATGTTTGATTTGAGTAGCATAAATGACTATATGATATATATGCGATGATTAATGTTATGATAATTTGATTATATGTATGATTGAGGCTATATAGTATCTAATGAGAATATATGTATATGATTTATTGCATGATAGATAAAATGAATGAATCATGAGATGATGTGAAAAATATTTATAACATTGTATGATATTGTATGTAAGAGGAAGAGGGAGGGAAAAGAGTGATCCCCCTAGTGTGTGCATGGTAAGATGAGGTTCATTTGTAGAAGAACCTCGTGAGGCACATATGAACTATAAAACATGAGTGCATCATCAAGAAGTGATATAGTAGTGTACACTAGATAGATATATCTATATAATGTGTAGCACAAAGATGTAATGAGGTTCTTATTATAACACATCCCTAAAAAATGATGTAAGAACCATAAGAACATGAGTGCGTCATCGGGGGTAAGGTGAGAAAATCACCTACCAAAGACCAAGTGGGTATGGAGTGGTGGAAGCATGTGGAGTGTAAGAAACATGAGTGTATGAATCAAACTAAATTCCAGATGAGATGGTTTCAATGATGGGGGATATAGCAGTGGGAAGAACAAATTCCAATGAATTAGGAAACCAATGTGTAGTAGGATGAGCTAGTACAATGGTGGATGGATGAGGTGGATAGTGCGCATGAATAATAACATGTGGTGGAAGATGAATAATGACCTCGGGAGTAGGTGTAGGAGATAAGTGAATTAAACTAGATGCATGCTTGTGTGGAATTGGATACATACATCGTGTTGTGGAAAAATTACAACACCCCTGATTTCTTGTGATTTTTGTGAGAGGAAATCAGTGTAATTTATCAAACATGGGATTATCCTGAAGTGTGGGACCTTGCAAGTAGGATAAACCTCCAGAAAAAGATGGTTATTCTCCGTAAACTAGTTACAAAACTAACTCGAAAATGTAGAAAATGACTAATCTAATCCTACCCTAATGCTTTCCAAGGATATAGGTATATATAAATATTGCATGAAATAAAACAAATTATACATTAAAGGAGGGGTAATACACCAAGAAGAGGGGTGTTGAACAATTCTTCCTACATGAGAATGAAAACAAGAAAAATGAAGAGGGTGGTCAAGCACCACAGATCATAACACATGCAACAAACCCACTTCCATTAAGCACAATAAAATCTAGACTGGAATACATAAGGGAAAGTAAAATATACCCATGACATGAATAAAGGTAAGTTAAAACAACAAAACCAGACTAGGATAGATAACAATCACAAATATTATTTTATTTCTCCAATTAATTTTACAAAAAAATCATTATATGGACAAGAGGCATGATTTTTATTACGAAGCTCAAAAATGGAGGCTTTAATTCCACAAATCACTCACAGGTGAGAGAGAAGGGAGGGCAGATACAAGAATGCCCAACATTGTAAAATTCCCCCTTTCTATGATATAGAAGAATGAGATGAGAGAGAAGGATAAAATCTCAAATCCATGCTTCAACCACCTTCAAAAATCATCATTGCACCTGTCATAGGGATGGGGTTGCTTTCATAGCCCATGATTGCTTGTACTTTTCATCATTTAAGAAGAAATGGCACCCATACTTGCATTTACTCAAAATATACACCTAGGTATGGCCTCTATGAACCCGTAGATTCATCAAATTTTTTTGTCACCTATCTCATAAATTTTTCATTTTTAATCATTTCATGCTATGGGTCTTGAAATAATATTTCCAATGACTATAATTTTGTCAAAATCTAATAAATCGGTCACAAGTTATGAAGGTTTGAGTAAATGGCACTCCTTGGCTTAACCTCAACCCCACCTACCAACTCGCCACCTCGGGCAGCTCGCCCTTCCACTTGGGTCGAGTTCTTCTTTGCATTACACAATGAGTAGCCAAGTTACAACGTGTTCTTTCTATTCAAACCTCCACTTCCACATTAACTCCCGGCTCAATCATCGAGTCGTTTAAATGTTAGGGTGGGTTTTTTGTTTGTCACTATCCCATTATAGAAATCCATTATATTAGACTCATTCACTTCCTTGAGTGCCACCGTTTCGACACAATTGGTGAAATAGTTTGTTGCCATTAGAATCCACTTGTGGCTAGGATCGAGTTTAGGCCGATGATGCCAACAAAGTCCAACCACCACTACATAAATGGCTGATCAAATGTGATTAGATGAAGTGGCAACACTCCGCTACTCTCTCCTTACCTATAAAGAAGGCACATTTTTTTACATTTCTTGATCCAAGTGTAGCAGTCACTAAACACTGTAGGATAATAATAACCAACCTTCATGATGTTGAGAGATGTTGCTCGCGGTGCAAAATGACCTCTAGCTCTCCATCATGGAACTCATGTAGCACCTTTTCAATCTAATTTTCTCCAATGCGCATCAAAAGGACTCCATTCACGTGTCTTTTGAACAAAACACCATCAATGAGTAAATATGGAATGTCTTGGAGTCTAAACTATATTCTCTTTGTCTTGATCATCTCTCAAGGAAATAGACCTATTTGTAAGAAATGCATCACGTCCTAAGTCCTACATGGAGTTGGAACACTTCCCTTTTGTTGATTCCGATAGTTCGTAACACTAAAACAATTTCTTCTTCACCACTTGTTTCAAAGACACCGGTTTGAAGATGGCTGTTCACATAGTCCTTTGCCATGATTGTTCAACAACAAATCCTTGACCCCCGCACGAGACACTCACAATCGTATCCCTGTTGTTTGAAACTAAGTGCTTGAACTTATTCAAACTTCAGATGACAACAATGACCTATTTTTCAATAAAAGAATACCTCATTTCATAGTCTTCTAAGCTTTGATGAAAAAGGAAACCAATTGCTCAGATCCTTCCTTATTCTCGTTGCAATAAAATTGCAGAAATTATGTCTAAACCACCAAAGGCATAGAGCATGAAGTCCTTGGAAAAGTACAGATTGATGATATTCGGGGCTTGGGATATTACATGTTTGATAGATTTAAAACTCCCTTTACCCTCTATCATCCATTTGAATCTCATACTATTCTTTAGCATTATAGTCGGTGGCTTTACGAGAGTGGAAAAATATGGTATAAACCTATGAACAAAATTAATCCTCCCAAGAAACTTTGGAGAGTCTTCTTATGGCTTGATAGTGGAAATGTTTGAATAGCCTCTTCCTTTTTGGATCGATTGTTAATCCTTCCTTAGACACTATGTGGATGATAATTTTCCCGATGAGTTAGGAATATGCACTTCTTCAGATTTAGAGACACTCTGAATCTTCTACATCTTTGGAACACTTTATTGAAGTGAAAAAGGTTACTTGCTGCATTCTTGGAAAATATAATTATGGCATCTAAGTATAAATGAACTATCTTGTTTAACATCCCCTTGAATGCAATGTCCATAGCCCTCTGGAATGTGTCTCCCTCATTCAAAAATCTGAATGACATCTTCCTATAAGCATAAGTACCCCATTTTGTGGTGAAGGATATTTTGAATGATACTCTTATTTCACCATAATTTGATTATATCCCGAGTAGCCATCTAGGAGAGAGAATTTTTTTGAACCAACTACCACATGCATTATTTTCTCCATAGAAGGTAACGGGTAGTTGTCTTTGAGGGAATCCTGTTCAAGTTGTGAGAGTCTACACACAACCTGATTTCTCCGTTTCTCTTCCCGACCAACACCAATTTTGTAACCTAGGTTGAGTTCTTGATTGGAAAGATGATGTTTTCCTCAATGAGCTTGTTCAGTTCTTTCTTCATGAGAGGCTCAATATGAGGGTTGATTGGTCTTTGCTTCTACCTAATAGGCTTAGCTTCTAGATCTAGTTCAATAGTATGCTATGATAAATTTGGATTAAATCCTTTTACATCCTCATAGCTCCAAGAAAAGACATATGGGAATTCTTGGAAAAGTTGTATGAAATCATATTTTTCTTTATCAGTAATCACTTTGTCAATCTTTATTACCTTACCCTCTCCAACCGAAATGGGCTCCGAAACCTTTCCTCCGGCCCGAATGTTTTCCTTCTCCTTCTAAAATTGATCATTAGGATTGAAGATTGATTCCAATGTCACCAAGACTTTCAGAAGCTTATTTGTCCTCAATTAAGCCACTTGATCCCCATACCGTTGTTCTAATTTATCGTAGTTCTTGGCAAAGAATTCAGCTTCTTCCTATAGGAAATTGATGATTTGTTGATCATTTTCAAGACCTTACCAACTTGTGTTGTTATCCGGAACAATCGGCTCACAAACTACCATGATATGGGGCTGTGTTTTATCCATTTTAATACTATCAACCAAATCAAATGTTTTCCCAATCTTTGTAAGCCTATCCGCAACCTCGTTCTTCTTCCTTGGTATGGAATGGATGTTGAATACCTCAAGTCCTTGATGAGATCCCATACCCTATTCTTGTAACTTTTAAGAGATCATTTTAGCAATGTTTTTCCCCTTAAATTGAGTCATAATTAGCTCACTATCTTTGGATACTTGTAAGTTCTTAATGCCATTTTTACTTTCCCAATGCAATCCATAAATAAAAGTCTCATACTCACCGTGTTGTTAGAACATGTGAACCGAAAGCGTAAAACCGAGTGGTATTTGAATTTTTATGGTGATACCAATATTACACCTCCTTCAGTACCTTGCTTGCTCCTTGAGCCATCAAAAAATAATTGTTATACTTTTTGTCATCCTTGTCATCCGACTTGGTGATGCTTAGGAGAAGTTGGTTTTCTTCATGTAATCAATAAATTCCTAACTCATCTTCCTCCATCTCTTTGTAAGGATCGAAATCATGCCTCTTTTAAGCCCATTCATCCAATGTTAAATTAGGAATGCCCTCAAATTTAGTATCTGCTTCTTGAATGCTTGGATAATATTCTTGGTCAAAGGTGAGTAATTGGCATTGATTGTACTTGGCACATGAATGTGAAAATTGTAAATTGGCTCTAACCTGATTGTATCCTTAGCTTCATATCTTGTTCTGAAGAGCATGTGTGACCAATTTGTAGATAGGTACCTACTAATTTTGGGCATGGAATCCTTGAAATACACAAAACAAGAAACAGTGGCAAGTAAATCACTTATACATCCTATAAAATTGTGACATTTAGACATGCATGAAGTGTAATGATTAATCATTTGATGACTCCTACCATTCCCACTATTTTCCCATCTAATTACACCACTCCTTTTAATACCGGATCATATTTTAGACCCAATTGATCTGCTATTTGCTTTGGCATTACTGAGCTACTTTCCCTTAAAATGATCATGTAATTGTGCACTAACTTATCCCCTTTAATTAGAGACATATAGAATGATGGAGGATTCACATTCTTACTTGGTTGAATTCCTTCTTGTTGCACAACTCTAGTGAGATTTTTCTCCCGATTCTTGGATGTCTCATTTGAAGTGAACCAATTTTCCATGGTTGTTTGCAACAAATCTTGCTACCCTAGAATTGCTAGTGATTCCCATAAGGAAATACTGACATTTGACTTATTGATTTGATCACTAACGTTGAAGGGAGATAGATTGTTCTTCTACTACCCCTTACTTGATAAAATAATTTATAGAACTTGAGTTGGTACATGAGCTGCTACAACTGGTGCATTGGGCTGATTTTGTACATTCAAAGCTTCTTTTTCACTAATAGTTCCTTGAGTCATGGTGGGATGCTGAGAAGAAGTTGCATGTGTTGGTTTTTCTATCCATGTCTCTTTTCCTAGCTCTCATGTTTGCTACTACACCATGAGGAAGTGGTTGATTAATGCCATAAAATTCTTCTACCTACTAATTTACCAATGTGGTGTCACTTGGAGGTGTTTCTTGAGTGTTGGCCTACTAATTTTCTTCCTCACTTGGCTCTTGGGATACACCAACTATTTAAACCATCAACACTATATTCATAGCACCATTGAAGCATGTTTCTGATTGTGGGGTTGTCCACAAGGGAAACACCATTCATAGTCTTGTGCCATGTTGTTTTGGGTTGGAACTAACACCCTAGATGTTGATACTGCATTTAGATTATAAGGATGAAATGGCTTGACAACTTGAATTTGAATTTGATTCTGATTATAATTTGTAGCTTGGGCTAGAGATCTATTTGGCTGATATGGGGCTGGTTTGGTTAGAACCGAGGATGATAGGGTCTAGAATTTTGAGCTTGTTTCTTCTTAATAATCACCACCTTCTTCCCTAAAGTTTTTTTCCCCTTTAATAATTCTTGGAGCTTATTCATGACCTCCCAAAGTTCCTTAGAAGTTCTTGAAGAAGTGGAGGTCTCACTATTGCTCTGATTTCTAGGGGCTAGAATGGGATTCAACTCGGGTTTTGACTAGTCTGTGCGATTTCCCATCTATAGATATAGAGGCATCGGTGGCCTAGGTGAAAGTTTACTATCCTGAATCAAGTAATTCATAGCCCTCATGGCTATGTTATAGGCTCCTGATAGTGTTGTTCCTCCCATAGACTATATCATCATAGCTATGTCTTAATTTAGAGCCTTCAAGAAGTAGAGGAATGCACCTTGGGAAGCTGGTCTCACAACCATTAGGATCATGTCCCATGTCCTTTGAAATCCAAAATTTAAATAAACCATCTACTCATTCAGATCCCTCTTGATTTAATTTAATTGTTCCAATAAAGACAAATTATCTGCCCTTTCTCTGAACTGATCACAGAGGGTTGTGTACAAATGATCCCAATTTGTAATCGACACTGCTATTAAACTCCTAAACCAATGTAAGGCCTTGCCCTTGAAAGAGTAAGCTAATAGTTTAACTGCAACATCTATCTCACCAATTTTTTGGATGACACAAACATTTGCAATGTATTGAATATGATTGATGGGAGTTGTATGGTTCTATCCTATGAAATAGGGGATGTTTTTAATGCTATAACTGGGATTGGATTTTATGCATTGAGGGCAAAAGGAATACTTCCCATGAAGTTCACAAATGTATTTAGGGGTCCTTGTGGTGGTTTTCAATATTCCATCTTGATCCGTCTGAGAACCCTAGTTGATTGGAGAAAGGGTCTACCAGATGGAGGTGTTGACAAGGTTCTATTTAGTGGAGATGGATACCTTTGTACTCTTCTTCCTCTCCTTCCTTTACCTAGAGATAAATACAATTAATCAAAAGTACCTTCTTTTCTTTCTCTGGACATGGTTTGGATCCTTCTCTACACCACTAAGTTCTTCCCTTGAGTCACCAGATGTGTTAAGAATGAGCCTTCAAAGGCTAGAGCTTCACCAAGACACACATCTGATCTTGATAAAATATAAGTATTCACTTTGAAGGGAAAATACTTGTTTTGAGATTTGGACCTTGTTTCGTAGCTTCTAATTCCCTAAATACAAAGGGTAGAACTTAGGTCATGCGAGTAACCTTCAAAACCTAACATGAATAATTTAACTGTCCTCATATAATGCATCCTAAAAAACCTAAAACACTAGGATTTAGAACTTGGGACTTGTTCTGCATGCATGGAAACCCAAAACATCCTTTCCCTTTGTGTCAAAACTCGAGACCTATTTTACACATGTAAAAACCTGAAATACATTAGTCGAGTTTGGGACCTATAATGCAACCCTTGAAACTTGAAATACAAAGAATGGGTCTTTTTAATGATTTTAAACCTTGAATACGATATGGATTGTGAATGACTACCAAGCCGTGAAAGATATGACTTCTAGTTCCACTTGGGCATTCCAAAACTATTGTGGAAATATTACAACACCCCTTAATGCTTGTGATTTGTGTGAGACTAAATCAGTGTAATTTGTTGAACATGGGATTATCTTGAAGTATAAGACCTTGCAAGTGGGATAACCCTCTACTGAGAAAGTGGTTCTTCTCCCTTAACTAGTGCCACAACTAACTCCAAAATGCAAGAAAATGACTAATCTAATCCTACCTAATGCTTTCCAAGGAGACAAGGATAGAGAAAGAGTGCATGAAAGAAAGAAAATCCTACACTAAAGGGGGCTAATACGCCAAGAAGAGGGGTGTTGAAAAATTCTTCCTGCATGCGAATGAAAACAAGTAAAATGAAGAGGGTGGTCAAGCACCATAGATCACAACACCTACAACAAACACACTTCCATTAAAAAAATCAAATATGGACCTGAAATAGATAAAGGACATACACAATATACCCATAACATGAATAAAGGTAAGCTAAAACAACAACACCAGATGAAGATAGCTAATAATACCAACTATTAATTTATTGCTCCAATTGATTTTACACAATAATTCATTACATGGGCAAGAGGTAAGATTTATATTACAAAGCTCCAAAAATGGAGGCTTGAATTCCACAAATCACTCACATGTGAGAGAGAAGGGAGGGTAGATACAAGAATGTCCAACATTGTAAAAATTCCCTCCTTTACATTATATAGAAGAATGAGATGAGAGAGAAGAAGAAAATCTCAAATCCATGCTTCAACCACCTTCAAAAATCATTATTGTATCTATCAAAGGGATGAGGTTTCTTGCATAGCCCATGTATGCTTGTAATTTTACTTGTGCAAGAATAAATGCCTCCCATGCTTGAATTTACTCCAAATCTACACCTAGGTATGGCCTCCATACACATGTAGCTTCATCATGATTTTTTTTTCTCACATAAGCCACGAGTTTTGCATTTTCAATCATTCTACACTGTACGTCTTGAAATCAACTTTCCAATTACTATAAGTTTGTCAAAATATGATAATCGGTCAAAAGGTATGAATGTTTGATTAAAAGGAACTCCTTGGCTTAACCTAACCAACCCCACCTACCAACTCACCACCTTGGGCAACTTTCCCTTCCACTTGGGTCGAGTTCTTCTTTTCATTGCATAGCGAGTCGCCGAGTTGCATTGTGTTCTTGTTATTCCACTTCCTCTTCCACAT
Source organism: Taxus wallichiana var. yunnanensis (assembly GCA_018340775.1). Classification (NCBI taxonomy): domain Eukaryota; kingdom Viridiplantae; phylum Streptophyta; class Pinopsida; order Cupressales; family Taxaceae; genus Taxus; species Taxus wallichiana. The sequence goes on along the minus strand of CM031237.1, from coordinate 664,156,431 downwards.
TACCTCCTTGTCTCGGTCGTCGAGTCGTTTAAATGTCGAGGAGGGTTTTTGTTTGGCACTACATTAGGGAGTCGAGATGTATTTGCCTCGGGCATCCCCGAGCACTGCACCCGATAAACCCTAGCACGACCATCACTAAGTTAAGTTTATTTCTCCTTGACCCAACACATCATGCGATGCACTATGACCCCTTGACCTCGAAAAACTTTCCCTTACTTGTGTGAAGTGGGCGTGAAACCGTCAAACATCAATATCATTCCCCATGCCACATGTCGGTGTAAAATGACTTTGAACCCGACACAACCTCCACCTTTTTCTAATGCATGCATCCAATCTAACCCGATGCATCCAATGAACTCTTTCACGGGATCAACTCACCGAGTCGTTTTACTTACCGGACCCTCCCACGCATTTAGAATAACTTGACCAAGGTATATATGAGCTCGAATCTCCTTACAACATATGAACTCACCGAGTTGTTTGACGATCTATATTTTATCTTGACCTCCCTAGGGCCCATCCTGGGCAATTTTAATATATATTTTGTATTTCTTCTGATCTTTTCTAATTTTCTCAACATTAGAAGACTAAGGGAGGAGTGAAACACCCTAACACAAATTTTCACATTTTCCCCCTTTTCCCATTTTGGAACGAAGGTGGGCCCGGGTAGCTGGTTTTCCTTTTGTCTTTAGAGCTCTGGGTCTTTTAAGACCAAGAAGTGGAAAACATTTCTTTTTTGAATTCAAATCCTTCTAAAATCACTTGCAATGCTCCCAAAATATGAAATTTCACATGTGCCCCTTCAAATTGCCCTATGAAGCCCCTGTTCGATGTTTGAGTCAATTTTTCCCATGTTGTCCATTTTTCCCTGGGGTAGAATGTATAATGAGATCACTCATGAGAGTGAGGGATAAAGGAAATGACACCGTTGTCTTCTAATTGTTGTAATCGACCATGAAGGGCACAAAAATATTTTTCACGATGGCCATTGATGTAATGATAGTTGTAATAAGGTTGAAATTTCCATTAAAAGTGATGAGGTTGATGATGTTGTTTAAAAGGTAAGCGAAGCAAGTGTTTATCCGAGAAAATCACGTAGCACATCATGAGGCTTAGCGTCATGAGAAAAGTGTAATGGATCATGTGGGGAGATGGAGAATTCTTAGGCGGAGCTTGACATGGTGTAGGAGATGATGGTTGCCTATGTGATGGAGAAGATTTTGTTTTCTTGTGGGGTGGAGGATATGGAGACCTAGGAGGACGCTCAATAGATGGAAGAGGAGAAAAACTAGATGATGCAACATTAGCGAGAAATAGGAGGAGGATCTCGATATATTTAGCAATGAGATATTATTCTAAATAAATGAATTTGTAACATAAAAGTGCAAATGATTCGCATGTATAATATTGTAAGAGTTGCTTTAAATCAGAATCAAGCCATGAAAAAGAGGAATTATTTTTCTAAATTAATGGGCTGAAAGACTAACTGATGCATGTAAGCATTGAAACACAAAATGTAATAAATAATAGGTTATGTCTTTCCTTGATGTAATCTAGGTAAGCAATCATGTGTGACTCTAGGGAGATTGTTAAGTATAAAGAATTGAAGGAAGGCCTATTCCATCTCACAATAGTACTAATATATTCAAAGGGTAGATGTGTGTACCCTTGAAGAGTGTCCTTAGGTAAGACTATGGAAATAAGTTTTTAGAAATAATCTATCGTTGGAGTATGAATTCATAGCTAGACGATAATGATTGAGATGTAAATATGGATCACAAGTACCATCAAAGCATGAAAATGTAGGCATAATGAAATCCTTAGGAAATGTTGAATTGTGAATCTTTTTTAGAATAGAATTTCCATGTAAAGAATTATTATCAATAGAAGCATAATAGGATTTTCTTTCAAGCGTGAGAGATTGGACTTGAGATTATAATTGGCCAACAACATGCATGAGTGATAAGACATCATGTGAAGGAATGGTATAAAATGTGAATGGGGTGTTGAGTGGTTAAATATTTCCATTATGAGTGATCATAGGGATGTCAATAGAAGAAGTGGAAGATGTTGATGCTAAGGGAACACTAGATGTAGGTTCCGAAGAAGTAATAGGTGGTGAAGAACATGGAGTGTCGATAGAAGTAGTAGGAATAACATTGGAAGAGTTATTAGGAGATGAAGTAATAGAAGGAGGTGAATCAACATGCATGTTACTAGATACAATCTTAGAAGAAGATGAAAGCAGAGTAGAGAATTCACATTCAATAGTATGCAAAGAAGTAGAAACATTACTAGTATCAATATCTAAAAAATATTCGGAGGAAAGGATTTCATTAAGCATATCATCAACATACAATGAAGTAGGAGGAGAACTAGTATGAGATGTATCATTACAATCATTGGAGACATTTTTAGAAATGTAAGGAGTATGAGATGCAACTAAAGAATCATCCTGATTAGTATTAGAATCATCACGAACATATATATTTTCATTATGTTTTGAAGTATCATCATCAAGACTAAGCATAAAATGGATAATAACATCATCTAGAGTCTCAATAGAAATAGAAGAGGGTGGAGTATGGCTTATTGCATAACAAGGTCTACAACCTGAAAATCTTGTGAGATAAGAAACAATGCTAATAGTAGAATGATCAAAGCTAGTAGGAATATTACATTCATTATACAACAATTGCCTTTGAGTATCATCTAAAAGAATAGTATTGTGATAGAGAGTGCTAAGTTCAACTATAGTTTCTTCATCATAAATAGGGTTAACAATCACATAAGGCATGGCTTGTTGAGGATAATTATTATCCATTATGGTTTTAGTGGATCAAAGCTATGGGTTCACCAAAATGATTCAATAAAATATGAATTTATTTTATTAAATCTGAAAGAAATGACTGCTATAACTGATATACAATGAAATACAAATGTTAGGCAATTTATTTGATTTATTTATGAAAAAAATGCAAGAGATAGGAAATTACCTTGATTTTGGTTATCCCATAGCATGTATGGACTAGAGAATGCAATAGAATTAAAAAATAGACCGTCGTAATTTCACTCAAAATAAATTCAAAGGTGCTCAAACTCTTGGACATGGGCACCTAAGTAGGGACAGGGTGTTTGCGGGAGTTCTAGACCTCGGTGGGCACTGTAGCCTCTGTGAAAATATTGGGATCGGTTCCAATACGGTTGCTAGGGTTTTGTAGTTGTTCGCCACTAATTGCCTAAAGATCACACTTTAACCGCGAGAGTAACTATAAATATGCAACACAAATATCCTCCTACAAAACCCTAAAAAAAAAAATCAAATCATAAAAAGGAAAGATTAAAAAAGAGGGGTCAGATTGTCCTCAACTATCAACTAGTGAACTTACGACCGAGTGCTACACTACATCTTAGACCCAATGTAGTTCTATGTGATTATGTGTGCAATAGTTCTCCTTGGTTTCCCTTGTGCCGATGATGCCAAGATAGGGGAAGTAACTAGATAAGATGTAAATGTGTGGATGGAAAAATGAAATTCCCTTTCCTATACAATGTGTATGTAGAGTAATGAGCCCAAGATGTAGTACCTTTGATATGTAGATAGATATACCTTGATAGAAATTACCCGCCATTATAATGGTATGTATGTTGTGTTTATATAGGGATCTCTTGCTTGAATTTTGACATTAAATGACCCAACATGTTGACTAGAACCTCGAGAATGTGAGAGGGAAAACTTTAAAAAATGACCTCAAATATAAAAAATAAGATAAAAAACAAAGAGGACACCGACGCCTAGGATGGATAGGAGTGCACTGCGCTAGTGTCCGAGAGACAACTAATGAAAATGTGTGAAGAATGAGGGACAAGGATCCTTGTGACCTGATCGAGATGGGTGTATGAGTGTCAAATATGTAAGATTAAAACAACATAAACAAAAACACAAGTGGATGGATTGGGAAGTGTTTCATTAGTGAATAATTTTCTTACTCAAGATCCATATATAAAACAACATAATTGGCAAAAGTATAGTAAACAATATTAAGAGTGTGATTTTTGTCTACAGTCTTGCGATATAAAAACAACCTAGATAAGATGTCTAATGTGCTTGTGGACTCGAGAACTTCAAGATTTATTTTTCCAAATTCTATTACCACCTCTTCAAGAGAGTGTTATCTTTGAGACATCTCCATCATTTGTGTCATACTCTTAATCTATGTGAAATGAAGCTCTTATCTATTGGCAAGCTTAAGTATCGGATCAAGCTTCATCTTCCTCGTGATTTCAAAGAAAATCAACTTTCAATCCATCTACAAATCCTATGGAAGCTAAAGAAACTGTCAACGTTGTATCTAACACTATAGATCTTCAATGACAACCACCTAAGTGTACATATACAAAATTGAATATCACTCCACATCTTCTCTTTCCAAAACTTATCGAGAGAAATCTTATTACATTTCCTCCTTTGCTCAATTTTGACCTATCTCATCCAAAAGGTCGTAATTATAATAAAAATATCGAGATGAGACTATCATCAATGTGTTGGACATTCTAAAGATCAATGTTTTAAACTTTTCAATCTTATCCAAGACTTTATTGATAATAATACACTTGAGCTTCTAGAGCCTATGAATTCCACATTGGTCAATGAAAATCACAAGTTAAAAATATTCAACAATCATCTTACGAATAATGACAAATAAGTGGATGACTCTTCGAAAATCATACATATCACCCCAAGTGCCTCCTCCTACATCAGGGGTTATTTATTTTCTAGTTGCTCATGCTTTGAGACATCTCCTCTAATCATTACTTTCTTTTATCATGATTATCACGCATCATTCTCTTCGATCAATTACTCATTAGTTCTTATATTGGATCCACTTATATTAATAACCCTACCCTTGATCCATAATTTCACGTTAGCACATATTCTATTGCACTTCTTATTACTATCAGCTATCCACTCTCAGACATTTCATATTTGATTCCTAAATCATATGGTTTTGTCAAGATTACATTCACTATTGGTCTTTTCACCATGCTTGTGTCTTTCCTTATGGAACCATCGTCGAAGGGTGTGATATGCTCTTAAGTCTCCCATGGCTCCGCACAACTTAGGATATCATCTCCATGAATCATTTGTGTCTAAATTTCATTCACAATAGGAAATTTATCATTATCAATGTTGTTCGGCTATCCACACCATGACCACTGTCTTCTTTAGAGGTTGTCATTGCACTCGTAAAGCATCTAATTCCCCGTGGCCTCTCGAATCTAAAGTACAATTTTCCCCTAGCTCACCTATTTGCACATGGACTACATGTTTTCATTGGTCCACTAGTCCATCACATCACTCTAGGTACCTCATTTTGACTGCTCCTCTACATAGGCATACATCACCACCTGATTGTTTTGCACATAGATGTCCATCACCTCCGCAGTCCACTCACATCGGCATTCATCACCTCCGCGCTCTTCTTCACATAGGTGCACATCACCTTCAGGGTCTCTTTTAACTAAGTCTTCATCTCCTCCTAGGTGTCATACACATATGTCTAATTCACCTACCTCTCATTTTTCTCATACACCGCCTATCTTAGAGCATGGCCACAAGTCTACATCTTCGCAAGCATCGGTGGAGGACCTTCGCCTCTCACTTTGTTATTAGATAACGTATTCATTTTCATACACTTGGGGGAATCGTACTTATTCTCCCCTCCTATATAATTCTCACATGTATCGCATACTCTACACTACACATATAGCCTCCCACATGCATTTTACACATCTTGATACATTATTGTATCATCATTACCCAATGATGCACTCTCGTGCTTGGGTTCAAACTTTCTTGTTGAGGGAATACTATATACATGAACCTCACACATTTCAAACTATACACTACACACTACACTCTAAAAAATTTGCGTATATTTGATATCTTTCTCCCATAAATTCTTCCACAACCTATATTATTCACTATACTGATTCACACTATACCTTTGTTGCATCTACTTATACAAGTTGCGGTCATTACCCAATGACGCACTCTAGATCCATGGTCCACACTCGAATGTTAAGGTTTTCCAACTTAAATGGACCTCACCACACTCACTCACTCATACACTTTATACGCTCTTTGCTTTATTGATCACATCTTTCTAGCATGCACAATTCAAATATTTCCCGATGATGTACTCTTTTTCTATGGTTCATTCTTGAGAGCTGAGGGGCATGTATAAATTAACATCATCTCATACACACTCATTTACATTCACTTTGGGGTAACGAGGCTCTCTATCACACTCATATTGCATTCCATTCCATCTCATCCACAACATACTGCATATCTTGGTCGCATTTACTCTTTCTTACTTATACTCACATGATACATCTTGCTTACTATGTTAGCTATATACATTATATGTCATTATCTATTTCTATACACACATGGACATTCAATTGCCTTCTAGTTGCGATCACAAATTCCACATATCATTACACACACCACATGCTTGGCACACTACCTCTTACCAATCCCACAATGGCTCTGGGGGCATCCACTTTCATACACTACATGTGCTATTGTTTCATTTTTCATAGCACACTATTGTATCAGATTATACATGCTTTGACATAATTTTTATCTCTCTAACATGCTAACTGGTGCTTCATGTGAAAAATTTGATTTGTAGGTCTATTTTCTTACATGGTTGTCTTACTATTTGTTTACTTCTTCTTGTCATTGTATGTCATTATTTACGGTCTTTTCCATATGCCTTGCTTGTTCTCTAATTTCTTACGGCCACTACGACCTTGATTGTCTTACGACATCATGAGTGATGTCTCATGTTTACAACATGCTTTTTGCAGACTACATTGTCTTCTTGTTAGCTCACATTGTGTCTTCTACATGCATGTTTATCATATTTTCACTATCACTTGTCTCCTATCCACTTTGGTTACATGTTCCTTGGTTTCTACCGAGCACACTCCCTCCCTGTAGGGCATCAATTTCAGTTTAGCAGTCAGTCCTCCTTTGGGTCGCATACTCCTCAATGACATTGCATGCACCGAAATGAGGGGACCATCATCTGGGGTGAATCATTTATCCCATAAAAATTCAATAGTAACATTTCAACATAGTTTAGTACCAATAAAACACAGATTCGGTCTCGAGACAGGCTCAAAATCTGACTTGGATCCTTAGCACAACACATACACTAGTGCAAGACACATACAAGAATGCCTAGGTGCCCCTAAACCTTCCTAGACGCCTTTGACTGTGGGGCGGTTACACAACATTTTTATGTTCAACACATTTTTAGCACTTCACACAATAGATTTTACAAGATATTAGTCCTTTAGTACTTGGCATACATACACTACACAAAATTTTCTACTTTCACATTAGATCTAAACTGTTCAAAATGGATCAAATTTTCACACACCATCTGCACAGGTATTCACATTGTGGGAATCAATTAAAGGTTGTAGGATGACACAAAAAATCTTCCCCTACACATTTTCCATGTCTTGGAGTGAGATCAACCAAAAAATCGCACACAGTGCATCCGGCGTGAGATCGCCCTAAAAATTCATTTTCTACAACATCATTCAAGATCCTTTCTACACTTTTTACTCAACACGGATCAAGAGCATATATTCCTTTTTCATAATTTTACATACTTTCTTGCATATTTGTTACTTGTTTTGATCATATACATGCGTATTTGACTACTTGTTCATATTTCTCTTTTGTAGGTCCATCCTTATGGGAAGCGATAGTCACATCAATCACAATCAACACATCAATAATAATCAACATCAACAATAAGAATATGGTGAAATTTACACATACACTCTCACCCTCGGTTCATCATCGTCAATTTTTCATTTCCTCTTCTTTAACATCCATGCTTCACATTTTTATCACTCTACATTTTTTTTTCTTGTCTTCTTGGCACATTTCTTTCCATTGATCTACGGGGTTATCAGGTACACATCTCTTATCTACTTTATGTTATCAAGTATTCACTCAACAACATAAAGTGGGGGAAAATGTAAACACTAAATCACATACTTTTGGTATCTATATAGTCATGATTACATACTACTATTCATATGATTCATAAGTAAAACAATTACTAATTTACCCATGTCTTTGGCCACCTTTTCCCGCTTCTAGTTTCTCTTTGTTATTTTACACTCTTCCTACCCCAGTCTATCTTTTCATACCTCAACATTTCTCACTCTATACACCAATTGCCCAGCCAGACACTAGTGCCAGTGCCCTTGTCCCCTCGGGCGCCCGACCTTTTGTAATTTGATCACATCTTTTGGGTCCTTTCTAGCCGTTTGGGCATTTTATATTTTGGTACTTGGCCTTTTAGGGTTAACTATGAAATTAAAGAAAAGGAATCATATAAATATAAATTTATATGATCATAATAAAGGATAAAACACTAAACATTAGCTATCACCACCTAAGGTTGCATCCAAAGGCTATTCTAGAACATTCAAGCATCCATTGTAGCTCCATGCAAGTGGACAAGGGATGTATTCTTCCGCATACACCGCATAGGATTAGAAGTTCATTCTTTCATGCACACATCTATTTACATTTTCTACATCTAACTATTTTCTCAATATCAAGTGTGACTCACACAAGAGCCACCTAGGGCACGATTTTGACACACACACATGCACACATAACTACATTGGGTCTGAAATATAGTGTAGTGCTTGGTCGTAAGTTCACTTGTTTGATATCCAAGGATTGATCGATTCCCCTCATTTGCATTATTTTATTTTTGGGATTTGATGCACTTTTGAGGGTTTACGGGTCATTTCTTCATTTTAGGTTATCGGTCATATCGATGATCATTGTGCGACATACTAACAATAATAAGGAAAGGACAATGATTACCTCACAACCATCTAAAGATAGTTTTATAAGCTTCAGGTAGTCACGGGAACCCATAACAGTCTATAATGCTCACAGCACCTCGCCCATTCTAGGCACCCCATTCTAGGAAAATATTGTAGTCACACATTTTTCTCGGGATTCTGTGACAGATTCTCCTTCTCTGTTCATCGTTCGTCTCTTTGGCATAGTACATATTTAATTACGAATAAACTAAGTCTTTCTATCTCCTCTTTGTAGCTAGGGTTTCATATTTCTTAGCTTACTTGCTTGGATCGAGATATGTATTTAATTGCACATTTATTTACCAGCGTTGTTACATATTTAGATTAGGTATTTTATTCATTTTTCAATATTTTTCTTAATCAACTAGTGCAAGAGTGTTGTATAATTTATGTTGTTTCAAGTCATTAATGATCAAAATGAGTGTGTACAAATAGAATTTTCACCGCTTCCTTGTAGATTTTTCTTTTAGAGAACATAGCTTGAGTTTAAAATTTGTTTTTAAATTTTCATTTTCATTTTTCGGATAATAAATATTTTCAATTCAAATTTTTTTCTTTTAGATTCAAACTTGACTTTATTTTAGAATGTAATTTTGGGTTTTTATGTTGCAGAGAGGCCATAACAAAAATTTGAAATGAGATGTTGGCGAGAAAATTTGTCGGTGGAAAAACTCGTGGATTTCTTACCAACCTCTCTGGGAATCTAAGTCCTCTACTTAATGGTGCAGGTATGCGTGATATGCATGTGTGAGAAAATGTGGATTTGTGGTGGCCTTTCGACCGAGGATCCAACAGGGGCACTCCTCGACCCTATGGAAAAACTAGTAATCTCTTGCTAGGAAGGAATTTTTCGAAGTACGGGAAAGGGGAGTGAGAAAAGAGGTAGGAGAACTAATGCTATAGGTAGAAAATCATATTCCTGCACACACACACTAGTTATAAACTTCAACACATGCATTTATGAGAAGAAGTAACTTTGTAAGCATCATTAAGACCGAGATAAAATTTGTGAACACAAAGTATCAAGAAATCTCTTAGTCAAAGAAAGCTAGAAAATCCTTCTTGTATTAATTTCTCAAACAAAAGTTGTACATAGTGGAGAAATGGAGGAAATTGAGAAGGGGGAAAGTAGAAGAAAAATGGCTATCTCCTTTGCTTTCTCTAGGTACAATGCACTCTTGAGTTTACAAGATCAATTGCCAACCCTTTGAAATGGGAATGGATTTACAATTTATAGAATAGAATTGACTCCTCGTCTTCCTCATGACCTTTCAAATACCTTAATATGACTTAATACTGTTCATATTCCACTTTAAATATTTAATTCCCTTTTATAATAGCAAGGTGACTTAAAGTTACATTATATTTCTAAAGTCACTTAAGTCATATTAAAAGTGCAACCCTCAACACAAAAATATAACATTGAGGAGAGGGAGTGTTGTATGAGAAGAGAAGAGAGAGAGAAAGAAGAGGAAGAAGAAGAGGAGATGCCATCCCAGATGAAGTCCGATGATCCTCGTTGATGGAAAGCTCTGATGCGATGAAGTTTTGAATGTCCCATTGTGCCAAAACTGCCCTTTGAGTGTGACTTACTATTTTTAGTAAATTCCTAGATGAGATACTTACTATTTTAAGTAAGGGATGATTCTTGCTTCTTCTTGACCATCGTGATGTAATGAACTCCCTTATTCGATCCTGTGCACACTACCCTTGCCTCACCTGCTTCTTGGGGTGACTTACTATTTTTAGTAAGCACCCATATAAAGGACTTACTATTTTTAGTAAGTGGTCATTTTCACTGTTTTCTACTCTAAACACTCATTCTAACTTCCTCATGATCTTCAATGCCTATTGCCTTTGTCTCAGCTTCTTTTGATGATGACTTTCCAAACATAACAAGTCTATATAGGAAAAATTACTATTTTTAGAAAGTGTGTTTCAGTGCTCGATTTGAGATGGAACATAATTTTTTGGACTTGTCTTGTTGTTATGATCACACCCTCTAAATTTCACATAGTTTTTCCATCTAGAATGATTGGAAATAAATTTTGAAATTTTGACCTATCATGGCTTCGAGCACGGAGCTACCATGGCAGCCATTAATGGAGCTTGAAATTTGTAGGTCTGGTTTTTGTCTCCGTTTGAGATGAAAACAACTCCATTGTGATAGGTTTTTCATTTGGAGCTCGTGTGTAAGTTTTTAGCTCACTCCTATTGCTGGAATGATGGGAAATCTGACGAATGTGAGCCGGTGCACGAAGTGGGATTTTTGTTGGAGAAAATGATTTTGGGCACCATTTGACCTCTTGTTTGTTGCATCTTGATTGTCTTGAAAAATGTGAAATTCTGAAAAATATGACATCTCGATCCAACTTGTACTTTGTAAGATATGATGAGTTTTTGATTGGGTGGCTTTGTAGTTATCCACGGTGAAAAATCTCCATTTTCTCTTCATTCTTCGTCATTCCACTCCATTTTTCTCTAAGGCCTACATATTTTCTATGTATTCATGATGTGGAGAGTTTTTTGATCATGATGAATTTGGTTCAGATCAGCAATGGCGGACCGGGTGTCTGGACAAGCAAGAACATGGCCATGGCATGGAGAGAAGTTGTGAAGGAGAAATGAGGGGAAAGAAATGGCTAAGTGCCGGATTTGAATATTCAAAACTTGTAGATGGAGGGGCTGGGTGAATTTTTATGTCCCTAATGTCCCTAACCTCAGGGATGTGAGGGACATCAATTTCCATGGTGGTCAAGGTGATGCCATGTGTCCTCGATCCGACAACAAGGGATTTGCTTGAAAAATGCACCTAGGAGCTGAAAGTCGGTCACGTGGGTGTCCAAATGACTCCCATAGGGTCTGGGCACATTTTTCAAGGTATTATGTCCCTCACCTCAAGAACATAAGGGAAATCAGTTTCTACGGTGGTCCTGGAGCTGACACGTGGCACCCGATCCGACGACAGGGAATGGATGCCCCAAAAATGCACCTAAGGGCTGAATTGTTCAAGTCTAGAGGTCACATGAGGGTCCAAGAGGTCATATGGGGATTAGAGGGCCTTAATGGGATTCAGCGTACTTTTCCATTTCCTCGATGTCCTTGACGTTGAGGGACGTCAGAGACACAAAATCTTACTAGGCTCTTAGAGCTGACACATGTCCTCTCAAACATTTGGCTAAGTCCCAAACTTGCGACGGTGATAACTTGAGCTCGGATGGTCTTTTTCAAAAACATTTTATATTATTCTGACTGAAGGTGGAATTTTGAATCTAATGGTGGGGGTATAGTGTCTTAATTCATCCATTTAATCCATAAAAAATTGGAATTTTGATTTGGTACTCCACATATGCTTGTGAAAAACTACCTGTAGACATGATTCGCCAAAGTATTATGAAAAATATGATTTCACCATCATGCATTTCTTAGAATTATCTTTCCAGTGATATTTTTTTATACTCAAACTGCTCCAAGATTTTTAAGACTTACCCAAAAATTCTAAAATAATTTCCATGATGTTCTAAGGTCTTCAATTCACCATCATGTTGAATTTCTCCCTTCCATTCTACTCCAGGCGTTTAATCCAGTCCTGGGAAGGTCAACAATAGCCCTTCCAAATACTTCCAGAAGATAACATCTTTTCAGAATTTCCTAAAATCGCCTAAGGGGGAATGAATGGAGTTTCCTAAATCACCTAGGGGGGTGATATAAAATTATTTGGGAGGTCATTTGGACTGATTAGATAGACCCAAGGTGTCTTGGAATGATGGGACTTGAAAAAATTAACACTGGGGTATCGTTGTCATGCTTAGAAATTATCAATTTCCTGTTGCACATTTACACGACAACAATTGGCTCTAGCTTGGGGACATGACATGGACTGAGCATAGTGAATACATGACATGGGAATCTAGAATCTCAATTTTAGACCATATAGTTCATTGACTAGTGCCTTATCCATTGGGCCCTGCGGAGTCATGTACAACTTATGAGAGAGAGAGAGAGAGAGAGAGAGAGAGAGAGAGAGAGGAGAGAGAGGAACAAGAATAAGGAAACACACACACACACAAAATGAGAAAAAGACACACACAACAGGAAGGGAAACACACCTAGAAATCACCTATGGTATAAGGTAGGGGACAAAACGCTTTCATTGAAGCACTTTTATTTTCTCAAGAGTTACCCTTGAGAAAGCAACACTGAGTGATGATGTTCTGTGAAGCCGTTGACGGGTTCCAAAAAGTAGCCTCCCCTCCTCAATTGCTTATGAAAGCTAGGTGCTTTCACAATTGTTTGTGTACTTGGTAGGAGTGAGTCCATGTGAGCTTCTTGATGCCCAAGTCCTTGCTTGGAAATTCCACTACCTTCATGTTCTTTGAAATCAGTTTCATAGTGCCAGTTTCCTTCCATGTTTATCCATATAGATGATTCTCCATCGAGCATCTCATTGCTGCCCCAAAGCTGATTTTTGTTCCAATTCCTTGAATATTTTGAGTTAATTTCTTTCTTGGGTCTATGTTCATTGACATCCTCTCCATGAGAAACCTTAGACTTATCCTTTTCCTTCACTCCACTGCGAGGTGCTTGAGTACTAACGGAAGGATTGGATGCGAACTCATACTTGTATTATATGTCCATGACACTAGTGAAGAGATCAAGAATCAACTCAGCATCTTCTACAACTTCTACTACATCCAAGATTTCTTGCATGGAGTTATGCTTCATCATTTCCTACAGCTCCTCTTTGTATGCCTTTGAATAATATTTATCTTTTAGCTCAAGGCAACTATCTAGAGGGATTACCTCATCATTTTGGGAATCACTGCACTCTACCGATCCTTCATCAAAAAGAGATTCATCTTCAGAGGTCTCAAAAATATTTTCTTTAGTTTCTTTATCATGGAAAGGTTCTTCCTCTTTGAATGGGAAAGAAAATACCTCAATTTTTTCATTGTATCCATCAACCATTGGTTCGATAGGGACATCATATTTCACATCTTTCTTTGTTTCAACATAGCCAACCTTCACACTAGTTGAGGCTTCCAAGTTAGCTTCATGTTTGTCTTGCATATTCATGGCTTGCATCAGGAGTTTGAGACTAAGCTCGGGGTCCTCTGTTTCTTCCATGGCTCTCAGTAGTTCTTGTACAGATGGTTCTTTCCCATTGTTCAAGGGCTCATTACAGACCGGCTTGGTATCTTCCTGGGTAACATGATCTAGGGAGTCTTCATCTTCAAATGGGAATGAGAATATCTCCTCATCACGAGATAACCACATAAGCTGATTTTTCTATTTGAAAATCATTAAGAACCATTTCCTCTTCTTCATGGTTTGCGTCATCTAAAAATTTGGCGTTTTCCTCTTGTAACTTGAATCTCATCAACGCTTCTTCAAAATCCAAATCACTTCAGGAAGGCATGTCTGGGCCTATCAAGATGGGAATATCCTCTTGCTCCTTTGTTTTCACCAAGTGATTCATCTTCTTGCTATCTTGATACAAGATGTTAGCTTCGGGCTTCCGGACTTTCGTACGTGTACCTCATCTTCTTCTCGGGAAGTAATTTCTCCATGTCTCCCTTCACTGGTATGGTTGCAGAAGACCAATTCATCTGAATTTTCCCTCCTACGTCTCCACAGAAATTTCTACTTAGTAACATTCGAATGAATTTGGGGCATCTACTACCAAAATCATCACTAAAACTTTCTTGTCTAGAAATCTGGTGAGAGCCACCTGTGCATCTTTGACCTTCCCTACAAGTGAGACCTCTTTTGATTCCAAAGAGTAACAAGAGCCACTAGGTGGATTCATGGTAAGTTTGAGAGCCTTGGTGACCTTCAAAGGCATCACGTTGTCTGAGGCACCAAAATCTATTATGTAATTGTTCAGTACATATTCTCCAACAAGAAGGGAGATGTAGAAAGGTTCAACTTTATCAGTCTTTGATGCACTCAGAGAAAGCATGTTATGTGAGGGAGGTGTAGGTGAGTTTGGTAGCATGCCTTTGAAACTAGATGTTACAACATTGGGTGTTAGACTACCACTCCTGATATATCAGACGAACCTCTCAAATTGTTCAAGATGAGTCCACAAATATTTAGTTTTAGTAAAAAGAAATTTGGCCTTGTTTTCATATTCTATGAAGTCAAAGGGAGTAGATGTGGAAAAGGGGGTGAAGGGATTGATTTTGGAGTCTGGATAGGCTTAGGAGCAGGATTTGATGTTTGAGGAATGGGTGGTATTTTGAAAGGCACACTAGGAGCTTTCAAGGTATTGGATTTTACAGGAGAATATTTAGATTTTGACTTAGAAGAGACATCGGAAGAATTACTTGGGATTGTGGGAGTCTTCTTACCTCCTACGGGATTAGGTTCCAACAATGCATAATTCATTGAAGATGGAAGTTGCGATCCTCAAATGATTTTTTTACTTGAGTCATCATAGGAGGATCATCAAACTTCTTTTTCTTAGTGGCAGTGGAGGAAGAGGATCCTTTCTCAGACTGAGAACAAGTGAATACCACACATGAAAAACTGGGTGTATCTTCTTCATCTCCTTCATCACCTCTAGAATACTCACAAAATATGATTTGTGTATCATTCTCAAGCTCATCAACTTCTATGAGATCATCACCTTCAATTTCTTGTTCAAACTCCACTTCACTTTCTTGGATCCTGCAACTTGCATTGATGGGTGGGGCCTCTAAGGAAATCCTTCGAGGTGCTCCTATAATTTGATTTTTCTTGTTTCTTTGAGAAGATACTTGTTCAAATAATTCCCTCTTCAAAGAGGCCATCTCATTCACCAACTTTTGTAGTGATGGATTGGTTCTCTCATCTCTAGGATATTGGGCCTTTCCCTTTGATGGATTCTTGATCTTTCCAGAGAGGATGAGATCGTCATCAAGTTCAATGGCCATCCTTTGTGCTTCTATAATGCTCCTTGGTTGGGCTCTTCATAGCAAAAATCCTACTTTTGATGATTGAGCATTGATGAAGAATCTCTTGACATTGTTTTGAGATGGCGAATCCTCTTCAGGTATCTGAAAGCAACCATTCGAAACAAGCCATGAAGTCTCTCATGGTTTCATTTTCTCCTTTCCTCATTTGAGACAACTACACCAAGAGGTCTTGACAGTATTCGTTGATTTAAATCTTTCCTCGAAGGAAGTCTTGATGTCATCCCAACTCGTGATGGACCGGGTAGGTAGGAGGTAAAACCATTTTGCTACTTTTTCTTGGAGGGACTCCATGAATAGTCTCACAACAGCAACATCTTCATGTTGGACACCAAGAATTCCACATGATGTCGTGAAAGCAACAATGTGTTCTTCAGGATGTTGTGTGTTGTCACCTTTGAACTTTGGAAAGTTCTTGTGGGAACCCGTTGGTAGATTGTGAAGAGGGGGTTCAAGAGAAAGTGGGCCTATATTCCTTCCCCATGGAACAATGGGTTGAAGTATTTCTTCTTCATCTTCCATTGTTGTCTTTGCTTCTTCTCTTACTACTACAAATTCTTTTCAAATCCAGCCTTGAAAAAAATTGCAATGGGAATATGAAAAGACACGTGCAAAAATCAACAATGTGTCTTTTAGCAATATATTTTCATGAATTTTTATTTTCAATATTTGATTTTTTTAATTTTCAGACTTTGTGGTCGTATATTGGGTGCAGATGTTGCTAAATATACCCCATGGTGGGTGCCAAAAACTGTTGACGACAAATTTTTTTAGGTGGACAAACTTGTGGATTTCTTGCCAATGCTCTAGGAATCTAAGCCCCTCTACTTAACCAGTGTAGTTGTCGTATATGCATACGCGAGAAATTAAAATTCATGGTTGTTTGAGATTTTAATTTTTGGGTATTTTTTCCCTTGGAGGCTAAAATAGGAATTTGAAACGACTGTAAATCGATGAATTTCGAGGGACTTTTGAGATGAGGAACTATTAAAGGAGTTTATTGGGTGGAACTTAATTTGAGTGGCAAGTCAAATGTGAGTATTGTAGAGAACATTTTAACATCTAAAATTATTATAGTGTAGAGAAGAGGATTTGTAATCATGCATCCATTTATTTAGAAACATTTTAGCAAGGGGTTTCGATCATGAGAGCTATGATTTTATTTTTCCTTTGGGAAATAATTTTCATCCAAGCACTCTTGGTTATACTAAAATTTTACCATGATTCTTCTTTGATTATGTAGATAATAACACATTTTTGGTAGATCAAGCTATTATTTACATTATAATGCAATGAAGAATTTTATTTTTACAATATTATGAAGATCCAAAATTTTCCCTCGGATAGTGTAATGCCTTGCCTAGGGACACTTTGTAAACCACACCAAAGTGTAACTAAAAATTTGGGTAAATTTTTTTTTGTGAACTAAAATACTAATGTTTGCTTCACCATTTGCCATTAATAATAATGTATCATCATTTAATTTACCAAAAATTAAATAAACACTAGCCCAATAATAACTTAATTATTTTATTCTATTAAGTTCATTAGGATCACAAATAGAAGTCTACACTCATTTATAACTTAATTAGTTTTACCCTTTTTAATTAGTTTTCCCACACACCCCTCTTTAATTTATTTCTCATTCCCATAAAATTTTCATGACTTAAAGTGTGTAGGGTTAAATGTGAGCCCTATGATAGATCTAATTTGGGCCCTTGATTTGAACCTTGCCCTAAAGTTTCCCTAAACATCTTTATGTTCTTTTCTTTTCTATTTCCTTTCTCATTTTGTTTTGTTTTTGTCATTTGCAGGAGAAGGTTGAAGAAGTAGGAGGCTTACTTCAAAGAGGTTTTTATTTATTTAAATTTTAATGGAAGTCCCATTATTATAATATGTATATGTTTATATTTTATATCAATTATTACTTTTTTTAAATATTCTCTTACTTGAAAATATGGTTGTTGGGTAAGTAAAATACCCACAAATTTTCTTTTGTTACAAATGGAAAATCTCTGAGAACTATCACACCCATATATTTATTTACATTGGTATTTATATAACCCAATAGAAAAGAAAACGAATTTATATTATAAAATGAACTTTAAAAAAATGCGCGAGATATTTTTTTAATAGTTTAAATTTTACTTGGGGAAAGGTTTTGGTGGTGGAGAGGGAGGAAGATGGGTTGGAGTTGGGGTGTGTGGAGGTGAATGGAAGGGGCTGTGTGGGAGGAGGAGTTGGAGTGGTGCATGGCGGAAAGGGGTTGGGAAGTGGAGGTAGATTTGGGGAGGGCTCAGCCCTCCCCATCAACTTTTTTTTTTGTTTTTGTTTTATTTCCTTTAACTAACAAGTTGCATTATTAGCTTTAAATTAATTAGTTATAAAAATTTCATTTGAATTTTTATTTATTATATATAGTATATATATATATAATATAGTGATAAATATAATAAATGTTAGAAATTTACAATTAAAACCTCTAACTTTTTAAAAACATAATATATATTAAATAATGAATGTCTCTCTAAGAATATGTGTAGTTATATTTGAAAATATAATTATAAGAAAATATTTAAATACATTTATATCATGTGTTGTGGATAAATTGTTAAAATTGTAAAATAATGGACTATTATTATTATTATTATTATTGTTATACATGAGAAGTATAAAGAATAATGGTTTTGCAATATGTCTATACAAAAAATGGTTTACTCATTTAGGAGATAAGAGAGAAGAATGTAGCAACATAGTTCAAATAAGAGAGAGGTTGAAATTTATTTAGAAATTTGTAAGGGAGAAAGCTAACTCCACATTTAGATTTTCTTAATAAGATAAATTCTTAAACTTCTCATGGAAAGGAAACCAAAACTAAATTCCATTCTATTCAATAATATTACCAACAATTACAAGAAGAGATATATTGCAAGAACGAGAGTATTTCCATTCAATGATAATCCTAAGGCTCAATGCTATGACTAGATTTCCTTTCTAATGCTCTAACAAAATACATATTTTAGATTTTAAACAAGGAGGATATCCAACAAGAAATATATATTTTGTTTGAAAAACATATTCCCAATCTATAGACTTTCTTTTCAAAATGGAGTTTCAAATCAATTTCATTTTAAGGGAAACATCTATTTTACAATATTTCTTTTACAAGGAGCTTAAGTTCACAATTACATCATGATTCTAAAATACTTAAAATACATAAGAAATAAACATAACAAGTCTTCCTTCCAAGATTGAAGGAAGGTTACACCTACAAATGTGACACTAATTTACAAGTGATTCCAAATCACAAAGAGGATACTTTACAAGACAAAGAACTTTCCAAATAGCCACATTCATGAGATTACAATGAGAGTAATGTTCACCAAAAATGGGAGAAAACAATGAAGAACCATGGTGACAAGAACCTCCAAACATCTTCCAAATTTGAGCTCCAACCTTGAATGTTTTTCCAAGAGACCAAAACCAAGAGAAGGGCTTGTTTTACCACCCAACCTATAGGCATCATTACATGTCTTTCCAAGGTTGGAAGACATGCTAGCCTCCCAAGCCCATGGGAGAGAGAGCTAGCTTCCACAATTGTGCACAAGATATAGGGAGACATAACAACATTATATTCACATACAAGACAAGTCCATGCACTAAGAAAAACACAACATTTTGCAAACAAGGAAAGGAGGAGAAAACCATATTCATCCTCCAAAATGGGGAAGAGAAGATGAGATATCCAAGGTGCCAAAAGTGTGGTCCAACCATAGGATGCACACAAACAATTTCTTCACAACCTCCTTATTCCTCAAAACAAAAACCCTCCTTATTGCTCCACCCATTCACCCAAAATCCTTCTTGGGAGGATTTTCAAACCCATTGGGTTTCCTCTCCAAGAATGGGGAAGGGGTTCAAACCATATGAACCACCTTCCCCACCTCAAACCATATGAGGGGAGTAAAAAGAACCTACATGGCTTGCCCATCAAGCCATGAGGTTTGAGAGGGAAAATCCCTCTCTCTTCCCCCATAAACTCAAAATCCATCAAACCATATGATGGATGGAGAAAAATAAAACATAAAAACATACTCAAAAACAAACACACATGAAACAAAACACACATTTCAAACATAAAAAGGCTAAGATCTAGCATAACATAAAACATAAAATGAGCTCAAAGAGCCTACCTCCAAAATCTCTCCAACACTCTAAGATTTTCCACTTCCTTATCCAAGCAAGCTCTAGCTCCCAAAAGTCTCCAAGCACCAAGCAAAAGCTAAAAAAAAAGTTTTCTTTCTCCCCATGAGGGAGAATTTGAAGAGAAGCCAATAAATTTCCTCACCAATGAGGGGGTGACATGTGTCACCCCTCTCTTCCCTCCAAGTCAAAGATTCCAAAATAAAAAGAAGAAAAGATAAATTCACTTTTAACACTCCCTTCCCAAAATGCCCAAAATGAAAATAAAACAAGATTGTGCAACTTTCTACAAAACACACATACCAATCCATCTTACATGGATGGTGACAAAAGAGAGGAAAATGGGAGGAAACTCCTTCTATGCCTTGAAATTAAGCCCCCTACCTATTAGGTAGGGTCCAAGGGCTTATTTTCATGCTAAGTGAACTCCCAAAACTAAAAGGGGTCACTTAAAATGCCATAAATAACCCAATTTCGGGTTTGGCACATTTGGGCACAAGTGTAGAGGATGTGGGGCCCACTCAAGGGTTCACATGTGACCCTAATCCTCTCTAATTAATACACAATTACCCAAATACAAAACTTAATGCAAGTGGGGACCATTAAGTCCCCAAACCAAGTTTACTTAACAAAATAAAACATCCTAAACAAGATTAATTTTACATGACATACTACATTACAAATGAGGGTCACTCATGGTGCCCAAAATAATGAAATCTAATACTAAGGCCTCATACAACTAACATGGTTAGGACTTAGCCCCATGGGCCACTTGTGCACAATTTGTGTAACCACCCTAAAACCCACGTTCTCCTATGTGACTACCTGTCACCTACACACTCAATGCACACATTAAACGCACTTGTCGATACAATGTAAATCAACTACTCAATAAGTGATCAATGAAATCTATGATATCATAACATCATCATGGAATCATAAATGTGAAAACATGCACAATTACACACAATTTACCATGAGTTAGCCATAGAGATAAATATAAATGACATACATCCATATAATCAAGACATGTGACTAACTAAGTATCCAACATACATCAATTAGGTCCAAACAACATCGTAATAAGTTAGTATCTACAACATCTAATGAAAGGTGTCAACATACTAATCAATTCAAATTGGCGCTATACGCCCAAATCACCATACATGTCCATGAAGATCAAATATCATAACATAATGTCCAAAATATATCAAATCCCTGTCAAATCATGTCTATGAATAAAGAAGTCAATAGATAACTGAGGCTATAAAAATGTGGGCACTACATCCCCTCTCCTAAAATTAGAACTTTCTCCTAGAAGTCACTGAAAGAGATAGGGATATCTAGCCCTCAATGGTGTAGCATCCTCCCTAGGTAGCTGTTGTCTCATCATATTTGTCCCACTGCACTCTAACTGGTCCAAGTCTCGACCCCGAAGGGCCAACCTCGGTGCTCTAGTATACGTACGGGCTCCAGCCTCCACTGTCCTCCATCCTCTACCTTGTAATGCCGACCAATCCAAAACATGAGAGACATCAGGTACATATCTACGTAGTACAAAAACATGAAATACATCGTGGGCCGTGCAAGGCGTGGTGGAAAAGCTAGGTGATAGGAAACTAGACCGATGACCTCTAAAATATCAAAAGGCCCCACAAAATGAGGTGATAGCTTAGAACCCTTTCCATAGAGGATTGGGCTCTTATGTGGACAAACTCTCAAGAAGACTTTTTCACCCACTTGAGAAGTGATGATCATCCTCTTGGTGTCTGCATACACCTTTTGGCATGCTCTAGCCTGCTCAAGACGTTGTCTAATCAAAACAACCTGCTGCTCTAAGTCCTATAGGTAAGTTGGTCCCAAAATAATCTTGTCATCTAGTCTGTCCCAACTCAGAGGTGTCCTGCAAGGTCAACCATATAAATCTTGGTAGGGAGCCATACCAATGGAACTGTGATAGTTATTGTTGTATAAAACTCAACCAAATGTAGATAATCTTCCCACTTATTTTGCTAGTCCATCACATACATCCTCAACATGTCCTCCAAGTACCTGATTAACCCTCTTTTTTATCCATCTATCTCTGGATGATATGTTGAGCTGAAATTAATTTGTGTACCCAGAGTGGCCTGAAAGGAAGTCCAAAAAACTAAAGTGTAAATGGTATCCTTGTCATTGATGATGGTCTTCGGAATCCCATGCAATCTAACAATGTCCTCCATAAATACTTTGGTGATGGTTTGTGCATTATAGGTGACCTTGGTTGGTGAGAAATGCACAACCTTGGTCAACTTATCCACAAAGTGACCATAATGGCATCATGATGATAAGAAGACATAGGGAGTCCTACTATGAAATCCATGGAGATCACATCCCATTTCCACTTGGGAATATCATGAGGATGTAAGAGTCCTGTGGGATGAGAATGCTCTACCTTGACCCTCTGACATTCAAGGAAACGTGCAACAAAATCTTCTATGTCCCATCAAAGACCAGGCCAATAATATAACTCTCTTAGATCGCATGCATTTTCTTCACTCCTGGATGTGTTGTATATGGAGCTTGATGAGCCTCTGTAAGGATGAAGCTACGCTGAAGATCACCTGACTTAGGCACATAGATGTGCCTATGGAACCAAAGTAAACCATATGTCTCTAAAATGCACCCTAAATATCTGCCCTCTAAAGAACCCTATGACTCCAACATCTGTCTAGCACCCTCATAAAACCTGTCCTCTGGAAAATGCTAAAGAATCCTGCCTCTCAAGTCTAACTGTAGTGTCAATGATGCAAGCACATGTCATCGCCTACTAAGTGCATCTACAATTAAATTTTCCTTTCTTTCTTTATATATTGCACTCCTCCATGTGTACTCACATAGAACTCCATCCAACATTATTGTTGGAGAGCATTGAGGTTTGGCTATGAGAAGATATGTTGCAAGCTACGATGATCTATCCTCAAAGTGAAAGGTCTACCCAAAAGGAAATGATGCCAACGCACAAGAGCATGAACAATTGCTGCAATATCTAAATCATGGGTAGGATAGTTAAGCTTGTAGTCCTTGAGCTTACGTGACTCAAAGAAAATAACCCGATGCTCCTACATAAGAACTGCTCCCAAAACCTCTAGTGATGCATCAAGTGCAAACAACAAAATCCTTGTGGGTCCGAGAACTGCTAAGATGGGCATCGTGGTTAACCTTTCCTTAAGCAACTGAAAGGCCTGCTCACACTTCTCTGACCAATCAAACTTCTTCCCTTTTCTCTGAAGGGAAGTAATAGGGTGAGAAATCTTGGAAAAATCTTATACAAACCTGTGGTAATAACTGCTAAACCCATAAAACTCCTCACCTTAGTGACTGATGTGGGTGTTGCCAATCCATAATAGCCTATATCTTAGAGGGATCTACTGAGATACCCTCTCCTGATAAGATGTGTCCCAAGTATTGAATCTCTGTCTGAAAGAAGCTACATTTTTCCAAGTTCCCAAACAACTTCTACTCTCTCAAAACCTGTAGTACCTATCTCAAATTCTCCTGTGTTCCTCCTCGGAATGAGAATATATCAATATATCATCTAAGAACACTAAGAAAATTGATCTAGAAAGGTCCTGAATACTCCATTCATGAGACTCATGAAGATAGTTGGGGCATTGGTCAAACCAAATGGGACAACTATGAACTCATAATGCCCATAACGTGTGTGAAAAATTTGTCTTATGAATGTCTACATCTGATATGTGTAATTGATGATAACCTGACTTGAGATCAATTTTGGAGAACACTCTTGCTCCCCACATCTGATCAAACAAGTCATCAATCCTAGGGAGTGGATAATCGGTTCTTTATTGTGACTTTGTTGAGTTTTAAAGTCTACACAAATTCTAAGAGAACCGTCCTTCTTCTTCACAAATATGATTGGCGCTCCCCAAGGAGATACACTAGGATGAATGAGACCCTTCTCCAACAACTCCTCTAATTGTATCTTGAGCTCATGAAGCTCTGGAGTCATCATCCGATAGGTGCCCAGAAACTAGTGCAGATCCTGGCACTAAATCAATGGTGAAATCCACCTCTCTATGGGGTGGTAACCCTGGAAGCTCACCTAGAAACACATATGCATACTCCCTCAAAACTACATGATCATCTAAGGGTGAATGCTTTGGAGTGCTCTCTGATCGATCACTAATGGTGATAGAAAACAATTGACAACCTTTACGCATGCTCCGCTTGAGTTTCTTAGCTAGAGATCATGTGTAAAGAGATAGGCCTCTACATCCCTGAAATCACAACTGCACTCCCAAGATCATCTTGACACTCAATGACCTTATTTTTGCAATCCACCTTGGCTCGATGAGCCTCGAGCCAATCCATACCTAAAACAACCTGATAGGATCCTAGAGGAATAACTCGGAGGTCAAGTGTAGTGGAGAAGACTCCTAAATCAAGTACACAACTCTCCACATATGAGTCCATGATGAGTTTGGCCCCAGAGGCCAACTCAACCTACCAACTATCTGGTTTCCTAGCCACCACTAGCCCACACTGGTCCACTACAGAAGGAGATATAAAAGAATTTGAAGCACCTGAATCAAAGAGTACTGAGATAGAAATACCCCTATATAGTACATGTCATCTCAATAATGTGGTGGCTTCGATGCTCGGCTGGCGGTTGTCAACCCGCATATACACGATGGGCATGTCCTACATCACCCAATGTCTTCTCGGATCTAGAGCTCTCTACATATCCATGGTAGTAGGTTTTGTGCAAACACATACACACATAGTGATCAGGGGACCCACAAATAAAACATCCTCCTGTACCCTCTCGAGATGGGGTCCCTCATATACTCGGTGAACCGATCCACCAACCAAACCCTAGAGACTTGTTGTGTGTGGAGATGGTTGTAGACTCTTGAGTACCCTGTCTCCTATCCCTGGCTCCACCAAAACCTCCTCTAGTACCACCCTCTCTAAGCTCTTGAGTATTTCTAACCCTCTCTCTTGTTGGTGGCCGAGATGATGTATCTCTGCTACTATGGATGCAGTGGAGCCTCGACAATGTTGGAGGAGGCTAGAATCCTCCTCTAGGGGGGGTGGTTTGTACCCGTGACCTGACGACTCTGAAAGGCCTATATCCTATCTTGAAACTTGCTCTTGTTCCTATCTCGGTGCTCTATGTTCCCTGGTCCTATTCTCCTTAGCTAAGTAGGCCTTCTCAATGGCCTTCTCAAGCATGGGAGGAGATAACATCCTAACTGCTCATGTTATGTCTGCATTCAAGCCCAAATAAACCTATTAACCTATAATTTCTTGTCTTGCAGGTAGTCCACATACTATAGAAGATCCAGGAACCTGCTCTCATATTGTGCCACTGTGCCAGAGCCCTATCGTAAGTCATGAAACTCATCAATCCTCTTTTACATGAAATTATTTGACATATAACGAGCCCTGAAACACTCCTCGAACAACTCCCAGGTCATTGTATCTCAAGTCAAATGGAGCTTCCACTCCTCATTCCTCCACCAAATGTTCATGCATCTCTCGAGGAGGTGT
Organism: Taxus wallichiana var. yunnanensis; assembly: GCA_018340775.1. Classification (NCBI taxonomy): domain Eukaryota; kingdom Viridiplantae; phylum Streptophyta; class Pinopsida; order Cupressales; family Taxaceae; genus Taxus; species Taxus wallichiana. Next base: position 664,130,779 of record CM031237.1, on the reverse strand, counting down.
ATGGAGAACCTAGCTTTGACATTTCTCTCATAAGAGTGCAATCCAAAGCAGCTATCAAGGCTAAGGAGCCATGACTCGGCCCCAAATCCATATGTAGAGCTAGTGTATGTAGGTGGCTACAAGTGAAGAAGATCCCTAATCACACTACCTGTGTCATGATCCTGGCGATGTGGTCCAATAAGTGAATGGGGTCATCTATCTCCAAATGGTCCCTCAAGATGTGTGAATGAATGGATACAAGGTACGAGGCCACCCTCTCATGGTGAATGAAAGGGCTACGTGACCTCTCCTACCTCATAATATCATGCTCTTATAGCTCCGAGTGTGTGTCTCACCTATCGGCTCCTCATCTCCTGACTGTATGTCCTCCTCTCTCATCTCCCTACGGTGGTGGAAGGGCGTTGTTTGCACAACACCTGATCAACTGTTGTAAAGAGCCTCTAAGATATCGAGGCCCAAACTTGGGTTCCTACGTGGCTCTTGGGCGTAGGTGAACTACATCCCAAATCCCTAACCGATCGATGTCTCATGGGTGCCATCCTATGTAATGAGGTAAGAAAAATGATTATTAAATTATAACATTCGGAAATGTTTTAATTGTTTTTGTTTTAATGTTATTAAAGTATTAATTAAATATTAAATGTTTACCTAGAGTGTCTGCATGTGTGAACCTCGCTCTGATACCAAATGTAATGCCCCACCTCGAGACGTAAACCACACCAAAATGTAACTAAAAATTTGGGTAATTTTTTTTAAAGGTGAAACTTAATACTAATCCTTTTCTTAACCATTTCCCATTAATAATTAATTTATACTAATTTAATTTACCCAAAATTAAATAAACACTAGCCCAATAATAACTTAATTATTTTATTCTATTAAGTTCACTAGGGTCACAAATAAAAGTCTACACCCCTTTATAACTTAATTATTTTTCCCTTTTTTAATTAGTTTTCCACACACCCCTCTTTAATTTATTTCTCATTCCCATAAAATGTTCATGACTTAAAGTGTGTAGGGTTAAATGTGAGCCCTAGGATAGATCTAATCTTGACCCTAGATTTGAATCTTGCCCTAAAGTTCCCTAAACATCTTTATGTTCTTTTCTTTTCTTTTCCATTTCTTCTCATTTTTTTTTATTTTGTCATTTACAGGATTGGAGGCTATGGAAGAGCCATGGAGGCTTGTTTCATGGAGTTTTTTTGATTATTTGTCTCATTTTTCTATAGTATATATATTATTATGTATATATTTTTATCAATTATTATTTGTTTATTTTAAATATTCTCTTACCCAAAAAATATGGTTAGGTAAGTAGAATGCTCACAAATTTATTATTTATTATATGCAAATATAAAAAAATGAGAAACTACACACATATATATATTTACATATGGTATTTATATAATATAAAAGAAAACAAATTTATACTATCAAAAATGCTCGAACTTAAAAATTTTGTAGATTAATAAATGCCATAAGGGAAAATTACTTGGGGAGAGGTTTCGGTGGAGAGAGTAAGGAATATGGGTTGGAGTTGGGGTGTGGAGGGGAATGGAGGGGGTGCGTGGGATAATGAGGGAGTGGAGCATGGGGGAACGAGGGGTTGGGAATGGTGGGTGCATGCTGGATTTGGGGGGATGGCCCTCCCCATAGTCTGAAATTTTATTTTTTTAACACCCAAACAAAACCATTACACCACATTTTCCACCAAACACTTTTTGTATTTTTTTATTTTTTAGTTTTGCTTTAAATTAATAAGTTATATATATAAATTTTTTATTATTATATATATATATATATATATATATATATATATATATAAATAAAATAAATGTTAGAATATTACAATTAAATATATAACTAGAATAACATATATATTATATAAATAATATAATTAATATAATCTCTAAATTTTACATTGTTAGTTATATATTATAACAAATAATATATAAGATATATATTTAAATACATTTATATCATTATGTTATATATAAATTTTAAAATTTAAAATAATGGACTATTATTATTAATATATTATTATTGTTATACAGACTAAAAGTATAAAGCATATGGATATACTTTTGTAATATAATCTATATTAAAATGAAATGTTTTATCTTATAAGATAAGAGAGAAGAATGTAAAATAGTTCAAAATAAAGAGGTTTAAATTTATTTAGAAATTTGTAAGGAGAAAGCTAACTCACATTTAGATTTACTAATAATAAGAAAATTCTTAAGTTTCTCATGGAAAGGAAACCAAAACTAAATTTATTCTATTCAATAATATTACAAATTTACAAGAAGAGATATATTATAAGAACAAGATATATATTTCATTCAATGATAATCCTAAAGCTCCAATTTTATGACTAATTTTTTTCCAATGCTCTAAAAAATACATATTTCATATTTTTAAACAAGGAGGATATCCAACAAGAAATATATATTTTTTTTTGAAAAACATATTCCTAATCTATAGACTTTCTTTTCAAAATGGAGTTTCAAATCAATTTCATTTTAAGGGAAACATCTATTTTACAATATTTCAAGGAGTCAATGAGATTAATTTCACAATTACATCATGATTCCAAAATACTTAAAATACATAAGAAATCAACATAACAAGTCTTCCTTCCAAGATTGAAGGAAGGTTACACCAACAAATGTGACACTAATTTACAAGTGATTCCAAATCACAAAAGGATACTTTATAAGACAAAGAACTTTAAGAAGCCACATTCATAAAGATTACAATGAGAGTAATGTTCACCAAAATGGGAGAAAACAATGAAGAACCATGGTGATAAGAACCTCCAAACATCTTCCAATTTGAGCTCAAACCTTGAATATTTTTCCAAGAGACCCAAACCAAGATAAGGACTTGTTTTACCACCCAACCTATAGGCATCATTACATGCCTTTCCAAGGGTTGGAAGACATGCTATCCTTCCCCAATCCCATGGGGGAGAGAGCTAGCTTCCATAATTGTGCACAAGATAAAGGGAGACATAAATAACATTATATTCGCATACAAGACAAGTCCATGCACTAATAAAAAAAGAAACATTTTGTAAAAAACAAGAGGAGGATAAAACCATATTCATCCTCCAAAATGCGGAAGAGAAGATGAGATATCCAAAGTGCCAAAAGTGTGGTCCAACCATAGGATGCACACAAAAAGAATCTTCACAACCTCCTTATTTCTCCAATACATCAAAATGGGGAAACCTCCTTATTGCTCCACCCATTCACCTAAATCCTTATTGGGAGAATTTTCAAATCCATTGGGTTTCCTCTCCAAGAATGGGGAATGGGCTTCAAACCATATGAATCACCATCCCCACCTCAAACTATATGAGGGGATTATATAGAACCTACATGGCTTGCCCATCAAGACATGAGGTTTGAGAGGGAAAATCGCTTTCTCTTCCCTCATACAATCCAAAATCCATCAAACTATATTATGGATGGAGAAAAATAAACATAAAAATATACTCAAGCAACAAACACACATGAAACAAAACACACATTTCCAACATAAGCAAGGCTAAGATCTAGCATATCATAAAACATAAAATGAGCTCAAAGATCCTACCTCCAAAATCTCTCCAACACTATAAGATTTTCCACTTCCTTATCCAAGCAAGCTCTAGCTCCAAAAAGTCTCCAAGCACCAAGAAAAAACTCAAAAAAAAAGTTCTCTTTCTCCCCATGAGGGAGAATTTGAAGAGAAGCCAATAAATTTCCTCACCAATGAGGGGGTGACATGTGTCACCCCTCTCTTCCCTCCAAGTCAAAGATTCCAAAATAAAAAGAAGAAAAGATAAATTCACTTTTAACACTCTTCTCCCAAAATGCCCAAAAATGAAAATAAAACAAGTTTTGCAACTTTTACAAAACACACATACCAATCCATCTTACATGGATGGTGACAAAAGAGAGGAAAATGGGAGGGAAACTCCCTCTTATGCCTTGAAATTAAGCCCCCTACCTATTAGGTAGGGTCCAAGGGCTTATTTTCATGCTAAGTGAACTCCCAAAACTAAAAGGGGTCACTTAAAATGCCATAAATAACCCAATTTCGGGTTTGGCACATTTGGGCACAAGTGTAGAGGATGTGGGCCCACTCAAGGGTTCACATGTGACCCTAATCCTCTCTAATTAATACACAATTACCCAAATACAAAAAAATTAATGCAAGTGGGGACCATTAAGTCCCCAAACCAAGTTTACTTAACAAAATAAAACATCCTAAACAAGATTAATTTTACATGACATACTACATTACAAATGAGGGTCACTCATGGTGCCCAAAATAATGAAATATAATACTAAGGCCTCATACAACTAACATGGTTAGGGCTTAGCCCGTGGGCCACTTGTGCACAATTTGTGTAGCCACCCTAAAACCCACGTTCTCCTGTGACCTGTCACCTACACACTCATTGCACACATTAAATGCACATGTTCGATACAATGTAAATCAACTACTCAATAAGTGATCAATGAAATCTATGATATCATAACATCATCATGGAATCGTAAATGTGAAAAACATGCACCATTACACACAATTTACCATGAGTTAGCCATAGAGATAAATATAAATGACATACATCCATAAAATCAAGACATGTGACTAAACTAAGTATCTAACATACATCAATTAGGTCCAAACAACATCGCAATAAGTTAGTATCCGCAACATCTAATGAAAGGTGTCAACATACTAATCAAGTCAAATTGGCGCTACATGCCCAAATCACCATACATGTCCAAAACTCGGGAGGAATCTTACATCTCTTTCAAAAATTTAGTAGAAATCTTTATTGCCCTTTAGATGACTATATTACTTGTGATTTTCACATAAGATTTCATGTAGTTCATTTTGTTTCTGCTAATCATTCGGCATATGCATATAAATTGTGATAGATTTAGTCATGCTATATATTGCACAATTTTGTACTTAATTTTCAAAATAAGAATACAAAGTACATACAGTTTTGGTAAGTTATAATACGTCAAAGGTAAATATATCTCGGTAATTTTTTTAAAACATAGTATGATTTTGTTAGCACAAATACAAATTTCCGGGCTGCCATTTTGTTCTCAAGTTATTTTTATCAATCACCATCCTTGAGTATTTCTATTATAAATCATTGGGTGCATTTTAATTTTCTAACAATTTTATAAGGATTAAGATGTTATTATAGAATTGATGAACAAATAACAATGTCATCAATCTACTCTTAAATGGAAACATACATTGTTATCCATAAGACATCCAACAAATGTGAATGTATAAGATAGATAAAAACAAACTACTCGAATCAACCACTTTGGAAGATTTATGGTGGGATTTGTTTTCACCTCACGTATATTCCCAATTGACAAAAAGTCTTGACTCCCCACACATCCCAAGGTCAAATCCTATTCAGTCTACTTTATAGAAGCGTAAGGATTCGTGATTGATTTCCTTGTGTAGTCCTTATCTCTAACATGTCTCTATGTGCGTCATGCTCATACATAAGCTGAAAGCATAAATCATTAGTTATGAAGTTATGGCCATCAGTCCACACAACACATGAATATAATTTTATTATCCGTTTAAATAAATTCATCGAGGTTCATGTTTTCACTTTGTCCAATATAGTGTCATCTAAAAGGTAAAAGGTCATAGGTATGTCATTTTCTAATAGTAAAAATTTATATTCTTATTTGCGTGCAAATATAGTGGTTTTGTTCCATCAAGTGAGTCTAGTCAACCTAAAAATGGTTGGCTAAGTTTTTTATTATCGAGTCCAATTTGTGAGTTACTATAAAAATTGTAATAAAAATATCACAAATGCATTTTCGGTTGAAGTTGATATCTTGAAAATAAATGATTTCACATTGTGGTGGGGCTAATAGATAATGTGGAAATAATTAAGCGTCATGATCACATTCCGCTCAGTTAGGAGCATCATACTGGAGGATGTAGGCAATGGAGGAAAGAGAAGAATTTGCGTCCTCTCATCAATCACCATTGACGGGGCTACGAATATGCTTTGATGAAATTTTTTTTTCAGTTGTGTATTTTATGTTATGTGGCATGGTGTTTTTGTAATAAGAATAAAAGTGCATTCCTTTTTAGATTCATAACAAGTGAGCAGAATTTCCAATGCAATAATGTAAAAATAAGTGGAAAGATAAAAACACAAGTGTAGAGCAACATCATGATACTTGAAGAGGATGAATAAGGTTTTATTTATGATGAATAAGGGTTTATTTTGGATGACTAGGAGTTCATACCAAGGGTTGTTGGTGATCATGTGCAAAACCATCACTTTGTACCAATCTCATTAGCATGCAAGGGTGATAAGTTTTGTAAAAGAAGGTGCAATTATTTTTGTACAATGTTCACACTAAAGCGGGAATCTTTGGGAAATTAGTGTCTCCATGGTAGTTAATATTTACGAAGTGGTAAATGCTATGTTGGTTATGAGTTGTTATGGAATATAAGTATTTGTATGTGTTGTTACATGAGTAACAATCACACTAGAAATAGAGATATTCTAGAGCATGTATTTGAATTTGTCTCCTTAATTATAGGAGTGCATATTCCTAAATAACTATAATGTATGCCAAATGAATTAAATTATTTGGTTATTACGGTGTTCATTGTGTCTACAAATTGAACCAAATATTTTAGAATAATGTCCAAATTACATAATATTTTTTCTCTTTAAAAATAAGTGTTTTTCAATTAAAATTATCTTAAATGTTTCTTTAACATAAAGAGTAATCTAATGATTTAAACATGTTATATATTTATTTCAATCTCAAGCCTCCTACCTATCATTTTTTAAAGGTCAATATCTTCATTAACTCAAATAATGTATCTAATGTATATCACCTACCATTATATTTTAGTTGAATTATAAAAAGAGAATGTACATAATAATAATAGAAAGCTCCTATCTTATTTGTAGGTTATTTGTTTATTCTAGGAAGTGGCTAATCTCCATCCATAAAAAAAAACCCTAAGATACCATACCATCATCTCCATACCCCATCATCAAATTTTGGTCTCCTATTTTTTGTTGGTGACATGCCCGAAAAAGAGGACTACTACTTTTCAGTCCTTACCGCCACACCTCTAATGATTGTTCTATCATGTAATCATTTATAATTTAAATTTTAAATTTTTCTCGTTTATCCATTCTATTTCTCTTATATCTCATTCATAGATTTCATTTCCCTTATTTTACTATCTAGAAAATGTGCATGATTTAATCAATAAAAAATAAAACATTGCACAATAAAATAATAAAACCAAAAAATATTGTATTTCATTCGGGACTTCTTTATTCAATATTTGATATGTCTTTATACAAGTAGCTTGATCCTAATATTTAGGAGTCAAAGCTTATCGGAGACAACTCACACTCAATCCCACTTATCTCTCTAAGAGACTTATTCTAACTTCTAGATCTCTATGAGTTGTTACTAACAACTCATTTACATACATAATTAGATATTGTTCACACTAATAATAATAATATCTATTTTTCCTAACAATCACCCCCTTAGTGTGAACATGGGGAAGGCATCATCCTATACTGCATCTAACAATGACTGTGTGATTTTCCAAGGACTCACAAACCTGAGAAATGGTTTTTCCATGGTTACCATAAAACCAATGAAGGTTTGTCCATGGTTTACCTACAACCAATTGGTTTTGTTGGTTTACCAAAAACCATGTCATTATATGCCAGTATCTCTTTAACCCCCATCACATCCTGACTAATGCAGGTGATACAATCATGTACTTGTTTTAACAAGTTTTATTTGTAGAATGAAACACACAACTGAAAAATAAATATCACCAATACAATGCAGTAATCTCTTTGTTGGTGACTAACAAGAGATGCAGTTTTCCTCCTCCTTTGCCTCCAGCCTCCGAGTTCTTTATTTAGAATAGAAAGTCATCGGAATTGTAGTCAGGTTCTTCTGGTGTTGGTTCTTCTTCATATTCTGACTCTTCAACAACTGCATTGGCCTCATCCATTTTGAGTTTACCACTGATGACATCTTTTGCTCTGATTTTGCAGAATGGAGACTTATGCCCCTTTTGTTTACAATAGAAGCATTCTACTTCTTCTTTGTTTCTGTAGGTTTTAGCATATTTTTTCTTGATATAGAAGAGCAGACTCTTCTTGATTGTCTTCTTTAGTTCTTTTCTCCTCACTTAGAAGTGTAGATATCATGTCTTCAAGTGATTGTGTGGGCATCTATCTGAGAGTGAACACAACATTACTGTACTTAGGAGGAAGACTGTTTAGAAGTATGGCTTTAGCATCTTCATCTTCTATTACAGACTTTTACTTCTACAAGTTGCCTTATGAGTGATCTTAGTTCATTAATGTGGCTTGACATTGTCACATTTTCATTCATCTTGAGTTTGAATAGTTGCAGTTTTAGTGAAAATTTAGCATTGACTGCATTTGAGCCAAAAGTTTTTCCGAGTAGTTCCCAAATTGTTTTTGAGGATTTTTCCAAATCCACATAGTGTAGCTCAATATCTGATAGGGAAAGTCCTATTATTACTTTTGCCTTATCATCCCTTGTTTCCCACTCTATTAGTTTTGTAGCATCTGTGGGTTTTGATTCATCTCCTGATACAATCCTCCATAGATTCTTATGCATTAATTGCATTTGGATTTTGACTTTCCAGGTGTGAAAGTTCAATCCATTGAATTTGTCTAGTGGAATGTCCATTATACCTTAGAGCGTCGGTTTCAACTGAAAATGTGCTCTTATTACAAGGGTTTTTAGGGTGTCGGCTTTGACCGATAATGCACCCCCTCACTATGGACGTCACGTACAAGCGAAAGTGCGTCCAAACAAAAGTGAGACAATTTTTTTAATTTGCCAAAAATGGAAAAATAATATTTTTTATCCAACAACAAAAAAATGGGATCAATGCATATAACTTAAAAAATACACATTTATAAAAATGATACTTCAATCCGAAAGTTATCGGTTGAAAGTTATCGTGCTTACAAGTTCTAAATTCAACTTCTTTTCGGACCCTTTCCAAAAATGGAAAAAAAAATCTTGGTTTTTTTTTTCTTGTATGTCCATAAATGGAAATAAACAGAATATAGCTAAAACTAGATTCCCATACGACTGTGGATTCACCCAAGAAATACGTCGACACATCCAGATGCCCAAACAGTTGTGGATTCACCCGAGAGAGATGCTGATGCATCAAGACATCCAAACAGTTACGGATTCACCTGAGAGAGACCCCGTCAAACTTAGACGATCTGTTTGTATTGAAAGCCAAACACAAACCAAATTTATTCCCAGCAATGGCACCAGCAGACAATTACTTCCATATCAAAATACCTCACAAACTCCTATAGGAAATCATTGCAGTCTAACCTGCTCTGATACCAAATCTAGAAAACGTGCATGATTTAATCAATAAAAAAATAAAACATTGCACAGTAAAATAATAATAAAACCAAAAGATATTGTATTTCATTTAGGACTACTTTATTCAATATTTGATATGTCTTTATATAAGTAGCTTGATCATAATATTAAGGATTCAAAACTTATTGGAGACAACTCACACTCAATCCCACTTATCTCTCTAAGAGACTTATTCTAACTTCTAGATCTCTATGATTTGTTACTAACAACTCATTTACATACATAATTAGATATTGTTCACACTAATAATAATAACATCTATTTTTTGTAACATACTATAGGTTGTACACATAAGAAATTTTCATATTGTGTTATTACAGACCACATTTATCTTTGCAGGAGAGTGTATTAGATGAGAATATAAGGGAAACAATTTTGTATGCTCAAAGGATGCCTTGCATGCTAGTGTTGCTTTAGTTCCAGTGACTTGTTGTTCATGAAAATTGAAGGAGAAGTAGCCATGAATATCATACTCTGAATGAGTTTTAAGGAAATATATTGTTATGGTCTACATCACTTGTATGATGGAAGATATGTTCTTTTGCATTTTTACGATTTTTATAGTAGTCTCATCTTGGATGTTTGTCTCTAAAGTTATACCCTAAAGAAAAGGATTACTATGGCAGAAGTTAGGGGCATATTACATTATATATGTGGTAATATTCCCATGAACATTATTAATGAATAATGCGTTCTTATCATGTCCATTTTAATTTTTAGGTTCTTTGTTAGAGATTAGCTACTAAGAACTTACAATTACAAACATGTGAGTTTTCTTTCAACTATCCCAACTATTCCTTGAGACGAAAAACTAAACTCAACTCTAATGAGGAATGAGAGTGGATTTATATTATTGAAAGTGTGCATAGCAATATTAAATATTAGGAACATATTTTCATATGTTTTTCCAAGGGTGAAATTAATGTTGAAAAATGACAACTTTACTCTAGTGTCAAAATTTTTGCTTGAAAATCATCTTGAACCCTCTCTCTAGATTAGTCTTCCCTTTGTACCATGGCTATCCCTGATACTTTAGAGTCCTCATATGTATTGTGTGTACTTTCCTTGGTGTTGGAAATGTCAAAAAATGATGAATCATTCCATGTAGTGCGGTGCTTCTAAAGAATAATACTTTAGTAGGCCTAGAATGGCTATTTTTAGCCAAACCTGGGACAATTGTGTGCACCCTCCGGGGTAAATGTGAACACCAAAAATCATTGAGAAGTGGTATTGAGGAGATAAGAAAATATTTCAACTAGTTTAGGAATATTTAGGAAGGTTTTAGAGGTTTAGGAACAAGTTGTGCAATTGTGGGTTTCTAAGGTGCAAGGAGTAAGTAGTCTAAAAAGGTGCTTGATCTTCGGAAGATGATTTTAGGAGCTCTATAAGGAGTTATATTTCAATAATGATATAATTGGAAATATTTTTCAATTATCTACATGATGGAAAATTTAGATATTTCACAAGACCTAAGCACTTCTCACGGGGGCTCGGCCAATAGACTCGGCTTGCGTTCCGAATGAAAAAGTATATTTTTTTGATAAGGAGGAACACTCATGCCTCTAAAACCATCCCATTGATCTTTAAATTATCTTAGGAGTCAAAATGATATAAAAATTTTCCTAAAAATACCTCTTGGAACTCCGGGAAAAGTGATTTCAAGTTTTTGGGAGTTAGTCATTTTCACAGTTGGGTGGGTGGTGCATTTTGGTGTCCCAGCTATCTCAATTTTCCTAACTATATGGTAAATTGAGGATATTGGGGACAATATGGACAAAAAATTGTGCCCCACCCCCTAGTTATATCCCTTAGACTCTCATATGACTCTTACTTTCCCTGGCAAGTGTTAAGTGGTTGATAATTGAAAATTGGCTAAGTTTTTCATGACAAGCCTTGGGTGAATTTTACCGTCCCATGAAAAGTGGGAAGAAAAATGTGCTCCAATCCTATCCCCTTCTCAGGTTCATCATATGACAGAAAATGTTTTCACCCGAGTGCTAAAATGCTTCTCTCTCATCTCCCTATCTCCTCAAATCTCGTTCCGCCACTTGGCGAGCTCAGAGTGCGGGAGAATTTTACATGTCCCAAATTTTCCAAGGAGAATGGGGATATTGGGGAAAATTAAATTCACCCCACCTTCCATGGTTTTAAAATTCAAAAATTCACTAAGTGCTTTTCCCCCACTTCTACTCTTTTTGTCTCTCTCGTTAACTAAAAGTGCTACCTAGGAAATTTTAAAAACAAAAATAACTTTACCCACCTCATTATTTTCTCATGAAATCCAATATTTTCTTATTAATAACATCCATTAAACCTGAAAATTTTCCAAAAACCCTATCAAAATTCATCTAGAGCCACTATATGCACCTGAAATTAGAAAAACACGTATCTTGCAAACCAAAGTGATCGAAATTGGGTGAAATTGTCTCGAGATGTTCTTTAATCCAAATTCTTTCAAGGAAATTGTAGTAGTAGAGAAGATGATGACCTGGTTCATTAATGGAAGAAAAACCTAGTTTTATTCCCTATCATTTACTTTTTTACTTTCTAGATATTCCAAAGTGGACGAATTGAGATGAAATTCAGAACACAAGATTGTAACGAGGAGCCTAATATAATGATGGAATTTTTGTTGCAATCCGGGGTGAAGAAGTGACATTGAAATTTATAAAAATAGTATGTAATTGGTGTCCTTACTTACTAAAAATAGTAAATTTTCTAAAATTATAAATCCCCTAATAATAATGCACTCAGTGAACAATGAAAATGATAAACTAGCCAATTTTGGTCAAAAAGGTAAAAACATTGTAAGCTACAAAAATCACCGATAAAAAGAAAGTACTGAAACTAAAATTTATACCTTCTTCCACGTGTGTCCTTTGTAAATATAAGAATGAGTAGTGACTTAGATGGGCCCAGAATTGATTGAAGTATATGTGCTTCCTCCAACATGAGCAAGACCTTCGTTGGACCAACGATCGATTCACAACTTTGCACCAAGGGATGTGAGGATGATGGATTTAGGGATGGAAAAAGTAGGCTTATGTGGACATTAGGACTAGATGGAAGGGATTCTCTATGCAACAAGAATGCAAGAGCTATGACAGGATTTTTATCTTGTTGAAGAGGGGGGAGCAAGGCTTTATTTATAGCCTGAAAGTTGGATTAATTCGGAGGTTTTGGTTAATCATGATTTGAAAAAGTAAACAATATTAAGTGAGTGGGGACATGAAGAATGGAAATGAATTAAACTTGAATATTTAATTTGCAATTAGGGGACATTTGGAATATTTGGCTTGTGAGGAACATTAATTAGGAATTGACAAGGTATTATTAATTGACTAATGTCAATTAATTCCTCATGGCATTTAATGGGAAATGTAATGGGAAAATTAATTGATTTAGGATAGGTTTGAAAATGTGATGTCTACATTTTCCCATCTTTAGGAGGGTACTATTAAAGTAGTGTCCTTTCAAATAAAGTAGACAAAATGGATGAATATGTCCCAGGCGACAAGATTGAAGGTTTTGAAGAGATTCTTCTTAAGGAAGGTGTTCCTTCAATAAATAAGTTTTTAAAAGAAGAAAAGAGAGCATTCTCTAAGAAAAAGTCAAATAGAATTTTTATTGTGAGAATGGGGGAAGAATTCAATCTACTTTCTATAAGAAAAAAGTACAAAATATGTTTGTTTGTGAGAATATAAGGTGGTAGGTGATGAATATTATGGTATCATCCAAGAAAAAAATACCATGGGAAGATGTGATTAGGGACATATGTGATGATTCCCCTCAAGAAGGCTTACAAGAATGGAAGAGATGAAAAAGCTATTAAAAAGAGGAGGGGTCAATGTCGTGGAGAGTAGGATGAGAATGGGGTGTAAGAGAATGGAGCAACTGCGGTGCACAAATGGGGAAATAATCCAATTGGCCTTAAATGCTAGGTGTGAAGATGTGTTGAAGGACATAACGAGTGAGAGTGGAAAGAGAAAAAAGGAATGAACATGAGTAGTGGTTGATTATGAGTAGGTGAAAAATGGGAAAATGTCACAAGGAAAGAAAAATCAGAGGTGAAGGAGAAAAGGGTATGGAATAGAGCAGATGGAGATGGAGGAGGAGAAAAAGGGAATGAAATAGGTGGAAGAGAATAAGAGAGAAGGATGATAAGGGAAGAAGGGAATGAGGAAGGATGAACATGAAGAAGATGAGATGAGAAGAGATAAGATGACATAAGAGAGGGTGAAATAAAAAAAAGGGAGAGAGGTACAAAATGCAGGTAGTGAAATATAAAAGATAAGGTGAAGAGGTATGTATGAGATAAAGGGAGAGAAATGATGGAAAAATTAAGGCGATGAGTATAGTCACTAAATCACACATTTTGAGTCAATATTTAGTCCCGAGATCATCGTTATTCATATGGTTTTGAGTGAATAAATTACTAATTAACCCATGTCCTTTGGCATTTTTACTTTTCTTCTTTGTCGTCACTTATGATCCTCCAAACATATTTTCCTATCTATTTTCTCATTCTCGATTATTCCTATTTCTAATCAGGGCGCCCTAGTCCCCTCTTAGCACCCCGATCATCTTTGTACTTTTATTCCATATTTTGGGCACTTTCGAGCCATTTAAGCTTTCCATTATTTTTGGTTGGCATTTTGGGGTTAATTATGAAATTATACCAAGAGAACCATATAAATATAAAGTTATGAGACCATAATGAGGCACCAAGCACTATGCATCTATTATCACCATCTAGAATTACATCCATCAAAGGCACGTAAAGATACATTTGCATCCATCTAAATCCATCACAAGTCACACAAATTTGGTTCATCTACATCACACTTTAAGGAGGGGAGTCTATTATATCCATGCACACATTTACTACATTCTACATAGAGTTATTTTCTCACTACTTCACAAAGTACGACTGACACAAGAGTAACCTAGGGCATGATTTACACACACAAAACACACACACACACACACACACACCTAGAACTACATTGGGTCTAAGATCTAGTGCAATGCTCAGTTAGTAATTCCACCATTGTGGTTTATGAGGATAGTCTGACCCCTTCATATGTATCTTTATTTTTAGGGTTTTGATGCTTTGTTTGGGGATTTTCAAGTGATTCATTCATTCCAAATTTTCATCGACATTCAGATATCTTGGAATGAGAATGGGACAAGGGGTTAGAGATGCCGATAACAAGGAAGGAAGGAAAAAAAAGAGTGTAATATGAATGGATGGAGGAAGATATGAAGTGGGGAATATGTATTGCGAGGGAAATCCTCAATTAGGGTTCCTGTATGGTGGGGGAGTGACGAAGCAAGAATGTCAATCAAAAGAGGTGTAGAAAAAATATGTTTGTGGTGGTGATTGTTGTTTGATTAAAGATGTAATGATGGAGGAGTTTATACAATGGGAAGATCTTAGGAAGAGGGTATAACCCAACTAAGATTCCAACATGGTATGGATGATTAAGTAAAATTGTCAAGTTGAAAGTGGAAGAATGAAAGGGAAAATCATGAAGGAAAGAAAGGAAGATACATAAAGTGGGGAAAGGGGACATGAATGGTGACAAGTAAAAGGTGTTCATAAATGGAGGGAAAATAGAAATGAGGAGGGAGGATGATTTGATAAAATATAGGTTGACCATGATGGGGGATGAGGAGTTGTAGTATAACAAAATCTGCATGAGAAAGATCCTCAAGTAGGATTCGCAAACTTCAACAAGTGGTCAGCAGGATTCCCAAACGAAAAAAAAATATTAAGAAGGGGGAATGGATGTGGTGTAAAGTAAGTTTTCAATCATGTGGAAAGATACTCATGTGACGAAAGCATCTTAATTTTAATATAGCATAGAACATGATGCATCATGATATAAAAGATCATGATAACTAGACTGTAATATACAAGAAAGCATAGATAGAGGCCTTCAAAATATATGACGTCCATGTACAATATGCAATCAAATAAGGGAAGTAGTGATATACAACATAAGCATATTAGAGGAAACACCAAGATACATAAAATCAAGATACCTCTTATAATATATCAAAACACAAATAATAAACTTGTCAACATGAGAAATTTCAAACATATCCCTAATATGTTCCACAATGATGATTGATTAGATATGCCCCCAAGTAGAGATATAATGATTCAAAATGGATTGGGTCATCATTCTCAAGCAAGGAAATAATGAGATCTAGAATTTTCCCCAAGTGAGGATACATGCGAGGGAGAAATGATTTGGGTGTTAAAGTTGTAAAGTGGTTGGAATATTTAGGGAAAAGATTTGAAAGTGTGAATTTGTTGATTTTTGAGTTTTTGATTTATTTGATTTTTTTGTGAATAATGTTTTTGGGAATTTTTATGTTTTTGGATTTTTAGATTTTTCAAATGTTCTTTTTGGATTTTGAGATTTTTCAAATGTTTTTGGATTTTTGAGATTTTTCAGATGTTTTTGGATTTTGAGATGGATAATATACTAGATGGTAAACTTCCTGTGAGAGGTGATGAGCCAAGGTTTCATCCGTATGTACATTGTTCCTCATGGGAACTCATGCTTCAATAATGTTAAATTGTTCTCTCCATCGCGGGATATGTTGGTGATGAAATGATGAAAATAAGTTCGGCTCCGTTTTTGACTCCACGAAACCGGTAATATGTGAGGGCTCATCATCAATAATCAAGAAGGACGTGGGATGTAAATAATGAATATATATATATATATATATATATATATATATATATATATATTATAAATTCTAACAATGGTCCATTTGGGAGGCACAAAGACTTGTGAGTACATTGATCTCTTCGAGAACCCTTGTTGTGACTCGTCTCCATGTTTTCTTCCGCAGATTATTATAAAATAGGAGTTGGTATTTTTCTTGTGGTAGCATCGATTCTTTGGCCGTTATGAGCCCTAGTGATGGGTCCCTTGACAACAATGGTCCCTCACATGGTTGTAGTGTTGTGTGCTCTTCTTTTACTCAAGTTTTGGATTTGGTGGTTAGGAAGGATGGTTTGGATGGGATTCAATCTTTGAAGCATACCTTTTTTTTTGTTATGGCCTTAGAATCCATTTCTGGTCTTCTAAATCTATTTCTCGCATTCAAATCCTCTCCCACGGTTTCCTTTGGGGAGTTAGTGATTGACTTAGAGATTTTTTCTCCAGCTGTGGTTTGATATTCTACTTCAACAACCTATAGCCTAGGCTGCCACTTCTTCACTCATGGATTTCCTTGAACTAATGTCCTCTCTTGTCTGCGGTAAGGTTGTCATTTACCCCTATGTAAGGGGTTTTTATCATGGTTTTTAATTTTTTTGAGGACAAGGATTTCATCCTCTCTAATATTTGGGATTATAATCATCATTTACTCATAAATTTGTGGTTTCCAACCTTTAATACTATCATCGATGCATTCAACATCAAACCGGTTTGGGTCCTTTTACCACATCTCCCACCACAGCTTTGGGGGAGGAATGTTTGATTGATATTGGCAATGCTTTAGGAAATTTCGTATCCATCGATTCTAAAACGGAACTCTACACTCATGCTACCTATGCACGAATCTTATTGGATCTAGATACATCTCTTGATATACCTTCTTCCATTGATATCAAATTTTTGGATAGGGTTTGGTCATAACTGCTTGACTATGAAGGATTTCACTTTATATGTAGGAAACATTTTTCCTTAGGGAATCTTGTTGCAAAATGTCAGAAAGTGAAACATAAGCTTAAGGAAAAAGTATATTGTTGGAAGGATTCCTAACCCAAAATGTTGGTTGTTGGGGAATATTCAGTTCTTACTTCGGAATTTTCATAAAAGGATCATGAAGAACATGATATAGATGTTCAAAACATTCAACGTCTGGTTGAAGTTGAGTAAGAGGTGATGTTCCCTTCGAGGCGGACTCGACTTCTCTAAAAACAAAATCTTAAAGGTGGAATCAATCGTAGGAACATTAGAGATGTCGATATTTGAATACTAATACATCCAGATGAAAATTTGGATCCAAATAGGAGTGATGGTTGGAGAGTCGTTAATCAAAAAAATAAATTTCTGCCCTCCTTAAAATGAGATTATGATCCCATGCACGGGATCTCTAAAGAAATTTTTTTGTCTGCAACCGTGGGAGCTTCAGCTTCTCTCCTTTTCCCTCTTCTCTTTTCTTTATTCTTCAGTTTTATGACTCTATGTCCTTTTGTATTATATTACCAATGATCTTCTCTTCTGTTGAGATTTAATGCTTTATTATTCCTCAAGGTAAATTTGTATAAGGATGCATATCCTTTAACAATTTGCACATTTATCCCTTTTCCAAAAAAAATAGTCCATTTGGAAAATTGTGACTCAATTCCTCTTAAGGTTACTCGAACTAGTTTCAAAATGAATTTCACTTTATAGGCCACTTACTATAATTACATTACGATTCGTGGTCTATTGATTGGTAAGATTTAGGCTAAGGGATAGTTCTCTCTTTACGTAGGCATCTAAATTACTTCTTTGGTATTTTATAATTGTACACACTTTTAGAGTTTTATAGTGACCCTATCCCTTTCCCCATGCCACTAGTAATAAGCAAGAGTTCATCACCGAAGACAAGACGTAGGTGAGTATTAATAAATTTTTTATTATTACATTTTTGCTTTGTAATTTATGAATGAACCTCTACGCTTTTTCCCATGCCACCAGTAAGAGGCAAGGGTTCATCAATGAAGACAAGATGTAGATGAGTAAGGGAACCTCCCTCCATTCCCAATCTCACACTACTAGAGCTTTGTTGTGAAAGAGAGAACATTTTAGAAGGGAATATATTACCATCAATAAGCTTTTAGGTATGACCATAGGTGAAAGTATCCGAAATGGGAGAAATTATAAGAAGTATGAGGTCTATAAGACTTAATTAGTGTTATATTAACATTTGTCTCATGATGATGAGTATGAAGATGTGATTTTTATAATGGGAATATTTGCCAATGGAGTGAAAATTTTAAAATTATTTGGAGATG
Organism: Taxus wallichiana var. yunnanensis; assembly: GCA_018340775.1. Taxonomy (NCBI): domain Eukaryota; kingdom Viridiplantae; phylum Streptophyta; class Pinopsida; order Cupressales; family Taxaceae; genus Taxus; species Taxus wallichiana. The sequence continues at coordinate 664,112,260 of CM031237.1, read as the reverse complement.
AGTTAGATAGAAGGAATGTACAAGTGGTTTCTCCTGGGATAGAGAGCACCTTAGGAATAAAATTTCTTTAGATGGATTGCATTCATTGGTTCGTCAAGTACTTGGTTTTGGAAACATGATGTGAGGGATATTGAGTTACAAGGGTAGGATGAGTGATGTCAATGGTATTAATAGAAAGTTTTTCAAGGAAAAGGTTTATTTCTGCAAGGTTATCAAAGAGACTGTGTGTATAATTTGTGTCATTGTCAGAATTGGCATCGTAATCACTACTTGAACCTAATATGAAAGAGACATTAAATGTTTTGAAACTAAGGTATTATTTGCTAGGATTTTAAATATAAGTTACTATATCTAAGTGACCTTGTTCATTCTTACCGAGTCCTTTACCCTTCAATCGTATGTTTTTCATTCTTTGATGAGATTGGGTAAATTGCGGGGACTCATAACATGAAGCGAGTTCCTCATTGTATAAATAATACCCTGAGGAACTTGGAGTATGTTCTTCATCAAGATAACAAAACTTCTACCAAATTGACTAACCCAAGTTGTAAGTGGGAGGAATTCCGATATGAGAAGCATTGAGGTTTCTATAGTTTTTTGGGGATTTATTTATGTAAAAATAATTATCAATGTTTTGGAATTGGTACTCACCATAGCCCTTATCGATGATTTCAAACGTATGCATCGAGGAACCAATAGGTACCTCACATGGCGTAAAAGGTAGTTTAGTGGTTTTAAAATATGGGGAAAATGGGTTATAATATGAGGGGATGAAGTAGAGGAATAATCTTGATTAACAGAAGGAGATGGTGTTTTAAAAAAGAGGGATTGATAAAGGAGGAAGGTTGATTAGATGAAGAGGATGGTTAGCTAATGGAAGGATGGTTTTTAGATGAAGGCGGTCGATGAGAAAAAGATGATTGATTGATAGATGAGGTTTGATTAACAATCGATGGTTGACTACCAGACGATGGCTAATTAGTGGATGAGAATTGAGTATCAAATTCATGATGATGAATTTTGTATGATTATGAAACACGTTTGGGAAGTGTATCTGGATCGGTACACATGTTGTTAGAGAAAAGGATTACACATGGTGGAGCAAATTTTTCTTGATGGACTATAGTTGGAATTTTTATACCATCCTTCGAGGAGTTTGCAATACTTGAAGGGTTGGGTGTTAACACACAATGTGAATTCCTTATCCAAGTGGGGGAATTTAATACACTAGTGATATGTGGATGGGATGGATTTCATGGCATGAATCCATGGTCGACCGAGGAGAATGTTATATGGAACTTCTAAGTCTACCACATGACATAGTGTGTCTAAGGTGACTAGTCCAACCATAAGTGGCAATGTGATTGTTCTCGTGGACTGTATTTCATTATTATCATATCCATGAATGGTTATGATATCATTTTGTAAGTTTTCTTCGGTGTAACCAAGACATCGTAGTAGTTTCATGGAGAAAATATTCAACACTTCTCCATCGTCAACTAGTACATGATTAATCTTATGATGGGTTATAAAATCTTATACATATAAGGATTGATTATTAATAAGGTTGGGGTTGAGAAGGTCAGTGGGACCGAATGATAAGATAAGATTTGGTGTTGAAAGATTTAAGATCAGGGATTGGAATTGTTGGGAATTAATATCATCTCGGACATGAAATTAATTTAATTTATGTGTAAGAATACATTATAATGTGGGATAATATTTTAGTAATTCCTATTACTGATGTTAATGTCAAGTGGTGATACCATTTGGTGAACCACCACTTAAACAACCCCTTGTCTTAAAGATTATTTTTAATAATATTAGTCAGTCTTCATAGCTAAAAGAGTGGAATGGTATGACCGACCACCCATCCTATTTATATAGGATGATCCCTCATGGGATTGGGGATCAATTAGATCTATCTAAGCTGATCAAGCTAATATAAAAGCTCAAGCTAATTAATGTGAAATAAAAATGTGAGACATAGGTTTTTATTGTGTCTATGAGATCGAGGAGTGAAGTGGAAGTGTCGGGTTAAAGCTATTGAATTCTTAATAAAGATAGTGCTTTATCAGTGGATTTTTTCCTTTGGGTTTCTCCACTTAAATATGGTGTTATCTGTCTCTTGTTCTTATCTATTATTTTCTTTCAGCTCTTGCTCATTAAGCTATGTAATTCACTATTTATTTAAGCTAATTATGTGTCTTATTTAACTACACATCATAATCTATAGTCTTCATATTTTTAATGGTGGAACTGTAATTTGTCAATTATATTTCCCTTAATAAATATAACATGGTATTAGAGCATGGTGATTATGCATGTGCAAGGTTGATTTTGAAGATTTTAATTTGCTAGAGTGAAGAAGCTTGAAGTTTGTTCACGGATCTGCGAAACCCTAAAAGTTCCACAATCATTTTCAAGAAAGACCATGTTAAATTTCCAATTCCCACCTAAAATATTTTTAATATTGATCAAATGGTTGTTTAGATCTTGTTTGAGTGTTTGTTTTCTTAGATATGTGCCTCTGCGATCGATCATTTGCGCAGTTTAAATCTGTCATCTACATGTTGTTTTTAAGTTTTCACACCATATATATCTGTTGAGGTTATCTTTGTCGCAGATCCAAAAGGATATCCTTAGATCTAGTTAGTTCGGAGTGTTTAAATCCACCCCAACTTTATAAATATTTATTATTTTGCTGAATCTACTTTTGGGAAGCTCGATCTAATAATTTTGTGCCATCGGCTTTTCACCGAGTTTGTTTTTTATAGATATTTTTGGTTTTGAAAATCTTAAGGATATAAAATTGCTCCAAGTAGCCTCACCGTTGTTATATTTATATTTGTAAAGTCCAATCCACCGATGGAGTTCCAAGTGGATTCGCTCTGTTGTGTTTTTGTTTAGATCTTTATATTTCTATGACATTCTATCTTTGTAAAGTACAATCTAATCTTTAAATGTCATCTAGATTTGCTCTAGCAGTCTTTATTGATGTAGACACCCATAGTTTGATCAAAGAAATATTATTCCTAACATTGCACTAGTTATTTTGTTCCCTACAAATTGACGACACTTCATCAATTAGACTTCTTTCCCCTTCAAAAGCTCTTAATTTATCAATACATGTTGATTAAGCCTTCTTATCTTGCAGTTGACTAATGGATCTTCTCATTAGCTAACTCCCACTTCCAATGCTTCTAAAATCTATCCAAACCCCCTCTTGATGCTCCCAAAAAGCTTCCTAAGCCTATTTGGGACCCCTAATTAATCCTAAGAGATTAATTAGTCTCTAAACCTAGTCAAATATTGCTTTGACTTGCTAAAAGTGCTTTTTGGACTTACCTTTTGTCCCACATGCACCCAAATCATTCCATTCTTGGAAATAAAAACCTATAAATACAAGCATACCCCTCCCCCTTTTTAAGAACACTCCTCCATTTTTAGACTAGCTTATGCCATTTCTAGATTTTAGTAGTTTTCATTGTTACTTGAGCTATTTTCTTTACTATTTCATCTTTTGCTCAAATGAATTGGGTAAATAGAGAGAACCATTGGCCTTATAGCCATTAATGGGGAGACTCTACTCTCAATCTTCTTGAGGATCAAACAAGCATAATTGATTGCTAGGGTCTTTAATAGGTTCATCTTTCATAGCTTTCATGGAGTAGAGAAATATCTAGATATGCTAGGGTTTGAATGTTTATTTCAAGTTTATATATGCATGCAAAGAGATAGTTTCTTTCTTAGCTCTAATATGATGGTTCATTGTTGAAGTTTGGAAAGCTTTGAAGCTTTCTTGAGTGTTCTAGGATTCATCCCATAGCTACACCAACTTACACATGAATACATATGGCATGCCCGATGGGAGTAATCTCATATTCCATTAGAATTTGTATAAACTTTGTCATTTACATGATTTTTTGAGGGAAAACTAGTTTTTTTCGTACATTTGGTAAACTTATATGTGTTAAATCTCCGTTTGGCTTATGAATTTAATGGGTTTATGTTAGGAAATCATGTAAATGACTAAATTATGACCTAATGGAATTTTAAGATTTTTGGTTCTCGTCTTGTTTGGTGGTTTTTCAAGACCTCGCATAGGCATTATAGAGGGGTGCAAACATGTGAAAAAGGCGTGAACCTATTGGAAAGAATGCAGTACACAAAACAAGATGATAGCATCTAGTATCATTGAGGTAGTAGAAGAATCGGAATGGATAAGCCCAATGGTTATCAAAGCATTAAGAAGGATGATAGGATAAGAATCTATGTTGACTACAGAGGATCTAAATGCATTATGTGTCATCATTCCTTTCCCAACCCCCTTTAATGAAGACATTTTGGAGGAAGTAGCCGGGCGCAAAGTCTACTCTTTCAATGATGGGTTCTCGAGGATATCACCAAGTTCGGATTACAAAGGAGGACCAGAGAAAGATAAATTTCGCAACCGATTGGGGAAGGTTTTCCTACACGGTTATGCATTTTGGATTAAAGAATGTACCTACTATGTTCTCTCACATCGTGGTACAAGCATTTTAGGAATTCATCCATAATTTTTTCCAAGTTTACCCGGATGACTTGACTTTGTATGAATTGGTGAAGGATCATTGTGACAATTTAAGGTTGATGTTTGAGAGATGTCGAAATTAAGGATATCCCTCAACATTAAGAAATTTGTCTTTGCTAATCCATTTGGAACCATGTTAGGACACATTATATGTAAATAAGGCTTATTAGTGAATCCCACTAAAGTTGCATTTATTGTAGGATTAAGGGAGCCTACTAATCGACTACAAGATATGTAGATTCCTTGGGCATACAGGTACTATAAGAAATTCATCAAGGGATATACCAAGAACGCTGCGCCCTTGGAAGAATTGTTAAAACAAAAGAGTGTATTTCATTAGGGAGAGACGCAGTAGAAGGCATTTGACACTTTGAAGGATAGGCTTGTCATGACGCCCATACTACATTTTCCTTCTATGGACAAGCCTTTCCATATGCATGTTGGTTCCTTAGGAACAACTATGGGAGTAGTGCTAGCAAAACCTAGTGAGGGAATTGTTGATCATCCCTTGTACTTTGCAAGTAGGAAATTGACACTAGTAGAACAAAAATACATGCTAATGAGCGTGAAGCATTGCCTATGATCTATGTGGTGCACAAGTTCGAAAGATCGTCATTGGCAACACCATTCATATTCTACATAAACCACATGGCATTAAAGTACTTAGTCAACCAACTCATTCTATAAGGGCACATATTTCGTTGGGTCCTATTATATCAAGAATTTGAGTTCACTATGGTCATGAAACTAGGAAAAAGTAGTTCAGACTTGACCACTTATCAAGAATTAAATCAGAGAGGACACGCAAAACATTGAGGATACCATGCTAGACGTGTAACTATTTAGGTTGTAGCGTGCACCCTTAGACTTGAAAGATATCGTAGTATTCGAAAACAGTGTGTAGATCGGAAGGAATGAAGGATCTTGAAAGAAAGAAATTAGCAATATGCCCCGCACCTTACATGTTGATTAGTGGAGACATGTATAAGTTAGGTCGTGATGAGGTTCTGTGTCGATGCGTATTGGAACATGAACGCATGACAATTATGGAGGAAGCACATGGTGGGATTGCAAGAGGACACTATGTAGGAAATGCTACCACGTGGAATATTTTATTAGCAGGGCTTTGGTGGGAAACCATCTACAAGGATTGTATTGAGTTTTGCAAGGCCTGTGACCATTGCCAGTGCCTTGGAAAACCTAGAAAGAGAGATTAAAAATAGACCTTATAACTGATAGCCAATGCTGAACCATTTGAAAAATGGGCAATTGACTTTGTAGGGCCAATTACGCCAGCCACGCGAAGGACTAGTTCACGGTTTATCATCATTTGCATTGTTTACGTGACAAGTGGGTAGAGGAAGCACCTACGAAGGATTGCATCATGGCAATAACTACTTGATTCTTATGGGAGAACATAATTAGTAGCTATGGCTGCCCTTTAAGTTTAACAAGAGATAGGGGTACACACTTTCTCAATGAAAGAGTCGAGGATTCGTTAGCAGAATTTATGTGGCCCATCACAAGACTACACCATATCACCCTCAAGCAAATGGAACTTGAGGCATTTAACAAGATACTAAGTTACACGTTGACTAAGATTTGTGACGTTGGAAGACAATATTGGGATGAAAAAGTATCATCTATTCTATGGGAATACAAGAAAACCTACAAAAGGTTGAACAAGGCCACATAGTTTCAATTGGTGTTTGGTGCGGAGGCTGTTTTACTAGTGGAATTCATGTTACCATCGCTATGTATAGCATGGGTAGGAGGGTTATGACGAGTAAGTGTTGGAAAAAATAATTGATAAGTTGATGTAGTTAAATGAAATATGATCACTTGCTAGATGGAGTTAGAAGACAGAAAAAAAGACAAAAGGCATGACATGATCATCATATCAAGAACAGTAAGTTTGAGGTTGGGAATATGGTGTTGTTGTATTAATCTAAGTATTTGTGCCATCCTTTGAAGTTGAAATTTCATTGGTTGGGACCTTACATCATCTTGTACATCCTTGATTTGGGTTTTTTCTATTCTACAAGTCTTTGGATGGGACAAGGTTACCAAGTCACTTCAATGGGAGTAGGTTGAAGCCCTACTATAAATAAGTCTTCTTGGTGTTTGTAATAAGGTAGTATTGTGAGTTAGCTTAGAATTTCCCTTTATGCTTTTCCTTTCTTATGTTTCCTTTTCTCGTTGTGTGTTCCTTTCTTTTTGTTTCATTTTTGCACCTTGTGTGCTGGTAACCACATTATTTTATTTTTCCTGAGGTTTGTATGCACAGAGGACTATGCATCTATTTTAGTGTGGGGTGGAGTGATACGAAGTATAGGCCTGTAATACAAGTTTGAGCTGGTTGTAGAAGTTATGTTGAATGGACCGGTTGAAGGATAAAAAGCACGTAAGGTTAAGAAATGCATGAGGAAATGGTGGGTATTGGATTATGGTGTTAAAAAGGCTTTGTAGAAACCACATACAAAAAGGATGAAGAGTGCAAAAAAAACATGAGGTAGGCGAGGGAAAAAATTAGGTAAAGGATAGAAGAAGTGCCTTCGGCACTATGGATGTGTGTGTAAGATTCTTTGGTCAAAGTTGGATTTTTGCATACCGAGAAGGTTGTAAAGGGTTTTTCACGCGAGAATGTGGCACATGGGTAGGTGGTATTTTTTCACACGAATTGGGTTTAGTGGAAAAATTTGCATTTAATGTTAAAAAATACGTTAATGGTGGTATATCATTTAATGTTGGAAAGAAGAAAAAATATAAATAAAAGGTCGGAAATTCAATTGTTACCTTACGTTTATGAAGTAAAAAATAGCTCTTGCGAACTAGATCATCCAAAGACAAATTTGTGTGAAGAAAGGAGAATCTAAGGAATTTGAGTGTGCATCTAGAGTAGATCTAAAAAACGAAGAAGGAGGGAGTACATGGGCGTGAGAAAGGTTATGTGAAGAGCATCATCTTGTGGAAGGATTTCCTAGTAAGGGTTTGGAAGCTAAGGCACGAGAAATAAGGATTCATTTTAGGTGTTGAATCTTTGGAGTGAGCTTTGGGATTGAGCAGTGTAGAAGAGCAGAGCAAGAGGGAGTAGTTAAACTCAATTCAACTAGAAAATATGGCACCCAGAAAACCAACCATTTCACTAAAGAAAACAAAGGGCAAGGGAAAGAAAATCGCCGCTTTGTCATGAGAACCAATGAAGAATGGTACGTAGAAATGCAATACCCATATGGGGTATTGATAGGTAAGGAGTGTGAATCACACTTACAAAAGATGGCTGTAAGTGATTATAACCATCGCAGGAGCACAACAGAGAAGGAAATGGCACTAGAGTTGGTCCGACTAACTACCAATAGGATGCCAGATGGATTGCCCATCTACAACGATGAGGTGAAGGTCAAATTAGAGAAGGATGAATTATTGCAACTATATGAGTTATCATACTTTGGCAAGACTAAGCACCTTTACCAATGGTTGATGTCATACATACATGAGGATCATTTTTATTTTACAGGGTACAGGATGCGCATCACACCACAACTAATATTCAAGTTCACAAGCCTCATTTGTGAAGGAGATAACATAGATGACGATATGAGTGACAAGGAGGCTATCATGGAAACTATAGCCACATGAATATAAGAAGGGGTCGCGATACTTTGACATTGCCGAGATTCCAGACCCATTTATGAGGATGGCTGTGCACTTGGTGACCAAGCTCAATGATCAGGAATGGTGGAAATAAGTGAACAAGGCATGGCTAAATGTATTTTGGAAGATATTTAAAGGAACCATCTACAACTTGTCTTCTTTCATCGCAGATGAGATTATAAGCAGTGCACAGGAGGGAGAGAATATACTCTTCAGTAATTTCCTCCTCACCATTGTATTTTCAGAGATTGGAGTGCCCGATGGGTCAGAAAAATTTGTTTGGGAGTATCTAGAAGAGGATCCCTCACCCACAAAAAGGTTTACAAAATATACTTGTGAAACCATGAGGACCACTCACAAGGCCCCCATGGATAAGTGGTATTTAAGAAAATGTATGATGCATTTGGGGCTGAGTGGAGGATCCCAAAATAGTTTCTTGTGCTCATGAATGGAGTTACGAGAATTTGTAGTGTACCAACACTTCGCATTGGCAGATTTATATTGACAGATGGGAATATGAGTCCATGGTGCAAGCTACCCTTCTCCTTCACCACGCAATACTTCCAAGTTGGAGTTAATCGGTTCAAAGAAGCCAAGAGACTAAGGTTTGACCTTAGTGATGTAGATATATATCACCACAAGTTACGTCGAAATATCACCTACCTAAATAAACATGCGTACATGGAGAGATATGTCTCCCATGAGATATAGATGATGAATCCTTTAACATCACCGATTGCAAGAAGGACCACAACAAGGGTGTATCTGTGCATAAGGCCAAAATTTGAAAAAGGTGCTTACTTGGAGAATGATGTCTCCATCCTTGAAGACCCTATCAGAAGGAAGAAGGCCACGCCTAGGAAGAGAGAAAGAGAAGAGGTGCAGAAGGGACCAAGTGTTCAAAGCACACAAGCAAAGTAAGCATGCTGTAGAAGCAAGTGCTAAGCCTAATACTTACGCACGAAGAAATAAATATCCTGTCACGGTGAAGACCCCGAGAAGAAGAGGCACCAAAGCATGAAGATCCCTTCACCAAGGAGGAATTTCCAAGGAAGACATCACCTGTAAAAGAAAAGGAAAGGGAAGAATCTCCTATACTGGAATCCCCAGTAAGGAAGAAGTAAAAGGTGATTGATGAGGAATATTCAGAAGAGACAGAAGGTATAGATGCCTACATCAGTTATAGGGATGATGATGATGAGATAGAAGGAGGCTAAGACCATCTTGTCTATGAGATACATGACTTTGAGGAAGAGGGAGATGAAGAGTATAACGAAGGACATGAGGAGAAGGAGGACAAAGAAGAAGTTGAGGCCCAAGGAAAGGGGGTGAGTGGGAAAGAAAATACAAAAGATCAAAGAACCTCAAGCCTCACAAAATAATAGATAGAGCAGACCACGAAGAGAGAAGTGGTGGGAATGATCAAGAAGCTTATAGAACAAGAGGTAGAATGCAATGTAGATGAGATGCTGAAGGAAGCTAAGGAGGAAAACATAGGTAAATAATATGGCAGCATGGGGGGAGATCCTAGTTTGGTTGTAATCTTTCCAAAAGCCCCACATATAAGGAGGAAGAACATAGAAGTAGAAAAATGTCAAGGAATGGGCTACATCAATGATCTGAATAAGGTGTTTAGCACACGCTTCCAGAGCACCATGCCAACGGAACAAATCTTAGTCATGGATTCATTTGATGAGGAAGGTGCATACCCTCAGACAAGGAAAATGCTATCATGGGAATTTGAGTCCCACATTGATGAGCCTGAATTTGAGGTAAGCCAAGGAACATTGATGAAAGTAATAGAAAAAAGGGATAAATACCTTGGTGAATGCTCAATAATTAATAGATGAACAAATCTGCAATGCGGTCAACAAATTTTGAGTTGAGGTTGAAGCCAGGATCTTCGAAAGAAATGACAGAGTGAAGTTCCTAGAGGTAGAGCTAGAGAAAAAGGAGGAAGAGATCCTTGATAAAAGAAAGGACCTTAAGCAAGAGGAACTAATCTATGCTAAGCTAATACATGATTTAAAGGATGAGAAGGAAAGAGTGTGTGAGGAATAAAAAATATAGAGATGACCAAAATTGTCATTATCTTAAAGCATCCAGACTTAATACCACCCGTGCAAAAGTATGGATCATCCTTGATTCGTTGAGGACTTGATTCACATACTCATCATGGAGAGATGCCCACTTTCCTTAGATCCACATAATAGGTATTGGCACGCCAAGAAAAATAAAATAAGATGAAGGTTGTGGAAATTGTTTCTCAAAGACAACAAAATCCTTTCCACCATAAAATCCTCACACAAGTTGTTGAGGCCACCTATGATAATTGTGCGGATAGGGATAGAGTGGCAAGTATCTTAGTTTCCACCCATGAAGTAGAACTCAAGGAGTTCTAGGAAAATAAAAAGGGATCAAGGCAGTGTGAGACAAAATCCTAGCCAAATTAGAAAAGAAATCAAAGGAAATTGATACCTTGAGCTCAATCAAAAACCGGATGAAGGAATTATACCCCTAAATCACTCGGAGGATGGACGCACTTGAGGATTTTGGAAAACAACTAGAGGAGATCGTGGAGACAATGAGTGCTAAGTGGAAGGAACGAGTTTTGAATAAGTGATTTCCTGGTGGGTGACCTCTGTCAACAAACCGAGAACGAGGTCAACACTGGGAAAGTTAGAATTAGAATTAGGAAGGATTCCCCTCTCCTCCTCCGAAATAAAGTACCCCATTATTTCATTCTTTTCACCATTTCTTCATTGCTTTATTCTTCCATTCCAACCATTTGTAAGGATCCACCATTCTTTATTTCTTTATTGAAGAGTGTTTCTGAGGACGAAGAACAAGCATAGTGTGGGGTGATGTTATGTCTCAAAATATCAGCTAAGTACAAGAGGGCACATTGGCACACAGGACCTAGTTAAAGAAGGGTGCATGGGTTAAAGGCATGTAGGGAAGGGTTATGGTAGGGTTTTGCGAGAACACACGATGTGCACGTGCAAGGAAAAATAGCTTTTGTACTTAGCCACATTCAGCATCCCATGCAACACATGAGAAAATCATGACCCTTATGGATAAGGTGCAAACTTGGTGACTATGGGATCAAAAATGGAATATTCTAGGAATGAGATGGAAGGTTCGAAGGCATCATTACAAGGAGTGAAGATCTTGGATCTAATAAATCATGCTTCCATGAATGACCACCTCGATACGACAATTGATTTGTAACTTCTAAAAGGCATGGCGGTGGATGATGAGGTTATAAATACAAGCACCCGATGGAAGAAGAAGTAAAGGTAAGAAGAGTAGATATAGATATGGTATAGAGAGTGTGTGGAGAATGTGGAGGATAGAAAAGAGAGGCAAATCCCTGAAGAAATTGAATGGGGATGTTATGGGTTGGGGATTTGAAGAACTCTGTAACATTTAGGGGATGATTTTTTATTCTTCTTTTTAATATGATGAGCATACTATGGCTCTGATGCATGAATTTTCTCTGCATAGTTAGATAAGGAACTGTTGTGACCTCAACAGATTGTAATGTGGTTATTGAATCTATTGATATGAATACAATGCTCTTTTATAAATCATATGTGTTTAGAAGTATACTATGCATGTATTTCCTTTGAGTATGAACCATTTCCTTATGTTACTTGTTATTTGTCTTATCTAGATGCAATAAGATAACAACTCATTCTAAGATATGACATGGTTATTTTTCTCATTCCCATTTGAACATCTATTATAAGATGATACATTCTCATAAAAATCACATAAAGGAGAGACTCAGTGCCCGCACGTGCCTTGGGTGAGTGCCCAAAGACCCACTAGGTGATAGGGTGGCGCACATGGAATTAGACTATTGGTCTAAGGGGTATAAAATATGACCACACTCCAAAAAAAAGAGGAACATATTTCCTTCCTTACCATTTTCATGTGGAGGGTTCACATTTGAGAGAAAAGCATTCAATGTGGCACATGAAATTTTACAAATTTTAAGTTTGATGTTGACTCTCATTTGGTGTATGACTCATGTGAGGTGATTAAAGCAAGGGTAGTGGAAAATAAGAACTCTTCCACTAAAATTCAACATGAAAACAAACCCTGCTAGAAAAATTGAAAAACAAGAACTCTTGGGATGAAGTAAAAAAAGTAATGGATGAAATTTTTATTGAGAAAGGAATTAGTTTTCAAAAAAAAAAATTGGGATTGCCTCCATAAAAACAGGAAGAGGATTTTCAATATGCTAATTTTTATGCAAAATATGATAAAAAGTCCTCTAAAAACATGCCAAAGCATATAGATCATGAATTGCGAGATAAAAATTAGACAAGGTCAAAAATTACTACCTTTTGGTCTATGAGGTGGGACCTAGGTGATCCAAAATTTGTTTTAGAGTATGGTTCTATTCAGAAGATGTAGTTTTCAGAAAATTGTGGAATGAAGTGCATCCTACAGAGGCAAGTAGTGATGATGAGTCTGACTCTAAGGAATTACACACTCCCCTTGCTAGGGGGATAACTCATATAAACCAAGTCTAAATGAAAACTTGAAACAAAAATATTCTATAGGGGCAGTTATAGCTGAAAATATGGGTTTTAGTGGTGGTGTTTTGGGTTCAATAGGACAAGGTATTGATTCCGGTGAGAGGTACATCCTAGAAAAGGTTCTGATAGGTCAAACCTTAGAGCTTTTCCTTCGAGAGAAAGGACCACTGCATACAACAACTATAAGTTGTAATCCAATGAATTTTTATTTGGAGTCAAATCATCAACAAACGTTTCAGCCACACATTGAAAATCCAAGAGGATAAGTCAGAAATTAACTGTTAGTATTACTATTGTTGGCGGTTCTAGTGATGATGGTAGTAGTGGTCAGAAATTACCACAACAACAAATTATTCTAAAGAGGCCAATACAAACAATTAAAGTTCCTATTGTCCAACAAGGACCCAAGAAGAGGAAAAAGACATACACATATACAATTACTCTTGCATAGGTTAGCATTTCCTCAAGGCAACTAATTAAAGAAAATGGTGTCACCCTCAACAAATTTATAATCCATGGGGAAATTCTCCCCAAACTTCAATTACTCCTCTATTCAAGGTGAAGTAGTTCATTCCTACAAAAACCTCATGTTTTTATTATCAAGTTGAGTTCTCCCAAAAATCAGAAAGAGATAAAATAATCAAGAAGAAAATGCTTCATGTTATTATAACTTCAAATTGTACCATAATTAGGTATTGCATACATATAACCCGAAAAAGATACCATGAAATACATGTTTGTTGTTCCCAAAATTGTATAACAAGAGAATCAAATGGTTTCCAATGACTACAAAGTAACCTCCCTTCAAATGGATTTTACTTGGAATGAAACCTTGTGAAAAAATAAATGTATTAAAAAAAGAACAATGATGTGGTATACACAACATTTCTAAAGGTATACAGAGAGAAAAATAAGTTGAATAATAAAATTCAAAAGTTAGAGGCAGACTTGGAAAATGAGAAAGCAAAAAGAAAAGTGGAACTTAATAAGACAGTGAGTTAGAGAGGAGGATAAAATCATCTTCCTCTATGACTACAGTCATTGCGAATGAACATGCACAAGTGGAATTGGAAGAAGTGAAGAAAAAGTTACAGGAAATGACAATTAAGAATAATATATTAGAAAAACACTAGGAGAATTGCAAGAGGTTCTGAAGGCAGAGAAAGAAAATGCTAAAAATGGGAACATAGCCTAGAGGAAGAGAGAAAACAAAATGAAATATTGCAATAGGAGTGGTGAAAGCAAAAAAGGAAATATAGTCTGCAAACATAAAACTATCTAAATTTTATAAAAATGAATTGATTAATATGAATGAGATAATATTTGGGGGGAAATAAATTAAAAATTTGATGATTTGATTAGATTTTTTAATTCATGGCCGATTTGTAGGAAAACTTTGATAAGCTTCGTGAATACGTGAATTTGTTGGTAGAAAAAGTGATGGATATAAGAGAGGATACAATAAGGAAATTTTTAGAAGTTATCTACAAATTCAGTGACATAGAACTAGCATCCAGAGGAATTCAAAACCAGTTTGATGCCTCAATAAAGGTATCATCTATCATTCAGAAGTGTGTGATGCTAGGTGAAGCACATGAATTTCTGAATAAGTGTCAAATAATGTTATAGGAGCTGCATGTAAAGGTAACAATATTTCACAAATATTGGTTTGCCAATTCCTTTTAACAAAACACACCAATTCATTAAGAAGGATGCATTCTAGAAGAACATGAAAGAAAAAATGATGTAAGAGAAGAACCGAATTCCTGAGAAGCTAGATGAGACAATTTTTTTGGCTTTGTTAAACCATTGATAACCTTGTCAGTAAGTTTGCATACAACAATAAAGGAAATCTCCACTCTCAGTTATGAATTGCTAACAAAGTTACATGTCAATCACTTTGATTTACAACAAATTTTAATTCCAACAGATGAAGAGTGGAGCATGTTATAGAAGATGATATAATTAAGAGTAATTTAATTTTGAAAATTGTTCCATTTGTTGCAATCTTCAATTTTTTCATACAAGGCATGTCTCAAGCAAGTTGAATGAGGAATAATGTTATTTTTAAATTTTCATTTCAATACATAGTGGTTCACAAAACTGACAAACCTTTTATGTTAATGCTTTGTAATTGTAGGTGTATGAGAAACATAAGTGTTTTTAATATATTATATGAAAATCTATATCATGTGATATCCATCTCATAAGTGTTTTTTAAACAATGTATTTCTATTTTGAAGACAACAAATCAATGCAATGTATTTCAAGTTTCATTCAAAGACTATAAATTGACATAGTGTTTTAAAAAAATACAAATAAGGAAAAATATATTATCAAAAAAATGTAATGAATATTTTAATATATTATTTATTATATGAACATCTATATCATGTGATATCTTAAAATGGAAGCTTCTAATTTTATGGTGGATCATCTATATTATTTTCTTGACCAGATCTCTGAATCTCACTTTATTGATCAAATGATCGCTGCAATAAGGTCATCTATTGTATTTATGCTATTTTTCAGCCTCGTCCTTTAATTAATCAACTTCTATACGCTTTGCGAGCCTTGTCATAGGGCAATTTATCCACTTCGTACCATGATGTGTAAATTCTCAAACAATTTTCTAATTTTTTTCAAGCTTGTTTCACAATTTTGACTTTATATAGGTTAAGACACCAAAAATTATCTCATCTTCAACTAAACTCGAAAACCATTGTTTGACATAGATTATTCAATGAGAAAAAATTGGGCATGGTTTGCTGCAAAATAGTACTTAACCCATTTTTCCATAGCCGGGTTATTTCTCCATACTCTAAGGGATTATCCAAAAATTTGAATTGCTCAATCATTGTAGAGGTGAATTCATGGGACTGATCAATCAAACTATCCTTTCTCAAAATACCTGGAATATTTGTTCCATTGATATCGAGGATTATAAATTTTTGAATCAACCTAGTCAACCTCTTTTAGTAGTCTTCCTACAAATATCTTTCATTTTGGACAAAATTCCAATAGGTGGGATTTACTAAAACCATTTCTATAATTAAAACATCCCTTATAAATAATTCCCTTATTTCTTAAAGTAGGGATACTATAATTTATCTTAACCTTTCCTTGTTGATGATACAATATTAGCAACCAATGACCATTTGACATTTACCTTCTCAACCTTACCGGCTACTAATATAGACATGTGCATTAGTATCTCATATACATGTATAGAAGCACATACTCCCCCAAACAAGATGAAATTCATAAAGCTATTCACATTTACAAACTTTATCAAAGCATTCCTACCATCAAACTCATTTCCTCAAACTAGAAAAATCAACAATATCAAAAGTTCTTTTTTGTGTTTGTTTAATTAAATGATGCATTTCATACAACATGATAAGGAGACCACACAACATAAAAATGTCTCTATATAATTCAAATGATGTATCAAATCCTAGGCCTTGTCCACTTCCATGTGATTCGCAACATAACTCCTAATAAGGATTGATACTCGTCATACACCCTACAAACTAGTTGAGTACAATGAGATCCACCTAGTGTCAACATATTTTAATAGTTTACTCACATTTTTAGTCCTTTTGAAACTATTTAAAATTCCATGACCCTTTTAGTACAATGACAAAAATAAGCATGCACCTCTCGAATAAGGTTTTTAACTTTTCTACAGTTTAAATTTGCAAACTATTTGGTTAGGTAGGTTCATTCTATGAACCATACAATGAATGGAAATCATATATGGGTAATGAGATGTTTAGAGTCTTACACACATGACATTACGATGACCTTCCATTATAGATGCCCCATCTGCCTCGACACATACAAACTTTGATGCGGTGCAACATTATCCATGCCATTAATCTCCTTCAAACTTTTTATCACCAACTCACAAAGGTTTTTAACATTGGATTTCTCTCTCATATTGTGAATGGAAAGTAAGTGAGGTTATCTCACATGATTCTCAACAATATACACATGCATATAGACCCAAGCAATATTATCTACTACTGTAACCTCATCAATAGATAAAGATATGTATCGTGTTGACTTAAGTTTATTTTTCAAGTCTTCTTTCTCAACCATAGCTAGGAATTTTTCACAATCCCAACCAAGTAATTTTAGACCAATGAGAATGAGGAAAGTGTGGGACACCAAGAAAAGACAACATATTATTTTGTTCAAGAAATTTTTTTATAGGATGACCTCTTTTTAGAATGTGAAAAATAGAAGCTAGCTGAATTGTTTTATCTATTTTATTTTAATTATCTTGTTGAATTGATAAGTTATTGTCCCTCCATTCACTTTGTAACTATTCTTTCATTTCTCTTGTTTTCTTTAAATTATTTTTCATAATTAATATTAAAATAATCATTCATAGTTTTCCATCTGGAAACATTCTTCTCGATGTCATATACAATTTTATTTTCATATATCTTTCCTACATGCTTCTCAATAGTATCCAACTTAAGTTGCATTTTATTGTCCTTGCCCAATTTCCAGCTATAAATTTTACATTTTTATTCTTTGGGAGGTTCAATAAATGGAAACTTAGAAACCCACTCTAACCTAAAAAATGCTTCCCAACTCCTATTTTCTTTCCTTTCTTTCTTCAGTAGGTATCCACCGATTATTTTCCATAGTGAAATTTAAATTTTGTTGACTACTAGCATTTTCACCTCCAACATTCAATTGGGTAGATGATGTAGTGTCATCTTCATTTAATTGGGTAGATTATGCAAGTGTAAAACTCAACATCATTCAATTTAATGTCTTAAAGAGGAGGCATTTCATTTTTGTCATCATTGACAACATTAGACATCGAATAAAAAATGAACGCATTCTAAATTACATTTTTCAATGTAAAAATTATTCCTTGATTGAGCTGGTCCCTACTGGAGAGGGATGAGTTTCCTTAGATAGTTTCTCCAGATACGATGCTATTTTTTGAATGCTAGTACCACTACTAGGAGGGGTTGGAATATCTTTTTTTCCCGGGCTTCCCTTTTTAGTTTCCATTTTTTTGAATCGGTGAATTTTGTAGGATTAAAAGAAAAAAACATAAAACATATAGATTACATGATATTGATATGTGCACATACATCTCAACATGAGAAATATATATAAATAAAAATATTACACATGCAAATGCATTCAGATGAATTTATTTAGGTAGAAAGACAACATAGAGAAGAAATTCATCATGAATCATCTCAAAGGAACTCTCATTGACTGATTGCTAATGTTAACATTGATTACAAAGAAGTGATTTCAATATCCATATATCATGTTCTCAAAACACTAGATAGTGCATCTCAAGATGTAATGGATGTCAATTGACAAAAATGAACAAAATAATGACATATGAGAGGAGAAAACAATCAACATTGCATCTTACAAGAAATATAAAAATAAAAATAATAATTTAAAAGAAGAGTCATCATGTAAACCTAGAATAAGTAATTAAAATCAACAATTTGTCTTAGGCTTGATATTGCAAGTTTGTATACCCTTGAGTAAGTAAAATTAACAGTTTGTCTAAGGCTTGATTCATTCATGAGGAGAATCAATATAAATATTTTGATTTTTGTGATCGTGGTAATTTGTGTCTTAAGTCTCGTGATGAGAGTATTTGTGAAGTCAAGAAGGTGAGAAAAACCCTTTTTAAATTCATAAGTGTATTATTGAAAGATTGGCACAATCAAAAGGAACAGTCAAGAATCATATCATGTGGCTAGTAATCAAGTTGAAAAGGTTGAATCTAGTATCATGATGACAATTCAAGGTTTGATCACCATCTAGGAAAGAACACAATGTTTAGAGACATGTTGATGAAGATCTACAAGAAAGTATCTACAATATGAAGGCATGATCAGAAGACTAACAACAATGGACAAAGTTTCAAGGTTTTAAGGATATTCAATCATTGTCATGAAACTTTGTTGAGACCTAGCCATGATCAAGGTCTATGAGGATCTTAAGAAATATAAGCAAAGTAATGTATCATTAAGAAAGTTTTCATGAAAACCTAGTGACAAGATAAGAGGTACAATATGATTCTTTTAGAAGTCTATAAGTTTGGTTGCTCAAAAGTACTCCTAGATAAAGGAACAAAGTAATCATCTCAATATTACTATCATTTACATATTAACATTATGAAAGGAAAACTAATTTCATTCAACAAAAGGATAAGTGAGACTGAAGTCCTTAAGAAGAGAAATAATGTCATCTACTTATTACAAATTTCATTGTATGAATTTTTTATTTTGTGTAATAAACATGACATATTTTGATTAATATTAAATAATTCTTGATTTTTCATATTATCTTATTTATATTGCACATTTTGATGATTTTTAAATGTTTCTCTTCCTATCATATAATTTCATATATATTACACGCTTAACTATTAATGAAAATTTTCATATTATATGTTAAAGTAAAATACAATGACAATTAAACTTGTGGTGTTTGTATGGAGATGTTTACTTGGTGGTTGTAGAGAACATAAGAATATAGAATTAGAAGTATTTACAGAAACTCTTCTTTTTGAGATGGATTATCAAAATGACGCCACTTATGTTCTTCTGTCAAACATCTATGCAAAAGGGGTAGGTGGGAAAAGTTTCACATGATGAGGAGATCGATGAAAGATGCAGGAATTAAAAATATCCTCGGATGTAGTTGGATCGAATACCATAAAATGGTACATGCTTTTTGTGTAGGAGATGGATCACACCCAAAGACAAAGAAGATCTATGAAAATTTACAGAAATTATCATCAAAGATGAAGGAATCAGGTACTTCCACTAAATTTATTCTTTTAAAATAAATAAGGACAAATTAAATCCAAAATGTTGAGGAAGAGAATGTTAAAATGATTTTTTTGAATGAGAACCTTGTTGAAATTAATGGTTTTGTAATATTGAGCCACATGTCAAAGTATTCCATTAACCTCCCAACCAAATCCTCCCATTGGATGTGAACCCCACGAAATGAGTCATAGTTGATAATTTTTCTAATCGGGAGTGAGAAGTCCATGATACACGTCGCCATTTTGTCAGTCTCCCAAGGACATGCCCCTGGTGGACATGAAGCCTACAGAATGTGCCACATTTTATATATCCTTTTGGGTCCACAGTGGGATGAGGCGGTTTCGGTGGTCGGTGATCAACATTCCAAGATGAGACACGATCAAAGATTCCACCACACTTCACAATGATGGACTCCGATGGACATGATGGTTACAGAATAAAATACAATATAAATATATATATATATATATATATATATATATATATATATATATATATACATATATATAGCAACAAGAGAGAACAAAAATATTCAAAGAAGATACAACAAGGAATATACAGAGAAACATCTCGTGGAGATATATGAAGTGATTTTAAATATATAAAATATATATTTATTTATATTACATAGATGTATCTAAGATGGGAAAACTAGTTATAATTCTCTACATGTGGAGGACTATTCTAGATGACATAAAAAATCATAGTGGTTATGAGGATGAGGATGTTAAGATTTGTAATAAAATAAAATGGAACATGATTTAGAAATCATATGTAGGATACATTTTATGAAAATTATAGCATTGAAATATATACTTAGTGCACTGTAAGGACAATTTTTGAGTTGGCAGAGCTATGGGATGAAAATTGACTAAGGCATTGCAGTGTCATGACATTCACGATACCATAAAATCAAAGGCTAGAATCATAGATAAAGTAATGCGACATGAAAGAAAACAGGTCTCAAATAGACTCACCTACAATAAGTGCTTCTAGGATGTAAACTACAATGTATTAGCCAGTCAGCCGCGTGAAATACCTTGATTTATTTTAAGTTTATAAGAAAATTGCAATATGCTAATTCACTAAATCATTTTCTACTACTTCAAATATTTGCAAATTGGAAAATCAGAGGAAAAGATAAAAAAACATACGTACTTTGCTCAATTCTTAGTGATTCTAAGCTATGTATCTACATCTATGTATATGTATATGTGTGCATGTGTGTGTGTGTGTGGAAAATTTAAACAAATTCCTAAAAAAATCCCATGCATGTTGGAAAATGAGCCCAAAGGACTAACAAGGTTCATATATTTCTTTGAAAAATAATAACGTTTTAAAATCCCTGTCAATCACGCAACGATTCAATATAAAAATATACATTGGCATTGGTATGGAGATTCGTTAGCTATTTACATTGGATAGATTATTTTTGTATAATTTTTGGGTGAAACTTGGACACTTTCGTGGCCTTAAAAATTAACAAAACAAATTCCTAAAATCGACTATTCACCAAACTATGAATATTCACCGCTAAAATGTTTCTTGGTTCGTAAGACTGGTTTTTAGGTAATTTTGGGCGATCTGGAACAACCTAGGTGTAGATTTTTTTGGAGGTTCTATAGACATATTTTTGTCATGTTTTGAGTTTGGTGATTACCCTAAGGTCAACATATTTTCAATGGTATATCAAACTTGATTTTCGAGGATGAGTTTCGAGGAAGTTATGAACTATTCTTTTAAGGCTAATTTTGAGGATGCTTGGTTGTGCATGCTTTTGAGTTGCTTCATGAGGTGAGATGATGGTTTCAGTGTATTTCATGGTTACTGGAGGTTTTGAAGGATTATAAATGATTTCTAAGTGTGTTCCATGTTTTGATGAAGCTGGTTTTTCTCTATAACATTCATGTTTGACGAGTTGGCTTGTTTTAGTGTTTAAGGGTTTCTTAAGTCCTAATGGTGGTCAAGAAGGCTGTAGGTGATCTTGGTGACCTATATGGTATTTTGGGTGATATTTTTATCATTTTTATATAATTTTGGGAGTTTTTTTACTCTATTATGGTTGACCCAGGTGAAATTTAATGAAGAAACATGTATAAAGGAAAGTTAGTAGTTTCATTTGAGCTTGTAGATCTATTGGGAGAAAAGTACGAGCTAGGAGGCTTTTTGAAGGAGGTGAAGAGGGTATTTGTGGCCTTTATGATAGGTAAATTAGGATGTGATGTTGTTCTAGAGAGATATCAGGTATGGATGAACTAAGGAATATGTTGAAATCAACTTAAAGGAAGAGGCTCTTCGGAATGGAGGTTAGAGAAATGTTTTGAGCAAGATAGAAGGATAATTGAGATTTATTATGTCATCATCAGTTGGTGAAGTAAAAAAATAGAGATGACATTCATTTCATATGGATTTTTTTGGTGTTGATTCATCTATGTAGTTGGTGCCTCCATGTAGGGTTAGTGTTCTACTAAACTAGGGGTTGGTGCTCCTTATAGGGTTGGTGCTCTACTAAACTAGGGGTTGGTGGTCCTTATAGGGTTAGTGCTCTACTAAACTAGGGGTTGGTTATTATTATGAGGTTGGTGCCTCAATATAGTTGTAGGTGCACCTTTTGAAGTGTTTTCTTCACTAAATAAATATCATATGTTGTGTAATATACATATGAGTCCTTTGTGTTGAGTAATATATGTAGAGGTTTAGTGGGTTTTCCACTTAAATATTATGTTCATGTGCTTAGTTAATCATTGCCTAATATAAATTTGGATGTATGTTTGATGAATGCATTTAATAATTGATGGATGTAAATGTTAAGGGAATTTTTTTTTAATAAATTACTAATTCATCCCCCCATAGTGATTATCATTCCAACAATCTTTAGTTGCTTGATAAGGTGACATGGTGTTTTGAGGTGTCTTGTAGGAGTTTTGTAGAGGTATTGCATTGATAAATGGATGTTGTAGTAATGTTATGAACTATTTTGAAGGCTATTATAGGTGGACAAGAGTGGAAAAGTCATGAGGTGGTCAATATGGAAGAAACAAGCATGGTCAAGAAGCCTAGTCATGACCTATTGAGCAAGATGATGGTATTGCATGATGGTTCTTAGGTATGTATTAGTTTTTGAGCATGGTAAGAGAATGGAGAACATGAGGATGTATTTGGGAGACACTCAAAAGTGTCTCAAAGTGTAGATATGGGGATAATACTACTTTCTAAGTCTGTACCTAGACCTATTCCTATGTCTTAGGTGGCCAAATGAGGTGAGAAGATCAAATTTCAACATGGATATGGAAATGTGAACATTGGGAAAGGTGTAGTGTTAGAATAAAAATGGGTCGAGAGGGGTTGAATTAGTCCTCTGAAACCTTTACTTAGTTTTCTTATATTGCATACAACATTCAAGGCATAAAATCAACATACATCAAACAACAAGAGCATATTAAGCATGATCTACCATACACATAAATGAAAAAGTACACAAAACACACAATATAAAGTTAGAAACCCTTAAGGGAATAAAACCCACTGAAAATTTTAAATATATTACTCAATTCAAAAGACTTGCATGAATTTTACACATCACACAATATTTTTGTAGTGAAGCACCCACTTCACAAGGAGCACCAACTCTGCAAGAAGGCTATAACCCTTAGGATGTGTAGACACCTTAAATCGGCTACACAATTTTAATATTAAAATTGTACTAATTGTCCTCTTTCCCATAATTTCCATTATAATTAGTGATTTCCCACTAATTAACTAATGTTCCCCTCTATTTTTGTCAATTAACGACACTTCGTTAATTAACTAGTCTTTATCCCATTTTGGATGCCAATTAACGACACTTCGTTAGTTATAATCCTCCTTCAATCAATCAATTAACTATTATTAGTTAATTAAGCCTTTTTAACCTTGCATTTAATCAATAAACCTTCTTATTGGTTAAATCCCTCTATCAAATCCTCTAAATCATACCTATTTCCTCTAAATCATATCTAAATAGCTTTCTAAGCTTATTCTAGCCTATTAATTAATCCTAGTTGATTAATTAAATCATCTCCAACTCCCATGAGTTGTTAATCACTTGTTAATTCCTCTAATAAAGCTTATTTTTTCTAAATCTACTTTATCCTTTATCCCACATGCACTAGTTTGCAAGCTTCTCCCAAATTGGAAAGCTATATAAAGGACCCTCCTACCTTCTTTCACACCTACACCACACTTTTGATAGTGATTACTATAGGCATATGATAAAGGCATTCTCCATTGTTGGAATAGATTCTTCATCTTTGCATCCATTCTCTCATAGTTGAGTAGTAAGGGAAGATCCAAACATGGCCTTGTAGCCATTTCTTGGTGAGATCCTTTCCTCACTTTGGAGACAAACATACAAATTTGATTTCTTATGATCTAAATAGGCTCATACTTAATATAAATCATATGTAGACACTGAAAATCTACACCCTTCATCTTTATTCAATCAATTAATAAAATATGATGGTAGTCCATATCCTAAGTCATATATTACATCCCTCATATTTTTCCCATTAATTAAATACATCAAACATCCCTCCCATCCTTATTCAATTAATTAATTAAAAACATTAAACCCACTCTATATCCTAAGTTAAATACTCATCCTTATCTAAATTAAATACATCAACATCCCATCATTATCAAACTTATCTCTCACCAATCCTTACTTACAATCATCAAATCCAACTCAACCTTCTAGGCATCTTCCTAAATCCAAACATAAACAAAATCTAGTCAAATTTAGCCTATTTTGTCACCCTCCAAAACAAACACAACACATCCCCCAACAACTTAACAAATTACACCTCGAAACCCAAAACAAAAATCCTTGTTTTAGAAGTTGTTTCAACTATTTTCCAAAAAAAACTCAAACAACCCAAAATCATTGGAAATTCAAGTAATCACAGTGATTATTTAAGCTAGTTTTGTAGCTTCTTAAAGGGATTGTCAACTTCAGTTCACGATTTATAACTTTAAAATTACTTCCAAAACATCATGTACATCATCACTCAACACTTGGATATTAGAATAAATATCAAGAATTATTATTTACATTCATTGAGCCTCTTGGAGCAATTTTGGATCACCTATGAATCAACTCTTCACCCTTCAGTCTGCAGACTTCATCAACCACCACAGATTACTCTACAACAAGGTTTGAGGCTTCTTTTAGCTCCACATCAATCTCTAGGTACCTCTTATTTGTTTATTCATCTCTTTTACATCATCTCTAAATATTTATCACTGCAACATCAGTTTAAATCATCAAACATTTGATTTTATTAAACTATTCAAAATTACTAGAATCGTCAGCGATTGGCCCAATTGCCAACGATTCTTGTCAGTTTTACCTTTCAACAATCTTTATCAGCTTTCCATCAAATATATTTTATCTATCATATCAAACTAGTTTCTTCTAACATATATTTTTAGCATGGATTACTTTTAGATGGAAATTGGTGGCCCTTCTCATGAAATCACTAGCATCCACTCCTTGCCGATAATTCAACACCCTTTCTATTGGGAACAATATGATATTTTACATGATATGACTTTATGCACCATCCATCACACTCCTTTAGACAAATTGGAGAACATTTTCGAGTTCACTCAGGAGATCCATCAAGTAGTAGAAGACTACTGGCACACATATTTCGATTACATACTCATCAAAGATGAACTTTCTAGGGTGCATTCAAGGTGAATAGGAAATACCTTTCGAGATTGAGTTCAAGCCATAATTTTTTCCTAATCTGTCTCTTATCACTTTCTTATCTATCTTCTATCTGCTTTGTATCAGCTTATCATTTGTCAATTATTTATCATATATCATGTATTGTTTATCTATTTCAATCCACTTAATTATTTAAACAATGAGCTGACATCCTTCGAGGAAGCCCTTTAGATTCTTAGAATCGGCCTTTTTCGAGAAACTCGCTTATCCATATTTCTAATCATATCTTATGTAGTGTCTTTGATCACAAGTTTTCTTCACAAGAAAGGAGCTTTTACACATCTGTCACGGAGTGCAATATTGAGCTTCGTTAATCAACATCTATGGGTATTGTTAAACCCCACATCTTCGAGGTCAAGTATATTTCTATTTTATTTCTTATTTAATTCAAGTTGAAGGAGTAGGAATATTTATGAACATTTTGGCACACCCAGTGGGACCACCCTAAGTCCCTTATTTCATTATTTTATTATTTCATTTCATCAAATTATCATTATTTTCATTTTTTGGTTTTCTACTCAGTAATTTCCAATGATTTGGTCAATCACCAGTGATCGGGTGAATTTCTAGGATTCATTGAATCTCTAGTGATTCATCAATCGCCAATGATTTTCTAGATAATTTTGATTACTTTGCAATTTTCCTACTAATAATTGTTTTATGCTATGTTTTATATCTCTGCTAACCTAGTTTTGCAGCTTGTTGTCTTTGGAGGTTTTACTTGTTGGATTTCTTATTGCTAAAACTAAAATTGCAAAAATTAAAAAGGAAGCTTTATTAGAGGTGAGTCCTAATCCTTCTTTTTGTTTATTTTCTCTCATCAAAATCAATCTGTCATTTTGGGCTTAAAACGAACAATTGCATTCTTCTTGATCACATAGTTTTTAATTAGGAAAGTTAATTGATTGCATTCACTTTATCTTTCCCCCACACACAACCAAATCACTCAAAACATCAAACATGCATTTAAAAAAATTCTTCCTAGGTGATAACTATTGGGATTTCATCACCTAATAGGGAAATCAACTCGATGTTCTAGACAAGTATAAACAATTGTCTGTCGGTTTTTATTGGCTAAGCACTGACTCCCTTATCACTGTGGGACCGTGAAGTGAAGGGGTAGGCTCCAATACTAAGCCTCATCCTAGATACATCACATATTTGAGCCTCACGTACCTTTGGGTATATCAAGGATGCTTTCCATAAACATACCTGAAACCATCCATGATTTGTTATTTCCTAGGACTAATCAACCATTTTTCACATTTCACTTTTCTTAATTAAATCAAGATAATATAAAAATATTATTTTTCTTGTTTTGTCTGTTTTTTTTAATTAACCCACTTATTTATCTTCATTTTTAGGTGATTCTTTGTTTGTTTACTATGGTACTTACTAGACAACAAGCCCATAATCAAACTTCAGAAAACATGTCTACACCATTACAAAATCATATCCCATTATCCACTTCATTATCTACACCATTACAACATCAAATCCCACTAACTCAACCAATCATATCTACTCCTCTATCCCGAACATCAATGGTCCTGGGAAGAATTAGAATAACATTATAATGAAAAAGATTGGCAATGTTTCTTAGATTCCACACACCATCATCATCGTCAAACATCCCAAACAGAAGAGTTAGAACCACCTCATTCTCCTAGCTCTCAATCAACACAATCGAACCTCCTTTCTTTGATAGTGGAGATCTTGTTTTTGAAGACATGTTAGATTCAAACCTTGTTTCCCTTAACACTTATCTTGCAGCTAGGGGTGTCCAACTCCAACCATTTGTATCTAAACCACACCTTCCCGATCCTTTGTGTGGTTTTGCACATCTTATCAATACAAACCAATAACTCATATCTAATAAATACATTCATATCAACCCATAAGCCAACCCAAAACATCTAGTGTTGTGTCTTCCATTCCTATTTTTAGTCTCCATATGATCTCTTCTCAAGACACATCTACCCAACAACCCACATCTTCACCCGAGCCTTCTACTGGTTCCACACCTCCCAAAACAATACTAGTGCTTCCTCGTCTACCCTCCAACATCTTGAACCATCTAGAAACCTCTAGTAACTTTTGTTGTAGTTTCTATTTCCATATCTTAGCCACCATACTATCAACCGGTCAACAATCCCATCCAAAACATTACTATGTCTATTCCTGCATCTATTCCCTTAATCAATACTAGTTTTATTGCCACCACTCATCCTGTTTCAGTCCAATATTTTGTACCCCTTGTCTCACAACATATACCACATTCCACAACCATCATAGCCATTAATCTCCATACAAAAATATATTCCTATTCAGAACATCCCACAATAAGCACCATCTTTTGCTGCCTCTGCAATACCCTTCCAACAACCACCTCCTTATTCAAAACCTTTTACTACCACATCTATCCCACATCCTTATCAATATATTCAACTGTCATAACTGTTAGTTTCCCAACCTACTTATAACATCCCTACAAACATCCCACCTCAATAAAACATCTCGTATTAAGAAAACATTCCATATCAACAAAACGTCCCTACCAACATTCCCTATTAGTAAAAGCGTAAGTACAACAAGTTGGGGGACAATTAAGTGAACATCAAATCCTGAAATTTACATCAAAAACATCAAAACATCAAATTTAGTTTTCTATGGGCTTGAACCATGCCAAAAAGTAAAAAAATGTCATAAAAATGGTACCATCGTGTAGGGGAGAGTGTTAGCTTTGTAGAAATATTGATTTTGAAGTGAATAGAATATGATAAATATCATTGTATAATTTTTACTAATAGTAGGTCTTTAAGACACTTTTTCCCGTGAATGTTTGTCTACGTTTAAGACTGCAAATTTTGTTTCACTTGTCAAAATGTGATAAAAATTATACCATCCCAACTATGGTGAAATTATATACATGTTAAAAAAAAAATATTTGATTTCAATATTTTTATGAAGTTATGGTGGGAAAACGGAAAGTGCTTTGTTTTCTTTATGTTTTCAGACCACTTTCACGAAAAATCATTAAAAATATATATATTTCTCAAAAAAATACAAAATGAAATCTATCCCAAGATAGATAGAGGCATCTAACTTCTCACCAAAGGAAAAAAACATTTATCACCTTTTGGTCATCCAAATCGCGGGTAAACGGACTACAATCTTATAGGTGTTTTTAAAAAAATACCAAGTCATTGAATTTTGAGTGTTTAATATAGCTAAACTTGTCCATTTTTTTAAAAAAATAGTAGTTTAGAAACTAGATTCCGGATTCTACGATTCATATTGATATAAGTTTTTCTAATTTTGAGTGTATGCATTGCTAATAATCCCTACAAGTTGATATTATGTTGTTATTTGCAATATGATGTCCACTTATGACCCCTTTTTGTCCCCCAACTTGCTGCACTTACCCAAAATATCCCTAAACAAAATATCCCTTAACAAAATATCATGTATCAATGAAATATACCTCAACAAAAAAATTCATACTAGCAGAACATTCCTCAAAGATATCAAACCTATCCGTAGCCTAACAAGTTCTCATTTCAACCTGGCTCATCCTCGCAACAACCAACATAACCCGGTCCTCTTCAAGCCCTTATGAACCACATATCTAATCTTGAATTTTCCTCATCAGGACCCAATAATTTTCTCTCTTATGACCAAATTTGTAATGATCCTATTCACCCCTCAGTGCCATATAAAGCATATCCACCCCATTGGGAACTTCCAAAGTTTATAAAATTTTATAGAAATGAAGATCCCTAATAACACATCCATGCTTTCCATCATGCTTATTATCTAATAGCCCATGATCAAGATCTGGTGCTAAATAATTTCCCCATGTCCCTCTCCGGTCCTTCTTTGGTTTGGTATAACATCATCCCTCAGTACTCCATTTTCTCATTCACACAACTCACACAACATTTCCTAGAACACTTCTCCATAAACATAGCCTGTAAAATCAATAACACCGACCTTTACGCTATCAAAAATTTGAGGATGAGTCCATTATGAATTTTTTTACCGTTAGAGGGTATAATCAATCAACTATCCTTCACATTACCACAAACCAAATTGATTTAAATTTTTTTGTCACTTATGTGCTAAACACATTTCATCAACATTACAAATCCAATCTTTCTAGACATTTGATGAAGCCTTCACTATGGCTCGTAAGTTGGAACTACGAGCCCTAGAAGATGGTCAAATTAAACTTCATCCTAAGAAACCACAAACTGAATTCCCATCTAAGTCATCTTCCAATCCCGAAAAATCTAAATCATCCACTAACATTGTAGTAGTCAAATATGATCCTAAGGAAAATCCCACTACCGAGCGTTCTTGCAAACAGCGTAGTTATACACCCATAGGAAAGACTTATAGTGCGAGTCTTTGAAAATTTTATCATTGGAAGCATGGTATCTCTCCCACCCATTCGACCTATCGATAAATCTATATCCAAAACCACTTGGTATTGAGATCATTATTATTATAAATACCATAGGGTTAAGGGACATGACATCGAAAGGTGTCAAACATTTTGTAACGTCCTTCAAGATTTTATTGACAAGGGTGAACTCAACTTAGACAATCCAAATGCACCCCCAAATAAAAATCTTGATATATTCAAACAACCCTTTCCAAACCACTCCCATCCACTGATCAATAAAAAAATGATGTTCACGCTTACCATACTATTAACACCATCACTAAAAACTACCTATTCTTGAGTCTACATCAACACCTTCTGAATCTAAATCCATACCTATAGAACTAACACCAACATCTACCAAACCTAAATCTACATCTACCAAGTCCTCAGCAAATAGGAACACTACTGAAACCATTCTCCCATCCTCATCACATGTCACTACTAAATCTACGTCTACGAATTCTACACCTCTTAAATATACTTCCAAATCCTCATCCAATAAAAAATCCAAAACTCCTTCTAAGCTCATTATTGAAAATCAACCCTCCACGTCTAGTACTTCAACATATACTCTTATATTTACACACACTTCCACACCAATCACATCTTCTAGCATAACCACACCTACGTTTACACCTGTGATTTACAAATATAACTATGATACCTCTTGAAAAATTTATGATACAAAAACCTCCGCTTAAAGAAACCATGAACCATATTTTTCCCCCATATACAAAACCAATCATCTCTACACCAACCAATCCAAAATCTACAAAATCTATAAATCCCATCAATCACATCATTCAAACTCCTCTTCCTTCATCAATATCTACCTCTACATCCACATCTATCTCATCCAAAATGAAAAAATAACCTCATAAACAAGGTGTTGTTCAAGTTTTTAAAATCCCTTACTATACCTTCCCTGAACAATACTATTTTTGTGGCCCTCAGCCTTTTCTTCCACCTCCTTCTAGAAAGGTCATTACCACACCTAGTAATCACCCTATCATTTTAGGTCCAAAGCCTACCTACCAAGCCTCCAAATTGCACCCTCGTTCTTCATCTTTCACACGATATAAGAATCCTCAACAACAAATAAACCAACAAACCACAATCAAAGTATTACTTCCTCCAAAGGATAAGATACAAAAAACTTCATTACTATCCACATTTGCACCTAGGGGGTGTTATGTAACTATTCTAGATGACCTCCTTTAGCAATCACTTATAACGTTACCACCTCCCAAACTATCTGACCCTCGAGGATGGAAACCCGCTTGGTATGAATTTAATGTCTCTTGTAATTATCATAGAACACGAGGTCATTCCATAGAGGACTGTAAGGCATTTCACTTGATCACTCAAAAACTTGGAAATCCGGCTTTCCTTCCTTCCGAACCACATGCAACATCATCATCTTCATCTAAATCTAAAGAACCCATGTCTAAAATCTCTCCCCATCAAGTTGATGTTGTGCACATAACCAATCGCTCATAGAACTACAACACGGATGCATCGAGCCTAAGAAAGCCAAAACTTTCATAGCCATATCTCCACCTCCAAAATTATCCACTCCATTAGATAACCCTAAAGTATCTATCTCCAGAGCTCCTAAAGCATCTGATCAAACAAATTCACCCAAAGAAAAGGTTTCAATACTTACTTTTGCATCACCCTCATCCACCATAGTATAAAAATTCATTATCAAACAGTTACATCAAGCTCCTATCAAAATTTCATTATACAAGCTAGTGCAAACATCACATTCCCACAAACAAGCTATGATTGAATCCCTACAAATCGATATCTATAACTTCATATGACCCTTCATCTTTCACAAAATTTGTAGGGGCCCTTAAATCATATACAACCATATCATTCAAGTCATATAAGATTCCTCGCATAGGCCAAAAGAGCATGACATACCACTCTTTATCACCACCCAAATTAATGATGTTCTCATCAAAAGGGTCATGATTGATGGGGGCATAGTCATCAACATTAGATCATCCATTAATTTTAATCAACTTAAATTATCTCCTTCTGTCATTGGTCAAACTCCAGTTTTACTACAATCCTTGTTTATTTCTTCCTTGACCCGTAACGTAAATTTGGATTCATCTGATAAGGCCTCTTCTGAATCGGGTGCGCAACTTCCTTTAACTTTATCTTCATCTCTCCTAAGGAATGGTGAACACCTTTGAGTTCATGGTACCCATGAGGAAACAAATCTTGGAACTCACGCAATAGATCAATGACCTTTGAAACTTCATTTTTTAACCAATAGTCTCGATAATAGCTTCTTTAGGTTCTGTCTCCATTCCAATTTGAACCTTCCTTTGTTTTTAAGAGCTCGTGGTATGTGCATGCTTTCTCATCAGCGTTGTCTATGACTTCATGTGTACCCTCCAAATGGTTAACATCCAAAGTCTCTGTTGATCACATAATACTTGTTAGAGAACACACAAGGAGTCCACATGGGAGAGAAGGCCAAGATCAAGGGTGCAGAGGGACAGGAAGAACCCACGTGCGGAAGGAAAGTTCAGCATTCAGACTTAGCCAATTTTGAGCATGACGACCTATTTTTAGAAGATGGCATGTGGAACACACCAATGATGTAGAGATGTGTGCACCATGCATTGTCTATCTTTGGAGGATCGGATCGAAGTGTTTTACATGGAGATGAGCTAAGAATAGGATTGTCACTTCAGTTAACTGTAAGAGGTCTATAGATAACACACTTACATGTGTGGCTATGCCTGTAAATAGTGTGTGGCTATTAATAGCATGCAGCCTATTTCTGGAATAGATAAGCAGTGAAGGGAAAGTCCCCACCCTATATATATGATGTGAGGTACATAGTGGTATGATATTAGTGTGAGGGATGTATGGAGGTATAGAGATATACGCATATGATTGAATTATTGTATCAGATCCATACGCGCATTGGTATAGATTAACATTATTGTAAGGAGCTTATATGTTTATTAATAGATGGAAGATATTGGCTGAACCTAAGTGTCATTCCTGTGTGGAATTGAGTAGTACATGTTATTGATTCAATCATGATTATTGTTTAAATCTTGTTCTGTCATAGATCTGAATGTAGCATACATTGTAGAATGATAGATTAGTTATGAATCTATATGTTTCTTCCTTCATCATGCTAACATCCTACTACAACAACCCTAAAGAGGGACTTGGTACCTTTGCACACTTTTGGTGAGTGCTGCAGTCAAGGTGAGTGATGTGCCAGTGACTAGGGTGTTATCTCGGAAAATTCAAGGCTGCAACATTGGTTCTATTGTTAGGACCTCTTTTTCAATTGTTTTCAAGATGGTTTACGATGAACACGCATCTTGGTTAACTATAGAAAGTATTGAGGAATGGATACACGATCTCGGAGGAATAATATGCATGGCAATTTAGTAGTGGATCCGAGTTTAACGCATGCACTTGGGTAGAAATGAATCTATATGACATCTTGTATGATATATTTTTCACCATATTTCAGAGAACCGTATGAGTGGCTTACCGCTTATACATCTCAAAGTGGAATTGGAGGTATCATGCACTTCTTTGGACACGGGAAGAATTTTAGGTCCTTTATGATGCTGATCTAATGGATTTGCATTGTGGATACGTGGTTATGTGGTGTTCTAAACAATTATATTCTAGAATATTCAATTTTGATGTACTCTTTCTGGAGGTAGCTGAATTCCAATTTTTGTGGTATCCAAGAGGAGCATATTTGTGAGGTATTCCACTAGCAATCAAGATCTTGATGGTAACTTTGAACCTGGAGAGTAGACCAATGGCTAACTAAACTTCATCACACGCGAGGATAGGAACAGTTTGGTGAAAGATGGCGAGACATAGTGGTAGAGAGGTAGAGAGAGGAAAGGAAGCTTAAGTATAATGAGATGCATGAGATGGAAATAGAGAAGTATCACTCCATTGTAGAAAGTATGGCATTGAGGAGAGAGAGATGACTCGTGAAAGATTTACATCTCACATAGAAGACATGGAGCTAAAGCATCAGGATCTCCCTCATCTTGGAAAACATGAGAGATCCCCCTCGGCCTCACATAGAAGTGCTCTAGTAGAGACTACTTGGACCACGGCGTGCATCTTAATCCACTGGTGACCTAGCCCTTGTGCTTGGTTTTCTAGTATCTAGTATGACAAGTAACTGGGAAGCTAATTTTGGAAGTAAGAGAGCAGAAGTAAGTTAGGAGAAAGTACATTGATGGCAAGACAGACAACTTCAATGATATTTGGAGGAACATCCTTAGGCACATCATCTACACAGAATGTGAGCGCACAGAATGTTGGATTCACCACTAGAAATGGAACTACCTCATAGACTGTATGGTTCTAGTATAGTACTACTGTCAGAAAATAGGGGAGTACATCTACATGTCCTATTCCCACTACAAGTGGAGAATAATGAGGTATAGGTGGTTCTAGTTCTAGTGGATCTGGTGGTTCTAGAGGTAGAGGGAACATAAGAGGTTCTGGATCACGTGGTCAAGGTCCATAGTAACCATAGAATATTTATATGGAGATGTCTCTTCATCTTCCAGAGTATATAGGTATAGAGGATGCTGCCAAACATGTGCATATGTGTGAAATATTGTGGCGTGCTAAAGGGATCATGACTACTAAGCATAAGGCAAGTCAATTTGCTACCACATTACAGGGACGTGCACACAGCTGGTTTAGGAAGTTTGACCCTGATAAAACTTGTGTGGATTATGTCACATTGAAAGATGATTTCATGAAAGAGTTCCATATCCCTGAATTTGAGCAGAAGAGTATAAGTGTGCTCAAGGATATCAAGCAAGGCCCTACTGAGAGTGAAAATGAGTATGATGCTCATTTTAAGACACTTCTATCTAAGCTATCTTATGATATTCACGCTAGCCAACATGCACAATGGTTCGTTGGAGGATTGATTACACCATTTAGAAGGGCATTATCACATAAGACATACACTGATCTACGTGAAGCACTAGAAGCAACTCTGCATGCTGAAGTAATTGGGAGCATTGACACTGGCGTTAGTCCTTTCTTAGAGGCAAATATTGCAGCTATGGAAAAGTAGTTAGAGAAGACATCAGAAAATTCAGCCCATGAAACACACTCAGAATTTGGTGTATATATTGTGAAGTGGAAGGTCACACCAAGGATAATTTCCCTCATAGATCTATACGCTCATTACTATTGGATTGTGAGATCTTTCATTTGAATCATGATGTTAGTCACTATCCTTTGTTACAAAGTGTGTGATAAGGAAGAATGTATCTTGCTTTTGTAAGATTTGTAGGTCCATGACCCATGATACTGAGGATTGTCGGTTGATTGGTCAGATCCAGGATGCTATAGACATTGGAGTACGATAGACAAGTGTAACAGATAATTCTAAGGGTAAGAATGAGCACCAGGATTGGGATCATAATCAAACATGCTATGATAGGAATGAGGGGCGTTTTGAAGGAGGTTATGGAAGGGGACGTGGATATCATGGTGGATATGGAGGACGAGGCCGTGGTGGAGGAAGAGGTCAATTACCTCATGGAACATGTTATACGTGTGAATCTCTTGACCACTATAGGTGTGAATGTCCTCAGAATATTACATGTTCTTTCTGCGGGAAGAACCATAGCTATGAAGAGTGCCCGGACTTATATGAGCATCTGAGTAAGTAGCATAAGAAATAAAAAAGGTGTCAAGATGGTTAGAATCCAGCGCATGGTAGAAGATCAGTGGATGCCCAAGATAGCAGAAGGACCTGAGGCATTAACAGTGAAGATTACTACACGTGTTGAAGTGGCGCGCATAAGAGAATCATTACACCGAAGCCTACAATCACCAAGGAGGAGGTTTTACATGTAAGGTACCCAGATCCTACTCATCAAAAGGAGGTTTACTAGGATACCATGGAAGTGCTAAGGAATCTTCAGGGTGAGATACAATACTTAAAGGAGTAGAAGAAAGCATCAAAGATAATCCAAACTGATATTGATGATCTGCGAGAAGTGTGCAGAATGTTGCGCTAGGAGAACATTATCCCACTATTAGGAAGTTGGTTAAAGGGGAACACTCCACACGTAAGTCTTGAGACCGGATGGTAGATCCTGCATGTAAATCTTCCCCCTGATAGAATTGACTATGACAAGGAAATTACTCTAAATGTTGTTATGGATGGGTGGTTGTTGAGCAACATATTGATTGATACAGTGTGGAAGTAAATGTGCTTACATTAGATGCATGGGTACAAATGGGGAGGCCTCCATTAGCTTATCATCTAATGTGTTGTTTATGGTAAACCGAACTAAGGCCACTCCCATAGGAGTTTTGAAGGATATATCTATAACCATACAAGGGGCCAAGTTCACTGGGGATTTTGAGGTATTAGCACTTGTAGAAGTATAAAATTTTCCAACCTTGTTTGGACACCCCAGTATTATGCGAATAATGTTGACTTGAGATTCAATAAGGGGTATATCAGCTTTGAGAACAAGGAGGAAAGGGTTGTGATACCGTTGACAGATGGGAAGTCTACACCATATGTTGAGCCTCTAAGTGAGGAGAACTTAAACCAAATTTAGTTACGCATTATTCGGGACCCGGATGTCAATGATCCATCAAAAGAAGGAATCCTACAATGGGAGGATTCTCATTCTATTAGTGATACTATGAGAATTGCTTGTGACAATTGGCTTCATGGTACATATGAATTAGTAGGGCACGAAGTAAAAAGTGCGGTTGTGTGCAAGAATGGACTTTGTTTGGTCCGATAGATAGGTAGCATAGTACCTTGGTATACAGGGGTAGAAGATCTTCCTGTATTTTTGAAATCCATGGAAATACAGTGGATAGATCCAATTAAGAGAAGATCTATGTTAGTATATACCTTGCGCGGGAAAACAACGCACTTGTGGGTAGTCCATAGAGATAATCTTATAGAATGGGAAGAGATTGTAATCACCCTATCTATTAGGTTTGTAAGGAACAATGCACCTATGCAAATATGCACTTATCATGGTGATCAACCTGTTCAACATCACATTCAGCAGTGTGAGATACTCTGGACAGTAGGACAGGAAGCATTACCACCTTCACTCTGGGTGCATAGATTATACTCTACGTTACAAGGATACACACGTGCTTGGTATGTATATGTAGAACTACATCGAGAGACTGGAAACTGGAAAAAATTGACTGCAGGGATGATCCAGACCTTTGACTACTTTTCTTCTCAACCTCCAATAGAAGAGGCATTAAAATTTATCAAGCGCTTAACCATGGGAGATTGTACAAAAGTATAAGAGCATATTAAGGAATTATTTGGTGAGACAGTCTGGAGCACATTTTGAAAAGGAAGAAGAAATGGACTTCATACTACTTGAATGCACTCACGTTGAGAAAGAGAAGGGAAATATGGTTTACATCATGGATGATGAGGAAGTTGAGAACCCGGATATTGAACATTCACAAGGGGTGCACGAGGTCTTGGACGGTGCGGAGCATAAGGGGCCAAGTTCTCTGGGGATTTTGAGGTATTAGCACTTGTAGAAGCAGAAAATTTTCCAACCTTGCTTGGACGCACTTGGTGTTATGTGAATAATGCTGACTTGAGATTCAATAAGGGGTATATCAGCTTTGAGAACAAGGAGGAAAGGGTTGTGATACCATTGATAGATGGGAAGTCTACACCATATGTTGAGCCTCTAAGTGAGGAGGACTTAAACCAAATTTATGTACGCACTATTCAGGACCCAGAGGTCAATGATCCATCAAAAGAAGGCATCCTACAATGGGAGGATTCTCATTCTATTAGTGATACTACGAGTATTGCTTGTGATTGGGTTCATGGTACATATGAATTAGTAGGGCACGAAGTAAAAAGTGTGGTTGTGTGCAAGAATGGACTTCGTTTGGTCGATGGATAGGTAGCATAGTACCTTGGTATACAGGGGTAGAAGATCTTCCTATATTTTTGAAATCCATGGAAACACAGTGGATAGATCCAATTAAGAGAAGATCTATGTTAGTATGTACCTTGCAAGCAGACAACGGTGCGCTGGTGGGTAGTCCATAGAGATAATCTTATAGAATGGGAAGATATTGTAATCACCCTATCTATTAGGTTTGTAAGAACAATGAACCTATGTAGATCTGCACTTATCATGGTGATCAACATGTTTAACATCACATTCAGCAAGTGTGAGAGACTCGGACAAGTAGGACAGGAAGCATTACCACCTTCACTCTTGGTGCATAGATTGTACTCTATGTTACAAGGATGTGCATGTGCCTGGTATGTATATGTAGAACTACATCGAGAGACCGGTGTTGGTCGTCGAAAAGGAACTTTAAGAAGAGCAGCAGTCAGGGGACAAGAAGTCCCTCCTCTTTAGTGGGAGAGGTTCCCTTATTCAGAAATGAACCTATTTACACATGTACAAAGCATGGTTTCACAATGGAACTTGGATATCATAAAAGTGTTTCCTAAATAGATCACCAATTACAAAAGGATAGAGGAATGAAAATGTGAAAATAAGCAGAAAGGCACCATCCAGAATTATAGATGACAGAATAATTCCTTATGCATGCAAGAATACAGTGAATTGGAATAAGATCATTTGTACTTACATTAATAAGATGAAATTTGAAAAGACACACAGTTCTATGAATAACATCTACAAGAATACAAAGCTTCTCAGCATAATGTAGACAAATGATCTAACAATATTTAATGGACAACTTATGAATAAAAAGGAATCGGATAGACAAAGAATGGAAATCCTTCTGTATTGATTTCTTTACACTTTTATAAATAAGCCAAGTTCTCCCTTAAAAATGGCGAGGAGAGGCCATTATATAGTTTACAAATTAGTTACCCTTGGTAACTACTTCTTTTAACTAATGTTTAGTTAGAGGGCTGCTAATCGCAATACCCCAACTAATTACAATAAATCCAAGAAGAAAGGAAGGAAGAAAGGAGAAGAATTAGGAGAAAAAGACAGGTGTTCATGACTGGGAGGGGCCCACTGACTTTAGGATCCATTGTCTAAATCTTTTCAATGCCTCTACTATGTCTCTACCTCATGGGACTGATGTGTTGGTAGTGGACTGCGTCCAAAATCCGAGGCACCTCTCCATTTCTTTGTCAAATTCGACATGAGTATGATAATCTTTATTCGCTTCCTCTATAGCAGATTGAAGAGAGAAGATCTCCTTCATCTTTTCCTTGGAAATGGAACTCTCCTTGAACAGATTACCTTTGACAAAATCTCTAAATTGGGCTTTGATTTCTTGCAATGAGAGGGATGCACCAGAGGTCTCATCATGGAGATAGCAATTTATGTCTTTAAAAGAAGATATTACCAAAGTTTTGAAGGCTTCACCTTTCGCCACTATTCTTCAATTCTTCCAAAGCTTCTTCCAACACCTTGATTTTCCATTCTACGCTGTACACCCATGATTTTGACAAGTTATCCTTTGCATCATTGAAGACCTTGCTTGCCATTAAAATATTCTCATCAGTTTGTCCCATGAGGTGAAGGTCTACTATACAATTGCTCCAAAGTTTAAGTTCTTTATCTATGTTCCCAATAGTGGAGGAGAGCTTCTGTTGCAAATTGTTCACCTTCTCGTGGAGTTTGAAGGCTTCATCAATGAAATTCAATCCTGCAACAAGCATATCATCCACCATGGCCTCCATAGCCCTTCCATAGACGGAATACTTGTGCATATCTTTGATACTCTGCACTTCATATTGGCTGAGAATCACAGGTGGTGGAAGAGTAGTCAATGGGGTAGGATCTAGGACTTTATCTTTAGATAGCGGTGACTTGATGAAACTCAGTAAGAATCTCGGCCTACTCCTCCAACT
This sequence comes from Taxus wallichiana var. yunnanensis, assembly GCA_018340775.1. Lineage (NCBI taxonomy): Eukaryota > Viridiplantae > Streptophyta > Pinopsida > Cupressales > Taxaceae > Taxus > Taxus wallichiana. The sequence continues at coordinate 664,072,523 of CM031237.1, read as the reverse complement.
ACTCTATGGTTTGTTTTCCCTTCTCTACCATCCCAATGACTCTAGTGATTGTTTCCTAAAGATTGTGGATCTCACCTTCAGGGGTGGACTCTCCCATGGGAATTCTTGAGAGCTCAAGGTCAGATGCTTACAAATATTGCTCCGGATTGTCTACCTTAGGCTTGGATATCTACAGGAATTGTTGGACCGAGCATCGAGATATTATTCTGGAGGTAATTCTGGCATTTTTGGTAGGAGTAGGAGGAATAGTGCCTAATAAGGCCGCCAAAGCATCAAAATTGGGTCCTGAGATTCGGGAGGAAGACTTTCTCTCCCTGCTGTCAACAAGAGGTTGCACCATGCAAAAGAGGAGGAGGAAGAAGCGAGGTGGAGCAAGAGGACCAAGAGACAGGGAACTCATGGCACCCAAGGTTTTCTTGTTGTTGCCTCTAGTTGGGATATGAGTGGAGAGCTTGGGGCTTCTAGTACGAGAGGAGTCCCCTAGCAAGACCTGGAAGCTTAGTGCTTTGGACCTCCATTTCTTTATCCATGGGGGATTTGGGAGTGCTTGTAGAGACTAGCACTTCACTCTCCTCACTTTCACCGAGAAAAATGGTGTTGTTCTCTCGGGCCGAGGGAAACTCGTATGCTTCCTTAGGGGATCTTCCTCCACAGGCTCCTTCTTGACTTCTCTGACTTTCTTTTGATATACCCGGGTGGATGAGGAAGAAGTGGAGACTATGGGACCTTGAGTTGATGAGGCGGGAGGGGTGCGATAGGTCTTTATTGAATCAGTGACAATGCCTCTTTTCTTGGTGTTGTAGTATCCTTGGAGGAGGATTCCCCGAGTGCCTTCTAAGCTCACGAGAATTTCGTATCAAACCAGATTTTGGTTCTTACCAAAATGGGAGCTAGGATTTTTGCCAGATCATCCTTCTCCTTTTTGAACCAATCCAAATCCTCCAAAGGAGTGTGTTTGACCACGTTATCATATTCGTATGAGTACAGGTTGGAATTATCATCTTGGAGCCCTTTAGGAACATGATACAAGTTAAGTTCTTGAATTAATTGAAGAGAAAATATGCCGTAGTGTCTCCTCCTTGCCTCAAAATCATCAGCACAGTCAGCCCAATAATCCTCTGTGTCTGCCCTATGATGATAAGTGATCTTGATGTTCTACTCAATAAATTTCTTCAAGTCAAAACAGGTTCTTGGCCTGAAGAAATGGACAGTGATGGGAGCCAGGGATCTTTCTATGTTTTGAGCATCTAGGGTTATTTTACAGGTGTAGTTTCCCAAAGTGATGGGGAAGTGCAAGCCAATAATTTTCTTATCCCTGTAAGTTCTGTGTAATTTTTCCGCTACCTGCATACCTCTATCAAGGCCATTTTATCATTGCAGAACATGGGGAGCTTGAGAGGAGTGCTCTCATAGCCTGCAAGCCTTATATAGGAAAATTTTCTAAATTGGATGAAGTAGGCACCGTAGTGCGATATCAAATTCATAGCTTCATCAGAAAATCTCCTTGCTGTGTCGCTCTCTAGAAGCCTAACAATGTACATGGTGAAAGCGTCATTCACCCTTCTGAAGTTGCGATTGCTAGTTTCTAGGATGAACTGGGGGCAGTAGGCATATGCAGGGTCACCCTTATGAGCATCAATGTATGAGAATCCAAACCATTGCCTTGATGCTGCTAGAGTATACATCAAGTATGAAGTCATGTAAAATTTCTTTATTTGTTGTACATTGGACAGCTGCTCCGCTAGGTTCATACTGATGATCTCTACCCAATTAATATTCTGAGTTCCTTCACACACCATATTGATGAGTGGGCACATCCAGAAATGAAACTCATTGGTAGAGGGTAGGCCCATGACCCGAGCCAGTAGGATTATAAAATATGTGAGTTCTTCATTGAAATGCACACGGAAAAGAACCTTGGTTAGGCGAGACAACCCCTTTTAGGGTTTTAAGCGAGACTTCGCCACCCGCGCCTTATATTTCTCACTGTCCTGATCAAAAAGGGCTTGTGCCTTGTTCTGAGAAATTACTATAGCATTTTCCATCTCTGGAATTCTTAGGGAATCACTAATGGTGGCAGCATCAAGTTTGGCGATGAGTTCCCCATGCATATTCACCAGCTCACTTGAGTCAGGATTGAAATGAGCACCACAGGAGAGCATTGTATCTGCGCATTACACCGAGATAGGGAAACCACCGGTGAATGCCAAACCACTGTCATGAATCATCTGTGCCATAGGTGAAGGGTTCGTGTCTGTCATTCTTGCCCAAAAATCTCCAAAGTCGAGGTGGCGAACCTCACTGTCCCCAATATCGGGAATGGCAGACTCGAGCGGTGAGACTTGCTCCTGGCCTTGGAATTTAATCTTCATGTTGTTAGCAATTTGAGGAGCCAAGGTTGCAATCTGGACTCGGGATGAAATTACGGGAAATGAGTATGCGCGCAGAAATTTTGATCGCAAAGGTATGAGCAATGGATAACAAGAAAGTAGTGTGCAAAACGCATAGGGGGCAGTTCATTATATAGCCATTTGGGAGAGAGAAAGACAATTAATGCACATTAAATACACACCTACCAACTTGGAAAGCAAGATATTTGTGAAGAGTGGGAAAAATCAACTCGAATGGCCTTTGGTTCATTTGGGACATGCGGGATGCGAAAGTACGATTCGGTAAACGGGTGATGCGGGAAAAGTATGCACAAATGCTCCTGGGACATGAGGGACGAAATTACGCGAAGTACACGATTCGGCCGAATCAGACGAAAAGGGAACAATGAGCCAGGGTGAACTTGGGACACTTGGGATGGAAAGTTTCGAATGACGCGAAGGGAGCAGACTTCGGGTAAATCGTCGATCAGGGAAGAGAGCCCGAACGAACTTGGGACACTTGGGACAAAAATGTCCGACAGGCCCGAAAATTACACAAAATGACTCAAAAACGTAGATTCTTTCCAATTTCTTGACTTTTCATATTACCAGGACAACAGAGAAGGATTTTAACTTAAAAAATTTCAATTTTTAACTTCTCAAAAGCAGGGAAATTTTGAGTGGACAACAGTTGGAAACTAGCAAAATTTGATTACAGGGATGATCCAGACCTTTGACTACTTTTCTTCTCAAACTCCAATAGAAGAGGCATTAAAATTTAGCAAGTGCTTAACCATGGGAGATTGTACAAAAGTATAAGAGCATATTTAGGAATTATTTGGTGAGACAAAGTCCAGAGCACATTTTGAAAAGGAAGAAGAAATGGACTTCATACTACTTGAATGCACTTGCCTTGAGAAAGAGAAGGGAAATATGGTTTACATCGTGGATGATGAGGAAGTTGAGAACTTGGATATTGAACATTCACAAGGGGTGCGCGAGGTCTTGGATAGTGCAGACAAGGATACACATGCCTATCACAAACCCATGAAGAAAAAGAAGGTGAATATCGTTTTGGAGGCCGAGCCAAAGGAGGCCATAATTGGAGACTTGAGTCGGGCTCGGAGGTAGAAAATATCATTGAGTTACTTAGGTATTATTAGGAAATATTCCATCGAGGGTATCATGAACTTAAAGGTGTGCATAAATCACTTGGGAAAATGAAGATAAATCTTAAAGACAATGCACGCCTAGTTAGAAAGAGGCCTTACATAATGAATCCTAATTTGCATGAAAAGGTAAAAGAAGAAATTGATAAAATGTTGAAATATGGAATTATCAAACCCCTTGATGAGTCAGAATGGGTTATCCCAATGGTGATTAGTATCAAGAAGGATGGAAAAATTAGAATATGTGTGGACTACAGGGTGTTGAATGCTACATGCATCACCAATCCATTCCCTACGTCATTTACCGAGGAAATACAATAAGGCATTGCAGGGCGTGAAATATACTCCTTTACAAATGGGTTTTTTGGGTATCATTAGGTTAGGATTGCTCAGGAGGATCAAGAAAAGACAATATTTACTAATGAATGGGGAATTTTTTCATATATTGTGATGCCTTTTATATTGAAAAATGTGCCAACTGTATTCTCTCGCATAGTTTTTCGAGGGCATTCAAATATTTTATTCACAACTTCTTACGGGTCTACCTATGGACAAGTATATGGGATTGTGAAAGATCATCAGAACGATATGCGCTTAATGGTTGAACGGTGTAGACAATTGAGTATCTCTTTGAACATCAAGAAGTGCATATTTGCTACACCATTTGGAATACTGTTAGGACATATAATCTACAAGGAATATTTTCTCGTTGATCCAGCTAAGGTTGCGAGTCATTTTAGGCGTGGAAGCGGCTAGTAATCAAAGCGAGGTGCGCAGATTTTTAGCTCGCACGAGGATATTATAGAAAATTCATCAAAGGGAATGCCAAAATTGTTGCACCCTTAGAAGAGTTACTAAAGGGGAAAGGTACATTTTATTGGGGAGAACCACAATAGCGCACGTTTGAGATATTAAAAGAGAAACTTACTACCGCACCCATTATACGCTTTCCCTCATGGGATAAACCATTTCATGTGCACGTGGACACCTCTCACATGGCCATTGGCACTATGATAGCTCAACCTGAAGAAGGTACTGTCGATCATCCAATTTGTTTTGCTATTAGGAAGCTAACTCCTGCTAAACAAAATTATACAACTACAGAGCATGTAGCTTTCACCATGATTTATGCTTTGCACAAGTTTTGACAGTACTTGTTAGCCACACCATTTTTGTTTTATATAGATCACATGGAATTTAAGTACTTGGTAAACAAGCCCGTCTTACAGGGGTGCATATGTAGATGGGTGCTCCTATTTTAAGAGTTTGACTTCACAGTTGTGGTGAAAGAAAAAATTAATTCTGGACCAGACCATTTATCTAGAATCAACTCAGGAGAGGAAGCACAGACAATTGAAGAAACCATTCTAGATGCACAGTTGTATAGGTTACAATGTGCGCCCATGGAATTAGAAGACATTGTTGTCTTTCTATGAATAGGTATGGCACTAGTAGGAATGAAAGCATTAGAAAAGAAGTAGATTGCTATACGTGTGGCACCATTTATGCTAATCATTAGTGACCTCTATAAGTTAGGTAGAGATGAAGTATTCTGTTGTTACTTTCTCCTAAGCATTCAAGTGTTGATATGTGATTTCTAGTAAATGGATTGTGTACCTCGATTCGGAAATCATGCTTGATATGTATTAAATTTCTTGCAGATTGCGAGATCTTGGTGAGTCAAAATATTAATAGACTCTTTTATTTATTTCATTTTGTGATTTGAATATTAATCTGATCACGGAATGAATTATACAGTATTCATCAATAATATCTAGACTTGGACCAGAGGAATTGATCAAGTAATGCTTTAATTTTGTGAAGTGATAAAATTAGATCACGAACCTTGAGCAGTTGCAAGGTATGGAAGCATTTAGTAAGTGGTCAGGGAGTATGACTCGAGCTGATCTTGAGAAATGAAACGGTTCCCGATATCTAGTATATCGGAAGGTCTCGATTAAAGACCGAGGTAATAATTCATTGACATCTGACTCTGTAATAAGAGCAGGAGTGGCTCTGTTCTAGAAAGTATGATACTGAGTCTCTCCGAGTTTTCGGGAGAAGGACCAGCTGAATTACTAAGGGTTAGTAACCTAAAACAATAACCTAACCTAGGGGTTAGATTATTGTTAGTCTAACCTAGACCTAGGCTATGTGTTATGATCCTAAAATAATAACTAAGTGTAAAATGGTTAGCATGGTCATTACCCTAAAACTCTAACCTAAGATACTAACCTAGCTAACTAAGAGTTTTGGGAAGGGGCCTTTGAAGGGTGGCGAACCATGGCGCTATTCTCTATGGCAATAAATGGGAAGGATAAGGATGAGGGACAGGCATATGGCGGAGGCTTAGGCGGCGGCTAACCTTAGCGAGACTTGGCAATTACTAAGTTTGGAAATGAACTTGAGTTTTGGATGGGTATCGCCAATTTCGGTGGTCGGTGGGAGTTGAGATTAAGCGGGAAAATTGGTTTAATGGCATTTAATGTCTAGGAGTCGAGCCGGAGCTCGCGGAGCAGCATCTGCAAAGCGAGAAGTTGGAAGGTTTGTTTGGTGTATCGCGATTTTCGGTCTTCTTCTCTCTCTCTCTCTGCTAGTTTCTTGTTCATGCACTTTTGATTCTCTTTGAGTTGCATGGCGAGAATGAAATTCTCGGCTCTTTCTCTGCCATGGAGGATATATTGTAAATGGGGGACAAGTGAAATTTTGTTGGTCATTTGTATTTGGGAAAAAAGAAAAGGAAGTTTGAGCTCTTCCTCTGGTCTTCTTCGGAATTCGATCAAAATACGGGCATGCTAGGCCCTATCCTTTAAATATTTTGTTGTCTTTCAAATGTCTTCATTAAAACAACTCTGTTCATTTGTTTTGTGAAGATTAGATGAATTTTCTATGAGATCTAGTTTGATTATTGGCACTGTATTTCTTCTGGTTCGATTTTTCTTCAAATCCGTTTGTTGGGTGTTTGTGGAAATCGAATTTTAACTCTACTTGTTTGTGCATTCTTCCTGGATTATGCATGAGAGGTATTTATTAACAATATGCGAGTGTTCGGCCTGTTTGGCGTGAGCCCTTGGAATATACCTATGCGTAGTATGAGACCACAGTATGTCTTTGTTTCGTGGTCGTTGATCTTGTTATAGAAACTGTATAAAATGATTTGGGTGATTACTGTAAGATTGTTGTATTATTCGTTTATTAAAAAAAAAAAAAAAACTCTGTCGTGGGATTTGTTGACAGCGACTAATGATACTTTCGGGTTTCATTTGTTTTCAACTTTTAGTTTGGAACAGGCAACTGTAGTGTCACCATAGTCTTTTCGACCTGGCGGAAGTTGTTTTCCTTGTTACCAGGTTAGCGGGATTACTTGCGCACTGTGTATATTATAGATACACCTGTACTTCGTTGTATTGATCCAATGGAGTCGATGATTGAATCGTAATTGCCTAGGAAGGTAGATTTATCCATAAGTTTTGTGAAGGGTCTTTTCATGAAAGCCTGGTAAGATGAAACAGGGCTTTTTGATTACTGTTATATTGAAATAATTGAAGGATAAAGACTTCCTGTGTATGCATTTTTATTTCATGTGAAAACTCTTCGAAAGTTTCGAAGCGGCCCAATAGATTCCCTTGCTTGATAAGGGTATTCGACTTGTTTTACTTGGTTGATGTTGATTGTTAACCATGAATGGCGTCTATTGATTTATCGGCCAATTTCTTGTACGTTGCTGTTGGGTTCAGTGGTTATGAGTGCAAAATCCTTAACAGTTACAGTGCGATATATATATATATATATATATATACTAGTGTGACTTGGACGACTCTGAGGAGTCGATTGAATAATTCATTGTATATTTTGAACCAAATATAGTTAAGTTGTAGTGACTTAATGGATGAACATGCATTTCGATCTTGTTGAACCATTGGGATCCCTTCGTGTTTTTGGGATTTTGAGTTACAGATGTTTATGTAGACATGTATATCTTCAACCTGTGCAAATTAGTATAAAGCGACTGGCTGAGAGTAATTTATTGGCTGGTTATTGTTATGCTTGGTTGATGAATGACAGTATGAATTCTTATGCATTCGCTTGAATTGATACATCCGTTTGAATCATAGAACTTCTGGAAGGGTAACCAGTACTTCTGTCTCTTTCTGAATTCGACCCTGGACACTATTTTTTGTCATTGTTGAGATCCTTAGTTTGGATGACTGTTTCGTGTTTTGACCTTGTTAGGGTAAGTCGCGAATAACGCACCAAGACTTGCATCTTGCTTGAGTAAGGATCGTTTGGTTGAATTCCTTTCCTTCACTTGATCCGATTTTGGTGAGCAAGAATATGTATGCTATGTTTCCTTCCATTTTGATCTGTCGATCATTGTGCATGATTTGGAAGTACCGTGTGGGCAACATAGCATAGTCCTTTGGGAAACCTTAGATTGTTGATGCAATAGTTGTTGTTTTCAGCGATACGCTTGTAGCTCTTGTTTTCAACTGGTGATAAGCCTTACTGTGTAAAAGGAACTAGCATTGGGCTTAGGATTGATACATGATTTGTTGATGTGTTAGTTGCTATACAAGAGTTTGCTGTGTTTCTGTTCTTAGTTAAACAGTGATCTTGTTTGCGGCTTGTCTAACTTGTTCATTTATATACTGGTTGACTGTTTTCATATGTGAAGGCAGTACAGTGATGAACTTATGTGAAAGGAAGTATGAATGGTTTGGTTCTTTCTCTTCCTTTATTTAATATTATTGATAATGGACTATCAGTGGGAAATTGTTTGTAACATATTGGTGGAATCCCGAATTGTTATGTTATTTCCTTTTTGGAGAATGAAACAATCTGACCAATGTTGTGATTTTGGGTTTAATGATTGTTGTGTGCATTCGTTCCTTGTTTCTTAATATTTGATGAAATATTAGGAAATGATTAAGACTAATTGTAACAATGATAGAGTTACATAATTGTAATCATTCTGTATTACAAGGGCATAGTCTGATTATGTTTACTTATGTGAATATCTGATCTCATTTAAACAGGGTGTTTAATGAAAACAATTGATGGATTGCAATTGTTTTAAAAGTTAGTGCTTATCATGCTCAGTTCATTGAACTGACTCATGTTGACTATTTTGCGAGATGGTTTGCCGTAAGAGGGTAAAAGCAATGCGGATCGATAGGTGATCAGTTGTTTATTTGATTTATTATGAATTACTGACTTGATTTTATGGATGTACTATATGAGAAAAGATGTTTCTTTTCCGTTAGCATTATATCAAGTATGCGTTGTTGCATAAAATGTAATTGTACGAGTTTCGAAAGGAATGAAAATAAGTGTTTGATACTTATGTGTTGTATTCTATTCTGAATGATGAACTTCTTCGGTTTACGTAACGAAGAGGCATAGTTATCTTTGTATAATATGGATGCTTTTGTGATTGACAATGAAAGCTTGTAAGTAATTAGACTAAATTCTTATGAGTATTTAGTAGTTCTAGTTTGCTCTGGCAAAAGCAATATTGTAATTTAATTATTGTCTCTCTTGGGGATAGGTTAAAATTGAGCCTAAAAGATAACGCTAAACAAGTTGGATTGAATTACTAATCCCTAGTCCTAAGTATAACAGGACAATAGTAAATTGGATTCTAAATCATTTATATCTTTAAACTAAAAAGTATGATATAAATTCAGTTAAGAGAACTGATAGGCAATCAATGGAGATCGAGATGGCATTCTCAAGCATTGGTTATGAGAAATTGTCCCGTTCTGTTGCTTTGGAATCAGGTGTATTCTAATGACTCCTTGATGAGAGCGTGACCGTAATACCTCTACCTGTAATGAGTCTTTTAGAGGAGGGTCGTCTTAAGACAAAGAATCCAGGGATTTGGAAAGGCTAACCTTAGGAAAAGTCTTTAAAGTAATTTAATCTCTAGTGCGTAACGCTTGTTTTTGGGTAGATCTTCTCGAGGCGGATTTAAAGGATGACGACATAAGGTCGACTGCAGGGCTGTACCTCCGAGAAGATTAGGATCTTCTCGAAGTTACAACAATGCAGGTGACTTATGGCGACACCCTTTGCATTGATCGCTAAGATTTACACTTGATTTCGCATACGAGTTACCTTGGGACCGATTAAGAACGTGGCCATGTTATAAGGCGCCTCGGAGATTTGGGGTATCATGACACCTTTGGTTGAATTGCAAGGTTGAACCGGTATGTCCTCATATCCCTAATCCTCGTAGGCATCCATATAACATTATCACCTTGTTAATACGCCTCCGAGTGATTAATTTGTGAAAGAAAGATTTGACAGTAGTCGGTATAAGACATTCTATATAACATATGAATGGGGTGAAGGGCGTATTCAGTTGGCGAGTATGCCGTTAAGGAATACGAGACATGAAGCAAGATATGTTTCAAATCTTTGGCCAAAGTATCGCAAGTTTCTTGATTGCGTTGTCCTAATTCACCTAGTCTAAGGGATGAGATGCCGATGATAATGGTACTTGATTATTGATTAGATTCCTTAGACGAGAGCATTACGAATCCCAGTTAGGGAAGAGAACCGCAGTATTGTGTTAAATAAAAACACTAACTCTTTTTACTCATGAATAGATCGGTAGATTACCGAGTCATGGAATGAATAGATCGGAGGTATTAGAGTCATTCATTATTTGCATATGGTTATGCATTATATAAATGGTTATTTGAATTGTGAGTTCTAAATTATGTATTTAGAACCAGTATGCAATTATCAAAAAAAAAAAAAAAAATTTGACTTGTTCTATTGTCTAAAATGAGGATGTTACATCTTGGTATCAGAGCTGAAGGTTGCAGCTCTTGGACCTATTGAGTCCATAATCTGATAAAAACCTGAATTTTCTTGTAACAGAAAATGGTTAGAACAAGGGGAAACGTTGCGAGTAATGCTCCACCTGAAGGAGGAGCGGCAACAACCCAGAAACTGGATGAGATCCTTGCTGCCCTGTTGGACACAAGAGATCGCTTGGCTGTACTTGAACAGCAGGTGACGGGAAATGAGGAGGATGAAGAAGGCGATAATAATAATCAGCAACCTCACGAGGCAATCCCGACACGGGTGTTGATGTTAATCTTTGTGAATGCACACTGCTGACGAGAAAATAAAAAGGCCCGATTAGCGTGAGAACTCACTAATGATATCAAAAGGATAAGTCCACCTAAGTATGATGGCACCACATTAGGAGATGGAGCTGAGAACTGGCTCAGCGAAATGGAGAAGTACTTTGCTATAAGGAACTTCTCAGAAGAAACCAAGGCAATATGGGGAGCCTATCGGCTTTCTCACGAAGCATCTTCGTGGTGGGATAGCCGAAAAAAAGCTGAGCTAAATATTGATGAGACCAATATCACTTGGGATCAATTTAAAGGCTATTTTAGGCAACGTTGGCTGCCACAACTTTTCTATGATCGAGAAAATGACAGAATTTGAGAACTTGACTCAAGGGAAGTTAACGATGGCGAATTGCAGGAGCGGTTTACAAAACTCCTCAAGTATGTACCGCATGATATCAAGCAGCGAAAAGTTCGGGATACGGAAATTCATCATGGGATTGAATCCTGTGATAGGGGGAGAGGTCGATGTTCACAGTCCAACCACTATGGAAGGAGTTGTTGAAAAGGCCATAAGGCAAGAACAGAAATTAAAGGCTATTTCTGCTCATAAGGAGGAAGTGCGGAAGAAGACTGCAAACCCTTCTTCAACCTCTCTTGCACCCAGAAAAGGACCATGGAAAAAGTTTGGAAACAAGAGTAAGTTTCCAGGAGATAACAATAAAAAAGCAGCAGTAAATAAGCCTGCTGGGAATGTGAAGGATAATTTTGCTAAAAATTATAATAATGGTCAGAAGTCCTATGGAGGACAGCGTGACAATTATAAAACTGGAGGCAACTTTGAGCCTAAGAAGGGACCTGTAGGAGGCTGCTACACTTGTGGTAAAGATCATTACGCAAATCAGTGCCCTTTGAAGAAGGATGATCGTGTCAATGGCATAAGATACATCTTTGCGATAGCGGACAAACAAGTGAAAAGCAAGTGACACCTATAGAAGTTAGGGTAAGTTATTCGGCATACTGTCACTATTCTTTTTGATACGGGAGCTCTTGAATGTTTTATATCTAATAAACTAGCTTCTAAACTTAAAAAAAAAGCTGGAAAAATGGATAAATCTTGGGTATGCGGTATGGTAATATTCTGTTCATACGGTGAGTATGTGTCTTTTTGGAGCGAGTCCTTGACTTACCTAACTTTTCCACGGAAGTTGATCTCTATGTTGCACCTTTGGGATCGTATGACATTGTCATCGGTGTTAATTGGTTAGCTGATCATAAAGCAAAGGTAGATTGCTATGAAAAGAACATAGAATGTTTAGATGATCATTTGGAATCGGTAGAGATTCAAGGTGTGAAGCGAGAAATTTCAGTTAGAAGGCATTTATCAATTTATGCGGCTTAAAAAGGCTAAGAATAAAGGATGTACCCTTTATGCGGTAAAGATATCGAATCTGCGAAGAAGATAGTGATTTCATGAAGCAAATCCCACTTTATTTACAAAGTTTGAGGATGTTTTCTGAGGAATTACGGGGTTACCACCCAAGAGAGAATTTGATTTTTATAGAAATCAAGCACGGAGCGGAACCTATTTCAAGGCACCTTATCGAATGACTACTATTGAGTTAGTCGAGCTAAAGGCTCGATTCAAGAGCTTTTGTCTAAGGGATTGATTAGACCAAGTGTTTCACCTTGGGGAGCACTGTGATATTTGTGAAAAGAAGGATGGAACTGCGAGGCGTGTATTGATTATCGGATGTTGAGCAAAGCAGCGATCAAGAACCGATATCCACTTCCTAGGATCGATGATCTGTTTGATCGGATGCGTGGAGCAGCGGTTTATTCTAAGATAGATCTTCGATCTGGTTATCATCACTAAGAATTAAAGAGGAAGATATTCATAAAAGCGGCTTTCCGAACAAAGAATACGGACATTATGAATTCACGGTTCTAGCCTTTGGGTTAACTAATGCACTGCTGGCCTTTATGAATTTAATGAACAATATTTTTCAAGAATACGGACAAGTTTGTACTTGTATTCTTGGGACGATATTCTCATTTATTCTAAGAGCGTTGAGGAGCACAATGAGCATCGAAGATAGTTTTGGGAATTTTGAGAAAGAGAAAGGCTGTATGGTAAGTTATCCAAATGTTCTTTCTTTGACTCGAAGTTCACTATTTGGGTCATGTCATAAGCAAAGAAGGAATCATTTGTAGATCCTTGAAAATAGTGGCGATAAGCTGAGTGGCCTACACAAAAAGAATGTGCATGAAGTAAGAAGCTTCATGGGTCTTCTTTAGTTCTTATAGAAAATTTGTAAAGGATTTTTCTAAGGTATTTGCACCTGATAACTTCATTACGAGAAGAAGGATAAGAAATTCATGTGGAATGACAAGTGTGAAGCGGCTTTCAAAAGTCTGAAAGACCAGCTGACTTCTGCACCTATATTGGCTGTACCAGACCCTAATGGAAATTTTACAGTGGTAACTGATGCTTCTGGGGAAGGTCTTGGGGGTGTTTTGCTACAAAATGATCAAGTCATTGCTTATGAGAGTAGAAAACTTAAGATTCATGAGCTGAATTATGCCCCTCATGATTTGGAGCTTGCTGCCATTGTTCACGCACTTCAAGTCTGGAGACACTACTTACTAGGAAACCTTTTGAGTTGGCGATCACTTGGGACTGAAATATATTTTTACTCAGCCCAATCTGAATGCCAGACAAAGAAGGTGGTTAGAATTTCTATCACAATATGACTTTGATATCAGCTATATCAAAGGAAAGGAGAATAGAGTAGCTGATGCTCTAAGTCGTAGGAGGCACATTTCTGCTCTTATAACATTAAGAACTCGGTTTAAAGACGAGGTAAAAGTGCCTCGAGAATCGGATACATATTTTCAGCAAGTAAAAGCGGTACTAACTGCAGAACCTAAAGATAAAAGGTATGAAGGTTTTCATTTAGATAATGAAGGAATCTTGCGTTATGAAAATAGGGTATATGTGCCTGTGCTGGATGATTTGAGAAAGAAGTTGTTAGTTGAATTTCATAATTCACCTTTCTCTGGACACCAAGTATCACAAAAATGCTAGCTGATTTGAAAGCAACAATACTTACGGAAAGGTATGAAAAAGGATGTGATAAATTTTGTGACTCATTATGCGGAATGTCGGCGGGTGAAAGCGAGCATATGCATCTGCTTTGGATTGTTGTATCCTCATAGCATACCGCAGTACAAATGGCAAGTAATAACCATGGATTTTGTACAAGGACTACCTATGTCAGGAATAAACATGATGTTATCTGGTAGTTGTAGATAAGCTAACTAAGGTAGCTCATTTCATCATTTGGAAATCTAAAGGATGATTCTCGGTGCTAGCCAAGAGGTTCGTACGAAATTTTCAGATTACATGGTGTGTACAGGCTGATTATTTCTCGGCGGGGATCCTAGAATGACGTCGAGGTTTTTGGCAAGCGCTTAACGCAGCCCTAGAGCGAAACTAAACTTGATTACGCATATCATCCGAGAAAGCGGATGGGCAAGGCGAGAGGGTAAATCAAGTGTTGGAGGACATGTTGCGAATGTATTGCATGGATCAACAGTATAAGTGGGAAGAGTATCTCCCATTAGTTGAGTTCGCATACAACAACACTTATCACTCATCTCTTAAGATGGCACCTTTGAAGCACTTTATGGAAGAAAGTGCGAGAACCCTGTAAGTTGGGACGAGTGTAGAGGATAGAGTGGTAATTGGACCGAGAGATTCTCACGAGAGATGGAACAGCAAGTTAAGCTGATTCGTGAACGATTAAAGGAAGCAGCGGATAGACAGAAGAGCTATGCTGACCTTAAGCGGGTTGATAGAAAGTTTGAGCTTGGTGATAAGGTTTTTCTGCGTGTTAAACCCAGAAAGAGTTCTATAACTTTTGGCAAGGCTGCCAAGTTGTCACCACGATATGTGGGACCTTTCGAAATTGTCGAGATAATCAATCCTGTAGCTTATCGTTTAGCATTGCCTCCTGCTCTATCTCGTATGCATGATGTTTTCCATATTTCTTTGCTTAAGAAATACGTTTCAGATCTGTCACATGTTTTAAATTGGAATTCCTTGCAGGTCCAAGACCCAGGAATAATCGTGGTTAAACCCACACGAGTCTTTGGAAACTCGCCTTGATTGCATTTAAGAAATCGTGATATACTGAGCAATGTAAGGTCAGTGGGACCGGTTTAACGAAGAAAGTGCAACTTGGGAAAACACTGGAAGAGATGAAAATTGCTTTTCCTTCTCTTTTTGCAACAATGAGAATGAAATCATTGATGAAATACTTTATGGTGATTGTTTTTAAGTATTTATGAAAGCTTTGATTAAAGCGAGACTTTATTCGAGTTGAATAAAAGTGTGGTGACATTGATTTGAACCTATTAAATATGGAAGTAAACACATTGTTTGTGTACTAATAAATTGATTGACCTAGGAAGGTTAAGTTTAATATGTAATTCATCGGGACGATGAATCCTTTTAGGAGGAAGCATGTAACACCGCTGCTGTTGTTACTTTCTCTAAGCATTCAAGTGTTGATATGTGATTTCTAGTAAATGGATTGTGTACCTCGATTCGGAAATCATGCTTGATATGTATTAAATTTCTTGCAGATTGCAGATCTTGGTGAGTCAAAATATTAATAGACTCTTTTATTTATTTCATTTTGTGGTGAATATTAATCGATCACGGAATGAATTATACAGTATTCATCAATAATATCTAGACTTGGACCGAGAGGAATTGATCCAAGTAATGCTTTAATTTTGTGAAGTGATAAAATTAGATCACGAACCTTGAACAGTTGCGAGGTATGGAAGCATTTAGTAGGCTAGTCGGGAGTATGACTCGAGGCTGATCTTGAGAAATGAAACGGTTCCCGATATCTAGTATATCACGGAAGGTCTCGATTAAAGACAGGTAATAATTCATTGACATACTGACTCGTAATAAGAGCAGGAGTGGCTCTGTTCTAGAAAGTATGATACTGAGTCTCTCAGAGTTTTCGGGAGAAGGACCAAAGCTGAATTACTAAGGGTTAGTAACCTAAAACAATAACCTAACCTAGGGGTTAGATTATTGTTAGTCTAACCTAGACCTAGGCTATGTGTTATGATCCTAAAATAATAACTAAGTGTAAAATGGTTAGCATGGTCATTACCCTAAAACTCTAACCTAAGATACTAACCTAGCTAACTAAGAGTTTTTGGGAAGGGGCCTTTGAAGGGTGGCGAACCATGGGCGCTATTCTCTATGGCAATAAATGGGAAGGATAAGGATGAGGGACGAGGCATATGGCGGAGGCTTGGCGGCGGCTAACCTTGGCGAGACTTGGCAATTACTAAGTTGGAAATGAACTTGAGTTTTGGATGGGTATCTTGATTTCGGCGGTCGGTGGGAGTTGAGATTAAGCGGGAAAATTGGTTTAATGGCATTTAATGTCTAGGGAGTCGAGCCGGAGCTCGCGGAACAGCATGCAAACGAGAAGTTGGAAGGTTTGTTTGGTGTATCGCGATTTTCGGTCTTCTTCTCTCTCTCTCTCTGCTAGTTTACTGTTCATAGCACCAGTTCTCTTTGAGTTGCATGGCGAGAATGAAATTCTCTGGCTCTTTTCTCTGCCATGGAGGATATATTGTAAATGGGACAGCGAAATTTTGTTGGTCGCTGTATTTGGGAAAAAGAAAAGGAAGTTTGAGCTCTTCCTCTGGTCTTCTTCGGAAATTCGATCAAAATACAGGCATCTTAGGCCCTATCCTTTAAATATTTTTTGTCTTTCAAATGTCTTCATTAAAACAACTCTGTTCATTTGTTTTGTGAAGATTAGATGAATTTTCTATGAGATCTAGTTTGATTATTGGCATTGTATTTCTTCAGGTTCGATTTTTCTTCAAATCCGTTTGTTGGGTGTTTGTGGAAATCGAATTTTAACTCTACTTGTTTGTGCATTCTTCCTGGATTATGCATGAGAGGTATTTATTAACAATATGCGAGTGTTCGGCTTTGTTTGGCGTGAGCCCTTGGAATATACCTATGCGTAGTATGAGACCACAGTATGTCTTTGTTTCGTGGTCGTTGATCTTGTTATAGAAACTGTATAAAATGATTTGGGTGATTACTGTAAGATTGTTGTATTATTCGTTTATTAAAAAAAAAAAAAAACTCTGTCGTGGGATTTGTTGACAGCGACTAATGATACTTTCGGGTTTCATTTGTTTTCAACTTTTAGTTTGGAACAGGCAACTGTAGTGTCACCATAGTCTTTTCGACCTGGCGGAAGTTGTTTTCCTTGTTACCAGGTTAGCGGGATTACTTGCGCACTGTGTATATTATAGATACACCTGTACTTCGTTGTATTGATCCAATGGAGTCGATGATTGAATCGTAATTGCCTAGGAAGGTAGATTTATCCATAAGTTTTGTGAAGGGTCTTTTCATGAAAGCCTGGTAAGATGAAACAGGGCTTTTTGATTACTGTTATATTGAAATAATTGAAGGATAAAGACTTCCTGTGTATGCATTTTTATTTCATGTGAAAACTCTTCGAAAGTTTCGAAGCGGCCCAATAGATTCCCTTGCTTGATAAGGGTATTCGACTTGTTTTACTTGGTTGATGTTGATTGTTAACCATGAATGGCGTCTATTGATTTATCGGCCAATTTCTTGTACGTTGCTGTTGGGTTCAGTGGTTATGAGTGCAAAATCCTTAACAGTTACAGTGCGAATATATATATATATATATATATATATATATATACTAGTGTGACTTGGACGACTCTGAGGAGTCGATTGAATAATTCATTGTATATTTTGAACCAAATATAGTTAAGTTGTAGTGACTTAATGGATGAACATGCATTTCGATCTTGTTGAACCATTGGGATCCCTTCGTGTTTTTGGGATTTTGAGTTACAGATGTTTATGTAGACATGTATATCTTCAACCTGTGCAAATTAGTATAAAGCGGGGGTGAGAGTAATTTATTGGCTGGTTATTGTTATGCTTGGTTGATGAATGCAGTATGAATTCTTATGCATTCGCTTGAATTGATACATCCGTTTGAATCATAGAACTTACGGAAGGGTAACGATTTGTCTCTTTACGAATTCGACCACTGGACACTATTTTTGTCATTGTTGAGATCCTTAGTTTGGATGAGTGTTTCGTGTTTTGACCTTGTTAGGGTAAGTCGCGAATAACGCACCAAGACTTGCATCTTTGCAAGGTAAGGATCGTTTGGTTGAATTCCTTTCCTTCACTTGATCCGATTTTGGTGAGCAAGAATATATATGCTATGTTTCCTTCCATTTTGATCTGTCCGATCATTGTGCATGATTTGGAAGTACCGTGTGGGCAACATAGCATAGTCCTTTGGGAAACCTTAGATTGTTGATGCACGATAGTTGTTGTTTTCAGCGATACGCTTGTAGCTCTTGTTTTCATTTGGTGATAAGCCTTCTTGTGTAAAAGGAACTAGCATTGGGCTTAGGATTGATACATGATTTGTTGATGTGTTAGTTCTTTATACAAGAGTTTTTGTGTTTGTTCTTAGTTAAACAGTGATCTTGTTTGCGGCTTGTCTAACTTGTTCATTTATATACTGGTTGACTGTTTTCATATGTGAAGGCAGTACAGTGATGAACTTATGTGAAAGGAAGTATGAATGGTTTGGTTCTTTCTCTTCCTTTATTTAATATTATTGATAATGGACTATCAGTGGGAAATTGTTTGTAACATATTGGTGGAATCCCGAATTGTTATGTTATTTCCTTTTTGGAGAATGAAACAATCTGACCAATGTTGTGATTTTGGGTTTAATGATTGTTGTGTGCATTCGTTCCTTGTTTCTTAATATTTGATGAAATATTAGGAAATGATTAAGACTAATTGTAACAATGATAGAGTTACATAATTGTAATCATTACGTATTACTGAGGGCATAGTCGATTATGTTTACTTATGTGAATATCTGATCTCATTTAAACAGGGTGTTTAATGAAAACAATTGATGGATTGCAATTGTTTTAAAAGTTAGTGCTTATCATGCTCAGTTCATTGAACTGACTCATGTTGACTATTTTTGCAGATGGTTGCCGTAAGAGGGTAAAAGCAATGCAGATCTGATAGGCTGATCAGATTGTTTATTTGATTTATTATGAATTACAGCTTGATTTTATGGATGTACTATATGAGAAAAGATGTTTCTTTTCCGTTAGCATTATATCAAGTATGCTGTTGCATAAAATGTAATTGTACGAGTTTCGAAAGGAATGAAAATAAGTGTTTGATACTTATGTGTTGTATTCTATTCTGAATGATGAACTTCTTCGGTTTACGTAACGAAGAGGCATAGTTATCTTTGTATAATATGGATGCTTTTGTGATTGACAATGAAAGCTTGTAAGTAATTAGACTAAATTCTTATGAGTATTTAGTAGTTCTAGTTTGCTCTGGCAAAAGCAATATTGTAATTTAATTATTGTCTCTCTTGGGGATAGGTTAAAATTGAGCCTAAAAGATAACGCTAAACAAGTTGGATTGAATTACTAATCCCTAGTCCTAAGTATAACAGGACAATAGTAAATTGGATTCTAAATCATTTATATCTTTAAACTAAAAAGTATGATATAAATTCAGTTAAGAGAACTGATAGGCAATCAATGGAGATCAGATGGCATTCTCAAGCATTGGTTATGAGAAATTGTCCCGTTCTGTTGCTTTGGAATCAGGTGTATTCTAATGACTCCTTGATGAGAGCGTGACCGTAATACCTCTACCTGTAATGAGTCTTTTAGAGGAGGGTCGTCTTAAGACAAAGAATCCAGGGATTTGGAAAGGCTAACCTTAGGGAAAAGTCTTTAAAGTAATTTAATCTCTAGTGCGTAACGCTTGTTTTTGGGTAGATCTTCTCGAGGCGGATTTAAAGGATGACGACATAAGGTCGACTGCAGGGCTGTACCTCCGAGAAGATTAGGATCTTCTCGAAGTTACAACAATGCAGGTGACTTATGGCGACACCCTTTGCATTGATCGCTAAGATTTACACTTGATTTCGCACGAGTTACCTTGGGACCGATTAAGAACGTGGCCATGTTATAAGACTGCCTCGGAGATTTGGGGTATCATGACACCTTTGGTTGAATTGCAAGGTTGAACCAAGTATGTCCTCATATCCCTAATCCTCGTAGGCATCCATATAACATTATCACCTTGTTAATCGCCTCCGAGTGATTAATTTGTGAAAGAAAGGATTTGATGATAGTCGGTATAAGACATTCTATATAACATATGAATGGGGTGAAGGGCGTATTCAGTTGGCGAGTATGCCGTTAAGGAATACGAGACATGAAATGATATGTTTCAAATCTTTGGCCAAAGTATCGCAATTTGCTTGATTGCGTTGTCCTAATTCACCTAGTCTAAGGGATGAGATGCCGATGAATAATGGTACTTGATTATTGATTAGATTCCTTGGGACAGAGCATTACGAATCCCAGTTAGGGAAGAGAACCGCGAGTATTGTGTTAAATAAAAACACTAACTCTTTTTACTCATGAATAGATCGGTAGATTACCGAGTCATGGAATGAATAGATCGGAGGTATTAGAGTCATTACAGTGCATATGGTTATGCTGTTATATAAATGGTTATTTGAATTGTGAGTTCTAAATTATGTATTTAGAACCGCATGTGCAATTATCAAAAAAAAAAAAAATTTTGACTTGTTCTATTGTCTAAAATGAGGATGTTACGGTGGTATTGTAGGAGGCCATTATGCAGTGATGCGACCGCCCAAAAGATCCTACTTGCTAGATTATGGTGGGAGACATTGTATAAGGATTGTAAAGAGTATTGTAAGGCATGTGATCATTGTCGATTGCCTAAGAAAACCAGACAAAGAGATGAGATGCATTTGAGACTCGATTCTTAGTCTTTGAACCATTTGAGAAATGGGACATTTAATTTGTAGGACCTATTTCACCAGCCACGCACAGAATGGATCATGCCATATCATTACTTGCATGATTATCTCACATGGTAGCTAAAAGAAGCACCTACAAAGGACTATACAAAGCAGCTACAACAGCTAGGTTTCTATGGGAGAAAGTTCTTACAAGATATGGATGTCCTTTAAGCTTGAAAAGTGATAGGGTTACACACCATTTGAATGAGACAATCAGGATCCTATTAGATGAGTTTATGGTTGCACACCATAAAACTACACCATACCATCCTCGGGAAAATTGAAGTGCGAGGATTTCAAAAATATTTTGAGCCGAATTTGAAAAAATTGTGGTGTTGGAAGAAAGGATGGGATGATAAAGTGTCGGTTGTTCTTTGGGCATATAGAACAATTTACAAGTGATTGAACAAAGCCACACCATTTTAGCTAGTGTTTGGCAGGAATCCATTCTCCCTATAGAATTTATGTTACCTTCTTTGCGCATTGCATGCGCTGGAGGTCTAGCTAATGAACAAGCTTTAGAAGAGCATATCGAGAAGATGATTCAACTGGATGAGTGATGAGCCATAGCATAATGGATTCAGAAGTAAGAAAAGGCCAGGTAGAAGGCATGACATGACATAAACATAAGAGATAAGAAGTTTGAGACTGGAAAAATGGTACTTATTTATGACTCTAAGTTTTTGTGCCATCCAGGAAAGCTCAAAGTACATTGGTTGGGGCCATATGTCATCACTTACATAATTGAATCAAGTTCTTTCCAGTTAAAAACACTTGATGGAACACGACTACCCGGTTACTTTAACGGGAGTAGGCTGAAGCACTACTATAAATAAGACTTCTTGGTGTTTGTAATAAGGCAGTATTACCATTTAGATTAGGTTTCCCTTCTATATTTCCTTAATGTGTTTCCTTCATTGTCATTTATGATTTGTCAATTTAGTATTTTTCTTGTGTAAAATGCGCTTGCACGCATGAAGCTAATTACTATGTGAAGAATGTTTATGTGTAGAGGACTGCACATACCTTTAGTGTGGGGTGGTTGTAGTTATCCAAGTAAAAGACCGTGGGAATTGAAAGGTGAAAGGAATAAGCTATTATGGGTGTGCTTTAATTCAAAAGAAGATTGCTTCTCAAAAGTGACCAAGGATGGAGATGAATGAAAGGATAGTATAACGCGAGGTAAGTGGAGGCCATGATAACTACCAGGAGAAGGTACAGTCATGAGGTGCTCGGGCATAAGGGCACGGGATGAAGAGAATTCTGTGACTAAACGGTAGGAAGGCGTGCTAGAAGGTTATAGCTGGGGTGCGAAGATGTACCACGCGGAACGAACAAATTTGGTCAGTAAATGAGAGGATATTTAGTAGGTGAAGGAGAAATAAATGTATCAAAATTTGAAAATTAAAAAAAAAATATAAGGATGGGATGAAAATTCATTTTTATCATTATGACTAAGAGAATTTGAGCAAAGAGCCAATTTTGAAGAGCCGAGTGATCAACTTAAGGTGCGAAGGGTGTGAAACTAAGTGTGATAAACAAATTTGTGTGAAAAGAAGCTTGCGTCCCTGGTGGTGAAGGGTTTGAGCGAAGCAAGGAGGTAGAGAGGAGTTAGGGAAAAAAATTTCCACCTAGGGCATGATTTAATCAAGCTAGGGTTTGATTCACAAAGTTGCAGAGTTAAAGAGGAGACATTTACAAGGGAAAAAATGGCACCCAAGAAGGCATCTGCAGCAGTAGTAAAAGGAAAGAAGAAGGTGGTTGTCAAGGAAGAAGAGATGGCAACCGAAAGTGACTTTTCAGAAATGCAATATCCATAAGGAGTATTCATTAGCTAGGAGTGGGATTCACCCATCAAAAAGGGAAAAGTGAGAAAATACAATCACAGGACCACGGAGAACAAGAAGGAGCTTGATTCCTTGCTCATTGCTAGGATAAACAAGCATACGGTGGATGACATGCCAGTTTATGATGATGCAGGTGAGAAGATTTTGAAGAGAATTGGGGTCTACCAATTATATGAGCTTCCATATTTCGAGAAGTATGAGCCCTTGTATCAGTGGCTCATGAGCAGAGTGCATGAGGACTTCTTCTACTTTGCAGGACACAGAGTTAGAATCTCATCTGCGCTTATCTCATCAGTTATAGGTTTGAAGGCCACATGAGAGGACATAAATAATGATCTCACAAATAAAGCCATGATCTTAAAGACTAGATAGGAGTTGGGGTACCTAAAGGGTCCGCGTAGTATGGATATAGACAAATTGAAGAACTATCTAGTTGTGCAAGTAGCAGCACACCTTGTTACAAATTTGAATGATCAGGAGTGGTGGTCATAGGTAAATACTATGTGGTTACATGTTGCGCATAAGATGTCAGAAGGAGCAATCTACAATATTGCAGGCTATATTATAGAACAAATAGTCGAGGAAGTGTACACAGGAGGGAAGATCAACTTTGGGGTTGTTCTACTATCACTATTATTCATGGAAATTGGAGTACCGAGATAATCGAAGGAAAAAGTAGTGAATACCCCATGGAGAATAAGTCACTAGCTGAAAGGTTCATCAAGTATCTATGTAAAGGGGCCATGACACCAAAGGACCTACCATCAGTAGTATGGAAACATGTCCATTTATTGTATATCAACATTTATGCATCGTGCGCTTCCCAATGAAAGATGGATTATGGATCCCTTGGTGTAAATTTCCTTACACATTCACTGCAAGGTATTTTCAAGTATCTCATTCATAGATTTACTGACACACACCGACCGGTATTCAATACAGATAAGGTAGACTATGACTACCACACGTTGAGAAAGAAGTATGTGTATCTTAGAAGAAGTGCCTTCACCGAGAGGATCATTTTAGAGGTGTTGAATATTAAGCCAATAAGTTTGGTTGTAGCAGATGTAGGGGAAACATTAGTGTATCTTATTTGAAGCCAAAGATGGAGAATAAAAAAGTATGTGGAAGGTGAGTTTGCACTTCCAGCACCACTAAAGGGAAAGCATACAATGGAGAACATCCTAGCACCTAAGCCCATAGAGCCAATTGAAGTGGAGGATGAGGAGGAGGAGTGCGAAGATAGTGGTGGTTTGTAGCATCGAGGTGATGTTGAGCATGCCATTACACCACCTCAGCCACAAGAGGGGGATGATGAGGACTTCAATGTAGTCCAAGGGGAGCACAGATCTAAGAGGGTGTTTAGGAGAACAAGGAACCAAGGTGCTACTCCAACCATGATGTGCTAGATGACCCAGACTCTCTCCACAGAAGGAGGCAACCATGCAAAGAAGGAGGAAACTGAATTTAAATGAGAAGGTGGAAGAGTCGAGAAGAAAGCGTGTGTAATTCTCCCACACTTCCAGAGAACATATAAGAACAGGGTGAGGAATCAAAGGGAAGAGAAGAGGATGAGAAGGGACCAGAGGAGACAACTACCGAGAATGTTCAAGACATGGAGACACAAGTCCCAAATTTGGAAGCTAAAGTCCCTAAGTAGCAATGGTCTAGAAGAAAAAGTGGAGAGCACATTCCACTAACCATGGGGTATGCAGAGGATGTAGGTAAAATTTTCCATGCCCACTTCTAGAGCACGATAGCACAGAAGGATTTATTCAGCTAGGAGCTAATGGATGAAGATATGGTGACTGTGCGCACTTGAAAGAAATTGTCATGGTCAATGCACACCCACATGGATGAGCTTGACTTTGATGTATGCAAAGATTCATGCGTTTCGAGATGACTAAAGAAGGCACCCCAAGCTAGACACATGACAATAAATCCTATTGTCATGTCAAACGGGTAGATCGATGCTTGCATTGGTGAAGGTTTCTCACTTGAAGTGGCTAGAAGAAGAATGGACAAAGCTGCAACAATCGAGCTTTGCATGAGGAGTGAAGACAAAGGATGCAGAGATAGCGTGCATAACACAAGCGAGGGACTTTGCACATAATAAGAAAAATTATTTATCAAAGCATTGCAGAAGAGATTGGGGATAATGTCATCAGAGCAAGGCCACACTTGGAGGCCAAGGTACCATAGATGTTTCCTTCAGCGATACACTATGTAGGAAATTTTGTGGACTTGGTACTTGAAGATAAACCTCTACACATGGCGGTGCAAGGAAGTTAGAGAAAGATGCTAGAATGAGAGAAATCCTTAGTGATGCGAAAGATTTCATCTTATGAAGGGATGCTACAAGCGTTACAAGAAGTATTGAAGAAAGCAAACCAGGATTTAAATATCTACACAGCTCCAGAGGCGCTTATCAACATAAAGACCCTAGAAGAAAATAATGAGGTCCAGAAAGCAATGAAGGATGAGACATTGGGCCATGCGAGAAAGATTGTCAATAGTTAAGTAGAAGCATGAGGCCCTGACAGCAACACAAGAGCCGCACAAGACTTGGCTGGAAGAGCTTGGGAAGCTAATTACAGAAGATGGATCTTTTAGAAGGAAGAATGACATCAATTTCCAGCATTATGTTGGTTCTAAAGAATGAAAATGGAGAGATTGTGAGGGATGAGTTAGAATCCATTGTTTTTAACATTTCAAAAAAAGTAGGACAAGCACTCCTTTGAATGGTAGGTTTTAGCCGAAATAAACGAGTATCTAGAATTGATACTTCAAAGTGATACAGAGGAGGCTGTCTCATAACCTCATAAAAATTCTTTATTTTTCTACATTATTTCATTCTTATTCTTTCCATTATTCTATTCTTTTCTTCAATTTTTGGAGGAATACCCATTTTCAAGAAAACAATGAGATTAGTGTGGAGTAATGTTGATCAGAGAATAATTGTTAGAGAACACACAAGGAGTCCACGCGAGAGAGAAGGCCAGGATCAAGGGTGTGGAGGGAGAGGAAGGACACATGCGCAGAAGGCAAGTTTAGAATTTAGGACTTAGCCGATTTTGAGCATGACGAACTATTTTTAGAATATGGCATGTGGAACACACCCAACGATGTAGAGACATGTGCGCCATGCATTATATATCTTTGGAGGATTGGATCGAAGCATTTTGCATGGAGATGAGATAAGAATAGGATTGACACTTCAGTTAACTGTAAGAGGTCTATAGATAGCACACTTGCATGTGTGGATATGCTGTGAACGGTGCGTGGCTATTAATAGCATGCAACCTATTTCTAGAATAGATAAGCGGTGAAGGGAAAGTCCCCACCCTATATATATGATGTGAGGTACATAGTGGTAAGATATTAGTGTGAGGGATGTATGGAGATATAGAGATATATGCATATGACTGAATTACTATATCAGATCCATATGTGCATTGGTATAGATTAACATTATTGTAAGGAGCTTTTGTGTTTATTAATAGATGGAAGATATTGGCTGAACCTAAGTGTCATTCCTATGTGGAATTGAGTAGTACATGTTATTGATTCAATCATGATTACTATTTAAAGCTTGTTCTGTCATAGATCTGAATGTAGCATACATTGTAGAATGATAGATTAGTTATGAATCTATATGTTTCTTCCTTCATCACACTAACATCCTACTACAACAACCCTAAAGAGGGACCTGGTACCTTTGCGTGCTTCGGGTGAGCACTCGGTCAAGGATGAGTGATGTGCAAGCGTGACTAGGGTGTTATTTGGTAAATTCTAGGCTGCAGCAACAGTCTCCATCTCTTCTTTGTCTATTACATGGACCCTTTTTCCTTTTTATTTTTCCATACACGCATGCTCAAGTTGTATTTCCACTTATTCTTCTTTCTTAAGGTGTGTCTCTAAATAAGGCTCGCCTAGAAACTCCAACATCCTATCCTCTTTCATAGCACTATCTCCCATAATATGGTGTTTGATTACTTTGCAACACCTTATCCATCGATGGCTTGTTACTCCTATACTCAAAGGCTTGAATGAGATTAGCTACCAATTCCTACCAATTACTTATTTGACGACATGTCTCTAAATGAATATACCATACACGTGCACATCCTTTTAAAGTGGAATACTATTTATGCACCCATAAAGAAGGTGGTAACGCTTCCGCACTTCCCATCCGAGACCTTCTCGCATGCTTCAATATGAAATGATGCAGCCTCTTTACCATGGTAATCTTGTATGATTTGTGGGCACGTTACTCTTGGAGAACCTTATAGAAATTGTGATCCTCACCTCATGCCACTCTAGGATGTTTTCCGATGTGTATCCCACCAATGAGTTGTAGTTTTGAGTAGGTTTTAGTTTATCATTCCCCTCCTCTCGTCCACATTTTTCCACTGATCATCCATTTCTTGCAAGAAAATTTTAGGATATGCTCCTCCAGATTAACTTGGCAGCTTCTTTCCTCCTAGGTGCTTCACTAAGCACACCTTTGTTACCCTTATTCGATCCTCTCAACTATCTCCCTATCAACTCATACATCCCATGCACCCAATTGTCACATGCCACACCGGTGGTATCACTCAAGGATTAAGCATCGTCAAAATGGATAACTCCCTCCATCAGTGAATTTTACAAGATCTTTGATAGAGCACACATAGATTCTATCAAGGACTTCTTCCCCTAAGGGCTCAGTATAGGGTGTTGACTTCCCATCTATTAAAGGAATGACAATCCTTTCCTCCTTTTTCTCAAATTTTTTATACCCTTTGTTAAACCGCAGGTCGGCGTTGTTCTTGTAACACCATGGGCACCCAAGCAATGCTAGAAAGTTGTCTTCCTTGGTGAGCGCCAAGACTTTGAAGTCTCCAATGAACTTAGCCCCTTGAATGGTGATAGATGCATCCTTTAGAACTCCAATGGGCATTTCCTTAGTTTTTTTGCCATGTACAACACATTCAAAGATGGCTGTAATGTGGTCCTTCCCATTTGATGCTAAGCATCTAAGGTAAGAACATTGACCTCTTCTCCCATGTCAATGAGAATATTGCTCATGAGCCACCCATCAAAAGCGCATTGATTAATCTCCTTATCATAGTTGAGGCTGTGAGGAGGAAGGTTTACATGTAAAACCTACCTTCCATGATCTACTTGGTGCATGGTACCTTCTCCCCTCAACCATTCTCCTAGCAAGGGAATACTATTCTCTTTCCTTAACATTTTACATCTTGCCTTGACCTTATCCAAGTCATTCTTTGGAACCTTAGCATTATTCCTTTTCTCCAATTGCTTTGATTTCTCCTTTAGACATTAGATCTCCCCTTATAAACTTAGAATCTCACCTATAGTATCTTGATACACTTCTTTCGATGAGCAGGTCCAGATACTTTCCATGTACTACTTCCTCTCTTGAAACTATTGTCCTTTGTTTTAATCTCCCGGCATACATGGCCTTTTCTCATGTCGTCGCCAAGTACAAATTCTATCCCTTACTCACACTCCACTCTTAGCATCCACTTTGTGAATCAGCCTTCTTAATGCTCACCATCTCAACACCTTTGTCTTTCCGGTGCTTCTGATTCATATGCTCATAAAGTTTTGGACACTCCTCATACTTGTGTTTCTTTCTGCACCATGAGCATCAGAAGTAGGACACTCACATTTGTAATGCTCTGTAGATCCATAATTATAATAGGTTCCTCGTGGGAACTCACTTCATCCTCCACCGTGGTTACCATAACCACAAAATCCTCCATGAAAACCTCTTCCACATGTTCCTCCATCTGCGTGCCCTTCATAATAATGGTCATCATCCTTTGAACTTCTTGCAAGGCTAGTCTGGCACACACCCAGATCAATAACATCATGGATTTGATCAATTAGTTTGCAATCCTTAGTATCATGGGTTGTAGAGGTATAGATCTTGCAATAGCAAGAAACATTCTTGCAAATTACATGTTGGAGTAGAGGGCATCTACTTGCATCATGATCCCCATGGCAAATCTCACAATCTACCGACATAATGCACACTAACTTCCAAGGGAAACTATCCTTTACATGTCCCTCCACTTCATAGTTTGTACACCAAAGCCCACTACAAACCTCATGCGCTGAGTTTGTAGACATATTCTCCAACTCCTTTGTCATTGTAGCAATTTGAGCCTCCAAAAAGGACTAACACCAGTATCAATGCACTCTCAACAACTCAAAGGTGCGCAGGGAAGATTCTAATGCCTCACGCGGATTTGTGAAATTATTGTGCAATAGAGCCCTTCTAAATGGTGTTATCAATCCTCCAACAAACCATTGAGCATGTTGAGAAGGATGAATTCCATAGGATAGTTTAGATAAGAGAGTCTTGAAACACACATCATACTCCCACACACTCTCTGTCATTCCCTGCTAGATCTCCTTCAGAGCGTTGATGCTCTTCTACTCAAACTCAAGGATATGGAACTCTACTAGGAAGGCATTCTTCAATGTGGTGTAGTCTACCACCGTCTGATGGGGTTCATACTTCCTATACCAACTACACACACACCCTTATCATGTTGTTACAAACTAACTTTCCTTCTTCTCTGGGGTAGTGATTCCTTTCGTGCGCCATAGTAGTTCACACTTGTGCACATGCTTTGCAGCATCTTCAATACCCCTATAGTCTGGAAAGTGCAAAGACATCTCAAAAAAAACTTGGGGAGGTTGTTGGGGTCCTTGTCCTCCCGATCTAGAGCCTTGGTTCACTCGGTGTTTCCTCCTCCACCAGATCCACCAATTCTTGTTCCTCTTGACCCCCAGATCTTCCTCCCGTAGTGGAAGGACCATAAGTGCTCGAGCCTAGTGTTCCCAACGTCCCCTTGTGTGGCGCCAATGGTTTGCAATATTGTCCCACTTCCAGTGGTATGTACCATGCCAATCTCAGATGTTTTACCCAATCCTTGCATACTTGCACCTTGTCTAAAGATTCCTCCAAATACAAGGATGGCTTATGCAGCCATGGATGTTCTAAACAAGAAATTATATCTCCTGGGCACCGATCGATTACTCCCACCGATACTAACTGGGTTAACAATACTTCTCCCTTGATCTAGAAAACCAAGTGCCAGGGTTTGGTCACCATGTGGGTTTAGATGCATGTTAAAGGCTCTTCTTTATCCATGTGACAAAATCTCCCGAAGTGAAGGGTCTTCTCTCCTGTGCTTGCCAAGATGGGGTATTCCATGCTCTTGTTCCACGTCCTCAGTATGAACCTCAAGTCCTTCCCACAACATCTACCTCCATAGATCCATCACACTTGTAACCTCATATTGTTTAATCATATTCATTTCACAAGATTCACTATACTTGAGTCATCTCTCCTCCCTTTCCTTCTCATCCACAATGTCTACCATCTTCCTCCACCTTAACTTCCTCTCCCAGTGCTCAGAGAAGCTTAGCTAAGCATGGTAAATACTTATAAACTCAAATTAATGACCAAGAGATTCATATCCAAAGGAATAGCACACAAAAATGATCCTCTAAGCTCCCTCAAAAACTCGAACTCAACAAATTTTGGGAAAGAATACGTCGAAATGGTGTATTCAAGAGTATAAATGCTCAGCACTCTCTTCCACCAGTGATCAACATCACATGTCCAAGTCATATTTACATCTTGAAGCCTCGATAGTCATCTCAGTCCATACGCGTGATCTATAGTACCATTCGATCCGAATGTGTATGCTGAAATCCATTCATATAGTTCTATTGGGAAGCAACAAAAGAATGTATCATATAGCTCATGGTATAGGTTCTCTTTAGTCATCTACGTGCATCAAAATCAGGTCCAATGTTGAATCTTGAGAAAACTCATCCTCCATGCTCTTGAACCATACTTTAACAATTTCCAAGGTCAAATGCTCGATTATCATGCATTATAGGGACAAAGGTGCATGCCATTTATCACAACAACTTTGAAAAGAGGATGGAACCAGGATGTAGTCATATTTTATACCACTTAGGCCAATAGTCTAATCCCATGGCTTATCACCCGGTGGGTGCCAAGTCTCTCCTTTATGTGATTTTTATGAGAATGTATTATCTTATAATAGATGTTCAAATAGGAATGAGAAAAATAACCATGTCATATCCTAGAACGAGTTGTTATCTTATTACATCAGACAAGAGAAATGACAAAGCAACATAAGGAAATGGTTCATACCTAAGTAGTATAATTCCAAACACAAGATGACTTATAAAATAACATTGTATTCATTCATATTAACATATTCAATAACCACATTACAATCCCTTGAGGTCATGACATATCCTTATCTAACTATGCAGAGAAAATTCATGCATCAAAGACATAGTATGCTTGGTACAAAGAAGAATAAAAACTCATCCCATAAATGTTAGAGAGTTATTCAAATCCCTAACCCATAACATCCCCATTCGGTTTCTGTGGGGCTTTGCCTCTCTTTTCTCTCCTCCGCATTCTCCACACACTCTTTATAACATATCTCTATCTAATCTTCTTACCTCTACTTCTTCTTCCATTGGGCACTTGTATTTATAACCTCGTAATCCACCACCATGCCTTTCAAAAGTTACAAATGTGTTACCAAGTGTTGAGGTTTTCTTTCATGGAAGCATGCTTTCTTAGATCCGAGCTCTCCACTCCTTACAATGATTCCTTCTAGAACCTTCCATCGCATGCCTAGAATATTCCCTTTTTTATCCCATAGTCGCAATTAGGCTAGCACCTTAATTATTTAATTAATTTTATTATATTAGATTATTTAATTAAATTAATTAAATAATAAATATATATATTGGTTAATCAACCATATTTGTTTGTATTCGATTGTTATATTGTTTTAAACAATATATTTGTCTTTTCTAATTCCTGCTTCCTTGATGTTATCGAAGCTTATTCAGCATTTGGTCGCACTCGGCAACTTATTCTCCTGTGTATTTGGGTGCAATATCTATAAATATTGCAGCCCATTCTCTCGTAATTGTTTATCGATTGAGATCAATAAAAATATCACAAAGCTCCGTCCCTCGTTTCTCAATCTACATTTGGTACCAGAGCGAAATTCTGGCCCTGTGAAGGTGTGGAAGAGAGAGCAGCAGAGAGAGAGGAGATTGGAGACGTATTTGCAGCATTCGAGAGCCCGTGCAGCCTCGTGCAAACTCCTCACCCATCCCTCCCCACATCCGCCTCCTGCTCCTTCCAGTACTTGAAGGCAAATTTTTTTTTGCACCGGTGCACTCAAAGACTGTGCAAAAATAGCTACAGGTATTGAATTTTAAAAAAAAAAATTAATTTCCAATCAGGGTTTTGTTTTACTGTATTTGGAGGTATATTTTGCTTGTTGGAGGACTGTCTGTGCACTGCAGAGAATACACAAAGAACAAACAGAGCAAAGAAAAAAAAAAAAAGAGAAGAGGCGTTTTTCTTGCTCAAAGAACCTGCACAAGAGAAAAAAATATTTTTTTGAGAGTCATATTGCCTCATTGGCGCCCTTCCATCTTTTTCGGTGTCCCTTTGTGCAAAATGAAGGCTTAGATTTATAAAAACACGGCCTCGCATAAGCAAAAACGCCTCAAAGATTGGAAAAACGCCCAAAGATTCAAAAAAATGCGCAATTAAAAACGCAGCCATAAGCTCAAATCCACGCCATTTTTGTTTCCCACGGCCTGTCCAAAGGCAGATATCAGCAAAAACGCCCCCAGCAATAAAAAAACGCGCCCAAGCAAGCAAACAACGAGAAAATACAGTCAAACACACGGCCTGTACAGTGAAAAACGTGGCCAAAGGAGAAAAACGCGGCCTGGCAGTCAAACACGCGCCCAAGAAAAAAATACAGCAAAAAATACTTGCAAATCAATGCGTGGGAAGGAGAAAATGAGGCCTGAGCAAGTAAATGCGGCCTGAGCAGAGATAAAGCCTCAGATCCGTTTTTTGGGCAAATAGAACCCTAAAAACGCCCCTTCACCAGCATGCGCCACGTGGCATTCATTTTTCAAGAGGTAAGTCAATTTATTTGACAATAAATACAAATTTCTTCCTTTCATAGTCCAAGCGCCCCAAGTGGCCAAGTCAAGTTATCAGTGATGTGCCTTAGGAGTGAGAGGTTTGAGGATCAAATCCCACAAAAAACACTCAAAAACTCTCCTTTTGCATCTGGCGGAAATTTTGGCAGAACTGCTAAATTTAGCAGGCTTTTTTGAATTTAGTTATAACTAACTAAATTTAGCGGAGAATCCCTAATTTAGGGTAAAAAAATTTTTTTCTCCCATTTGGTCTGTTTTCTCATTCCAGACATTTTTTGCAAAAGGAGACCCACCTAAAAATTGCATTTTCAGCTATTTTTTTGCAATTTTTAGCATTTAGGGCTCAGGAGGTCACCAGGACCCCGAAATTGTAAATTTTTCCTGTCATTCAAATTGTATTATATATTGTACTAATTTGCAGGTTGCCATATCAACCAATCGCAAAACTTCAGAATCGCTCGTAAACTCGCATGTAATTGTAATCAAAAATAGTAAATTTTTCTCAGAACACTCACGAGATCCTAGATCTCATTCGCAGCTGTTTCTCAGTATATACAAAGGCCTCGGGAAGCGCTTACGGTAAAGCCCGCGACTACTACCGCACTTAACGCCTAATATAGCTGCAACAACGTCGTCTGGCATCGTCCCTATAAATCGACTGGGAGTAATAAGGGTCAGCAAAGGCACACACTATGAACCATCCCATCCGCTCCTCGTGAACGATCGCAAGACATAAATCCGACCGAGAAATTATCCGAGTATATAGCTGGTTACGCGCGCGTATGAGGATATTTCTTTGAGCCGGTGTCAATAATCGCATGCACTCCCATCAAGATCGCCTCGTACCACGTATCGAATTCTTTCACGCACGTTAACGCTCTTTCACGCATCACCGGTATATAGAAAGGGCGAGCTTCTTCCACGCACCGACGGTATATCGGAAGGGCGCATATGTAAAGGTTCGGATATCGGACTGACGGTATATAGATTGGGAGACCTTATACCTGGAGTGATAAGAGCCAAACCCTGTCAGTGATCTCTGCAAAATGGGCACCAATGCCCCCAAATTTTTTCTTCCGGATTCACAATTGCTCAGAGGAAGCAACTATGCTGCTTGGAAGACAAAAATCAAGACACAGCTTGAGTTTGAAGAAATCTGGCCTGTTGTGACTGGTACTCTAACCAGATCACCAACGGATGCAACACAACAACGACAATTTGATAGAGCAGATCAGAAAGCAAAGCTCATCATCTTGTTTGGAGTATCCGACGATGTGCAAGTCCACATTCGAGATGCCACATCAGCAAAAGAAGCTTGGGATAAACTGAGCACAATATATGAGGCCAAGAACAAGAATGTCATACTCAATTTGCAGAGTCGGCATACATACGTTGAAATTCAAACAGTAATGAGAAAATCAAGCCTTCCTAAGAAGAGTCAGCAGAGCCGAGGGCTTCACTTCTAGCCCTAGAGAAGAGGTCAAAGATGAGTCTCTGCTCCCATTGTTCTGAGAGCTCTCCCTTCTTCTTATCGAATTTTTGTCACAACTCTAAACTTGTCAGATACAACAATTAGTTTTGACAAGTTAGTAAACCTACTGCAACAAGAGGAAGCAATGCACAACAAGGATGATGAAGAGGAGCAGGCACTGTCTTCACATCAAAAATGGAAAGGAAAAGGTAAAGGAAAACCTAAATCCTATCAGAAGTCCCCACATGTAATCAGTATCATGGGGACAATCAACAGAAGAAGCGATGTCCCATTTGCAAAAGAGGACATGACTTGCAAGAATGTTGGTTTAACACATATAAGAAAGGTTCATCAAGCAATTCTGGACCACAACAACAACAAACTTACAAGGGACATTCAAACAATTATCACGGGCAGAAAAAGGGGAACTGGAAAAGAAGACCCCACCAGCAAGGTAATATTGCTGAGCAACAAGATCAGTCAGACAATGAAGACTTCTTGTTCACTGCTCGATCAAGTGAACCATCCACGTCATCTAGTGAAGTCTGGTATGTTGATTCGGGAGCCACTGACACATGACCGCCACAGACTCGGTTTATTTCAATGAGGGACACGCCATCGAAAAAATCATGTTTCGTTGGGAGATGATTCTTCATATACAAGACAGGGATTGGAAACATTTCTCTACCCTTGGTTCACGCAAATGCAAACTATCGATGTTCTATATGTCCCCGGTCGACAAAGAACCTTCTTTCTGGTACCAACTCCTAGATCACAACCCGAAAATTGACTTTGATAATCAATCCGGCAAGAAAATGTGTTTGATTCGAGATAAATCCAGAGGCTCGAAAATAATTGCAAAAGCCTCAAATGTGGGACGAATGTTTCAACTTGATTTCATTCACAAAAATGATCAAGCACTCGTGGCTAAAAACTCCACCTCAGCTCAGTTGTGGCATAGGAGATTTGGTCATGTAAGTTTCAAATATCTCGACACACTTCGCCGGTGTAATATGGTACATGGGCTACCATCTCTTCATAAGGATATAGACAAGTGTCCTCACTGCTTAGCAGGGAAACAACACAGAGTTTCATTCCAAACAAGTACTTTTCGAGCTCATGGAAAACTTGACCTGGTTCATACCGATCTGTGCGGTCCAATGCAGCCAAGTCATTCAGGGTTCCAGTACTTCATGCTCTGTGTTGACGACTATTCACGAAAAATGTGGATTTTTTGTCTTCGTAAGAAAAGTGAGGCCTTTGAAACGTTCAAAAAGTTCAAAGTGGCAGTTGAGAAAGAAACTGGTCGTCACATCAGAACTCTCCGCTCAGATCGAGGGGGGGAATTCACCAGTGATGAGTTCAGAGACTATCTACAAACTCACGGGATTCGTCGACAAATGCCTCCTCCACACACACCGCAGCAAAATGGTGTTGTTGAGAGAAGAAATCATACTATCATGGAAATGGTGCGATGCATGATCGATGATTCCGAACTTGCAAAGACATTTTGGGCGTATGAAAAACAAAAAGCAGTATTTGTTAAACAAGCGCCACAATCGCTCTTGATGGAATTACACCACAAGAAGCATGGTCAAAAAGGAAACCATCCATTGCACACCTCAGAGTATTCGGGTGCAAAGCCAGCATGCACATACCCAAACAGAATAGAAAGAAATTGGACATGAAGTCACAAAATCTCATCTTCATTGGATACAGTGAAGAGACTCTTGGGTACAGACTGATGGATCCTAAGACCAGAAAAGTCTACACAAGCAGAGATGTTGAGTTTTTTGAGAAGAAGGAAGCAGAGACTCCTCCTCCGGACTCGCAAGATGTAGATTTTTCACCAGTTGTAAAAACTGAAGCAAATGTTCCCTCAGAAGATGAAAGTGATGATGGGGATGATGGTGTTGATCGATAGGACCACAACCCATGGGAACACTCAACGTATGCCTAAATGGTGTACAAGCACATTACGAGATGCAAGACTGGATGCTCCACCGGATACATCCACCCCTGGACCACGGACTCGCAAAGAAAGCAAGAGAAGAAGTTAACTTTGCTTTGATGAGTAGAGTTATTCAAACAGACGAGCCATCTACAACCAGAAGCCCTCATAGTCAAAAGCTTGGAAAGATGCCATGGATTCTCGAATATCAATCAGCTGATGAAGAATAACACTTGGCAGATTGTCGATCTTCCACCAGGGAAGAAACCCATTGGTTGCAGATGGATATTCAAAACTAAGTACAAAGCAGATGGGACAGTAGACAAGTGTAAAGCAAGACTTGTAGCAAAGGGGTATGCACAGAAAGAAGGCATTGACTATGAGGAGACATTTGCTCCCACAGCTAAGATCAAAACGATCAGGATGATCTTTGCTCTAGCTGCTCAGTTTGGATGGAAAGTTCACCAGATGGACGTAAAAAGTGCCTTCCTGAATGGAGATTTGCAAGAAGAAGTCTACATGACTCAACCTGAGGGATATGTAGTACCTGGTCAAGAAGAAAAGGTATGCAGACTCAGGAAATCTCTGTATGGCCTAAAACAAGCACCCCGGGCATGGTACATCAAGATTGATGAGCATCTCGTACAACATGGATTCGTCAGAAATCCATACGATCCCAATCTCTACCTCAAAAAGCAAGGGGGGGAGATGGTGATTGTTGTAGTTTATGTCGATGATCTAGTCATCACTGGAAGTTCAGTGAAGATGATTGATGAAACAAAGAAAGATCTTAAGCGATCATTCGACATGACAGATCTCGGGCTTATGCATTATTGTCTTGGACTGGAAGTATGGCAGAAAGAGAATCACATATTTGTTTCTCAGATGAAATATACCAAGACAACGCTCGAGAAGTTTAGGATGATGGATTGCACACCAATTGCTACACCTATGGAGAACAGACACGCTTATCTCGCTCGATCCATCTCCCGAGGTAAGTGCCACTCTATCGGGCAAACTGATTGGGAGTCTCATTTACTCGACCTACACTAGACCAGATATCAGCTTTGCAGTTGAGCTATCTATCCAGTTCATGCAAGAACCCAAAGTTTGTCATGGAAAGCAAAGCAAAGCGCATTTGAGATATCTCAAAGGATCAAGTGGATCTTGGTCTAGAATACAAGAAGAACGAAAACTTCTTCTTGATCGGATATTCGGATTCGATCATGCAGTAATATTGATGATAGAAAATCCACTGGATTTGTATTCTTTATGGATCCGACCAATATCATGGGGAAGTAAGAAACAACACTTTGTTTCTCGCTTCTTCCACGTGGCTTGAGTATCGCTCGCAGAGAAGCCGTCTGTGAAGCGATTTGGCTACGTCGCATACTGGAAGGACTTGGAATACCACAGGACAAACCGACCACCATGTATGTTGACAACGAAGGTGTTCTCAAACTTGTTCGCAATCCAGTTTTTCACGAGAGAACAAAGCACATTGAAGTTCAGGTTCATTTCATACGCGAACATGTATTGAAGCACAATATCCAGCTTCAATTTTGTCCAACAAATTTGAACAACGAGCAGATATTTTCACAAAGTCACTTGCACGTGACAAGTTCGAGTTGTTCAGAGCATTTCTCTCCTCATCTCTTCAGACAATGCACAATTAAGGGGGGGAATGTTAGGATAAATAATATTATCCTATTATTAATTATGCATAGTTAGATTATTTAATTAATTTTATTAATTAAATAATAAATATACTGTTGTATGGTTAATCAACCATATTTGTTTGTATTCAGATTGTTATATTGTTTTAAACAATATATTTGTCTTTTTCTAATTCCTGCTTCCCGGATGTTATTGGAAGCTTATTCATTTTGGCATTTTCACCTGCAACTTATTCTGTTATTGTGCAAAGCTATTATTCAGCCCATTCTCTGTAATTTTTGGTCGCAGTCCTGTTTGCAACTAAAATAAAGTTTTCTGATGTATAAACTCCAAGGAAAAAACCCTCTTTGTCACATATATTGGAAATTTGTAAGGTTGTACTCTTGATCCAATATCTATAAATATTTTGCTAGTTGAAGCAATCTCTACAAGTCATTCTATCATTGTAATTTTTTAAATTTCTTGATAAATTAGAGTCAAAACTTAGTCCACAAATTTATTGTAGTCCTTTCGATTATCAAACATCGTTATCTTGGTAGGATTTCGAGGCATAAGGTAAAGGCATTACTGCAGACTCCAAACCCACATAATGAACCGATTCAATAAATTTTTAGGTCTGCGGTGTTGATGAGGTAAGGAAGAGTGGCGGTGAGAAATCATCCACTTGTCATTTTCCTATTCCTCTGAGTGGCCAAGTGTCACACATTCTGGGCACTTGATCGTAATGGTAAGGCATGCAAAAGAAGCCTTTACAAGTCGACGCCTTGGATTATTCTAGTCAAATTAGATAGAGGGTATTCATCAAACTAGTTCAAGGATATTCACCATTTGATTTCTAACTATTTTTTATATTTTTACCATTTTCACTGAAAGAAAAAAACATGTTACTAGGATATTTTCCACGATTTCTATAAGTTTTTTTTTTTGTGGGAGTTCCTTAAAATTTTCACTTTTGTAAAATAGGGCACACTTGACCTCTTATAATCTTAACCATGATTTGAAATCATAATGGACATGAAGAAAAAATCCCATTCTTTAAATGTTAAATTAGTCTTCTAGTCCAATGGACAACTTTACCACAAATTAAAAATTTCCAAAAACAAACATTTTAAGTGGGGCCCAAAAAATTTGCAACATATAAATTACATTAACAGAAATATGGAAGAGACCTCTACAACATAAAATCATCAAATTTTCAAAATAAATCAATTATTCCAAGTCACTATCAAGCTAGGATTTTGAGAGGGTTTAAAAGTTGTTTACCTTCTTAACACTTGTTCATAAAAACATGATGATCAAACAACCTCATTCCACTTGTAAAATATTCATAATAGACCTATTCAATTATCCCCAAGATCTTGGGTCCCCATGTAAATCATCTAAAAGTCAACTTTTATCTCAAATTCTTAGTTATAGGAACTTGAGTTTTATAAAAGCGCAATATCTCACAAAATATTCATCACCTAGACTTGAAATTTAAACAACACCATCATATAAACCTATAAAATAATATACAATGCTTACATTTATATTTCCATGCCTAAAAATCCAAATAACTTCACCAGGGAAAGATTTCTCAAGGATTAGGTCTAGTGTAGACCTAGAAATTTTGGCTACCAAATGAATCAGTCCTTTGAGACACATTTGAATATTCCTACAAATTATACACATGCTTCCCATTCTCTCACCAATATCATATATCTTGTACACACATGTACTTCATCACACCATACCATACCTACTTGCAAGGCTTCACAAACAAGTACCATAAACATGTTCGTTTCACCGAATCTGATTGCCTCATCACATTATCTACCTTACACACCAAGAATGACCTTCAAAACACTCTATGAAATCATCCTAGTATCACCAAAACACCCCATTACCTCTACAATCCTTCAAGATAACTCAATACACCATGAACCGCCATGCAAGACCAATAAGACTCACCTTGGCTTGACACTACCAATCAACCTTCATGACTCATATTGATTTTGACATCAATAAAATTTAATGAAAACACTAATAACATATCTATTTGACAAAAATGATAACAAAGTATGCCAACAATCTCTCCCTTTTTCATTGATGGCAAACCCATTAATGGAAAAACACACAAATCTTAAACTTCCCTAAGGAACATACATGTCATCATATCATTATCCCCCTTTTGAAATTAATGAAAAGGCACAAAAATACCTAAAACATATCCTTATGAAATCACAAAGGGCTCTCCACTTGGTTGGAAACATCAACCAAACATGACAACTGATTAACTAAAATTAGACTAAACCATAAGAAATTATAATAATAGTTAATTTAATATAGGAGGACTAAAATGTTTTAAAATGCACAAGAACAAAATGGAATAATTGCAAATAATTATACTAAATGAAATAAAGCCCTAAGTATGCAAGGATGTAAAGGGAAAGGACTTAGCTGATTGTTGGAGACTGTAAAAATCTCCACAAGTTTGGCTATAGATTCTAGAAGTAGGAACGATCACTCAAAATTCACGTAATGGCTAAATCTGGTAGATATAAGGAGAATACAATGCCTAATAAGGTATTGGGGCACCTTGGGGCACCATGGTCCGTATAATAGGCACCCTGGTCTTTGTAAAAGCTCAAAACATGATTTTAGAAAAGTTAAAAATACCATGAAATATTCTCTATCTATCACACTAGATCTCTTGAGATCGTCGGATGTATGAAATTATGCAAGATGAAGGAATTACCTACAAAAGAAAAAGAATTATCAAAACCCTAAAAATAAAATATGCAAAATGCATTGATTTTAGTAACCTCGGTTGACACAACGGTGGGCTTACTAATCGATAATTGCACAACATTTCAAACCCAAATGTAGTTCTTGTGTGTGTGTGCATTTCGTGCCCTAGGTTCTCTTTGGCTAGTTGCACTTTGTGAAATAGCTAGCAATAGATAAATGTAGAAAGCTCAGTAAAGTATGTGTGTATGGAATAGAATAGAATCCCTCCCTATGTTGTGTGTGTTGATGCAGATCTCCTAGCCTTGATGCATGGAAGTATGTGGATGCAAGTGATGCAATGGATGCAACTATAGATGGAGTGATAGTAGTAAGTGATGCTAGGACCCTCATTATGGTCTCATAACTTTATATTTATAGGGTTATCTTTATCTAATTTCATAATTAACCCCAACATGGTTGACTAGGAAAAAGATAAGGATGAAAAATGGCTAGAAAGAGCCCAAAAGAGGTAGGAAAGTAAAACAAGGATCGGGGTGCC
Organism: Taxus wallichiana var. yunnanensis; assembly: GCA_018340775.1. NCBI lineage: Eukaryota > Viridiplantae > Streptophyta > Pinopsida > Cupressales > Taxaceae > Taxus > Taxus wallichiana. The sequence goes on along the minus strand of CM031237.1, from coordinate 664,031,635 downwards.
CCAAGTGGGACCACGACACCCCTGTGGCACCTCAAGACAGAGCCTAGATGCTCCGGTTTATGTTCAAATGATGGGATGGTGACAAAATAGATGGCACTATAGAGGAAAATATGTGGTAATGACGAAATAAAAGGTAAAAATAATATGGCCAAAAGGTGGGATTAATTAGTATTTTCTTCACTTGAGAACCCTTTAAATAGTAGTATGAGACTGGGATAAATAATGCCTAAAGTGTGTTATTTTATGACTACATTTTTCCCTCACTTTATGTTGGTGAGTGAAATGTTGGGTAAGATAAAGTAGATAGAGATGTGTACCGATATCCATGTACAAAGTGTATTAGAGACATGCCGATGGACTAGACTCAAGCGTGGAATGACAAAAATAAAAAGTGGAGGAGCATGGATTCTAAAGATGAAAAATGCGCATAAATAATGATGAGAGTGGACCTAGGGAGAAATACATGTGTAGCTATTATAAAGTGTAGTGTACCTACATGGTTAGTAAAGGAAAGTGACATCATGGTGTGTTGTTTTTACATTTTCATCTTTTTTGTAGTCATCGTTTTTCTTACCCCTAATTTAACTGCTTATTTCTCATACGTCCGCACCTGCAAGGAAAAAATGATCAAGTAGTAAAATAGTTATGTATGTAAAAATTCTATGTAAAATATGCATGTGTATAGAAGTGTGTAAAATATGAAAATGTAAAATACAAAAATGTAAAATATGCAAAAAGGAAAGTGTAAATAGAACATGTGAACCTGATCCATGTCGAGAGAAAATTATGTAGAAGGATATCTAAATGACCGATGTGATTTTTTTGGGCAATCTTAGGTCACCCTTGCTGAAGAAGTGTAGGGAGGAAATGTTTTGTTTCCTCTAACTCTAATCGCTTCTACTTGAAATGTGTGAAGAGATATCTCAGTAGCGTCTGGTTTTTTGGGAAATCCAACACCAATCGGCTAAAGTAGTGTAGAGATGCACACCCATTGTAACCCGCAAGTTTGTAACTTCTTCCCATAAATGTCAAAGGACACCATGTCATGTAAAGGCCACTGTGTATGGAGTTTATAGACTTGTTTGAACTCACTCATTTTATGTAGTCCCAAAATGCCAAGGGTGGAGATTACATTGTACTAAATCGATGTAAATACGTTGTGTGAGTGTGTAAAACCCTCAATGATGCCCCCCTCTTTGGGGGCACATGTGATGTTGCTGAAAGGAGAATTTGGCCCCAAAAGAGGACCTACCACACTCTAACCTATAGAACTACGCCCTACGGGGAAAGGGAAAGCGGTTGGTAGAAACCAAGGAACGCACAAAAAGGGATGGCTAGCCAAAAAGAGTGTTAGTCTGAAAACACATGAATGCAATAAGACAAGTGTAAGTTACGTAGACAATGTAGTAACTACCGAAGAAAGTAGTGTAAACACGGAAGAAAAAAGTAGACCACATAAAGAAGATTGCAAACATGGGACGTCACTCATGATGTTGTAAGACACGTAAGGGACGTCATGACCACAAAAAGAAACAAGTGTGCACACAACATAGGGCAAAGCCCACATAAAATGGAAAAAATGGAAGACAAGTAGAAACAAAAAAGAAAGGATTCATGGAGATAAAGAATCTTACAAAACAAGTGTTACACATGGAATACCTGTTAGCATGTTAGAGAAATAACCAATATGTCAAAGCATGTATGATCAAGTAAATGTAAGATGTTAAGTACAAAATGAAACAATAGCACCTAGATAAGATGAATGTGGACGCCCCAACAACCAATATAGGAAAGGTAGAAGGCAAGCATTCATACCGCGTGTATAATTCTTTTATATGTGATCACATGAAATAAATGTGTGAATGTGCATGTGTTTATGATATTGATAATGATATATAAGAAATCATCCTAACATGTGTAGTAAATTGGTCATGCAAAACACTAGCAAGCAAAAGTAAATGCAATATGGAATACACTCATGTATGGAATATTGAAAATGTAATATGTTGTAGATGGATGGAATGGAATATAAAATAGAATGATCCCTGAGTGGATGGAAGTGTATGGAATGAGGTTCACGTTTTTCCCCCTCAACGATCAAGAATGAACTGTAAATGAGAGTGTGTCATCGAGAAATGGTCGAGTAATGTTTTTCGTGTCTAGCGCATTGCGATGAGTGTGTATGTGTAGTGGTGATGAGATGTGATATTTAGAAAGGATGTGTGTGAACCAGAGTGGCAAGCGTATATCATGAATTTTTGAATATATAATTAATGATTTATCACTACGCGTATATCACTATAGAATGAATGGATTGAGATGAGTGATGATGTATCCTAAAGTGTGTGTCACTACAAGATGAAAGGAGGAGTGGTGATGTAACCTAAGGTGTATAACACTACAAGATGATAAAAAAGGTTATGGTTTAGTCTAGAGCATATGTCACTAAGGTGGAAATGTCACATGAGGATATGTCACATGATGAGTCTAAGGTCTATTTTATTGGTAAATCCTTGGCAATTGAGTATGGACCAAGGAACTAAATTGCATCATAGGGTAGTGAGCACAAGGTGTAGAAAAACATGTAGTATAGGTGGTAGTGAGCATAAATGACCATGTGATGATTAGGTTTTCATAAATTTTGAGGTCTAGGTAATGAAATATAGGATGTGTAGGGTGTGTAAGATGTGTAATGTGTAAAGTACAATAATAATTGTAGATAGAAATGGAATATGTAATGATAAAATCTAAAGCTAGACCCATATGTAATGTAATCTATCGTAGTATGTAGAATGTATGTGGAAAAACGTAGTGCATGAAATGACTATGTATATGGTATGCATGGGTAGCCTAATAATGTATGGGGTGTGTAGGGTGAGGACTAGTAGAATGTAGAATGTAGGGATGAGATGTAAAACTAGATGCATAAGTAATGACGACTAGTATAATATAAAAATCTATGATATGACAACGCATAATGTAAATTGTGACAAAGTGTGTAGATATCGGAATGAATTTAATGTATAGGTGAAGACTACTATATTGTACAATAAGAGTGTAATGAATTTTGTATGACACACAATTTATGGTGGAATGCAATGTGTAAAGCCTAAGGTGTGTTGTGTGGGGTTTATGTAATGTTAATCCATCAACAGTCAAGTGTGAACCAAATCACAAGAGTGTGTCATCGGGTAGTGATGGTGCTATAATGTGAAATGAGAATGCCTAGGAAATAAGAGTGATAGATGATGATGCACATATTTCAAAATGGGGGAGATGAGATGCCAAGCCCCCAAGTGGGTATCAATTAACTAACCAATGAGGGTGAAGGATGCAAGTCCCTCAACCGGTGCATGGGGTAGTGTAAGTGGAAGGCCACGATCTAATAGTGGTAATATAGTAGATAAATTTGGAACTGTGAATGGAATCTATATGTGCATGAAGGATGAATGAATGAAGAATATTGGGATGTAGGAACATGTTGTAGCATTGAGTCCATCGGGAAGATAGCAAACTATGGGCAAAAGTTTGTCACCAACAAGGTACGTGAGTAACACTAACTCGAGACTCGGACAATGAACGAGACCGATGTGCTAGATGGTAAATAGGAGAGGGTTGTAATTAAAAGGAGAGAAAGCCTAGCTGTTCGAGATATTTAATTATATGTGAAAAAGTGTGGAAATCATTTGTATGATGTAATTACATTCTATGATAGTGGAAATATGGATGATTGCGGTATTGTACTAGTTGAGAAGGAGGATAGTGATGACTAGGTGCTAGAGTAATCATTTGATGACTAAGAAGCTAAATGAAAATGCCATGTGTTATAGCATTGGACTCAAAGATGAGAGGTGGAGGAAATGGTATACCTAAAGGGTAAATGAGAGGGCATGTAATGGATGTAGATGGCATATGAAGTAGAGCATGAGTATAAACATGAGATTGAGAAGTATCCTTAAGGTTATCAACTTCAAAGCGAGAGATGTAATTGTGCCTTCCATGGAATGACATGTATTTTGCAACCCGTGTATGGAATCCAATAGGTGTGTATTAGATGGATGAATGCAAAAGTGGGAGCCATCAAATAAATGGTTCGATATAGGACATATTTGAGGTGGTGATGAATTGGTGTTACTACAAGGAGATAAGGGAGAAGTAATATTTGTTAAAAGGTCATCATTATTACTATCAAAATCATATGGAACGGTGTAGGAAACATGATAAAAAGTGGTATGTGGTAGGTCATCCAAATAACCATGAGTGCGTAAGATATAAATGATCATAGCGTATTGTTCATCCATAAAGGGAGGTAAGGGACATCCCTAAGCATACCAAATAGTGAAGTTACGTGAATAGCAAAGGAAGGAGCTATAAAAAATGCACACAATGCCAAATGGCATGTGAAATGCTATATCAATGAGATTAGGATCAAGGGTGCCTCAATATAATCTAACCAATACTTGGCCAAGAGTAAGTAGAGAATTAGTATGATAATGTGCAAGATTAACTACAAGATGGAAAACATGCAGGATATACACAGTAGTAATAATAATGGATCCATGATACAAATGTGGATCGCATAAAGGAGGATGGAGGTATGAAAAGTCAAAACCAAGCTGAGAGAGACCATCATGTGAACATACAATGGCCATGCATGAAGTGTGGAGTGGTATGTGCTCCCAATAAGAATTATTCATGAAGAGGGTGTAGGTGAATGGTGAACACACTAAAGCAGGTGATTTTAGTGTGTATGATGGAATGACATCCATGGAATATAAAGGTTATTGATATGGTATAATAGCAGTAGTGTCGAAAGGTAGTGAGAAAGAAACCACATCGACCACATGAATAACACCCTCAAGTTGTCGCTCGTCTATAAGGGGAGGTAGTGGAAGGGGAGGTAAAGTAAGAGATTATTGTGGAGTAGGTTATTTATATAGCACCATAGCGTTAGTATGATCGGGGGTAAGTGGCGAATCAAAAGGGACCATATTAATCATACAAATAGTAAAAACTATGTCATGTAGAACTTTGAGAGATTGAGATTCACTCATAGAAGATGGAGAGGTAGGGACCACTATGGTATTAGTAGAATCATCTACGCATAATACTAGAGAAGGAACAAGCAAGCAAGAATGATCTTATCGTTCATAATGTTGAGAATAAATCCTACCTCTTCAACTTAATCGAATAATCAAGAAAATAAGACTTACCTAACCTCATAATGACATGGTTTAGACAAACCCACGATGTGGGTGAATGATAATTGATGGTTACAATCCGTATAAGAAATGATGTAAGCTCCTTTCTGCGAGAACACCTACAGATTACAAACACTACAAAAAATGTGATTAAATAAATATATAGTGGATTAACTAGAAAAGGCTAGTCCCGAAAGCCAAAGGAATTACTTGTAAGGATGTCAATCTGTGTTTAAGAAATTAATCAAATAATGATGAAATAAAATGATAATAGATCATAAAATGATAACATACAATATAACCAACAATGGAAAGGAAATGTGACTGATGTGGTCCAAGGATATATGTTGATCTGATGGTGGTTCTTAATCCAAAGGGAGTTAGGGAATCACAGTATGGCTCAAAGGAGAAATGATGTGGAAATGTGCTCAAAAAGGCAAGTAGAATAATAATTTTACTTTAGATAAATGATAAAATGATTCGGGTGGCTCAAAGGATCTTGATGGGACCAAAAAGACACTTGAAAGGCCTTTCAAGAAAATATTATGTGATTTAGATGTCTAAAAAGTAAGTTGGGGGTTAAAATACCTTTTTGACAGAATCTTTGGCGATGGGGAAATCTTCATTGATTATGTCAGCAAGTATGGAGGAATCTCGAACGATTCAAGGAATCTTCAGCAATTCTAGCAATTGTTAGCGATTTCTGTATAATGTACAAAGTTGATAATGGATGAATATGGGACCCAAAAGGAATGCTAAAAAGGTTGATTTAAGCTTAGAAATGATGCATAATAATGTAATGAAGCAAGGGAAACCACTTACCTTGTATAATTTGATGAATGAAGAACAAAAGGTGATATTACCCGAGAGAGGAAGATTGCTAATGCAAGAAGACTGTTGATTTGATTCCTAGGCATATGAATGACATTCAAAGGTTGAAGAAGAGATTGTTGATGCTTTAAATGTTGTTTGGACGATCGGAGCTCTGTGAGAGGTCTATGATACAAGATAAATGTAATATGAAGTCCTAGGGTCACGTCCACCTACTAGTTAACCTCAAATGGAGGCCTGGAGCTTGTTTATATAGAGTTGCAAAAAACCAGGTAGAATCGTTGGTGATTCTGGGAATCTCCAGCGATTCAGGTTTTACTGAGAAAAATATTACAACTACCTCCCAAATCATGTTTTTATTTGTTTGAATGAAAGATATAGGTTGTCCTTTAGGTTGGAAAATGATTATGTGGATCAGGGATGTTAGGGATTTAATGATTTTGTTTTGGATTTATCTAATTTAGGTTTGTAAATGGTTTTTAGGTGGAGAATGGTTGAAACTATTTCCAAATAAGGCTATTTGGTTTGTGTTTCGGGTAGATAATTCGTTTGATATTTTGGGGATGTGGTATGATTGTTAAGGAGGATACAAAATAGGTTTAGACATGATTTAATTTTGATTATGTTTTGATTTTAGGAAGATTCCAAGTGGTTGAATAGGATAGATATGATTTAATTTAGATTTAGTTAGATATGATTTAATTTTGATTTGATTTTGATTTATGTTTAGTTTTAATAGGATTTTATGGAGTGTAAGAATGATGTGGCAGATAAATACATGAAAATAAATGTTAAATGTGGTGTGATTAAATGGTGTGATAAATGTATGATTTTCATAAGAATAATATGATGTGGTAAGTGTATGGATTTACACAAGATAAGTATGGTGATGATGTTGATGTATTTAATTAATTAATTGGATAAAGATGAGTATTTGACTTAGGATATGGGGTGTTGATATATTTAATTAATTAATTGAGTAAGGATGGGAGGGATGTTTGATGTTTTTAATTAATGGGAAAAATATGTGGGTGTAGTATAAGACTTAGGATATGAAATATCAATGTATTAATTAATTGATTGAATAAAGGTGAGGGTGTAGATTTTATATGAATTAGTATAAGGATCAAATGTGATAATGAAGGGGGTCTAGCGGACTCGAACATGGGAATTAGTGGTGCTAATTTTAGGTGTCTACATTTTTCCCCTTTTGTTGAGTGGTTTTAGATAAGCCACGAGAAAAAATGAGATGTGATGTAAGTGAGGGATGTAGAATCATGTGATGAGGTGTTCCCCCTCAAACTAGGGATTGATGACCTAAAAGGGAATTGATTACTAGTTTGGAAGAGAAAGATGAAAAGATACAAAGATGAGGAGTAATGAGGGATGATGGAATAATGCCCCAAGATGAGGTAGAGAAATAAGATAAATGCCATTAGAAAATCAAGTGATAGGGGAACCAAAGGGTTCATGTCCTATAGACATATGACTTAGTGACGGAAATGATATTTTGACAAGGTCAAAGGACCAATGATAGATGTTGCCACAAAGGTGGGATTTTAAGGCCAAGAGGTCAAGTGATAGGGGAACCAAAGGGTTCATGTCCATATGACATAAAGGCGTAAAATATGATGGTTTAATGAGGTCAATAGGACCAAAAATTTATGTTTCCATAAAGGTGGATTTCGAGACTAGGAAGTCAAGTGATAGGGGAACCAAAGGGTTTGTGTCATATGACTTACCAATGGTGAGGGATAAAATGACGGTTTGATAAGGTCAAAGGACCATAATTTTATGTTTCCACAAAAGTGGGCTTACAAGGCCATGAAGTCAAGTGATAGGGGAACCAAAGGGTTTGTGTCCTATAGACATATAAATTAATGATGACAAGATGATTGTTTGATGAGGTCAAAGGACAAAAAATTGATGTTTCCACAAAGGTGGATTTCAAAACCAGGAAGTCAAGTGATAGGGGAGCCAAAGGGTTCATGTCCCATAAACATATGACTTACTGATGATGATGATTTGATAAGGTTAAAGGACCATAATTTTATGTTTCCACAAAGGTGGGCTTACGAAGCCTAGATTGTGGGTCCTAACGGTGACTAGAGGTGTAGTTCCCGATCAAGCATCAGTTTGACAAATGTTGATTTGATTGAATAGATGTGACATTTTAGACACAATAACGTAATGATGAGATGTGCTGAGGATTGTGTGGGTTTATATAGATATTGATAGATGATAGACATATGGATATATGTTGATGTGGTAAGATCGACATTATTAAAACTACGTTTTAGATATGATGTGTATTTGATATTGATTTGAAATTGATCTTAATGTTTATCAAAACCATGGTCAAGAATGAAACATGGATTGATTTCTTTGTACTGGATTTTATACATATGTGATGAGAAGCAACAGAATGAAGGTGCTTGCACTTTTGACCTTTACAATAAATTCTAATTTATGACAATCAATGGGTAGTCACACTTAGGATCTAGGACATCGATATGAAGTGAAAATATGTACCTTCCTAGGACATGAGAAGGGCTGACATATGTAGGTTGTGCAAGAGAAAATGATCTCCTTTTTACGAAAAATTGATCAAACTGATGTAAATTGATCAATGCACTATGGTAAGATTTCCTAGGATGCTTTTGATATTTGAATTTTGAAGGTTGATCGATGTGGAAAGCCTTATTACATAGGTAGCCATCCTTCGAGGGTATGGTCTACATTTTTTATTTTACGAGATAGCCACCCTTCAAGGGATATATCTATGAATTTTATGGGTAGCTGTCCTTCGAGGGATGAATATAATTTTTACTTTTTTAAAATGATTTTTTATTTTGAATATATGTACTTTGAGGATCAGTCTAAAGTATTTTTAATAAGAGCATCTAATTATTTTTTTGCATATATTTTTAAGTTGAGAAAAAAACCCTAATAAATTGTTTCAAGGAGGGGAATAAATATATGTGCACGACCTACAGATGTGTGCCCTAAGACATGTTTTCAATTAGTATATAAGGTGGATAGATGTAATGAGTGTGGGGTTCCTACTAAGGAGGAACTCATCCAATATGAAATATATGATGATTAGAGATGTGGTGCTCATCTTTAAGGTGTATTTAGGATAGTGATGGAAAACCACATACTTTCAAATCATTATGATGATAAAATGACTGGTTGATAGTGAAATAAGATATTTGATGTGACTATTGTCATGACGGTTGATGTGTTAATAGTAGAAACGCTGAAAATGCATGAAATTCAAAGGTTGACCCATGCTATATGGACTGATCCAATCAGGGGAAAAATTTCCACGTTTAATCCTTTCTAGAGTAATGACATTATGATTTGATTAGGTAGATTAGGTTTTAGTGAAGATGTGCTGAGGAATGTGCAAGGTAAGACTTTCAAAGTCTTAGTAGAGAGGAGTCCCCTAGCATAATGCGGTGGATAGAGATGACATGTGTTGAAAGGAATGACACCCTTCGGGTTAGGATGATGGAAGTTTTGATCTTTATTTATTGAGTATATGGTAAATAAAGTTGACATTCATAAAGGATCTATTGAAAATTGGATGGGATATGAGAGTACGATTTATAAGAAGGGGTAGATGACAAAGCTTTGGTTTTACCTTTTCTTCATGTATGATGATTCCAGTTTGCATGGGTTGGTGAATCATACCATTTTGAGATGAGGGACCTTCAATGGAAGGTGATGAGAATACATATGAGAATTTTTTTATGATATCTAATTGAGGTGGCTCCTGGTTCTCAAGATGTTGGTGAGGACATTATCAGTAGCTTTGGTGTAGATGTTGAAAAGCTTGAAGGACCTTCAATGGAAGGTGCTAACAAGATTGATGGACCTTCAATGGAAGGTGCCGATAAGAATGATAGACCTTCAATGGAAGGTACTGACGAGATTGATAGAACCTCAATGGAATGTGCTAACAAAATGTCTGACAAAGGCTTGCTAACAATAGAATGATGATGTCCCCCTTGACTTACAGATGTCCTTCAGGAAACTGATGAAGATATAGATGTTGGTAATGTTTATGATGGGTTAGGATGGTACTCTTCTAGGAGAAGATAATTGATGAGGAAGATTCGTTGGATTATGGCTTTTAATGCTTTACAACTTTTTGTATTATGACATAGGCTTCTATGATAGGCACAAGTTTTTTTAATCATACCATGTAGGTTTTCGAATATGTGGATTACATGTTTTGATGGGTTGTAATGTGATAAGATATTCTTGCATGATCATCCCAAGGAAATTATTATAATTCACTTTTGGAGGGTTTGGATTAATGGATTTTGATTTTGATTTTATTTTATGATGACGCTTAGTATGATGTGTCTTTTTTTTGGATGGGGGTAGATTTTTAGAGATTATAGTGTATTGAAACATCGTAGGGGTGTTGTAAATTTTATAAGAGGGAGGATGTGACCCAAGAAATGGATTGACAAAATTAGATGAAGGATGAGGTCCCAAAATGGATGAGATAGGATTACGAATGTGTGACGTGATATTGAGATAAAGGATGTGGTCCCAATATTGATGGTAAGGGTGGAATTGTAGACTTGATAGATTTGGATTGTGAGAGAGGATGGGGTCCCAAAATGGACAGTAGGGTAGAGACCCTAGATGATGTGTGCTTTGGCTTTGTAATTTTGATTTTAGGTAAAGGAGGGGGTTCTACGATAGATGATAAGGATAAGGCGGTGGATGTGATAGATTTCAATTTTGTAATGTTTACATTAGATAGAGAAGAAAGACTCACATCAAATGACAAGGGTGAGGCCATGGGTATGATGATTTTTGACTCGCGTAGTATTTTATTCAATGAAATGTTTTGGCCTAGATGGAAAGTTGGTATCTAAGAGTAGGGATTATGCCTAATTCAGATGAGGGAGGTGTTGTTTCTAGATATTATTGTGGTGGATTATGTGAGATTTCTAATTATCCAATCGGTTTACAAGATAATTTGATGTCACAATCTTCGATTATGGAAACCTCCTTAGTAATGACTTCCAAAGTGGAATCTAAGGGTTACAAGGAAGTGATAGATGACTGGGAAATGGATACATGCAATTTCGATGTGTGAGGATCATCAAAAAGAGGATCTAGGTGTTTTGAGCCTTCAAGTAGAAGTGTTAATGATGAAGGGGTCTCCCAAGGGGGATAGACTATGTAATATAATTGATGGTATGACTCAAAGGATATAAAATATCTATATGGACTGATTCTATTGAGAGGTTTGGATCAAAAAGACTTGTAAATTCATCGTACATGGTAGTTTCATATAAATCATAGGAATACCTAGGGGAATCAAATGAAATGTGTTTAGATTCATCTAAATTGTAGAAAGACCTAGGGAATGTGTGGATTCATCTGAATTGTAGGAAGACCTAGGGGAATCAGATGAAACGTGTGTAGGTTGAGGATCGAGATGGGATTTTTTGAGGGCTTGGTTTTCTAATTTCTTGGCCATGGAAAAGGCTTCATCAAAGGTCTGAAATGTGTGGATCTAAAGAGTGGATGATATTTGATGATAACATGATCGAGAAAACAACTCGATTAGTTCTAATTGTGGCAATGGGAAGGACAATTTATTAATAGTGTTTTTCCATCTAGTGAAAAAATCTCCAAGGGATTCATTTTCATATTGTTTGATAGTAGCAAGGTCAGAAATGGTGATTCTACAAGTAACGTTTATAGCAAAATGATTGAGAAATAACATGGCTAGCTATGTGAAAGAGACCAAAGAATGTCGAGGAAGGGAATTATACCAATCCAAGGCAAGTCCCATCATAGTGACATGGGAAAGGTTCTGAGAAGAAGATCTTGATCATGGATAATGAGATAACACAAGTGTCTAAAGGATAGTATGTGTTGTTGTGGGTCCTCTTGGCCATGGAACAAATTAAATTCAGGTGATTCCCAATGTGGAGGATAGGACTTATATAATACTAATGGGTGGATGGGTTCATTACAAACCTGATCATAAGTGAGGACATGTTTGGATCCTTTGGTAATGGTTTCTAAATTATCTAACCTATTGGATAGGGCCTGCAAAGGATCATTTGTGGGAGTAGATGTGAAGGAGTTAACAAGAGGATGTGATTGATTTGAGTGATGAGGATTGAAAGTAGGATGATTTTGTTGTGAATGTGCTTGATGTGGAGGTTGATTAGGGGTAGTTTGAGAAGATATGGTTTGTAAAGTGGGTTGTGATAAAGGGATGGGGAGATGTGGAAAAATGTTGAGTATATTGTTGTTGTTGGATGAGAGGAATTGATTGAGATTGAGTAGGGATATTTGTATGGGTTTGGGATGTTTGAGGCACCGAAAAATGGGATTGAAGTAGAGATGGATTGATTAGATGAAGGATAAGGGATATTAATATTCTAATGCGATTGTGATGAAGAGGGGGACATGGAAAATACTATTTGATGGGATACATTGGACATGGGTTGAGAAGTAATAGTTTGGAAATAGCTTGATTGTGAAGGATAACCATAGGATTGTTGGATGGGGTTGTTATATGATTGTTGGATTGGATGAAGGGTGGAAGTTCCATAAGGGACATAGGATGGTCTAGATGGCTCTAGAAGTATGTTAGAGTTAAATGAGTTTGAATGAGATGTAGTTGGTTGATAAAAATAGTAGGGACTAGATTCTACATAGGAAATTTTTGAGATGGATTGGGATAAAAATATGTAGAGGTAGTGGATGAAGACGATTGTAAAAATGACGCATAATGATTAGAAGGATATACAGATGTAGAGAGTTGATCCATATTAAATGAAATTTAATTTTCGATGATACAAACAAGGTCCTAAGAAAGCTACAAATTTAATAGACAAGTCAAGCAAAATAATTTTAATTATCTTGATTTAAGTATGAAAAAGTGAAATGTGTAAAATGGCTAACGAAGGTCCTAGGAAGTGGCGAGCTATGGATGGTTTCAAGTGTGTTTAAGGGAAGAGTTCCCATTATATATAAAGGTATTGTTTTGCACAGAATTTTGTTCCGAAATAGAGTTGCTTCTATCCTTTCATTCTCTTGAGAAACCAGATAAGGGTTAGGGCTAGGAGGAATACCTGTTGAGTGTTGGGAAGGTGTGCGCATACCGTAGAGAGATCAAATCAATTGTGAAGAACTCCTTTTTGTCTGGGAAGGACTACCTGTAAGTAAGAATACAAGACCACCAGATCTTAGTTAGACAATAAGTGAGGGAACTGCCTTGGGCCCAGGAAATATTAGACTTCCTTTTGAAGGTGGTCCGTTCCCTTTTAATACAAATTAATGCAAATGATAATAAAGAAGCTATTGCAAAATCACGATTTAGGTACCTCGTTACTAAAAGCAATAGAGACTAAACTACCAAAAATAAAATGTCATGTTGTTTGTTTAGTCACTGGTTATTGATACGTTCAGATCAAGTTACAAGGATAGAAAAGGCAGGATATGATATTTTTGGGGGTAAATAAGGGAAAGGTTGGTTTTGGTATAAGTCACAGTGGTGGATCGATGCCGGTCACCGGATAACCGACTATGGTTGTAACACCAATACTATAAGAGAAGATAACCGATATCGGTAGGGGTAGTGATTTAGGGGCTTCAAACGGAAGTCAGTTGTAAGGTGGTTATGGTGGTAGATCTAGGAGTGAGTTTATAATTATTATGAATTAAAAGTTCAAGAAATGGTGTTTAGAAACATACAAGATACTACTTACTAGTTCCTGATGAAGATACAGGTCCAAGGAATGTGGTGGCGACACTAAGGATTAGTTGGGATGATCCGGTATTGGAAAGCGAGCTGATGAAGCTATCCCAGTCTTTCCCAATGCTTGGACGAGTGTGACAAATGATCTAGTTGCTCGCCATTCTGATCTTCACTCGATCCTCTTTTCTCGTAACCTCTTCTACTTGTTTCACTTCTCTCTCTCCTGCCAAATGAATTCCGGATCCTTATTTTTGGTTTGGGGAGGTAATTTGAGGAAGTGATGGCGGTTGCCTAACTGACACCAGCCGCGTAGGACCGATGTCGGTTAGGTCAAAGTTGGCTATTTTTAGTAAAATAGCCATCTTTCCCTCCTTTTCTCTGAAGGATCGGTTGTGGGCTTGGTCAAGTCATTATTAGGCTCCTTTTGGTGCGGGTGAGGGGTGATGAGTCATGTGTGTGGGTCGGACCAAGTCATAGGTCTTAATTAGGTTGGTTTAGGGTTAGGGATAGGTCACGATGAGGTGGCGAGATGAGGTGGCGGGTTTGGAGATGTGGATTTATTAATTATAAGGTAATTAATAAACCATTAGGTGTGTAAGGTTTAGGTGGTGACGTAGGGTTAGGTCATGGATGAGATATGGGGTAAAGGGGGTCGTAAGACTCAAATTTGGTGTCTACATTTGCCCCTTGTTGTCGTGTAGCTTGTATTTTAAAGCCGCACTAACAATAATAAAAAGTGGTTGCCCAGATTAACAGTATAGGTAATCACCCTCAAGTCTATCACAGATGGCGGTGACATGAAATCAGGGATAGGGTTGATAAAGGGTAAATGATGGTGAGATCTTTGGTAAGATGGTGGGGTAAGTTCAAGGAAGTTGATGCATGTTAAAATGCGCAGTAGTGCGACTGTGGTACATGGTTTCAAGAGAAAACAAGCAATTCATAGGCAAAGGTCGATAGTTTATCTAAACAAGGCTGATATAATCTTGGTATCCAAGGCATAGGAAGTAGCTCCAGGGGATATAACGGGTAAGGTACTGGAATGTTTAGGCATGTTTGGAAGTACCAAATGGTTGGTTTGGTTGAGATAAACGTCACGGTCTCGGTTTAGGCAAAGCTGGTCGGCTGATCAATTCAAGTATCCTAGTCATGCTAAAACACGAACATGTGAGCTCGATTGAACAAATAGCTACATTATGGGTGGATAGAATCATAATTTGTGGGCTTCAGTCGAGGTACTTAATTGGTGTGGTCGTGGGTTGGGCCGATTGGTTGGTTGCGGCCTTGGGTTGGGCCAATTGGTTTGTTGCGGCCTTGGGTCGGGCCGAGTGGTTGGGTCTGCGCCTGGGTTGGGCCAATTGGGTTATTCGCCTTGGGTCGGGCCGTTTGGTTGGTCTGCGCCTTTGGTTGGGCCAATTGGTTTTTGCGGCCTTGGGTCGGGCCGAGTGGTTAGTTGCGTGGCCTTGGGTCGGGCTGATTGGGTTGTTGTGGCCTTGGGTCGGGCCGATTGGTTCGGCTGCGCCTTGGGTCAGCCGAGTGGTTGGTTGTGGCCTTGGGTTGGGCCGATTGGTTAGTTATGGCCTTGGGTCGAGCTGATTGGTTGTATACGGCCGTGGGTCAGCCGATTGGTTGGTCATGCGGCTTTGGTCGGGCCAATGAATTCAAAATAAGGCTATTTAAGTTAAAGGCCTGGGGTAGCGATGTGGTGAAAAATAGAGTTCGGTGGAGAAGAACAAGAGTTAGGGTAAACTAGGTAGGTAACCGATATCGGTTAGTTATGACCTAGTATCGTTCGTAACACCGATATCGGTTAGAGGTCAAAACCTATAAAAAGAAAAATACGGCGTGTCATTTTCACATTGTGAAGTTAAGTGCCAACCTCGTTTCTTATCTCGAGTTTTGAAATGGTTGGGTTGTGTATTTTTGCTTTGAGTTGGCACTAGTTGAGTGGGGGAGTGAGTTATTGGTAGGCCCCAGAGATCAGGAGGCAGAGTTTGATTGGTTGAGGACCCTGTTGAGGAGATTTGGAGCTATGGCATAGCCTGGAGGAGCAGGAGGTGCTGGAGGAGCTAGACCACCACCACCTATCCCACCACGACGATGTGTAGTCGTACCGGTAGGCTCTAAATCCCTCTTTGTATGAAGTAGATGAATCTAGCTAGGATGTAGGTTTTGGGGTAGGAATCTAAAATTTGAGAAAATAATGAATAAATGAAGGTAAATCATAAAATGGAGTGGGTAGATATGTTAGGTAAGTCAAAACGGCAGGGTGGGTAAGTTTTTAGGCAATTGGGTTGGGTAGATGGGTAGAAATAGGAAAAAGGGGATTTGGGGGCCATTTTCGATCCGGCCCCGAAATCACAAGGATGGCGATGTCGGTCACTAAGTGACTGGCATCGGTCACCACGCAAGTTGTATAGATGTGTGGGTTCATAGACCGACGTCGGTCATGTGTCGACCGGCGGTTGTCGGGTGACCGATACCGGTCACCATGGATAGGAGGTAAGGTGGTGAAATTAGTTTTGTTGATTTGTTATAGGCGGGTAGGATCGAGTGTTGGGGTGAAGGGGAGAAGGTAGAGTGGCTAGGAAAGGTCATTGGGGAGGGGGTAATCGGGTGGCGTATGAGTGGGGTAGGTGGTAGGTTATGGGATAGGTAAAGGGGATATTGTAGGTGTTTGTTGGGTGGGGTTAGTGATATTGGGGTTATTGGGTAGTTGTTTTGTAAAGGGTAGGCCTGATGGAGTGGGTTGTTTTTGTAGGCACGCCAACAGCTGACGATGTGGGATCGGATGCCGCCTCTACTGGGGCGGATGCGGCCACATGTGACTGCAGCGCAGTGGGTAGTCATGCGGGAGGTTGGACTTAGCAGAGTCCAGAGGTATAGGGCTGTGGATAGGGACCATAGCCTGATGGTTGCCCTCATTGAGAGATGGGATCCGGAAACCAATGTCTTCCATCTCCGACTCGAGAGATGATAGTCACACTAGAGGATGTGTATCGCATCCTGAGACTACCGATCATAGGTGAGGCGATGTTCCAGATGGATGCTGAGACAACGATGGATGGCATCCTGTAGGTATTCGGGGATGCAGCCCCATTGATTACGTACCATAGTACGAGCATCTGCTACGGTGATATGTATCACGTACATCGACAAGAGACACGGCTTGCCGTGCTGATGATGATTGGTATCACCTGCTTCACCCTCCCGGACTCAGAGGGAGGCCGCTTCCCACGGGCTCTGATGGGAGTATTACATGAGATGGTGGAGGAGCACACGTGCTATGCATGGGCACCGGTGTATTTGGTGCAGCTATATAGAGAGCTTTGGGGCTATCGCCGTATGAGGTGATTCGGGATATGCTCGACATTCTTGCTACACTACTGGGCCTACGAGAATATCATGTGTTTGACGATCAAAGAAGGTTGCCCCAGTAGCTAGGGCCATAGGAAGTTTATAGGTATGGGTTTCAGAGGTGGTTAGGGGTCATGGGCCAGCCACGAGTGGTTATCGCAGGGTGAGATGTTGCATATTACAAGCATATGTTAGAGGGCCTGACTGCACTAGATATTATATGGAGGCCATACAGAGGCCATCAACCTCGTCGAGGAGCCCAAGCACAGCTGCAATGGATCCAGTACATCTTTTGGATAGTTGGACGAAGACCCGGGAGCATGAGCGGATTCCCCTAGAGAGGGTATGACGACAGTTGGGCCTACGTCAGATGAGCCACCTCCCTTCCCTCAAAGTATTGAAGGGAGGATGTAGAGGTACCACCGCCCGTACCATAGCCATTGGACCTAGTCCGGGTCACGAGAGACCAGAGATGATGAGATGGTGGATGATGCTTTGGTGTTTCAGGTGCATTTTTAGTTTGGTGGGTAGGGCAGAGGGCAGCCATGAGAGCACAACCCGCACAGCCAGATTTGGCAGCTGTTATAGTGGAGAGGGACCGTCTCTTGGGCCAGGTGCAGTTATTACAGGGGTAGCTTGCTGCTGCATAGGCATAGATTGGGGCGCTACAGGGGAAGTTGGCCCAAGCATGTGCACAAGCACAACCTCGTGCAGTAC
The DNA here is from genome assembly GCA_018340775.1 of Taxus wallichiana var. yunnanensis. Lineage (NCBI taxonomy): Eukaryota > Viridiplantae > Streptophyta > Pinopsida > Cupressales > Taxaceae > Taxus > Taxus wallichiana. The sequence continues at coordinate 664,013,782 of CM031237.1, read as the reverse complement.
AAGTATAGCCTCGACACATGCACATGTACGAGACTCAGCAAAGGTCGTACAGGTAGGTCAGGGTCCACTTCTATTAGGAGCCGGGGACCAGCCCCACCAGCCATGGTGGCACGGGCCCGATATATGGAGGCGAGAGCGGAGGCCCGATATTATCAGGATGTACTAGATGGTACTGGGCCGACTATCAGCCATATGCGGCTCACAGAGCTGAGACATCCCGAGTCACAGGTCACAGGGGGCCGCAGCCATAGCCGGTGGGTCAGTGATGGGTAGGAGGTGAGATCCGACACAGGGGCCAGCTGAGAGACGAGTCGAGGGAGGGGGAGAGAGCTGAGTCACCCCAGGAGCAAAGATGGGTTTTGTTGATAGAGACACCGGTCTGCGAACCGAGTGTGTGTATATAGAGGCCTACGTGCCCTCATAGGATGTTATGTATTTATATTTGTTGTATATACCTGGCTCGTGAGCCGAGTACATGTTGTATAGTTGATCACGGCCTGCGAGCCAAGTATATGTTGTATAGTTGATACCGGCCTGCATGAGCCGAGTATATTTTTGACATGAGAGGCGGCTTGCGAGCCGAGTCGAGATTTTGACAAAGATAGCGGCCTGCGCATGCCGACGTTGTATTTTTTTTTACGATAGAGGCCCACGCAGGCAATTTGTATATGTTGACATTGATTTGAGGATATATAGATGATGAGATTGATCCATATGGTGTGTATAATTTTGGATTTGATGCATATATTATAATGTTTTATGTGTTTTGTTGATGGTATTAGAATTGGATGTATATTTTGATGATGGTTTGATGATATGCATATGTGTTGATGGTATTATGATGATGATTGTTGATAACTATGTCGTTATGTAGGGAAAAGAGGCGGGCGCCAAGAATTTGCAAAAAACAAAGAAAGGACCTATAAGCCAAATGAGATATGTGACCGATATCGGTTATTTAACCGATGTCGGTCACATATGACCGATATCGGTTATGTAACCGACATCGGTTATGCTAAAACGAGCTTTTCTAAATATAGAAAAGCTTGGGAGGCAACTAAAGTTCTTATTTTTAGAGGCATGCAACATGTTAAATACGAAGATGTGAGGCTGTTTGTCATCCATACAGGGTAATTGCATGGGAGAATTGAGTAAGAAGGAGGAAGAGACAGGTAAAGCGATCATGGGCTTGGATTAAGAAGGTGTAAAGGCAAGTTATAGTGAAGAGGGTGGTGAACATGGCTGAACAAAGAGAAGCATCCAGCGGGTAGAGAGGAGAAGGAAGACAGGTTCCACCTCAAACGGCTGCATCCCCAGAGGTATAATTTGTTTTGGTTGGAATGAGATTTTGCATGGTTATAAATAGAATGTGGTAAGGTAAATGGGTAGAAAGGTGATAGGAAAGAGCTTGGGATGGGGTGAGTTTTGTAGGGTAGGTAATCAGGTGTTGGAGATATGTGCATAGGTACAGGGAGAGGAAAACGAGCACAAAAGTTATTATAGGTGGTGTTTTTTGAGCAGGTGGTTGGAATTGACAGTGACCGATATCGTTTAGGAATAATCGGTATCAAGTTAGTTAACCAAGATCGGTTATTGTCTATAACCGATATCGCCATCTTGTGTAAAGTTACGGTTGCGATAAAAACACGTGGGAAGTTATTTGTTGATTTAATGTGCGCAGCACGCGGTGGTTGAGGATGAATGATAGAGTGCCGGCTTTGTTGTCACGGGTCCGAGCGGATGTAACACCAAAGCTGAGTGGACATTAATAAACCATATGGGGTTAAGCGGAATCCTCTATTATTCATAGGTCGCACGCAATCATGTTATGTTGCAGGTGTTGATTGAGAGATGGAATCCTGAAAAGAATACCTTTTATCTGCCAACAAGGAGATGACAGTGACGTTAGAAGATGTGTTCCAAATTTTGAGACTCCCAATTACAGGAAGACCAGTGTATCAGGCAGGGCCTAACGTGGCACGGGCAGCGATAATGGCAGTATTTGGTCCAGCCGCACGAGATTTGACACAGTGAGGTTTGACATTCACTTATGGTATAATGTTTGCGGCACACCCTGAGGCAACAAGGTTGGCAGTGGTATTAATGATAGCGGTGGGGTATTATGCATTACCTAGAGTGGACGGGGGAAGATTTCGAAATCATTGATGTGTATTATTCGTGAGATGATAGAAGGTAGCGTTACTTTCGCATGGGCACCTGCATATCTTGCGGAGCTATACAGGGGTTTATGGGCATGCAGTGAAATCACAGGACTACACTAGATTGTGCATACTTATTACATTGTTGGGCCTATGAGCACATTGTGTGTGTGCGACCAATAGGCCGACCAATCCAGGAGGAGAGACAAGAGTGCAGAGGTTGGGATTCAGACGATGGGTCCAGACAGAGCAAGAGGCAAGAGCCGAAACCGTGATAGATGACGCCAAGTATTATAGGCAGATGTGGGAGATGGTGACGATTGCGGATATCTATTGGAGGCCTTACGGGAACTACATGGTGATGGTGAACATAGCCGAGGATTTGAGGGGTGTAGAGAGATTGAGGTGGATCGCGGGACACAGGCCAGGTGAGTACGAGAGGATTCCTCTAGATCGCATGTGGTGACAATTTGGATTTGTTCAGGATATACCCATGGCTCATAGACCATACAGGAGGATCGATGCCAAGGCACCCTTCTCACCTCCACGACCGACACTTCAAGAAGGACCAGACGAGACAACAGTTGATCGCAGGGTAATGGATGTAGGAGTGACAAAGTCTTATAGATTATGGTGGGTAGCAGAGCTACGAGGTACACGTGAGAGGGCCGATCATCCTGACATGGCAGTGATTACGAGAAGAGAGAGACTTCCTGCAGGGTTTAGTTCACCAGCTTCAAACATAGGTGAATAAGACAACGAGATTGTTAGAGGTTTTGCAGTCACAAGCGGAGAGACTAGAGGTAAGATTCCTCCACGCAAGAGGGCGTATTCGTATGTTACAGGAGAGATTGGAGGATCAGTGGGAGGAACCATAGCGAAGCATGGCCCCTTTGAGGATGGAGAGGCTAGGTGAGTGGCGTCGAAGATCACCATCACTACCTGGTTCAGGATGAGGCATGGGGGCCTACGTGAATTTCATAGGGGTAGAAGAATAAATAAGGATGCCGACCTGCGCGTCGATGATAGAGAAGATGTATTTTTTTAACATCTAAATAAAACCGAATATGTATGTTGATTTTGAGTTTATGATAATAATAAGAAATTTTGTGTTTTGAATGTTTGGATTGATAAAGGACAAAGGTGAGTGTTATCAAAATATGTGAAAACATTTATATTTTTAAGCAAAACATGACACACGATAGGTTATGGTAGTGGATGGTCGAGCTAACCTTGGGAGACCCCATGTCTCCTAAGTGCTGCCTACATAGCCCATTGCACAAAGCAAGGAGGGGCCTCGATCGATGTAGTTCTCCCTTAGGACCAGGGGAGAGGTGAATTCTGTAATTTGGTTGTGGTTAGGTAATTTGTTGGTTGGTAAAAATTTTGATATTGGTAGGGTAAGGTTGTTGGAGTTGGTAAGGTATAGGTGAAGTGAGGGTTAGCTTACCCAAGCATTAGGGAACCATGTCCTGATTAAGGTCAACACATAATCCTAGATTTGGGTAAAAGAGGTAAAAATGTCCCATAGTTGGAAAGAGCTAAACAAACCACGTATTATCATAGGATGAGCTTGAATCTCTAGGTACCTTGCATATGCGAGAAGTCAATAGGTGGAAAGAGTTGTATAATCACAATATATCGGTTATACGTCACGTCCCTTGAGTTTTGTTGTTTTGAAAAATGGTGAGGTGAGGTGGATGGTATAGCTGGGGCGTAGAGGACTTGTTATAAGGTGATTATTCTGACAAAATAGATCCAAACCTAAATAGACGAGTCCATGACTCAAAAGTGATTTTGAATACTACTTTTATTTTTCTGGATATAGACTGATCGATGCGGGAAGTCTATATGGGATATGTATTTTGTTGTTTCTTGAGGTCTTCACGAAGCTTATCAATGCGAGAAGCTTCTGATAGAGGCTAACTTTGTATAGTTGTCCTTCAAGGGAGCAGTTTACTTATAGTAGCATGATGCGGCTTTGCACATATCTGTCCTTCGAGGGAGAAGTCTAGTTTATAATAGCAAATACAGCTTTGCACATAGCTGTCCTTCGAGGGAGCAGTCTAGTTTAGAGCTTAGAGGTCTAGATGTCCATTTGGCATGAAGTATCTAGTTTTGCAGGAAGTTTGACTCAAGAATATCCCAGAATCATATAATTGAGAACTTGTTATTTTGATACTTTTAAGTCATGGACCAGACTAAAAAAGGGGAAGGCATCTTTAAGAGGAGGTGATGATCAAACCATGTGAGCTTGATTCTATTTTGAGATGCATAAAACAAGGTGTATGAGGTGGTAAATGAGCTCAAGGGATGAGCGCAAGGTAGATAAGAAGTGATGTAACACTAAATTCAACAGTAGAATGGTCGAAGATGCAAGGCATTAAGGGGTTCAGGCTCAGGTTTACCATTAAGTGAAGCTAAATGATAAGTACCTGATCCGTAGGTGTGAGTGATAATGTAAGGCCCAATCCAATTAGGAGAAAAAATTTCACGTTTTCCCTTTTCTAGTTTGGTTACATGTTGATTCTCTTTGAGGACAAGATCACCAATCTTAAAGGTACGCTCATGAACTCACTTATCATAAGCATGCTTAATGCGCTTTTGATAAATTTGAAGGTGGTCAAGAGCTGTAAGATGACGCTTGTCAAGAAGCTCTAATTGGGCTAACCGCTCTTGGTGGAAGTCATCATTGGTGAGAATATCCTGAAGAGATATTCTGAGAGAAGGGATTTTTATTTCAAGAGGCAAGACAGCCTCGAGTACCATACACAGAGAGAATGGTGTGGCATTAGTGGAAGTATGAATGTTGGTATGATAAGCCTAAAGGGAAAAGGGGATGTGATCATGCCGCTTTTTCCCATAATTGTTAACGAATTTCATGAGAATTTTGGTTAAGGTTTTGTTAGAAGATTCGACTTGTCCATTTGCTTGTGGATAGTAGGGTGACGAGAAGCTAAGTTTGATACCAAAGTTGTCACAAAGGTCTTGTAACAACTTATTTTTGAAAAATTTTCCATTATCTGTTATCGGCGATGAGGAACACCAAAACGACAGATAATGTGATGATTGATGAACTCAATGATTTTTTCTTTTTTGGTTGAAATGAGTGGAACGGCTTCCACCCATTTTGATTGATGATATAATGGTGATGTTGCGAAGAAGGTGGGTGAATCTCACAAATAAGTTCTAAACCCCATTGTGAGAAAGGCTAAAGATCTCGTGGCAACCTATAACGGTGGCTAGGATTATGTTGAAGGTTGGCATGTTTTGACACATAACACAACACTTAACATATTCGCAATGCAGTCTTTATGAGAGTAGGCCAATAATATCCTAGGCGAAGGATCCGCTTGGCCATGGTGAGGCCACTAAAGTGCCCGCCAAAAATTCTGTCATGGATTTGTTGGGTGGTATGAGCGACTTCAAAGCACCGGTTAGACAACGTAGGAGGATACCATTGAAGCCACGTTTATAGAGGATTCCCCCCATGATGACATAAAAAGAAACACTTTTAAGAAAAGCACGTTTTCCATTACTAGTAAGGTCATGTGGTAGAACAGAGGTTGTAAGGTAGTCATGAAATTGGTGATACCAGGTATCCTGTGAATCAGCAAATACATTATTTACCATACAAACATCCGGAACTAAGTAAGATGGGGCAAAGAGTTGTTGGACCAAGACAAATATGTCCGAGTCAGTTGGTGAGGCCAGAATTTGTGAGGCCAAGCAAGCCATAGTATCTGTAAATTTATTAGTTGAGCGGGGAATGGTTTGGATAGAATGATGAGAAAATAAGGTCAAAAGTGAATCCACATAATGTTTGTACTTTTGAAGTTCCTCATTTTTACATTGGTAGATGCCAGTAACTTGATTTAATACCAATTGAGAGTCACCAAAAATATTAATAGACTTCACACCTAAGTGTAACGCAACGTGGAGACCCAAAATAAGGGCCTCGTATTCCATTGTATTGTTAGTGCAGGGAAATTGAGCCTGAATGAAAGAGGCATAGGTTCACATTCAAGAGGAATGGGAACAACGCCTGCCCCTCCACCGCGTTGGCATTTAGATCCATCGAAGAAGAGGGTCATTGGATATGACACATCACTGAGTGAAAGAGTTGTGATGAGTTCATCAGGGAAAGTAAAATTGGTAAATTATTCCCCAGGTAAAGGGGCTTCCGCGAGTTGGTCTGCGATAGTTTTTCCTTTGACTGATTTCTGGTGTACAAACTCAAGGTCGAGGTTGGCAAGGAGCATAAGCCATCGAGCGATGCGTTGGTTTAGATGAGGTTTGGCGTACATATAATGTATGGGGTCAGCATTGGTGATGACAAAAGTTTTGTGATTCAAGAGGTAATGTAAGAGTTTGGTGGCCACAAATGATAGGGCTAGGCACAAATTTTTGACATGTGTATACCTAGTCTCGTAATCCACAAGAGTACGGCTTATGTAATAAAAGCGCTTGTTCTCGATGCTCGAGTCATGATGTGTGAGCATGGCTCCTAGAGCATGGTCGATGGCAGAAAGGTAAAGGTAGAAAGGGTGATCGTCCTGAGGTGGGATAAGCATGGATGGCTACAAGAGATAAGCTTTAAGAGCCTCAAAGGCTTGGTGGCACTCCTCGCTCAATTGAAAGAAAATGTCCTTTTAAGGAGATGATGGAAAGGTTGACATCGATCCGAGAGTTGTGAAATGAAACGCCGGATAGATTGGAGTTTGCCCTGTAAACTACGCAATTGTTTGAGGTTAGTGGGTGGAGGCATTTCTAGGATAGCTTTGACTTTAGCTTGGTCAACCTCAATGCCACGCAAAGAGACGATAAAGCCAAGGATTTTTCCGAAAGGACGCTAAAGACACATTTCTTTGGTTGAAGATGAACACAAGATTGTAATGGTGATTGAAAATAATGGTTAAAACATCGAGATGTTCATTGCGATGTTTGGACTTTCCAAGAAGATCATCGACATAATCCTCAAGGATAGTGTGCATAATGTCATGAAAAATATAAGTCATAGCTCGCGATAGGTCGCACCAGCATTCTTAAGGCGAATGGCATGACATGATAGTATAAGGTCCCAGGGGGTAATGAAGGTGGTTTTATGTTGATCAGTGGGCTACCAAAATTTGATTGTATCCCGAGAAGCCATCCATGAGAGAAAGCATCTCATGGCCGGCCGTGAGATTAACAAGTTGATCAATGCTAGGTAGGGGGAATTCATCCTTTGGGCAAGTGAGGTTAAGGTCCCAAAAATCCGTACATATCCGAAGTCCCCCCGTTGCTTTAGTGATAGGTATGACATTAGAAATCCATTGTGGATAGTCAATAGGTAAGATGAAAGAAACAGAAAGGAGGCGTTGAAGCTCTTCTTTCACCAAGAGGGCAATGCGTGGATGCATTTTTCTCATTTTCTATTTAACTAGTTTAGAGTCTGGTTTCAGAGTGATGTTATGGATAGAATGTCAGGATCGATTCCTGGCATGTCGACGTAGGACCAAGAAAAATCTTGATTACGGGCACGGAGGAAGGTAGTGAAAGCGGCTTGTTCTAATGCGTTGAGAGATTATCTAATCTTTAAAATGTGAGGATCGTCCTCCGTGTGGATGTTGATTTCTATAGTCGATTCATTCAACATAGTTTGGGTGTCAGATGGTAAGGCACATTGAATATAAGAGTCGTCCGCACCAAGGTAGGTGAGGATGGAGTCATCATCCTGGCACTCCACAACATTAATTGAAGGTGAATCTTCTTCGATCATGTCTGGATACAAAAGGGGGAGAGAATATGGGTCTTCACTATCGCGTTGATAAGTGAGAGGACCCAGGAAGATAGCATTCACGAAAAAAAAAGTTAGGAGGGATAGATTCCGGTCTATCGACTCGTAAAGGTGAAGATGGAAAAATGGCGATGATGGTTCGGAAGGGTTGACTTCATTGTTTTCCTGGATATAATTGACATGAGGTTTCTTCGGTGTAGGTGGTTCAAAAATCCAAGACCACGATGATCTTTGTGTTTGCGGGTAGTTATAAGAATGATCATATGTCGGCCTTGTTCATAAAGACTGAAACCAAAACCCTTCCAAGACACTGTGTAGGCGTCGGGGAAGGTGAGGGCGAAACGACGGTTGGTTAGATATCAAAAATCAGATTGGAAGATAACCACACCAAGGGGAGGTTCAGGGTGACAGAGGATGTTTCGACACCCCCATACGTTAGGTTGGTGCGGTAATTAGGTGGTCCGTAGGAGTCAACTCCCCACATGACGGTCGTAGGTAGGATGCACATGTAATCGTCCGTAATCCCGTGGGGTGTGAAAGGTGATAATGTTGTATAGGTGGTATTCCCTAGCATAAGGTGTTGAAAAACATCTACCAAGGATCGAAGATGGGATGTTGTCCGTGGGAAAGGAAGTGGTATGCGCGGTGGTGGGTTCATTGGTCGAAGGTGTGAGTGTGGTTAAGGTGGATGGTTGAGGCATGGTTGAAGTAGATGGTTGGGCTGGATCAATGGGTGCCTGACTGGTACACGCACATCATTAGGGTGATATAACATATTGTAGGTTTTGAAAGGGAAGCGTAAACTTTGATGGTGTATGACTTCCCTCATAGTCAAATTTGATGCATCTATGTAAGGTGGAGGGAACGCATCCCATAGCCTGGATCTAAGGGCGGCCTAACAATATGTTGTATTGGAATTCTCCCTCAAGGACATAGAAGAGTTTAGGTAAGGTACGTGGCCCTACACAAATGTTAAGGATCAAGATGCCTAAGGTAGAAGTAATAGCATCGTTAAATGAACGCAACATGGTGGGGTTGGCACACATGCAGCTAGGAGGGATATTCATCTGTTGGAAGGCTTTGGAAGAGACGATGTTTAGGCTAGCACCCCCTTCGATCATAACACGACGTACCCGGATGTCCCAGACATAAGCCGAGATGAAAAGAGTAGGATTAGGATCTTCTGCACCATAGACAACAATCTCTTCTTCGGAAAACTCGACAAAGCAGCGGCTTCTTTGTATAAGGAAAGAAGTGGTTGTGGAGGTAGGTTGTTTGGTGAGAGAAGTGACATGGTTGGGTGTTAAAATGGAGGCGACGGGCAAGGTTTCGTTATGTAGGACCTCTATCCCTTGAAGGATCTCAATTAAAGCTTGTCGATGCAATTCAGATGTTTGAATGAGATCATAGAGTGTCATTTTGATAGGAGATTGGTGAAGTTGTTTGATCATGGTGCGATGGGCAACTCCATCAGAGACGGGATAGGAAGGTCCACGAATGACCACTTTAGGTGGTGATGCGATCGGGATGGCAGAAGGAGAAAGAGAGGCCGCAGGTGTGCTTTCTTTAGCTTTTCCATTGTTTTTCTGACCTTGAGTAGCAATGTTAATCATGTTGATCTCATGAATACGAGAGGAGGAAGATGGTGGGATAAGTCATTGTTCTCAAGAGGTGGGGTTACAATGATGATAGATTTTTGCGAGGCAGGGACATATGGTATAGGAGAAGGGATCGAAGCCAAGGGATTCTCTCTCCATAAATTGTCTTTCTGAGGCTGTCTACCTAAGATAGGTGACTCGGCAAAGGATGGATTTCAAAGCTTTACATCCTTCTACATCGTGTCCTAGCGTGCCAAAATGTTTCGCATGAGAATTTTGTTTCGGAATAGTGTTGCTTCTATCCTTTCATTCTCTTGAGAAACAAATAAGGGTTAGGGATAGGAGGAATACCTGTTGAGTGTTGGGAAGGTGTGCATGTACCGTAGAGAGATCAGATCGATTGTGAAGAAATCCTTTTTCTCTGGGAAGGACTACCTGTAAGTAAGAATACAAGACCACCAGATCTTAATTAGACAATAAGTGAGGAACTACCTTGGGCCCGGAAATATTAGACTTCCTTTTGAAGGTGGTGGTTCCCTTTAATACAAATTAATGCAAATGATAATAAAGAAGCTATTGCGAAATCACGATTTAGGTACCTCGTTACTAAAAGCAATAGAGACTAAACTACCAATAATAAAATGTCATGTTGTTTGTTTAGTCACTGGTTATTGATACGTTCAGATCAAGTTACAGGGATAGACAAGGCTGGATATGAGATTGTTTGGGGGTAAATAAGGGAAAGGTTGGTTTTGGTATAAGTCACAGTGACCGATGCCGGTCACTGGATAACCGACTATGGTTGTAACACCGATACCGGTAGAAGATAACCGATATCGGTAGGGGCAGTGATTTAGGGGTTTCGAATGGAAGTCAGTTGTAAGGTGGTTATGGTGGTAGATCTAGGAGTGAGTTTATAATTATTATGAATTAAAAGTTCAAGAAATGGTGTTTAGAAACATACAAGATACTACTTACTAGTTCCTGATGAAGATACAGGTCCAAGGAATGTGGTGGCGACAGTAAGGCTTAGTTGGGATGATCCGGTATTGGAAAGCGAGCTGATGAAGCTATCCTTAGTCTTTCCCAATGCTTGGACAAGTGTGACAACGATCTAGTTGCTCAGTTATAGTCTTGGGCTCGATCCTCTTCTCTGCAACCTCTTCTACTTGTTTCACTTCTCTCTCTCCTGCCAAATGAATTCCGGATCCTTTTTTTTTGGTTGGGGGAGGTCATTTACAGGGAACTGATGGTGGTTGCCTAACCGATGCTAGCTGCATAGGGACCAATGTCGGTTAGGTAAAAGTTGGCTATTTTTAGTAAAATAGCCATCTTTCCCTCCTTTTCTCCTGAAGGATCAGTTGTGGGCTTGGTCAAGTCATTATTAGGCTCGTTTTGGTGCGGGTGAGGGGTGATGAGTCATGGGTGTGGGTCTGGACCAAGTCATAGGTCTTAATTAGGTTGGTTTAGGGTTAGGGCTAGGTCACGGTGAGGTGGCGGGTTTGGAGATGTGGATTTATTAATTATAAGGTAATTAATAAACCATTAGGTGTGTAAGGTTTAGGTGGTGAGGTAGGGTTAGGTTGCGGGATGAGATATGGGGTAAAGGGGGTCGTAAGACCCAAATTTGGTGTCTACAGGTACATGAGGCCCAAATTTGTATTGTTACCAATATGGGCTTGGTATTGGGGCCTACCCCTTCACTTCATGGACCCGTAGTGATAAGGGAGTCGGTTATTGTGCCAATATACCAATAGACATGTGTTTATACTCAGCCATAACACAAAGTTGGCTTCTCCTCTTGGGGATTAAATCCAAGTAGGTATCCACATGGGCAAGAACGTTTAAATGTGTTTTTTATTATTTTCATTGGTTTGGTTGTGTGGGGGAAAATAAAGTGAATATAACCAATTACCTTCCTAATTAGTACTATGTGAAGTAAGAAGGATGAACGGTTCATTTTAAAATCAAAATCAAAATATTGTTTTTGATGAGTAATAAGAAAGTAATACATTGCTGAAATAAAAAAATATGGTGTAGACACCTAAATTCAGCTTTTGCATTCTTATTGGAAAAATCACACAAATCACTCTCATTCTCCAATTCCATTATAATTAGTGATCTTTAATAATTAACTAACGTTTTTTACCACTTGAGCCAATTAACAATGCTTTGTTGATTACATAACCCCTTTCACATTAAGGATGTCACTTTACGGTGAATCGTAATTCAAAATCCTCTTCAAAAGAAACAATTAGCATTTATTAGCTAATCAAGCCTAGTTTGCCCTTGTTTTGGTCAATATACCCTAGTATTGACTTAAACTCCTCTTCCAACCACTCAAAATCACACCATTCACCTCCACAATGTCTCAATAAGCTCCAAAAGCTTATCTTTGACTCCCATCGACCCTAAGAGGTTGATTAAGGCTTCACACCTCTTAATCACTTAGTAATTCACTAATTGTGATTAGCAAGGCCTACTCAGAATTAGAAATTCTAATCTAATTTGTGGATTTTAGTCCCACATGCACCAAAATAAAAGTTTCTCCTAAAAGGAAAACTATAAAAAGGGTACACCTCATTCCTTTATACTTTACACCATACTTTGATTTGCATCTCATATGATAAATATGATATATAGCCAAGTTTAATCCTTGCTTAAAGCCTTCAATGGGGTTAGTAGATGGATATCCAAAATTACCAAGTAGTCATTGGGAGAGGTCATTTCACCTTGTTTGGAGTAGCAACCATAACCATTTGATTTCCCTCTTAGGTCTATTTAGGCCCATATTAGGTAATTCAAGCATATTAGTAGGCATGTTTAGTTAGATTTTGTATTTTTTTCATACTAGTTAAGCATTCTTTTAAGCTTCTATCTTAGTGTTACATTCCTAGACTTAGAACCTTGGCTAGATGGATGGAAATGGTGTTATTTGTCCTTGTTTAGTCATGCAATTTGATTTATAAAGTTTATGGTGTCATCATTTGGCACGCCCGATGGGAGAATACCAAATTACATTCACTTTTTAAAGCTTTTAAACTTAGTTTCAAAGTTTTTCATTTCAATTTTATAGATTAGTTTTAAGTTTCCTAGATTAATTTCAAGTTTTCTAGTTTAAACTTCGATATTTCTAGAGTAGTTTTTAAGCTTTTTAGATTAGTTTCTCAAGTTTTTAAGATTAATTTCAAATTTTTAGATTAATTTTCAAAGTTTTATAGATTAATTTCCATTTTTGAAAGTTGAAACAACTAGATTAGTTGTAGAAGTTGTGTTTTTTATGTTCCTTGTAGGATTCAAAGAGGCAAAGCCCTATCAAAATTGCCAAAAAAATACCAAATATTTGACCTTTTTGAATAAATTCTTGTCAAAACTCAAATTTTGGCCACTTCCAATGAAGGGGCATGCAGGTGTTGAAATGGGAGCATAGGCGTTGAAGTAGGAATGCACACGTCGACAAGGGAGTACATGCGTTGAAATAGGAAAACACCCACTTCTCTGGAAGTGCACACGTTAGCTCATATTTTTCAACTATCAGTCATTTTTGTAAAGGGGAGTGCACATATTGATAGGGGAGCATAAGCCTTGAAATAGGCACACACCCACTTCTCTAGAAGCACACATGTTAGCTCATCTTTTCAGTTTGTTAATCATTTTTTTCAAAGGAGGAGCGCACATGTTGTGAGGGAGCACAGCAAAGAAACAGCGTGCACCTGCTTCTCGAGAAGGGCACATGTTAGCTCATTTTTTCAATTGTCAATCATTTTTACAACGGGAAGCACACTTGTTGATAGAGGTGCATAGGCATTGGAATAGGTGTACACACACGGCAGGGAGTGCGCGGGTGTATCTATATAAATTTTTCCTACAAACTCAAAGTTTCCATTTTTTAGGATTTCTATTACTTTTCGAGAGGTTTTTAGATGCCCTTTTTCTTATAAAATCACTTAGGGTTTGAAGGAATTAATCTTGTTTCCATGTTTTGTATGAGTTTGGGTTAAGGTGTGTATGCTCTTCTCTTGCACTTTGTGTGATCTAGAGAATTAAAATAACTCTTAAACCTTCTTTTTCTATCATTAGAGTAAGTAGGAAACTTTGTTAATCATCTTTTAGTTTAAATGTTTTTTCACTTGCTAAATAACCAAGGCTAGAGTTTGTGTATGATCTTCCCTTGTACCTAGTGTGATCTTGGGAATCAAAAGAAATTTTAGTCTTTTCATTAAAAAGCACTTGGATGAATTGGGAATAAACCTTATTTTTGCAAAAATTAATACTAGTTAGTTGATTTACAATAATTTTTCATGGTTATTTTCTTATGATATTGTGAATCTATTTTCAAACTGTTAACCATTTTGTGAAGGGCCTAACGCTAGTCAAAGAAAGAAGGACCTAAAAAAATTCTAACTACACGTATGATTGTAGGTTGCCAAAAGGAGTACGAAAAAACCACATTAAGTCTAAAAGATAAAAAATACACCACAATCATCACATTATATTTGCATGTTTTGGTTAAGAGCTACGGCTCATTCACTCAACTAGGACATAACCCCTTTGGCATAAGCCTTAAGCTATAACAATGGGGGTGGTCCTAGGAACCCTAAGTATTTCACGCAAGAGAGGAACCTTGTGAATGAAACAGGAAAGTGCTCCACACTACCGACTTGTCTAGTATACCTTGGTGAGATTAGCATCAAAGATATCTATATCACGACCCCAATGAAAGTATAACTGAACGCACTTTGGTGCTCATTATACTAAAGGGGGTAAAGTAAAGCCGAGATACTCCCAAATTAGTTAGTACAATTTTTGGGTAAATCGAGCTCGCTCTAGATATCTTGTGACACCTAGAGAGAGAACCACCTAGGAAGATTGCTAGCTTGGAGCCATTATTTTTGTCTTAGATAGTATACTTGAGAGCTCTCAAAAAGTGACAACTTTTTTAGATTCAAACTCTTGTTTTTCGAACAAGGGAAATAATCTCTTAAATTTGAAACCACGTGACATTTCATCATGAAATCTACTTAGTGTCATTTTTTCCTAGTTTTTCACTTGTCTTAAGACAAGGAAAAACTCTACCAAAATAACACCAAGTTTATTCCAACACCACTTGGTTTACACCCTTTTTTCTTATTGCCCATTTTTAGACAAAAGGAAACAACATATATGGATACCACTAGATATCGCGTGTCCACCAATTTCATATTATACTTACGCAACTAGGTTATAATGCTAGAGCGCAAGTGTTAAAAGTGTGCATGGTATGTACTCATGATCTAGTAGGCCCCCTTGTCTCAAAAACCCATATTTGAGACTTATTATCATCATAGTTAGGAGATTTCATCCTTGTCTCTTTTTGAGTTGTTACACTACCCACATTGTAGCCATACAATTGAGATATTTACATCTTGTTTCCATTGTGAAATTAGGCCTAAATCTCTATATTGTAGAGTTACGATGTTCACACGCATAGAAATTTCTTGTTATACTTAGACATAGTTTTTACATCCTAACTTTGTCTTGAGTTTTTGTGTGTTGAGGATACATTGTTAGCATCGCGATAACATCATTTTGACACTATAAATATTGCTTTCCCGAAATCTTGGTTCACGTATCTAAATAGTTTCATTACGTTGCTCACTTGTTATCATCCATTTTACGAGACTTGGAATTTATTAGTGGTTAGAAAATGCTATTTAGTATATCTTGTTAGAAGATTACGTCAACATTCTCTTATCATTTAGACCTTGTTTGTTGCAAACTCGACCTAGCTGGTGATGTTTTTGTCATTATTTTGTTGCAAACCTATCTAGACAAAATCTTAGAGAATAAACTATTTGGTGTAAACCAAATTTTGAGCATTGTACGTCATTGTATAATTCTAAGTAAATCTTGTGTCATATATTTCCTTGCTAGGTATCTTGTTTGTTATATTATTTATTTCTTACGTTCATTTTTACCTATCACTTTTGTGGCTATTCTATATTCACTTTGTATTAACAACTTAGGTCGTTATTAATCGCAAAAATTTGACTAGGGTCCCTTGTTAATAAACCTTAGTGGAAATCTTTCGCATTGTACCTTCTATTCTAAGAAATTCCTACTACAAGAATGGGGTCACAAAAGTTGGCAGCCAATATATTTGGAGGTGATAACCCTCTTTTGGAGGATAATATCATGGTTGACCATAGTGGTGGAGAGGAGGAGTCTCCTCGCGTGGATGCAAAGCTTCATTCTACCCATTTTGATGACTACATTTTTCATAACAAACATGAAGTTCTTATGTGGGTTGTGGAACTAGGAGCCAAATTACCTTCCACATTAGACCCTTCTCTTATCATCGGCATGGTTTGAGGAGAAGAAGAAGTAGACCTCCCTCGTCACACTCTTAACAAAATTTTAAATCCAGGTCATGCCTCTACTTCTACACGGAAGAATAATGAGGAGATACCATTTGAAAATTATGGATACTATCATTTTCCTCCTATTAAAATTCATTGCGAAGACCATGAAGAACATGTTCATCATGCACAACCTCCTCCTAACGAATATCATCATGAAATACCTATTAAAGAGGTTACATTAGAACAACAGGTCCAATCCCTCACTCATCAATTGGCAAGTTTGGCTTTGCATATACAAAAGGAACAACCAAAATTTGTGAAAAAAACTATACCAAAGGAAAAACCTAAAGCTTCATTTTATGAATTCCCAATAAACACTCCTCGACGGGAGGCACAAAGATATCCTTATGAAGATATTCTCACAAAAAATTGGGGTGGGCATACACCTAGGCTTAACCCTTTGTATAGACCTACACTTCCACCCATGCAAGATCCAATTTTTAATCAAGAGTGGTCAATAATGAAGAACACCATTCAAGCGTTATAATAGGGTCAAACCGTAGCAATAACAAGAAGTATCGGTTCGATGAGTTATGTCCTTACCCATTTGAAAAAGCCATGTTGTAGGTACCTTTCCCAAGACATTTTGATTTTCCAAAATTTGATAAATATAAGGGAAAAGGTGACCCTCATGATCATATAAAGGACTTTTATATGGCATGTCAAGAGGTGGCATTCAACAAAAATTATCTTATGCGCTTGTTTCCATGAAGTTTAGGAGAAACGATGCTAGAATGGTTTTTACATATCCCTAAGAGATTCATATCAACATGGCTAGAAATAGTAGTGATTCATATGACACTTCTCTTTCAATATAGAAAATGACATTACCATGTTAGATCTCTGTAATTCTAAGAAACGAAACAACAAAAAAACTTTGTTGTGTTTTTACAAAGATGGAGAGGGTTAGCTAGTCACTTTCCTTGCTCCCTACCTGAAAAGTAGCTGATAGGAATATTTTTCCCAACCTCCATCCAGAAATTACATTCCACTTACAAATGCATTGTGGTAACACATTCAAAGAGGTAATAGAAAAAGGGAGTCAAATTGAAAACACATTGTTAGCTAGGGGACTCTAAAACTTTTCTCATGCAAACACAATGATACTAAGTCTAATGATAATTTTTTTATTCCTAATAGAAAAAAATGTCATTAGTGATGGGATATTAGACTCTAAATGGGTGTGAGCCATAAAACATCACACACCTTTGAAACTTTCAAAGGGTAATTCACGTACCAAGTATAAACATATTACTTTTACTTCTTTATCTAAATCCATATCATCTATACTAAAATAGTTAGAGGCTGTAAACATGGTAAAATACCCTAAAACACAACCCTATGGGGATGATACACCTAAACCATCATGGTTTAGGGAGAATGAATTTTGTGAGTTCCACCGCATAAAAGGTCACAAAACGAACAAGTGTTTAAGATTAAAACACTATATTCAAGACCTAGTCGACAATGGTGATATTGAAGTAGATTTCATTGCAGCTACAAAATCTCCAAATGAAAAATTAGGTATCTTCAAAAATCCTTTTCCCAATCATGATGAAAATAAAAATTTGGATCAAGGACAATCATCTCATAATAATAATGCTAACTATATGTCAAACAAAGACCATTTTGATGCCTTGATAGGTTGTGTTGACCCACTCATTGAGAAAATCAATACAATTAGAATTAAGACAAGAGAGTGTGTTGTAGCAACACGATAGGCTCACCTCATTATAAATTTTGAACCTACTCCCCCTCCTCTTCAAGAGAGTCACTATGATGTGTTAGATCAACTAGAAAAAACTACGACTAAGATTTCCATCTTAGACCTTCTAAATATCTCTAGCATCCATAAGGATATACTTTACAAAACCTTACAGGGATTAGGAGTATCCATTGATGTTGACCCAACACATTTGCAAGCCATGGTAGCACAACTTGTTCCTTTGGAACACATAAACTTTAGCACTATAGAATCCTTAGTTTAAGATCCTTCACATAACCTACCATTTCATATTGAGGTTATCATCAAACGTAAGAAGGTTAAGAGAGTGTTTGTGGATAGCGGATTAGGTCTTAACATATGTACTCTCAAAATGGTCTACAACTAGGTTGCATAGAAGCTAATATGGAAACAAAGGTCATCACCATTAAGGCATATGACAATGAAGAATGACAATCAGCTGGAATGATCACTTTCTCATTAGAAGTGGGTCCCATAAAACATGATACGAAGTTCCACATCTTGGACCTAGAACTCCCTTACAATATCTTTCTTGGTTGCCCTGGATTCATGACTTGCAAGCCGTGCCATAAACGTATCATCAATGTTTAAAGTTGTGATATGAGGAAAAAAACTCACCATACAGGGGGACCCTATAACTTTTTCTCATTGTAGAGCATTGTTTAGATTTTTCCCTACAATATATGAGTATACATCTACGGAGATGGTTATTCCTATCTAGTTAGAAGCCCTCGCTTAATGAGTGGACCCAGAGATAGTACTGTTTATAAATGACAATGGTGCTTCCACCTTAGAAAATCCTTTGTCTACATGGGATTTTAAGGTCAAACAAAGAGGTTGTGGATAGTATGATCTACAAAAATCCCTAATGGTTCAAAATGGTCCGCTATCATCCCAAGCGCATGATAGGCTACGTTTCAAACTTCAGATATCAAGAGAGGCTTGCCCTTTCAAAAATTTACTCCTAGCATCTTCGTTAGAAGATGAAAGGTTTCTTATGGACATTGTATTCTATCTAGATGATGATGACATGGCTACATGCTATAAATCACCTAAGTATCCCATTCCTAATTGGATAATGCTTGTCATGGGGTATAAAGGATGTGACCTGCAGTGTTTGCCAAGTACAAGTTCCATTAGAAGATCTTACAATACCTCGGTGTATAGTAGGTAAATCAGGTATAGGAATCCATTTATATGAGTCTCACTCTTAGATGATGAGTATGCTTCTTCTGAGAGTGAGGATAGTTTGTCCAAAAATGAAAGTGAAACAGATTCCCGATGTAGTCTTTACGAAGACCTTTCCTCTACGAACCTATTCGCTAATATGGCTATCCTTACTATAACCCTGTTATACCCACCATATCCCCTATAACTCAACCATTAACCCTCACCTACCCATCACTCATGAATTGGGATCAACAACAACATGTACCTATTGACGTGTTTTAGAATGATGAGGCCATTGGTGAGTTCCTGGGAATCAGAGACAACATTCCAAGAAATGATCACAAGAAGGGGTTCTCCATTCAGCTTAATACATGCACATAAAGCTCCACCTATTAAAGAAATTTGCAAAAATCAAGAAGATAAAGGACTTGAACAAGAAAGTGAAGATAATTATTTCCTAATGAGTAATCTAGAGGAGATGAAGATGATGATGAAGATACACCCGGTTTATCATGTGCGGTATTCATCGATTCTCATCCTCAAAAGGGAGATTCTTCCTCCACTACTATAAAAATTAGAATATTGAAGATCCTCTTGTGGTGACTCTACAAAATAAAATAATCAATCAAGGATATCCACTTCTACCCTCCATGGATTCTGTATTGGAGAAACCTAATCTTGTGTCAAGCAAGAGATCACTTGCTTTATTCCAAGTAAGTCTCACAATTCTCCCTCTAATTACAATCCTACTTATACAAAAGCTAACCCTTCAAGAGTCTCTAGTATACCTTCAAAATCAAACTCGTTTTCCAAAACCTCTACTCCCCCTTCCAAGCCTATTCTAACTTCAAAAGAAGTATCTTCATCCCCCTATCTACATCTTCTCCTTTTGATATCATAGAACATGTGAAAAAATCTAAAGTACATATTTTTGAATATGGTTATTTATGGACTCGTCCTAAACATTTTGAGAAACTTGTCCGTCATATCAAGGTTTGTAGTTCAAATCCCAATATTGTGATTCCTAGTTCTAAAGGACTACTACCAACCCCACCTACACCTCCATCACAGAACATGCTTTCTATGAGTGCATCAAAGACTGATAATATTGATCTTTTCTATGTCTCCCTTCTTATTGGAAGATACCAATTGAACAAATGTATCATTGATTATAGTTCCTCTAACTTTGTAATTCCCATAAAAAAATTATTTCCATTAAACTCACTTTGACTCGGCAAATGGTTCTTGTTACTCGTGAAGTCAATGTAAGTACCAATTACATGGAAGGTCAAAGATGTAGAGGTGGATCTCACTAAATTTTTGGATAATAAGGTGTCATTAACTATCTTGGTAGTAGACATTTTGACTTCATTTGGAATGTTGTTAAGTAGAATCTTCTGCCAAAACTTGGGAGGAAAAATCCATATGAATTAGTCTTCCACAACCATTCTTATTAAGGTAGATATGGGAAAGTTTCTTTGAGTGAAGAAGATGAGATATATAGTGCAAAAGTCAGGAAATCTAGGAGCTAACATCTTGTACCAAGATAGCGAGAGTATGAATCATTTCATAACATCCAAAGAGGAGGATGAGATTCCAATCTTGATAGGACCAAGCATTCCTTTCTGATTGGATATTGATCATGAACAAGTATGGAGAACTCTTTAGTTTCACAAGGATAGTTCCTAGTTTCTAGTTAATGTAAACCATGATGAAGATGAAATGGTTCTTAACTAGTTCCAAGATGATAAATGAGCTAATGTGTTCACCCATGATGAGGAGGTGTTCTCGTTCCCATTTGAAGATGAATATTTTCTTAATCATGTCATCCATGATTAAGAAAATCTAACTTGTGATCAGCCTTTGAAAGGTTTGAAAGAAAAATCCATGCAAGAAATGATAAGAATTGTAGAATAAACAGAAGACCCTCATCTCAGCCTTGAAATCTTGATACAAGCCATGGATTTGCAAGACATATATGAATCTAATTCTAAATTCTCCACCAATTCAAAAAAAAATCATTATGAATTCTATCAAGGTGAAAAATCTTATGTCTCTCTGAGCTAATGATTAATGGATATGTTGATGAAAGTGAAGATTTCTCTTTCCCATTTGAAGAAGAAGATTCTTTCTATGAGGAAAATATTGAAAAATTGTCCTCTAGTACTCTGATGATGAATCCTCCCATATTAAATAGGTATTGAATTTCAATGAGCCTTGGGATGATGAATCAATCTCTCCAAACTATTTCATCAAGTTTTAAAAAAATATCCTCAAATGAATGTGATGATGAGCTCTCAAAATTTTTGATGAAGGATTCCTTGCAAAAAATCTCAAAATTAGTAGGTGGTGTGGAAGATCCTGAGCTAGGTATTGACCTCTTGACTCATGTTATGGCCATACAAGATAGGTGTGAGGTTATGTTTGATTCTTCATTCAATGTCCAAACACTTCATAATGAAATAGAACAAAAATATGAATTCAAGTAATCTTATGAAAAAGTTGTCAATAAGCATGAATATGGGAAAGAGGAGAACTCGAAACATTCAAAAACCCAATCACAAATCATCCTTCGAGAAATGATGAGATGAAAAATGAGAAACCAACAATGCGGAGGAACACGAGAAGGTAATTTGCAATCCAAGACCAATTACCAAGATAGTAAGAACAATGAACTTTCTAAGAAAAGATCTAAGCATAAATGGGATCATGAAATCACCTGGATTTCATAAGCAATTGAGGAAATGAGGTTACTTTCTCGAACCAGTCAATGGCTTCATGAGAACATCACCACTCAGTATTACCTCTTTAGAGGTAAATTCTAAAAAAGAAAATTGCTACAGTGAAAGTGGGTTTTTCCTCGCATATATCATAGGTGATTTAGGTTTGTATGTTTCCCTTTCCCGTTGTGTTTTTTTTTCCTTTTCGTGTGTGGTGTGTTTCCCTTTTTGATGTGTGTTTTTCATCCTTTTAGTTTATCCTTATTTCTTGTGAGACTCTATAACCCAATTGATAAGGCACCGATCCAAGTTAGATATTGAGATTCTAGACTCCATTCTTATCATGTCCTCACTTCATTTGATCTAGGATAAGTCCCTAAGTGAGATTCAATTTTTGTCTTGTGTTTTTCAAGGGAAAAAATCAAGTTGAAAACATGACAACTTTACCCTAGTGTCAAATTTTTTGCTTGTAAACCCTCCTAAGAAATCCTCTGGATCAGTTCCCCCTCTATGTTAGGCCTATCCCAATCCTCCAAGTTCTCATATGTGTTTTAATAACCTTTTCCATGTGTTTGAAATATGAAAACAATCTCATTAAGTTCTTTTGATGTAGTGCTTCTCAAGACAATGACTTAGAAATGGTTTACTCTTTTCCGAGATGGGTGTACACCCTTAGAGTAGAGTTGAAGGCCCAAATTCATAGGAAAGTGGTTTTTAGGATATAATAACATATTTCAAGTTATTTAGGAATTTTTATTGAATATTTGAAGGTTTATGGATAACTTTATTGAAAATGGGTTTTTGAAGGTGAAGGAGCTTGCATTGTCTAAAATAGTTCCTCAACTTTGAAAGATTATTCTAGGAGCTTTGTAAAGAGTTGGAGGTAAAAAATAAACCATTGTAAATATAATTCAATGCTCTAAATTATATTACTTTAAAATTTCTCACAATACTAAAGATCTTCTCTCCACAGTTGGTTTTTTCTAGGAACACCTTGCGATACAAAGAAAAAGGATATTTTATAGGGAGTTTCAAGCTGAATCAGATCATGGGACCCATAACATTATTTTAAAAATTATTTTTGTAGTAAAAATAATATAAGGAAGTTCCCAAAATTTCTAACTGAAGCTCTCGAAACCTCGTCTTCAAGTCTCTCTCCAAGGTATGCTCCGAGACTTAGCTAATTTATGAGGTTGACACATGTTAGCATCTAGCTATAGGGTGTAATTTTTTTCCTTCTTGTCCCATCCCATGGGATAATTGGGACAAAAAATATGCACCCCATATCCAAGTTAGCCTCGGGTCCACCACATGACCCCGACGAAACCCAAAGTTGCAAGATAAGATCCTTCTCACCTAATGCTAGCCCTTCCCATCACACAATCAAAAAGTGTCACTTGTCGACACTTGGCTATAGGGAATATTTTTTCATCTCATACTTCCCATACCATGGGAAATTTGGGAAAAAAAGGATTCCTATAGCCAAGTTATCCTTTCGTTCATCATGTGACCCGGGAAGGCTCCGAAAACTATTTTTCCAGATACCTATCCTCTCCACCTTAGGAAACCACATTCCACCACTTTATCATGCTAGGGTGAGGGCACACTTTTTTGCACCAATTTTCTCATACTCATGGGAAATTTGGGACAAACAAATTCTCCTATAGTAATCCCCTTCCCAAGTTCTCCATGTGACTCGGTTTCATCTCCCGTGTGTTTTGTGCTTCCTCCTTCCATCTCCCACTCCATAAATTCATCCACTCATGATTAATACCAATAAAAATTTAAAAATATATATATATACCCCTTTCTATCCATTAAATATATTTTAAAAAAAAAAATCATAACATTATAACAGAAAAAAACACTCTTTGTGCCCTAGTCTCCCAAACCAAGTTTTGTTCATAACTCATGCCTGAACTGAACTCGTTTTCCATGAAATTTTGACCATGGGTTCTTATTGGTAATAAATTTAAGAGGAATATTTACCTTTTCTCATATCTACAAGAACGTGGAAAATGAAATCCCTAAAAATAGGAGCAAAGCCTCAAAATGAATTTTGTTAACTTTTTGCAAGTGGATTCATTCAAATCCAACACCAGGAATATAAATTTCTATTTTTAGTAATTCCCACCACATAGCTTACTAAAAATATTATTTCTAAGGAAAATATGGTTTTCGGTATTTAAATATATTCCTTCAAAGTGTAAAAATTCAAAAATGGCAAAATTAAAAAAAAAAATGCACCAAATTGTTAAGAATGGTGCTCATGTGAAGCATGCTAAAAATATTAAATGATCCAAATGAGATTAAATTGGTAAAATTTTATTCCTTCACACATTCTCAAATGATCATGGTATCCATTGAGGTCTCCCGCTTAATTTTCAAGCCAATTCTCACATTTCTCAATGAGTGAGAAAAAGGTGCAAAAATTGAAAAAAACCAATTTTTCCCTTAAAGCTATTTTAATTCATTTCTCATAGAGGGCATGATACAAAGGTGGAGGAAATTAGTTTGTATTTCATTATTATTTCCTTTATCCATGATTAGAAGGATTTTGTCTCATGTTTCATTCATCTTCATTGCTCTCACGAAGTGAGAATCGAGACCATGGTTTTGCAAACAAAGTGCATTCAATTTCTCTCACATGAATGGATGGTCATCAAGATGTGATAGTGTATAAGGTGTCAAAATAATTTTATCAATGAGGAGATTAATTCTTCATTTTTTTAAATGGTCTACTCATTAGTTCATGTCACTTTCCACCTCGGCATGTTCAAGAAGTGTGGCAAAGCTTAACTAATTCAAGAGTTTTCAAAAGGGGCAAAGTTTTCAAAGGTTTTCATCAAAGCTATTCATTGGTGCATTATTATGGAGGGTCATCATAGGTCAATAGGTCATCTTCAACATCATCAAAACTGATCTTCATCGAAGGTGAAGGAATCTTCATGCATGCTTTGAAGCATTCTTTCCTTCTTCTCCTCTCTCATTATTTATCCTCTTCTCTCCCCCTTTCTAAATATTCGTTATAAGAAAACGTGAGTTTTAGTCTTATTCATTAAAGTGGCTATTAAATATTTTGCAATGTAAAATTCCCTTTTGTAATTATAAAAGGGAGACTTATTCTTTGTTTAAGAGAGAAGTCACTTGTAATGGGAATATGAAAATTCATGTGGGGGTAGATGAACAAATGAAATGTAAAGCTATAAATTGAGAGAACCTCCTCATTTCAAAGGATGGTTAACCTTGTTTAGTATCTCTCATAATCTCTCTAGAAACAAGTGATAAAAATTCCTTCTATTTATTTTGTATATGTTTTTCCTCAATATCTTTTTTTTTTGCACAACTTTACAAATATGTCAATAAATATGGGAGTTTCTTCTTTTCGGATGATTGGATGAGTGAAATTTTATGTTCATGGATTCATATTGTCTTGATATAGATAGTGAGGTTTTGATTCCTCCTAATTTTGTGTGATAAAATATCTGGTTAATCCTTGCAATAATCTGATGTTCCCTAATTTGAGATTAAACCCCTTTCCTAATTTCCCACTACCGCTTCCCACCTTCCTAGAAAACTCCTCCTCGCACAAATTGCAAGTATTTTCCATAGGTTTTGTAGAGTGTGCATGTTGGATCCCCATACTCCCGGCCAAAAAAAAAAAAAAAAAAATCATTTCACATATAATAACGGAGCTTCCCATTTAAGCAGAGGTTCATAATCTTAAAGCGTTGGTGTAAACCCACCATTTTTTCCTATCGACAAATTTTCTCGCCAACATTTTTTGGCACCCACCATGGGGAAGATTTAGAACCTCTGTACTCCAATATACAAATAAAAAATTAAAAAAAAAAAAGAATATATACTCAAAAAACCATAAAAAAATAAAAATGGAAGTTCATCACTAAAAAAACCATTGTTGATTCTTGTAAGTGACCCTTTGTATTCCATAGTTTCCTTTCATATTCTCATTGAAATATTTTCACAAAACTGGAGGAAATAAGATATACCATGTTAAATAGGCTGAGCAAAATTATTGATCCTACTATTGAGGCTTTGTAAAATATGCAAGAACAAATCAGATATAATCCATATTTCTTAGCTCAAGCCTTAGCTCCATCTAATTCTTTAAGTGATACACATGGAAATCCTATTCAAACTCATGTTCATACTCCTACAAATCCTCTTGATTCGCCCATCTTTCGACCATCATTGAACATTGAATTCCCTAGTGAAGAAGAATTTGCGAAGGAGAAGCAAAATTAAAAGAAGAAGTAGAAGTATAAGTAGAAGAAATAATGGAAGATGAAGCAAAGAGACCTCTACGAATTGTTCCTTGGGGAATAAAAACCGGTCCACTCTCCCTCCCTCAACCTATCCATGAGTTACTAAGTGGATATCATAAGAGTTTTCCTAAATTCAAGGGAGACATCACACAACTCCCAAAAGAGCATGTAGTAATATTTATCACGACATGTGGTGTATTAAGAGTAGAACACAAAGATGTATCAGTGTAGTTGTTCATAGAATCTATGCAAGATAAGGCACCAAAGTGGTTCCATCTCTTACCGGGTAGATCCATAACTAGGTGGGATGACATCAAAACCAATTTTTAAGAAAGGTTCAAATTCACTGAAGATTGTCAAGACCTCCTAGTACAATTGATTCAAATGAAAAAGGGGCCCAACATGACTATGAGATATTTTGTAGCCCATTCTAATAGGTTTCTCCAGAGGATACTTGTATGTACCCAAAATTGTAGGGTACCGCACTACCCGAACTACGTTACACGTGCCCGATGATGATACAGTCTCCTCGCAAGGTGTTCGGGATCCGAAAAGCTCTCAAGTATGCATTAACATCCCGCATGTCCCAAATGTCCCCGTATGCTTTTTTTTTTTTCTCTTCTCCCATCTTTTCCTTTGCATTTTAGTCTTCAACTATGAAACCACCGCCCGCCCAGGCGGTGGTCTCGTGATCGCGCCTAGGCAGTGGCGACGGTCTCAGAACCGCCGCCCCGCTCAGGTGGCGGTCCTTCATGTGTTTTTGTAGAACATTTCTTTTATCATGACTCACATAAATTTCAATGTTTACCAGCTTTTTTCACCACCTTTGCTCGTATTTGTGATTCTAGTTCCCTAGAATAGTGTTTTTCATTGTTTATGGTTAAAGAGTTCAAATTGGTTTTCACCTTTGGGTAAATGGAAATTCTATAAATAGCTGGTTGATCTTCAAGCAAATGGCCCTCAAAATTGCCTCTCATCTTCTCATTTCATAGTTTTAGTCTTTCGGTTCTTAGGAATTCATAGTTCTCGGTTGTTATATGCATAGTTAGTATTGTTTTACTATTTAGAAGCCACATAATCTTCTTGTGCTAGTGTTATTATTGTTTTATACAATCAATTGAGATAAGACAATTTCATTTTCAAGTCTGAAGCCATTAGAGTTATAGGTTTTGTTCATCAAGAAGAATAGTCTCGGGTTCCAAATTTTTTGTGTTGCATGACTCATAATAAATCCCGCTTAGTAATTGCATAAGCCAAGCTCGTTCACTTGTGCTATCCCTCTCCTACTCGCATTGTATTCGGGCCTGCGCCCAAAGTTTCCATTGTTCCAATACATACTTCTGTTGATGCTAGCATTACACGCTTTTCTGGATTCACGTGAGCATGAAGGAATGAGGAGACCACACTAAGGGGACAAAGCCACACACAATCAGATTCACCACTGTTCTGCAAAATCCAGGTTCAAGCTTTCAAAGTTCTAGTTAAAATATATCAAATAGAATAGTGAAATCATTTCATTTCAATTAATCTCACTTTCGATATTACCGGGAAGGCTGTGGGGATTGATAGTTTCTAAGAAACTATGATTCATTCTCCGTCTTCCGAGGTAGGATCGAGAGTCTTTCAAATAGATTAGATCAGTTATTTCATTATTTAGAATAGACTTACAACTGCACATGCAAGTAGCTATACTCGGCTGCCTTATTTGTTTTAATTTTGTTATTAGTTTAGTTGTCAATTGCTAGATATTTTAAATAATTTCTCTTTCAATTTCGTTCAAATAGTTCGTCAAAAACACAAAAATAGAGAAGTTATATATGTTATAGATATACTTCACATAGTTAGTTTTACTTTTCTTGATTAGATTTACATTGTTTCTTTTGCATGACAATCACGGGACCTAGGGAGCCCAGAGAATACGTATTCGAGTCAATCGTGCCTCAACCCGACTTTGTTGTAGCAATAACTGACATAGACCAAAATCTTAGAATTCAGGTCTTCCGAACGACAGCAGACCTACAAGAAATTAGCTCACAGTTAAGAGGATTAAACATAGAAGATGACAAAGCACATACGTTTTGGTCAAACTAGCCAAACTACAGATTACCCTAGATAAATGTCCACATGATTGTAGAAGGGCTTGAAAAGAGAAAACATTCAATTGTGATCCTTTGGTCCCATAGCTTGAGATCACGTAAGACATTCTAACTAACATAGAAACTAGCTTAAGAATTCAAGTTGCCAGAACGCCTATAAGATACTCTGAGAAGATTGCACAATTGTTAGTTCTCAATATAGAGGCCGAAAAGGCATATGACTACTGGATACTAGGGATTAGAGATTGATTCTTCACATGACCATAAGAGGCCCCCAACAACCATGAATCTACAGTTGTGATCCACAGGTCCCACAACCCAACGGGCCCACGGGACAATCAGACATTGATGCTGGTTTACACAAATTAGTATTTAGATCCACTCCACTTCCACCAATCATCATCGTACAACTATCCTCACTAGACATAGAAACTAATCAAGATAAGGATTTGTGGACTAGACCAGGGAATCACCCATAGAACCCACCATCAATCCGTCATTCATTTTCATGACCCTATCTGCAGACATACATGAAACAATCCTCGGTCATTTTCCACGTATCCCACAACCCATAGATCGAATCACGCCAGAGCTCGATATTGATTGGAGCCTTCAAATTGTCATCCTCACCGACCAATCTATCATGCCAATTCAGGTTAGGAGGGCCTTCTTTGCCTTAGATTTGCAGATTCCATTAGTGCGCGTCAAAGACATAAGATTGCCTAATTAGTTTTCTCATACCCCATGTATACTCCATCCCTACCAGCTATCTCGGTATGACCTCAGGAGGTCGGGTGTGAGGAAGAGTTACTTATAGATTCCCACGCTCACTTTTCACTTTTCCATCGTACAAAATTGGTGAACCTGACGTGAACGAAACAGTTCTTCCTCTTTTATTTTTCACTTCTTCCATCCACCTTCACTCTTTCCCATTATTCTACGGGTATTCATATACCCCGAATATGTTGGGATTCGATGCATATGGCAGACCTCTCCTAGGTCTTGAAGTATACTACGATCAACTGAATAGATAGCCATCACCCTCACTCTCAGCATGGGGTGACAACTATTCAACTAACCGATTGTCAACACAAACTCCACCTCCAAGGGCTAGATATAGTTCTTCTTTCCAAATAGAGGATTTGGATCAGCTCACTCAAACACAACAACCAGAGCCTTGGGCTCGAACAACATGATGTTTACGGGAGAATCTGGTTCGTCTCCTCAGGTGTTGCTTAGACCACAAATTAGTAGACAATCATATCTATATCTTTTTTTAGATGATGAACATTCAGTGCGTTATGCCAGGAATGAACAACGCTCTCGGAGTATGTACCCAACTATAGGAAGTTTACAAACACGACCCAAGGTCTCTTTTCAAAAAAAAACCTCCATACCTCTACCTATAGGAAATTCCCTCGGTGAAACTTGGGAGGATAACGACCAATTCATAACAGGGTATCATATCCCTTTGCAGCCTCAAACGACACAACAAACACCCGTACGGAAAAATATCATGTCTTCACCAATAGAGGTCATTTCAGCCTTGGCTGAAAAGGTTAGAGGGCTGGAACTTGCTCAAGCAAATCAGAATTCACATTTTAGACAAGTAGGAATCCCCAACCCTCCACATCATCCTGGCCAAGTAGACCTCCTCATGGGAACAGGCATGTTGGACATGCCTCCTCATTATTCGCAACAAGTGCCAACTAGAACTACGTTTGCTAATGCCACTCCGGTGGAAAATATGATACCTCCCGGTCTAGTACAAAATAATCCATTCCTGGGAAATACTCCTCCATACTTAAACATGTATTCCAAGTCACCACAAGGAGATATGTTCTCTTCTCCCGAGATGTTTTCTCAACCATAGAGATTTCCTTATGTCCCTGCAAATGCATATGCTACGCCATATCAAAAAACCATCCCACCTCCACCCCCTCAGCAAGCGCCATCGATGGTCGAAACCTATGCGATAGGAACTTATTCAGAATATTTGAAAGAACCCTTAGACTTCACCATACGAAGCATCATGCTTCCAAGACCTCTTCCCGATTTTCCCAAATACAAAGGGGAGGGAGACCCGAATGCACATATCAAGGCCTATGCCACAGCCATTCGAGAACTGCTCCCTTGGGATGGAGTTGTTGCTAAAATATTCCCCAAAACTTTAGAAGGTATCGCCTCGATTGGTATTACAAAATACCTGAAGCTTCCATCCATTCATTTAAACAACTCGTTTCAGAGTTCATCAAGGTGTTTGACATGAACAAACTATTGAGAACAGGAATCAGGGAATTCTTGCACATTAAGCAAGAACACAATGAATCATGTTGCTCATTTCATCCAAAGATGGCGTACGAGTACCCTATATTCTTCAACCAAGCACTCCAAACATGGACCAGATGGAACTATGTGATTTATTCCTTCATTCTCTTAGCAGAGAGGTAAAGGAAGAAGTCCAGAAGTTCCCACTAAGGACTTACGATGAAGTACTTGAGAGCACCCTCCGAATAGATCAAGCTGCAATAGATAGCGGTCGTAAGACGTATGGAACAAATGGGAGGTTAATCACCCCCATCCAGAATACTACAACTTATCCTACTACCACAAACGTCAATCAAGGACCTAAAATCCTTAACAAAAATCGTGGCGTAACAACAGATGGAGTAACCGACCAAACAAAAAAGAAAATGTTGTAAATGCTCCACCACCGATTAACAATCAACCAAACAACAACTTTACACTAAGAATCAACTCGGTGGATTTTAATCATCCACAAAAACAACAACAAAGGCAGACCTGACACAGGGTCCAAGTCAAAATTCAACTGGATATCAAAACCAAAACCAAAACCAAAGACAACAAACACAAAACTTTAATAGTCAACGGTTTAATCAGAGTTTTGGACCACAATACGTGTCAAACCAACAACCTAGGAATTATAATCCCAACTTGTATTGTGGTTTCCACAAAATTCGAGGCCATGACACTAGGACTTACCACAATTACAATAAGTTCATGCAACGTCTGCCAGAAGAACAAAGATAACTTTTCATAGATATGTTCTTAGCAGATCCTGCATCACCTGCACCAAATAATTTCACGGGAGCAATCTCCCCTCAAAATGCTCCCCTCAAGATTTTCAATGACCTGCTCCCAAATCATGATAAATTAAATCCAAAAGGGACGAACAAGGGTGCAATGATAGGAAATAATGATCATGAAGCCTCGGCTACGCTAAATCCACCTGTCGCACCACAATTAGGAAATCAGCTACGACCCAAGATAGTCAGTTTAGTGGAGTTAGACACTGAGCTACCCGTGGAAGCCGTAACAAGGACATGAGAGTATTCCTCTCAGCCAAGTCCAAGTTACCTGCTAGAGACAGATAACATTCAATAGACATTAGTAAAACCCATAGGTGCCTATGATTTAATTAATGACCTAACGAAGACCTTCTCTCATATCTCCTTTTTAGACTTATTGAAGAACTCTCCTACCCATAGGGTTGTTTTTTTAGAATCATTAGGTTTAGGTCATTTAATTAACATCACTCCACCTCCTGAAACACAAGTAAACCATTATGAATTCGATATTCACACTCCGGGGTAGCCGGATAGGGATACCAAGTTTATATTTGACATAAACAAAATGCCAACAGATGCCAAGATTGCATGAAGAGGTGATCCGGCCTTACATTTACAAGTGTGGGTTTATAACAATTACGTTAAACATGCAATGGTTGACAATGGGGTAGTAGTTAACATAGTTCCCTTCTCTTTCCTTCAAAAGCTAGGGTATGGAGAAACAAATTGTTCCACGACTCGGAATATGCTAAGAGGCTATGATAGCCTTAAATCCACTTCGATTGGAACTATAATACTACCAGTCACCTTAGGACCCAAAACAATCCTCACTGAGTTTTATATTATAGATTGGGAAACCAACTATAATATGATCCTCGGCCGACCATGGATACACCGTATGAAGGCAATCCCTTCTACGTTATTTTAGGAAATAAGATTCCTACACTTGGGAAAGGTATTCGTAGCAAAAGGTGATCTCGAAACCATTTGATATACACCTAGCAGACCTGAAGAAAAGACCAGGCATTCACTCTGAGTTTGAACTCCCAACAAACCAACTTAACAAGCCAACCGACTTAAAACTGGAAGAAAAGTTGGTACCTACAACAGAACTAGAAGTTACGAACCTAATCAAGAATATCCCAGCCCTCAAGGATGAGGCTAACATTGTAGAAACAATATCATTAGGAACTACTGCAAAAATTGTCGAATTGCTAGAACAGGATCTACCAATTTTCCTACCATTTGATTCTGTAGGTATGGGATATACCCTAGGAGTTGGTTCTCTCCCAGTAGAAGAGCTCTACATGGTAGAAGTAACCAAAGCAAAAGAAGTGGGTGTAGCAAATGTCCCAACATCCATCTTCCCAAGTAAATATTGGACTCTCCATTTTGATGGAGCTAGATGTCGTTATGGGGTTGGGGTAGGTGTGATCTTTACTTCTCCCAAGGGAAAGATCTTACCATTCACCTTTAAACTAAATTTCGAATGTACAAACAACAGCACTAAGTATGAAGCCCTCCTCCTTGGCCTCATCTTAGCTAAGAGGCTCGATGTTAATGACATCAGGTGTTAGGAGACTCTCAATTAGTAGCAAACCAAGTCTATGAGGTGTATGAGACTAGAGCTGAACATTTGACTCTATAAAAGCGATAGTATTAGATATGAGAAAAGGATTTAACTTCATATCAATTGAAGAAATACCGCGAGAACAAAACCTTCTCGCAGATTTGATGGCAACCTCAGCTTCACGCTTCACTCCAAACAGTGGGTTGGAAGACACCCGTTTCATGGTATCCATTCGTACTGAACCATTAATAAAGAAAATATCAAACCCTCTTTTAACAAACATAGCTAAGAATACATCTACTATCTTAGATCACATTGACAGTGATAGAGCCACTCTTGATTACCTAAACACCTATGCAGAGTTACATCTCACCCATCATGTGGTAGATTTGTCCTTAATCCCACATTCATCTTCTTACTTTGGAAACCCCATGGTAGAGCTCCCCCACAAAAGGAGCTCAACATATACGCGGTAGAGAATGGAGAAGATCTAGAACTACCTCCAGCCCCGCCTGAGTTTGAAGAAGGTAACGCTTCTTTAATCGAAGAAACGATTGATATTAACATCGGAACAGAGGATGAACCGAAGATCTTAAAACTAGGATCTTCGTTAACTCTAGAAGAGATAGAAATACACACTCGAATCCTAGAGAACATCAAAAGGCTTTTGCATTTAATTATAAAGAAATGATGGGAATTGCGCCGCACATCGTGGTACATAATCTCGTCACCAAATCAGATGCAAAGCCAATTAAACAAAAATTGAGACCAATGAAACCCAAGGTAGCTCTCATGGTGAAGGAAGAGGTAATGAAACTCCTCCAAGTAGGATTCATCAAGCTAGTTGATTATTCTCAGTGGGTATCTAATATCGTTCCCGTTCTAAAAAAGAATGGGAAGATACGCATTTGCATAGACTTCCGAGACATTAACAAAGCGTGCCCCAAGGATGACTTCCCATTACCATCCATTGACGTCATCATTGACGCAACAACTGGGTTTGAGCTTTTGTCTCTCATGGATGGATTCTCGGGATACAATCAAATTAGAATATCCGAACAAGACCAAGCCAAAACCACGTTTATAACTCCTTGGGGAACCTATTGCTACGTTGTTATGCCATTCGGTCTCAAGAACGCTGGCGCTACATACCAGCGGGCAATGACATATATATTTCATGATCTTATTCATAAAATCATGGAATCCTATGTAGATGACTTGTTAGCTAAAGCCAGGAAGCGTTGTGATCACCTGGAAGTGCTCCGCATCATTCTTTCACGTTTGATAGAATACAGAGTCACACTAAACCCAGAAAAATGCGTATTTGGTGTGATAGGAGGGAAACTCCTAGGTTACATCATATCATCATGAGGGATTGATGTAGACCCAGCCAAAATCCGGGTTGTTCTTGAAATGATCCCACCTTCGGATGAATCTGGAATTAGGTCATTTCTTGGGAAACTCGGTGCAATCCGAAGATTCATCCCAGATTTAAGCTTTGTCATTCATCCAATCAACAATCTACTCAAGAAATATTATAGTATCGATTGGACAAAGACTGCAATGAGGCTTTCGAAGCAGTTAAGCGTTTCTTGTTGTCACCACCTATGCTAATGCCTCCTAAGCTAGACCACCCTTTAATCTTATATTCGTGAGCTACCAATGTCTCACTAGCCTGCATGCTGGCTCAAGAAGATGATGACAAAAGAGAATGTGCGATCTATTTCATTAGCCAAACATTACTCGATTATGAAACATGTTATATGCAAGCAGAATGAGAATGCCTTGTCATATTCCTCACAACCAAACGCGTAAGATATTACCTGCTAAATCAAGAAACAAGGGTCATTCTAAAAACACACCATTTACAAACTTTCCTCACACAAGGGTCCTTGTCTAAAAATACTAGATGCTTTATAACCTTAATGGGTGAATTCGAGTTATCTTTCATCAACCGTAAGTCATTAAGGGACAAATCATTGCAGATTGGTTAGCCGACAACCCGTTAGATGGAGGTGATCTAGTAGATCTATATTTTCCCGATGAATGCATATACTACATTGAAACCAGACCTCCTATCTTTGGATGTCCTTGGTATGCTGATATTATTAATTATATCATGGACCATACATATCCAGAAGGTGCTACACCGCAACAAAGACGGTGGTTACGCATTATCATAGCTAAATACATTATTATAGAACAAGTTCTCTATCGTAAGGCTTTCGATGGAATGCTTCTAAGGTGTGTTGACACAGAAGAATCCAAGAATATTCTCTACAAATCTCACAGCGGAATATGTGGCGGCCATTTTGGAGGTCATGCCACTACCCGCAAAATACATCAAATGGGCTATTTTTGGCCCACTCTCGAACACGACGCAGTAGAGTTTGTACGCAAGTGCCATAAATGTCAAGAATTTTCCCACGAGATTCACATGTCGGCACAAGCTCTACAACCAATCGCTACTCCATGGCCCTTTTCTACATGGGGCCTAGATTTGATAGGTAAATTTCTCTCCTCATCAACGAGATGGCCATAACTTGATAATCACGGCCATCGAGTATTTTACCAAATGGGTAGAGGCTATGCCTCTTACCACTGTACCAGGTGCCGTGATTTCCAAGTTCATTTTGAACCAGATCATTTGCAGGTATGGTGTCCCACAAATCATTATCTCTGATAATGGTACATCGTTTAAAAATGACAAAGTCCATGAGCTATGTAGTAAATTTAAAATAAACCATCATACAGACCTCCTGTATTACCCTCAAGCCAACGGACAAGCTGAAGCAACAAACAAAACATTGAAAGATATTCTCCTTAAAACGGTAAAAGAAAACAAATGAGATTGGCATTTAAAGTTATATCCGGCCTTGTGGGCCCACCAAAACTTAATAAGAACACCAACAGGAGTAACTCCTTTCTCATTGGTATTCAGAGTAGAAGCAGTTCTCCCACTTGAGGTTGAAATACCCGGTCTGCATCTTACTACAAGGGATTACGGATGAAGAAGCTTATAGAGAAGCATGTCTCTCCCAACTAGAAAGCCTAGATGAGGCCAGATTAGATGTTGAATAGCGGCATAGAGTCTATGCTGACCGGATGTGCCGGCAGTATAATAGAAAGGTCTATGAACGAGAAATATATGAAGGAGATCTAGTTTTAAGGCTAGACAACCGGATCGATAAAAAGACCAGCGAAGGAACAAAATTCGCCCAAATGGTTGGGCCCATACCGAGTCATCATGAAAGACTACGGGAATGGTGCGTATCTCTTATGTACACTAGAAGGTGAGGAATTCAACGAAACAGTCAATTCCTTGCATCTTAAACGATTCTATGCATAAGCAACCGGGACCACTTGTATAATTATATCTACATTGCATCTTCATATAGTTAGGTTCATTTTTTCCACTCGTTTTGTAAAATTTTGTGATCAAGGAATTTATTCTCAAAGCAATTCATTACAAACTTCTGATGGTATTGGCATAAGCATTCCAATCATACTTCTTCATTTTCATAACATCATCAACCATTTCAAAATCATTTCATCAAATAAAGCTAGATATGACAAAGTCTTAACGGTAGCCATACCAAGGCCTGCATGCTTGTTCTCACTTTTGTTTCTTCCTAGAATAGGTGTCTTACCTATGGTCTGTTCTAGAAGCTTCATGGTGTCACATCTACCCCATATATAGATCTCTTTGGAAATAAGAACATACTGACATTTTTCTCAAATAAATAAGTCACATGTAGATCAAATAGAAAATTTTATTTTTACACATTTCCTTGCCCTACCAACCTTTGGTGATGAGCTTGCATCTCTTACTAGTGACGTAGGGTTGGGAAAGGATGGGAATGCCCTTACTCACCTGTACCTTATCCATGGTGATAAGCCCATGCTTCTTACTAGTAGCATGGGGCAAGGTGTAGGGGGTCCTCTTGACAATAACGTTGAAGGTCATAAGCAAATAGTTCAAATAAACCTTTGCAATCTTAAGTCAAAAACAAATGAATCAAATGTCCAAAATTCCAAGAGAGTCCAAAACCTAGAAAACCAGATTTTGTCAACCATATGGCCATCTACAGATCTATGTCTAGATAAACCGCAAAGCAAGTTGCATTCTAAACTATGGATTCACTTGAGTAGAATAGGTTTGTAGCATCCTAATTTGGTTTCACCAAATCTTTGTCTATCTCTCATCATTTCCATTTCAACACACCTCACAGCTTGTGCCCTTTCTAGCTCTCGGTGGTGAGCCCTCGCATCTTACTAGTTGCGTGGAGATAGGAGTGGGGCAAGTGCATCTGCTCATCATATAAACTCATCATCACGTTCTGTCAAAACAATATGAAGTACCAGAAAATTGCTTATAGAAGCTAAAGTTCAAGATCACATTGTGTCTGCATTATCATATATCAGCATCATGAAATACAAAAGAAAGAAAGTATTTGTGTCATTTGTTCTCCATTTCATACATTCTGAAAGGCATATAAAAATAACATTATAATTTACATGTGAAAACAAATCACAAAATCCTAGATACCAAGAGTCTGATCCAAAAAGAAGTATATATATATATATATATATAATCAAGTTTTTACAATGCCATCATGCGCTGGGCATGGAAAAACACTCAATGAGCCCAGAAATACAAAATGAATCGTATAAACAATCTAAGAGAGTCAAGTGGCCTCTCAACCCCTATGAGACCCTCTGAAGGTGCACGACCACGTCTAGGACTCTGGCTTTGCCGGCACTCTGAATGCACTGAGGGATCACGATCCCAGGAGGATCTGTAGCCTCGCTATGAGAGTGACTCCTCATCGGGTGCTCCCTTTGTTTTATACCCCAGAAACTCGGTACAGAGGGTAGTCACCATCTTGGCCACATGCCAAACAGGGGAAAAAACTTGGTATGCCTACCGGCTGCCGAAGGCTCCCCTGCATCCACAGATAGCTTGGTGCGAGTCCTCTCCATGGGGATCATCAGGGTATCAGTACATACCTTGCAAATCAGGTCTCGCCACTCATCAACAGTCTCTACAAGCAAAGGAGAAAACAAGTTAGAAATAGTCAAAGGATAAAAACAAAAATAAACAAGTTAGAAATAGTCAAAGGATAAAAACAAAAATAAACAAGAGGAGAAATAGTAACTAAGGAAATCCTAGATAGAAACAAATATTAAAAGAAGGGTGACAACTCACTTGGATCTCCGAGCCTAAAAATGGATCCCTAGGATCAACACCTACCACAGATCTTTCTGCCACCGATCGATGTCCTCCTCCTATGTCTGGGGCAACATAGCGTCCTGCTACGGACTCATCCTCCCTACCTAGGTCCTGAGAGGGCAGCTCCTCTGAGACTAGAGTCACCCTCTCCGCACTCTGCTCTACCCTCTCGGCCTGTAAGATATCCTGAGTGTCATGCCACTCGGGATCGTTGTCCTCCTCTCCACGACTCGCTGACCTCAGCCTCGGTCTCCTCCTCTATCTCTCCCCCTATGAACTCCTCGGACTCAGAGTCTATATCAATGGGGTCGTCACTGCTGTGGGCGGGACCAGCAGAAATCTAAAGTAAGGGTGCCTAAGGAGCACCGGCTCTCCCTCGAGTGCGTACTACCCACCTAGCTACAATAGGGACACCAAGAGTAACAACGGTCCAACCCTAGCCTCTAGGACCTCCCCTAGCCTCCCGAATCGATCTAAATACGGCACCACCGAGGGGATCATACCGACGTAAGGAAGGCCAAACTGCTGAGGCACTCAATCAAAGGGGTGTGTCTCCACCTTCCCCGTCCTATCCACAAGCTACCCTGTGGTAGAGCAAGAGATCAAAGTGAGGGTCTCCTCGCCCCACAACCCTGCCATGGTCTGATAAGGTGTGGCCTTATATCATCAATAGTTAGGGAGGCCATCTGCTAGTGGGGTGCTCTAAGCACCGACATATCTATCCATCTAGATGCCCTCACGGCTCTGGGATCTGCCACCTCTACACATCTCCCATAAGGGATGATACGCTCGTAGACCCAGCTCATAACCAGGGTCGGATGGCTCAATGACTACCCCTGTAAGTGAACCACCCGGTACAAATCATGATAGGTGGTCCTAAGAATGTCGGCTCCCTAGGCATAAACCGCCATGTGCCTCAATCTGTGCAATAATAGGGGACCAACAATAGAGTAAGGTGTCCCCTCCCTTGTCCCCGATCAATCTCGAGGCAAGGATCCCCATAATAGCCTAATGAATCAAGGGGATAGGCAAGCTAGGAATGGAACAAACCCTCACCCCCTTCTTCGAACCAGTGGAGATAACTGTGTCTCCCATGTATGAAGCCCACTTTGTACTATCTAAGCCCGTGACCCGCTATCTCAAGTGTGAGTCATCTCCCGATGATTAAGACTCCCAAGATGCGGTAAACATGCTCCCTGTGTGATAGTCCACTCATCTAGGACACTGGAAATCGGAAAGTGTTCCGATCAGCATCCCAATATGAAAACAAGTCACAAAGTATGTGACTAGAAGGTGCAACATGCGGGACCTGTGATATACACAATATATCAACCCTCTGAAGAGTATCCTGCTCAGCCTGAGAAAATGCATCCAACACTGCTGGAAGCCAGTCACACTCTCTCTCTCTCTCGGCTCCATCTGATATATTCCTCCTTCGCTGCATACACCCAAAAACACGCCAAATAGAGTAAGTTAGTATTCAAATTACATTGGAAAAATCATTAAAACATATAAGAATACTAAAAATGCAAAATTTGGCTCAAAACACTAAGTTTTTGGTGTTCTGTAAAGGACCGCCGCACTAAGCAGGGCGGCGGTTGTGTAACCGCCGCCCTGCTCAGGGCGGCGGTTGTGTCCCAAATTTTCTTATGAGTCACGTGCCCTAAAAACACCTAAAAACATGAAAAAGGACTATTTTGACTAAAACAAAGCCTACCCATTAGGCACCCCCTAAGTGACCCTATTAACATTGACATTTTCAAAAATAATCCCCCCATGACAAAGACTTCATCGTTTTAACATTTTGGGGATAAAAATGTTAAATCAAGAAAACTAACTGTGATCTCACGGGTCGATGTTCATCTCACGGAGGTATGATCACTTTGTCTCGTCACTTAACGTTTTGACTATACTCGCCAAAAACCCGTCGTCGTGGGTCCCAGAGCTCAAAATCAATCAAATCAACACTGCGAAATGAATAGGAAAATGGGCCCATTTTTACATATATAGCATCTTGACTCGTTTTGAATGCCCTTTTCGCAGGTTTGGAGCACCGACGGAGGTAAGTTCTTATCCCTACACGAATGGTAAGTCCTCATTTCATATTATTTTAGTATTTATTTTTCGATTTATTTTATCTATCTACACTTGAGTCCTCTTTTCATTTTACAGGTAGCGGGAATTTTGGATGGCGTCATTTCAACACACGGACGTGTCAGGTATAATTTCTAACCTCCCATTTCGGGACCGCCATACTCAGACCCACCATTTTACACCTCTTCATGGCTAAAATGCTTCTCCAAGGGGGAAATATGTACGTACCCAAAATTCAGAGGGTACCGCACCACCTGGAACAACGTTACACGTGCCCCAATGATGATACAGGTCTCCTCGCAAGGTGTTCGGGATCCAGAAAATCTCTCCAAGTATGCGTTAACATCCCACATGTCCCGCTTAGCCCCTGCATGCTTTTTTTTTCTCTTCTCCCCTCTTTTCCTTTTTGTTTTGGTCTTTAGTTACGAAACCGCCGCCCGCTGGGTGGCGCCGTCGTGTGACCGCCGCCAGCAGAGCGGGGTGGTGGTCTGAACCGCTACCCCGCTCGGGGCTCGGACCTTCACGTGTTTTTCTAGAACGTTTATTTTATCGTGACTCGTGTAAATTTCAATGTTTACCATCTTTTTCACCACCTTTGCTCGTATTTATGATTCTGGTTCCCTAGAATAGTGTTTTTGCATTGTTTATGGTTAAAGAGTTCAAATTGGTTTTCACCTTTGGGTAAATGGGAATTCTATAAATAGCTGGTTGATCTTCAAGTAAATGGCCCCTCAAAATTGCCTCTCATCTTCTCATTTCATAGTTTCAGTCTTTCAGTTCTTAGGAATTCATAGTTTTAAGTTGTTACATGCATAGTTAGTATTTTTGCATTTTAGAAGCCATATAATCTTCTTGTGCTAGTGTTATTATTGTTTCATACAATCAATTGAGATAAGACAATTTCATTTTCAAGTCTGAAGCCATTAGAGTTGCAGGTTTTGTTCATCAAGAAGAATAGTCTCAGGTTCTGAATGTTTTGTGTTGCATGAGTCACAATAAATCCCGCTAGGAATTGCATAAGCCAAGCTCTGTTCTCTTGCGCTATCCCTCTCCTACTCGCATTTTATTCAGTCTGCACCCAAAGCTGCCATTGTTCCAATACATACTTCTGTTGATGCTAGCATTACATGCTTTTCTAGATTCATGTGAGCACGAAGGAACAAGGAGACCACACTGAGGGGACAAAGCCACACACAATCGGATTCGCCACTGTTCTACAAAATCCAGGTTCAAGCTTTCAAAGTTCTAGTTAAAATATATCAAATAGAATAGTGAAATCATTTCATTTCAGTTAACCTCACTTTCGATATTTCCTGGGGAAGTTGTGGGGATTGATAGTTTCTAAGAAACTATGATTCATTCCTCACTTCTGAGGTAGGATCGAGAGTCTTTCAAATAGATTAGATCAGTTATTTCGTTATTTAGAATAGATTTACAACTGCACAGGCAAGTAGCTATACTCGGTTGCCTTGTTTGTTTTAATTTCATTATTAGTTTAGTTGTCAATTGCTAGATATTTTAAATAATTTCTCTTTCAATTTTGTTCAAATAGTTCATCAAAAACACAAAAATAGAGAAGTTATATATGTTGTAGATATACTTTACATAGTTAGTTTTACTTTGCTTCAGTTAGATTTACATTGTTTCTTTTGTATGACAATCACGGGACCTAGGGAGCCCAGAGAATATGTATTCAATCCAATCGTGCCTCAACCCAACTTTGTTGCAGCAATAACTGACATAGACCAAAATCTCAGAATTCAGGTCTTCCGAACGACAGCAAACCTACAAGAAATTAGCTCACAGTTAAGAGGATTAAACATAGAAGACGAAAAAGCGCACACATTTTGGTCAAACCAGCCAAACTACATATTACCTAGATAAATGTCCACATGATTGTATAAGGGATTAAAAAGAGCAAACATTCGGTTGTGATCCTTTGGTCCCACACCATGACGTAGGATACATTCTAACCAACATAGACACTAGCTTAAGAATTCAAGTTGCCATAACACCTATAAGATACTCGAGAAGATTACACAAC
The DNA here is from genome assembly GCA_018340775.1 of Taxus wallichiana var. yunnanensis. Taxonomy (NCBI): domain Eukaryota; kingdom Viridiplantae; phylum Streptophyta; class Pinopsida; order Cupressales; family Taxaceae; genus Taxus; species Taxus wallichiana. The sequence goes on along the minus strand of CM031237.1, from coordinate 663,971,799 downwards.
CTGTTAGTTCTCAATATAGAGGCCGAAAAGGCATACGACTACTTTGGATACTAGGGATTAGAGATTGATTCTTCACATGACCATAGGAGGTCCCCAAAACCATGAATCTATAGTTGTGATCCACAGGGTCCCACAACCCAATGGGCCCACGTGACAATCAAACGTTGATGCTTTGGTTTACGCAAATTAGTATTTAGATCCACTCCACTTCCACCAATCATCATCGCACAACTATCCTCACTAGACATAACAGCTAATCAAGCTAAGGATTTATGGACTAGACCAGGGAATCGCCCATAGAACCCACCATCAATCCGTCATTCATTTTCATGACCCTGTCTGGAGACATACACGAAACTATCCTGTGTCATTTTCCACGTATCCCACAACCCATAGATTGAATCACACCAAAGCTCGATATTGATTGGAGCCTTCGAGCAGTCATCCTCGTCGACCGATCTATCATGCCAGTTTAGGTTAGGAGGGCCTTCTTTGCCTTAGATTCGTAGATTCCATTAGTGCGCGTCAAAGACATAAGATTGCCTAATTATTTTATCCATACCCCATGTATATTCCATCCCCACCGGCTGTCTCGGCATGACCTCGGGAGGTCGGGTGTGAGGAAGAGTTACTTGTAGATTCCCATGCTTGCTTGTCACTTTTCCATCGTACGAGATACCCTTTGAAGCTTTGCCCACCGATGATAATGCAAAAAGGTTCTTCATCAATGCTCAATTTCCTGAGGTGGGATTCATTCTCTAAAAATATTTGCCTACGAATCTCACACAAGCTAGAGAAATTTCCATTGAATTATAATATGACCTCATTGTATCAATAAAAATAAATCATCCTTAAAGGAAGGATAAGGCCCAGCATCCCAAAGATGAGAGAACTAATCCATTGTGCCATAAATTAGCAAATAAATTGATAACATTGAAGAGGGAAGTTTCTCAACGAACATTCTATCAAGGTTAGAATAGAGATCAGATTGTGGGAGCACCCCAATTTTTTTCCTTTGAGGATCCACCTATCAATGCGATTTTTAAAACTCGAGAATACGAAGGAATTGAACAAGAAATTGAAGACAATGATTTTCTAGAGATTGAAGAAGTAGAAAATGATGCACAAATCAGATTCTGTGAGTATTTTGGAGGTGATGAAGATGATGATGAAAATACACCAGGTTTCACATGTGTGGTATTCACCCATTCTCTTCCTCGAAAGGGATCTTCTTCCTCCACTACTGTGAAAAAGAATAAGATTGAAGATCCTCTTGTAGTGACTCTATAAAATAAAAATAATCAATCGAGGATCTACACTTCTACCCTCCATGGAGTCTTCATTAGAGAAACCCGATCCCATGGAAAGTAATAGGTCGCATGCTATTCTAGGTAAGTCTTATAATTATCCCTTTAATTCGAATCTTACTTATACAAAATCTAACCCTTCAAGAGTCTCTAATGTACCTTCAAAATCAGCCTCTTTTTTCCAAAACTCTACTCTTGCTTCCAAGCCTATCCTAACTTCAAAAGGAGTGTATAAATCCCCCTATCTCGCATCTTCCCTTTTGATATCATAGAACATGTGAAAAAATCTAAAGTGCAAATTTCTGAATATGAGTATTTGGGGACTCATCCGAATAATTTCATAAACTTGTCGGTCGTGTCAAGGGTAGTAGTTCAAATCCTAATACTTGTGATTTCTAGTTTTAAGGGACAACTACCAACCCAACTGCACCTCCATTATAGAACATGATTTCTATAAGCACATCAACTACTAATAAGATTGATCATTTCTATTTCTCCTTCTTGTTTGAATATATTGATTGAACAATTGTATCATTGATTTTGGTGCCTCGACAATGTAATTCCCACAAAGGTTGTCAATGCCCTCAGACTAACCTTGACTACATCCAGTGGCTCTTGTTACTCCATGAAGTCAAAGGAATTCCCACTTTTAGAGAAGTTCAAATATGTACAGGTGGCTCTCACCGAACTTCCAGGATAAAAAGGTATCATAAACTATCTTGGTAGTAGAGACATTCTGGCTTCATTTGGAATGTTGTTATGTAGAAGCTTCTACCAAAACTTGGGATGAAAATTCCAAATGAACTGGTCTTCCACAACCATTCTGGTTAAGGAATATATGGAAAATTTACTTCCAATGAAGAAGATGAGATATACAGTGAAAAATTCAAGAAATCAAGGAGCTAACATCTTGTACCAAGATAATGGTGTAATAATCATTTCATAACATCTAAAGAGGAGGATGAGATTCCAATCTTGATAGGACCAAACATTCCTTTCCTATGGGATATTGATCATGAAGAAGTATGGAGAAATATTGATTTTTAAGAGGATAGTCCCGAGTTACCAGATGATGTAAATGATGATGAATATGAAATTGTTCTTGATGAGTTCAAATATGAGAAATCATTTGATGTGTTCACCCATAATGAGGAGGTGTTCTCATCCACATTTGAAGATGAACATTCTCTTAATCATGTTTTCCATGATGAATAAAATCCAACATGTGATGATCCTTTAAAAGGTTTGAAAGAAGAATCCATGTAAGAAATGCTAAGAATTATAGAAGAAACAAAAGATGCTCATCTCATCCTTGAACTTCTAAAGAAATCCATGGATTTGCAATCTCTCTAAACTATTTAATCAAGTTTCAAAAAATATTCCTAAAATCAATGTGATGATGAGCTCTTGATAGTTTTTATGAGGGATTCCTTGCAAGAAATCTTGAAAGTGACAGAAGGTATGGAAGATCTCAAACTAAGTCTTGACCTCTTAACTCATGTTATGGCCATACAAGATAGGTATGAGGTTATTTTTGATTCTTCATTCAATTTCCAAACACCTCATAATGAAATAGAACAAAAATATGAATTCAAGTCTTCTTATGAAAAAATTGTCAATAAGCATGAATATGGGAAAGAGGAAAACTCAGAACATTCAAACAACCAAATCAAAAATCTCCCTTAGAGAAACAATGAGATACAAAATTATAAATCAGCGGTGCGGAGGAACACGAAAGGTAATTTGTAATCCAAGACTAATTCCCAAGATAGTAAGAACAATGGAATTTCTGAGAAAATATATAAGCATCAAAGGGATCATTTCGGCTCACTACTCCTAAGTATACAGGATATCATGAAAGCACCTAGATTTCATAAGTAATTGAGGAAATTAGGCTACTTTCTTGAACCCGTCAATGGCTTCATGGAACATCACCATTAAGTATTACCTCTTCAGAGGTAACTTATGAAAAGAAAAGTGCTATAGTGAAAGTGGGATTTCCCCCATATGTATCACGGTGTGATTTAGGTTTTCATGTTTCCCTTTCTCGTTGTGTTTGTTTTCTCTTTCCGTGTGTGTTTTGTTTCCCTTTATGTTGTGTGTGTTCATCCTTTCAATCTATCCTTGTTTCTATTGAGACTCTATATCCCAATGGTTAAGCACAATCGATCCAAGTTAGATATTGAGATTATTTAGTTAATTCTTATCCTTCCCTCACTTCATTTGATCCATAGAAAGTCCCCAAGTGAGATCCAACTATTGCCATGTGTTTTTGTAAGGGTAAAATTCAAGTTGAAAACATAACAACTTTACCCTAGTATCAAATTTCTTGCTCGAAAACCCTCTTGATAACTCTTTCAGATCGAGTCTCCCTTTGGTTCGCACTCCGCCAACCCAATCCTCCAAGTGTTCATATGTGTTGTATTAATCTTTTCCATGTTTTTAAAAAAATGTAAACAAGCTCATGAAATTATTCTGATGCATTCTTCTCAAGATGAGACTCTTGAGTGACTTGGAAATGATTATTTTTAGCCTTTCGAGATAGGTGTACACCCCTGTAGCATATTTGAAGGAAAAATTTCATTTCTAAATGGTATTTAGGAGATAATAACATATTTCAAGTGATTTAGGAAATTTAGGGTATATTTAAAGGTTTTGGGACAAATTCGGTGAAAGAAGGTTTTGAAGGTGAGTGAGTTTGCGGTCAAAATAATGCATGAGCTTTGGAAGATGATTCTAGGAGCTATGTAAATATTTAAAGGTCAAACAAGATACCATTGGAAATATAATGCAATTTTATAAATTATGGTTTTTTAAAAAATTTCACAAGTCTAAAGAGCTTCTCTTCACAGTCTATTTTTGGCAGGCACTCCTTATGGTCCTGAGACAAAATGCTATACTTTAGGGACTTTTCAGCTTAATCAGATAATGGGACCCATTCTATTCTTCTCAAAATGTTTTTTGGAGTAAAAATAATATAAGGAAGTTACCATAAAGTCCATTTTAAGCTTTTGAAACCTTGTCTTCAAGTCTTTCTCCAAGGTATGCTTTCGGGACTTAGCCAATTTCTAAGGTGGACACATGTCAGATCTAGCTCTAGGGTGCAAATTTTTGTCCTATATCTCCCGTCCCATGGGAAATTTTGGACAAAAAAATTCTCCCTGTAGCAAATTTATCCTCTAGTCCACCACATGACCCTGACGAAGCTAAAAGTTGCAAGATAAGCTCCTTCTCAACTAATCCTATCCCTTCCCATCACCCAATCAAAAATTGCTACTTTTCAGCACTTGACTATAGAGTGCATTTTTGTCCCATCCCATGGGATATTTGGGACAAACAAATTCACCCCATAGCCAAATTATTCTTTGGTTCATCATGTGACCCCAGAATGCTCTACGGGCTATTTTTTCAACCCCCTCTCCTCTCTCGCTTCGACAAACCAAATTTCGCAACTTATCAAGCTAGTGTGAGGGAGATCCTATTTGCACCAAATTTCCCGTCCCCTTGGGATATTTGGGAAAAAAAATGTGCCCCATAGACATCCCCTTCCAAGGCTCTCCATATGACCTAGTCTCATCCCGCAGTGCTTTGTGTTTCCTCCTTCCATCTCCCACTACATAAATGCATCCACTCATGCTCACTACCACTCACAATTGAAAAATAACATAAAAAGAAGAATAAACCTTCTTGTAAGCCATTAAATTACTTTTTAAATATATTTCATAACATTCTAACATAGAAAACCCTTTGTCGTGCCTAGTCTCCCACACCAAGTTTTTCTCATAGCTCATGCTCCCAAACTCCGTTTGCCATGAAATTTTGACCATGTATTCTTGGTGAAAACCCATTTAAGAGGAGTATTTACATTCCCCATTAATTCCATAATTTATTTTTATGTCCAAATGAACTTTCCCAAATTAATACCTTTTCTCGGATCTACAAAACTTGGTAACGAAATCCGTGAAAATTAGAGAGAAGCCTTTAAATGAATTATGTAAACTTTTGAAAGTGGTTTCATTCAAATCGACACTAGGAAGACCACTTTATATTTTTATTAAGTCCATTCCACATAACTTGTTAGGAAATTATTTTAGTGCTAACATTATTTGAGCTACTTGTATTTATTGTGTTGTAAATGACACTTACTAGGTTGTTGTGTGACCTAGGTAAGTGGTTGTTTTTTATAGTATTCGTATTTAGTAGGAAGATATTATGTTGTTGTAATGGCTATATAATAATAAAATTCTTTGTGCTTGAATATACAGTGATTTACTATTCATTAAATCTTCTCATGGCCTTTTATCTAGTATCAAAGAAATTTTTATGGAATCTTCAGAGCTTTTACGAGGAAGATCTAGTGATATCCACATTTTCCCCTATATATGAAATTTTATAGGTGAAATATTTTTTTGTTTTTGTATTGGTTTACATCCAACATGCATTAACTCTTTTCCCAAGCCCAAATCACTTGAGGCATGTTGGATAAACATTGGTTCTCATTGGAGCAAAGAGAGAACAATGATAATTTGTATTTTAAGGTCTACAAGAGGAGGATTACGTTTTGGAAGATGAGAGTTATCGAGAGAGAGATTTATGCACTAATATTTTTTGTTCACAGCAAGACGTTTGTGTGCTGATTTGAATGCGTGATCTAAGATCACACGGTCTTCTTCTACATGTGAAGCTTTTTGTCAGTTTAAAATAAGGAAGTAAAGATGCATGCATCAAGGTTTTCAATGACAATGATGCCTAAAGTGGAATTCGAGCCTCGGATAACGCCTTATGTTATAATAACATGCATCATAGTTGTAAGAAGAGGATTGATGTTTGGCTATGATGTCATAATTTTAGGTGGAGACTGATGGGTTGTTGTATTCTCCAATCATTTAACTAACTAAATCTTTCGTTAGTGTCATTATAAACCGGGGTTGTGTCTAGGTTGTATGCAATGGAGCTTTATGTAACCAATTTTCCTATTGGGTCTCCTATTGGGGGGTTGTTGTGAGATTTTCCTTAGTTGGTTACTAATCTACGGAATCTTAATATAAATCTATGAAATTTAGTTGTTGCGATGAAATGAAGTTTAAAAGTTGGAATTCTAAATTAAATGGAAATGCACACATAGAATCGAAAGAATGGAATTGAAATTACACACTCATAACTAAAAATCAGTATAATTAAAGGCATATGCTAAGTTAAACTTTGTATAAAAGGAAACACACATTCTGAATAGAAATTCCAATAGGAAAAGCAAATACATTCAAACTGAGATTGCATGAAATATACTAAAATAAAGATTGCAGTGAAACTTATCAAAAACCATATGTGCATGTAAGTGTAAACAACCTCTTGTCTCCTTGGTCGAGTGGGCCCTTGCTCTCCCTTAGGATAGAGGAAATATCTACAGCTTTAGATCCTCAAAATGACACTTATATTAATTCAAACACATTCCATAGCATATCTAGTACATGAAAAGAAGAGTTCTCAATACCATAGGCTATGTATTGTAGAGTATATAAAAATAACAACTATTATCATGTTCTTAAGAAGGTGTCTTTATATAGACACATATAGTTACAGAATTCACCATAATATGTTGCACTAACATCTCCCACTAATCAACATTAACCATGACTCATAAATTCCTATGGGACTATTAGAAACAAGTCCCATACTTATAGGTTGATGGGTGGAAAAATTCTCATGTTCCCGCATTCCAACTCTAAACTCGGACCTCTTAATTACATCGGCAATAAATGTTCATCATTTCCCTCGTACACATCATCAAATTTCCCTCACAAAGATAGTTAGTAGGAGGTTATACGGTAATCAGGTTGCATGAACAAAGGAAAGGAAAATGCATCAAACTTGCTAAGATATAACTATATAAAGCATCCCCATGCATTAGCAAATCATATCTAAATGATAATTTATTAACCAAAGGAATGACATAAATGAGCCAAGTAATGCACTCATCATTTCCCCCGCACTTTACCTATTGCATGTCCCAATGCAACTTATCTATGCCCTACCTAGTGACCAAGTTGTTGGGCCATGTCATACTCTTCAAACTGATCAACATATTATTTTTGGTGTGTTTACACCCCTGAGTGTTGGAAGTTACTTCAACCCAAGATGTAAACCCGCATTTGACTAGGAAGCATTATTTTTCCAAGTAGCGAGTAGGACTCAAGAGGAGAGGTGGTCATACCTAAAGTCCTACCCATTCATCATTGTATTGTTTGCTAGTTTTTTCTGATAACTACTTGATGATTGTGATGAGGGCATCACCTCGTCGCATACTATAGGTTAAATTAGAGGTTAGATAACCTCCCTTATCTTCAATGATAAGATCATATTGTCCCATCTCCTATCACATGCCTTCCTTTCTGCCCCAAAGTGTTGCTGACTATAGGTTTCAAAGTCCCACACAAAATTTATTAATATATTTGACATATTCTCTCCAATACCGGCTTGGTAGTAAAGAGATATGAAGTTTTTCTGCATAGCCACATCATTGTGATGTGTAGGCCGAATATAGAATCCTATTGTTTGATCTCGTGTGATTAAAGGTATCCATTTGTTCACCCCACATGATCTGATTTCAAAGCAAATACTGAAAGGATTTTAACTGAAAATCCCCCATGAACAAGTTAATGAAGAAGTCAGGGACATTAGTGACTAACATATTATGGAGGTAGAACTCACAGAGTAGGTTTTGAATTTCGGGGGTACTGGATTTGTAAATGGATATGAAAACATTACCATCAGGGGCTTCGTAAGGTGCTTGACAACACAACTGCATCAACTACCAAGAGTAAAATTATTCCTGAACAAACATGTTGTAAATTGAAGATGGTCTCCTATAAGACAGAGCTTACAAGCCAAAGGATAGATACAGAGTCCAAAAGAGACTACAATTTTTGTTTTTCACCTTGGATGATTTCCATTTCCCCCTTTAATTTCTTATTTTCCTTTTTTAATTCTAAATTCTAAAGAGACATTTGGTGGAAATCATTCAAAATACTAAGACCTTTATCTCTCTGCCGCTTTAGGCTACTAACCTCTACTTGTAGAGCTGTAATTTCTCTAACCTTGTCTACTATGCATTGAGTAAATTCAGTTTGTAAAGAAATGTTTGTTTCTTCCATACCTTTCAACTGATCTTTAAGGATTGCAATCTCCTCCGATAAGCTGTGAGGATCGCGCAGCTTGACATAACCTAAGGAAACAAATTCCCATTGTAATTGATTTTAGAGATGGATCTTGTTCTTCAAATACCAAAAGAGTTTACGGAGTTACGGAATGGATTTCTGAAAATGACAACATAACCAAGCCCTGTGGGGTCAAAATCGTTGGAGAGAATACGATTGTCCGGTGATTTATATTTGGGGATAGCCAAAGTTGTAGAGGCACCAACTATAGACACCTAAAATTGGTTACTCAATTTAATGTCCCCGTGTTCGCTAATTGCTCTATTCTCGGGTAACTCGGTGCACTTTTGTATCACTACTTATCTCTTAGGGTATTAATTTAATTAATATGCCTATCCGAAGTTTGTTCCACCCCATTATATTTCACCCATGGATAATTAAACATTAACCATGTAATTCTATCTTTTACATTTATTCCAACTACTTATTCACCACATATCACTTCCCAACCTCCCATGCCATTATTATCCATCCATCCCACCTATTTCTCCTCTCGTGGAACCATGCGGCAAAGAGGATTTTTCCCTTATTTGAGTAGGAAGGATAATATTCTTATTCTCACAACTCATCCCTTTTTGTCACTTTGGGAGTCTATTTCTGATTGGCACCGACTGTTCTCGATCGATGCCAATTTTTTGAAACAACGCTGACTATAAATACATGACCTAAACTCAGTTCTAATTAGATGGTAAAGACTTGAGAAATAGGGAAAAACTTGAGCGACCCTTAAATTATCAATCGAGAGAGAGAGAATTCTGTCCGAGATCAATCCACGAGAGGTGCGCCGTTATTCTACCCGCATAACATCGATATCTCTTAGGTTCTTCAACCTCTGGGTGACTCCATTTCTCCATCCAACCAAGGTGGAACTCTGTCCATATCTCTGCAGCTCTGCGGGTCTCCACAATCCGATCATCATCAATCACCAATCAAGTTGTCTATGATTTCTTCCTAAACCAACACCGATTAAGCATTAATCGACGCCGATTTGTCTAAATCGGTGTAGTTCTAAACCATCAACGTCGATCACATGTCTGATCGATGTTGACTAGTCTACAAAAAGGTATAAAATCCAGGTGACACAATTTCATCTTTGTTTTTACAGTTTCCTACTTTCTTTTAGTTTTTGCTGCTTTATTTTTACATTCTATCTGCAACTTAAAATTAGAAAATCTAAACATTTTCTTACATCTTTTATCATGTATGCCTTTATTCTTAATTGAAAACGTGAACTAACATCCACCGAGGAAGCTAATCGCTTCCCGGACCCGCTTTCCGGGTATTTCACCTTATATATTCTAACATTATCTTTTTCTATCAAGTATTTGTACATCACAAGTTTCTTGTATTTACTCCGTAGGATTTCTCGTGTACACCCATCCGAATTCCATCAGATTTCTTTCCATCTACGTCTTCGAATTGTGTCCAATTCATCGTATCGACTTTATTTGAGTTTTTCAAGGTTTTTGTGTTTAGTTTGGTGCATTAACTTGGACAGGTAACAAGCATAGAAATTCTTGATCTACATTCTTGCTCACCCGGTGGGACCACCGAAGTCCCTTATTGGTAAGTTCATCTCTTTTCCGATTTGAGCTTTGTTCTTTTTCTTCACTAATTTCACAATTGTTCTTAAGCACTTTCTTTCATCATTTCGGTCTTGCTTCTTTCATTTCTAAATTTGTAAAGTTAGGTCCTTTCTTTTTGCAAATCTCAATTCCAATTTCTATTTCTAAAATTAGTAAATCCTTCATTTGATTTCAAAGTTGCATTTTTGATTCATCTCTTTGTGCAAAATTGTCATTTCCTTGAAAGTTTTCTAGTTTCTTAAAATAGAAATTTCCTTTCCACTAGTATCTTGTTGGATTTGTTTGTGTGTTCTGCTTAACCCTGTTTTACGGAGCGGTTTGCTTGTTCACAGGATTGTTCGAGGGGAAGAGCTCAACAATGCACTTTTTGAAGTCCACACACCTTGGAGAGCTAAATCTACATGTATTTCTCTTTTGCAGTGTTTTCTCCTTTTTAAGAACTTAAAAAGAACTTGTTTTTTTGTTTTTATCACACTCAAACACTTCGGTTTTGGTCCTTAAAATGAATTAATCGCATTGGGAAATAACTTGTTTGACTTGTCTTCGTTGAAATCAAACATTTCTGTTTTAGTGCTTAAAAAGAATAGTTTCTTTTTCATTTCTATTGTATGTTCTTCACCTAGTTTTCTAAATAGGTTGGAAAATTAATCAAAATCAGTAGTGACACTATTTGATTTTTTTTTTCACCCTTGCACAAAAGCCAAAATCACTAGGTATAAAGCATTTAAGCAAAAACTCCTTCCTGGCCTCGCCTACTTGAAGTGACATCCAAGAGGAAGAGCCTACACAAGTACTCGAGTTGCGCTATAAATTCACGGAATTTCTGGTATATATTGGCAAAGCACTCGACTCCTTATCGCAGCGGTGTGTGAAGTGTGGGGTAGGCCCCTATATCAAGCCACGCACCAATATTTTCTTGAAGTGCCTTCGGGACTCCTCACAAAGGATTCCCAAACCATCCTTAGTTTGGCCAATTGAGTAGTCCCTGTTCTAAAAGCTTTCCCTAACATTTTCTTTCTTAAAAAGCATGAAAATTTAAAAGAGGTAATCACCTATGCTTTGCTTGAATTGTCTGTGCATTAATTAGGTTAATCTCTTTTTGTGTTTGTACTTGTTTATGATGGTCATCACCCGGTCACAATCTAGAAAAATGGCTCAACTGGCCTCTTCCTCATCTGAGACCCCCACTAATTTTGATGTTTGGGCACCCCTCGGGTCTTCTTCAGGACCAATGTTAGTTGGTTCCCCATCTTGGTCGTATAATCCTTTCTATCATCCTAAAGCGATCTCATCATGACCAGCTTCCCCCAGTCCTTCAGAGTTGTCATCTGCTTCTGATATAGAGTATGTTCGTCATGGAGATCTTGAATTTTAGGCACTCCTTGACCACAACCCGGTAGCCCTTATGGATTACTTAGTGCATAAGTCTACTCGAATATCTTATCAAGGACCATCGATCCAGCAGGTTTACGATTATTCTCATAACCCATCATAGGTTCTCATAGAACAGTTAGCATGCTTCTTCTCAACTTGAACCATGAAAGAAGGTGGCGCATCTATGCCTCCTTTTTCTCTTCCACCAAACAAAGTCATTTGGTTCTCAAATGATGTTGCCTATCCCTAGTGCGGTTAGCCTCCTCTGCTACCCCACAACCTACTTTTGAGAGGCCTTCTTCTTCAGCTATGATGAGTGCATCCACACTCCCACAAATTGCTATCAATTCTTCTATGTTGTCTATTACATCTCAGGGTCAGTATCTCTCTTTGAGCCAACCCCCTCCTATGAGTCAGTCGGTTATTCTTCCTCATCTTCTAGTGATCTTTCTTCCAATGCTCCAAAGCAAAAATAGTTTTTACCCATCCCTTGGCATTGGCACCCTTAATAACTAATCTGATAGTCAAAAGCCTCATTTAGAGTTTGTTTCCCACCATATCAAATCAAATCAACACCCACATTCCTCAATCCATTCTCGATTCAGTCGGCAAGTGTAGGAACCCACCAATCACAGGCTCCATCTTTCATTTAACAACCTTTCTCTCAACCACTTGTCATCTCACAGCCTATTTATACTCAAGATCCTTCACACCAAATACCTCACGGGCATCACGAGAACACTGATTATTCCTCTTATCATCCTATTAATCAGTAGATGAATCCCCATTAACGCCTCGTAAAAACGTACCATTCACTTCTCATACAGACATATCAACATGCCCCCTCCTCAATCTTATGTCATACAACTTCTTTTCAAGAAAATCACGAGACCTAGAAGCCTCCAACAAAGGGGCTCACCCTTCATACTCTTTTGAAGAAGTATGTAATGAATCGATTCATCCATCGGTGGCTTTTAAGCCTTATCCTCCCAATGGGAACTTCCTAAGTTCTCGAAATTTCATAGTGGGAGGATCTTCAACAACACTTCGCAAGCATTTAAGCATGCTTTCTACCTTATAGTCTAGGACTAGGAGCTTATGCTCCATACCTTTCCTATGTCTTTAGCAGGCCCACTTTAGACTGGTACAATAACATACCCCAACATTGTCTATTTTTTCTCTTAATTAGCTCGGATGTTTGTTGAAAATTTCTCAATAAACATCGCACATAAGATCTCGATCATAGATTTTTATAACATTCATCAATTTGATGATGAGTCTATCGCATACTTTATCGCTCATTGGAGAGGAATAATAAATCAGTTATCCTTCTCCCTCCCTTAATCTCAGCAAATCGAGTTGTTTACTTGATCTTGCGCTAATCATATTTCTTCCACTTTAAGGATTCAAACCTTCTATACATTTGAAGAAGCCTTTACGATGACACGTAAACTTGAGTCTTGCGCCATCGAATAAGGAAACTTAAAACTTCTCTCTAAGTCTAAACCATATTTTTCTCAGTTTACAAAATGAAACCCTTCTTCTTCTAACAAAGACAAGAATCAGGGGTCCACAAACACTATCGTATTAAAAACATCACGATATGATAACACTTCTAATCAAACACCTCAGAGAGACTCTTCATCTTCTTAAAAAGGACCTCCATCATCTTGGTCTTTTACTTTGTTGGGAAATCATATGCTTCTATCTTAGAAAAAAATTTGGAAGTTCACATGATCAAACTTCCTCATATTAGAAATTTTTATGAGAACCAAGAATGACCATTCTCGTATCGTGAAAAGGACTTCGTCGTTATCATAGAAGAAAAGGCCATGACATCAACGATGTCAGACCTTCAAAAATCTCATCCAAAAATTCATTGATAGAGGTGAGCTCATTCTAGATAACCCAAATGCCCCCCCAAATCAGGCACTTGACATTTTTAAATAACCTTTTCCAAATCATTCCTCGAACAAGGACGCTTTGGGGTCTCAAAACCAAACACGATATCTTGTCGGTTCCATTTCTACTGATAGTTCTTCTTATAATTCTGAGTCATCTACAAACATGTCGACTAAATCAGAACTTCCTTCTACTCCTTCAAATTCTGAGATTCCACCATCCTTGAATGGTCCATCTTCAAGTCTTCCTTTATTGTTAGACATAGAGTTGTCTCCTTTGCTTCTCTATCTCGATCTTCCATCTATCTTTGAGACAATGTCATCTTCATCTATCTCATCATTAGACATCCTTTCAAAGTGTTTGAGTCATTTACATGTCCATTTTTTCCATGACCATGCCTTTGGTTAACATACCCATAGTTGTACCAACTTCTATGCCTTTGAAGCATCTTCGATCTTGACTCTTCCTATCTCTTTTCCTACAGTAATTACACCCACAATTACTGCATCTAAAGTACCCTCCTCATAAGAGGTTGCTTCTTCATTACCTACCTCTTTCACCATCAGTGCTTCCTTGCCTATTAAGGAAACATCTAAAGAGATAACATCGACACCCATATTTCGACTCCGGGACTTAGACATAAACAATTGGAATTTAAGTCTAAGGTCACATCATCGGTATCATCTCCTTTACTTCCTCCGAAATGGTTACAATCACCTTATGCGGTCGAAGTTGTCACCATCCCTGAAAAGGGAAAACCAATATTTCAGACCATCAAAACTCTTGGTGCCCTCCCTCAAAAATCCCTCTCTACGCCTCATAAAAGAGTGGATTTATCCACTAAAAAGGTGTCTTCTTCTATAACACCATCTTCACCGGTGCCTCATAAAGTGGATTTACCTACTAGAAAGGCATCACCTCTTTTATCAAAACCATCATCTTTATCACCAAAACCAAGGCACCCTTTGTGCCTCCTATCAAATCTATTTTGGGAGCTCCTCCCCCATCTAAATTAGTCTTATCTAAATCATCATTTGTTTCAGCCAAGCAGCCTTCTTCATCTCCGAAGACTAAAACACTTGTCATGTCTTCATCATCTTCAAAATCTATCTTAGGAGCTCCTCCTCTGCTAAAATCAATCTTTCCTCACTTGCTTCCATCTCAAGCACCTAAGGTTACTTCTCCCAATGTTCAAAAGAGAAAAATAGTCCCTAAAAAGACTATCAAACCAGATATGTAGGCTCTTTTACCTCGACAGTCTGCTAAGACTAAAGAGGTGCCTTCTTCACCTCTGTCCACATCTTCATCTACCAGATTTTATATTGAAATCCTTTGCCAACTTATCCAATCTTCATCTATATCATTTCCTCCAATCAAACCCTATAATCCCAAAGGAGTAAAAGCTTCATGGTTCAACTCTGATTTGATTTTTGCTTACCATCGCACTCTGGTCATGACACCGAGGGATGTAAATCCCTTCAATATGTCGTTAATAGCCTCTTGGAAGAAAATGATCTCCTATTGGAGGAGGAGGAGGAACAAGTGTCTCCTATCATCCTAACTACGTTTGAGCCTAAACAGTCTATTTAGGCCCCCAATTCTATTGATATCACTCTAGATGATCTTCCACCCTCTCAAATCGACGTAATTTGTATCACCACTAGAACATAATGGTATGATAATCCATCGTCTTCTACAACTCCTTGACCATGAGTCGTTATTTCTGCTACCCCTGAAGGAGTTCCTCCTTCCTCATCAGCCCCAAGACCTCGGGTCTCTATTCGTGCTTCACCTCGAGCAGATTCCCGTGTCAATTGAGGAGAGTGTTATGAAACAACTCACCCATGCTCCGGTCAAAATGTCTCTTTTTGACCTCATTCAATCATCTCCCCAGCATCGCCAGGCTCTGATTGATAATCTATACCACATCATGGTAAATTCAGATGATCCCCATCCTTTTGAGATGGTTTTGGGTTGAATAGATCGTCAACCACCATCTCCTTTGAGGATTCTAAAATTCCTCCCCTTTCTCCTGAGGATTTAGAGGCTCCTCTCTTTATCACAGTTCAAATCAATAACACTACATTAAAATGCACTATGATTAACAGTGGTGCTACACTCATTGTCATTTCCTCCCACACATTTGAGAAACTTAAGTTACCAAAGAACATAGTGTCACCACCACCTTTCGCCCTTCGATCATTTAATGATCATTGGCGGTTACCTTAGGAACTGTGTTCCTGCCCATTCGGGTAGGCAAGAAACTTCTTCACGAGATTTTTACATTGTCAAAGGAAAATTCCACTACAATATGATCCTCGAATGCTCCTGGATCCGTACAATGCATTATGTCCCATCAACCCTCCATCAATGCATAAAATATCAGTATGAGGGCAAAATCTATACTCGTCGGGAGACCCTTTTCCGTCCGCACAATGTGACATGACAACAAGGTCTGTCCCTCCAAAGGAGAATGTTGATTCTCCTGACAAGGCCTCTTCATCCTCTTCCATACCTGCAACAAAACTACCAGATCTACAAAATCTGGAAGATACGTTGCAACATTTTTCGCTAGGAGAATTTAATCTTCTCCCTTTTGACGCCCATCTCAAACCTAATGAGTATGGGAGGCCAGATAAACAAACTGAATATCAACCAGGTCTTGGTTGCATCATCACCATTAGTCTCGCCTAATCAATGGTGACTTTGTCTACAGTGGTCTTGATACACCTCACTATCATCCAAATTCTCCTCCTAGGGCCAAACCCTATTCGGCAGGGTTTGATTATCTATAGAATCCCGCATTCATAAAAAGTTATCTATATCGATGCACATGGAAGGGCTTTGGCACGGGAAATTATGAACAGGTGTGCATGACCTCACATCCATTCCAACTCTTAAACCACATCAAAAATTTGGTTTAGGTTTCAAACCTCTCTCGGAAACCACCGCGTCACCATTCTCATTGAGCCTCTTTCCATTAAGGAACCATCCTCTCCCGTCAGTCTGAAGCATCGCTTGAAGTGGATGACACCATTCCCATCCCCCTTAACTTTTTTAGTCAATTCCATTTCCGTAGGTTGGTGACCTATAAGACTAATGGAAAATCCACTTCCATACCATTGGTCTTCCCCGAAATAGTTGGAGATGACTCTCCTACTATCAATACTATCCATTGTTCAGATGATGATTCTATCCTTACTTATCTGGGGGTAGAGGATTCTTATCTTCCTAAAACCATTCCTTTGAACACATCTATGCTTCTTAACGAAGCCACTGTCGACCTTAATATAGGGACTTCTGAAGACCCTCGCATCATTAAGGTTGGCCAATCTCTTAACCCACAGGAATTAGGAGACTTCGCCGCCTTTCTTTCCAACCATCACCAAGCATTTGCTTGGTCATATGAAGATATGTCAGGTCTTGATCCTAACATTATGGTCCATAATATCATTACTCTTCCAGACATCAAACCAGTTAAAAAAACTACGTAAGATGCATCCTTGTGTAGCTCTACTTGTTAAATAAGAGTTGTAACACTTTCTTTTCGCTAACTTCATCCAACTCATTGACTATCCACAATGGCTTTCAAATGTAGTACCGGTAACCAAAGCTCTCGGGAAAATTTGAATTTGCACCAACTTTCGGGATCTTAATCTCGCTTGCTCGAAAGACAATTTCTCTCTACCTAATGTCAACCAACTCATGGACTTAACTATAGGCGACAAGATGCTTTCTCTTATGGATGGTTTCTCTCCGGGTATAATCAAATTCTCATCGCACAAAAGGATCAGCATAAGACTTCCTTCATAAATCCTTGGGGACTTTTTGTTATCGTGTCATGCCCTTCGGTCTTAAGAACGTAGGGGTGACTTATCAACGCGTAATGACCTACATCTTGAATGACATCCTACACAAAACTATAGAATATTACATCGACGACATCCTTGGTAAATCCAAACACCATCAGGATCATCTTCTCATCCTTGCACCTCTCTTTGAGAGACTCATTCATTTTTTCTTCACCTAAATCCATCTAAATGCGTGTTTGGCGTTCTCACTAGTAAACTCTTAGGCTTTATCATTTCTATCGGGGTATTGAGGTCAATCCCACAAAAATAAAGGTTATCATCGAGATGCCTCCTCCTTCTAACTTAAAGTAGCTATGTGGTCTTCAAGGACACCTTCAATCAGTGCATCATTTTATCTCGTAGCTTTCGGACCGTTGTCAACCTTTTCATCATCTCCTCCATAAAAATGTTCATTTTGAATGGGATGAGCATTGCTAAAAAGCCTTTGATGATCTCAAAGCTTATCTTCTTTCTCCACCTATGCTCACACCTCCATGCGAGGGGGAGCCATTCTATCTTTATATTTTTGTGACTGACCATGCTCTAGGAGCCATGATCTTGCATCGAGATGCTAATGGTAAGGAACAGGCTGTCTATTATATTAGTCGCACTCTTCATGAGTATGAAACTTGCTATTCCAAAGCTGAAAAGCTGTGTTGTGCTCTCTTCTTCGCGACTTCTAAACTTCTTCATTACCTCCTTAATCATAAAACTTACATTGTTACGAGTGTTAATCCACTCAAGACAATGCATGTGAAACCCTATCACAATGATCGTGTCACTCGTTGGCTCATGCTCATGATAGAGTTTGACCTTGAGTTCATCTCACAGAAATCTATCCAGGGTTAGGTTATCGCTAATCAATTAGCTAATTCCCCTCTTCCAGACACTCAAGTCTCCCTCACTCAATTCCTAGACGAATACATCCAACAAATAAATTTCATTCTGTCTCCTTTTAAAGTACAACTCTTCTTTGATGGGTTTAAGAGTCAGTAAGGGGGAGGCACAGGTTTCTTCATGATTCCTCCTTGGGGTGTACCTATCCCTTTCACACACAAGCTTAACTTTGAATGTACCAATAATATGGCCGAATATGAAGCCCTCATTTTAGGTCTTCAAAATTCCATTAATCTCGGCGCTCGCCATATCGACATCTTCGGTGAATCTAAGCTCATCGTTAATCAAGTCACTGGTGTCTATCAGTGTAAAAATGATACCCTTCAAAAATATCGCGATATCATTCTCTTTCATCTTCAATCTTTCGATAAATTTACTATCCAGGCTATTACTGCTTTATGCAAACCGATTTACAGATAGGATGGCTTCTTTAGCCTCACTTATTCCTCCATTCAATGAAAACTCGTGACTTTATGTGATTGTTTCATCTAGACCAACCATCACATCTCGGGCGATTGACTTCAATCAATGTTTTCACGACTGACACTCAAGATGAGTGGTATCAGCACATTTTTTATTATCTCTCCTATTCAATACTTCCTCCAGATTTGACTTCCAATGGCAGAAGATATTTTATCCAACACACAAACTGCTATGCTATTCTAGGCGAAATCCTTTACAAACGTGGTTTTGAGGGTATTTTGCTTCGGTGCCTCAAAACCCCTGAATCATCTAAAGCCATTCAGGAGGTCCACGATGGTATCTATGGTGGACACTTTGGTGGTTTGGTTGTGGCTAAGTGCATCCTACGTTTAGGTTATTATTGGCCTTCTCTTAATCAAGACTACTACGAATATGTCAAGAAATGTGTCAAGTGTCAACAACATGCTAATCTTACACATATCCCTAGTCAGGCTTTACAACCTATAGCAGATTTGTGGCCTTTTTCACAATGGGGTCTTGATCTCGTTGGTCTCATCAATCCGTGCTCTTCACAGTGACATCACTCTATCATTACTACCACATAATACTTCACTAAATGGGTGGAGGCTATTCCTCTTTCATCGACCAAAGCTAAACCTATTGTTGATTTTTTCTATCAACACATCATTTTTCGCTTTGGTGTTCCTCACAAACTCGTTACAAACAATGTTAAGTCTTTCAAAAACCAAGATTTGTAGAAACTTTGTGATACATTCAATATTAAACTCAGTTTTTCTTCTCCATACTATCCACAAGCTAATGGCCAAGCTGAGGCTTCTAATAAAACTTTGCGTAATATCCTCGCAAAGGTAACTAGTCGAGCTGGTAGGGATTGGCATTTACACATCCCTTTCACTCTCTGGGCTTATCGGACTAGCTTTCATACCCCTACCGGTGCTACTCCTTCTCTCTTGTCTATGGGTGCGAGGCTTTCCTTCCTTTGGAAGTCCAAATTCCCTCTCTTTGCATCTCTCTCAGAGAGTTTGTCTCGATGAAGACTTGTCGACATTAAAATTTTCCTCCGTAATTTCTATTTTATTATGTATGTATTAGAATAAGATGTTGTTAAGTATGATTAGTAGTGGCGTCTAATAGAAGATAACGGCGCCATCAGTATAGTGCCACCAATAAAATAGAGTATAGTAACATCAAAGTACAAGAGGAATGTTGTAAAAAGTAAATATTTGTCGTAAGTGGTCCGGTTGGGGTAAGTAGAGAAGTAGGGTCTACATGATTAGGAATTAGAAATATTATATTTGTAATAAGGACAAAGAGTGATGTCATAAATATTTTGTGTATTTTATTTTTGGAAAAGTTTCAAAAGGTGAAACCCATGTGAGATGATAAGGTTTATCTTATCTTGGAAGATAAACCTACATGTAAAGGTAAGAGTTTAGGCATGGAATATGATTGGCGGAAGAGATTTCCTATCTATCTTAGAGATAGGGTGGATAAGACCGAATTCCTATAAATAAAGATGCCACCCCCTCATTTAGCATAGAGGGAAGTAGTGAGAAATATTGTATGAGTAAGTGTGTAAAGGAAGCCATCATTTAGAAGGCGTGTTAAAGAATCCATTGTGAAGTTTCTCCCATAGTTATTGTTGGAAGGCAAGTGAAGTCAGTAACACTTGAAGTACCTCATGGGTGAGATTGTAACAATTTCATGTTGATATTATAATTTACACTTATATTTCATATTTGTCATCATTCCTTCGTATCATAGTCTATGGTATTCTTGTGTTATGTTTGTTGTTGTGTTTCCAGATTACATCCACCAAACTAAAGGTTGTGCATTAGTAAATAATCATAGCATGAGGAGTTCTGGTGGAGAATTATCATAGTGCCGGATTGGTGATGACATTTTGGTTCCGTTGCTGAGACCATTCCTTATTGGTGGATTTTCTAGAGAAATATTCCCACTTAATTAGAAATCATTTGGAGGGTGACCTTGTTTTTACTGTGCATAGTAGTTACCATGGTAAAGTCACTTTTTACCATGAATAGTATTTACCACAGTAAATTTACTTTTTACCGTGAATAGTATTTACCACAGTAACTTCACTTTTTATCGTAAATAGTGTTTACCACAATAAAGTCAATTTTTACAGAGTAAGTCAAGTTTTACCATAGTTTACCGTGATCATTCCTATTTTACCGTAGAAAGGTGTAAATTCACTTTCTATTGTAGTGAGTCCAATTATTTGTGTACATAAGTCTTGTTGATTGTACTTATGGGTTGGTATTTCATTGTGGTTACTTTTTAAAATGGGGAAGATTCCTATTTTTTTCAGCCCAATCTAATGAAGATGCTTCCTCTTTCATTCAAGAGTTTAAACGATCTTGTATTTGTAATGGCCTCATAAGAGGGAACAATGGAATGAATTTTTTCCTATCTTTTTGATGGTTCAGCCCTTAAGTGGTTTGAAACACTAGGTGATAATGTGAAAAACTCATGGGATTTATTAACTAAATTTTTTCTTGAAGAATTTGGTGAACAATAGAAATGCGAGATCTCATGATCAATATCACAAAGCTATCCCAAGGAGAGAAGGAGAAAATAAGGGATTATCATATTCGTGTTCTAGAGCTAAGGAGGAAGCTCGATGCCCAGATCTGGAAGGAAAGATTAGCAGATGGGTTGATGAATAGCATGGATAATCTCCTCTATAAGCACTTCATTCTTGGGATGAAGCTAGAGATCAGAAAATGAGTGAAGTATGACCGCCCAACGACCCTTGAACAAGCAAAGGAGATTACAAAAAGGAAAGAAGAAAGCATGGAAGAAGAGCCCAAAGAAATTGTTGCTAAGGTAGAGCCTACACCAACACCTTTGGTCCAAAATCCACAACCACTCTCGGTGAGCACAAATATTTTCCCTAGTACATCTACTGAGTATGAAGATTTACTCAAGAAGATGGGTGAGTTAACTTTTAATCTTCTTGAGGAATTTAGTTCTCTCGGGGGGAGATAGAGGTCCAAAAACAAATATAACTGAAGTTGTATGTTATGGTTGTCATAAAAGGGTCATTATAAATATAACTATCCGGATAGAGCTTCTACATCCAGTACAAGAGATAATGATAAAGGAAAAGCACCTATGAATTCTTTTGATGTAGTAGATAGGAGCATAAATAATGAAGCGAGATGTGTTTGTAACAAATAAAAAAAAAAAAAAAAGATAACCAAGATGGAAATGATCCTAAGAAGATGAAAGGAGAAACTAGTAAGAAACATAGGAGAAGAAAGTTGGGTGTGCAGGATTTTCTAATTTCACAGGGACAAGGACCATACTCCATCTTGGAAGATCTATCCAAAAGTCCTGCAAATATTACATATGGTCAACTTTTGGCTATGTCTTTTGAGAAGAGGTGGGAGCTGCGAAGTGGACTCAATGCTCGATGAAGTAAGGAGGTTGAGGTACCTGTTTTGGAGGTAGAGGTGGATCCCTATGCTCCACAAGCTGAGGTATTATGTAATGGTATTTCAATTCATGATGTCTTAGTTGATGGAGGTGTTGCAATTAATGTAATGACCGAGTCTGTAATGAATATGTTGGGTTTAAAAATTGATCGCCCTCAACACTTATGTTAAGGTCATTAAATAAGGGAAAAACTAAAACCAGAAGGTGTTGTTTCAAATGTGGCAATATTTGTTATGGGTGTTGTATGTGTGGTAGACTTTTAGGTGATGAAAAATGGTATTGTTGTGTACCTAATGTTGTTGGGAAGGCCATGGCTAAGGAGAGTTCATGCAAGAAACTACTGGAATGAAGGCTTCATGACACTTGGACGTGGTAGAGAGAGGGTGAAGATAAATGTGATCCCTCGGCATCATAAGGAAGAACTGTGGATTCAAGTGATGAAACTGATGATTGGACATCCTCTGATTACTCTAGTACTAGTGAAGTGGACACAGAAGATGAAGAAAGTGAGGTTGATGTTTCGGTCATGGATATCCTTCCAATTACACCGACTTATGAACCCATAAGATTATCTAAAGAAGAAGTTGTTAATCATCTCCAACAAATAAAAATTGGTGATCTTTGTGATGGAGAGTGAGAAGGAATAATACCTCTAGCTCTTTGAAGGTACATACATCTATTCACTTTTGATTACAAGGAAATCATCAAGTAAGTTTGGTAGAACATTCTATTGATCGGTAGATGGTGTTAAGCCCATAAAGTAAATGCCATATAGAATGAATCCTAATTTTTCCAAGCGTAAAAGAAGAAATATATAAGTTCTTGATGCGGGATTCATATTTGTTGTGGAGAATTTAGAATGAGGTTATCCCATTGTGATCTCAATAAAAAGAATCGGAAACTATGCATTTGTGTTGATTACGGGAATCTCAACAAGGCAACAAGAAGGATCATTACCTTCTTCCATTCTCGAGATCAGATCTTGGACGAAGTCTTTGGCAGAGTGTTATAGTTTTTTGATGGATATAGCGGATACAACCAAGTTTGTATAGCGGAGAAAGATCGGTTGAAGACCACGTTCACCACTCCTTGGGAACGTTTTCTTATAGAGTTATGCCTTTTGGGTTTTGTAATGCTCCAAAGAATGTTCCAACGCTTGATGAATAGGGTGTTTGAACCCTACATTAGAAACTTCATCGAGTATTTCGGATGATTTTTACATCTATGGGAGCAAGATGGACCACTGCACTGAGATGGAGACAACATTTCAAAGGTTAGATGAAGCACAAGCCTCACTAAACCCTATAAAGTGTGTCTTTGGATGTTCTAAAGGTGTTTTGTTAGGGCATGTTGTATCCGAGAGATGGTATTGTATGCGATCGATAAAGTTTCAAAATCAAAGAGTTACCATTTCCTATGAATAGAAGTAAATTGAGATCATTTTTAGGCCATGTGGGTTAATATAGAAGGTTAATCAAGAATTTCTCAAATATTTCATGACCACTAACCGAGTTCTTGAAGAAGGATGTTACTTATGAACCAAGAAATAAGGCGCATGAAGCTTTTGAACAACTCAAGAAAGTTTTGGTGTCTTCACCTGTTTTAAAGAATCCAGATTGGAGCAAGCCATTCATTTTTAATACGATGCCTCGGATGTAGCACTAGAAAGTACTACGAGCCAAAATGATGAAAATGGGAATGATCATCTAGTTTACTTTGGGAGTGACAAATGAGCGAGTCTTGAGGTAAATTATCTATCAGCCCTGAAAAAGAGGCTTTAGCTATCATTTTTGCTGTAAAGAAGTTTAGAAATTACTTGCTAGGGAAAAATTTTATAGTTGTAACAGATCATCAGGCTCTAAAATATATTGTAAGTAAGCCTAACCCATTAGGAAGGATAGCAAGATGGATAATTTTGCTACAAGAATTTGAATTTGATATTATAGATAGGCCAGGAAAGAAGCATGTCAATGCATATGCACTCTCTCAAGCCTATGATGGTTTAGGTTCATCTTATGATGATGATGATTTCCCAGATGTAGCATTGCTATCCCTTGACACGATCCCTAGTGAATACATGAATATTTGGAATTCTCTGAATTATCTAAATATTTGGATATTCTGAATGAATTCAAGTTTCCTGATGGTGCCAATGCAAAGACTAAGAGGAAGATTACTCAATCCATCCTCTATATTCTATTCCACATGGAGTATTATTTCGAATAGGACCTGATGGATAGTACAAGAGGGCAGTTGGATGTGATCAAGGGAAGGAGTTGATAGAAGAATTCCACAGTGGTACATGTGGAGGACACTTCTCTGGACAACTTACAACAAGAAGGATCTTGGATGCAGGTTATCATTGGCCCACTCTTTTTAGAGATTGTTATAATTATTGTAAGACATGTGATATTTGTCAAACACATGGTAACCATAAGACTTCATCAGCACCATTATGCCCTATTCTTCCACTTGGTCCCTTTGAAAAGTGGGGAATAAATATTGTAGGTCCACTTCCAACTACCCCACGCCAAAATAAGTATATTGTAGTTACCACAGATTATTTAACCAAGTGGGTTAAAGCTAGGCCATTGAAAACAATTTCCATGGATGAAGTGGCAAGGTTCATATATGAACACATTGTCACCAGATTTGGTTGCCCATTAGAAATTGTAACAGATCAAGGAAGCCACTTCATTAATGAGGTGGTAGAAGCCCTAGTCAACAAGTTTTCTATTAAGCACAGGAAGGCAACAACATACAAGCCAAACACAAATGGACAAGTGGAACGAACAAATTTTGTGTTGTGTCAAATTCTAAAAAAATTCAGCCTTGCGGTACATAAGTAGGATAAAAGGATTCATGCGGCATTGTGGGCATATAGGGCAACATCAAAGTCAAGCAACAGGATACTCTCCATTTCGGTTGGATTATGGCATTGATCCAGTTCTTCCTATCGAGTTTGATATTCCCACCTTTGTGAGATTTATGAAAAAGGAAAGGATGGATGAAAGTGATTCAAGTAAAATAAAGGTTGGTGCATCTTCATTTGCTAGAGGAAATGAGAGGAAATAGTGAAGGATATAAGCTATAAGAAAAAAATAAAGCAGATGGAATACTTTGATCAAAAGATCCATTAGTCTCCATTTCATGTGAATGACTTGGTTCTAGTATATGATTCCAGATACAAAAAAAAGAAGGCAGAGAAAATTTCTTCCTGAATGGATGGGGACCTACAAAATAGTAGTTGTGCATGAAAATGGTACATATCAATTTGGAAGAATTGGATGGCACCCCATTACGAAATGGGTCAACCATGATAAGTTAAAGATTTTCCAAGCACCATAATAGTCTACTCGAGGGAGAGTAGAAGCTAGAAAGGGGAAAATGTCGACATTAAAATATTCCTCCGTAATTTTTATTTTATTATGTATGTATTAGGAATAGGATGTTGTTAAGTATGATTAGTAGTGGCATCGATAGAAGATAACAGCGCCGTCAAGATGCGGTGCCACCAATAAAGTAGATTACGGTAATAGATCAAAGTACAATAAGAATGTTGTAAAAAGTAAATATTTTTTCGTAAGTGGTTCGGTTGGGGTAAGTAGATAAGTAGGGTCTACATGATTAGGAATTAGAAATATTATATTTGTAATAAGGAGAAACAATGATGTCATAAATATTTTGTGTATTTTATTTGTGGAAAAGTATAAAAAGGTGGAACCCATGTGAGATGATAAGGTTTATCTTATCTTAGAAGATAAGCCTACATGTAAAGGCAAGAGTTTAGGCATGGAATATGATTGGCCGGAAGAGATTTCTTATCCTATCTTAGAGATAGGGTGGATAAACCTAAATTCCTATAAATAAAGAGGCCACCCCCCTCATTTAGCATAGAGAGGAAGTAGTGAGAAATATTGTATGAGTAAGTGTGTAAAGGAAGCCATCATTTAGAAGGCGTGTTAAAGAATCCATTGTGAAGTTTCTCCCATAGTTATTGTTGGAAGGTAAGTGAAGTCAGTAACACTTGAAGTACCTCATGGGTGAGATTGTAACAATTTCATGTTGATATTATAATTTACACTTATATTTTAGATTTGTCATCATTCCTTCGTATCATAGTCTATGGTATTCTTGTGTTATGTTTGTTGTTGTGTTTCCAGCTTACATCCACCAAACTAAAGGTTGTGCATTAGTAAATAATCATAGCACGAGGAGTTCTCATTCGAGAATTATCATAGTGACGGATTGGTGATGACAAACTATCGCCAAAACCGTCTAGCACAGCTTGAGTTGTTAGATAAATGTTGTCTCAATGCTCTTGAACATCATCAAGTCTATCTTGAGCATGTCAAGCATGCTTATAACAAGCATTTGCAACAGCATGACTTCCAAGTCGGTGATATTGTTCTTAAAGAAAACCAAAATGTCACTACTGCGGAACGGAGTCAACGTGGTAAGTTTGCTCCTAACTAGATGGGACCGTACGTTGTCACTCATAAGTATGGGTCTAGGGCTTATCACCTGTCTTCCATGGATGGTATACCTGAAATGGAACCTCTTAATGCTTTGCATCTAAGGCCCTTCTACTGTTAAAATCTATCTTACATGATCTTAGTCATGAAACAGGTCTTTCATCCATCCGCAACCAATCATGCATTTCGTAGTGATTTGGAACTATGTGGTTCTCCGCGTTATTTATTTTTATACCTTAAATATGAGTACCATAGCTCTACTCATGGAATTTTCCTTATGGATTTGTTCCTTCTCATGGTAGGAATACCTTAATCACTACTTCATCTATCCTAGGTGTTCATCTTGATCAAATCCACTTGGGGCATGAGTACATGTTTATATATGTTTTCTCTCCCTCTATCTGGTCTAAACTCATCTTCTTCCAAAGCTCAAAAAAAATAAATAGAAACGAAAGAAGATGTTATCCTAATCCCAAAAGATAGACTAATCCCTCAAAGGACAGTTATCCATGCCTTATCAAATAAAATCAACAATGTAGACCATTCCTCGAAGGATGGCTACCATCAAAATCAAAATACGATTGCTCCCTTGAAGGATGGTTGTTTTTTTATGGAATTTTGAACTTTTACAGTCACAAAATTCCTCTCTTAGCCAATTTTTCACTTGTTAGCATCTCTAAAAGACTTCTCGTATCGATCAGTCTTTCCATATCTAGCAAACTACCCACATTGATTAGTTTTCTTTTCTATCAAAAGAAAAATCATGAAGCTATGATATGAGACCTTTTCGATCATATGGAGACCCTGTTTTCCCCATATGAGCGTGTATTTAATCCTTCATGTGTTCTGATGAGATGCATACTTATCTCTTGTCCTTATCTACCTCCTAGATCTGGTTCGCGACTAACTAGTGTCAGGTTTATTTTATCCGTGTCTATGGCCGTATGTGTGCATCATTTTTCGATGTACCATCAAGGTCTCTATTTATGGTTGGTTAGGGATTTAACTTATCATTCTTTTTCCTATCTAGGTGTAGTGATTTTTATTTCTAAGGGGTAAGATCATTGCCTCACTTTCTTTTCATCAAATCAAATTGACATTACCCAGTCATTTGTTATTTATCTAGTTAAATTGACATTTAACATGTTAATTTAATCAATCAAATCTATCATCTATCTATGCTCATCTTATCTACTTCATCTAAAATCATCAAAGCAGCACATATTATGTGGATCCATCTATCCATCTATCTATAACATGTTAATTTAGTCAATTATTCATCCATGACAAATCAAAATTAAATCACATCTATCTATCTGTATCTATCAAAGTTAAAAGCATGAGTCCAATCACATAACACAAAGATGCATATATATATATATATATATATATATATATATCTGAATGGCTTCAAATCGAGCCGTATACATCGTATCAAAAATTCCTTCAAATCGAGGCTACATCAAGTATATCTCTACAAATCACATCTCTATATAGTAAAATCAGATAAATGGAACACGTTGTCCACCTCCTCGCTTTCAGAACAAGGCACATCTAGGGCATGTTGTGTCAAGGCATCCTCATAGTATCTCACCTCATAAAGAGAGCCTGATAGGTACTCAGACTCACCATCTCGTGTGCTCTCAACGACACCGCTGTTATTGGTGGTCATCCTGTATGGAACCCATGCCCCTAACTCGATGTTGTGCTCTGTATCACCGTACTGCTTGGCCCTGAGGGCCTCTCGGTGTCTGTGATATCTATCCCTCTCGCTAAATAGCTATGTCCCTCTCCTCCCTCAGAGTCCTAATCTCCTCAAGATCATCTGGTGTGTTTGTACCAAGGTGGCATGCTCTCCCTGTAGTCTCTCCAGCTCCGCCGTTGTATCCTCCTCGTCTGACTCCGTAGACGTTGTGAGATGTCATGGTATCTCCTCATGATACCATGCCTCATAACCCTCATCCACTCTTGCATCATCATCATCATCTGTGGGAGGTAGGGCCTCCCTGAGTGGATCATTGGGACCCGATGTATCGCGAGATCTCTCTCTCTGCTATCCCATTTGTATGGAACATATACAGTCAGAATAATCTGTATCAATCCAACTGTCTCATCACCCATAAAAATGGGACCCACTCTAAAATCTTTGGCCTGTGGCCCCTGACCACTCTGTTGCATCTCAACTCCACTAAGTGGGTGTCCTGTCTGGCCCATGTAGGATAGACCCTGTATGGCCTCCATATAACCTATGATGGCGTCAGAGTCCTGAATCTCTAGGAATACCACTCGACGATCTCCCTATATAGCTGGGAACCAAAATGTCATCACCAATCCGGCACTATGATAATTGTTTCAGGAACTCCTCATGCTATGATTATTTACTAATGCACTGACTTTTAGTTTAGTGGATGGAATCTAGAAACACAACAACAAACATAACACAAGAATACCATAGACTATGATAAGAAGGAATGATGATAAATCTGAAATATAAGTGTAAATTATAATATTAACATGAAATTGTTACAATCTCACCCATGAGATACTTCAAGTGTTCTTGACTTCACTTGCCTTCAAACAATAACTATGGGAGAAACTTCACAATTACACCTCTTAATGACTTTTTAACATAACTTCAAAATGATTGCTTCCTTTGCACACTTACTCATACAATATTTCTCACTACTTCCTTCTATCATAAATGAGGGGGATGGCCTCTTTATTTATATAGGAATATAGGCTTATCCACCCTATCTCTAAGATAGGATAGGAAATATCTTCTAGCCAATCATATTCCATACCTAAACTCTTTCATTTACATGTAGGCTTATCTTCTAAGATAAGATAAACCTTATCATCTCACATGGGTTCCAGCTTTTAGACTTTTCCACAAATAAAATACACAAAATATTTATGACATCACTCTATGTTCTTATTACAAATATAATATTTCTAATTCCTAATCATGTAGACCCTACTTCTCTACTTACCCCAACTTTGACATTTTAACATTACCGGACCACTTATGACAAATATTTACTTTTTACCACAACATTCCTATTGTGCTTTGATTTATTACCATACTCTACTTTATTGGCGGCACTTTATCTTGTGGTGTTGTTATCTTCTATTGGACGTCACTACTAATTATACTTAACAACATCTTATTCCTAAAACATACATTAATAAAATAGAAATTACAAAGGAAAATTTTAATGTCGACATTTTCCCCTTCCTAACTTCGACTTCGTCCTCGGAGTAGACTCTTACGGAAATTTGAAGCTAGTACTGAAAAATATTTAACTTGTCATGGTTCACCCATTTCATAATGGGAGTACCATCTAATTCCTCTAGTCGATATGTACCATTTTCATCATGCACATTTGCTTTATTTTGTAGGGCCCCATCCATTTGGGAAGAAATTTTTCTACCTTATTTTTTTGTATCTGGAATCATATACTAGAACCAAGTCATTCACATAAAATGGAGACCAACAGATCTTTTGATCAAAGTATTCCTTCTGCTTCATTTTCTTCTTATAGCTTGTATCCTTCGCTATTTCCCTCATTTCCTCTAGCAAGCAAATGAAGATGCACCAACCTTTCTTTTATTGAATCAATTTCATCCATCATTTCCTTTTTCATAACTCTCACAGTGGGAATATCAAACTCAATAGGAAGAAGCTGGATCAATGTCATAAGCCAACTGAAATAGGGAGTATCTTGTTGTTGACTTTGATGTTGCCCTATATGCCCACAATCTTTGCATGAATCCTTTTATCCCACTTATGTACCGCAAGGCTACTTTTTTTCTAGAATTTGACACAACACAAAATTTGTTCATTCCACCTATCCATTTGTGCTTGGCTTGGATGTTGTTGCCTTCTGTGCTTAATAGAAAACTTGTTGACTAAGGCTTCTACCACCTCATCAATGAAGTGGCTTCCTTGATGATTCTACAATTTCTAATGGGAAACCA
The DNA here is from genome assembly GCA_018340775.1 of Taxus wallichiana var. yunnanensis. NCBI lineage: Eukaryota > Viridiplantae > Streptophyta > Pinopsida > Cupressales > Taxaceae > Taxus > Taxus wallichiana. Next base: position 663,941,309 of record CM031237.1, on the reverse strand, counting down.
AATCGGTGACAATGTGTTCATATATGAACCTTGCCACTTCATCCATGGAAGTTGTTTTCAATGGCCTAGCTTCAACCCACTTGGTTAAATAATGTGTTAACTACAATATACTTATTTTGGCATGGGGTAGTTAGAAGTGGACCTACTGATTTATTCCTCACTTTTCAAAGGGACCAAGTGGAAGAATAGGGCATAATGGTGCTTGATGAAGTCTTATGGTTATCATGTGTTTGAAAAATATCACATGTCTTACAATAATTATAACAATCTCTAAAAAGAGTGGGCGGTGATAACTGCATCCAATATCCTTCTTTGCTATAAGTTGTCCAGAGAAGTGTCCTCCACATGTACCACTATGGAATTCTTCTATCAGCTCCTTCCCTTGATCACATCCATTGCCCTCTTGTACTATCCATCAGGTCCTATTTGAAATAATACTCCATGCAGAATAGAATATGGACGAGTGGCTTGAGTAATCTTCCTCTTAGTCTTTGCATTGGCACCATCGAGAAACTTGAATTCATTCGAGATAATTCCAAATATCTATGTATTCACTAGGGATCGTGTCAAGCGATAACAATGCTACATCTGGGAAATCATCATCATCACAAGATGAACCTAAACCATCATAGGCTCGAGAGAGTGCATATGCATTGACATGCTTCTTTCTGACCTATCTATAATATCAAATTCAAATTTTGTAGCAAAATTATCCATCTTGTTATCCTTCACGATGGGTTAGGCTTACTTATAATATATTTTAGAGACTGATGATCTACATTACAACTATAAAAGTTTTCTCTAGAAATTAATTTATAAACTTCTTTACAAGCAAAAATGATATCTAAAGCCTCTTTTTCGATTCTGAGTATAATTTACCTTAGCACTTTGCTCATTTATGCGCTCCCAAAGTAAACTAGATGATCATTCCCATTTTCATCCTTTTGGCTCAGGAGTACTTTCTAGTCTTTGCATCCGAGGCATCGTGTATAACAATGAATGGCTTTCTCAATCTGAATTCTTTAAAATAGGTGAAGACACCAAAGCTTTCTTCAGTTGTTCAAAAGCTTCATGCGCCTTATTTCCTAGTTCATAAGTAACATCCTTCTTCAAGAACTGGGTTAGTGGTGTGAAATCTTTGAGAAATTCTTGATTAACCTTTATATATTAACCCACATGGCCTAAAAATGATCTCAATTTACTTCTATTCATAGGAAATGGTAACTCTTTGATTTTTGAAACTTTATCAGGATCAAGTACCAATACCATCTCTGGATACAACATGCCCTAACAAAACACCTTTAGAACATCCAAAGACACACTTTATAGGGTTTAGTGAGGCTTGTGCTTCATCTAACCTTTGAAATGTTGTCTCCATCTAGTGCAGGTGGTCCATCTTGCTCCCATAGATGCAAAAATCATCCAGAAATACTCTGATGAAGTTTCTAATGTAGGGTTCAAACACCCTATTCATCAAGCGTTGGAACATTGCTGGAGCATTACAAAACCCAAAAGGCATAACTCTATAAGCAAAACGTTCCCCAAGGAGTGGTGAACGTGGTCTTCAACTGATCTTTCTCCGCTATACAAACTTGGTTGTATCCGCTATATCCATCAACAAAACTATAACACTCCTGGCCAACTACTTCATCCAAGATCTGATCTGAGAATGGAAGAGGGTAATGATCCTTCTTTGTTGCCTTGTTGAGATTCCTATAATCAACACAAATGCGTAGTTTCCCATTCTTTTTTATTGAGATCACAATGGGAGAACCTCATTCTGAATTCTCCACAACAAATATGAATCCTGCATCAAGCAACTTATATATTTCTTCTTTTACAGTCTTGGAAAAATTAGGATTCATTCTATATGGCATTTGCTTTATGGGCTTAACACCATCTACTAGATCAATAGAATGTTCTACCAAACTTACTTGACGGAGTTCCTTGTAATCAAAAGTGAATAGATGTATGTACCTTGAAAAGAGGCTGGAGGTAGGATTCCTTCTCACTCTCCATCATAGCATCACCAATCTTTATTTGTTGGAGACGATCAACAACTTCTTTAGATAATCTTATGGGTTCATAAGTTGGTGTGATTTGGAAGGATATCCATGACCGAAACATCAACCTCACTTTCTTCATCTTATGTGTCCACTTCTTTGGTACTAGAGTAATCGAGAGGATGTCAATCATCGGTTGCATCACTTGAATCCACGGAGTTCTGTCTTTATGATGCCGAGGGATCACGTTTATCTTCACCCTCTCTCTACCATGTCCAAGTGTCATGAAGTCTTCATTCCGGTAGTTTCTTGCATGAACTCTCCTTATCCATGGCCTTCCCAACAACATTAGGTATGCTGTGATACCGTTTTTTATCACTGAAAGTCTACCACACATACAACACCCATATGACTTTTTCCACATTTGAAACAAAACCTTCTGGTTTAGTTTTCCCTTATTTAATGACCTTAACATAAGTGTTGAGGGCTATCAATTTTTAAACGCAACATATTCATTACTGGACTCGGTCATTACATTAAGCGCAACACCTTCATCAACTAAGACATCATGAATTGAAATACCATTACATAATACCTCAGCTTGTGGAGCATAGGGATCCGCCTCTGCCTCCAAAATAGGTACTTCAACCTCCTTACTTCGTCGAGCATTGATTCCACTTCGCAGCTCCGCCTCTTCTCAGAAGACATAGAAAAGAGTTGAGCATATGTAATATTTACAGGCCTTTTGGACAAATCTTCTAAGATGGAGTATGGTCCTTGTCCTGTGAAATCAGAAAATCTTGCACACCCAACTTTCTTCTCCTATGTTTCTTACTATTTTCTCCTTTCATCTTCTTAGGATCATTTCCATCTTGGTTATCTTTTTCTTTCTTTATTTCTTTTTGTTACAAACACATCTACTTCATTATTTATGCTCTTATCTACTACATCAAAAGAATTCACAGGTGCTTTTCCTTTATCATTATCTCTTGTACCAGATGTAGAAGCTCTATCTGGATAATTATACTTATAATGACCCTTTTTATAACAACCATAACAGACAACTTCAGAAATATTAGTTTTTAGACCTCTATCTCCTCCCTAAGAACTAAATTCATTTCCTTGAAGAAGATTAATAGTTAACCGATCCATCTTCTTGAGCGAGATCTTCATACTCGGTAGATGTACTAGGAGAAAGATTTGTGCTTTCCAAGAGTGGTTGTGGAATTCCGGACCAAAGGTCTTTGGTGTAGGCACTACTTTAGCAACAATTTCTTTTGGCTCCTCTTCCATGCTTTCTTCTTGCCTTCTTGTAATCTCCTTTGCTTGCTCAATGGTAGTGGGAGGTCATACTTCACTTGTTTTTACGAATGAAGTGCTTACAAAGGAGATTTATCCATGCCATTCATCAACCCATCCGCTAATCCTTCCTTACGGATCGGGCATCGAGCTTCCTCCTTAGCTCTAGAACATGAGCATGATAATCCCTTATCTTTTCCTTCTCTCCTTGGGATAGCTTTGTGATATCGATCATGAGATCTGCATATTTCTGTTGTTCACCAAATTCTTCAAGAAAAATTTCAGTTAATAAATCCCATGAGTTTTTCACATTATCACCTAGTGTTTCAAACCACCTAAGAATTTGAACCATCTAAAAATGTAGGAAAAATTCAGTCCATTATTCCCTTCTTATGAGGCCATTACAAATGCAAGATCATTTAAACTCTTGAATGAAAGAGGAAGCATCTTCATTAGATTGGGCTGAAAAAACAGGAATCTTCCCCATTTTTAAAAGTAACCACAGTGAAATACCAACTCACAAGTACAATCAGTAAGACTTATGTGCACAAATAATTGGACTCACTACAATAGAAAGTGACTTTACACCTTTCTACAGTAAAATAGGAATGACCACGGTAATCTTGACTTACTATGGTAAAAACTGACTTTACTGTGGTAAACACTATTTATGGTAAAAAGTGAAGATTCTTTATGAGTAAATACTATTATGGTAAAAAGTGAATTTACTCGTAAATACTATTCATGGTAAAAGTGACTCTACCATGGTAAGCTACTATGCATAGTAAAAGCAAGGTTACCCTCCAAATGATTTCTAACTAAGTGGGAATATCTCTCGGAAAATCCACCAATGAGGAATGGTCTGGCGCGTGAGAACCAAAATGTCATCACCAATCCGGCACTATGATAATTCTTTACCGGGAACTCCTCGTGCTATGATTATTTACTAATGCACAGCTTTTAGTTTGGTGGATGGAATCTGGAAACACAACAACAAACATAACACAAGAATACCATAGACTATGATAAGAAGGAATGATGATAAATCTGAAATATAAGTGTAAATTATAATATCAACATGAAATTGTTACAATCTCACCCATGAGGTACTTCAAGTGTTATTGACTTCACTTTCCTTCCAACAATAACTATGGGAGAAACTTCACAATTACACCTCTTAATGGCTTCTTTAACACACCTTCAAAATGATGGCTTCCTTTACACACTTACTCATACAATATTTCTCACTACTTCCTTCTATCCTAAATGAGGGAGGTGGCCTATTTATTTATAGGAATTTAGGCTTATCCTCCTATCTCTAAGATAGGATAGGAAATCTCTTCCGGCCAATCATATTCCATGCCTAAACTCTTTCCTTTACATGTAGGTTTATCTCTAAGATAAGATAAACCTTATCATCTCACATGGGTTCCAACTTTTTAGAATTTTCCACAAATAAAATACACAAAATATTTATGACATCACTCTTTGTCCTTATTACAAATATAATATTTCTAATTCCTAATCATGTAGACCCTATTTCTCTACTTACCCAAAATTTGACATTTTAACATTACCGGAGCGCTTACGAAAAATATTTACTTTTTACCACAACATTCCCTCTTTGTACTTTTTTTTACCGTACTCTACTTTATTGGCGATCTTGTACTAGCGGCGTCGTTATCTTCTATTGGATGCCACTACTAATTATACTTAACAACATCTTATTCCTAATACATACATTAATAAAATATAAATCACGGAGGAAATTTTTAATGTCGACAAAATACATCCACACTCATGATATATCTCTGCTACAAGTGCATCGGTGAATGCAAATACTGCATGAACTCCGGGAAATCATAGATGTAGTCAAGCAGAGCAAGTGGGAATCATCAACCTCGAAATGGTAGTGCATAATATGAGATAGCCATCTGGATCAATGCTTTATCGTCTACTCACAGGGTCATCTGTTAATATTGTGAGGCTATCCTCACAACCACTGGACACTATCTCTCGAATCATCTACCATGTCCCCATATAACGTGCCGAGATCCCTCCTCTGCTGCTCCCGTGGAGTAATCTCTATCAGGTCCCCTGTGATTGGTAACCTAAGGATCCTATAGATGTCCTCATGGGTGATAGTCATCTCACCCATCCGAAACCAAAAAGTGCATGTCTGGCTATCCCACTCTGCATCAATGCTTACATCAGCTCCATGTCTCGGGGTACCCATCGATAATAACGGAAACCCCCTAGTCTGGCTAACTCCAAATGGCGTCAATCAACATCTATCACATCTGGTAGTATAGTCTCTAGTATCTCGGGAATAGCATCCCGCATGTGTAGGACCTCTCGTGCCTGTATCACATCAAACATCATCATTAATCTCATCTTTATCAAAATCAACATCATTAAAATTTCATCAAAATTTTTCTCAAAGCCTCCAAATGCTTCATCTTTCCCATCGATCTTCGACTCGGTTCATCGGATCTGTTCACTTTACTGATCGACAACGATTGTATTCCAATCGACGCCGATCGCATACTTGTCGGCGCTAATTTTGTCAATCAACGCCGACTGGAAGGAAGAGCACTAACAACACCCTCTTGCCTCCTAAAAAATTACACAAATGTATGAAGCTAAGGAAGGACCACTTACCCCTAGCCGCGTCCTCTTCCTCTTTTGACCGCTCCGGAAGCTTCCATTTCACTCAAATTCAACTTTTGACTTTTTCTAAATCAATCGTCACAATGCAAATGAATCGTTACCATTCACCTTTTCTTTATTTATAGGTTTTGGGGCAGTTGGCACTGATTATTCGGGTCGGCATCGATTCTTTGGGTCAACATCGATTAGGTATGAGTCGACACCGATTGGTTCCCATTGGGGCCGATCGGGTAGATCTTGATATATTTTCTCATCTCATCACACCAGGACGTGCTTCGTTCTCATCTGATTATCTTGTCTTGCGCATGTGTCACCCGTAACACATTGTCACCATCATTGTGTCTTTATTTGAGTACTTGTACCTTGTCGCCTTGCATAGCCCCACATGTGTGTCGCTCGTAGCATGGCTTTGCTTGTCATTCCCGCTTGGGGCATCTCATCATTATATCTTTTGCATGTGCCACCCATAGCACACTTGTTCTGCCTAGTCTGGCAGCATTTCTATTGCAAAGTCCACTATAGTGGCCATATTTCGATTTCCGTGGTGGCTCTCCTCTCGAGGCCATCGCTTCATCCTTCTTGTCTAAGCGTTGATGCTTGGCTTGTTTATTTGATCATTGTTATGACCTTATTTTTTCCTTTTGGTGCATCTATTCAGTGTTATCACCCATTCCACATTTTCTCCTTGTACATGGGTAACTCGTTTTTTTTGCAACCTAAAGATAGCGGGTCTATAGGCACTAACGTCATCTCGTTCGAAGGTGTCTAGTTTTCCCTACCAATGTGTCACTCTTTGGTTGTTACTATTTTGTAGTCACCTTTAACTCACAAGTCTATAGCCACTAACGTCATCTCATATAAAGACTGTCTAGTCTGCCCTACCAATGTGAGTTCCTTAGGTCACTACCTTTTTTTTTTTACGTGCATCATCAATGATCAAATCTACTCTAGACATCTAGCTGGGGCATCCTCTCTTCTATTCTTTTTCATCTACCTTTTTCAAACTCGAGATCGGTTGGATTTTGGGCCACCCCATCCCTAGTTTGAGGGGAGAACATCATCAATATTCTTCCTTTTCTTCCAACTCCTTATTTTTGTCTCATAGCATTGCTTATTGCAAGTTACTTGACAAAAAGGGGAAAATATAGACACCTAAAATTGGTTACTCAATTTAATGTGCCCTGTGTTTTCTTACCTATTCTATTCTCGGGTAACTCGGTGCACTTTTGTATCACTACTTCTCTCTTAGGGTATTAATTAAATATCTAATTAATATGCCTATCCTAAGTTTGTTCCACCCCATTATATTTCACCCATGGATAATTAAACATTAACCATGTAATTCTATCTTTTACATTTATTCCAACTACTTATTCACCCCATATCACTTCCCAACCTCCGTGTCATTATTATCCATCCATCCCACCTATTTCTCCTCTCCTAGAACCATGCAGTGGGATTTTTCCCGTATTTGAGTGGGAAGGATAATATTCTTATTCTCACAACTCATCCCTTTTCACCACTTTGGGAGTCTGTTCACGATCGGTGCCATTTGTTCCTCGATCAACGTTGATTTTTTTAGAATGGCGCCGACTATAAATACACAACTTGAACTCAGTTTTGGTTAGATGGTAGAGACTTGAGAAATAGTGAAAAACTTGAGTGAGCCTTAAATTATCAATCGAGAGAGAGAGAGAGAGAGAATTCTGTCCAGATCAATCCTTAAGAGGTGCCTTTGTCATTCTAGCCGCATAACATCGATATCGCTTAGGTTCTTTAACCTTTGGGTGACTCCATTTCTCCATCCATCCAAGGTGGAACTCTGTCCATATCTTTGCAGCTCCTGCGGGTCTCCACAATCCGATCATCATCAATCACCAATCAAGTTGTCTATGATTTCTTCCCGGTCGATGCCGATTAAGCATCAATCGACACCAATTTGTCTAAATCGGTGCAGTTCCAAACCATCGATGTCGATCACTGTTTGATCGATCTTGACGATCTCTGAAAGGTACAAAATCCAGGTGACACAATTTCATCTTCGTTTTTATAGTTTCCTACTTTCTTTCAGTTTCTACTATTGTTTTTACATTCTATCTACAACTTAAAATCAGAAAATCTAAAAAAATTCTTACATCTTTTATCATGTATGCCTTTATTCTTAATTGAAAACGTGAACTGACATCCACCGAGGAAGTTAATCACTTCCCGGACCCGCTTTCCGGGCAGTTCACCTTATATCTTCTAATGTCATCTTTTTATGCCAAGTATTCATGCATCGCAAGTTTCTTGGATCTACTCCGTAGGTTTGCTTATGTGCCCCCGTCTGAATTCCATCGAGGATTTCTTTCCATCTACGTCTTTGAATCTTGTCCAATTCATCGGTATCGACTTTATTTGAGTTTTTAGGGTGTTTGTGTTTAGTTTGGTGCATTATCTTGGACGGGTAATAAGCGTGGAAATTATTGATCTACACCAACAAAACCCTTAGACCGGGAACTTCTAGGTTTGGGCAATGCACAGGACCATCACAGCTATAGAAAAATAGAAGAAGAGGGAGTCAAAGTATTTCTACCTTTAGAACTAGATGGTGTTGACACTTGATCACCAGATTTTTCCATGTTCTCTTGAGCGCCAGGTTCCTCCTTCTTGTGTGCATGGTGTGGTGAGTCGATGCATGATAGTGGCCACGATATGGAAGATGGTCCCATTTTGAGCTTCTTTGGCTTGGATCCCTCCCCACACTCATCCTTTCAAGCCTTCATTTGGACTTAAAAACACTTGATGTGAACACAGTAAATGAATGAGCCCTAGGTGCTTTAGCACTACCTTTCCTCTGCCCAGTCTTGTATTTTTGGTGACTTAAAAACTACATCTGCCAAGTATTTTAGTAAATTTACCCTAAGTACAGGGTTGACATATCCTTTCTTCAAATGAATGAGAATTTTGAGGTAATCGCCACCCATGACAAACTACTGGCCATCTCATATAAATTATCAGTTAACCCATTTGGCCATCTCCCTCCAAATTTCGGGTAGACTATCCTGCTTAACACCTTTATGAATACCCTAAGAGGTAAGGATTACCTCAGGAAATTCCTCACCCTCCTCATGAAATAGAGCAATCAAGTCTTTGAGGGGAGCATTTTTCATGACTTTCAGACCAAAATTTGGTAAACCAGATAGTTCAAAAACTACCTAATTGGTAATCTCCACTCGCTTCCCTCAACATGAAAGCAAGTAGCTTTAAAATTCTCCAGGAATTCATCCACGATTCCTTCATCAAAACCTTCAAATTTCTAGATGAAGTCAAGCCAACCGGAATCATAAAATACCTACAAAATTGCAGCATTTCGAGCAATGGGTCTGAAGAATTAGGCTCAGACTTTTTCTTTTGTCCCATGATGAAGGCAAATGAATCTAAACAATAGAGAAACAAGAACAAGGGCGTGCTTGAATTCGCGGTGTGATGGCAGTAGAAATTTGCATTCAAAATTCTTGAAGCAATGATAAGAAGTAGTTAGGAACTATAAATTTGAAATGCACCTAGATCCTCAAATCGCATAAAAGCAGAGCAAATTTGGTGGCGCAAAAAGGTTGACAAGACTAGGTATCTGTGAGTAATTTTGATATGTGGGATGGCACACATCCCATCGCTTGAAATAGAAATTCCACTGTCCCTTTCGTGGAGGATGACACATGTGGTGTGTGTGGAAATCATGACTCATTACACCCTCATGCCATCATGTCATAGCGTTGGATTCGGAAGGATATCCATAATAAATACATCAATCATTGTGTATGGATGTAATTATGATAATTTTATGCATGGGGAGTTGCTTCATAAGGAAATATCTGTAGTGAATTAAAATGCACTTACCCATGCTAGTTCAATATCTGATATCCGTAGCTTCCCATGTCCTGCATTCGAGAAAAATGTGATTAGTGGCCTTGAAACAATGAAGATATCAACATTTATTAAAAGAAACAAAATGGATAACTAAGGGAAGAAGATCAAGGTCATGACCACCCTCCTTTATTGAAATTGAAAGATAACAATTACTCCAAGTTGGAGGCGAAGAGCCACCTCAGCATGCATTTCCTCACTCAGCATGATGTCACTGGTGAAATTTCCCTTATCAAGAGGTTGTTGGTAAATCCTGAGCTGTGGCCATTTACAAGAAGAGTCCTTTTTCCATCGATCGGTACCAGTCAAACAGAACCATTATCGAACACTTTTTCGATCTGATATGGACCCAACCAGCATGTCCGTAACTTACCTTTAAATTGTTGATATTTAGAATCAAAGAGTAAGACCCATTCCCCTTCATGAAATGTCCTGGATTTGATATGAGCATCATGTCTAGGTCTTCCTCTGATGTTGGAGAATTTCCATTTGTTGTTGTGCTTCCATCCGCATTTCATCCAATTCGTCCAATTGCATCACCCATTCATGTTGTGCTTCATCCAAATTGATGCCAACTTCTAATGTTGTTCTCCAAGTGCGTAACTCGAACTCAATAGGTAACAGTGGATTCTTCCCATATACCAACTCATAGGAGAAAAAACCAGTAGTGGTTTTCTAGGTCGTGTTATAGGCCCAAACTGCCTCGAGAAGTTTTGGTACCCAATTTTTCTTGTCAAGCACTAACCACTTTAGTGAGAATGTTCTCAAGTTCTCTGTTGGTGACTTCCACCTACCCATTGGATTGGGGGTGATATGGTGATGATTTCTAGTGCTTGATTCGGTAGATGTCGAGAAAATATTCGATCATTTTAGACACAAATTGAGGACCTTGATCGATCAATGGCCTGGGGCCCCAACACGTACTCAATATCTAATTGTACGGAAATCAGCAATAGCACCCTCATTGGCAAATGCCAATGCTTGAACTTTAGCCCATTTCATAACATAGTTTGTGCATACCAAGAGGTATTCTTTTCCAAAAGATGGAGGATCAAAAGGTCCAACAAAATCAATTCCCCATTTCTCAAATGGTCCTAAGACTAGTTGAGGATTAAGAGGCATTTCCATTGAGAGTGTAGGCTTCCCCATTCTTTGACATGCATCACACTGCCACACATACTTCTTGACAGTATTGTGGAGGGAAGGACAATAGTACCCAAGCACCAAGGATTTTATGAATTGTCCTTTTTACTAAGTAATGTCCTCCTCCTTGCTCATCATGGAAAGCTCGCAATATGTCATATACTTCATCTTCCTGAATACACCTGCGAAGAACCATATCAGGACAACATTTGAACAACATTCCATTACACCATTTATATGTTTCACTATTTTTAACCAACCTTTGTCTCTCTTTATGAGTAAAATAGGTAGGAAAATTCCCTATGGTTAAATAATTTGCAATATCTGTGAACCATGGAGTCGAGTTGATATAGAAAACAAATGTTCATTTGGAAATTGATCCTAGACTGCCTCCTCATCACCTGAAACATTCAATCTCAAAATAAAATCAGCAACAACATTAGATTTCCCTGGCTTATCAATAATGGTCAGATTGAATTCTTGTAACAAGAGTAACCATCTAATTATATGAACGCCGACGACAGTGGCTTACTCATCAAATATCGGATGGCGAGTGGCAAGTATAAACAAATATTTTATACCCAGTGATGTAATGTCAAAATTTATTCAAAGAATACACAATAGGTAATTTTTTTTTCCATAGTGGTATAGTTCCTTTCCGTAGGATTCAAATTCTTGTTGATAAAGTAAATGGCATACATGTGATCCTCTTCATCTTTTTTCCCAAGAACAGCTCCCATAGTTGTATTGGAGGCATCAGTGTGGATATGGAAAGGTTTCCCCAATCGGGACCTTGTAAGACTGGGGATGTGGTCATATTCTCCTTGATAATATCAAAATCCTGCTAACTTTGAGGGTACCATTCAAAAACACAATATTTAGTCATCAATGAAAACATAGGTGTAGAAATTTTTCTAAATTCTTTAATGAATCACTTGATAATACCTGCATGTCCCAGGAAACTTTTGATGTCAGTCTCATTTGTTGGTGTAGGTAGTTGAGTGATGACTGCAATATTTTTGGGGTTGACCTGTATACCTTTGGCAGAAACATGGTGACCTAAGACAATTCCCTGATCCACCATCATCAGACATTTTTCATGACTCAGGGATAGTTGGTGCTGCTCACATCTGCTCAATACTTTCTCAAGGTTATGTAGAGATTTGTCAAAAGTGGAGCCATGGATAATGAAATCATCCATGTAAACCTCAACACAATCATTTGTAAGATCTGTAAAAATGGCCAAGGCTGCTCTGCTATAGCGTAGCAGGTGCATTACAAAGCCCAAAAGGTAAGACTCGATAAGAAAATTTACCCCAAGGGCAAGTAAAGGTGGTTTTATCTGGTCAGCAGGTGCAATACTTATTTGGTTATACCCACTAAACCCATCCAAGAAAAAGAAATATTTCTTACGGTGAGATTGTCCCAAACTGGTCAATAAAAGGTAGGGAAAATAATATTTCTTGGTGGCTTTGTTGAGTTCTCTATAGTCAAAGTAGATTCTCCATTTACCATTTTTATTGGGGACTATAACTAATGGTGAGACCCACGACTATCGGATATAAGGTAGATGAATCCTACCTTTAGTAATTTTTCTATCTCATTTTTACTATCTCTATGGTAGGTTAATTCATCTTTGCGGTTGTGTTATCACCTGTAAAATTGACGAGGGCAATTTTACAGGTAACCATACCAAAATTTTGTCCTGGTCCCTCGTCAGGGGCCCCTCAGCATTTGGAATGTTATAAAATCCCTTTCCGGGAAATCTAGTTCTCAAACTTAGTCATTTTGGTCCTTTTTTGGCTGGGCGCACCTTTTATCTATGCAACATCAGACCAAACTTGCGCCCCCTTTATTTCCTTTGGCGCACCCTTTGAAGTGTTGACACAACAATTGTTGCGCCTCCCGTGATGCACCTTTCTTACTGTGCCAAGGCGCATGCGCCTTCCTGTCAACAACAAAAATGTTGCACCATTAATTGGTGCACCAAGGCGCTCAAAATGAAGTGTTGATAGTACTAAATTTGTGCCAAAGCGCAAATAATTTCAAGTTGACATAACCATATTCGCACCGAAGGGCACGAAGTTTTACGTGTTGACACGTGTTTTGGTGCGCCCCTTTAAAAAGTGGTTGGCACATTTATTATACCTTTACCTATATACAGGCGCATCCTCCCTGTCACTTTCACAATCAGAAAACACGTGATAATATTTACTTCTCTACACTGTCGGTCGCCCACCATTCTCATGTCGCGTTCGTGGACCCTGCCGTTCTTCTCATTCTATATATTCGGGTAAGTGGTCCTTGTTTCTCTTGTGTTTTTGTTTTCTTTGGTTTTTTGTGAGATAGGATGCGATGGACACGAGAGCTTTAAACCCCTCCTACCCATTTTGCAAATCTTCCTGTTGTCAAAATTTCACCCCCCAGGTAATTTTGATAACATGCATCGAATATTCAAGTCCAGGCACATTGATTGATTGGAAAAACATCATGTTTCGAGGTTCCCTCGGATATTTTCTAACTCTCTGTCCGGGTTGAAAGGAGCAAGCTCTGAGAAAACGCGGAAAATAGTTGCAGAAGGCAAGTAGGTTGATCCAGGAAAAATCATGAAAATTGGCTAAGTCCTAGTCAGAAGCATTCGGGACATTTGGGACAAAAAAGCGTGGATCGGCCGAAATGAGCCTGTGCAATCCGAAGCAAAGTGGGACAAATGGGACAAAAGTACGCGGCAAGCACGAAATGCCGGTTCGACTGAGAGAAAATCGACTAGCTCTTTGAGAGGGTCACCTTTGGGACAAGCGGGCCAAAAATACGCGAACCGGCCGGATCGGCGAAATGAGTCTAGACGGTCAGGAAATAGTTCGGGACAAATGGGACAAAAAGGCGCGGGCGGCGAAAAGGTCGAGGCGATCAGAAGCAAAGTGGGACAAATGGGACAAATGGACGCGAACCGGCGGTTCACGTGAAATCGCACAAGGAGCACTAAGCATTTGGGACATCCGGGATGAAAAGACGCGAAGGGCTCGAAAGAGCGGCAGGCGAGAACCAACCAAATCATGCCACGTGTCTTAAGGAGAAAAGTCAAAAGTCAAAAGGCAAGTTTTAAAGGGTCGGTAGAACCAATGAAATAGCGCCACGTGTCCCAGTTAAGGGCCCCACAAGGAAATTTCAAAGGAACAGCCCACCGAAAGGTAGAGGAGAGAGAATCTCGCAACCAACCAATGCGTGCCACATGTCATCCGGTGGCGAAGCGCGGAAATATTTCAAAATCCATTTTGAGTGCATTAAAGTGCCCTAAATCTTGAGATCGCCATATCTTTTGATCGAGCTCGGATTTCACGCGTTCTTTATATCAACGGAAAGCTTGTGAGATGCTATACATGATTCTGGGGTCAATCTCGAGTTTTGGTGTAGAATGAAGAGAGAAAATTGAGAAACGGCTCGACGTGTGGTAATGGCGGCGACCTTTCAACAACTGTTTTAATGCTAATGGGTCGTGATCTTCTTCGCTTGCGGCCGAAGTGACATTTTAGCGGCCAAATTAATACAAATGGGTCACATTCTCCTCCAAAATCACTCAAAGTGACAGGTATGGGTTTGTAAGATCCTCCATGCTGATTTAATGCATCTGCAGATCAATGAGGAATGGGTTGGCACGTTTTCCTATGTTTTCTCTCTCTGGGCTCGACCCATGCAATGTAAAAAGCGATTTGGCTCATTTTTAAAGGTGTGGTTCATCTTTCTCGCTCGCCCTCCCTTCTTTTCTTCCCTAGGGTTAAAAATGGAGTTCAAGCCTCCTCCCTTGCTCTGTAATGGCATTTTTGCCTCTTATTAATGGAATGATGTTCTGTGCAAACTTCTGGAGCAACAAAACATGTTTTGTGATGCATCTATCCATCCTTCCTCATTTTTGCTTGTTCTCTTCTTGCCTCTCTTCATTGCGGTATCTGTGCATGTTTGAATGTTCATTGCAGTTTGGAGTTTGTGTTCATGGAGTTTTGGGACATTTTTGTGTGAAATCTATCCTTGGGCTGTGATGCATCTGTCCATCCTTCCCATTGCTCACCTCTCTTTGTCCATGGCAGTTTTGATAGATGTCCAACATTCTCCTTCTACGGTGTATCACCGTTTTAGTGTAGGCTTTTCTTTGTTTTTCCCTTCTCTCTCTCTGTCTCCTTGGCATGGTTAGATTAGGATTAGATTAGCTTACTGTACTGGAATAGCTTGTGGCGGAGTAGTTTAGGAGCGGGAACCAGCCTTCTCTGGAGATTCCTTTCTCGGTTTCACAAGTCCCATGCTTGGAGAGAGGTTTCCATGTTGTGAAATCACACTGCTGGATTCACGAACATCAACTTAGAAGCGATGTGCGTCAGGGGAGTCTGCGTGATTTTGCACTAACACTTCCCTCCCAAGCCATTTTCACCCTCTTTCCGGATCTTACGGAGAGGTTTTACCTCAAAAATGGACCTAGACCTCTTGACTGTGTTCCTCCCACTATCAAATCATGTCAAGAAAACCTGAAAATCACGAACTAAAGAGGCAAGAAACCTAAAAGTTAGTTCCGGGCCTCATTTTTTCCCCTTGGCGCAATCACCACCCTTGTTACAGGAAACACAGTCACGCAAGAAGGCGCATGTGACCTTGTTTGTAACATGCAAAATCCCTGCGCCATGCATAAACCAAGTAAATCCTAAACCTGGCGCAGGCACATCCTCGCTTACAACAAAAAAGTACCATGCAAGCTTTCCTGTGCCATGCCAAAGTCCCCCTTTTGTGCACACAATTTTGGTGTTACACGCATTAATCCTGCGCCCTTCGGTGCACCAAAGTCCCATGTTACATGCAAATTGCATGCACCATTGGCGCATCCTGCTCCCATGCAACACTAAACTTATTTGTGCCCAGTATAAAACCACATATAATGGCGCAGGCACACTCTTGTCTACAATAACAATGATGTTATATGCAAAATCCTTGCACCCTGCGCCCTTTGGCGCTGATTTATTCCTTGTAACACTCTGCTCCAAAGACACCATACTATAAACCCTACGACTGCAGCATCCTCGCGCGCTTGCGCCCAGGATCCTTAAAATGCTAACTCCTCATTACGTGATGTTTTAGTGGAAGATCTGACAGCTAACATGGCTCTTTTGTGTTGGACTTCGCTCCTTCTTCTTGCAGATCAGCAATTGAACTCAAACCCACATATGTCTACATCAAGCAAAAGGCCAACCAAGTCAAAGGGTAAGGCTAAGCTTACAGAGGAAGAGATGAAATACAAGTATCAAAGGGTCAGAATGCCCGAGTCCCAGGTAGAATGTGACCTGGACATTAGAGATTCGAACTTGGTCACATCGACATGGAAGATTTCTGGGCTAGAACCAGGAGGGTCACAGGAAGTCCTTGGATGGACAAACTGGTGGGCAGTGGTCTACATTTTGCTAGGGGAATCCCGTCAGTGCAGTAAATAATGAGTTTATGATGGTGGTGGCCCGTTGTTACAACAAAGACACAAGGTGTGCTGAAAATGAAAAGGGTGAGGTTATAATCAACCTTCTTGCTGATAATTCGAGATCATGCTAGGCATTCCCCACCACCAAAATTTCGTGGTCAGTAAGCCAAGAGGACTGCACCAAGGCATGGGAGGATAATGAGGACAAATGCATGTAGTGATGAATGAAGTATACTTAAATAATAAGAAGGTGATAACCGGTGGCCACGGGTTATTCACCGTAGCGACTTCTCCGAGGAGGCCGAGTGATACCATCACATTTCTAAGTAGATTTTTGGGCTTTCGATACCCATTACTTTCACAAATGGATGCTCAGTACTTAGAAACCATGAATAAGAATGTGCACGATCGGCGCTTTGAGTGGGCGGAGATCATAAGCGGCACCATATCCGAGCGGCTCCAACAACTCACTACAACGGGAGGTTCTACATGAACTCCTACGTAGTCTATGTTGTAGCCTCGGAGAGGATTATCCGCGATGTAACATACTCAATTTAGTACATTAGAACAAGAAAAAAAAATTATAAGTGTTTCCTAGTTCTAAATACATAATTTAGAACTCATAGATCATAATAATCATTCTTATAACAGATAACCATATGCAGTTGTAATGACTCGGTGTACCACCGATCTATTCATTCCATGACTCAATGAACTATCGATCTATTCATGTGTATCATAGAGTTGGCGTTTTCATCAGAACACTTCACTCTTGCGGTTCTCTTCCCTAATCCGGGATTTTAGAATGCTCTGTCCAAGGAACCTATCTGAATAATTGTTACCATCATTCATCGGCATCACGTCCCTTAGACTAGGTGACATAGGACAACGCAATCAGTAGCTTGTGATACTTTGGCCAAAGATTTGAAACATACTGTTCATGTCTCTTATTCCTTGACGGCATACTCGTCAATCTAGAATACGTCCTTCACCCCACTTCGTTGTTATATAGAACATCTTAAAGCGACTTCGATCGGTCTCCCTGTCCCAAGATTTCACTTAGAACGAGTTAATATCATAACACATGTTATAAGGATGCTCTTGAAGGCTAGGGGTAAGCTGACATATTGGGTCACCCACTGTTACCCCATGTGTCAAGGTACCCCTAGTCTCAAGGGCTGCCTCGTAGCATGTCTATGGTCCTAACCGGTCCCAAGGAAAATCTTGTTCGAGTTTCAGGTGTAAATCTTAACGATCGTGCAAAAGGGTGTTGCCATATGTCACCTGCATTATTGTATCCTCGAGAAGATCCTAATCTTCTTGAAGGTACAATCTTACGATTGACATGTGTCAACATCCTATAATCTTGCCTCGGAAAGATTTACATAACTTCAAGAAGTTACTTAAGTTGAGTTGGATTTCAATTAAAGGCCCTCCTAAGCTGGGTAGTCTTTTTCCCAACCGAGAATTTCACACCTTTGAGCTGCCTTACATAATTAAGTTCAATTTTCACAGAGAGAAGTTTAATAAGATTTGAGACCTCATCAAGGTGTCCATCGGTTCCTAATAATCTTATTTCCTCATAATAGGGCAATAGCCCTAAGTCCTCTCATAAGGAAGCTAACTAAACCTGTAAGGGTTTATATCAACTCCGAAGACTGAAATATATCTGACTTATTGTTATTAAGACATGGTGATTTAAAACCATCAATTACGTTGCCTTGACTTAGATCATTGTTAGGGAGTAATAGAATACTCTTCTGTTATAGCTACATATCAGGGCATAGTTTAACCTTAACTTCCCTAAAAATGCAGTGGACTAATTTCCAATTTAGCCTTATTCATAATATATAAGAATTACTATTCAAACATGAAGTATTCAGTCACATAATTTTTACAAGGCTTACTTAGGGAATCCAACTAGCTCCCATGGCATATAATAATAAAAATGCACTCTCATTCATTCAGACATAAGAAGTTCAATTCAACAAATAAAAATGCAGCCACATAAGTAACAATTTCCCCATTTCATTTATTTCCAAGCCATACAATTACAACTTATGCACTTCGGCATATTTTGATACAATAATCAACAGCAAAAGAATAACTTTCTTCCTATAGTACAATTAGAGAAATCAAGTTGGAATTCATCATAAAAATCAGATTAAACATTATGAGCATCCTATCAGATCTGCGTGCCTTTACCACTTACGATGACCATCTGCAAAAATTTCTAGCACGGGTCAGTTCAGTGAACTGAGCATGATAAGCTCTAATTCTTAAAACAACTACATTCCACCAATTGTTTCCATTAAACAACCTGTTTAAATGAAATCATTTCATCAAATCTATAAACATGAATCACACTAATTATCTTTCTACCATACATGACTTTTTAACATAATTTCATAATATAACTATCATATTGACTCTTCTCGGATAATTCATCTTATGTTAGAGACTAAGAAGAACAAAATGAATCTAATATATCCATCCCTCTGAAAACCAAGGACAGTATCAATCCTAATAAAATTACTCCATTCAAGAATGAATTCTTACCAGTACATGTATCCAACAGATTTGTATTTAACAATTCAAGCAAGGATAGATTATAGTCTCTAGCAAGTTCAACAGATGGATTTCCTTTATACTCATTGCGTTATTTCAATGACATTGATAAGTATACAAAATTCTACTACATTACTACTTTTATACAAGTAGATAACTGAATAACTCAAACAGGGTAATAATATAACTATAGATAAGGAAAGGAGACTTGGGTCAAGACTCAACACTTACCACTCTCTCCCCATAAATTTAATAGTCTATTCATCTTATACCCATACCGTATAGAGTTCTCATGGAGATACAAAAGAAGGGAGCACTCATAATTTCCAGAAAGGGAGAGATTACCTTCGTTTTCCAAAAATCCTATAACAACTTATCCTTTTCAACTAAGAGAAAGAAACAGAGGAAGTCAGATCTCCCTTCCAAACAAGTTCAGGACTGTACCAGCTTTCCAGGAGTAATGCATATACAATCAAACTAGAATTCAATTAGGGAAGAAGAGTAGGAAAGAAAACCAACACCCAAGTTTACCATTAACTCCAATCAAGTAGAACCGCATAAAAAGTTGCCCATAGATCCCTAGGGTCTTGCAATTACACAATGAACAAGAGCCATAGTTTGTTACAAAATGATATACATATACGTACAAATATCAGACCACAATCCTGATCCAAATAAACAGTCTATTCTTCACCCAGAACTCGTATCATTTTGAATGAGAGTTAGGGTAACTGTTATCATTACATACCAATAGATTAAACTAATTAATTCCAGCCATTATACTGGATAGTTAGTTGTTACGTTAAAAGGTACTAAATCAAATAGCACATCCCATGTTAATAGATGAATTCTACTGATAGATTTCAAGGACACTTCAGGTAACATCAAACGCAGTCATTCCTATCCAACATAAAAACTAATTTCCATTCGTGCAGACCTAAGATCACCCACGAATTGTTAGGGAACCAGAGTTCATCAAGTAAGTTTTCACTGGGTCACAACTGTGTTCCAAATATCCAAGTAAAAATCGTAATGAAAACAGCGGCTACACCAAATATTTCATTACTTTAAGAACCTATAATCATAAAAACATCCAGACCCTTTTCAACAAAGGTACAGGCTTAGTATTCAAACATATTTCTTATGCATGCGACTAAACTAGTCGAACTTTATAGAAGGAACTAACAGTTTCATCACAATCCAACTTTATATTCACCTGAAGTTGTCAAGTAATAATAGAGCTCAAACA
Source organism: Taxus wallichiana var. yunnanensis (assembly GCA_018340775.1). Taxonomy (NCBI): domain Eukaryota; kingdom Viridiplantae; phylum Streptophyta; class Pinopsida; order Cupressales; family Taxaceae; genus Taxus; species Taxus wallichiana. The sequence goes on along the minus strand of CM031237.1, from coordinate 663,921,019 downwards.
ACTACGCAACAATCAAATAAACCAACCAAATTTGACACAACAGTTCATTCCGTGGTATTTTTCAAACACGAAATCATCAAGCACGACTTCTATCATGGTACCAGTTTGAAAACCCAATACTTTAGTCAGACAAAGAGACATAAAACACGTCTACAGAAGTCGATTTCCATCTAGTATTCACAGCTAGGAGAGAAGATAAAAGAAGTAGATTTCATAAGGGTCTACTTATAACCAGAGATTCCCAAATCATCAAGAAAAAGAGAAACCCAATACATTGCTACAGAGCCAAACCAACTGTACCAAAAATCATCTCGAAACGAGTTGTTCTAATGAAAGCATTTAAAGGAAAGTAAGATTTTTTTAAAGTTAGGGCCTATCATGCCTGATAGTGTCACTTAAAAATTCAAAGAAGACCTCTGAATGTGCTCGCACCTTCTCTTCTTCTTCCACGAAAGATCAAACAACAATAAATTGTTACCTCCATGCATTATATACTTCCCCCGATAGAGAAGGAAGCTAGAAACTCTCAAAGTTTCCATGCAACACAAAGTAGACGACTAGTTCGAAGAACCAGTGCTCAAGCAGTGAAAAATGGAATGCATGGAAAACCAAACAACCAAACAATGTTCTACTTGCATGCCTTCCCAAGCAATCCATGCTCGGAAATGAAAGTTCATTAATTGCATTTACTTCCATCCTCCCACCTATTTTCCATTGTAATTGATCGCCAAAGTTGGTGATCGCCACAAGAAAACAAACAAACATCCCCATCCTTGGTAATACTGCCACATCAGGTTATGTTAGCATTTTTTATCTTCCGCCAAACCTGACAGCATTCCAAGTCCTTCAACCTTATCCCCCTCTTTAATTTCATGGAAACCACCGCCCATGACTCACGACCCTTCTTAGGTCCCCCTCCCTTCTTATCATTAGTTAAGATAGGTTTAAAAATTAGGTTAGATCATAGGGTGTGACATTAGTCTCACTTCCATAGCGCTAGGTGTAGTTAACCCTTAAGAGCATTAAGCTCATAGTTTAGGGCTAGGTTAGATTAGCAAATTTTTTTAACCAATAGGTTGTAGTTTAGGTTAATACTATTAACCTTAACGAATCTAGTCTAGGTCCCCAAAATAGGACCAAGCAGTGTTAGAGTTCATACTAGATAAAAAATTCTGTGAAGGATTCTATTTGGCATCAATAAATTAATCTTTCGGTATAAACATAAACATCTTACCTGGCTTAAGGTCCATGCCTTTCCTGATGTTACAATATCTAGAACCAAATTCCATTTATCATGATCAGCCTGAGTTAAACTCCGGGATTGATCATTCAAAACTCAATCAGACCTTATAACTTTCGTAAAGTCACTAAATTTTGTTCATCCTGAATAAACTTAAAACATTCCTTGGATCAATGCAACTGATCCAAGGCTGAGTCATAAAGGTGGATAAATCCACTATTCATCCAGAAATCAGGTTGAACTCAAGTGTAAGAATGAAAGAAACAAAAGAGTCCAAGCATATTCCGGCTCAGTCAAAGATCTTTAAGAGAAAAGAGGATACAATCCATATCAAGCATGACTTCCCAAAACCAAAGGAACATATAATTATACGAGAAGAAATCATTTATCAATACTTGAATTCTCTCGGAGAAAGTAACAATAGTTCGGGTGTTACGGGCATTAAGCCGATGCGGATTTTGGCCTTAGGTGAAGATATACAAATACTAACAGTGAAGTGGAAAATAGCATCCGCTTGATTTACCAAGATCAACGATGCTTTCTTCTATGGCATCGTCTGCCTTTTGAGGCAAAATATGACTCATGGTCGAACAACCAAGAGTATAGTCACAGTGACTGAGAAGTGGGAAGAACTATTTACCCAATTCCCCACCTTCACCTATCTCAGAGCAGCTAACTTCTTGGGGGAGCCCACCAAATTACCAAGGTATGTTGGCCCTAAGTTGATCCTATTGGAGCTGTCCAGACAACTCATAACATACCATGAGAAGTGTCTGAGGAGGAAGAAGGGTGGAACTCCTTTCCCCCTCACAGTGGGTAGATATACCTTCACTTCTCACACCAAGGCCCAGGAGATGTTTGCAGAGCTAGAACTGCTCAATCTAAAGCACAACTTCCCAATGAAGGCCCACCTTCGATCCAAGAAATTTCCTTCCCAAGGAAAAACTCGATCCAATCCACATTCCACAGATCGAGGACATCTATATCGACCTGTATCATGAGGTCAAACTTAGAAGGAAGGATCACTCTCGCCTGGCCCTGGCAGAGATTATTGATGCGGTGTAGCCATTGTTCCAAAAGATTATCAAACTACCAATCAAGAAGTTGATCGGGTGTATCTAGACACGGATGGGGACAGTGGCCATTTTCCAAATTAGATAGAAGCGAAGGCACCTTAGACCATTGAGGTAAGGGTTAAAGAAACATTGCATCGGACGTAACACTTGGTGCGAGAATGAATGGCCTTATCTACCTCAGAGTAGATTTCACAACGTCCCTTTTGGGCAATGCACCTGTCAGGCCGAAGCATCTGCCAAAGGGCAAAGGCAAGGATAAAGAGGAAGAATCGAGCTCCACTCAAGAAGAATCTCCTGAAAGTCCTCCTTCCGCCGCACAAGAACAAGTTGTAACTCTAGCATCCCTAGAGAGAAGCAGTGGAGAGTGTTCCAATGGGAACATCCATTCAGGATGTTGCCACTGTCACAACCATGGAGTTTCCCACCGTCCCTTCTCCCCCTTCAAAGGTGACTCAAGCGACCATTCCTTTGGTCGTATCCTCTCCCCCATATTCTATTGTTCCCCCTTCCTCATCCTCCATCTTCTCTTCTCTCACGGAGCTGTCCCCCACTATTTCTTCTCTCATCTCTCAGCTCCCTTCCATTCCCGGGACTACCTCACCTACATTGTCTCTTCCTCCCATGATCACTTTCTTGGCCTCCCTTTCGATGCCGCCACCAAGTGTCTCTACCCATTTTCCCTCATCCACTGCAGCTTCTCCCTCTTCCACCTCTGGTCTCGTTCCCTTAAGTCCAGCATGGATCTCCCAACATCTGAGCAGCAGAAGAGGAAAGTCCCTATTGCACCAATGGACTTCTCCATCATCCCAGCAAAGGGGGTTAAGAAGAAAAATCCTATAACCCACTTCTCTCAGAGTGCATCAAGAGAAAGAGTAATGGAGATCGTGTATCCCGATCCTTCAAAGGATAAAAAGGATCTATCTCCTACAGATTATACAGTGACGTAGGTCACAATGGGAACGTCTTCTAAAATTCTTCAAGGAGAGGCCCTATCTGTGGTGGATGCCCTTTGCAAGAAGCTCCAAGAAGCAAAGGAAGAGAAGAGGCTATTAAAAAGAAGAACAAGCATCTTCTCCACGCTCTGCAGAAAATGGGCAAGTGCACCTCCTACAATGCCCGCCGAAACTCCTGAGGTCCTAAGTCAGGATAAGATAAATGAGTATGCCAAAATTGGTGAACAAGGTATGGAAATTTTAGCCTGGAGAGATCATATCCTCAGAGACAGCGAGGAGGTAATTGTCAAGTTCACCGAATTGTATCAGAACATTGGTCAAGCGAACAAAATCTCCAGGTGATAGCGGGACCTATCTCCAAAGAGTTGGACCATGCTAGGTTGCAACACGAGACGTTCCAGAAAATTCTCAACTGCTCAGTCGATGAATTAGTAAAATTCGGCATTTTCGATCACCCCAGGGTACCCAGAAAATCCTTGCTGCGTTGGACTACCGGGTCGATCAGATGGAATTCATCCTGGAGAAGATTGACAAGGTCAAGGAGGAAGCCCTGGATGCAATGCATCAAATGGAGCAAATTGTTCTAAGAATGTCTCGAGCTTGCTTACTCCTTCTTTCACCTTGAGGAAGGAAGATGAAACTATTCGGATCTTTAAGGAGATTGTCTCGCAAGGGCTAGGGCTAGAAGCCACTTTTGACACTGAATGCATCAACAACCTTCTGGCTTGCCATGATTTTGTGGGGTACCTGATGGAGGTAAGTAATGAATATTTCAAGCTCCCTAAAAACTTCAGAGATGAGCGGGAGACTTGTGAGGTCATCGGAAATCATACAAAGGGTCCTTCCCAAGATCAACTTCAGCCGATGGTCAATAAATTCATGGAATATCGGACCCAGTTCCATATTACCTCTCCCAAGTAGTAGCAGAAGCAAGATACCCCCTTTCAGCCGCGAGATGACGATGAATAGCCTTCTTCCTCATGGCTTCCTTTTTGTAAATATCTAGGAGTATGTTGGTACAAATGATGACATCATCCATGTTGCACCATGGGATGTTGTCATCCACCAAGTTGCCCAAAGTCAACTTTTGAATTTTAGATATTTTGTAGATATTTTGTAATTAGTTGTTGGTTTCTTTTTGCCTTCTCTCTTCTCCTTCTTCTATATATACTTGGATACTTGTTGTATTCAAGGTGGTGGATACTTTTTAGATGAAAAATAGAAGTGAGAAGAAAAGACTTTGAGCTTTTTGTAACAAAAGAAAACATTAATACAAATATTGAGACTTTGTGTTGAATATGTGTGTTATGAGCATTTAATCTTTCTTATGTCAGATCTATGCGTTTATTCTGTTGGATCTATCTCTACTTTTTTGTCATTTATTCATCAATATTGCTTTGTTCATCTATGCAAGTAGGTTCGGCTTTGTTTACTACCAGCCCAAAACATAGACCCTCTAACCTTTCTACTTTGGAATTTATTTCTTTTCTCCCTTCAGATCCGTCTTCCTCCCTTTCCTTCCTTCATTCCTTTCTGTTCTTCTATGAGACTAACTCTACTGGGATGAAATCCCAAACCCCCCCTGAAGGCAGAATATTGTGAGACTTGCACAGATTCCTGCTGGTAGAATAGCAATAAACCAATTTCGCTTTGCTGACTCAAAGAGGGGCTATGCCCTGCACACTGTTGGCTCGTCTATCCATAGATCTGTCCACCCGACAGATTTTCGGACCAACAGTTTTTGGTGACTCTACTGGGGATCGAACAAATCTAACAGATCTATGATAGTGGTATGTTTAAAAATTAAAAAAATCACTACCTGTTTGCAAATTTTAACTTTTGTTCAAAATCCAAAATTTTTGCAAAAGTGATCCAAACTGAAAATTTTCTTCAGGATCCATAGATCGGGACCAGTTAGAGATCTTTAGTTCGCTGATTTTTATAGAAACCCGTATTTTTCGTAGATCTGAGTTTTTGACTGTTTTGCAAAATTTCAAACCCTTGTCAAAAGTCAACTCTAAGATTTGAAAATCAGCCTACTAAGTTGGCCATTATTTTATCCTCGTTGATCTTTGTCATTAAACCACAATCGGTTTTCAAAAGGATAAAATTAAATATTTAGAAAAGGTACATGCTGCTGATTTTTATCAGAAAAATCAGAAAATCAGCAAGTACAACCAAAAAGAGTTTTAAATCTACTCCAAAATATTGTAGATCTGGAAGGTACACTGGCGGGTGAACCATTTACTCGTAGCAGAGAGCTTGTGGAGTAATCGATCCTACTTTTTATCTACTTCAAAGGCACAACTTCAGTGTTACACTGGCACACTTCTCATCGCTAAGTTCAGCTGACCGGTCATCCAGAAGTGTCTCACCTCCACGAAGGAAGCATTTCTCACAAGGAACATCCTCATCTCTTTGCAGTGCTTTGCTGCTCAGTGGAACTGTGCTTCTAGCTCGTGTCCTTTTTCCAGTTGTTCAAATGGCAATACCATGGGGAAATGCTATGGGCCCTCTCGCTTTGCCACATCCTGTTCATGCGCTCCCTCACGGAAACCAGAAGAATTTTCCCAAATTTGATGGGAGCAGAAACCAAAGCATGGATTCACACATATCCACATTCATCATGTCATGCAGTATCCTGGATGTGACCCATGAAGATGTATCAGTTCACCTCTTTCTGGAGACTTTGCAAGGACCCGCGGAAAAATGGTTTCAGCATTTGCCAGCCGGATCTATCACTAGTTGGGCCACGTTACGAACTGCATTTAAAGAAAGGTATAAGCCTTCAGAAGACGCATTCACATTGTTGTCAAAGATCAATCACCTGAAGAAGGAGGTCAATGAAACCATGCATGATTTCATCACTCGTTTCAATTCACTAATCAATCGAGTTCCGCCTGCCATGCTGCCAACGCCAGAAAATCAGAAGTGTTTCTTTGTCAATGCCATGAGCTCAAAAGTAAGTTTCTTACTCTTGTAAGAACAAGTCGCTAGTTTAGTTCTTGCCCAAGATGCTGCCATACAGATTGAAGATAACTTTGCTAATATCTAGAAAATTAAAAAGAGAACTGTCCAAACCTAAAGCTTCAATCCCTTCTCCGGCCACTTCATCTGATCTGGTATTTCAAAAGATGGCGAATGACTTGCTCGTGTTAAAGAAGCAGCTAGCTCAAGCTTCTCCTAGCACTTCATACCGGGATATCCCACAAAGGAATTTCACTTCCAACAACGTCCCACAAAGGCCGCGCCTACCTACAAGCTGCTCCACGGTTGGCGCTTGAGGCCCCTCCGGTCAATGCTTTAGCCGAAATCAAAGAAGAGCAAAATTATGAAGAACCTTCATCGCCAGGTGAAGATGATCAAGATGTCGGCGAACCGACTGGAGACTCTACTATTGGGTATATGGAATTTGATGAGGAGGAATCGATTTAAGAAGAAGGTACCCAAGGGTATGCAAGTGGGTAGTCATATGTTGTTTTCACCACTGCAAGGAAAAGAAGCGAAGTTATTGCCAAGATGTAGAAAGAGAAGGCCGTGCCAAACACGCTCCAACCATTACTAAAAGAGGTAGTACCCTTCCTACTCAACCTTTGTTATTAAGTATTTTTAAAGAAATCTTTTTCCCCTATCTCCCCTTCGAATCAGCCCTCTCATATTCCTATCAAGACTAGTAATCCTACCCTACCATCATGAAATGAGGGACTCATTCCTTCATCAACACAACCCTTGGCCGCGTTTGACATAATTGATCATGCTAAAAAGACCAAGATCCAAATGTCTAAAGCTGAGTATCTTCAGTCTAATCCTAAGCAGCTTGTAAGGTTGACCGAATACATCCAAAGCCAAGCTATCATAACTACTCAGGTTTCCCCAAAAGGAATCCTTTCTACTCCTCCTGCATCTCGCATAAATGTTTCCTCGAATTCTGCATCAGGAAAAATAGAACCTTTCTATCTCTCCCTCCTAATCAATGGTCACAAACTGAGCAACTGCATAATTGATTTTGGGGCTTCGATAACGTCATGCCAGCAAAGGTTGCCCATGCTCTGGGCCTCACCCTTACCAATCCTTTTGGCAGATGTTATTCCTTGGAAACCAAGTAGGTTCCGTTGATCGGTCAAATCAAAGATGCGCAGTTTGCATTTGCGGCGTTCCCAGAGAAAAGAGTAAAGATGACCATCCTCATTGCCGATATTCCGGCAGCATATGGAATTCTATTGGGAAGGAGTTTTTGCAGTGAGGTTGGTGGAGAGATTCATATGGACTGGTCTAAGGCTAGAATCCCCGTCAAAGGTGTAATGCAAACATTGGAGCCGGAATCACAAAAGAAGTACTTGGTTACTAACTCCGACGACCCCAAAGCCCAAATTCTCTTGAATCATCAGGGATGGGGAACTATTTCTTGTCTACTGAGTCTAACAAAATGGATGTTCCCATCCAAGAAGAGGATCTTAACAAGATCTAGACTTTGCAGTTTGATGATTACCTGACAACTAGTGGGTGCAAAGACCTTTGGAACCGTGCTAATATCTCCCGAGGAGGAGATTATTCCTCTCTCTTTCAAGTTGCAATTTTTCAACACGAATAATACTGCTGAGTATGAATCTTTGCTACTTGGCATGCAAGCCGCAAAGGAAAGAGGAATCAAGAACCTAAAAGTACAGGGTGATGTAGAATTGGTCGTAAATCAAGTTAAAAGGATATATCAAGTGAAAAATGAAAGGCTCAGGCATTACCGCAACGTGGTATGGGACAACATTGAGGAGTTTGACACTTTTTCAATAAAAGCCATCCCAAGAGCTCAGAATGACATGGCCGACTCATTAGTTGTCTCAGCATCCCTCATGCTCCCTCACCTAGGTTTGAAAACGGACACATATACCATTGAGGTAGTTTTCCGCCCAAGCGTGCTGATGACAATTCTCAAACATGCGATAGGTATTCAACGATGACAATCAAGTTATTGCCTTTCCGGAAAAGGTGGAAAATTTTAGTGAGCTTCATTTTTAAGGATCTACTTCGCATGCCGTGAATCATTATGATCAAGACGAAGGGATACACGGAAGTGATGGCATATGTCACTCAAAGGAAATAAAATTCCAAAAGGTCCGGTTTCTCTAGAACATTTGTTTGATGATTACACGATCGTTTTGTCAAGAAGAAAAGGTGAGACAATCCTAACTCCTCCCTAGAAACCGAACCGGTCAATTTAGGTTCGGTAGAACATCCACAATTTGTGAACATCGGAAAATGTTGCACACCGAGGAAAAGTGGAGATTCATAAAATTGCTGAAGAAATACATGGATGTATTGGCATGGTCCTATGCCGATTTAAAATCTTTCAAGCCAAAGGACGTCTAGCATGACATCCCATTGAAAGAGGATGTCAAACCCTTTCGCTAGAAACAAAGGCACTATAATCCTAAGATCTCGGGTACCATCCAGCTGAAATTCGAAGAAGTTAGATGCAAGGATCATTTTTCCTATCCACCATAGTACCTGGGTCGCAAACATTGTGCTAGTACGCAAGAAAAATGGTGAGATATGCATATGTGTAGATTTTCGTAACTTAAATCAAGTGTCCTTGAAGGATAACTACTCGATTCCCATAATAGATCAGGTTTTGCAGGCAGTAACTTGGTTTGGAAATGTTATCCATGCTTGATGTTTTTTCGAACTATAATTAGATTGAAGTGTCGCCTGAAGACCAATTCAAAACAACATTTACTACCCCTTGGGGCACATTCACCTATAGCAAGATACCTTTTGGTCTGACCAACGCTGGCGCCACTTTTCAGCGGGCGATGGACTTCGCATTCAAAGGCATGATGGAGAAGCTCATCGTAGTCTACTTGGATAACTTGACTATGTTCTCTAAATAGTGAAATGATCATGGTGATCATTTGGAACAAGTATTGATTAGATGCCGAGAACATGGGATCTCCCTAAATCCAAAAAAGTCTATTTTTCGGGGTCACTAAAGGAAATTTGTTGGGACACATTGTCAGCAAAGAAGGAACAAAGATAGACGTCGAAAGGGTTAGGGCTATTCAGAAACTTAATTTACCCACAAGCAAGACCAGCATCCACTCTTTCTTCGGAAAGGTAAATTTTCTCATACGCTTTATTCCCGACTTTGCTGAAAAGACTCACCACATATCAAACATGATGAAAGGGTCACCAAATTTCTGGTGGAGCGAAGAAGGAAAGGCATCATTCGAGGATATAAAAGCCTCCGTCACTCGTGCACCAGTCCTGGTATGTCTTGATTTCTCCAAGGATTTTATCATGTATAGCTATGTATCTGAGCATATTGTATCTGCCATCTTGATGCAAAAGAATTCTGAGGATATTGAATCCCCAATTGTGTTCATGAGCTCTCCCCTCAAGCCTCATGAATTAAAAATGTCTCAGTTGGAAAAACATGCCTTCGCCATTGTCAAAGTAGTCAAGAACTTTAGGTATTATATTCTAAACTCTCACACAGTGGTGCTGGTCCCTGACACGGCAGTCAAGTCAATCTTAACTCAATAGGAGTTAGGGAGTTTGTGAGGAAATTGGATTGCAAAAGTTCAAGAGTACGATCTAGATATAAAACCAACCAAGTTGGTAAGAGGCAAGGGCCTATGTTAGCTCATGGCTGAAAACTGAGATTCAGAAGACCCTGAGGAAAAGGATGATTACACCGATGGAGCACAAAGCCAGCTGGAGAAAGCTGATTCTCTACCCATGGTTCTATTTGTCGCGACTAGTGACGAATGGTATTCTGATATTGCTTTCTTTCTCACTTACGGTGAGTGCCCAGCTCATCTAACTTCAAAGGAGAAATGTGCTATAAAGCTCAGAGCAGCCAGATATGTCATCTGGGATGACTGTTTATACAAACGCGGAATAGATGGCATCTTCTTGCGATGCGTTGACAAGCCACAACAGATAAAGCTACTTGAGAGTTTTCATGATTCAACTGTGGTGGTCACTTCTCCTCTTCCATGACGGCACACAAGATCATCCGGGCCAGGTACTATTGGCCGAAACTGTTTCAAGATACAGCCACCTGGGTAGCAAAATGTGAGCTCTGTGAACAATTTGTTGGCAAGCCAAAATTGGCTGCTTTTCCCCTCAGGCTGGTCGTTATTGATGAACCATTCAGGCAGTGGGGAATTCACTTTATCGGAGCACTCCATCTCCAATCGAGTGTCGGACATAGTTATGTCCTAACAACAATAGATTACTTCACCAAATGGGTGGAGGACATACCTGTCAAGAATGCCACCTCTGAAGTTGTTTGCAATTTCATCAAAGAGAATATCATCATAAGATTTGGCGTTCCACAAAAATCATTGTTGATAATGCTTCCAACTTCTCCTCACGAGAAGTTTTTGGTTTTTGCTATGAACACGGGATAATCTTGGCCCATGCCTCAGATTATTACCCCCAGGGAAATGGTCAGGCAGAATCTAGTAATAAAAACCTAGTGACCATCATACAGAAGCTAGTAAACGAGAGTCAGCGAACATGGAACAAGTCATTGTATGACGCTTTGTGGGTGGACCGCATTACTCCCAAGAGGTCTCTCGATATGTCACCTTTTCAAATGTATATGGGATTGACACTTTGAGCTTCCCATTTCTGCATAATAACTTGCTCTACGCTTGGCACGAGTGATTGAAGATGAGACTTTCCAAAATTCTCTTGAAAAGAGGATCATGTATCTGGTAGAGCTCGAAGAAAAAAGAGTAAGAGTGGTCGACAGGATCACTGAACATCAGAATCAAGTTAAGATATTATTCGATAAAAGGGCTAAGCAAAGAGACTTCCAAGTGGGAGATCTCGTCCTTTTATGGGACAAACGAAGAGAGACAAAGGGCATGCACGAGAAATTTGATTCTCTATGGAGAGGGCCTTTCAAGATCAAGCATCTCAATGGGGAAAATAGCTTCTATCTCTCATAGCTAGACGGAACTAATCTCATGCTTCCTTATAGCGGGAAACATCTCAAAATATTCGGGAAGTAGAGCTTGCTCTCTTCTTCGTCTGATTTGCTTTATGTTGTGTGTTTATTTTCATCGTGTGTTTTCTTTCTTCGTTGCCTTTTTTTTACCCTCTCTCTAACCCAATGGATAGGAACATGTTGATCTGGGGTTCTCTACCTTTGAGCTTCGCTCAAAGATAGTCCCAAAAAGAGCCAGCTATTATCCTATAAAATTGACGAGGGCAATTTTACGGGTAACCATACCAAATTTTGTCTTGGTCCCTCGTCAGGGGCCCCTCAGCGTTCGGAATGTTATAAAATCCCTTTCAGAAATCTAGTTCTCCGAACTTAGTCATTTTGGTCCTTTTTTGGCTGGGCGCACCTTTTATCTATGCAACACAGACTCAAATTTTCACCCCTTTATTTCCTTTGGCGCACCCTTTGAAGTGTTGACACAACAATTGTTGCGCCTCCCTGTGATGCACCTTTCTTGCATGTGCTAAGGCGCATGCACCTTCCTGTCAACAAAAAATGTTGTGCCATTAATTGGTGTGCCAAGGCGCTCAAAATGAAGTGTTGACAATACTAAATTTGTGCCAAAGGCGCAAATAATTTCATGTTGACATAACCATATTCACACCAAAGGGCGCAAAGTTTTACGTGTCGACACGTGTTTTGGTGCACCCCTTTAAAAAGTGGTTGGCGCATTTATTACACCTTTGCCTATATATAGGCACATCCCCTGTCACTTTCACAATCAGAAAACACGTGATAATCTTTATTTCTCTGCACCTATCAGCGCACCCGTCATTCTCGTGTCGCATTCGTGGACCCCGCTTCGTTCTTCTCATTCTATATATTCCGGGTAAGTGGTCCTTGTTTCTCTTGTGTTTTCATTTTTTGGTTCTTTGTGAGATAGGATGCAATGGACACGAGAGCTTTAAACCCCTCCTACCTATTTTGTAAATCTTCCCTCCCAAGCCGTTTTCACCCTCTTTCCAGATCTGCTGGCCAAGAGGGCTCTGCCTCAAAAATGGACCTAGACCTCTTTGTTGTGTTCCTCCCACTGTCAAATCATGTCAAGAAAACCTGAAAATCATGAACTAAAGAGGCAAGAAACCTAAAAGTTAGTTCGGGCCTCATTTTTTCCCCTTGGCACAATCGCCACCCTTGTTACAGAAACACAGTCACGCCAAGAAGGCGCACTGACCTTGTTTGCAACATGTAAAATCCCTGCGCCATACATAAATCAAGTAAATCCTAAAACATGGCGCATGTGCATCCCTGCTTACAACAACAAAGTACCATGCAAGCTTTCCCTGCGCCGTGCCAAAGTCCCCCTTTTGCGCACACAATTTTGGTGTTACACGCATTAATCCTGCACCCTTTGGCGCACCAAAGTCTTACGTTACACGTAAATTGAATGCGCCATTGGTGCATCCTGCTCCCCGCAACACTAAACTTATTTACGCCCAATGTAAATCCGCGTATAATGGCGCATGCGCACTCTTTTCTACAATAACAATGATGTTATATGCAAAATCCTTGCGCCCTGCGCCCTTTGGCACTTCGATTTATTCCTTGTAACACTCGCTCCAATGCACCATACTATTAACCATACAGCCTTGCAGCATCCCTATGCCCCATGCCCAAGAGCCTTAAAATTTCTAACTCCTCATCCTATGATGCTTTAATGGAAGATTTGATGTATGACACGGCTCTTTTGCGTTGGACTTCGCTCCTTCTTCTTGCAGATCAGCAACTGAACTCAAACCCACATATGTCTACATCAAGCAAAAGGCCAACCAAGTAAAAGGGTAAGGCTAAGCTTACAGAGGAAGATATTAAATACAAGTATAAAAGGGTCAGAATGCCCGAGTCCCAGGCAAAATGTGACCTAGACATTAGAGATTCCGAACTTGGTCACATCGACATGGAAGATTTCTAGGCCAGAACCAGGAGGGTCACAGGAAGTCCTTGGATGGACAAATTGGTGGGCAGAGGTCTACATTTTGCTAGGGGAATCCCCATCGCCGCTGGTAAACAATGAGTTTATGATGGTGGTGGCCCATGTTACAACAAAGACATGAGGTGTGCTGAAAATGAAAAGGGTGAGGTTATAATCAACCTTACTACCCTAAGCACTTCGAGATCATGCTAGGCATTCCCCACCACTTTGAAATTTTGTGGTCAGTAAGCCAAGAGGACTGCACCAAGGCATGGGAGGACAATGAGGACAAATGCATGCAACTGATGAACGAAGTATACTTAAAGAATAAGAAGGTGATAACCAGGTGGCCACAAGTTATTCACCGTAGCGACTTCTCCGAGGAACTAAGTGATACCATCACATTTCTAAGTAGAGTTTTTGGGCTTTCTGATACCCATTACTTTCACAAATGGATGCTCAGGTACTTAGAAACCATGAATAAGAATGTGCTTGATCAGCACTTTGAGTGGGCGGAGATCATAAGCAAGCACCATATCGAGCGGCTCCAACAACTCACTACAACGGGGAGGTTCTACATGAACTCCTACGTAGTCTATGCTATAGCCTCGGAGAGGGATTATCCGGCATTGAGCCGATGTGGAGTTTGGCCTCAGGTGAAGATATATGAATACTACCCGAGAGATGAAGTTGGAAAATAGCATCCCGTAGTTTACCAAGATCAACGATGCTTTCTTCTATGGCATCGTCTGCCTTTTGAGGCCAAATATGACTCATGGTCGAACAACCAAGAGGATAGGCATAGCGGCTGAGAAGTGGGGAGCACTATTTACCCAATTCCCCACCTTCACACATCTTAGAGCAGCTAAATTCTTGGGGGAGCCCACCAAATTGCCAAGGTATGCTGGCCCTAAGCTGATCCTATTGGAGCTATCAAGACATCTCATAACATACCATGAGAAGTGTCTGAAGAGGAAGAAGGGTGGAACTCTTTCCCCCTCACAGTGGGTAGATATACTTGCACTTCTCACACCAAGGCCTAGGAGATGTTTGCAGAGCTAGTAATGCTCAATCTAAAGCACAACTTCGTGCAAGGCCCACCTTCGATCCCAAAAATTTCCTTCCGAAGGAAAAATCGATCCAATCCACATTCCACAGATCAAGGACATCTATATCGACCTGTATCATGAGGTCGAACTTAGAAGGAAGGATCACTCTCGCCTGGCCCTGGCAGAGATTATTCAATATGGCATGTGGCCATTGTTCCAAAAGGTTATCAAACTACCGATCAAGAAGTTGATTAGGTGTATCTAGACACGGATGGGGACAGCTGGCCGTTTGCCGAAATAGATAGAACAAAGGCACCTCAGACCATTGAGGTAAGGGTTAAAGAAACATTGCGGTGGATAGAACACTGGTGTAGAATGAATGGCCTTATATACCTCGGAGTAGATTTCACCACGTCCCTTTTGGGCAATGCACCTGTCAGGTCGAAGCATCTGCCAAAGGGCAAAGGCAAGGATAAAGAGGGAGAATCGAGCTCTACTCAAGAAGAAGCTCCTGAAAGTCCTCCTTCCACCACATAAGAACAAGTTGTAACTCTGGCATCCCCGCAAAAGAAGCGCAAAAGAGTGTTCCAATGGGTACATCCATTCGGGATGTTTCCACTATCACAACCATGAAGTTTCCCACCATCCCTTCTCCCCCTTCTCAAGTGACTCAAGCGACCATTCCTTTGGTCGTATCCTCTCCCCCATCTTCTACTATTCCCCCTTCCTCGTCCTCCATCTTCTCTTCTCTCGCGGAGCTGTCCCCCACTATTTCTTCTCTCATCTCTCAGCTCCCTTCTATTCCCACGACTACCTCACATGCGGTGTCTCTTCCTCCCGTGAGCTCACTTTCTCAGCCTCCCTTTCGATCTGCCACCAAGTGTCTCTACCCATTTCCCTCATCCACTACCTGCTGCTCCCTCTTCCACCTCTTGTCCCGTTCCCTTAAGTCCAAAGCATGGATCTCCCAAAGATCATCGATCCGCAGAAGAGGAACATCCTTATTACACAAATGGACTTCTCCGTCATCCCAAAGAAAGGGGGCTAAGAAGAAAAATCCTATAACCTACTTCTCTCGAGTGCATCCGGAGAAAGAGTAATGGAGATCGTGTATCCCGATCCTTCAAAGGATAAAAAGGATTTGTCTCCTACAGATTATACTGGTGTGACGCAGTCACAATGGGAACGTCTTCTCGAAAGTCTTGGGGAGAGGCCCTATGCGGTGGATGCCCTTTGCAAGAAGCTCCAAGAAGCAAAGGAAGAGAAGAGGCTATTAAAAGAGGAGAACAAGCATCTTCTCCACGCCCGCAAAAATGGGCAGTGCACCTCCTACAACCGCAGCTAAAACTTCGAGGTCCTAAGTCGGGATAAGGTAAATGAGTACGCCAAAATTGGTGAACAAGGTATGGCGTTTTATCCTAGAGAGATCGGATCCTCAAAGAGACGGCGAGGAGGTAATTGTCAAGTTCACCGAATTATATCAGAACATTGGTCGGGCGAACAAAGATCTCCAGGTGATAGTTGGACCTATCTCGAAGAGTTGGACCATGCTAGGTTGCAACACGAGACGTTCTAGAAAATTCTGACTGCTCAGTTCGATGATTTGGTAAAATTCGGCATTTTCGATCACCCCAGGGTACCCAACAAAATCCTTGCTACGTTGGATTACCGGGTTGATCAGATGGAATTCGTCCTGGAGAAGATTGACAAGGTCAAGGAGGAAGCCCTAGATGCAATGCATCAAATGGAGCAAATTGTTCTAAGAATGTCTCTGGGCTTGCTTACTCCTTTCACCTTGAGGAAGGCAGATGAAACTATTCGGATCTTCAAGGAGATCGTCTCGCAAGGGCTAGGGCCAGAAGCCACTTTCGACACCGAATGCATCAATAACCTTTTGGCTTGCCGTGATTTTGTGGGGTACTGATGGAGGCAGGTAATGAATATTTCAAGCTCCCTAAAAAACTCAGAGATGAGCGGGACACTTGTGAGGTCATCGGCAATCATACAAAGGGTCCTTCCCAAGATCAACTTCAGCCGATGGTCAATAAATTCATGGAATATCGGACCGATTCCATATTACCTCTCCCAAGTAGTAGCAGAAGCAAAATACCCCCTTTCATCCGTGAGATGACGATGAATAGCCTTCTTCCTCATGGCTTCCTTTTTGTAAATATCTAGGAGTATGTTGGCACAAATGATGACATCATCCATGTTGCACCATGGGATGTTTTCATCCACCAAGTTGCCCAAAGTCAACATTTGACTTTTATATATTTTGTAGATATTTTGTAATTAGTTGTTGGTTTCTTTTTGCCTTCTCTCTTCTCCTTCTTCTATATATACTTGGATACTTGTTGTATTCAAGGTGGTGGATACTTTTTAGATGAAAAATAGAAGTGAGAAGAAAATACTTTGAGCTTTTTGTAACAGAAGAAAACATTAATACAAATATTGAGACTTTGTGCTGAATATGTGTGTTATGAGCATTTAATCTTTCTTATGTCAGATCTATGCGTTTATTCTGTTGGATCTATTTCTACTTTTTTGTCATTTATTCATCAGTATTGCTTTTTTCGTCTATACAAGTAGGTTCAGCTGTTTACTACCAGCCCAAAACATAGACCCTCGACCTTTCTACTTTGGAATTTATTTCTTGTCTCCCTTCGATCCGTCTTCCTCCCTTTCCTTCCTTCATTCCTTTCTATTCTTCTACGAGACTAACTCTTTGGGATGAAATCCCAAACCCCCCCGAAGGAAGAATATTATGAGACTTGCACTGCATTCTTTGGTAGAATAGCAATAAACTAGTTTCACTTTGGCCGACTTAAAGAGGGACTATGCCCTCGCACATTGTTGGCTCATCTATCCATAGATCCGTCCACCCGGCTGATTTTCGGACCAACAAGTTGTCGTATGGGTTTAACATCTTCAGTGTAGATATGGTGAGTACAGATTGTAGGATGAATTCCTTTCATGTCAGTGTAATCCCAAGAAAAGGTGTGGGAATGTTTCCTTAAAATATTGAGAATCCTAGCCTCTTGGTTGGTCTCCAAATTATTACCAATGGTCAGTTATTTTCCTATGCCAATAGGCATTTGTTTGGTATCTTCCAAAATGGAAATATCAACATTGGTGATTAAATAATTCAATGAAAAAAAATGGAGTTGAAGCATGTGCAAAATGGATACATTTTCAAGAGACAAAATCTTGGTCGAGGACAATAGAAATCAGAGACTGTGGATTTTGTATTATAAGCATAGATTTCCTTACAAGCTTCATTAGAAGTATCACTTACTGAGGCAAAAATATCGGTGATGTCTAGAAAAAATGTGTCTATAGTCAAAGTTCCAGTTTTCATAGCCACAGTGTTGATTTTTGTAGTCACAGAGTACTCGCATCGATCTGTGTGTATGACTCAACAACTTTCATCATATGGTTTTACACTACAATGGTGGCCAAATAAGAATAACTGAGAGAATTAGTATCCAAAGAATCCACCCATAAATGTTCACAACCATACACATAAGGCTTGGTAGGAGGATATATCTAAATATGTTTAGATTTCTACCCATTTAGAATAGTCATTTTACCCAACCTACACCAATATATGCAGAATGAAGCCAACCAAGGGCGTCCCAAAATGACTAATATCCCAATTTATGAGCTTTAGGCTATAAGACCATGAAATTGATAGGATACTCCCATGATTCAATAGTGACCATTATATCCTCAATCACACCATCTCGGTACAAAGAATGGACTGATATGCTAATGAAATAATGGTATTGGTAGACTGTAGTCATATTAAGGACATCAGATTGAACATATTTGTTGTTATAACATTTATGGCAGCACCAAGATCTACCAAAACGTTAGATATTGACTGATTGTTTATAAAAATGGTAATGACTGGACTCCCAGTATCCCTGTATTTTGGTGAAATAAGTGTGCCAGCAACAAGATCAGCCAATTTTTCTTCTACCCTAACAGTCTTTGGTATTTATTCTTTCTTCCAGGTATCTTTATACACTCATTTCTAATGGTTTGGTTTAACTCTAGGATGTCCCTTATTGCTCATAGAAGTGGGACCTCAATGTGCACCTTTTTCAACTCTTAACTAGCATTGTTTCATCAATAATTCGAGTATCCTATAACCGCTCAAGAAAAGGAGCTTTATGAGCATTTTGATTAGTTTCTGGACCATTCTGAGTGTTTTGTGTTTTTGGAGAAGGTGCAGTTCCTTCATTTTCCTCAAGTATCTCATCTTTATCAGTGTCTACAGGAATTTCCGTGATAACTATAGGAGGATTCAATGTTTTCCCTAGACCTTAGTCTCAGATTACCAATAGTATTAACCTACATTGTATTACTTGGTCTTGCTTCCTCAATTGAAGCAGTCTGCTAATTTTTCGGGTTTGATACAGGTTGGGCTGGAAGTTGTGTTTTTGTTACATGTCCGTGTTGTTGATATTTTTGCGTTGGGGCCATTAAATCTTTTTGTGGTTTTGGAACTTCCATTGTTGATTACATTTTTGTTGTTGTGCCCACTTCTAGTTCGGTTAGGATTCATTGAGGTACCCAATGTTCGTTGTGTTATGGACTTGCTTTGAGTCGGTGGTGTCCAACCTGGCTGAGTGTAGGGATTCATCCAAGGTGGTGGATGTGGATAAGTCATCCAATTTTATGTTTTCCACTCAGGTTTTCCCAAGTAAGATGAGGATCTGACTAGGCCATGACATCCTCCGGGGTTACGAAAGAGGTCGAGGGGAATATATAGCCTGATTATTTGGCCTTTGAACAAAGTTGACCTCTACATCAGCTTTAGAGATAGCATTCAAGCCTCCTTTCAAATGTGATAATAAGGTGTAATGCTTAGTGTTGTGGTCAACAACTTCACAGATCAAACACATGTCTGTAACATCCAAAGGAAATTCTCTCAAGGGATGTCTCTTCCTACACTTAGGGCAATATATGTCCAGAGGTTCTTTGGCAGCATTGGTTTTAGCCTTAAGCCCATCTATGGTTGAAGTTAATTGTAACAAAATGTTCATTTTCATGTTGGCCATTTCCTCCAAAAGTGTAGAGGTACCTAGGGAAAGCTTGGATCTTTTTCTCTTCCGTATACCCCCTCGTGGTCTGGAGTAACTTCTACATAGCTTAGTGATTTGTTCCATAGTAAGTTTATGCACATCTCCTCCACCCATAAGATGGAGGGAATCTTTGGTTTCCTCATCAAGTCCTTTAAGTAAAATTGTCTTAGTGATGTTTTCATATAACTCATAAGCTGCTACGTTGATGAAGAAATCTAAATCTATCTAGATAATCCTCTAGATTTTCATCCTCTTTTTCCGTATCTGGAAGAACTCTTCTTTCCTATCTCTTCCCCTATAGTAGTCTTGTTATTTATCCAAAAATGTTGTCTCCATGGCTTCCTAAGAATCAATGGAGCTAGAGGAAAACCCCATGAACCATCTCATAGTAGAGTCTTTGAGAGTGGAAGGAAAGAGTTTGAGTTTTTATTATTATTTTTGTAGTCATAGGTTTGGAAAAGAATTTTGAACTCAAACAAGAACTGATCAGGGTCTTCCATAGACATGCCTTGAAAAATAGGGAGGATGGATGGTGAGATTTTTTTCATGGGTGTGTCCTCATCCTCATCCAAGATGATGGGATAAGTGAAGGTTCTACCCAAGGGTCAGTCTCCATTATTCCCATGGTCCCCATTTCGAGTTTCGGTCGGAGGATGCAGGATGCTCAAAAAGGTTTCTAGGTGTTGTGTTAGAGTCAGTGTCACTCTTAGGGTTTCCTTCATGTATTCTATTTGGAGATATTTGTTGGATGTTGCATGGTGTAAATCTCCCTTGTTCTTCTCGTGTCATATGCATTAAGGTTGGTTATTAAAACAAGGCTCAATACTTCTATTGGTTGCATATGTAAACTCCATTAACACCCATAACACGTGAAGTGAGAAAAATGATATGGTGTGCTATGGTGTCCCCAAAGAATGGCACCAAAGCTGAAGGGTTTTTGTATTCTCCAATAATTTAACTAACTGAATCTTTCATTAGTTTCATTATAAATTGGGGTTGTGTCTAAATTTGTATGCAATGGAGCTTTAAGGAACTAATTTTCTGTTGGATCTCCTTTTGAGGGGGTTGTTGTGAAATTTTCCTTAGCTGGTTACTAATCTACAAAATCTTAATATAAATCTGCAGAATTTAGTTCTTTATGACGAAATGAAGTTTAAAAGATAGGTTATAAATTAAATGGAAATGCACACACAGAATCTGAAAGAACGAATTGAAATTGCACACTCATAACTAAGAATCAATAGAAGTAAAAGCATATGCTAAGTTAAAATTTGTATAAAAGGAAACACACATTCTGAATAGAAATTCCAATGGGAAAAGAAAATACATTCAAACTGAGATTGCATGAAATATATTGAAATAAAGATTGCAGTGAAACTTATTAGAAAACCAGATGTGCATGTAAGTGTAAATAGCCTCCTATCTCCTTGGTCGAGTGGGCCCTTTCTCTCCCTTGGGATAGAGGAAATCTCTACAAATTTTAGATCCTCAAAATGACGCTTACTTATATTAATTCAAACACATTCCATAGCATATCCAAGTACATGAAAAGAAGATTTCTCAATACCACAGGCTATGTATTGCAGAGTATATAAAAATAACAACTACTATCATGTTCTTAAGAAGGTGTCTTTATATAGACACAAATAGTTACAAAATTCACCATAATAGGTGGCACTAACATCTCCCACTAATCAACATTAACCAAGACTCATAAATTCCTATGGGACTGTTAGAAACAAGTCCCATACTTATAGGTTGATGGGTGGAAAAAGTCTCTTGCTCCCGCATTCCAGCTCCAAACTCGGACCTCTTAATTGCATCAGCAATAAACGTTCATCATTTCCCTGCACACATCATCACATTTTCCCTGTTGAAGACAATTATTAGGAGGTTATACAGTAATCAGGTTGCATGAACAAAGGCAAGGAAAATGCATCAAACTCATTAAGATATAACTATACAAAGAATCCCCATGCATTAGCAAATCATATCTAAATGACAATTTATTAACCATCGGAATGACATAAATGAGCCAAATAATGCACTCATCAATGATGTCTATGGATGAATTCTGGAGAAAATTTTCCCCATCGTGTATTGAAAAAACATGACACGATGGGTAAGGAAAATGTGTACTACAAATATGACAATGAAGGGCTCCAGTTGTTTATTTCATCTTTGTATTTGGTCGGATCCGGTTTGTGTTTAGTTTTATACTATTTATGCAAAAGTGTATCACCACAAAGTCATGGCTTTGATATAAAGTTTTTAGTTGCAATTGTGTCATATAGATGGCCATTATTATTAAATTTAGAGTCTTGTAAGATAGTATGTTCTTAAATTGTAATATGTTTATTTATTTTTAAGTGGTGTCTATTTATAGTGAGAGTCATTTATTGTAAGTCAAGTCCTTTTATGTTGTCAATGTATGGTCATTAATGTATAATTGTATTTCTCATCTTTTCAAGTCATTATTAATGTGTTCATTTGTTTATGTTAAAAATAGTAGTTGTATTATCAATTCCAAAATTGTCTTTGTCAAAGTTGGTGATTAATAGAGTCTTTGTATTGTTAAATAGTTGTGATTGGTCCACAAAGCATGTGAATATAATTTTATCATCAAAATTTTTTTAGTCGTCAAAAGGTAATTGTGAGTCGAGTCAAAAGTATGGAAAAGAAATTACCTTACTTGACGCATTTTCGGTGTTACTTAGGACGTCGGAAAATAAAGTGTTTCACATTGTGGGAGGGAATAAAATAAACACAATGTGGAAAATTTTGAACGAAATGATCATATTTTCTAAGTAAGAAGTATCATTCACTAGAGGACGGAGGCATCGGAGGTTGGAGGACAATTAGCATCTTATCGTTAGTCACCACCGACGAGGCCATAGATGTTGATTTGGTGACATGTGTAATTGTGAATGTGTTTTACGAGTTTATATTTTTTGAGTTAGTTTTGTTCTGTGAGAAGCTGAGCTTGTTTTCCTATGTCATCTCCTGAGGAAAGATATGATGAGAGCTGAAGTAGTACTACACATCATGATATGGTTTGGGGTAAACCATTTGAAAACCTCTTTTGTCTCAATTTTTGGTCAACCGATAGAAAACCATATCTTTGTCTTGGTTTGTGATAATCCAATAGAAAATCACACAACTCTCGGTTTGGTTATCGATAGAAAACCATATTTTTCTTGGTTTGTGATCAACCAATAGAAAATCACACCATCACAAAAGTAGGTGCAGTACTAAATTGATGTTTTCCCCATGTTCGCACTAAGGGGGAATGTTAGGAAATTATTTTAGTGCTCACATTATATGAGCTACTCATATTTATTATGTTGTAAATAACACTTACTAGGTTGTTGTGTTACCTAGGTAAGTGGTTAATTTGTTACACCCGTATATTTTTAAACGGGTTGTTTGTTATAGTCTTCCTATTTACTAGGAAGATATTCTATTGTCGTAACGGCTATATAATAGCCAAATGCTTTGTGCGTGAACATACAGTGATTTATTATTGATTAAATATGCTCATGGCCTTTTATAGCTTACTAAAAATAGTAAGTTCGACAAAAATATTGTTTTTGGTATTTCAAAATATTCCTTCAAAGTGCAAAACATTCAAGAATGGAAATTTTGACAAATGGGGCAAAATTATTAAAAAGCATACTCATGTGAAGCATGCTAAAAATATTAAATGATAAAAACAAACTAAAAGTGGTCACATTTCATTCCTTCACACATTTTCAAATGATCTTGGTACTCACAGAGGTCTCCCACTCAATTTTCAAGCCCATTCTCACATTTCTCAATGAAGTGAGAAAAAAGTGTGAAAATTGGAAAAAAACCAATTTTCCCGAAAGCTATTTTAATTCATTTTTCATGGAGGGCATGATAAAAGGTGGAGGAAATTGTTTTGGATTTCATTCTCCTTTTCTTTCTCCATGATCAAAAGGATTTTGTCTCATGTTTCATTCATCATCGTGCTCTCAAAGTGGCATAATCAAGACCATGGTTTTGCCAACAAAGTGCATTCAATTTCTCTCACATGAATGGATGGTCATGAAGATGTGATAGTGTATAAGGGATCAGAATAATTTTATCAATGAGGAGATTAATTTTTCATTGTTTTCAATGGTCTACTCATCAGTTCATGTCACTTTCCACCTTGGTGCGTTCAAGCAAGCTTGTGTGCAAAGCTTTACTAATCAAGAGTTTTCAAAAGGGGGAAAGTTTTCAAAGGTTTTCATCAAAGCTCTTCATTGGTGCATTATTATGGAGGGTCATTATGGGTCAATATTTCATCCTCAACATAATCAGATCTGATCTTCATCGAAGGTGGAGGCATCTTCATGAATGCTTCAAAGCATTTCTTCCTTCTTCTCCTCTCTCATTCTTTATCCTCTTCTCTCCCGCCTTTTCTAAATCTTCGTTGTAAGAAAATGCAATTTTTATTCTTATTCATTAAAGTGGTTATTAAATATTTTGCAATGTAAAATTCCCTTTTTCAATTTTAAAAGAGGGACTTATTTTTTGGTCACGAGAGAAGTCACTTGTAATGGGAATATAAACAGTCATGTGGGGGTAAATGAGAACAGATGAAATGTAAAGCTATAAATTGAGAGAACCTCCTCATTTCAAAGGATGGTTAACCTTGTTTAGTATGTCTCATACTCTCTCTAGAAACAAGTGATCAAAATTCCTTCTATTTATTTTGTATATTCTTTTCTCAACCTCTTTTATTGCACAA
Source organism: Taxus wallichiana var. yunnanensis (assembly GCA_018340775.1). Lineage (NCBI taxonomy): Eukaryota > Viridiplantae > Streptophyta > Pinopsida > Cupressales > Taxaceae > Taxus > Taxus wallichiana. The sequence goes on along the minus strand of CM031237.1, from coordinate 663,896,932 downwards.
CTTTACAAATATGTCAATAAAGATGGGAGTTTCTTCTTTTCGAATGAGTGGATGAGTGAAATTTTATGTTCATGGCTTCATCTTGTCTTGATATAGATAGTGACATTGTGATTCCTCCTAATTTTGTGTGATAAACTATCTCTGGTTAATCCTTGCAAGAATATGATGTTCCCTAATTTCAAGTATTAAACCCCTTTCCTAATTTCCCACTCCTCGCTTCCTACCTTCCTAGAAAAATCCTCCCTTACATAAATTGCAAGCATTTTCCATAGGTGTAGTATAGTGTCACTTTGTTGGATCCCTAGCCTCGGCCAAACACAAAATTTTATTTTCATTTCTAATATAATAATAGAGCATCCCATTTAAGCAGAGGTGCCTAGTCTTAGAGCATTGGCGTAAATCCATCATTTTATCCTATCAAAATATTTTCTCACCAACAGTTTTTGGCATCCACAATGGGGAATATTTAGCACCTCTGCACCCAATATATGAACCAAAAATCCAAAACAAAGAAAATATACTCAAAAATCCATACAAAAATAAAAATGTAAGTTCATCTCTAAAAAAATGTTGTTGATTCCTAGAAGTGACCCTTTGTATTCCATAGTGTCCTTATGTATTCTCATTGCAATATTTTAACAAAACTAGAGGAAATAAGATATACCATGTTGAATAGGTTGAGAATAATTATTGATCCTGCTATTGAGGATTTGTAAAATATGCAAGAACAAATCAGATATAATCCATATTTCTTATCTCAAGCCTCATCTCCATCTAATTCTTCAAGTAATATGCATGGAAATCCTATTCAAACTCATGTTCATACTCCTACAAATCCTCTTGATTCACCCATATTTTGACCACCATTGAACATTGAATTCCCTAGTGAAGAAGAATTTGTAGAAGCAAAAGGAAAAGTAGAATTATAAGTAGAATAAATAATGGAAAATGAAGTGAGAGACCACTACGAATTGTTCCTTGCAGCATAAACATAGGTCCACTCTCCCTCCCTCAACCTATCCATGAGTTGTCAAGTGGATCTCATAAGATTTTTCCTAAATTCGGGGTAGATGTCACACAACTCCCAAAAGAGCATGTAGCAGCATTCATCATGACATGTGGTGTATTAAGAGTAGAACACAAAGATGTATCTGTGAGGTTATTGGTAGAATCCCTGCAAGATAAAGAACAAAAGTGGTTCTATCTCCTACAGGATACATCCATAACTAGTGGGGATGACATCAAAACTAGTTTTAAAGAAAGGTTCAAATTCACTAAAGATTTTCAAGACCTCCTAGTACAGTTGGTTCAAATGAAAAAGGGACCCAACATGACTATGAGATATTTCATAGCTCATTATAATAGGTTGCTTAAGAGGATACCCTTTGAAGATTTACCCTCGATGACAATGCAAAAAGGTTCTTCATTAATGCTTAATTTCCTGAGGTGGGATTCATTCTTTGAATATCTTTGCCTACGGATCTCATACAAGCTAGAGAAATTACCATTGAAGTAGAATATGACCTCATTGTATCAATAAAACTAAATCATACTTAAAGGAAGGATAAGGCCCAACATCCCAAAGATGAGAGAACTAATCCATTGTTGCAGAAATTAGCAAATGAATTGATAACGTTGAAGAGGGAATTTTACGAACAAACATTCTATCAATATTAGAATAGAGATCAGATTATGGGAGCACCCCAAATGTTTTCCTTTGAGGCTCCACCTATCAATGCGATTTTTAAAACTCGAGAATAGGAAGGACTTGAACAAGAAATTGAAGACAATGATTTTCTAGAGATTGAAGAAGTAGAAAATTATGCACAAATCAGATTTTGTGAGTATTTTGTAGGTGATGAAGATGATGATGAAAATACACTAGGTTTCACATGTGTGGTATTCACCCGTTCTCTTCCTCAAAAGGGAGCTTCTTCCTCCACTATTGTGAAAAAGAATAAGATTGAAGATCCTCCTGTAGTGACTCTACAAAATAAAATAATCAGTCGAGGATCTACACTTCCACCCTCTATGGAGTCTTCATTGGAGAAAACTAATCCCATGGAAATTAAGAGGTCGCATGCTATTCTAGGTAAGTCTTATAATTCTCCCTCTAATTCCAATCTTGCTTATATAAAATCTAACCCTTCAAGAGTCTCTAATATACCTTCAAAATCAGCCTCTTTTTCCAAACCTCTACTCTTGCTTCCAAGCCTATCCTAACTTCAAAAGTAGTGTACTCATCCCCCTATCTACATCTTCCCCTTTTGATATCATAGAACATGTGAAAAAAATATAAAGTGCAGATTTCTAAATATGAGTATTTGCGGACTCATCTTGAACAATTTGAGAAACTTGTCCGTCATATCAAGGGTAGTAGTTCAAATCCCAATATTGTGACTCCTAGTTCTAAAGGAATACTACCAACCCCACCTACACCTCCATCACAAAACATGATTTCTATAAGTGCATCAAATACTGATAAGATTGATCTTTTGTATTTCTCCTTCTTGTTTGAATATATCGATTGAACAATTGTATAATTGATTATAATGCCTCTGACAATGTATTTCCCATAAATGTTGTCAATGCCCTCGAGACTAACCTCTACTCGGTCTAGTGGATATTTTTACTCCATGGAGTCAAACTAATTTCCACTTGTAGGTAAGTTCAAATATTTATAGGTGGCTCTCACTAAACTTCCAGATAAAAGGTATCATAGAGTATCTTGGTAGCAAACATTCTGGCTTCATTTGGAATGTTGTTATGTAGAAGCTTCAATTAAAACTTGGGAGGAAAAATCCAAATGAACTGGTCTTCCACAACCATTCCGGTTAAGGAATATATGGAAAAGTTACTTCTAGTGAAGAAGATGAGATATACAGTGTAAAAGTCAAGAAATCAAGGAGCTAATATATTGTACCAAGATAGTGGTGTACGAATCATTTCATAACATCCAAAAGGAGGATGAGATTCCTATATTGATAGGACCAAAGATTCATTTCCTATGGGATATTGATCATGAATAATTATGGAGAAATATTGAGTTGTAAGAGGATAGTCCCGAGTTTCTAGATGATGTAAACCATGGTGAATATGAAATTGTTCTTGATGAGTTCAAATATGAGAAATCACCCGATGTGTTCACCCATCATGAGGAGGTGTTCTCATCCACATTTGAAGATGAAAATTCTCTTAACCATGTCATCCATGATGAATAACATCCAGCTTGTGATGATCCTTGAAAGGTTTGAAAGAGGAATCCATGTAAGAAATGCTAAGAATTATAGAAGAAAGCAGAAGACGCTCATCTCGGCCTTGAACTCCTAAAGTAATCCATGGATTTGCAATATAGGTATGAATTTGATTTTGAATTCTCAAAAAATTCAAAATTTGGTCATGATGAATTCAAAATTTGGTCAAGGTGAATTCTAAATTTGGTCATGATGAATTCAAAATTTAGTCAAGGTGAAAACGTTTATGCCTCTCCTAAGCTAATGATTGATGGATATGTTTATGAAAGTGAAGCTTTCTCTTTCCCATTTTAAGAAGAAGATACTTTCTATGAGTAAAATATTGAAACAAATTTCTGATTCCTTTGATGATGAATACCCCCATATTGAAGAGGTACTAAAGTTCAATGAGCCTTGGGATGATGGATCAATCTCTCTAAACTATTTCATCAAGTTTCAAAACAAAGATTCCTCAAATGAATGTGATGATGAGCTCTTGATAATTTTTATGAAGGATTCCTTGCAAGAAATATTGAAATTGAGAGAAGGTATGGAAGATCTCGAACTAGGTCTTGATCTCTTGACTCGTCTTATGGCCATACCAAGATAGGTATGAGGTTATGTTTGATTCTTCATTCAATTTCCAAACACCTCATAATGAAATAGAACAAAAGATGAATTCAATTCTTCTTATGAAAATTTTTTCAATAAGCATGAATATGGGAAAGAGGATAACTCGGAACATTCAAATAACCCAATCAAAAATCACCCTTGGAGAAACAATGAGATTCAAAATTATAAATTAGAAATGCGGAGGAACACGAAAGGTAATTTGCAATCCAACACTAATTCCCAAAATAGTAATAATAATGGAATTTCTGAGAAAATATCGAGCATCAAAGAGATCATCATGTAGGACCACTACTCCTAAGTATACAGGATATAATGAAAGCACCTAGATTTCATAAGCAATTGAGGAAAGGAGGCTACTTTCTCAAACCAGTCAATGGCTTCATGGAAAATCACCACAAAGTATTACCTCTTGAGAGGTAACTTATGAAAATAAAAGTGCTATAGTGAAAGTGGGTTTTCCCCCATATGTATCATAAGTGATTTATGTTTTGATGTTTCCCTTTCTCATTGTGTTTGTTTTTCCCCTGTCTGTGTGTGGTGTGTTCGTCATTTCAATCTATCCTTGTTTTATTGAGACTCTATAGCCCAATGGTTAAGGCACGATCTAAGTTATATATTGAGATTATTTAGTTCATTCTTATCCTTCCCTCAATAATTTATCCATAGAAATTACCCAAGTGAGATCCAGCTGTTGTCATGTGTTTTTGTAAGGGTAAACTTCAAGTTGAAAACATAACAACTTTACCCTAGTATCGATTTCTCGCTCAAAAACCCTCCTGAGAACTCCTCCAGATCGGTTCCCCCTTTGGGTCAAGCCTATACAAATCCTCCAATTTTTCATATGTTTTTTATTAACCTTGTCTATGTTTTTTAAAAATGTAAAAAATCTCATCAAATTCTTCCGATGCGAGTTCTTCTCAAGACACACTCTTCAAATGACTTGGAAATGGCTATTTTTAGCCTTTCGAGATAGGTGTACACCCCCTGTAGCATATTTGAAGGAATAATTAATTGATATATGGTATTTAGGAGCTAAGAACATATTTCAATTGATTTAGGAAATTTAGGGTAGATTTGAAGGTTTAGGGACAAATTCACTAAAAGCGGGTTTTGAAGGTGGTGAGTGAGCTCAGTCCAAAATAATGCATGAGATTGAGAAGATGATTTCAAGAGCTACATAAATATTTCAAGGTCAAACAAGATACCATTGGAAATGTAATTCAATGTTTTAAATCATGGTGTTTTCAATTTTTCACGAGTCTAAAGAGCTTCTCTTCATAGTCAATTTTTCGCGAGGCACACCTTATGGTCTCGAGACAAAATGCTATTTTTAGGGATTGTTAAGCTTAAACAGATCATGGGACCCATCCCATTCTTATCAAAAGGATTTTTGGAGTAAAAATAATATAAGGAAGTTACCATAAAATCCATTTGGAGCTTCTAAAACCTTGTCTTCAAGTCTTTCTCCAAGGTATGCTTTCGGGACTTGACCAATTTATAAGGTGGATTCATGTCGATTATCTAGCTCTAGGGCACACTTTTTTGTCCTATATGTCCCATCCCATGGGACATTTTGGAACAAAAAATGTGCTCTGCTGAAAAAAATTAGCCCCTGTTCCACCACATGACCCCCGACGAAGCCCAAAGTTGCAAGATAAGCTCCTTCTTAGCTAATCCTAGCCCTTCCATTGCAATCAAAAAATTCCACTTGTCAGCACTTGGCTATAGAGCGCACTTTTTTATCCCATTCCATGGGATATATGGGACAAAAAAATTTACCCCATAGCCAAATTAGTCATTGGTTCATCATGTGACCCCAAGAATGCTCCGCTGGCTATTTTTTCAACCCCCTCTCCTCTCCGACTCGACAAACCAAATTCCACCACTTATCAAGCTAGGGTGAGGGAGATCTTGTTTGCACCAAATTTCCCATCCCCTTGGGATATTTGGGACAAAAAAATGTGCCCCATAGAAATCCCCTTCCCGTGCTCTCCATATGACCCAATCTCATCTCGCGGGTGTTTTGTGTTTCCTCCTTCCATCTCCCACTCCATAAGTGCATCCACTCATGCTCACTACCACTCACAACTTGAAAAAATAACTTAAAAATAAAAATAAACCTTATTGTCAGCCATTAAATCAATTTTTAAATCTATTTCATAACATTCTAACATAGAAAACCCCTTTGTTGTGCCCTATTCTCCCAAACCAAGTTTTTCTCATAGCTCATGCTCCCAAACTCTGTTTGCCATAAAATTTTGACCATGTATTCTTGGTGAAAACCTATTAAAGAGGAGTATTTACATGCCCCCATTAATTCCATAATTTTTTTATAGCCAAATGAATTTCCCCAAAAATTTACCTTTTCTCAAATCTACAAAAACTTGGCAAACGAAATCCGTGAAAAATAGAGAGAAGCCTTAAAATGAATTATGTAAACTTATGCAAGTGGTTTCATTCAAATCTGACACTAGGAAGACCACTTTATATTTTTATTAAGTCCCTTCGACATAACTTGTTAGGAAATTATTTTAGTGTTAACATTATTTGAGCTACTCGTATTTATTATGTTATAAATAACACTTACTAGGTTGTTGTGTTACCTAGCTAAGTGGTTAATTTGTTACACCCGTATATTTTTTAAACGGGTTGTTTATTATAGTCTTCCTATTTAGTACGAAGATATTATATTTTTGTAATGGCTATATAATAACCAAATGCTTTGTGCGTGAATATACAGTGATTTACTATTCATTAAATCTTCTCATGGCCTTTTATCTAGTAACAAAGCAAATTTTTATGGAATCTTGAGAGCTTTTATGGGGAAGATCCAGTGATATCCACAGTTTCCCCTATATATGAAATTTTATAGGTGAAATAAAAAAAAATTGTATTGGTTTGCTTCTAGCATGCATTAATTCTTTTCCCAAGACCGAATCACCTGAGGCATGTTTAAGAAGTGTTGGTTCTCATTGGAGCAAGGAGAGAAAAATGATATTTTGTCTTTTAAGCTCTACGAGAGGAGGATTGAATTTTGGAAGATGAGAGTTGTCGAGAGAGAGATTTATGCACTAATCATTTTTGTTTTCATAGCAAGACTCTTGTGCGCAAATCTGAATGCGTGATTTATGATCTCACGGTCTTCTTCTACCTGTGAAGCTTTTTATCAGTTGAAAAGAAGGAAGAAAAGATGTTTGTGGTAGGGTTTGTAGTGCCAGTGACACCTGAAGTGGAATTTGAGGCTTGGATAACACCTTATGTTATAATAACATGCATCATAGTTATAAGCAAAGGATTGATGTTTGGCTATGATGTCAAAATTTCGGGTGGAGTGACGTCTATGGACGACTTCCTGGAGAAATTTTTCCCCATCGTGTATTTCAAAAACATGAGCTGGCGGATAAGGAAAATTCATTTTGCAAATATAACAATGAAGGGATCCAGTTATTTACTTCGCCTTTGTATTTGGTTATTCTGGTTTGTGTTTAGTTTTATACTATTTATGCAGAAGTGTATCACCGTCAAGTCGTGGCTTTGATATAAAGTTTTTAGTTGCAATTGTGTCATATAGATGGTCATTATTATTTAATTTAGATTCTTTTAAGATAGTATGTTCTTAAATTGTAATATGTTTATTTATTTTTAAGTGGTGTCTATTTATGGTGACAGTCGTTTATTGTAATTAAAGTTTGTTTATGTTGTTAATGTATGGTCATTAATGTATAATTGTTTTTCTCATCTTGTCAAGTCATTATTAAGATGTTCATTTGTTTATATTAAAAATAGTAGTTGTATTATCAATTCCAAAATTGTGTTGTCAAAGTTGGTGATCAATAGAGTCTGTGTATTGTTAAATAATTGTGATTGGTCCACAAAGCATGTGAATATAGTTTTATTCTAAAAAAAAATTAGTCGTAAAAAGGTAATTGTGAGTTAGAGTCAAAAGTCTCGAAAAAAAAATTGCCTTACGGCCGCATTTTCAATTTTCTGGGACGTCGGAAAATAAAGTGTTTCACATTGCGGGAGGGAAGAAAATAAACACAATGTGGAAACAATTGATCAAAATGATCATTATTTTTTATTAAGAAGCATCACTTAATGGAGGATGGAGGCATCGTCGGAGGTTGGAGGACAATCAACATCCTCTCGTTAGTCACGGCCCTGATGAGGCCGTGATCTTGATTTGGTGACATGTGTATGTGTGAATGTGTTTTCGAGTTTCTATTTTTCAGAGTTCTTTTTTCTCTGTGATAAGCTAAGCTTTTTTTCCTATGTCTTCACATGAGGAAAGATATGATGAGATCTAAAGTAGTATTGCACATCGTGATATGGTTTGGGGTAAACCATTTGAAAACCTCTTTTGTCTCGAGTTTTTGGTCAACCGATAGAAAACCATATCTTTGTCTTGGTTTGTGATAATCCAATAGAAAATCACACAACTCTCGGTTTCTAGTTATCGATAGAAAACCATCTTTGTCTTGGTTTGTGATCAACCAATAGAAAATCACACCATCACGAAAGCAGGTGCAAGTATTGAATTGATGTTTTCCCCATGTTCACACTAAGGGGGGGAATGTTAGGAAATTATTTTAGTGCTCACATTATTTGAGTTACTCATGTTTATTATGTTGTAAATGAAACTTAGTAGGATGTTGTGTTACCTAGGTAAGTGGTTAACTTGTTACACCTATATATTTGTTAAACGATTTGTTTGTTATAGTCTTCCTATTTAGTAGGAAGATTTTCTATTGTTGTAATGGCTATATAATAGCCAAATGCTTTATGCATGAATATACAGTGATTTACTATTGATTAAATATGCTCGTGGAATTTTATAGCTTACTAAAAATAGAAAGTTTAACGAAAAGATATTTTTGGTATTTCAATATATTCCTTCAAAGTGCGAAACATTCAAGACTAGAAAATTTGACAAAATGGGGCAAAATTGTTAAAAATCGTACTTATGCTAAAAATATTAAATGATAAAAATGAGATAAAAGTGGTCACATTTTCAAATGATCCTGGGTACTCACCGAGGTCTCCGCTCAAATTTCAAGCCAATTCTCACATTTCTCAAAGTGGTGAGAAAAAGGTGCCAAATTCGAAAAATACCAATTTTTTCCTCAAAAGCTATTTTAATTCATTTCTCATGAAGGGTATGATAAAAAGGTGAAGGGAATTGTTTCTTATTTCATTATCCTTTCCTTGATCCATGATTAGAAGGATTTTTTTCTCATGTTTCATTCATCGTCAGTGCTCTCACAGTGGCAGGATCAAGACCATGGTTGTGCGAACAAAGTGAATTCAATTTCTCTCACATGAATGGATGGTCATGAAGATGTGATAGCTTATCGAGGATCAGAATATTTTTATCAATGAGGAGAGTCATTATTCATTGTTTTTAATGGTCTACTCATCAGTGCTCGTCACTTTCCACCTAAGCACGTTCAAGCAGTATGGCAAAGGTTCACTATTTTAAGAGTTTACAAAAGGGGAAAAGTTTTCAAAGACTTTCATCGAGAGATCTTCATCGGTGTATTATTGTGGAGGGTCATCATGGTTCATGAGGTCATCTTCAACATCATTGGATCTGATCATCATCAAATACGGAGGCATCTTCATCCATGCTTCGGATCATTTCTTCATCCATGCTTCGTAGCATTTCTTCCTTCTTCTCCTCTCTCATTCTTTCTCCTCTTCTCTCCCCCATTTCCAATTCTTCATTGTAAGCAATCATGACTTTTTTCTTATTCATTAAAGTGGATATGATATATTTGTGTGATGTAATAGTCCCTTTGCAATTATAAAAGGGGACTTACTTTTTGGTCATGAGAGAAGTCACTTGTAATGGGAATATGAAAATTCATGTGGGGGTAGATGAAGATATGAAATATAAAGCTATAAATTGAGAGAACCTCATCATTTCAAGGGATGGTTAACCTTGTTTACTATATCCCATACTCTCTCTAGAAACAAGTGATCACAATTCCCTCTATTTCTTTTGTATAAGTTTTCCCTCCATATCTCTTATTTCCCAACTTTGCAAATATATCAATCAAGAAAGGAGTTTCTTCTTTTCTGGATGAGTGAATAATTGAAATTTATTGTTCATGGATTCATCTTGTTTTGATATAGATAGCAAGGTTTTGATTCCTCCTAAGTATGTGTGATAAAATATATGGTTAATCCTTACGCAAGAATCAGATGTTCCCTACTTGAATTATTAACCCCCTTTCCTAATTTCCCACTCTTACTTCCTACCTTCCTAGAAAACTCCTCCCTTGCAAAAATTGCAAGCATTTTTCATAGGTGTAGTGGAGTGTTCTGGTTGATCCTGGCCTCCTAACTAAGCATAAAATTTTATTTTCATTTCACATACAATAACGGAGCTCCTATTTAAGCGAGAGGACCTAGTCCCAAAACGTTGGTGGAAATCCCTAATTTGTCCCATCAACAAATTATTTTGCAAACATAAACATATAAAATAAAGATAAAGACACATAATTTCACGGTAATAGAGGAGGATTCAACAAAATCCTACACAAATCAATAACAAAGTTTTCCATAGAGGATAAATCCATCTTGGAGAATTTTGGACTACACAATCAATTTTGTCGTCCCCTCATTTTTAACTCCCCAAATTTGCGGGATAATTCAATGGCACTCTACACAATCATTTTACACACTTTTGGATCATTATCACTTTATTTCAGCCGATAAATCGATGCAATATCTTCTAACCCTAATCCACACTTTATTTATTTGGCTTTCAAGAGATTATATAAGATTTTGTTATTGTAATACATGTTATTACGATAAGTAATTTCTTTCTATTTTTGTATTTTTTACGCTAATTCATATTTCATATAAATTACACTTTGAACTTTAATTTTTATATTACAAATATGAGAATATTTTAGAAGAAATTGATGAAATTAAGACTAAAAACAATGAAAACGTTAAAATAACAACACCACCAACAAAACAGGTTGGGAGAAGGTGGTTGAAACATGCATAACATAAAAAGGTCAATGAAAGAAAATCCATGAGTGATGTGATCTAAGATGCTAAAATTTTCCATATGAAACTAATACATTTAAGGTAGAAAGAGATAAGAAAAAACAACAAATCCGACAAGGAAATTCAAAGTTTAAAATAGTAAACAGATATACAAATAATTTTTTAAATTGATATGATAAATTTTAAACATTCGAGTATTTATATGTTTTGAAAGTAATATGTTACTATAAATAATTATGCAAAGCATTTGATCATAGATCGGGTTCGTAACATGTGACTTATTAAGCTAACATCAAGTTCTAACTTTTTTAAAACACGTTTTAGCTATATCTCATGGACGTGTAATGTTAAACCTATATGAAAATAAAATAAAAATGGGAGTGAAATGGACAAACAAATCAACTATTAGACATTATTCTACCGAAGGCTAATATATAGAATTCAACATTTTATTTTATGTTACTATTAAAAACCAATAACATGTTGCCACATGTCTTTTGCTAGGTTTAAACTAAAGTTTTAGAAAAATAAACATTTATTTTATTTTGTAGAAAATATTTTATCTCGTATTCTAATTGGCCAAAATATTTTTCTAATCATGTGTTTGTTTTTGATTTATTAAAAATTATTTTTTCTTCATGTCTAATGTGAAGGGGATAAGTGGCAATTTCATTTAAGCAGTGTACAAAATACATTTTTTTAAAATGATTCTTTGCATTAATGTTGGTTAATATATCATTGACCTTATTTTTGAATCATTTATGGTTCCCTAGACTTGGACACGATCAGAGTAGTAATCCATTGATTACATTTTTATTCTCATTCTAGACATTTTCCAATGGCATAGTATAGATGAAAAATCATAAATACTAGTGAGGTCACCCCTGTCTTATATCCTAGCTAGCTAAATGCCTCAATCCTAGGGTCCAATTTGGCCACTCAAAAAAACCGAGGCTTGTTAGAAAAGACACTACATTTATGGATTTGGTCGTCGAAGACCCTCGCTCATTTCACCTATCAGACTATGCTTCTTCGTAGTACCCACACGAGGGGAGATATTGCTTCGAGAGAGGTTCTCCAAAATAGGAACTTGTCACCCTCCCTCTACTTCCTACCACTCCTCAGCTTGTATTTCATTGTAAAATATCATGCAATTTTGTTGCAAGAAATTCAAACTATCCACCAGTCGATCATATGTATTGATGTTATTAAAAACAAATAAATATTAAAATTCTCTATTGACACCATCATGATAACGAATTTGTACTAATTATATAAGTTTTCTTGTTGTTTTTATTGAATTCATATTCGATGTGCTAATTAAAGATACCCATGTTGATTTTTTGGGAAATAAACGAGACCCACTCTTGGTAAATGACAGTAATAATACAAACCCACTTTGAATTTGTGGTCTCATTTTCTACTTTCATTATTTTTATTCTTAGCCAAGAATGAACATGGTTATTTTAGCTTTTAATAATGTGTAGGAAAAAATATTCAAGGAACCAATATGACAACATTTTAAAAAAATTAGACTATATTTCACGAGATGGATGATTGCTTCTTTGCAATCGTACCTCCTTAGGGATATTTTCTTCCTCACTAAGAAAAATAGTTCCATTAGTGTCTAAAACAGACCTCTCCACCGAGACAATGAAGGACAAGAAGCGGATCCAACAACACTTCACCGAATGTCGAGTGTAGACAATTCGATTAAGAGCGTCAATAACACGGTCGCCACAACTGAAAGTCAGAACATCAACTCGCCAGTCAGAGAACACCGTGAAGAAGCTCCTGAGAGCTCCGAGTTCTACTTTGCTTTTTTGAATGAGCTTCAGAATACCAGCAATCTAGCATTCAACAAGCTAGTTCGAGAAGGACTTCTTGAATACTTATTTTTTGACAAGCTATTTGTCGTCTTAGAGAGACTCAGTCAAAATGGTGCCTAGTAGATTTAAGATGGGCTAGCAAAGAAGAATAAGTGTAGGACACCATGGATCGGAAGATCACTTGATGGTCGAGCAAAGTTGTTAATCACAATGCTCGAACGTAGGAGCTAAGTCATCTTTGAGAGAGTATTAAACAAGTAGGTTTGAGTTTGAAGTTTGATTCGTTACAATAGTTTAATGAATCAAGTCATCCGAGTTCATAATGTGAGGAGATAAGTCATCAAGTAGGAAGACTAAATTATTTGATCGGTGATTCGATAGACATACGTTGTGCGGGTGAAAGAATAGCATGTCATTGAGCTAGAGCTTGACTCGGGAAAGACATGGAGAGCTATGTGAGTGGCATAGCTACCTAAGAGCAGCGTTGTGATGGTTGGTATCGAGAGAACTCAAAGCATTAACAAAGTCGAGTTATGTGAATCACGGTGGACCAAATGACCTCACAAGTCTTGTTGCGGTTTGGCTTGTCATCGAGACAAAAATGGTCTTAGGGTCGGGATATTCACATAGTTCGTTTTGGGTATCCCCCTGCATTGAAAGATTGACATTAGTAGGAGATTTGACTTTGTAGGAAATCGATCAACTCTCAATCAGCCTTGACAAAATGCGGAGATTAGCCTTTCCACGTAGAAAGAATACAAATTCTTCCACGTATGCAGGTGAATGTCTCTACTTGTCTTTTCACGCAGATCTTGTTTTGTATTTGCTGCAGTACATAAGACAAAAGACATAAAAAACAAGTGGATTCTTCCACGGTTTTTTTCTTTCACGTAGAGCAGGACTCCTTCCACGCAGTAGCAGCAGGACCAATTTTATACTTCCACGCACATTCCAGCGGCTTCAGGCCGCTCCAATTCCTCCACGCAGGTGTCAAAGCAGGTGTCAAAACAAGAAAAAAAGTGTAGGCCGGCAGAAAAAAGACAAGAAAAAAAGTGCAAGCCATTGTTTCTCCACCACGCAAGCCGTTGTTTCCTTGTTTGCTTCTATTTTCCATGAGCTGAGGATTTGTTTGTGACTACGATACCGAGAATGTAGGAGGCAGATAGGAGAAAAGAATGTGGAGTGAAGTACTTTACACACATTGATTTTATTATGAAGAAGTACGTACATTATATAGGAGAAATAATCAACTACATTCCCCTAAACTGAAGGAGGAAGATTTGGATGAAGGAGAGAGAATAATGGAATACACCAAGGAAGAGATAATAAAGGGATAAAACAAAACAAACACTCCTAAAATATAAACTATGCAACGTATGCTAACAATATTCACCTTGACACACTAAATTTTTATGAAAACTCTAGTCGTACTTCCAAGGAATCTTTTAAGGTAATATTTTGTGTTTTGGTTCATTTTCTTGGTTTAGGTTTGACATTTAGGGTCTTGTTTTATTACTTTCTCCTATTTTCCTTTTGGTTTCTTTTCTCCATTATTTCATTGAATTTTTATCTCAATCATGGCTTTTTCCATTGTGTCTTACTCATTCTCATTTATTCTTGACACGGGAAATATGGTTTGTACTCAAGAGATTTATACCTTTAAGCGTTAGTTTCCTCCACACCTCATAGCATTGATGAAGTCGTCATTCTGCAGAAGTTAAATGTTTTTGGAGTTCATCTTACAAACTACGAAACTTGGATTTTTGGGGTCCATAAAATTCGGGAGTTGAAATCCAAAAGCTTCTAAGTTTCGAGATATAGGCACTTCAGAAGTCTCCTCTTCTGCACTTTGAAAGTCTCTTTTTCGGGTTTTTAGGAGTGCAAGAAATTTGGGTTTTTTGAACTTTTCGTTTGGACTTCGGAGATCAAATACTTTGGAATTTAGAACGTTTTGCATTCGGACCTTTTTATATTCAGATTTGAGAGGTGTATGTTTTTGGGCTTTTAGATCTTTGGGTTTCAGACATCAAGGCTTTTCATACTTCAGAAGTTTCTCTTTTTGGACACTCAGTGATTTTGGTGTTCGGATATTTCGCATTCATAGCTTTGAGACGTTTGTACTTCAAGTTTTGGAAGTTTAAGAGGTTTTCATAGGTTTCTTCAGGCTTTCACTTAGGTTCCTAAATCCAAATTTATTGTGAATCAATGTCTTCTTCTTCCTCAAAGGGAAAATATAATATGAAGTATACTTATTTGGGAGTATCTCCTCCAACCTATATATCTTCAGATTTAGAAAATATTGGAGACACCGATCTTGGGCATATAGATATGGCTGAATTTTGGGAGAGAGTGAAGATCCTAATAAGAAGCCTTGGATGCAAGCTATTTACAACAGTGGGATTCCTATTGCCACTTATTTTCTCACATCTATATAGTGTCCAATATTTATCCTATCTGCTGACTTCACACTTTCATAAAGCCACGATAACCATAAGAAATGATGATGGTAATGTCGTGATAAGTGTTATCCAATTTTTTTCCCTTGGGGCAAAATTGGACAATGCGAGCCAATTGTACCATGGGACTCAAAAGCCCTTCATGATCACTTTGGGTCATTTCGGGTAATTTTACGTTTCCATTAACTCCTCGGTTTTGATAAGAATAGTGAAATCTAACAAATCAGTTGAAGATCATATTTGGAAAGTCGGATGTGGAAACCAAGCTTAATTAGAAGTAATTAGTGAAGATTATAGAATCTCAAAGCAATTATACTATCTTGAATATTTTATGAACAATGAAGAAAAAAACAAAACACATAGAAATTAACAGTAAATCTGCTCACAAAGTGAGCGAATAAATGAAGGCTAATGAAGTTCTGTTTTATTCAACTTAGAAGCTGTCTTCTTTTTCCTTTTGTTGTACATTGAATCAAAGAATGGAAAGCTGATTTAAAAATCTAACTCTACTGCGGTAGTTTATTAGGCAGCGAATGAAGCTGCAAACAAAAGAGAACAAAAACTTAAGCGAAAGTAAACTAATCCTATGGTGAAGGAATTTCTCGGTCAATTTATTAAGCGAAGTAAAGAACTAGTTAAAGGAAACTAATAGGAGGATGAGCTGGAGTTGTAGAAGATGAGCTGTAGTGGTGGCGGTGGAACTGCAGAGGAACTACGGTTTGAACATGCATCCTTCAATCTCCCCCTGCATGTGAAATGGAGATGAGTCCCAACTGATTCCTCAAAGCAACAAAACTGGATATAGGTAGAGCTTTGGTAAAAATATCAAGCAACTTGCTCCGTTGTAGGGAAAAACTGTAATTCCACTATCCCATCTTGAACTAAGTCTCTGATGAAGTGATGCCGAATCTCAATATGCTTCGATCTAGCATGAAACACAGGATTCTTTGTCATTGCAATGGTACTACTGTTATCACAGTAAATAGTGGTTGGATGTTCCTGAACCAATTGCAAATCTTCCAAAATCCGTCTAATCCATATGGCTTGACAACTAGTTGTTGTTGCTGCAATATACTGCCTTACTGGAAGAGAGAGCAATGGTTTCTTGCTTTTTACTACTCCATGAGACAACTCCAGAACCAAGTGAGAAAATATAACCAGATGTGGATTTTCTATCATCCACTGAACCAGCCCAATCAAAATCTGTGTAACCACATAGCTCAAACTTATGTGTGGGAGAATAATGAATGCCAAAATTGTGTGTACCACTCACATACCTTAAAATTCTTTTTGCAGCACGCCAATGAGACTCATGTGGATCCTGCATGAACCGAGAGATAAGGCTCACATCATACATAATATCAGGTCTTATGGTAGTGAGGTACATGAGGCTTCCAACCAAACTTCTGTATAAAGTGGCATCTACTTTGGAACTTGCATCTTCCTTGGTTAATTTTTCACCAAGGGCAACAGGAGTGGCAACTGTAGTGCATGAAATCATTCTAAACCGCTTCAATAGATCAGCCACATACTTGGTTTGCGAAATGGATATACCTTCCGATTGTTGTTGCACCTCCACTCCAAGAAAATAATGCATGAGTCCCAAATCTGACATCTCAAATTCTTGTTTCATTTCTGCTTGAAATTTCTCCATGAGAGATGGGCTATTACCTGTATAAATGAGATCATCAACATAAAGGAAAACAATTAGAATATCATTACCAAGATGTTGGATATAGAGGGTTGGCTCGAGGAACTTTGAATGAATCCTTTCTTCAAGAAGTAATTGTCAATCCTTGCATACCAAGCACGAGATGCTTGCTTGACCCATAAAGAGCCCTTTTTAGCTTGTAAACCAAATGTTCTTTTCCTAGAATTTCATAACCAATAGGTTGTTCCACATAGACTTCCTCATCAATAAAACCATTTAGGAAGGCTGATTTTACATCCATCTGATAGATTGGCCACTTGTGTTGTGCAACAATAGCCAATATAATCTTGATGTATCAAATCTTGCAAGCTGGAGCAAAGGTCTCGAATAATCTACCCAGTGTTTGTGCAAATCCCTTGGCAACTAATCTTTCCTTGTGTCTATTCATAGAACCATCAGCATGATATTTCACCTTATAGATCCATTTGACACCAATCACTTGCTTATCTTTAGGAAGTTGCACTAATTCCCATGTATTGTTTTTATCAATTGCATGCATCTCTTCATTCATAGCATTAATCCATACTTGTTCTTTCACGGCTTCTTCATACACTGAAGGTTCAACTTGAATGGTACTAAACAAAGCAAAATTGGAAACTGGATTCAAATTAGAACTCCTTTGATAAATTTCATTTAAACTTCGTACCTTTCGTGAAGAACTTGGACTTGATTGTGGACTAGAACTATCACCTGAAGAGGAACTTGGTGAACTTAGTGAACTGGGGCTTGAACTTCCACTTGAGCTTGTGGGGAGAGGAGGAACTTGTTGAACATCTTCTATACCCGTGATGAGTGGTGTAGTTTGTTGAACTCCTTTTTGCCATTGCCATACTCCCCCTTCATCAAAAACCACATCTCGACTAATAATCCATTTCTTTGTGTCAGGATTATAGAACTTGTATCCTTTCATGAAATCTGAATAGCCCACAAAGATACAAAGTTGGGATTTTGCATCCAACTTCTTTCACTTCTTTTCTAGAACATGAACATATGCAGGGCAACCAAATACACGAAAGTGAGCTACTGAGGGCTTGTGTCCACTCCAAGCTTCCTTGGGAGTGATATTTTGAAGCAATTTTGTTGGGCTTCGATTCAAAATATAAGTTTTGGTTGCTACTGCAACTCCCCAATAGCAATTAGGAAGGTTTTGAGCTATAACATACTTCGTGCCATCTCCATAATGGTACGGTTCTTTCTTTTTGCAATGCCATTTTGTTGTGGGGTATAAGCTGTCGTAAGTTGTCTCTTAATTCCATGAGTATTACAAAAATCAGCAAACTCATTGGAAGTGAATTCTCCCCCTCTATCTATTCTGAGTATTTTGAGAGAATACCCACTTTGATTTTCTGCCATAGCCTTAAAATGCTTGAAGCATTCAAATGCCTCAGATTTCTGCTTAAGAAAATAAACCCATGTGTGGCGTGAGAAATCATCAATAAATGTCAGAAAGTAAATATTCTTACCCAAAGATTCCTCTTGCATGTCACCACAAATGTCACTATGCACAAGCTCTAGAGGAGATTTTGCCCTCCATGATTTGTTCACGAAAACTGTCTCGATGTTGCTTGCCAAGTGCACACCCTGAACAAACTTCTTCTTTTGCCTGAATTGCAGGAAGTCCTCTCACCATGCCTTTCTTATGAAGCAAACTTAATCCTTGAAAATGCAAATGACCATACCATTGGTGCCATAACCATGAATCATCTGTGGTTTCCTTGAGGGCATGCATCTTAGTGGACTCCAAAGTGAGAGGAAATAATCGATTCTTTGTCATACAAGCCTTTGCTACAAGATAATGATTAGCTGATTTATCAAATATTTTGCAGCAATTATCTTCAAACACAACCTTGTAATTTTTTGCTACAAGCTGCCCAATACTTAAAAGATTATGTTGTAATTTGGGCACATGCAAAGTGTCATGAATAAATGTAGTTTCTCCTTGCTTAGTTTTCATTGCAAGGGTACCTTTTCCCATTACATCAACCTCTTTATCATCACCAAATTTTACTTGACTCCTTACAGATTCATCTAATTTGACAAAGAGATCAGATTTACCTATCATATGATTTGAGCAATCGCTATCCAAGAACCAAACATCCTTTTGAGGTTCTTTTGCCAAATTGCAAGTGAAGAATGTAGAGTGGTTTGCTTCTTCAAAAGACTCTTCAGTATAGTTGGCTCTTGACTTATTTAAATCATATTTTTTCTTTCTACATTCAAATTCATAGTGTCCATACCTTTCACAATATTGGCACTAGATGCTTCTCTCGATCCATTGAACTTCTTCCTCTTCCTCTTTTGTTTCCTCTTCCTCTTCCTCTGCCACGTCCTCTAGATGTAGAAGATTCCCCTTCAGATTTGTTTGATTGAGAAGGGGTTGTAGATTTTTCTTCAATTCTTACAGTAGACTGGAAGGCTTGAACGAGGTTCACTGTAGAACGTTGCATACGCTCCTCATGAGATTGCAAAGAACCTATCAACTCTGCAACTTTGAATGTGGCTAGATCTTTACTTTCTTCAATGGCTATGACCATTGGATCAAACTTTGGAGGAAGAGATCTCAAAATCTTTTCTACAATTTTTTGCTCTATGACACTTTCCCCTTGAGTTTTAAGATGGTTCACAATACTTTGAGCCCTAGTAATAAACTCTTGAATAGACTCAGCGTCCTTCATACTTAAACTTTCAAAATCTCTTCGAAGGGTTTGAAGTCTTACCAACCTTATTTTGTCAGATCCTTGGTATGCAGTTTGTAGGGCCTCCCATGCTTCCTTTGACTTTGTCATACCAGCTATACGGGGAAAAATTGATATATCCAATGCAGATTGGATAGCAAAAAGAGCTCGATTGTCCTTCTTTTTGTCTTCTTTCAATTGCGTTCGTTGATTTGTTGTTAAAGCATTTGAAGCATTCTGATCTGCAGGTTCCGTGTATCCTCCTTCTACTAAATCCCAGATATCTTGGGATAATAGTAGGGTCTTCATCTTTATACTCCAATAATCGTAGTTGTCTCCGGTAAACAGCGGAAGCTGGAATGAGAAATTGCCACCATTTGACATTCTGGTAATTCTTGGAGAGAACCGTTAACTGCAACTTTTGCAAAAAAGAATAGTCCTGCAACCAACTCGATACCAATTGAAGATTATAGAATCTCAGCACTTATACTATACTGAATATTTTATGAACAATGAAGAAAACAAAACAAAACACATAAATTAACAGTAAATCTGCTCACAAAGTGAGCGAACAAAGAAGGCTAATGAAGTTCTATTTTATTCAACTTAGAACTGTCTTCTTTTTCCTTTTGTTGTACGTTGAATCAGAGAATAGAAAATGATTTAAAAAGCTAACTACTGCAGTTTATTAGGCAGCGAATGAAGCTGCAAACAAAAGAGAACAAAAACTTAACTGAAAGTAAACTAATCCTATGACTGAAGGAATTGCTCAGTCTACAATTTATTAACTGAAGTAAAGAACTAGTTAAAGGAAACTAATAGGAGGATGAGCTGGAGTTGTAGAAGATGAGCTGCAGTGGTGGCGGTGGAACTGCAGAGGAACTACAGTTTGAACATGCATCCTTCAATTAGGTGGTGAGTCAATTGTTTATTGAGGACTCAAGATTAGATAAACCGGTTATGCATCGGATTGATATGTTTTGGAGGGTAAGGTAAATGTTATTATTACATCATGCGAGCCCTTATAAAGGCTCGATTTGGAGTTGAATGTCGCTCATGGAAGAAAAATGAAAAATTTGGGTTTAAGGGATTGAAGCTCAACATGTCAATCCCAATGAGTTTTAATCTGATTTCGATCGACATTGGCATTTCCAGAACTTCATGTGGAACCAAAATGGCTCAATGGAGGATGTGCTCACACTATAAGTCGGTCGTGACAGTAAGTTCAAGGACCGTGAGCTCGTGAATATAGGCTGAGCACTTCAATTTGCTCAGGGGGTTGAGGGTCGAGCGAGATCACTAATCTGAGGCACGGTGGGTAAATAGACATGATGGGTCTAATTCCACAGTTAGTTTCTATTGATTCCTCCGAATGGTCAAAAATGATCTCGGCATTCATGGAGAACAATGGAGCCAAATATCTCCAGCTATGCTCGCTTAAATACAAGTGGGCTTGATGAGCCGAGATGCATAGTGTGGGACTTGGATTGGGTCGAGCTCAAGCTATTTGTCGTCTTGGAGAGACTCAGTCAGAATGGTGCCTGGTAGATTTAAGATGGGCTAGCAAAGAAGAATAAGTGTAGGACGCCATGGATCGGAAGATCGCTTGATGGTCGAGCAAAGTTGTTAAGCACAATGCTTGAACGTAGGAGCTAAGTCATGCTAAGAGAGTATTAAACAAGCAGGTTCGAGTTTGAAGTTTGATTCATTACAATAGTTTAATGGAGCAAGTCATCCAGAGTTCATAATGTGAGGAGATAAGTTGTCAAGTAGGAAGACCGAATTATTTGATCAGTGATTTGATAGACATTCGTTGCGCGGGTGAAAGAATAGCATGTCATTGAGCTAGAGCTTGATTCAGGAAAGACATGGAGAGCTATGTGAGTGGCATAGCTATCTAAGAGCAGTGTTGTGATGGTTGGTATCAGAGAACTCAGCATTAACGAAGTCAATTATGTGAATCACAGTAGACCAAATGACCTCGCAAGTCTTGTTGCAGTTTGGCTTGTCATCAGAGACAAAAGTGGTCTTAGGCTCAGGATATTCACACAGTTCGTTTTGGGTATCCCCTGCGTTGAAAGATTGACGTTAGTAGGAGATTTGACTTTGTAGGAAATCGATCAACTCTCAATCAGCCAATGCATTGTTGGATTGGGTCGAGCAAGTTATTCGATATCATGCATAGCGGAAGAATCCACAAGTGGCTTAGAGATCATGAGTATGCTTGGAAATACTGAAAATCTGACACGGATGGGATAATCTCTCCATCGGTTAGATCAGGTGAGCTTGAAAGGCCGAGTAGATTGGGATGTGAATAACTCGCCGTATAGAGTCAAGACACTCATTGAGTAAGTCGAAAAAAGGGAGCTCATTTCGGATTTCGGCACTTACACTCAACGGGAATTCGAGAATTTTACAGTTAAACGTCGGGTGAGGAAATGATAAGGCCAACTCCGCCGTGACACAGGTAGGATCGTCAAGCCATGGAAGTTGTAACGCAACACACAAACATGGAGCTCGGCCATTAAGATCGAATGGCTCGCAAGTGTTAGAAAGGAGTATCGAAAATGAGCTCTTCAAAGTTTCGGAATAAATGGTTTCAGAACTTAGCAAGGAGAATTCCCGAACTCACGAGTCATAAAAGTCCAAAATCGGCAAGCTCCAAAGTCTGAAATTTCAAACTTTAGAAATGTGTTAATTTGGAGATTATTAAATTCGGGATTCAGAAATGTGTTAGTTCAGAGATTATGAAATTTAGAGGTCACTAACTCACATTGGGTTCTTCGTACTCCGAAAATCCAAACTGTTTTGGTGAGGCGGTGTTGTTGGAATGAGTCATCCGGCGGGTGTTTGAAATGGTGGTCGGTGGCATTAAAAGGAAAGCCAACTGAGTCAATAATGGGTCGACACATGTTATGGCATGGAAATTTATGGAAATTCCAATGCATAGTGGAGTGGTGTTTAAACAAAAATCTCATTGAGTTAACTCAGAATACACAGGTGTTTTTAATGTAAAACCAACAAATGTAAAACGGTGGTCGTTTAAACAAAACACATGAACTAGTTCATAGTCTATTCATGAGGAAAGACAAATGGGTGGTGAAAATGTGGAGAGAAATGCGTTCGGTGGGATTTTGAAGTGGGAAATGTACATTGAGTATCCTGACTGTGTAACAAAGGCGGTGAAGATGTGTAGCTCGCCGGAAAGGTAAATCATGAAGCATTTGGCGTAAATGTAAAATGGTGGTCGGTACTCACTACGAGAAGAGCTCATCAAAACCAAACATGAAGCAATAAAATAATCATGGTGCTTGAATTCAAATAAGCTCAATGGGAATGTTTCCGAATAAATAGGATACTGGGAGTCATCACAAGGTCATGTGCAAAATGCTCGTCGAGTTAGCTAGCGAGCTAGTTGGCCAATTTATTAACTAATCAACACTAAAGTCTCCCAAATGTAGTTTTAAATTTTGGAGCACACCAGGGATGCAATATTCTTCTCGAAAATTATCAAAATATTTATTTTTATTGGATGAAGGCATTTGAATTGTTCATAAGACCTTATCAAAGAACTGATGAAGCAATGCCCAGAATGCCTAAAAGTGACTTTCACTCAGAAGACTACAACCTTTTCCCGGTTGCCCGTTTTTCAAAAATTACAATTGTTGGAATTGGGAGAACAAAGGCTACACCATGAAATCACCGAAAGTTGGATTTTTGGAGGTTTTGTGTTCAAAAATTGTATGTTTTCCTCGTTCCTTGAGTGGTGCCTCGAAAGGTGGAGGTGTAATAAATGAGAAAACATGGCCAACAACAGTGATGAATTGTCTCCTACATTCTGGCCTAGATTCTAGGGTTTCTCCTTCTTTCTCTCACCACTCAGTAGGTTTCTTATAAATGTAAAAGGTTTTCTTATTTCAAAAAAGGGTTAGACACTTTCAAAGCTTCCCCTCTCTTTTCAAGTGAGATGTGAATTTGTAGGCTCTCAAGCCTATTTCTTCTCGAATTGTAAATGGCATCCTATGCCTTTTCCTTGATGTAATGATGCCTTTGTGCAAGTCTTTGGAAGTAATGAGAATTATGTTTTGTGATCAAATACATGTCCTTTCATGATTTTTCGAACTCTTGTGTTTTCGGAGTAAAACTGTAAAACCAAGGTTTCTTTTGCAAGTTTTGGAGGTCATTGTGCTTATCAAGGAGTGAATTATTGTATGTAAAAGTGGGTTTGTAATGCATGTCATTCTTTCTCATGATCATCTCTCTTCATCAAAGCAAGTCGAAATTGTCTAGCAACACCCTTTCTTGGTGCATCACCACTTCTAGTATAGGTTTTATTTCCTTGTAAATCTCTCTCCCTAATCCCTTGAAATGTTAGCATAGGTCTAGTTAGCCATTTTTATTGCATTAGGAGTAGTGTAGTGCTTATTTCAAGAAGGAGAAGTTGTCCTTCTCGGAGGTTCACCTCAATCTGTTATCCCGTTTTGAGTAAGCGACAAAGCGATCGGATAACCCCTACGAAATTTTCAAGTGATTTTGCATTTTGGCCTCTTTTAGAAAATCGGGTTTTCGGGTGTTACTTATGACTTGACATAAGTTTTAACATGCTTTATGTCTTATGACCTCGAAACCCGAAACCCGCCTGTATTGAGAAAATCCTTTGTAATCGGGTTTTCGGAACTCTAAAGCATCGGGACATTCATGTTCCAAAACATGTTTTATGCGCCATGTTCTCCGATTCCCGAAGTCCGCTCAATCCTTTGTAATCGGGTTTTCGGAACTCTAAAGCATCGGGACATTCATGTTCCAAAACATGTTTTATGCGCCATGTTCTCCGATTCCCGAAGTCCGCTCAATCCTTTGAAATCGGGTTTTCGGAAGTTCAACGCATCGGAACATTCATGATTCAAAACATGTTTTGTGCTCCATGTTTTCCGAAACTCGAAACCCGAAATGCACTAAATTTCCTCGTGTCGGGTTTTCGGACTCCTCCAACATGCTGACGTGGCATTCATGCCGAGTGGTCGGTGAGTTGGCACGTGCCGAGCTGAAGTATATTTATTGCCAATTTTCTTATAAATTCGTGGATTTTTCGCATGCTCTTCCGCTTCCAAAACCCGCAAGCTCGCATTACCAAATTGGATCGTTTGTTTCCGATTTTACCTGGATCGACTGCGTGTATTTTCTTTCCAATTTCTTGCCAGTTGTTGAGGGTTTTTTCTTCCTTCTTCTTTCTGTGTTGTTTTGGAAAGGGTTTTGGGTTTTTAGGGTTTATTTTCTTTTTGAGATTATCAATTGGTGTTGTTTCTTCCAAATTCTAATGGTGTGCATGATGTATGAAATATGAATAACAAAAGGAAAGGAAGTTGTGTATGTAGAAATTCAAAGGAAAGACTCTGTTTTGTTTCCCAAATTTTGAAGGTTGTGTTGCAGATTCAAAAGTCGAAGAACATTGGAAGCTCGAAGTAACTTGGGGTTTCCCAACATTCCGACCTCAACAGTAAGTGCCGGGCATCTCCGATGTTCCGTCATCAGAAGTGGGCGCCGGGTTTCCTCCCGTGTCCGCCATTAACAGTGAGTGCCGGGTTTCCGCCTGTTTCCGTCATCAAAAGCAAGTGTCGGGCTTGGCAAGGTTCCGACAGATCAAACTTGTCGGGTTCCTCAAAGTTCCGACATCCTCTTGGTGGCGTGTCGGGTTCTTCTCTTCTTAGGCGCATTCATTCAATCGGGATTTCGGTTTGAGCAGCATCACACGAGTTCCGAGCCTTTCTCCCTCCAAAATTCTTCATGTCGGACCTGTTCCATCTCGGGAGAAGGTCGAGAGTTCAGTGAGAGATGAGCTTAAGGAAAAAGTGGAGCGATTGATTGTGAGATTTTGATTAAACTTTCAAAACCCCTTGAATCCATAACACCTTCTTCATTTCGCGGATTCGACTTCTCATTCGGTGCCTACGATTGAGAAGATTGCTAATGGATCCAAAAGTTACTCCAACGGGGGAAGGAAGTAGTTCAAGCGTGGTGAAGGATCATCGGTTTTTGGGGAGATTCGAAGGAAGGAGCAAAAGATGATGATTCGGATTAAGTCAGATGTCACATGCCATTTCTATTTTTAGATTGACATGTCTTTTTATCATATTTTTAATTCATACTTTGACTTGATCTCCTGCGTGAGAGTCATGCAAAACTGAAACTCCAGTTAACAGGCTACTCTTTAGGATCTGTCCTGTTTTATCTCTAGCTTCTTTTGTTATAAATAAGGAATGCCTGTGCATTCAAAAGGGTCGAGAATTTTTGGAGCATTAAGAGGCTATTGGAAAGGAGAAAAACTTTGTGTTTTCTTTCAATCATTTTGAAGAATAGGAGTTGATATTGTTTTACAGACTTTGTGTTGTGAAATATATCTTATTTAAGACAGTGTTCTTATGTTCATGATCTTAAGCTATTCTTTGCATAGAATCTCAGTGTTTCTAATTATCTCGGACATTACATCTGTGATCTAAAACTCGTATGATTATTTCGTGCTCTGTGTTTACTCGAAAGAAAATACGTTTCTCCCATTTCCTTTCTACCGTGCTTCTTTCACTGTAAGAGTTTCTAACCTAGTTCATTCACGAAAGCAATATCCTTGAATCATGTGAATGTGGATTTGGGATCTCATCCCAACCCCCGATGGTTAGATTAGTGTGAATATTGTATATATTTTTTCTTTGTGTTTTAGATTAGCAATAAGCAGTGACCTCACTGTCTTTGAGGAGGATTTAATCCCATGTCGTGGTTGAACCTCATATTTTGGTTTGACAAAATATCCAACCAACAGTTTTTGGCGACTCCACTGGGGAAATACGGATCTGTAGTATAAAGCTTATCCTCTTGGTGTCTGGCGACTCCGTATTTGCCTTATTTTTCAACAAGATCTCCTTTGAGTTCAAGTGGCCGGGAAGATCTTCACTCGGTCCCGCTTGAGCTCAAGGTGAAATTGATCCACTCTTTGAGTTGCTGCAACAGCACAATTTCAGCCTTTCTCCCAACAGCGTTGTCTCTAACCGAGCAGAAGTTCTTCACCTGTTCGGAGAAATCGGATCCCTGTGGAAGGGGAAGCATCTGCAACTTGCCGTGCACTACTCTTGTCTGATACCCGGATCCCTGTACACATTCTTTTGAAGGATGGCGGTTGACTTTGTGCCTTGGGGTGCAGTTATTGGTCCTCTTTCTTTGACTCCTCCATTGCATGAGTTACCACGTGGATCTCATAAAAACATTCCCAAGTTCAATGGGGATGGGAAGCGAGCATCTGACGAGCACATAGCATCTTTCTTTGTTGCATGCGGTGTCCTCGGAGTAGCCTACGAAGATGTCTGCATTCGACTCTTCGTTGAAACATTGCGAGGAGTAGCGGTGAATGGTTTTATCACCTTCCGAATGCATGCATTCCAGATTGGGCTACCATGCGGACTAAGTTCGAAGCACATTTCAAACCAGCTGAAGATTCTCATGCTTTGTTAGCTCAGCTCACTCATATGAAGAAGGAATCGCATGAACCTATGCGGGAATTCGTGGCTAAGTTCAACAAGCTGATCCGGAAAATTCCAGTCATAGCTGTACCAACTTTGGAAAACCAAAAATGCTTCTTCATCAATGCTCAACCTCCTGATATAAGCTTTTTATTAAGAAGGTCGGTTATCCCGAGATCGCTCTTTGCTCGGTCAACGGCTCCGAAATAGAGGATGATCTCATCTTGGTGGAAGGATCAAGAAGGACATACCCAAACTCAAAAATCAAGGTTCTTCTCAAGGTAATACTGACCCTATGTTTCAAAAAATGGCTAATGATTTGATTGCTTTAAAGAAGCAAGTGTCTCAGCAGGTGAGCAATGTTCCATATCGGGATATACCTAGGCGGAATTTCAATAATAACAATGGTGCACCTGCCAGAGATAGGCCACGGTTAACTCCTGCTCAACCGAGACTAGCAATTGAAGCTCCTCCCGTCAATGCAGCAGTGGAAATACTTGATGAAGAAGATGAACCAGAAGAACAAGAATCCCACGAGGCTTTCGAAGCTTCAGGATATGCTGATGAGTCTTATGATGAGTCAGCTGGCGACTCCAGCATTGGGTATTTGGAATATGATGAAGATGAATGTGAGCCAGATGGTCAATCATTTGCTGTCTTCACTCGGTCCCAATCTCAGAATCCCCAGAAAACCTCTTGAAAGCACTAAGGAGAAGAATAAGGAACCTCCTGTATCCATAGTTAAGAGGGGTACCCCTATTTCGGCGCAAACTGAAAGAGAGGTTACCAAAAAGGCAGCTACTCCTTTTTCTCCTTCTCCTAAGATCGGTGCTCCAAAGACAAGCTCATGTAATTAGATCTGAGCCTACCATCATTCCTTCTTATACTGCTTTTGACATTATTGATCATGCAAAGAGAACCAAAATTCAAATGTCAGAGGCAGAATACCTTCAGTCGAATCCTGAACAGTTTGAAAAGCTGGCCAAGTTCATCAGGAGTAAAGCGGCCGTTCCATCACCTTCCAAAGGTCTCCTTCCAAATCCTGTTCAACTTCCACCACAGAATAATCTGACCTCTGCTTCTTCCTCAGGAAAGATTGAACCATTTTATTTGTCTCTACTTATAAATGGGTTTAAACTCAGCAATTGCATCATTGATTCAGGGGCCTCTGATAATGTTATGCCCACAAAAGTGGCCCATGCCCTTGGGCTTACTTTTACCAAGTCATATGGACGGTGCTTTATTCTATGGAAACTAAACAAGTCCCTTTGATTGGTCAAATCAAAGATGCACACGATTTGCATTGGTTGCCTTCCACGAGAAGAGAGTGAAAATGACTATTACAGTTGCCGATATTCCTGCTGACTTACGGTATCCTCTTGGGTAGAGGGTTACGTAAAGATGTCGGGGGTGAGATTAGTATGGATTGGACCAAAGCCAAGATCCCGGTCAAAGGGGTTTGCATGATTCTTCATCCCGAACCACAGCAAAGTATTTGGTGACCAAATCAGATGATCCTAAGGCTCAGATTCTTTTCGAAGATGCTAGCTTCGGGAATTATTTCATGACTTCCGAGATACCAATTGTAGATGTTGAAGAGGAAGATCCCAATGCTATTTGGACGCTCGAATTTTATGGTAGTTTGCTCAACCTCGGATCGAGCCATCGGTGTTGTTCTCATATCTCCTAGCTCCGAGATTTTCCCATCAGCTTATAAGTTGCAATTTGATAATACTAACAACACGGCCGAATATGAAGCCCTGTTATTAGGATTAGAATTGGCCAGACAGAAGGGAATCAGAAATCTCAAGGTTCAGGGAGATGCGGAGCTGATTGTTAATCAGGTCAGGGGTATATATCAGGTGAAAAATGATCGGTTGAAACATTACCGAAATAAAGTTTGGGATAGTATAGAATGCTTTGATGCATTTTCTATTAAGGCAGTTTTAAGAGATTATAATGACAAGGCTGATTCTTTGGCCGTATCTGCATCTCTTCTTCTTCCTCATCCTCAGTTCAAGCAAGATACATACTCTATTGAGATTGTATATCGTCCCAGCATCCCAGATAATGCAACTCACTGGCAGGTGTTCAATGATGATCAACAGGTGTTGGCTTTCCTAGAAAAGGCTGACAATTTCAGTGAGTTGTATTTTGAAGGTTCAGAATCAGCCTTCCGTGAAACTATTTCAGAGCCATATCAGGAGGTCGATGGTGAATATATTCAGCTGAAAGGCAACAAGATACCCAAAGGTTTGGTTTCTTTGGAAGGCTTGTTTGATAAGCATGATCGCTTTATCCAAAACAAAAGGCAAGTTGAAGGAGCTTCTTCCTCTGAAGTAGATCAAATCAATCTAGGTTCATCTGATCAACCTCGGATGGTGAATATTGGGAAGTGTTGTTCTTCGGAAGAGAAGGCGAGATTCACTTTGCTTTTGAAGAAATATATTGATGTGATGGCCTGGTCTTATGCAGATTTGAAATCCTTCAAGCCCAAAGATGTTCAGCACAGTATTCCTCTGAAGCCTGATGTGAAGCCATACTAGACAAAAGCAAAGGCATTACAATCCCAAGATCTCAGGAACTATCCTGGCAGAAATTCAGAAGATGTTAGATGCCAGAATTATTTTCCCGATCCATCACTCCACTTGGATTGCTAACATTGTTCCTGTCAGGAAGAAGAATGGCGAGATTCGGATTTGTGTTGACTTCCAAAACTTGAATCAGTCCTCGTTGAAGGATAATTATCCCTTGCCGATCATGGATCAGGTATTTGCAAATTATCTTGGATCGAAATGTTATCCATGCTCAACGGGTTTTCGGGATATAATCAAGTCGAGGTAGCGATAGAGGATCAACACAAGACAGCCTTCACGACCCCATGGGGTACCTTTTCTTACAGGAGGATGCCATTCGGCTTGATCAACGCAGGAGCTACTTTTCAGAGAGCCATGGACTTAGCATTCAGAGATCTGATGGGTAAGGTCATAGTTGTGTATTTGGATGACTTGACCGTTTTTTCTAAAAAATGAAGTGATCATTATGGTCATTTAGAACAAGTACTTCTGAGATGCAGACGTCACGGGATTTCATTGAATCCTAAGAAGTCCATGTTCGGGGTAACCGAAGGAAAATTGCTGGGTCATATTGTGACTAAAGAAGGAACTAAAATCGACCCAGAGAGGGTAAAGGCAATTCAGAGCCTTACTTTACCAACAAGTAAAACCGGGGTTCATTCTTTCTTCGGAAAAGTTAATTTCTTGAGAAGATTTGTACCTGATTTCGCTAATGATGAAAGGCAAAGTCCCATTCAGATGGAGTGCAGAAGGGAAGCTTTCATTTGAAGAAATCAAAAGGGCAGTTGCTTCCGCTCCTATCTTAGTATGTCCAGACTTCAAGAAAGATTTCATCATGTATAGCTATGCTTCTGCTCACACAGTGTCAGCCATCCTGATGCAGGAAAATGGGGAAGGCATTGAAGCTCCCATCGCATTCATGAGCTGTCCGTTGAAGGAGCATGAATTGAAGATGTCGCAGATTGAAAAACATGCTTATGCGGTGGTGCGAGCGGTGAAGCATTTCAGGTACTATGTGCTGAATTCCCATACTCGCGTTCTCGTTCCTGATACTGCTGTTAAATCCATTCTGACTCAACAAGAGCTGGGAAGTCAACGAGGTACTTGGATAGCTAAGGTTCAGGAGTATGATTTAGACATCAGGCCTACCAAGTTGGTACGAGGAAGAGGTCTGTGTCAATTAATTGCAGAAAATCATGCCAAAGCAGAGTATGAAGAGACTCAAGATACCTCTTCAGAGCTGCCTATGGTGCTATTCGTGAGTACGATCGATGAATGGTACACGGACATTGCTTTCTTCCTAACTTATGGTGAATGCCCTCCGCATTTAAATCAAAAGGAGAAGAGGACCATGAAGCTGAGAGCTGCAAAATACCTTTTGTGGAATAATGCAATATACAAGAAAGGTATTAATGGTGTCTTCTTGCGTTGTGTTGATAAATCGCAACAGGAAAAGTTATTAGAATCCTTTCATAGCCTAGCATGCGGAGGACATTTTTCGTCCTCTGTAATAAAGCATATAAGATCTTACGGGCTAGGTATTATTGGCCTACTCTTTTCGAGATTAATGAGAATGGGTGTCTAAATGTGAAGCTTGTCAACATTTTGTTGGTGTCCCAAGCTAGCGAGCTCTTCCTTTGAAGCTGTGGTGATTGAAGAACCTTTTCGCCAATGGGGGATTGATTTTATCGGAACATTGAATCCTGCTTCCAGTGCTGGACACAACTATGTGCTAACTGCTACAGATTATTTTACCAAGTGGGTAGAGGCTGTACCAATCAAGCAAGCAACTTCTGAAGCTGTTTGCAAGTTCCTGAAAGAAAACATAATCGTCAGATTCGGTATTCCTCATAAGATTGTAGCGGATAATGCGTCAACTTCTCGTCACATGAGTTGTGAATTGCTATGGATTCGGCATTACTTTGGCTCACTCATCGATTATTATCCCGGGGCAATGGGCAAGTGAGTCCAAAGCCAATAAGAAATGCGGTTACCATAATCGGGAAACTCGTAGATGAAAATCGAGAGGACATGGCACAAAGCATTGTATGATGCGTTGTGGGCTGATCGGATCACTCCAAAGCGAGCCATAGGGATGTCTCCTTTCCAATTGCTATACGGGATTGATGCTGAAATTCCTCTCTTAAGAGTAGAATTGACCTTACAGTTGGCAAAAGCGGTTGAAGATGTAGCTTTTCAGAATTCTATCGAAAAGAGGGTTATGTACCTAACCAGGCTAGAAGAAGAGCGAATCAAGGTGGTCGATCGTATAGCAGATCATCAGAGCAGGGTGAAGATAATTTTTGATAAAAAATCAAAGCAGCGTAACTTTCAGATTGGAGATTTGGTGTTGCTTTGGGACAAGAGGAGAGAACAGAAAGGAATGCATGGAAAGTTTGATTCTTTATGGAAAGGACCTTTCAAGATCCACGAGTTGAATGGTGAAAATAGTTTCCTTCTATCATATCTGGATGGAGGGTTACTCCCTTTACCTTTCAGTGGGCAACATCTAAAGCTGTTCCACCATTAATGCAAGATGCTCTCTTGCATTGTACATATTTTGCTTTTGTTGTGTGTTTGCTTTTGGTTTTCTTTCTTTCTTTCTTTGTTTTGTTTTGTTTTGGTTTTCTTCTTGACTCCGTAGCCCAATGGATAAGGCCCTAGTCCGTGAGACCAGAGATTCTGAGTTCTCTTCCTTTGGTATTGCAAAGAAAGTCCCCAAGCTGGAGCAATTTGTTATCCCGTTTTGAGTAAAGCGACAAAAGCGATCGGATAACCCCTACGAAATTTTCAAGTGATTTTGCATTTTGGCCTCTTTTAGAGAAAATCGGGTTTTCGGGTGTTACTAACAGCTTGACATAAGTTTTAACATGCTTTATGTCTTATGACCTCCGAAACCCGAAACCCGCCTTGTATTGAGAAAATCCTTTGTAATCGGGTTTTCGGAAGTTCAAAGCATCGGGACATTCATGTTCCAAAACATGTTTTATACTCCATGTTTTCGAAACTCGAAACCCGAAATGCATGTCGAACCCTGTTCCATCTCGGGAGAAGGTCGAGAGTTCAAAGCGAGAGATGAGCTTAAGGAAAAAGTGGAGCGATTGTGAGAGATTTTGATTAAACTTTCAAAACCCCTTGAATCCATAACACCTTCTTCTGTTTCTGCCGGATTCGACTTCTCATCGGTGCCTACGATTGAGAAGATTGCTAATGGATCCAAAAGTTACTCCAACAGGGGAAGGAAGTAGTTCAAGATGTGGTGAAGGATCATCAGTTTTTGGGGGAGATTCAGAAGGAAGGAGTTAAAGATGATGATTCGGATTAAGCCCAGATGTCACATGCCATTTCTATTTTTAGATTGACATGTCTTTTTTATCATATTTTTAATTCATACTTTGACTTGATCTCCTGCGTGAGAGTCATGCAAAACTGAAACTCCAGTTAATGTGCTACTCTTTAGGATCATCTTTTTATCTCTAGCTTCTTTTGTTATAAATAAGGAATGCCTGTGCATTCAAAAGGGTCGAGAATTTTTGGAGCATTAAGAGGCTATTGGAAAGGAGAAAAACTTTGTGTTTTCTTTCAATCATTTTGAAGAATAGGAGTTGATATTGTTTTACAGACTTTGTGTTGTGAAATATATCTTATTTAAGACAGTGTTCTTATGTTCATGATCTTAAGCTATTCTTTGCATAGAATCTCGAGTGTTTCCAATTATCTCGGACATTACACATCGTGATCTAAAACTCGTATGATTATTTCGTGCTCTCTGTGTTTACTCGAAAGAAAATACGTTTCTCCCATTTCTTTTCTACCGTGCTTCTTTCTTTGTGTAATGAGTTTCTAACCTAGTTCATTCACGAAAGCAATATCCTTGAATCGTGTGAATGTGGATTTAGGATCTCATCCCAACCCCCAATGGTTAGATTAGTGTGAATATTGTATATATATTTTTCTTTGTGTTTTAGATTAGCAATAAACAGCACCTCACCTATCTTTGAGGAGGATTTAATCCCATGTCGTGGTTGAACCTCATATTTTGGTTTGACAAAATATCCAACCAACAAATCCCAAGTCCCACGGCTTAAGAGGTGATCTCATTTGTCTTGTCATCACCAATCCGGCACTATGATACATATCCACCGGGAACTCATCGTGCTTTATGATTATTTACTAATGCACAACCTTTAGTTTGGTGGATGTAATATGGAAACAAAACAACAAATATAACACAAGAATACCATAGACTATGATACGAAGGAATGATCACAAATATGAAATATAAGTGTAAATTATAATATCAACATGAAATTGTTACAATCTCACCCATGAGGTACTTCAAGTGTTACTGACTTCACTTGCCTTCCAACAATAACTATGGGAGAAACTTCACAATGGATTCTTTAACACGCCTTCTAAATGATGGCTTCCTTTACACACTTACTCATACAATATTTCTCACTACTTCCCTCTATGCTAAATGAGGGGGTGGCCTCTTTATTTATAGGAATTCAAGCTTATCCACCCTATCTCTAAGATAGGATAGGAAATCTCTTCCGGCCAATCATATTCCATGCCTAAACTCTTGCCTTTACATGTAGACTTATCTTCTAAGATAAGATAAACCTTATCATCTCACATGGGTTCCACCTTTTTAGACTTTTCCACAAATAAAATACACAAAAATTTATGACATCACTCTTTTCCTTATTATAAATATAATATTTCTAATTCCTAATCATGTAGACCCTACTTCTCTACTTACCCCAACTTTGACACTTTAACATTACAGGACCACTTAAGACAAATATATACTTTTTACAACATTCCTATTGTACTTTGACTATCACCATACTCTACTTTATTGGCGGCACCATACTGACGGCGTCGTTATCTTCTATCAGACACCACTACTAATCATACTTAACAACATCATATTCCTAATACATACATAATAAAATATAAATTACAGAGGAAAATTTTAATGTCGACATTTTCCCCCTTCCTAGCTTCTACTCCATCCTCGAAGTAGACTATTCTGGTGCTTGGAAAATCTTTAACTTGTCATGGTTGACCCATTTCGTAATGGGGTGCCATCTAATTCCTCTAGTCGATATGTACCATTTTCATACACAAGCTGCTATTTTGTAGGGCCCCATCTATTTGGGAAGAAATTTTCTCTGCCTTCTTTTTTTGTATTTGGAATCATATACTAGAACCAAGTCATTCACATGAAATGGAGACCAATGGATCTTTTGATCAAAGTATTCCTTCTACTTCATTTTCTTCTTATAGCTTGTATCCTTCGCTATTTCCCTCATTTTCTCTAGCAAATGAAGATGCACCAACCTTTCTTTTATTGAATCACTTTCATCCATCATTTCCTTTTTCATAACTCTCACAGTGGGAATATCAAACTCAATAGGAAGAACTGGATCAATGCCATAAGCCAACTGAAATGGGGAGCATCTTGTTGTTGACTTTGATGCTGCCCTATATGGCCACAATGCTTTGCATAAATCCTTTTATCCCACTTATGTACACGAAAGGCTGCATCTTTTGCTAGAATTTGACATAACACAAAATTTGTTCATTCCACTGTCCATTTGAGCTTGGCTTATATGTTGTTGCCTTCATGTGCTTAATAGAAAACTTGTTGACTAGGGCTTCTACCACCTCATTAATGAAGTGGATTCCTTGATATGTTACAATTTCTAATGGGCAACCAAATCTGGTGACAATTCGTTCATATATGAACCTTGCCCCTTCATCCATGGAAGGTGTTTTAATAGCCTAGCTTCAACCCACTTGGTTAAATAACCTGTGACAACTACAATATACTTATTTTGGTGTGGGGTAGTTGGAAGTGGACCTACAATATCTATTCTCCACCTTTCAAAGGGACCAAGTGGAAGAATAGGGCATAATGGTGTTGATGAAGTCTTACGGTTACCATGTGTTTAACAAATATCACATGTCTTACAATAATTATAACAATCTCTAAAAAGAGTGGGCAGTGATAACCTGCATCTAAGATCCTTCTTGTTGTAAGTTGTCCAGAGAAGTGTCCTCCACATGTACCATTGTGGAATTCTTCTATCAGCTCCTTCCCTTGATCATGTCCAACTACCCTCTTGTATTGTCCATCAGGTCCTATTTGAAATAATACTCCATGCATAATAGAATATGGACAACTGGCTTGAGTAATCTTCCTCTTAGTCTTTGCATTGGCACCATCAGGAAACTTGAATTCATTCAGATAATTCCAAATATCTATGTATTCACTAGGGATCGTGTCAAGGGATAACAATGTTGCATCTGGGAAATCATCATCATCACAAGATGAACCTAAACCATCATAGGCTCAAGAGAGTGCATCTGCATTGACATGCTTCTTTCTTGGCCTATCTATAATATCAAATTCAAATTCTTGTAGCAAAATTATCCATCTTGCTATCCTCCCTGATGGGTTAGGCTTATTTACAATATATTTTAGAGCACGATTATCTATTACAACTATAAATTTCTGCCCTAGCAAGTAATTTCTAAACTTCTTTACACTGCAAAAATGATAGCTAGAGCCTCTTTTTGATTCTGGTATAATTTACCTCAAGCCTTTGCTCATTTGTTTGCTCCCAGAGTAAACTAGATGATCTTTCCCATTTTCATCCTTTTGGCTCGAGTACTTCCTAGTACTACATCTGAGAGGCATCAGTATACAAAATGAATGGCTTGCTCCAATCTGTATTTTTTAAAACAGGTGAAGACACCCAAGCTTCCTTCAGTTGTTCAAAAGTTTCATGCGCCTTATTTCTTGGTTCATAAGTAGCGTCCTTCTTCAAGAACTGGGTTAGTGGCTGTGCAATCTTTGAGAAATTCTTGATGAACCTTCTATAGTAACCCACATGGCCTAAAAATGATCTCAACTTACTTCTATTCATAGGAAATGTTAACTCTTTGATTTTTCAAACTTTACAGGATCAGTACCAATACCATCTCTGGATACAACATGCCCTAACAAAACACATTTAGAACATCCAAAGACACACTTTGTAGGGTTTAGTGAGGCTTGTGCTTCATCTAACCTTTGAAATGTTATCTCCATCTAGTGCACGTGGTCCATCTTGCTCCCATAGATGAAAAAATCATCCAGAAATACTCTGATGAAGTTTCCAATGTAGGAT
The DNA here is from genome assembly GCA_018340775.1 of Taxus wallichiana var. yunnanensis. NCBI lineage: Eukaryota > Viridiplantae > Streptophyta > Pinopsida > Cupressales > Taxaceae > Taxus > Taxus wallichiana. The sequence goes on along the minus strand of CM031237.1, from coordinate 663,860,107 downwards.
TCAAACACCCTAGTCATCAAGCGTTGGGCGCACGGAGCATTACACAACCCAAAAGACATAACTGTATAAGCAAACGTTCCCCAAGGAGTGGTGAACATGGTCTTCAGCTAATATTTCTCTGCTATACGAACTTGGTTATATCCGCTATATCCATCAACAAAACTATAGCACTCCTGGCTAGCTACTTCGTCCAAGATCTGATCTGAGAATGGAAGAGGGTAATGATCCTTCTTTGTTGCCTTGTTGAGATTCCTATAATCAACACAAATGCATAGCTTCCCATTCATTTTTATTGAGATCACAATGGGAGAAACCCATTCTGAATTCTCCATAGCAAATATGAATCCTGCATCAAACAACTTATCTATTTCTTCTTTTACAGTCTTGTAAAAATTAGGATTCATTCTATATGGCATTTGCTTTATGGGCTTAGCACCATCTACCAGCTCAATAGAATGTTCTACCCAACTTACTTGATGGAGATCCTTTTAATCAAAATTGAATAGATGTATGTACCTTCAAAAGAGCTAGAGGTAGGATTCCTTCTCACTCTCCATCATAGCATCACCAATCTTTATTTGTTGGAGATGATCAACAATTTCTTCTTCAGATAATCTTATGGGTTCATGAGTCGGTGTGACTGGAAGGATATCCATGACCGAAACATCAACCTCACTTTCTTCATCTTTTGTGTCCACTTCACTAGTACTAGAGTAATCAGAGGATGTCCAATCATCAGTTTCATCACTTGAATCCACAGGTTCTACCTTATGATGTTGAGGGATCACGTTTATCTTCACCCTCTCTCTGCCACGTCCAAGTGTCATGAAGCCTTCATTCCAGTAGTTTCTTGCATGAACTCTCCTTAGCCATGGCCTTCCCAACAACATTGGGTACACAGTACCATTTTTCATCACCTGAAAGTCTACCACACATACAACACCCATAATGAGATATCTTCACATTTGAAACAACACTACGGTTTAGTTTTTCCCTTATTTAATGACTTTAACATAAGTGTTGAGGGGCAATCAATTTTAAACCTAACATATTCATTACAGTCGGTCATTATATTAAGCTGCAGCACCTCCATCAACTAAGACATCATGAATTGAAATACCATTACATAATACCTCAGCTTGTGGAGCATAGGGATCCGCCTCTGCCTCCAAAACAAGTACCTCAACCTCCTTACTTCGTCGAGCATTGAGTCCACTTCGCAGCTCCCACCTCTTCTCAGAAGACATAGCCAGAATTTGACCATATGTAATATTTACAGGCCTTTTGGACAGATCTTCTAAGATGGAGTATGGTCCTTGTCCCTGTGAAATTAGAAAATCCTGCACACCCAACTTTCTTCTCCTATGTTTCTTACTAGTTTCTCCTTTCATCTTCTTAGGATCATTTCCATCTTGGTTATCTTTTTCTTTCTTTCTTTTTGTTACAAACACATCTGCTTCATTATTTATGCTCCTATCTACTACATCAAAAGAATTCATAGGTGCTTTTCCTTTATCATTATCTCTTGTACCAGATGTAGAAGCTCTATCTAGATAATTATATTTATAATGACCCTTTTATGACAACCATAACATACAACTTCAGTTATATTTCTTTTTGGACCTCTATCTCCTCCCTGAGAACTAAATTCCTTTCCTTGAAGAAGATTAATAGTTAACTGACCCATCTTCTTGAGCAGATCTTCATACTCAGTAGATGTACTAGGGAAAAGATTTGTGCTCACCAAGAGTGGTTGTGGATTTTGGACCAAAGGTGTTGGTGTAGGCTCTACCTTAGCAATAATTTCTTTGGGCTCTTCTTCCATGCTTTCTTCTTACCTTCTTGTAATCTCCTTTGCTTGTTCAATGGTAGTTGGGCAGTCATACTTCACTCGTTGTCTGATCTCTGGCTTCATCCCAAGAATGAAGTGCTTACAGAGGATATTATCCACGTCATTCATCAACACATCCACTAATCCTTCCTTCCAGATCTGGGCATCGAGCTTCCTCCTTAGCTCTAGAACATGAGCATGATAATCCCTTATCTTCTCCTTCTCTCCTTGGGATAGTTTTGTGATACCGATCATGAGATTTGCATATTTATATTGTTCACCAAATTCTTCAAGAAAACTTTGAGTTAATAAATCTCATAAGTTTTTCACATTATCACCTAGTATTTCAAACCACCTACGGGTTGAACCATCCAAAAAGGTAGGAAAAATTCATTCCATTGTTCCCTTCTTATGAGGCCATTACAAATACAAGATCATTTAAACTCTTAAATGAAAGACGAAGCATCTTCATTAGATTGGGCTGAAAAAGCGGGAATCTTCTCCATTTTAAAAAGTAACCACAATGAAATACCAACCCAACAATACAATCAACAAGACTTATGTGCACAAATAATTGGAATTTACAATAGAAAGTGACTTTACACCTGACTATAGTAAAATAGGAATGACCATGGTAAACTATGGTAAAACTTGACTTACTGCGGTAAAAACTGACTTTATTGTGGTAAACACTATTTACGGTAAAAAGTGAAGTTACTGTGGTAAATACTATTCATGGTAAAAAGTAAAGTTACTGTGGTAAATACTATTCACGGTAAAAAGTGACTTTACCATGGTAACTACTATGCATCAGTAAAAACAAGGTTACCCTCCAAATGATTTCTGACTAAGTGGGAATATTTCTCTAGAAAATCCACCAACGAGGAATGGTCCCGGAAACGGAACCAAAATGTCATCACCAATCCGACACTATGATAATTCTCCACCAGGAACTCCTCGTGCTATGATTATTTACTAATGCACAACCTTTAGTTTGGTGGATATAATCTGGAAACATAACACAAGAATACCATAGACTATGATACAAAGGAATGATGAAAATCTGAAATATAGGTGTAAATTATAATATCAACATGAAATTTTTACAATCTCACCCATGAGGTACTTCAAGTGTTACTGACTTCACTTGTCTTCCCACAATAACTATGGGAGAAAATTCACAATAGATTCTTTAACACGCCTTCTAAATGATGGCTTCATTTACACACTTACTCATACAATATTTCTCACTACTTCCCTCTATGCTAAATGGGGGTGGCCTCTTTATTTATAGGAATTAGGCTTATCCACCCTATCTCTAAGATAGGATAGGAAATATCTTCCAGCCAATCATATTCCATGCCTAAACTCTTACCTTTACATGTAGGCTTATCTTCTAAGATAAGATAAACCTTATCATCTCACATGGGTTCCACCTTTTTAGACTTTTCTACAAATAAAATACACAAAATATTTATGACATCACTCTTTGTCCTTATTACAAATATAATATTTCTAATTCCTAATCATGTAGACCCCACTTCTCTACTTACCCCAACTTTGACATTTTAACATTACCGAACCACTTACGACAAATATTTACTTTTTACAACATTCCTATTGTACTTTGATTGTTACCATACTATACTTTATTGGCAGCACCGTACTAACGGTGCCTTTATCTTCTATCAGACGCCACTACTAATCATACTTAACATCATCCTATTCCTAATACATACATAATAAAATAGAAATTATGGAGGAAAATTTTAATGTCGACTATCCCAATCACACCAAACGTCATGTTCACATTCTAGCCATTTAGAGGGTGAAGTTTGGGGACAATAGCTTTTGGCATGCCCAGTGAGAGAATAAACACATCTTTCATAGGTGTGTGTATTGTGTTCACTTCATTTCATTAAGTTGTTGTGCTCTTAGTGAAATTTCAGCCTTAAGAGGTATTCCCAAGCACAATTGGTGACTCCATTGGTCAAAGTACCCCACTCTTTGTTTTGCAGACCTTCAATTTTACCCATTTCCATCTAGTTTCCTTCAACATCTTTCCATTTTTCTCCCATTCATGAAGTTGTGCAATCATGGATTCGTTTCCACAGTTGAGTTCCCACTTTTACCAAAGCAACACTTTCCATCTTCAAGATATTTTAATCCACCTCCATCTCCATTTTATGATGAGAATCAACAATATGCATATCCCTCTGAGAAAATTCATGATTAGTTTGGTTTTTACCTAACTATACAGACTTTTCAAGGGTAGGAACATGCAGATGATGGAGGCTATCCTACAAATGAAGATGTAAATTTGTAACTTAAGATGCAGAAATTGGAGGCAAGCATGGTACAATCTAGAGCCACATCACAGATGAAGGCATTCAAAATTGTCTTTAGGATTTTGTGTCCATTGGTTGGCCCTATGCCAAAGTTTGATAACTTGTAGGAAAAATTTGCTTTTATGACTGAAATCTTGCCTCAACTTGAAGGTTGGATTGAAGAAATAGAGGCCTATGAGTTTGAGGCAATGCAATCTTGTCAATGGGTTGATTCTGCACCACCACCATCTCAAAGTTCTCTTTCCATTTCTCAGTCAATGTCATTTCAGTCCAAACCTCAAGTTCCAAGATTTTCACCATCTACACATGTTAAGAATTTCATTCCTTCCTCTCCTATCTTTCCATCCCATCATGGATCTGTTGTTCCTCGTTCTTCCAAAGTTCCTTATTTTCTACAAAGGTCACCAACACAAGAAGCTTTACATATTCTGCTATCTCAAACGGTAAGTGAAGTCGTTGAATACCAACCCACCCCTCCTCTTATAGTTCCAAATCCATTTTGGGAAGAACATGCTTATACTGAAGATGACGAGGGAAATGTTGAGGAGCTTCATAGGGATGAAATTTCAAAATATCTGAAGAAGTGGGCTGCAATATTGAATGTCAAGCAAGTGCCCCTCATAACTCATCCTCTATCCAAGGTTGAGATTGAAGATCATTCAGTGGAAACTAAAATTACACAAGAACAAGTACAAGAGGATGGTGAGCATCAATCTACCTGTTCAGAGTGTAACATACATGTTGGCACTATGTTTGTGGAGATTGTTTATTCCTCACCAATTATAAATTCAGTTGAAGAAGAGAATGTGCAAGTTGAAGAAGAAATATTCTCAAGTGTACTAGCTGATTCTAATGAGTGCAATGATCCTAATTGCCATGCATGTCAAGAACTTGCATCACTTCTGGAAGGTGGTAACATCTTTCCAAATTCATCATTAGATGTTACAATCAGCCACAAAATGTTTTATGAGATGAAGGCAAATTCAAAGATCGAGAATGTGGATAAGACCATGCAGAGGCTTTCTAATCTTTTTCCCCTCTATCTTCTCAAAAATATAAATTTTTAGAGGAATTTGATCTTTCTAATTTCATGTTTGAGAATGAAGAATATCAAGGTGAAGGAGGTTCTCGTTCGGAGGATACCCAAATTGAAGAGGAGCCTTTGATACAATCAGATAATGAAGAATCAGATTATCTATCAAATTTGGAAGATTTTTTTGATGGACAGGAGCCTATGGAAATTGACAATCTTGTCATTCCATCACTTCTTTCCCACCAGAAAGTGTCAAGTGTTGCGGAGATATATGCTCAAGAACAACTCATTTCTCATAACTGTCTTTTGGTATCATGATTGGAGGAATTGAATCTTCCATATCCATCATCACATGTAAAGGAGGAACACACAGGAGAAGTTGGGACTGATCTAGAAGCATTGAATGAAGATTATGCCATGGAGAGGTTTTTGTTTTCAGTTACGGAACTTGTTTTGGTAAACAAGTCTGTAATGGAGGAAAGTATTCTTGAAGATTTTTATCCCCTAAAAATCATCTGAAGCTACAAATAGGATGGTTTAACCTTTCAAATTCTATGTCAAATGAGGGATATGTCACTGTAATACCATCCATCCAGGTGAAATATCAGTTATTTTTAAATAGGCAATAAGAAGGAAATCATGTCGTGAATAAGCATCTTTTTCGAGAATGTCTTCAAAGCAAGACTTTCTTGTTAAAATTGAAGTTCAAACAAGAATGGGGAGGTATTTATCTCCAATTTCTAAATTTCACTTATATCAGGGTACCAGGATTCTCAGGTGCCCTAAATAAGTTTCCAATATGTTCAAGTGACAAGTGGATATTACTGGAGCTAGTTTGCCAATTGGTGGATTATAACAAAATCCAAAATAAGTGGCATATCTAACCCACCTAAATCCTCCCTGGTATGAGACCTTAACTATACCTTTCCCATTCTAACCCTTGTTACAGATCCTAGTGCCATATAGAGGCTTATGGCATCCCTTACAATCCTTAGCACTAAGTGCTCTAAACCCTAGCATTCTTTGCAAAGCACTTATTTCTTCGTTGCTTATTCTCTATGTGTTCCCTCTGCCTCTCATCATCTCTTGCATTCTATCTTTTTCTATCTCTTCATCCCTCTTGTATACTATCCTCTATATCATCCTCTCTATGTCTCCTCTATGTCTTTAGCCCGAGCATCTCTCTTTATAGGATCAACACCCACCGCCATGCCTTCTCTCCTAAATAGATCATGTGTCAAGTGTCGATGTGGTCCTCTAATGGTGAATTCTTATCCCTTTGCAAACCCTCCACTCTTTGTAATGATGTCTCTAGGAATATTCCCTGTGTGGAATATCCTTTTCTTGGCCTCTAAGGTTCCAGGATGGCACCTTATCCACTCATCACACCTAGTCGGGTCTTCACATTTTTCCTCAAGTGCATCTAGAATTCCAAATATGGCTAAGTCATTTAAACCCGTGTTATGCTTCATATGCGTGCACTAGTTTCACTTAAAACCATTTGTCCCATGCGCCCTTCTTCTTATTGGTCCTTGCGCGTGTGCCCTTTGGTACTTATCCAATATTTTAGGGCCCAACAAGTGGATATTATTAGAGCTAGTTTGCCAATTATTGGATTATCACAAAATCCAAAACAAGTGGCACAAGGTAGGGGTCCAATTTCCCATTTCAATAGGGAGATATACTTGTGCCAACATCTATAAAGAAAATAATGTTGAAGGAAAGATGTCTCAAGTCACCTTGAAGATGTTTCATTCGAGAAAAACTTTGATTATTGGGGTAATTTCAGTGAAATAGGGCTAGCCAACATGCATGTTCCTCAATTAGAGGATATTTGGATTCATTTTTGAGATGAAATTATCATAAGGCAAAGAGAGTTTGAAAGATTAACTTTGAGTGAAGTAGTACAATTTGGCATTATAGATATTCTGAAGGGTTAGAGGATGATGAAGAGATACTTGATCCTGCCTACAAAAGGGATAATATTGCTAACCAACCTCTGCCTTGGATTGATTGGTATAAGGAAGAATGTAACAATACAAAAGAAAGGGCAGGGCCCATTTTAAAGAGAACATATGATTGGCTGGCAACTTTGGGAATCACACCCAAAGTGTCAGATCAACCTATAGGAAAATTTCAAGCCAGTCAACAACAAGTCACCCTACACCTTCAAGGAGTAAAAGGTCGACCCACAAGGCCATTATAAATCCACGGAAAATTTCATTTGTTGTAGGAGGTTCATCTTCTACAAAGGCTTCCACTACCAAGGTTGTATCTCCTAAATTACAAGTTTCTGAAGTGGTTGATTTAAGTACTTCTCCATTCGTGTCTCAGGTATTGTCACTTTCTCTCCCTCCTTCCCTACCATATTCGCCACCTCTGAATCCACTTCCTCCAGGATCATAATCCATTTCTTCCCTTCTAATTTCTTCCTTTCCTTCTCCTTCCATGGCTCAAGTATTTTCTTCTCTCCCTACACTCTCAATAGGAGAGATGATAGGATCTCCATTTTCCACTCCACTTCCTCAACAATTCCATCTTGTTTCTACTCCTACTTCATTTGCCCCGAGGCCGTATTGACCACTACCCCTACATTATCACTACATCACTTCCACCTTCCATATGTGCCACTTTGGTGCCAAAGTATTGTTGAGTGATCCATATTCTACTTACAAGTATGCCATTAATGACGTATGCATCATCTTCTACCATACCCGAATTACTACACGGGAAGGCTCCCAAGCGAAGAAAATGGTGCCCATTGTTGATGTGATTGATTTAAGTGTTTTGGATATGACTCCCAAGAGACAAGAGAAGTGGCCAAGAGTCGTCTCCAATCTGTCAGTAGACCAATCGGGGAAAAGATTCGGGGGTAAGTGCAGGAAGTTGATGGACAAATATAGGGTCATCCGTGGACATCATATTGCAAAAAACAGCAAAATCTCAACTTGTAGGGATTATTAGCTATACATGCACTCTAAATTAGAAAAATTTATATAAATATGAATTGTAGCATTCGGAATCTAGTTTCTAAAATACTAATTTTTTGTAAAAAACGGACAAGTTTAGCTATATTAAACACTTAAAATTATATGACTTAGTGTTTTTTTTTAAAAAACTTATAAGATTGTAGTCCGTTTGCCCGCATTTTGGATGACCAAATCTTGTTATTTTTTTTTTCCTTTGGTGAAACGTTAGATGTAGTTGTCTATCTTGGGATGGATTTTATTTTGTATTTTTTTAGCAATATTTTTTTATGATTTTTTCCGTGAAAGTGGTCTGAAAATATTTAGAAAATGGAGCGCTTTCCGTTTGCCCGCCATAACTATATCAAAAAATATCGAAATCAATTTTTTTTTTTTTTAACGTGTATAGAATTTGTCCACGCTTGGGATGGTATAAGTTTTATCATATTTTGATAAGCGAAACAAAAGTTACAGTCTTAAACGTAGACATGAACATTCACGGGAAAAAATGTCTTAAAGACCTATTGTTAGTAAAAAATTATAAAATGATATTTATCTTATTCTATTCACTTTAAAAACAATATTTCTACGAAGCTAAGAGTCTCCCCTACGCGATGACACCATTTTTGTGAAATGTTTTCAGTTTTTTAGCACGGTTCAAGTCTTTGGAAGAGCAGATTTGAGGTTTTTTGACCTTTTACACTTCATAATGACCTTCCATAGCTTTGGTTGGGGAAAAACAAAGATTTTCCGAGCCTTAGGTTCGGCAGATAGATCCGCGATCGCGGTTTTTTAAACATAAACCGCGATCGCGCTTTATAAACTAAACCGCGATCGCGGTTTATAAAGCGCGATCGCGGTTTATAAATCATATTTACACACATCCCAATGTTTGAATTACCATGTGATTTTTACTCTCTGACCTTACCGTATGAATTACTGTGAAATTGTCTTTTTTCTGCACGTTTTTCTTATCACCGGAAGCAAAACATCATGGGAGACAAAAACGAAGTCAAAAAGGAAGTCATTAAGTAAAAAAACACCAAAGCGAATTAGAGGCCAACAAAATTCAAAATCTTTGAGCGAATGCGGAAACTTCATGAATCTAGAAGAGGTTCATCTTCAATCCCAACTATTGTAAGCAATGAAGAACTAGGTAATGTTTCTCATCGATGTTGAAGTTGAATTAAATACTCGTGATGAAGAAGTTTTTTTATCAATGTTGAAGAAGAATTAAATACTCATGATGTAGAAAATGTTGAAATTGAAGGAGCGATGAAAATGTGAATAATGAAATTCATGTTGAAAGCTGTAGACAAGCAAAATTTGACAAAAACACCTCCTAGGATTTTACGTAAGAAACCTAATTTTTTTATTGAAATTGATGAAAATTTTTGAAACCAATGTCTGAAAAACTTTACGAACGACAAATTAGAAGAAAAGCCCTTTGAAATTTGGGATAATCATTTTGAAATTGTAAATGATTCCGAAAGATGTCGATTGTTGGTTAGTTTGATGAAATTGATTAAAATGAAACCTACATTAAACACCTTAGGATTGACAACATCTAATATGTACGTGGTCAAACCTCTACAATTGTTGAAAACCTTCATGATGCATATCACCTTTGTTGGTGTCGAGAGGCGCACTAGGGATAGTAATATTGTGCGCCGTGTACTTGCTTGCTACTAGTGTTGTAAGTGAATCAATAAAAAAACAACGTTTGATTACGCAAACAAGTCGAATGTTGCAAGTTAATCGAAAAACTCTAATGAAAGCAATTGAAAGACGTAATATCCTTCAATCACTCAATAATGCCGATTTTTGGGCATTTTTTGCTAGAGCACCGCGTAAGGACAAAAATAATTCGATGCTTTATAAGAGAAGTTGTTATTAAATTTTGGCATGATAACACTAGAGTTTCACCTAATACAAGAGATGTTATAAAACGGAGAGTTGGTTCTACTAATCGTGAACCACATCCAAAGCATTTCTTAGATATGACTCAAACTCAATTTTTTCGTAAGTTTGAACAAGAGAATCTAGAAATTAAAATTAGTCAACGTTTTTTGAAATGTTGAAACCATTCTATGTGAAAATCAACCATGCTCGCACCACTTGTTGTTGTAGGCAACATGTTGAATTTGCGATGCATTATACTAAATTTTTACGTATTCGTTCTAATTTTCATTCTAAAACTATGTTATCTGAATGTGGTGTTCAAGTTCCACCAATATCATCCAGGATTTCATTCCTACTATATTTTGTGAAAAATAAGTTGGACAATTTTTTTATAGTCATGATTGTTTAGATGGAAGTTGTAGTACATGCGGCGGATTACCTAAATTGGAAAGTTGCATCCATGAGAAAATTGAAGGTATAATAGGACATAATTTAGTTGAATTTGATAAATATAAATCAGTTGCATACCAGTTGAAAGATGGAAAAGAGTCGAAACAGTGTGAGCTAGTTACAGAACAAATGCCCATTTTTCAATTTATGAGAAAATTTAAGGATGAAATTGTTTATGAGTATGCGAGACATACACATAGAGCTCGATGGTTGGATGAACAATTCAAGCTATGCAAAGACACATTTCCTATTGGTACTATTGTTTCAGTGGTCGATTTTGCAGAGAATTACACATTGCAACCACAAATGGAGCTTCAATCGCAATATTACAACTCAGTACAAGTTGCCATTTTTGTGCATATAGCATTTCTACATTCTCCTGATAGTACAAAGAATGATCGAAAAATATTAAGAGAGTACCACTTTTATATCAGTGATGATCGTACTCATTCTACTGAATTTGTGCAAGGGTGTTTCCAGTTATTTTATGAAAACTTGTCTGATAGGGACATCCACTTCAAACAACATTATATATGGTGAGATAATTGTACGTCTCGGTTTAAGAATGTACGAATGTTTTATTGGATGAGCGAGAATGCACGTCAAGATGGGTGTGCAACATATTTGGAGTTTCTTGAAATTTGGACATGGAAAAGGAGAGCATGACGGTGCAGGGGCATGTGTGAAAAGAGCTCTTGCAAGAGAAGAGTTAAAGTACAAAGATGGTGCTAAATTAAAAGATGCAAAGAGCATAGTGGAATGGTGTACTGACAACATGGCCCGAGGTTCTCAAGAAAATTCCACAGTTTGCAGATATTTTTGGTTGATAGAGGAAAAACATATTGCTAACTACGAGGATTGTATGACACTCACTGGGTCCAGTGATATGCACTCATTTTGTAGCTCAGACGCTACTTCATGGGCCGTATGGACAAGAAAGTTGACATGTTTTTGTGCATCTTGTATCAAATTTGTCACTGTTGAGTGTGATTCACAAGAATGGGTGGAAGGATGGATTTGTAGGCCTCTAACTCCGCTTCCTAGTTATCAACCTCCACAAGCATTACGACTTGTTTCGCAGATGAAGTTACAACATCCAAGGACTTTGACGAAATTTCAATTTTGGTGCGACAAGGTATAAATATGGTTATTTATTTAATTTTTGTAAATTGAGTTATATGTCCATTGAAATTTTAATATGTAATTTAAATTTGAGTTGTTCAACTTTCCTTGGTTATTTTTTTGTAGGACATGTGTTTGCAGTAATTGCGATAGAAGACAATGAAGAAGGAATAGACTATTTCTTATGTCATTGCATCGAGGAAAGAAAGAAGTTGACTTCTCCTATTATAGATGGCGAAGATATTGAGTATCCTACAGGGTCAGTGGTAGTTACTGGAACTTGGCTTCGACGGTATCCATTAAAAAACTCCTCTGTTTGGGTGTTTGAAGACTTTGAGACACACATGAAAATACTCTTATATTCACATCTAGTTCTAGCAACAAATATTCAGTTGTATAGATATCGAGGAAGGCCTAATAACAAGATTCTTTGGAAGGTTCGAGAGTCAGATCATGAAGCAATCTTGTCTGCTATTCAGAGTAGATCCGATCCTGATGGTTCATTGGAATGAATTTTTACAATGCGAGCATGTCTGGTATATATATAATTTCTTTTCAATTTATATATATATAAATTTTTTAGAACTTAAAGATCTAGATTTAAGTTTGAATATATATTTTATTTTAAATTTGTGTATTTTGCACGTACATTATATCTAGATCTATAGTATATATGGTTTTGATTTGAAACTTAAATTTCTTTGACTAACACTTTTATGTTTAGGTTAGTGGTGCCATAAAAGCTTCCACCTTCACGTGGTTGGCACTGTTAGTAGAGAATTTTAAATTCTCGAAGCTAAGAGAAGCTTTCATTGTTTGAAAAAGTTGTAAATTTTGAAAAAGTTGTAAATTTTGAAAAAGTCAAGTAAATTTTGAAAATGTTGTAAATTTTGAAAACGACTCCTCCCCAAGTGTTTACAAGACCATACTTACGCGTGTGCACCGAAATGAGAAGGAAAAAATCGAGAGAGGCTATTGTAGAGGGTCCCTATGCCGAGGTGTCGGATCAGATGAGGCCTCTCTAGGTGCCACGGAGTCCGAGTAGTCACCCGTCGAAGTTGAACGATATTTTTGTCTCAGGGATCTTAAGGGACTGCGCCTGAACAAAGTAGCCCGAAAGCAATGACTGTTTCACGCACCAAAACACCACCTCCTCTAGCGTTAACCTGGCCACCCAGACGTGTCGGAGCAGTCCCTTCGGTGCCACGACCCACCGCTTACAAAATATAGTGTTTGACAACCTTACACTGGCTCCAACCGGCTCCATTGCACTATTCCACGCGTTTGCAAATAGTAGGACAGCGAGAGCCCGAAATGAGAACGAAAAAAATGAGAGAGGCTATTGTAGAGGTTCCCTACGCGAGGTGTTGGATCGAGCGAGGCCTCTCTAGGTGCCACGGAGTTTGAGTAGTCACCCGTCGAAGTTGAGCGATATTTTGGTCTCAGGGCTCTTAAGGGACTGCGCCCAACGAAGTAGCCCGAAAGCAACGACCGCTTTACGCACCGAAACACCGCCTCCTCTAGCATTCACCTGGCCACCGGATGTGTCAGCGTAGTCCGTTCGGTGCCACGACCTACCGTTTGCAAAATATAGCGTTTGACAACCTTACACTGGGTCCAATTCGCACTATTTTGCGCGTTTAGAATGATAGGACAGCGAGAGCACCGAAATGAGAAAGAAAAAAGCTGAGAGAGGTTATTGTAGAGGGTCCATACACCGAGGTTTTGGATTAGAAGAGGCCTCTCTAGGTGCCCATGAGTCTCGAGTAGTCACCCGTCGAAGTTGAGCGATATTTTGGTCTCGGGGCTCTTAAGGATCTGCGCCGAGCGAAGTAGCCCGAAAGCAATGACCGTTTCACACACCAAAAACACCACCTCCTCTAGCATTCACTGGCCACCCGGACATGTGTCAAGCAGTGATCCGTTTGGTGCCACAACCCACCATTTGCAAAATATATTGTTTCCTTATTTATTTAAATTAAATTACAATGACTTAGTTGTTATGTTATCTCTTGTTGTCATCTTGTCCTTGGTAGGATGATATATGGGGCTCATGAATATTATTTTCTGCCTTATCCTTAACACTTGGTTTTGTTATAATATTATGGGTAATATTGTTCTACGGTTTTCTTTTCCTTTCTCTTATTTCTCTCTTTCTATGAAGACCATCAGTTGTGCTACCTCTTGATTCAACTCTCTGACCTCCTGTGAAACCATAATTATCTTCTCTTCCTCCTTTCTTCTTTCCTTTTCTCTCTCTCTCTCTCTCTCTCTCTCTCTCTCTCTCTCTCTCTCTCTCTCTCTCTCTTCTTGTACCTCATTAGCTCTATCAACCTTTGAATCACATTTCCTGCTAGTTCTTCTTCTTCTTCACCATATATATCAAGTCTGATTCATGAGGCCTAATAACCTTCAATTACCTTTCTCTACGTTTCTTCCTTGTTTCCATCATCTTTTCTATTTTTCACATATGTTCTTGAACTCTCTTATCCTTTCATGTAATTGCTTTATTCTAGCATCTTATCTCTCTGATACTAACTTCTCCATCCAATGTGGCATTTTGTAACCATGACCTCACTCTTTACTTCACCCATCATTTTCATCTATCTCTTTGTCTCTCTTCTTGGACCACTGTATCAACCTTATCTCAAATCCTTTTAGCGTAATGTAGATATTATTTATCTAACTCTAATGTAGATACTATGAGCATAATCAAAATGATCAACTACCATCTTCAACTGCCAAGTTCAATATCCATGATGCATAGGCAAATACAACAATGCCCATGTTGGAAGGTACTTACAGTCTTCACAGTTTTGGAACTCAAAATACATGAAGCAATCAGCTAAAACAAATGTACAAATACATTTGAAAATAACTTCTAGGTTGTAGAGCAATTGAAAGAATGTAGTTTCATGGTATTAGTTTCATATCCAGAAGTCTAAGAAGATTGCAACTATAATGGCATGTTTCAGTAATGCACATCTAACAGTACAAGCTTATGATGCAAATAAAAATAATATAAAGATACAGCCACATATCATTCAGATTTAACAATATTTTAGGATTATTATGAGTTACAAAAGAATAGTACGGCTACAGGATTGGAAAATCAATACAGTTAAGTTTCAAGGATTAACTCATATGTACACAAAAGTTACAAACAATGCAGACCCAATTTTGGGTATACCTGTAATATTATCAAGATGTACAGTCAAATACACCAGAGTTTCAAGCACACTTTTCCAAATACAACAGGATGATAAATTGATGAATTCCATTAAATATAAGCTTTAGTTACTAATACTTAAGTTGGCAATAGAGCTAACAATATTGTTTTAGTTTGAAAAATAAAAATTCAAAATGCCCATGGTGAAATATACCACAAATAATAATCAGAAAGATACTAGAAAATATATAACTAGAAGTAATACACTAAATCCACCTCAAGATTTAAAAGACCTGAAATAGTTCAAATTTATAGCCTCGGAAACAAAACCGTAGCAGAGATATCCATAGGAGTTCCATATATGGAGGAATCGCCAAAATAACCAAAATAAATATGATTTAACCAACACACATGGATATATATATATATAAGAATCAAACAAAGTGTGCTCCAGACGCGCACGTCTCTGAAAATATATATGTACATAAGTTCATAATGTATGTATACATCTCGAACTAAGCACGTGTCATAATGTACATATGGGACCACATGCGGTCGCAAAAGGCTATATATAGTACAATGGACTGTGAATCTACTCATGACCACATATGTACATCCAAGTGGACTATAAATCTACTCATGAAACATCTTCCCTCTCTTCGCCTTGCTAGAAGTAGCACGTCCACGACCTGGGGATGTAGTGGAGGGATATGCCACTACGGATTTCATTCGTGTGGTCCTAGGTGTCTCTAAGCATGCCTGCAACCTAACCTGCACATTCATAAACAACAAGTTTTTAACACCCAAAATTTTAAAATACATTCAAAATTTAGAAACTTGTACAATTTAGTTAAAATGCATGTGAAATCTTACCGCAATGTCATGATCCCTATCAATTTGTTGTTGACGCGTCGCAGGGACAACAATAGACTCATGAGGGGTAAGCTACATACAAATAATTAATTTTCAAATTAAATATTTCACATATATACCTACAAAATTTGATATTGTAGATTTAAGTTTAATAAAAAATAATGAAGGTCTCCAAAATTTAACAAATTTAAAAAATTGTGTACCTCAGTTAGTGGATCTGCAGATGCTATGGCAGTATCTACAGTAGCCTCCATAGTCTGCATATATGGAGGAGTCTCTCTAGCAGTCATAAGCTATACAAAAAACATGTACAAATCAATATTAAAATCTACTTAAGAGCTTAGCACTCCTATCGAAACCTATTGAAAAAAATAATAGTAAAGGAACTCAAAGGTCCCTACACTCTAAACATATCTTTTCACGTTCATCAAGGAAACACCAGATCTATATATAGGTACATGAAACATTTACAAGCACTCATTCCACATGTTGAGATTTTAAGAAGGTAAAAAAACTATACAAAGGAGGGAAATTATACATTCATTCCCGTCCCTACTATACAATCTTACCCCAGGTGGTACTTTCAAGACATGTAAAACCAATATATGATTACATACATGGCTAGTTATATCAAATGAATTGGCATTTCCTACTAAATAATATATAGGTTGAGTATAAGAAAGTGAAACTCATGTACAGAGGTCCAAAGCATGCAATCCGTGCGTGAACTTCCAGTAATTAGAAACAAAGTGTAAAGAGATTTACTAACCTGCGTAAAACTCATGTGAGGCATGCCAGTAGCCTCAGTTCCCTGAGCAGATGATGACCCGCTAGGCTCCTGTGTATAAAAGAGAAAAATATTAATACATGTACAACATACACGTGAAACAAATTATAATAATAATCTAGTGCAATTAAATGATTTATTAAAAATGTAAGTTTGTACAACTTGAAACTTACGTTTGAAACACCTGACGGCTTGATAGAAGCTAGCATGTTGACACCGGATGTTTCCTTCACCGGCTCTTGCTATTTAAAATAAAATAAAAAATTAGTTTTTTACATGTATGTACATGACGTACAATCAAATATATATATATATATATATATATATATATATATATATTAATATCTCAAACATGTGAATTAAACTATTGTATATATATTATTTAAATTTATTTAAAATTTACCTGTGAAAGACCAATATCAGTGGCTCCAGTTCCAAAAACACTCCCCAACATCTCATCTATAGAAAAGAAATCCTGTGAACCAACAAATGATGTCTCGCCTGCAGTGCATACGGCACCACATGATCCATAGTGGTGTGGTGCACTAGAACTAGCACCTCCACCAACATCACCAGATGCAATCTGGGTGCTATGCTAGGTGAGAGTGTCAGTGAGCTCCCTCAATGCATGCAATGTATCAATCTCTACAACCTCCTTCAATGTAGGAGGGATAACTGAAGGTAGTGGGGGTTTTGGGGCATGGGGGATCCTAGGCTGACCTATGCGTGCACCAAGTCACTCTGTAGAGCCACCTCCTCGACCAAAAAAGTCAGAAAAGTCAAAATAATTCGGGACCTCATTGAGCACGAACTCACAATATAATTTCTTCAAAAAATAAAGAGGAACCTCATTGTTGTTGCATGGTGGATAATCAAAAACCATCCACCATCGGTCCCAAAAATTGTTTTTGATTCTATCATCATGGCACCAATGGATTGGGAACCGTTTGCAAGTAATTGCAGGGGGGGCATTGGTTCTAGGGTCGGTAAATAATGCACAAATGAGGTCTTTTCCAATTTTTTTGTCTTTGACGGCCGCATGGGATAGTTTATCCGCATACCACCGCCTACAGTCACTTCTAAAGGTGTTCCATCTATGTATTTGGTTGGTTGCAGACTCGACTTCGCCAATCAATGTTTGCAATGTATTGGCTAAAGTCATGCGGGATGGATTTGTAGCATGATTTTGTCTTATATTTTGAATTAGGTTCTCAATGGCAATTTTATTTTCTTGGATTCTTCCAATGATATTATCTTGCGTTCCTGCTGGCTCAGTGGGGACAGAAGGAGCCACAGGAGGCGGATCTATGTTTGGAGGAGGGTTTTGAGGAATGTTCGGTGGGTTTTGAGGAATGTTTTGACGGTTTGCATGATTTCGAGCTTGCCGACCAACTGATAAAACAAGAAAATTGTATACATAAACAAACATTTCAAAAAACCCATGAAAATGCAAAAAAAAACCTAAAATGCAAAAAAATGATTACAATCGGGGACTTACCTCCTCGTCTTGGCGGCATGGTTGAATATATCGCTATCCAGAAGTCCGATGAGCAATTTTGAGATGGTATTGAAAGCGCGAGTGAAAAACGTTTAGGAAAAGTCGCGGTTCGAAATGAAAAATGAGGAAAATAACGAGTCGCGGGACTGTTAAATTTTGTCTCAGAGTTCCGCGATCGCGGTTTATAACCGCACTCATGGTTCTAAACGCGATCGCGATTCTAAACCGCGATCGCGGTTTTAGGTTCGGTAATTACCAAACCTAGAATTCAAGAACCGCGATCACGGTTTTAGAACCGCGATCGCGGTTCCTTTATTTCGGGTTTTTATGTCCACGGAATTGTCCACCAACTTCGTGCACTTACCCTTCATGGAAATAGTTACCCGCCAAAGGGAATACAAAAGAATTCATCATAAAAAAATTACCAAATCTCTAAATTTGCATTGGGAAAATCTACTCATGATGGAGCTAAGCAAGATGTACAGGTAGATCTTGGTTTTATTGGAAAAATATGATAAAGACAAGGTAACAAAAGACGAGTTTAAATGGAAAATAGAGCAACTCACTACTCTTCTTACTAAAATTACACAACCAATACAAGCTACAACCACTCTTTTTGTTTTCTCAAGCTTTTATGATACGTCCTACCACATAGTGGAAAAAATAGGTCAGAAGGGAAGATCGGTTAGTGTATAGATGGAATGCCTACTTCGAAGTTAATACGTTGATCAACACGGCTATCGAGTTATACAATGATTTATATGTTGAGAGAACTTCCATCATGAAATTGTATGAGATTCTCTCTGAGGACAATAATAATTTGGATCCCAATTTGAGTACTTGGAAAGAGATTATAAATGTTAATTCAGATTTTCTACTACAAGAAGGCACGGTTGATGATGTTTCCAAGTTATTCGAGCTCCAAAAGGCCATGGATTTTAGAGCACAGGTGTTGCAGGATCTGATAAAGAAATTAGATGAAAAATGAGTTGAAGTGATGGATGGATTGAATGACATTTCAAAAGAGTTTGATAATATTCACTATAAGTTTATCAATGAGACTATTGATGCCCTTCCTGTTGATCAAATTGTGGAAAATTTCAAGAGTTTGGTTAAATAAGATGAGGATGTAACAAATACCTTTAGCATTGAATCCATTTATAATTTGGTTTCATACCAAAATTTCATAATTCGGTTCAAGAAATTTTTGAACAAGGTGAAGAGATTACAAGCACGAGTTGTCGGGAGGTCAAAATCGTAGATGTGGTGAACAAAGAGTATGCGTGTGGACCAAAAGAAGATGAGGTACAAGGAATTATCAAGCATTTAATTGAGTATAAGAACAAGATGGCCATGTGGGAAAATAATGAATAAGAATAAGAACAAAGAAAGGATGATGTCGAGTTCAACTACGCTTGGCGTGACCATTGGTGGATAGCTCCCAAGCTCAAGATTAGTCAAAGTTGTAGGGTTGACTTAGTCAAACCTGTGCAACTTATTTTGCTATTTTATGGGAAGTTGTTCCCTAAAAATTTAATGCACTCTATTTTTAGTAATTAATTAGTTAGGGGTGGAGATGTAATGGCTCAACCTCATTGATCTATAAATAGTTAGATGCATTATGTTGTTAAGGATGACTTTTAGATCTTTTGTGGATTACTCTTCAATCTTGGAAGAGTTTGAAAACAACTTTTCAAGCCTTTTAATAATATTTAGAACAATATTTTGTCATTGAATATCTGGTATATTGTGTTATTCATTAATTTATCTATCACTTGTGGATGTTTAATTCCTTGGATATGATAGATTAACTCGCCTTTAGATTAATTATCTTGTTTTAATCTCTATGGGAAATGATATAAACTTTTTACGTTTCAATTGTGGAAAAAATTATCTCTTTTCTATTATTGAAGTGTTGTATTCATCCAATCATTGATTGAAAAGGTTATAGGAAATGTGCATGCCATATGTTGTTTTGGGATATTAATTGTGCAAGTAAGTGGATCTTTCTGTTCAGTTTATACTTGGTGCATCACCCCTTTCAAGTTATTAGTTGTTTAAATTCCTCTCACTTTTATCCCAAGAATACAGTAGATTAGTTTATTTTCAAGTGTTGTAGCCTTGCACATTGATCCTAAATCAAGTGCGCCAAGTTTCAAAGGAATTTGGCCTTCTCAGGTTCATCCCAAGGTGACAAGGTCCCACACCTTAGGGATGTTCCAATGTTGCATGGGATCACTCAAAGATTCAATGGGTGCATGATCGTGTGACAAAAATCCCGAAACAATAATTCAAGATCATAACCAACTTATTATTTATCATAGTTAAATACAATTACATTTTGGATAAGGTTTTAGAACGTAGAAAAAGAAAAAATGTTTCCTCTTCTCAAATTTTTCAATTTCTCAAAATGTCAATTGTTTTAACATTTAAAAGAGAACATTGAATTGATAATCATCAATGCAATGGGAAATGTAAAGGAAACTCAACAACATCTTGAAGCCCGATCATCTATCTTAATATTTGCAATCAACTATGTTATTTTTAACTTCCACAAATACAACATACTTTCCTCCATCAACATTGTTATTCATATTGGTTGTTGCCTTTTGTATACTTCAATTATTTTTTGTGGCTCGTAATAAATTCATAATGTAACACAAAATTATTAAATTTTTTCCATAAAGCCATAGAAAAATGTTACATTTATTCCTCTTTTTACTTTCATTTTTTGTTTTATATACTTTCTACCCTTCATTTATTATAATTTTCAATGATTTTTGTTACAATTACATGAGATTCGTGGGAGGTAGTTAACAGTGACGGTAAAAATGCATTCATATGTTGTCAATTCCTTCTACCTATGCAACATATGGAACATGCTTTGGTAGATGTAATATTTTGCATACAACTTGTGTATATCATTTTATATTTCGATATTGTTTCATCCACATGTCTTTCATTAATATTTGGTACTTATCATTTTTAATCTACACGTTTTGATAAATACAAATTAGGTGATGACATTTTCGTATTTCATACAGTTCAGGTTCAAGGTTTCTAATCCTTGTTTCATTTCTACCATATACTTTTTTACTTTGATTAACATTTGTTAAGTTAATAACTGTTGTTTTTTATTTTTGAAATTATGAAAATGAAAATACAACACAATAATTCACCAAAGACACCATTGAAATATCGAGCATTTTTTAGAATATGTCTTTCATCTAACTACTCCCTTATTTTGTAACTAAGTTTATGTGATTTCTAAGCACTCATGAAACTCTACTAAAATGGGCCACTATTATTTAGGTAGACATAGCTCAGTTATAGTCTTTCTAAAATGATACAATAACATTTCTTTTTTGTCTTCAAGAGTACAACATTCAAGTAATGGTTGATCGCTCATGTTACAAGCATATTTTCATAAAGCTTGATTGCATTTAATCGATTCAAATATTCAAATGTTATCTTTTCAAAAAGTAAACTTTAATTTGATATTTTGATAGGGTCTTTATAACCTATTTCAAGATTTGAGTATATTTCAATTATCTTCATGTTATTCTCTACATATTCAATTTTGGCCCAATATTCGATTATGGTTCATTGGAAAAGATGTTGATAAACAAGACCTAACTTAGAAAATCGTAGGTACTAAATGTATTTGCAATGCCATTTTTATACATCCTTTTCATAAATAAAGTTTATATTAAAGGAATTCCAATGTTATAAGCAGCAATCTTTGCTAAGTATTATCCTGTTTGTAGTAAAAGTGGTGATCCGTGGGAAAGGTGAAATGATCAATGCTTCGTTTGTAGAGATGGAAAAGGTGGAATGATCAATGCTTCGTATGTAGAGAGAACTGCAATTCTAATGGGCTATGGAACTATGCATTTAGTATCGCAATGGTCCAATTAATCCAAGTTTCGGTGGAATGTTTCCTTTTAAGTGATTATCACCAACATTTAGTACGTGGAGAGCTATGATTCTATAGTTTTGGAGGTAGATTTCTAGTAAAAGAGTTCCCTGAGAGAGCCAGAACTTGCAGTTTATCAGCAATCGAGAATTATGTAGAAGATGAAGACTATTCATCAAGTTTGAATGAAGACGGTGCAAGGACAAACAAAGATTTTATAGTGAAGGGGTAAAGAAAAGATGAAAACACGATTTTCTTAAGGCTTAGAATTGTGGATTTAGAAGGTAATTATTAACTGTATGACTGAATTCTGCCTTATATTATGCATTCTTCTCCCACCTTTTGGATTGCATATGCTATATTGATATGTTGAGTTTTGATGGCGATGGAAGGTATCTTGATTTGTACTTAATGTTAAACTGAACTCTCAGGTCATGTTCGCAATATCCACTTCCCTTTTGATATAGATGCAAACACGGCAATGAGTGTCGCAAGCTAAATGGTAACGGTGTTGGATCTTTCAAATCGAGATGTGACAAATATTGGAGCCATGATTGATGCAGAAATACTAGTTCTTGTGCCAGGATGGGAACCTGGAGAAGCTTTTGAGGAAGTTCACGATGAAGCTATATGCACCAATTGTCACAGTTCTACAATTGAAGATGACGTTTCTGATATACCAAGTGATGCTGGTAGTCACCTTGGGGAATTTGTACTTGAACGCCTTCCTTCAGGTCGCAGGTATTGGTCTGATTCACCAAAGTCTTTACCGAGAAACTCTTTTGTGAAGACTGCATTGGAAAATGCATTCCTAGAACAGGTCTAATGCGCAACTGATTTGAAGAAATAAAATCTGAGCATATAGTTTCAAGCAATTATCAACAGCAGTATGATCAAAGTAACTTCTCTAGTCAATCTGATAATCATGAAGAGGATGGAGCCAGTTTAGATACGAGTACAAAGTATCTAGAATCTATAGGGAGAATCAAATTACATGGAAATGCTTCGGTGATCAATAAAGATAAATCTAGCTCTCTCACTAAGGTTGTAAATAGTTTACTAGTGCCTGAAGTGAAAATGCCAACTGGTGATATGGAAAGTATTAGCAAAACCGAGGGGGGATGTGAAGGCACACATCAAGAGAGCCAACATAACAAGGATGGTAGAATTAGTAATGATTTGGACAAGCATGTGTTTGCAGGTAAGGATCCTGTTAAAACTGCTTCTGTAGAGTCTGATGCAACTTTTTGAGATGGTGCAGATATTTTGACAGACCATGAGGTGGGAGATGAGAATATCATATCACAGAACTATAGTTTACTTGCCTTACCGCAACACTAATAAATGGTTATTAATTGATAAACACATTCTTTTAATTTAGTTTAGCTCCATGTAGTTGAGCAAAGTAAATGTGCATTCCTTAATAGATTTCAACCGCTGATGCTATCAGCTCTGAATGAATGAAATAGGTTATTGCTTTATCTTAATCCACTCCAAATGCTACCCATTAATAGATTTGGTTGTCGATGCTATCAAGTAAGATTGAATGAAAAGTAAATGTGTGTTATCTTAATCCACTCTAAAGACAATGCTAATTTACTTAATATACAAACAAACTACCATAATGGATTGCTCTGCATCAACAAATATCTTCATAAAAAAGCCTAGAAATTTTTAGTTGTAAATATTAAAACCTCTTGTTCCTGCAACCATTGCAAAAGATATTAAATAAATCATATAGTACATAGCTTCTCCAAGAAAACTTGTGTCTGCTTATGGAAATTGCATCCATAACCAGAATATGCTACATTAGGCTTGAAAGTGGTTACCACACATTCAATTCCCATATAATAACAGTTCTATACATAACATGTTTTTCCATTCAAATGAATGCAACTCTAGTGTATTGCTTGATACTATATAGTATTATACATAGGATAAATGAGAATGTCCTAGTATCACAGTACACTTCCAAGGCATGCGTTGTTGTTCCCTATTTTGTCGTGATTGTCTGATTTGGAAAAATAATGTCTGGGTTTCTGATATGAGGATTGAGAGAAGCAATTTCTTGCCATTTTGATCCTTTGCCGTGAATCGTAGATGAAATACTCCAAAGAGTTTCACCTGGATTTACAACTGCAGTTTTTGATTGAGAGGGCAATGGTTTAGATTTGAGCGAAGTGGGTTTGTTATTATTGGTTATCCCATTGGAAATAAGCCAACGGGAACCTGATTGTTCTTGTTTCTTACTACTCCATTTTTGGAAAAACCATCCTTTCTTCCTTTCAGTCTCAGGAGCTTTGAGTCTTGCCATGTGAACTTCACTTATTTTGAATTGAGGCTTTGCTTGAACTGGTTTCTGCTCTTCAACTTTATCTTTTTCCACTTCATCAATCATCCTTGTCGAGACCTAATTTCTAAGTTTGGGGTGGGGAGGCTTGACGACATGATCTACCTGAATAAGTGCTATCATGGGTGCACAAACCGCTCCACAATTTCTTAGGGGATCTCTTGAATCTGACAAGCATTGTAATTGTAATAGTTTCATTTCTACAGTTAGACCTCAAATCATCTTTGTTCGAGAAAGGAGCTATTGAATTAATTTTTACCGTACAAGAGTCTTTAAATAAATTGTAATAATTATTATGACATCATCTTTTCTTGAAATTGCTGAAGGCTACAATAACATCTCAATTTGTAGACCAATCAAATTGCTAGATAAATGTAAATTTGTAATTATTTTGTTAAAAAATGTGCAGGTTCATTAGTATTTATTATTAATGTGAGAAATATTTAGTTGTTTATGAAATTAATAAAAATCTGTAATTGGTTGAAAAGCACAAGTATTAATAACTAGTTAACTGAAGTTGAAGACTATAGTTTACTTGCCTTACGATAACAGTATTAATAACATGCTTAGAGTTTCAACACCCCTGGATTTTTTTCATTTTCTTACGTCGTAAGGTGTTTTCCCCTTGTGAGACAAGGCTTTGGTCCCGACAACCTTCGGACATCGACAGTCGAGATTAATTGGGCGGGTTAATGTTGAAATCGTATGGCGAAAATAATTCCACGCATGGTTAAAAAATTTCCATGCATCGTAGCAGCAATGGATTGAGGGCTTCAACACACGCAGACACAAATATTGGGATAAAACGTGTCTTTGTAACTACTGGGAGCGATTAGTCAAGGACGAAATGATTCAGTGCGGACGAGGACGGGAGGGTTTCGTGCTTCTATAGTTGGTTTATTAATGCAGGAAGCAATATCACAATCACCACACATCTCAGGGGAGCTCACGAAATGCCAACATGTTGCAAGAACGCCACAGGACATGCAAATTGCAAAGTATGTACACGATTATTTTCGTTAATATGGGTTAGCGGGCATTTGGATTGATTACGGGGGTGTTGTTGTCTTATCCACTCTCTAGATATCTTTTCTTATCCTCATCCAAAGCAATAGTGGATTGCAGCATCCACTATCATTAGAAGAAAATAACATGACACAAATATCAATGATATTTTCGTTCCGTGCTTATGCCCCATACGGAACCGTGGTCGGCGAGGTGGTATACATCAATTATGGAGGTGAAGAGGATTACGAGAATTCTTGCAGAGATTGGAGTGAATGTAAGTGGGGATATTTTGATTGCTAGATATGGTGATCTTTATAGAGGGACAATTGTTTAAAATGTTGCTAAATATGGTGTAATTATCGTTGTTTCATACAGTGATCCTCAAAGAATTCGGTGGGGACTGGGAATGGAAGTCGAGGCCGTTGTTTCCCCAAATCCAAGTGGCTACAACTAGATGGAATTCAAATGAGAAGTGTAATGCAGGGAATGAGCAATCCCTCTACCCCGGAATGGCCCAACACCGAGAAGAGTGAAATAATATCGGACGTTGCGAGATAAGTTTCCCAAGTATTTCGTTCGTGCCAATCCCTGCAAAGGAAGTTTGGCATACTCTCATGTCACTATAGGGACCTCATGTTCCTGCTACTTGGAGAGGATCTCTAGACTTTCATGGGGTGCATTTATATTCATTCCGTCTTCAGGGCCCTGCCAAATCTGGTCCGAGAATTTGTTAAACATGCAAAAATCACCATCAGAAAGTAATTCAAAAGTTTTTATTCGGCTACCACGTCTGCAATTGACCATGTCATCAATCGTCCTCCTCCAAATGCAAAACATCAGCTATCGCAGGTGCCAAACACTCCATCACTTGCAATGGTTCTTCTATTGGCCTCACATACCATAAAATGTTCTTTATCGTTCGATATTGTATCCACACTTTGACAAGTAGAAAACACTCCATCATTTGCAATGGTTACTCTATTGGCCTCACATGCCACAAGTTGTTCTTTATCATTCGATATTGTATCGTCTAATATCATTTTTTTCCTCCTCTTATGTGGGATTTGACTCAAACTCACATAGATCATGTTTAGTCGAGCAACCCATTCTTCAACAGAGCATTCTTCACTTGATGATTTATTTGGTGTTCCACATATGACTCTGCCTAAGTTACCTTTCTCCTTATTCTTTTTTGGAATCAAACATACTCATAAAGAGTAGGAAAAGGTAGGGAAATCCATAAAGCTATAATCCATCCTTTTCTCCTATTCATTATCCCCATTATTTGTTTATTTCATAGTTTTGA
Source organism: Taxus wallichiana var. yunnanensis (assembly GCA_018340775.1). Classification (NCBI taxonomy): domain Eukaryota; kingdom Viridiplantae; phylum Streptophyta; class Pinopsida; order Cupressales; family Taxaceae; genus Taxus; species Taxus wallichiana. Next base: position 663,833,548 of record CM031237.1, on the reverse strand, counting down.
AAAAGTAGGGAAATCCATTAAATGCAAACTGCACTCATGTCAATAAATCAAGCAAAATAGATATGATACAATGGAATACAATGATCTTCTCCTCCCTCGACCCCCTTCTTTATTGTCCCTCATCCTCTACCTCTTTTTCACTTTCTCGAGTTTTATTTCTTCACTCCACCCCCTTCGACGTTTCCATCATACAATTCATGTATTCCTTTCCGAGAAATTTCTCCTTTTGACTTCAAAAAAACCTCTTCTATTCCTACAACATTCAGAGACCATTGAACCCACTCGAGATACAAATACAGATATAGACCCAGATCAATCAATTTGTATATAGTAAAATGAGGACATATTAGGCTTACGGGTTTATCATTGTTCAGTCAAGTAACCCATTCTTCAACAGAGCATTCTTCACTTGATGATTTCTTTGGTGTTCCACATATGACTCCGCCTAAGTTACCTTTCTCCTTATTCTTTTTTGAAATCAAACATACTCATAAAGAGTAGGCAAAGGTAGGGAAATCCATAAAGCTATAATCCATCCTTTTTTCTATTCACTATCCCCCATTATTTGTTTATTTTATAGTTTTGAGAAAGTAGGGAAATCTATTAAACGAAAATTGCACTCATGTCAATAAATCGAGCAAGATAGATATGATACAATGGAATATAATGATCTTCTCCTCCCTCGACCCCCTTCTTTATCGCCCCTCATCCTCTACCTCTTTTTCACTTCCTCGAGTTTTATTTCTTCACTCCATCCCCTTCAACGTTTCCATTGTACATTTCACGTATTCCTTTCCAGAATCTTCTCCTTTTGACCTCAAAAAACATCTTCTATTCCTTGATACCCACTCGAGACCATGTACCCACTCGGATATATATACAGACCCGCATCAATCAATTTGTGTTAGAGATTTAAGGCACTGAGAGGGGGTGAATCAGTGTTGATAAAAATTACAATCAATTTCTTCTTTTATGTATCTATTGTTGTTAACTATTATTGATTGTTATAAGCATGCAATATTAACCATGAGATTATAGAAATAAGAAGCATACTCACACATTCACATGAGGAGACCAGATATAATGTGGGAAACCCTTTCGAGACAAAAACCCATTGAAACCGTTGCTTATATTACTCAAAGAAAGGACTTACAAGAATATTACACATCCTACAAGATTTGTTTAGTGAGGCTCTAACCCAAAAGGAGCACCAACCCCTTACACCTTTGTTGATATTATGCACAACAAAGAACTCAAGTGAATATAATGCATCACAAGATATTTGTTTAGTGAGGCACCAACCCCACAAGGAGCACTAACCCCTAATTTAATCAACTACAATTGATATTCTGCAGGCACCAACCCACAAGGAGGCTGCAACCCCCTGAAAATGCTAAGCTACAACTTAGACTTATTGTTCACATAAATTTTGATCATCTAGTTTCCATGTTGCACATACAATGATTATGATCACCTTTCTTTTCATTCATTTACAATCACTCTTCACAGTTAGATATGCAATGTTTTCTTTACCTCTTTCTAGTCTCTCCTCTCTTCACCTTTGACTCATCATACTTTCTAATTTTTTCTGCACATTAGTTCTTTATCTGATAATGGTGTCTCCTTTTGCACACTTTGCTCTTCTCTTTTTCTCTCGCATCTGGATCTCTATTATTTTTCCGCGTCTCCTTTCTTCCTCTCTGCAATGACTTTGTCTTTATCTTCTCCTTGCTCTTCTCTTCAAAATATCGCATCATAGAGCTACCTCTTCTTTCCTTGCATGGCTCTCTTCTCGTCTCATCTTCATTAGCATTGGATGTTCAACAATGGTTTTGAGTCATTTATTTCTCTAAAAGTTTTTGGCTTGATTGTACTTACTCTCTTCTCTCTACTCTTCAGATATTCAATTCTTCATCTCTTCATCTCATGAGAGTGCTCTTGTTGATTCCATTAATGTGTAATGCATCTGATCAAATCTTAGACTCTTCCCTCATACCTACATTACTCCTTCGACCTCTTTTCTTATTTTTCCTCCTTCAAATCAAATGAATTTTTTTCTCTTGAGCCTCTTTCCTCCTTCCGCTCCTTCAGTTCTAGTGCATCGTTTTTCCACTAGAAAACTCCACTCAAATGCATCCAATTTTCTCTATATGAACAATCAACCCAATCCGCCACTTCATCTTGTGTGTCATGCAATCTCTCCTGCTCTGTCACCTAAAAATATAGACTATTAAATGCATGCTGCTAAGTCTAGATTTTTCTCCTTCTATATTCAACTTGATTACACATTCTATGCATCTGCCAGAAATTATTTATGAGTCGACTCCTAAAAATAGATTTCTTGTATTTTTAGGATTTCCTCGTGATCAGGAATAAACAAGCCCCTTGTTTCTCCACGGGGGTTCATTAGCTAGGCAATATCCTAGCACGTGGGTTCATATTGAGGTAATTAAAATTAATAAAATTAAACTCAATATACCGGTAGACATGAGGGGGTGAAAGGGTTTAATTTATTAATGTTTTGAATCAGGTATTGGGGGTAGGTTAGAGAGATGAGCCAAATGAAATAGAGGATTACTTTTAATATAAAACTAAAACGTTTGAACCCTAGTTTTTAAACGTAAATACCTTAAAATTGCAAAAGGAGTGTGGTCGTAAATTAAACTATAATCTCTTTTTAATAAATAAATCTAGATTCTTAACCAAGAAATAATAAGATGGTAGAAAACTAGAATTGAGTATGCTTTTCAACACAAGTGATATTATTTCACCATCTTAATTATTTGAAGAACTATTGATAAATGCATAAAGCTTAACATATATAAGGTGACTTGTAATATGTATTCAATGGCTTCGAACTATCTTTCGAAAGGAAATGCATATTAAAAAAAATTGAGTGAGAAATATAATATATTTTTGTCTAATATATTGGGGTAGAAATAAAAAGGGGTAAATAAAATTGTAATTGAAAAATGGGTAAGTAAGGTACATGGAAAAAATAGGGGGTATTTTTAATCTAATAATATAACAGGAGGGGGTATTATCAATTGAATAATTAGAGGTAGAAACTAGAATTAAGGGTATTCTTTAATACCCTTCGAACAGGTGTGCTATACCATACTTTTACTAAGTGAATCCCCGTGTGTTTCTCCAATATTTAATTTGCGCCTTGGAATCAGGAATATTCATGGAGAGTGTAATTGAATTAATTTGAATTCAAAGACGCATTAAATTCTAGCGGTAGAATAGTGGACTTCATCATTCTTTGTGGAGTTCCAATTGTATACACAGTCGCAATCTTCTATCAATCGAATCATATCGATTTTGGATATTGATCCTACTTCCACCACTTTAAAATCTATCTGATTGTCCTTGATCCATATCTAGTTCATATTTACTCAATCAATGCCTTCCCTTTGATTTTGTGACCTTGTTTCTCGTATCACGGAAATATTCTTTGTTCTGCAGCTTTTCTCATTTCGCAATGGCTATTAAGTTATACATAGCTTTTATATTCTTCTCATGGCTTCTACAATGTCTCACGGCTATACTTCTTGTCCTTCATCTTTATGTGAATTGTTCCTTGTACGCATCTTTTTCTTATTATCTCAGTGTAGCCTTCTTGTGACTTTGGTTCACATCCGTGACTCCATCCTTTTATCTGTGGCTTTTCCATTTCCACCACTTTCTTCCTTAGAAATTTTTCTTATTCTACGCAGCTTTTCTAGTTCTTAGCAGACTTTTCTACTTGTCTGCGGCATTTCTCCCGACTTCCTTTACTCCACAGATTCTCCTTAAAACTTTCCAGTTCTGTGGATTCTCCTTCAAGATATTCTTACTTCGTAGCTCTTCCTTCACATCTGTGGCCTTACCTTTCTCTTATATGACTTTTTCTTTAGCTCTTTTTTCTTCAAATGGCTTTATTCCTTTTCACACGACACTTGCTAAGATTTTACGGCTTCACTTTGTATGCTTAGATCTTGTTCCTTGAATCCTTTCATTTTGGTGACATCATTCCTTTATCTCATGGCAATTAACTACCTTCGTAGTTTCTTCTAGAGCTCTGTGACTTTTGTAGACTTTGGCGGCTACTCCAAGACTTTTACGGCCATCTATTGACTTAGCGAGATATCTCCTTCTCTCCACGGCTTGCCCAAAAACTGACTAAGTCCCTTAGAACTTATCCTTGATCATCCTGAAGCTTTTTACATCTATCTGACCCTTAATGTCTTTATTTTACTTCTAAATGCCCAATTCACTTTCGAGGGGCTGTGCATACTACATATGCTTTCCTGAGCTGCTTTCTGACTCTGATGTTTTCTCTGTGAGATGACACTACCAATCAACCTTCATCTTCATTTCTTGCTCACTTTACCAATTAAACATTTTTTCCATCAATGCCACTTCTTCCATCTTCTACAGTTTTGACATCAATGACAACACATACCATAATGACAAAGGTTCAAAAATTTGTTTATAGTAAAATGAGGACATATTAGGGTTACATATTTATCTTTGTTTAGTCGAGTAACCCATTCTTCAATAGATCATTCTTCACTTGATGATTTCTTTGGTGTTCCATATATGACTCCACCTAAGTTACCTTTCTCCTTATTATTTTTTGAAATCAAACATACTTATAAAGAGTAGGAAAAGGTAGGGAAATCCATAAAGCTGTAATCCATCCTTTTTTCTATTCATTACCCCTCATTATTTGTTTATTTCATAGTTTTGAGAAAGTAGGGATATCCATTAAATGTGAATTCCACTCATGTCAATAAATCGAGCAAGATATATACAATACAATAGAATAAAATGATCTTCTCCTCCCTCGACCCCCTTTTTCATCACCTCTCGTCCTCTACCTCTTTCTCACTTCCTTGAGTTTTATTTCTTCACTCCACCCCCTTCGGCGTTTCCATCATACATTTCACGTTTTCCTTTTTTGAATCTTTGCCTTTTGACTTGGAAAAATCTCTTCTATTCCTACAACATTTAGAGACCATTGAACCCACTCAGATACAAATATAGATACATATCCAAATCAATCAATTTGTATATAGTAAAATGAGGACATATTAAGGTTACAGATTTATCTACATTTGCAAGTCTAATTTAACCCATAATGTTACTAGTTTTAGGTTGGATATTAGTGAGAGCTCCATTTAGCCAGCCCCCTAACGTTATGTTTTTTATTTGATTTTTCAATATACTTTATTGAAGAAGATAAGTATATGAAGTGGACTTTCTACACACAACAATTTCACTCGATGCAAGATTGATAAGAGACAATCACTTTAGTTGTATTTTGCTTCAATATCCCTCCTACCGATTCCACCTTCACTATTGTCACCATGTCTCATCTCTGAGATTGGACATCATTTTATCATTATACAGATGATTAAAACTTCATGAATATTTCACAAGTCTTTGTCTCCCAACCTCTTTTAATTTGGTACATGTTAGTGTAAAAAATAATAGCACCCCCAAATGAGTTGTCATACATCTCCGCTTTTCTAAGGCGAGTCATTTGGTGTGATTCGCATAACATTGAGTTTTCCCAAAGTGTGGGAATTTATAAACGGAAAAATCTCCAGAGAAGGTTGGTTCCTGCTTCCTAATCTACTTGCCACAAGCTACTCTAGTGCAGGAAGAATCTAACTAATCCTAATATAACTGTTCCAAGGGGATAGAGAGAGAGAGAGAGGGTGAAAGAGCCTACACTAAGCGGTGATACACTAGAAAAGGAAGTGTTGATCATCTAACCAAACCGCCATAAAACAAAGGGGGTGAACAATGGAGAGAATGAACATCTACATCATGGGCCAAAGATTAGATTCACATAGAAAACATTTCAAACTCCGACAAACATAGCTCCTAGATCAACAAACGAACATCCAAAACATACACAGGTACCTTGCAATGAAGAGAGGAAAGAAGAAAAAAACAAAAAGAGCAAAGGATGGACAAATGCATCACAAAACACAATTTTTATTACTTGAAGTTTGGCACATAACATCATTCACGAGAAAGAGCAAAAATGCCATTTACAGAGTAAGGGAGGAGGTTCAAACTCCATTTTTGATCTTGAGGAAGAAAAAGAGGGGAAGGTAGAGAGGAAAAATGAACAACCATTTGAATGTGCCCCTCTATTACAATATATAGGAAGAATGGGAGAGAGAAGAGGGAAGAATTCGAATCCTACTCCAACCACCCTGAGATACGCATTGAATCCCATTTTAAAATCTCAACCACTGAATATCAATTCCTTCTATAAATCTGCCCACAATATGTCACTTCTTGTTCTCTGGCAGATCGAATCGAATCAGATCTGGTAGTTGAAAAGATCAGATTTTATGTTAATGGCCTGGAAGACTTTTCTCCATTTTTCTCCCACCTAACCTCCCCAAACTTAAAGTTTTAGATCTCCATGGCATAGATGAGGCCGAGATCTTTCCAACGGTTTCATATTTGCAATATTTCAAGCCCCGAGTCGAAAGATATGCCCCTTCGAAGTTTGTATCGGGTCCATACAAAAAGGTGGAAAAACAGTTTGAAAACGGGTCCCCTTTTTAAGTTGGACACATGGAGGGCTGGCGCATGTCCGAGGGTGGCCTCTATATTTTTCTCTTGGAATGGTACGGGGTGACACGTGGCTTCCTCCGCCGGCCTACTCAATTTCTATGTTTTTGGCTAAGTCCTTTGCTCAACGGGGTCATATTTCTTGACCGGGAACACGCAGTGGCCTAGCGCTTTCTTGGAAACCCCCTTTCAATCTTGCTTTTGAACTAGCATTGTTTGGACACTTGGCACCCTCCGTCGGCCTACCATTATGCATTGACTATTCAACCCGAATCTATCCCTTTTTGAGATTGGATGCATGGAGGCTCCGCGCTCACTTAGAAAGCTTGATCAAGATTTTCCTTTGAAGGAGCGTCGGGTTGACACTTGGAAGCCTCCGCAGGTCTTTGGACTTTTCAACGGCCCCTCTTACCTTTTCGGACCTTGAGCTACGTGGCGAGTTGGCACTTGTTTGAGCCTTCACTTTTGGATTTACCCTTGGAGATGCGCCACTTGGACATGTGGCAGCCTCCGCCAAAGCACTTCTATACTTAGCTTATTTTGAGGCCCGCCTGTCCGCCATTTAACCTCTTGTTGACCATTTGCTACGTGGAGGTGGCGGCAATTTTGAGTCTCCCTTTTTGGATTTAACTTTAGAGAAGTGTTGTGTTGACACGTGTCTCTCTCCGATGTCTCCTCCATACTTAGTCAATTTTTTGGACTCGTTCAGGCTGTTTTGAGCACGAAGACTTCAATTTTCATCGTTTCTTCTTTTTCTTCTCGCGTAGGGGTTGTTTAGTCTTTTGCAAGCCCTAATATTCCATTTTTGAGTCATGACAGACTGTTTGTAAGATTTAAACGTGTTTTCTATGGTTCTTTATTTGTAGGGTCGTGGATGATCCAATATTTTACCCGGGGAGAAATATGGATAACAATTTGGTGACTCACGGGAACATTTTCCTGCTAGATGAAGAGACTGGTGGCCTAGAAGCATCTATTGGGCATGGAGTCTACCTGATAAACACAAAACTGGTCTAAAATTTGAAGATATGATCTTTGAGCCACTGCGAGCCTGACTGCATGCCTCTTCTATGTTTTTTGTCTGACCCTGAGTCTGTCTCGTTGTCTGCACTCTCAATTTTCATAAGAAATCTTGAAATAAGGATTCTGAGAGTAGAAAATTGTTTTGACTCTGGGGCTTTCATCTGTCCCTGAAATGGACTGTTTTGAAATGGCTTAAGTTTCTTTGCATTTGTTTCCTTTTGGAACTAGCAACTGTTATAAATAGCTATGAGTCTTTCTACCTTGAATACTGAAGAGCCTGGCCTTATGCACCTTCGGAGAAATACAAAACTTATGTACAAAGACCAAATCATACATGCCTCAAATGAGACATGCAGAGTGTGCATAAGCACTTCTTCTTTCGGAAACAAAGTCTACTCCTACTCCTAAACTAACTAGAGAGAAAGAATGCTAAACAAATCCTGCACACAGGCGGAGAAGTAGCTTCCCTTTCTCAAAAGGGGCAGCCATGCAAATGATTTGACACTAAATATAGTTTCTGTATGAGTGAAAAACTGACAATAAGTCGGTCCTCCACCCAAATCATCAAGGTATCAACATTAATGGAAAATACCTCTTCAAGCTGATTTGCATTGGACTCGAAGGTATTGATGGTGACCCTTGGTACTTTGATGCTCATCCTCATGCCCTAAAGTAGGCATGACTAGTTTTGGTTTCTCCCTTGGCTCTAATGAAGCCAAGTACCTGATTGGGCACGTTTGATCCTTTGAATGTGCCCCTCATTCTAAATTTTAACTCCAAGAATGGAGTTTTCTTGTGGACCTTCTTAGATGGATGGTGTGAGAGAGATGATGACATCCCCCGCCTACCTTTTCTCTTCTATTACAAAAGAGGTGTGACTTTTGGAAGATCCAAATCTTCCAACTTGGGTTCAGGAGGCATGTTGCAAACTGTAGATTGTGCTTGCACGTTCTCTTCCATGGTAGTAGGTTCTTGTGGCTGAAAAACATTCGTTTGAGTCCGAGGAGATATCAAACTCTTTATTGTCTGTTGTAGCAAAGTCTTTCCCTTTTGCATGGTGATCTTAAAATCTCCGTTATCTTCACCATATGAAACTTCATCTTCAAACATGAAGCTAATGAGTTCAGGATCCTCCAAAAAGTCAAATTTTTGGAGAGGTTGAATGAGAGAGGGGTTTGTATTTTCTTGTGCAAACAACTCATGATTCAGTGCCTCTAAATCTGTCTTGGTCACCTCCATATGCTCCTTTTTAACTGGACTTGGAGCTGGATGTTCCTCTTCTTTCTCTTATGGAGAACATGGAGGACTCATATCTTCCAAACTTGGTTCTAGAGATACATTGTGAGATATAGGTTTTGCTCTTGAATGTCCTCCTTCATGGAAACATGCTCATATGTTTGGAAGGTGGTTGATGGAGGAAAAAATGGTGTTATCTCTTCAGTCTCTTCTCCATCAAAACAATCCTCCAAGTCAGATAGACAGTCTACCTCCTTCATGGTGTTCTCCGATCTACAATTGACTCACCATGGTTCCCTTCATCCTCAAACATGAAGTTTGAAATCTCAAACTCTTCTTCAACATCAGAGCTTGAAGGGGATGAAGTGAAAGGAAGAACTGAAGGTTCTTCTCTAGCCTGCTCCACACTTGGAGCCTCTAAAACTATATGGTCCTCCTCCTTTGCTGCAAACTCAGCCTCAACCACCATTGGTTCTTCAACCCGGACCTCCTCTATTGGCTTGACCATTAAGGGGATCTTTGTAAACCCAAATTTGGCAGCCCAACTCTTCAAATTGTCTGTCATTTCTTTTCTGTTGGGCTCCTCCTCTTGTTGTTCTCCTTGACTGGTTTCTTGGGTTTCTTCCCAACATGGACTTGGGAAAGCAAGAGGAGTGACAGGTTGGGGTTCAATCAGTTTTTCAATTGTTTTTGGTGGGGAGGGAAGTGGAACTTCTTGTTTTTTTGAGGGGATGACTGCTTGGGAGAGAAAAGGGGAGAAGAATTGAAATGGGGTGGAAGACTAGGAGATGGAGAAATGAAATCAACACTTGGGGCAGAAAGTGAGGGGCTTGACTCTTGCCTCTGCTGAAATGATAAAGATTGAGGAAGAGAAAATGAAAGACATGGAGCTGGTGATTGACTTACCCATTGACAAGGTTGTCTCACACTTTGCTCATAAGCTTCAATGTCCTCAATCCACTGTGTAAGCTGAGGTAGCACTTCAACCATGAAGTCAAGCTTCTCCTGAGGGCTGTAATGTCTTGGAAAAGGGCCTTCCCATGGACAAGGTGCCCTGTAACCAATCTTAAATGCCTTCATTTGTGCTACACCCCTGGATTGCACCATGTTAGCCTCCATTCTTTGAATCTTCTCCAAAAAAATAGCATCCTCCATTTGACTATTGTCATTGTATGCATACCCTTGCTCATGATAAGCTCCATGGCCAAACTGGATTTGATCCTGCTCATATGGGTAAGCATAATGGTCCTAGATCTGATTATAATGTTGATTTGGAGGAGTTGAAAAATGCATTGGAGGTAGATTGCACTCATTGTAGGTGTGAATTCCATGAAGGGAATGAAGTCATGATTGCATAACTTCATGAAATGGAAGAAAATGGGAGATATGGAATAAAAGTGAATGAAATGGGTGGAAATGGATGGAAAATGTCTAAAACTCAGAGAATGGGTTATTGACCAAGTGGAGTCGCCAGATGTGCTTGAAAGTGCCTCAAAAGGCTGACCCTTAACAAGAACACATCAACTTGCTAAGATGAAGTGGTAAGGTGCTTCAGACCTATCCCACATGGGAGTGCCAAAACTGTTAGTGCAAAATCATAGCACCCCCAAATGAGTCATCATATCTACTTTTCTAAGGCAGAGTCATTTGGTGTGATTCGCATAACATTGAGTTTTCCCCAAAGTGTGGGACTTTATAAATGGAAAACTCTCCAGAGAAGGTTGGTTCCTACTTCCTAATCTACCTGCCACAAGCTACTCCAATGTAGGAAGAATCTAACTAATCCTAATCTAACTGTTCCAAGGGGACAGGAGAGAGAGAGAGGGTGAAAGAGCCTACACTAAGCGGTGATACACCAGAAAAGGAAGTGTTGATCATCTAACCAAACTGCCATGAAACGAAGGGAGGTGAGCAATGGAGAGGATGAACAACTGCATCACAGGCCAAAGATCAGATTCACACAGAAAACATTTCAAACCCAACAAACACAGCTCCCAGATCTGTAAACGAACATCCAAAACATGCACAGGTACCTTATAATGAAGAGAGGCAAGAAGAAACAACCAAAAAGAGAAAAGGATGGACAAATGCATCACAAAACACATTTTTATTGCTTCAGAAGTTTGCACAGAACATCATTCATGAGCAAGAGGAAAAACAACATTTATAGAGCAAGGGAGGAGGTTCAAACTCCATTTTCAACCCCGAGGAAGAAAAGGAGGGGAAGGCAGAGAGGAAAAACAAACAACCATTTGAATGTGCCCCTCTATTACAATATATAGGAAGAATGGGAGAGAGAAGAGGGAAGAATTCAAATCCTACTCCAACAACCGAATATCATGAATCCCATTTTAAAATCTCAACCACTGAATATCAATGCCTTCTATAAATCCACCCACAATATGTCACTTCTGGTTCTCTCCGGCGGATCGAATCGAATCAGATCTGATAGTTGAAAAGATCAGATTTTGTGTTAATGGCCTGTAAGACTTTTATCCATTTTTCTCCAACCTAACTTCCCCAAACTTAAAGTTTTAGATCTCCATGGTATAGATAAGGTTGAGATCTTTCCAACGGTGTCAAATCTGCAATATTTTGAGCTCTGAGTCAAAAGATATGCCCCTTCAAAGTTTGTATCGGGTCCATATAAAAAGGTAGGAAAACAGTTTGAAAACGCGTACCCTTTTTAAGCTAGACACGTGGAGGGTTGGCGCATGTCCGAGGGCGGCCTTTGTATTCTTCTCTTGGAATGGCGTGGGGCTAACACGTGGCTTCCTCCGCCGGCCTGCTCAATTTCTATGTTTTTGGCTAAGTCCTTTACTCGGCGGGGTCATATTTCTTAACCGAGGACACGCGGCGGACTAGCGCTTGCTTGGAAACCCCCTTTCAATCTTGCTTTTGAACTAGCGTTGTTTGGAGACTTGGCACCCTCCGTCGGCCTGCCATCATGCATTGACTATTCAACCCGACTCTGTCCTTTTTTGAGACTGGACGCATGGAGGCTCCATGCTCACTTGAAAGCCCGATCAAGATTTGCCTTTGAAGGAGCATCGGGTTGACACTTGGAAGCCTCCGTAGGTCTTTGGGATTTTCAATGGCCCCTCTTACATTTTCAGACCTTGAGCTACGTGGCGAGTTGGTGCTTATTTGAGCCTCTGCTTTTAGATTTACCCTTGGAGATGAGTCGTTTGGACACATGGCAACCTTTGCCACCACTTCTATACTTAGCCTTTTTTGAGGCCCACCCTATCCATCTTTTGACCTCTATTGACCATTTGCTACGTGGAGGGCTGGTGCAAGTTTGAGTCTCCCTTTTTGGATTCAACTTTGGAGAAGCGTCGTGCCGACACGTGGCTCTCTCCGTTGTCTCCTCCATACTTAGTCAATTTTTGGACTTGTTCTGAATCATTTTGAGCCCGAAGACTTGAATCTTCGCTCGTTTCTTCTTTTCTTCTCGCATAAGGTCATTTAGTCTTTCGCAGGCCACACTATTCCATTGTTGAGTCCTTCTGCGACCTATTTGCAAGATTTAAACGTATTTTGTCCTGGTTCTTTCTTTCGCAGGTCGTGGGCGATACAATATTTTGCCCGGGGGCGAAATATGGATAACAATACCTTTTTCGGGATCGTCACATAAAGGAAGGTTTGTATAAGTTGTATGCCTCATGATCACCATTAATTCTTATTGAAGAAGGCACATTCTATACTCTCTGGTGGTCACTTTGACAAGTAGAAAACACTCCATCACTTGCAATGGTTATTATGTTGGCCTCACATGCCACAAATTGTTCTTTATCGTTTGATATTATATTGTCTAATATCTTTTTTTTTGCCTCCTCTTGTGTGGGATTTGACTCAACCTCACATAGATCATGTTTAGTCAAGCAACCCATTCTTCAACAGAGCATTCTTCACTTGATGATTTCTTTGGTGTTCCACATATGACTCCGCCTAAGTTACCTTTCTCCTTATTCTTTTTTGGAATCAAACATACTCATAAAGAGTAGGCAAAGGTAGGGAAATCCATAAAGCTATAATCCATCCTTTTTTCCTATTCATTATCCCCCATTATTTGTTTATTTCATAGTTTTGAGAAAGTAGGGAAATCCATTAAACGCAAATTGCACTCATGTTAATAAATCAAGCAAGATAGATACAATATAATGGAATACAATGATCTTCTCCTCCCTCGACCCCCTTCTTTATCACCCCTCGTCCTCTACCTCTTTTTCGCTTCCTCGAGTTTTATTTCTTCACTCCACCCCTTTCGGTGTTTCCATCGTACATTTCACATACGATTGCTAGTATCTAAAACTTTCAATCATGTTGATTTTGTGCATTTACTTGAAATGATCTCAATTTATGGTAGTGGGTGTGATGTTTTATTAGCAAGTTTAATTTTTTGAGCACCTTTCATGAAACCCTTAAACAAAACTATCCAAAATTGTGGTTAAACCTCCACATTTTTTAGACATGCCTATCAAAATAACGCGGTTGAAGAAATAGTTTTAAATTCTATTTGCATTGTATCTTGAAGTCAAGTACATACTAAAATACATTAAATCTTCTCAATAATTCAATATATATCTTATTTTATGTAATCGATATAACTTGAAATTCAAAACAAAACCAATACTAATAAACACACTAACATTAACAGACACAATCATTACACACATACAATTCACATTTGTTACGGAGCATTACAAACTCCAATTTTTTTCTTATACTTTTCATCGTGTATAAATACTTTTACTCTATAAATGACATGCGTTTACTTCACAAAGGCTTATTGTAGGTAGAATTAATATATTCATGAGTTATCTTTTAAATTGAAGAAAGCGACCCGTAATAAGTTTCTCAATATAAAGCAAAATAAAAGGAAGTATATAAGAATTTACAAAAATTCAAACTATCTATGGTTAATTTTAAAAATCATTACATAGACTTATTCTCACCTTTTCAACATTTGGGGAGATGAATGTGACATAGGTAGAATTATTTCAAAATTTCCCTACCAACATTTACTCTTTTTATTGGAAGCTTTTAGTTTTCTTTACACGTAAGGATGAAGAAGGAATAATTCCAAAGCTTCTTTATCCAAAGTATAGCGCAATCGGCGTCTTTATTGATCATGTGCTTGAAAGAATCTTTCACTTGTGGTACATGCATCCTTATCTTCTCACTTTTCTAAATATTCATTCAGGGAAAGAAATTAATAAATACCCACTTTTCGCACACTTAAAAAATGGTCCCATGCACGGATCAAAATTGCATACGTCCCCATAGTTATCCCAACAAAGTAAAATGTGGATCTAGTAGAAAAAATTAGAGATCGAGTGCTTTTGGCCCTAAAGATAATGCATGTTTGAGGATGCTCTAGGGACCTTTAGGGCCTTAGTCTTAGACTGCAGATCTATTATCGATTTAGGTAGGAAATTTTGATAGTTATGTGTATTTATTATATTGAATCAGAATCCCACTCCGCCTTTAGGACAATGATTAGGCCTATATTTATGGTGATATCTTCATAACATGTATCATTTGATACAAGTAATATCGATGGAGCTATGAATAGCCATGGTGTCAAAAAAGGTAAGGATGTTTGTCACGAAGATCTTCCACAAGGTACTAGCTCTAACCCAGAAACCTCTCTCGCCTCATTTTTCGTTATTTGCCTAAATTTGATAAAGCATGTAATTGGTTTGAATCTTTCACCCTGTTGGGTATTTTGTTAGCCAAATCCCTTAGGAAACCATGCTCAAACAATGGGTGTGTAACCACCGGCAGCCCCATGGTGTCAAGTTAGAGGGTTTCAACACCTAACTAAAGGTTTTCTTTTCTTTTTCTTTAACAATGTTGAGCATTGTAAGGCCATTGTCAACCACAACATATGGTTTATTCGCAACACTCTGGTTGTGTTTTCTCACTAGACCATGTCCAGGTGTACAAGCAAGCCAAGCTTAATATCTAAGTCTAGATACAATTTCTCGTCTTCCTCTAACCTCGGGGATTTGTTGAGCACTCATAAAACCCTCAACAATTTCATTTACCTTGAATAGCTGAGTTTCAAACGCATGTTTGCATTGAAATAGACTTGGTGAAAGACCTCGTGGAAACCATTGATATCCATATTCATGCATCTCAATTTTCCAAGTGTGTGCTTTATATTTGAACCTTTTGAATATTGCCTCAAACCATATGATTTGGGAATGCCCCCTTATGGTTGCGACTCACCAAACCCCACGGAGAAAAGCTCCATAGAGTTCAAAGCCTCAAAGCAAGCTCCAATGACGATTGGACCATGGTCACTAATAAGAAAAATGCCCTCATGTGTATGTTTGGCCTCCAACCATGACTAAGCGCATTGTTGGAGCCTCGGAGCTAGCTCTCTCCGTAACTATTGCCAAGCAAATTGTGTCAACAATCACTAAAGTCCAATCGCCGCCACCCACACCCCACAAGTCACATCTACATTTGCACCCTCTCGACCCACCATTCTCATTATCCCTATTTCATAACCCCTTTTTGGGATGAACTATCTAGAGGAAAATTTCATTACAATTAAAGGAAAATCCTCACTTATCTGCTCTCAAGTCTGCTCCCCTCTAAAGACGAAGTTCATGTCCAAGAGAAACGTGGAATTTCCAAATCCTAGATTTCATACCATTTGACCAAAGGAAACCCTCATATGCCAATACGTTCGCTACCTCGAAGAACTTGATGATGAGGTATCCATGCACTTTGATGCTTCCCAATGATTGTTTCCTCTTGAAATGTACATGGCGTTCTATGAACCAAATCGTCGATATGTGGTGGTGCGTAGGAGAGTGGGAATCCTTGTTTTATATGCGACACAATCTTGGACTATTTGACCCTAATCACCATTGCGAGAAAAGGCTCTATTGTTGTGTGGTTTACGTGGTCCAATTCGGACTTGGCTAAGATCGAGTTGTCAAAATACTTGATTGTGCTTCAAAGAAAAATTTCTTTTCTTTCTCACCTGCTACTTCTTGGCTTGTTAATCTGGTGGAGAATGTCCTTCTCTCTAAATAAGCAACCTATTTTTGTCACATCACATGGAATACCCCCACCTCAAAAGAAGGAAAACACAACTTTACCTCAATACTACTCATCTTAAGCATGAGAGAATTGTGGAGCACATCAAACGGATTTAGAATCGGTCTCAGGACCCCATTAGATACATGATGGATAGAGTGGTGATCTAATTCCATTTAAATAAATTTTATCTTCCCTTAAAGTTATGGAAAGTGAGCTATCATATTTAGACAAAGAGCCCACGACGCTTCATACCATGAATTCCAAATGATTTCATAGTAATTTGATAATTCGCTTTTAATATCAATCTACAAAGTCAAGCTACTTGGTGAAGACATAAGCTCAAATTTTAGGAAGCATACAAATCCAGGGGTAGCTTAGATCCATATTACATTGGCTTCATATTGGTGACAAATATTCAAAAGAATTCTTTGTTTTCTCCATTCCATTCATCTGTTAATAGGATAAGAGCCTTTATTCAAAATAAACTTTTATTTGATATTTTAATAGGCTCTTTATACCTATTTCAAGATTTGAATATATTTTAGTGATCTTCATGTTATTCACTACATATTCAATTTTGGCCCAATATTCGATTATGGCTCATTGGGAAAGATGTTGATAAACAAGACCCGACTTAGATAAGCAGTGTACTAAATGCATTTGCAATGCCATTTTTATATATCATTTCCATAAATAAAGTTTATATTAAAGGAATGACTATCTTAGTAACATGCTAACACCCTGGATTTTCTTCATTTTATTACGCCAGTAAGGCGTTTCCCTCTGTGAGACGAGGCTTGCATATTCGACAATATAATAAATACACATAACTATCTTCCCTTAAAGTTATGGGAAGTGAGCTATCATATTTAGATAAAGAGCCCATGACACTTCATACCATGAATTCCAAATGATTTCATAGGAATTTGATAATTATGCTTTTAATATCATTCTACAAAGTCAAGCTACTCGGTGGAGACATAAGCTCAAATTTGAGGAAGCATACAAATCCAGGGGTAGCTTAGAGCCATACTACATTAGCTTCAAATTGCTGAAAAATATTCAAAAGAATTTTTTTCTTTCTCCATTCCAAGAAATTTGTTAATAGGATAAGAACCATTAAAAATACTAGTGGCGAGGCTCACCAAATCAATTTGCTAGAAATTCTGCAAACTTTTGTTCATCATTATCATGGGATCTTTCAACCCAAACATATTCTCCTAAAAGAGAAAATTCCCTTACAAAGTGCCTTCAAGTGGTCCTATGCAAGCTATTCCAAGTTCATAGAGTTTCCTTTGAGAGACTAATATCTCTCAATTATCTCAAAGAGGTAACTATGCAAATGGTCTCTCGATAAATCCCTTGACATTGATTTTTTTCCTTGTGAGTTTCGTGGAACACTATTAGACTGATCCGCACAAATTTTATTCCAAAACTAGGATTTCTAATTCCTTGGGAGAGCTCATTAATTAGATGAACATTAAAATCATCTCTAAATTTGGATACCCTAAGCATATTTCTAATTGGAGACCCATTAACCTCCTTAATGTCTCTTATAAAATCAGTTTCCAAAGCCTTGGCAAAGATGCTCTAATATTTGCTTCCTCTCATTATAATAAGTGAGCAAAAATGTTTCAATTAGCATGGGTATATTCTTGAAAATGTTATTGTTGTTTGGGAAGGCTTAAAATGGGTGAGGATCTTTGATCAAAAATATATTTTGTTATAATTGATTTTGAAAAATCCTATGACATGATTAAATGACCTTTCATCATTGTTATGCTCCAAGCTTTTGAGTTTAGACCTTCCTTTGTCCACTCTGTCAATATGTTATTTCAAAAGGACCTTATGTTGGTTGAGAGTTCAATGTTATCTTCTAATTTTTAATGTTTAAGAAATTTGTTTACAAGAATGAACTTAAATAGTTGGTGTATTTGGGGAATCAAAAACATATTTCCATTTCTACTACTTGTTTAAAATTCATTCACTAAATAACCAACATTTTGTTTGCATCATCATTTCATTTTTAACTAAACAAGACCGATGATAGGATCTAGTCCACATTAACATTCATATTAGTCTCTAGATACAACCAAAGGCATGATGAAAAAATATTTGTTGATGATAACAAGAATGGCCTTTCTTTGTGATGAATAAACAAGATATTTATAAGATCACTTTTCTTCTACAAACAACTAGGGAGAAGTAAGATCAAATAGCTCCACAATGAATATTGGGTGTATGCCCAAGTATGGAGAAAGATAAGAAAACAAAGGTGTTCTCACTACCTATGCACATAATGGTGTAAGGACCATAGAACAAAGGTTTGATCTTTCAACCTGGACCATTGAAGCATTCCTTTTGAAGATGCAATTAAAATTTATCTCCAAATCATAATGCATGAGGTGTATGATTTATGTTGTGGTGTTCTTTATACTTCTATTGGGACTACAAGAGAATGATTTGTTAAACCTACTAATGAAAGAATTGTGCTATATGAATTCACACACTTTGTCTTCTTCTTTTCTCATGTGCGTGATTTAGTTCATGTTGGTGCACGATAAGAAATTTGAAGAGGCAACACTGGTTGAAATCGAAAACATGTCTAGAATAGAATATGCTTTGTAAA
This sequence comes from Taxus wallichiana var. yunnanensis, assembly GCA_018340775.1. Classification (NCBI taxonomy): domain Eukaryota; kingdom Viridiplantae; phylum Streptophyta; class Pinopsida; order Cupressales; family Taxaceae; genus Taxus; species Taxus wallichiana. The sequence continues at coordinate 663,815,016 of CM031237.1, read as the reverse complement.
ATTATGCAAAGCTCTATTGTATGAATGGTTGAATTGAATAAATTTATCATCTTAGGTACAAACATGCACATGGTTGTACATATTTAAAAGATGAACTAGGTTTCAATTAACATTTTCTATCTGTCCATTTGTTTGAAGGTGAAATTTCATCTACCATCAAACTATGTACCAATCGATTCTCATAATGTTTACTAGAATTGAACAAAAACAAAGAGCTTGGTTTGATACAATGGATGTTGGGGGTCTAAAGTGGACCCATAAATGGGTGGATAATCCATGACCAGTGTCGTTTACGTCAATGATTTTTACAAAAGTAAATATGATAGCCATATTTGAAAACTTATCCACTATAACAAACATTATGTTATTTTGGCACTTATTCATATGTAGTATTGTCATGTAATCCATGTTGATATATTCCCATGCTCGGATGGGAATAATAGATGGGTGTAGAGGACTATCTTCCTATCCATGGGATCAATGATGGAACAAGGAATACAAGACTTGATGCGGCACTTCACATCTATTATATCTAAGTATATATATTTCCCATATCTCTAACCATCTGGTATCAATAATTTCCCTATTTTATGAACCGAGTAGCCTTTAGTTATAAAATTTTGGTATAATAGATCATTTTGTTTTCAATAAAACTCAGTTTTTAAAATAGTCATCTTGGTTATGTTCTTTATGAAACATCATGCATGTTTTTAATATGTCAAGAAACATTCTCTTTTAAGTTTACATATATATTTCACAATAAAAATAAAAACCATTACATTTCATCATTTATACACTACTCCCTTTTAAATTTTATCACTCTTTTATTTATCTATGTATATAAACTGATGTGAAAATACACTTATCCAATCATATATAAAACATCAAATAAAACATTGTGATTTGCATTGGACTTTATAATTTCCATCCAAACATATTAACTCGTGATACTAAAAACTATGAAATTCATACAATATTAATGTGTGTGATTTGAATTTATCTTTGATTGGTCAAATTAAAATTTGAGGGAAAATATATTATAATTTACAATCATGTAATGGGTGAGACAAATTTGTAAGAATTTTTTGAACTTTAAGCACATAGTTGCTTAGAGGCTCATTAAATGTCTTCTTAGTTGTTTAAGTTGTGAAAACATGACTTTCAACTAATTTTGATTGAAAAATAATCTAGAAAGCTGTCGCTCAAAGAATGCATGTAACATATGTACGAGATAGTAGGGTGTAAAGCAAGTTCAAAGCATAATCCTTTACACTACTTACAAGAACTAGTTTCTAATTAAAAATGTATATCATCTACAGATTCTAAATATAAAAATGTAGTTTAATCATTTAATATGATCCAAAGGATCACCCTTGATCCTTTCTATCGAGTGATTCAAAATTAGGAGCAATGAAAAAAAGTAGAAAAGAAGTAAACAATGACCTCATAAGCCAAAGGATTGAGTAATATATCACATGGTAAGAAATCATATGATTTTTATTTCATATTGTTTTTATAATTTTTAGATTTTTTTGAGTGGAAGAGATAATCTTAAGATATAGAAATCACCATGTGTGTATGAGAAGACACTTTAATGTTTTGAGGGATACCTTAACTAAATATTGTAGATGGAATAAACTTGACTATTCTTATATGTGATCATCTCCTTATAAATGTTATATATACAATAAAATAGATCCTTATTTTCGTAGATGAGAGAGCGATGTCACATGTTTTCTTAAGACATATATTTCTTGATCTTTAGTTTTTATTTTTCTTGAATTTACAAGAAAAATGGTAGGCTTCTTTGATGGAGATGATCCAAAGGAAATCCATATTAGATAGGATATATGGTCTCAAGCTTGACCTATACTTCAAAACAAGGTTTATCTCCAATTCCTAAACTTTCGATTCATAAACAAAAGTGTGAAAAGTGATTGTGTATTCCTACACATATTGATCGCACCTTGATGTTAAAGTGAGAAAACTTGATGTATTAATAATCATAATATATAACAAGGTAATATGTTGAGTTTAATCCTTTTACATAACCACTTTAGGTATCCACAAATATGTCTAAGTCAATATCTTCACACGTTTGTGCTTAGTAGAGAAGTTTTTCCACCATTTATTTACAACTAAATAAATTTTTTGAAAAGAAAATGCAACATTTCCTCATTTAGAGAAATGCTTCACATAGTGTAGTATGAGAAAATACAATTAAGTTTATTATCTAGGACATCTACATCTATTTTGGCTTCAAATATAGGGTTATCTAGATTAAAATGTACATTATAGGGTACATTTAACCACCAATTTTTTTGAATGAAATATATTAAAAAGAGTATTCAAATGAATACTTTACCATTGAGAAAAGTGATCGGAAAGCCTTGCGCATTCAAATGCACGATATTATTTCTATTCTTCATGTTGCCTTTGCAAAGCATTCTATATCATTTTTGAACATTATGAAGCGAATATCTCTAAGGATTTGTCTATTGCACGAGGATGTGAAAGAAGGTATGATGAAGGGTCATGAGTCTCAAGCCCTAACATCATGTAATCAAACCTTGTATGAGTGAGAATACAAATGAAGAAGGATTTGAGGTATAACACGAATACCACTTGTGAGAGGATATGAAGTCAACTTCATGTCTCGGGTATTTGTCAACAAAACAAACTTAATTTAATCCAAGGAGGTGTTATTATTCAATGTTAGAATTTTTCACTTTTTATGATTTCTATTAACACCTTAAGCATGTGCTTGACCAATGTTTTATCAATATCTCATACACTTTGGGGTTTTGCCTTCTATAACCTCAAAATGTAAGAACTTATGGTGAAAAAGTCTAAGTGTTATGTTTAATGTTAGAATTTTTCACCTTTCTATGATTTCTTTTAACACCTTAAGCATGTACTTGACCAACGTTTTTATCAATATATCCTAATCTTTCGGCTTTTGCCTTCTAAAACCTCGAGAATGTGAGAATTAATGGTCAAAAAAATCTAAGTGTATAAACTTTTTCTCTAGTACTAGGGGTCAAAACCACCTTTTATGTGTTCCTAAAACACACACGCATCTAATTGTTATATTTAATGCACGGTGTCAAATATCTACATATTTGTCATGGAAATGGACTATGAGAGGAATGAGAGGTCTTAGGTAAAAATCAATGTAAATTTTTAAAAAATTTACACAAACCTTTTCATTATTACTAAATTTAATGTTAAATACGTGTATTAATAAATATTTAAAAAAACAAATTATACATATATATATAATCATTTTAAAAAACCATTAAAATTATTTTAATATTATTAGTTTTAATTTTTGATATATTTATTTATATTATATTTTTAGATTGATACAAATAAGCTATATATTTTTACATATTTTCTATATATTTATAGAGGACTATTAAAATATTATAGGATTATCTAAATTTTCACTCTCAAAAACATCATCTTTAAAGGAAGAAAGAATCCTCCAATAACATACTGAATAAATGAATTGGATATGTGTACAACTCATTAATTCGATAGAGCTCAATGTTTTTAAATAGATGGATGAAAAGTTAACATAAAGACTACCGTTGTTTTTACCATAGAGCAGGGGCCCGCCTTACGACGTGGGCAAACCCCACAACTCAATTGCTAGATAAGACACTTCCCGTAAATATTCAATTCAATAATTAATAATTAAACATGGTATTTTATGATTTAAGGTGAGTTTTTAATGCTCATACAATGCCACACCACTACCAGTCATGTTTGTCTTCTCTATAAAAACCTGGACATGCAAAATATTTCCAGCTCGAGAGCGTGCTCTCTTATGACGTCATTGGCCATTTTCCTAGGGAGCGCACATGCAAAACTTTTAACGCTGCTCTTTCTTACTGGCCATAATCTCTTAGAAGAAAATAAAATTCAAAGAACACAGTTAAATTGTAATAAAACATCCCAAATTTGTTTTACAACAAACCCATGGTTAGCCTAGGCCGCTGAAATATGCACTATGACCGTCCCAAGGGCACAATCATTACAAAAATAACCTGTTTTTTAATGTCGTGTGCGGGGACTACCTATGTGTTGATCTTGCATTTTGTAATTAACATAATAGACCTTCATAAACATAATTTGAAAGATTGAAGGGGAAGATACAAATTTAATCGAAATAAATGGCAACAAACATAATCGGTTTCATAATTACTTTTGAGTTTGGAATACGTAAAGTCAAACTTTATAAAGCAAAGAGGTCCCATGTACGTAAGTAACGAGAACAAAATAATGATCAAATTTGCTATTATTTTCTGATGCGCTCGGACACTCTGCTTTTTGTCCCATACTTTCGATAGAAAGCCACCCTTAGCTAATCATGCCATAAGATAAGGCCAATTTTAAACCGTCCACACTAAAGGCGGGCGCTTATCTCTACTTATCAACTCGGATATTTTTCCACTCTACACGTCATTGTCCCATTCTCATTGAATCTTACTAGCTCTCAAGAGAGATACGTGAATGGAGGAGTTGAGCTATAGTGATTCAATGAGTGAGGATGATACTTGGTCAAATTAGTGATTTTTAGTTAGGAAAAGGTTTATGATGTCGGGAGCTATTTGATTATGTTTCAAATATAAAGTTTATTTTTAATTTTTTGTTGATTGATTTTGATTGAAATAAAAAGCGGATAACACATTTGACTCGAGCTTTCAACTGGGGTTGGGATACAATAGGGGACCATGTCCTAAAAGTTGCTTTAATATCAATGACAAATCACGGGATCTAATACTAGGCACTAGTAATCACTAAAACGATCAACAATAGAGATAATATCAAAAATGATGAGAATAAAATATTGTTGGAACAAAATAATTGACAATAAAAGAGCAGCACTAGAAATGCACCTAACCTCCAAGGGGACACAGAGACAAAAAACTTTTTAGAGAAAACACAAGAGAGACATAAATTTATCCGTGAGGAAGAGCTAGTATTCTACCTCTTCGAGAGAGGAGGTCCTCCATCATCCACATCTTTCGACATTTTCATTGCTTCTAACCTCAAAATTTTTGCCTCCAATATATGCCTTTTGTTTAACCATTGCTTCCATATCCGTTTTGAGTCTCCTCTTTGGACTAATGTCAAGAAGGCAAGATCCCAAGAATAGAATCCCTCTTAGAAAGATGGGGAATTCCATATCAACATCGATAACAAGCTTCTCCTTCACAAGGGTCTCCTCCCTAGAAGCAACCAGAGGATCCATCGATACTAGGTAATATAGGGAGGGACCGGGTTGAACAAAAAATTACCATGATTACACCAAATAATATCTTCCCATAGGGAATCATACTTTTATCTCGAGCCAAACAAGGCAAGATAACTAAACAGAAAAAGAGTACATTGCTCGGTTTCCAAATCAATTACAACGAAACATTTGTTCAAAAAAATTGTAATCTAATAACTCCCAATCGAAACTAGATTCACCGAATGCAAGAGAGATTTGAAAATATCTATAAGAACACAAACTTTGACAAGTCTTCTTCCTAGATAATTGTCATCAATTTTAACAAAAGATCACACTTTTTCACTAACATCGTGAAATACTCATCTTTTTGCAAAATAGGGGGCAAGTTATACAATCTAGGGAAAGGACCCTATAACTTAAGCGAGGCACCAAAACATGTACATCTCTTTTCACCATAGGTTTTGACAAAAGCACCAATAGTTGTTCACTTTTTGGTTAATTACACTTTTTAAGAGTTAATGAGAATGTGACACATAGGCCGCTCGGTCATTGGTCCCTCATTCAAATGCTTTATATTGATTTTCTTCATATTAAATCAATTCAAAAACTACTTTTCCCTCCAAATAAACACACGAAACGAAAATGTTGATATGGCACGATCATACGCTAAACAATGATATATATTTTTACGCTACCGATATACTTAAATATGTCTACGTTCCCCTAAAGTTAGGTGCACACTTATAGGGTTCTCTCCCTAATCCAAAAAGGAGTAGCCGAAATTTTCATTATTGTTGAATCAGAAAAAAGCCAACGAGGGGCAAAACAAGAAATCGTGGTTAAGACGCTAGGGCCCAAAAAACCGAACAAAGTCTTTCTCGGGAGAGCATCTAAAATCAACCTGAAATAAACCACCATCGAGAAGGGAAAATATAGCTTTTAAAAGTTTATGTAATTTCATTTTAGGTGACCCCTTCATATTTTCAACATATAAGATTCCTTAGAGTGGTATGTTATTTTATATTTTGAATTAAAAGAGGCCCAAGAGGCATTAATTGGGTTTCAAACATGTCGGCCACCTAATTAAAATAATATATAAGAGGCATTTAATTATTCTTTATATAAAATTGTACATTCTTTAGAGATTTAACTTTTAATATAAAAATAAGAGAGAGAATTGAGGCATCCTCATTTAAGGAAGCCTTCATTGGAAAACGTTGTATTTCTAGTCGCAGGTTTGTGGTGACATTTTTTTGAAGAATTTTTTGGTTATATTTATTATGACGTCATTTTTAGAGAACAACAAAAAAATTTATGGTATATCATTGAGTAGGATACTTGCTTATGACTAAAAATATTACAAATTTTGAAATTTGTAAAAATTTAGAACACATTTCATTTGTGTTGTAGGAAGGGAAAGTGAAGTAGAGCTTAATAGAAAAGATCGGAAAGGATTCTAAAGATGACAACTAATTTTGACAACGAATTCAATGATTCACGTTGGGATTTGAATCTGCACATCCAACTTACAAGTTGTTATGGCTATGACTTGGCTACATCCTTTTTTGTGCTCTTGAAGTAATTCTCCACCTACTCGCCATAATTTGGACAAATTTTTTAGTCGATAAATTTTGTATTATATTAAATAAACATTTGTATGATTGTTATTCTATAAATCATTATCCACATATATTTTATGTGTTGTCAATTCTTTTAAGAGTTAAGTTTATGTTTTAGTGTGCCAAGTCAATGTCCATTTCTGGGATATAAAAGAGTGAAAGTTATGTTATGCTACTATTGCCCAAAATGACCCCTTGAGCCTATTTTGACAACTTGCAATTTTATTCTAGAGTTGGAGCTTCCATTTTTGTGATTGTTTAGTTTTTGGGTCTTTCATGCATCGGAACATGCCGACCCAAACACATGTTCCATGTCACATGTCTTCGCCCCAAAACCCCAATGATTTCCTTTGTGTCGGGTTTTCGGGTCCTTCGTGCATCGAACATGTCAACCCAAACACATGTTCCATGTCACATGTCTTCTACCCCCAAAACCTCGACGGTTTCCATTGTGTCGGGATTTTCGGATCCTTCGTGCATCGAGAACATGTCGAGGTCAATGCATGTTATATGTCACATGTTCTCTAAGCCCGAAACCCTAAATTCCTTTTGTCGGGTTTCTCAAGGTGTAAAACATCAAGCAAGTTCCGCCAACGTGTCGGGTTTCTTGGGTTGATCAATAGATGCATTTCCCCAAACTACTTGTATTAGGATTTTCAAGTTCTCAATAACCGTAATGTCCCAATGGTGTTTTAGATTTCTTAGGGTGCAAATCAAGGTCAAAAATTTGACTCAATTTTTGGGTTTCGGATGGGTTGTGAGGTCAAAAACTGACATGGATGATTTTGGCGGCTCAACCACCTACATTTAATGGTGAATGGTGCATGTTAGTGCAGAATCACAGCACCCCCGAATGGCTTGATTGTGAAGTGGGGCATTCGGTGTGATTGCACAACATGGGACCATCTCTCAAGCTGTGGGACTTGCGTAAAACTTGAGATGGACCTCCGGAGAAGTTGATTCTTGCTTCCTAATCTACCTACCACAAGCTACTCCAGTGCAGGTAGAACCTATTCTATCCTAATCTAACCATTCCAAGGGGACAAAGAGAGAGAGAGAGAGGGTGAAAGAGCCTACACTAAGCGGTGATACACCAGAAAAGGAAGTGGTTGGAACACATATTTGACTTCCTGAAGTGGAGAGAGGTGAGCAGAGGAGAGGGTGGACAAGATGCACCATAGACCAAAGATAGATTTCACAGAACACCACTTCAAAACCCATTAAGCATAGCTCCCAAGACTTGCAACAAACATCATAGTATGCACAAAGTATACCCTACAATGATGAGAGGTAAGAAGAGACAACAAAATAATCCAAGGATGGACAGATGCATCAAAAAAAAATTTTATTGCTCCAAAATGTTACACAGTACATCATCAGTGGGAAAGAGGCAAGAAAATGCCATTACAGAGCCATGGGAGGAGGCTTAGACTCTGCATTCTACCCTAAGGAAGAAAGAGAGGGGGGCAAAGGAGAAACAATGACCAACCACTTTGAATATGCCCCTTCATTACAATATATAGGAAGAATGAGAGAGAGGAGGGAAGAATTCGAATCCTGCTTCAACCACCTTGAGATATGCATTGAATCCTACTTTGAAAGCTCAACCACCATCAATCAATTCCCCTCTCAAATCCACCTACAATCTGTCGATTCGGTTCCCTATGTCTGCTTGGCGTGCTAAGGAAGAAGAACGATGGATCAAATTAAAATCTAATCTAGTAGTTGAAGAAATCAGATTCTGTATTAATGGCCTAGAAGATGTTTTCCCATTTTTCACCCACTAAAGCCTGTTAAGAATGATATTTTATGTTTTTATGGCATAGAGGGTGTGAGACGTTTTCAAAAAGTCTTCTCCTGCCCAAATTTGAATTTCCAGGACCAAAATTTATGGCCATCTGAAGATTAGGGTCGCGGGCGTGCCATGTTTAAAGAGTCTGTCCATACCGGGTCCACGTGGAAGCCTCACGCATCTTGGAGATTCGAATCCTTCCTTATGCTCTTGAAATCACGCGACTGACACGTGGCAGCTTCCGCGAGCTCCTTGGGCTTCTTTGTATTTTCCTAAGTCTCTTTGCTTGGCGGGGCCAAAAGTCTAACCCTGGACATGTGGAGGCTTAGTGCTTGTTTGGAAACCGCCCCAAATTTTACTTTTGAAGTAGTGTCATGCTGACACTTGGCTCCCTTTACTGGCCTACCTCTGCTTTGACTATTCAACCCCAACTTTGTCCACTTTTTTACATGGGACATGTAGCGAGCCCGCACTCATTTGGGGACTGCCTCCAGACTTTCCTTTTGAAATCATGCCAATGAGACACGTGGAGGCTTTCGCTGGTTCTCTATACTTAGTCGTTTTCGGCCCACTCTCTTTTTAGTCCCTAGACATGTAGAAGCCTCGCACTCATTTGAGTCTCTGCTCAGGGTCACACTTTTGAATGTACATCGTCGTGACACTTGGCTCCTTCCGTTAGCTTTGCCTCTAATTTGACTATTCAACCCCCGAATCTGTCCCTCTTTTGGACCTATGACACGTGGAACCCCGGAGCTTGTTTAAGTCTCCGCTTTTGGATTCAATCTTTGAAGTTGCTTGAGTTGACACTTGACAAAGTGTCTGCTTGCACTCTTATACTTAACCAATTTAGGCCCGCTTTTGAATTTGACCTCTATTGACCATTGGCCATGTGGAGGGTTGGCGCAAGTTTGAGTCTCCGCCTTGGGCTCCCATCTTGAAATTGCGTCGAGCTGATACATGTTTCCTTTCGCTTGTTCAAACTTTTCAACTACCGTCTCTATCCTTTTTCGGGCTTGGGACACGTGGAAGCTTCACACTCATTTGAGTCTGCCCTTTTGAGCTTAATATTTGGAGATGTGCCAATGAGGCACGTGGAGGCTTCCGCTGATTCTTCCATACTTAGCCAATTTTGGCTCGCTCTGAATCATTTGTGAAGCCCGAAACCTTTGAGTCTTTCTCCATTTCTCTCCTTTGAGCCTCTGGTTTTCTTTGACACTTTGTTTGCCTCCTTTGCAGACCATGCTTCTCCATTTTAGAGTCTCATTGTTTCTGATGTTGGATTTGAATGTGAGCTCACAGGACATAGCCGACCCTTAGGTTTTCTTCTGTGTGGGGTTGTGTTTGATCAATTTTGCCGCGGGGAAAAATTGGGATAATAGTGCCCATACTTCTTCATTAAGAAAGTTATGTGGGGGGTGGTCTTGTAAGGGCACCCATGCCTATTTTCATATATTTAATGCATCTTGTTGGTGGTTGAAGTCGAAATATGAGTTTCCCTCTCTTTTCCTCCTACCCCTCTCTCTCTCTCTCCCATTTTCTATATATTGGCAAGTTGTGCACATTTGTAAAGGTTAGACCCTCTCAGAATACAAGTGCACCATGTCAAAGTGATTGCATAAGTATTTTTGAGTTGTAAGCCTCATATTTGGGCTCTAAAACGGTGTTTTGTTCCTTCTTCCACTCTATTATAATGGTTTGTGCATACTTCAAGCAATAAAATATTGTTTTGTGGTTGTTTCTCTACCCTAACTTGGTTTTATTTGCAATCTTTCCTCTCTATTGTTGTTGTGGTGTGTTGTGCATGTATTTTCTCCTTTACAGGTTCCAAATTTGTTGTGTATTGTGTGAAAAGGGAAGATTAAGTGTTGTTTTGGTTTGTGGCATAGTTTTCCCTCTCCTCCTTCATTTTCTTCCCATTTTCCCTCATTGAGAGTGTCTTTCCCCACTTTTAGTGTTATCACCTCTTTTTAGCTTAGGATTTGAACTTGTATGATGCATCTCCCTCTTTCCCGGTCCCTATGAATGTTTAGATTAGGATTAGATAGTTTCATTTCCAACTATAGAAGTAGTTTTAGCATTAGGAATAGGTAGAGGAACTAGCCTCCTCTGGAGATTTGTCTCACTTGCAAGGTCCCACACTTAGAGAAAAATCCATGTTACACAAGAGTTCGATGTTCTTTATAACAAATGCATAGGGTGCTAACTTTTTGTGATAACACTTACTTTAACTTATACTTCTTTATTGTTTTAGTTTGTTATATGTTATTATACCATTGGTCTTTAAAAGTTATTGAGAATTCTACTATGTAATCATTTTGTTAGGTCATTCTTAGCCATTGTACACTAGGTGGTATAGTGTATAAAATGTTATTAAAATCCATTATCGACGCCTTTGAAATGTTTTAGAATGTTTGAAAAGTAATTATATATTACTTTTCCAATATTTGGTACTCAATGAGAAGGACTCATATGAGCATGGAAATTCATAATATATTGTTGTCTAAGTAGTGTGCATATCATCCTCTCCATCATTAGTGTCATTAAAAGTATATTTTCATCGATAGTTAAAATCGTCACCAAATGTCAAGGTTGCCTCATAATTTTAGAGGCACTTATCTTTAATTCAAATACAAAACATATATATCTCACTAATGAGGGGGAAGAAGGAATCAAAGACAACGAAGAATACATTGCTGATACAAGTGCCAATGCCATAGGAAAAAATTTCCTCTTTATCAAATAAAATAATTCATAGCACTATGTGCACCAATATTATTAAGAATGTATACATGGAAAATAAAGAGATAAAAAAGCAAAGACAATGCATTAACCAACAAATTTTCTGTCATTGGCGAGTCCAACCACCCACACCAATGAGGTAATTTACAAAGAACATGGGCATCCTCATGAAGCATCACCATTGTTTCAACAAATGCAACCAAAAGGTGTCCATGTGATTGGTTCACATTTTCTAGCATAATCTTATTCTATGCTAAAATAAAATCTTTGAAACCGAAAGCAAGGACATAAACCAACACATAATGGAGATGGGACAATACTTTTGGAAGATGTTGTAGTTTTATGTGAGTATAGATGTATCAACATGTGGAAACATGTAATTGGCATGTCAATTTGCTTGCCAATAAATGTCTGCAAGAAATGTGGCCTTATGGTGCATTGACCATAGGACTCACAAACTTGTGGGGTCCATCTCTCTCCACCAATCTTATTTCTATTATTGTTTAGCACTATTTGGTATGGATTTTGTGATTCATGAAGAGAGTGGGCCCCACTAGTTTGTGAATGTTGGTTATAATTAGCCCATAATATGCATAAAATCGGTTTGTTGAATAAATATTGAGATGAATCAAGCAATTAGTCCGAAGTGCTCGACGACGAGGTAAAATGAGTCATAAAGTAGCTCATAAGCAAAGAGCGTGAGCTGGCTAAAGTGAAGGTGGTCATAGAAAGAGGAGAAATGATCGTGCGTGTGTCATATATATATATATATATATATATATATATATATATAAAACTATAAACGAGATGATGAGAAACTAAGCATACAATCTAAGGTATTATCATGAATAGAAAAATATGATCCGAAAGGGGTCAATTTGTGCAAAGTGGAGAGTGCATGAAGAATATGCATTGATTGGATTTGTCAAGAATTTGGTAGGTATGAGGTCAAGGAGGCCATAGTTTGGTTTAGTCATTTTATCAAACAAATTGTGTGTAAAAGGTCGTCAATTGCAATTTATGGAAAATGTGCACCTAGTTGATGCGAGAAAATGAATCATATCTACCCTTGGGGATAATGTTGTTTCAAAATTCATGGTGGCCATTAGCACAAACCTCAAACGTGTTAAATAATTCAAAAGCTTTTTCATTTTGGGTTCGGGTTGGTGGTCCCCAATGTGTCTAGTTTTGTAAATGTTTTCCATTTATCAATTAAGTATGATTTCCTTATTGTTAGCAAGTTCTTGGAAGGAGCATGAAGCAAGGATCACACAGGGGTTCATTAGCTAGGCAATATCCTAGCACGTGGGTTCATATTGAGGTAATTAAAATTAATAAAATTAAACTCAATATACCGGTAGACATGAGGGGGTGAAAGGGTTTAATTTATTAATGTTTTGAATCGGTATTGGGGGTAGGTTAGAGAGATGGGCCAAAGGAAATAGAGGTTTACTTTTAATATAAAAATAAAACGTTTGAACCCTAGTTTTTAAACGTAAATACCTTAAAATTAAAAGGAGTGTGGTCATAAATTAAATTATAATCTCTTTTTAATAAATAAATCTAGATTCTTAACCAAGAAATAATAAGATGGTAGAAAACTAGAATTGAGTATGCTTTTCAACGCAAGTGATATTATTTCACCATCTTAATTATTTGAAGAACTATTGATAAATGCATAAAGCTTAACATATATAAGGTGACTTGTAATATGTATTCAATGGCTTTGAACTATCTTTCGAAAGGAAATACATATTAAAAAAAATTAAGTGAGAAATATAATATATTTTTATCTAATATATTGGGGTAGAAATAAAAAGGGGTAAATAAAATTGTAATTGAAAAATGGGTAAGGTACATGGAAAAAATAGGGGGTATTTTCATTCTAATAATATAACAGGAGGGGGTATTATCAATTGAATAATTAGAGGTAGAAACTAGAATTAAGGGTATTCTTTAATACCCTTCGAACGCAGGTGCTATACCATACTTTTACTAAGTGAATCCCCCGTGGGATCACCATTATTATATAAAAGATCTCTTTTGAAAAAATGTTCCTATTTTGTTAATACCTCCTAAATGTATGGAATGTGTCTTTTCTTGGCTATCCAACTAGAGCCACCTTACCTTGTTGTCACACTCTAGAGAAATTTGCATCCCACATCCCACATCCCATATCTTGGAATGAAAAGTAATGAGTAATGAGAAGTTGATATGGGATGTGACTTTTGGTATATGTAGTAGTTGTAAGTGCTTTAGTAGATATGTATGCAAAATGTGTAAGCACACATCTATCATGTGAACCATTTGACAAAATGCATGGAAAAAATGTGGATCATGGAATGCGGTGGTTGCAAGATATACAAAAATGAGACATAAAATGTAATTAGTAGGTGTAAAGTCATTTCGATATTGTGATACCTTTATTGCTCCTTCCTAGCCATACTATATGCAAAATAAAAGGGGTGATAGTTCTACTCGTATCCTCCCAACTACACTTTGAAATGGGAGCTTTAGTACAAGGTATGGACACTCGTCGATACATAATGGACGTAATATCCATTTTTATAAGTAATATGGGTAAAACTATCATATTCCATTACCCCAAAAAAAGCCTTGTGTCGTACTTTGGCAATCTCTCTTGGCATCTCGGATGCATTATGGCTATGGCTATGGTTATCTGTGGAAAGAATAACATTAACGAGAATGCCCTTTTAGAGGGAATGTTTGATAGCGAGGGAACATTTCTTGTTTCATGTTACAGACATTTGTTATTGTCTTTCACAAAATATACTTATCAACATATATTAAAAAAATGTGGAATTTTTTTTTACGCTTGCAAATTTTTTGACATAACGAGCATGCCTAAATGTCTTCTTGTGGAATATGATAAATAGTATGTGATATATATATATATATATATATATATATATATATATATATATTATATAGAAGATGTGATATATATATATTAGATATTGTTCTTGATGAGGCTTTTAGATTTATTCTTAAAATTCTTACATAGTCATGTATGCTTAATGGATATTTGTTGTAAATACATCACCCATGACTAGTTCTTATTGCATTATGGCTACAATAAATCTTTGTGTGTGTGTGTGTGTGGTGGGGGTGGTTAACCTTCTTGACTATGTTGGTTTGGGTGGAGTGATAACATTTGAGTAGAAAGCTTTGAAGTGAAAATCTAGAATGAGAAATAGAAGCATACAAAATGCAACTCATTTCGCAATGAAATTAGTTATCTCCCAATTTTATTCCCAAGAAAAAAAAAGATATTTAAACATTGACATATTTCTATTAGGAGATAGTTAAATATTGGCATCCCTTATGGTGTATTATGAAACTCATGTGCAATTGCTAGTTAAATCTATGTAATAATTGTACCCAATTTATATGCAAATGCTTCGTATTGTGGGGAAATCAAGGATCAAACTCATCACCTAATTGTCACTAATCCAACAACGTTCTATCGTAGCACAACTTTGAAGGCTAAAGATTATTTTATTTACATAGAAAATTCTCAATTTCAAATTACTTCAAAAATTGATTTATAACAAATATTTCTGTAATTATTGAGAGTTTAAACCATCGACTACATGCAATTCATCTTTTAAAAACCAAAAAAAAAGATATAAAGAAAACGTTGCGCCATGTTGTGCTAGTGCTGCCTAGAACGATTGTACAGAAAATGACTGTGCTTTGTAAAACCGTTCAAACAAATAAAAGAAAGAAGATTGTAATTTAGGCCAGACAAATTGAAAAACACGGTACACTAAACAAAACAAAAACGGTAAGTACACCACAAGAATATCAATGCATTACTCGAGACCGGCGCATGTGTTTGCCATTCTAATTAATCTGGTATTAAGTTCAATTAGGTAGACTAACAAAGAATTTTGTGAGGATTGAAATCCCAAAAAGATAAGACCCCAGCCGTCTCTGCCAAAGACTTCACACTTCCAATAGCTCCTTTACGTTCTGCTTCACAGCGAGGCATGTTTGCCATATAAACACACTTATGTACCCCCATTTGTAGTCTTGAGGTGAGGAACTTTGGCTTATGTTCTCAGAATTCACCCCCTCTTTTCGCCCACCTTTTGATTTGTAACACTGAGCTCCTGGGGCTCAGTGCAATAGTACTGTAATACAATGAGCTCTGTAAATGTAAGCTATGACAAGATCAATGGTGTATCAGAGCAATACACGACCAGGAGCAAGAGTAGAAAAAGAATTCTTGTCGCTGCCCTGGCTTCTGCACTGATAATTGGTGCCGTTATCTTCTTTGCAGTTGGAATCAAAAGGCATGATGAGGTAGATGACGGGTTGGAACGGTGGAAAACTACGTCAAATGCCGTGAAAGAAGCGTGCAGCAGCACGCTTCATCCAGAATTGTGCGTCTCTAGCATTTCGAGCTTTGGAGGACTGGCCAAGAAACCCGGTCCTATACAGATCGTGAGTGCGGCCGTGAGAGTGGGCATTGACGCCGTCCTGAAAGCCCAGGCGCACACCCGCACCCTCTCTCGCCCGGGCCTCGACATCAGGCAGCGCGGTGCCCTCCAAGACTGTATGGAGATGTTCGACGACACGCTGGACGAGCTCAACGCCACGCTCTCCGATCTGCGCAACACGACCGTTTCGTCAATGCCGAAGCATGTCGCAGACCTGCAGACCCTGCTCAGCGCCGCCATTACTAACCAGTACACCTGTCTCGACGGCTTCCACCTCTGCAAAGGCCACCTCAAACAAGACTTGCAAGGCGAGCTGAAAAACGTGTCGCATTTGGTGAGCAATTCGCTTGCCATGGTGTGCAACATTTCTGCCCGAGCAAATCGAGCCCTTGCCAATGCGGATTCACTCTCTAACCGCGGGCGCCGTCTCTTGTCGGAGAATTTTACGTCATCTGACGAGGAAGGCTTCCCGTCGTGGATGTCGGCGGGAGATCGAAGGCTTTTACAGGCTCCTGCCACTAATATCGTGGTTAACGTTATCGTTGCCAAGGACGGAAGCGGTCGTTACACAACCATTGCTGCGGCTGTGGCCGCAGCGCCGGAGAAGAGCACGAGCAGATATGTTATCCATATCAGAAGAGGGTTGTATGCGGAGAATGTGGAGATACACAAAAACAAGCATAATCTCATGTTCATTGGAGATGGTAAAGGCGTCACCGTGATTACAGGCAGTCGAAATGTTATAGACGGATCTACAACGTTTAATTCTGCAACAGTCGGTAAACCCTTGTCTCTCTTTCTTAGATATTTTCCATCTTACAAAGTACAACTTTCGTTTGGTAATTACGGTTGAGTAGAATGTGCCGCAAGCAGCCAAGTGTCGAGTAAAAATGCTACTTAATCACATCTTTTCGGTATTTATTATCACATCTCTTTCACCATTTAATTTTTCCATCTCTTTCATCGTTTAATTTTAAAAAAAGGGTTAAGTGTTAAGCAAAGGGCACAAGAGATTTGATATTAAGGGAACATTTTAGTTTGGTACTCGTCATTTTTATTCTTTTCATTCTTGCGTGATGTTTGGTTGGATTTGACCCCTCACATCTCATTTTTTTAATAGAAGAGTGTATAATTTAATGAGCTTGGTCAATAGTTGAAGGCCTTTCCTATTTTTTTTATATATATATATATAAATAAAGGCATTTCCAAAATCAATTATTTAAATGTCCTCCTCGTTCTTATATTTTACCTATTCACTAATACCATTGAACTACTTAAAATAATGACTTTAGATTAATCAAACTATTTAAAATAGTGACTTTAGTGTTTAATTTATTTGCTTTTCACTTAACTCCTTTGTCATTTTATCAAACATAGGGATTCCATAGTATGCGTATTATTGTCAATTGGTCTCCGGGTTAAGAGTTCTATGTTTTTGGTAAAAAAACTTCTTTTCAAAATTTGCTTTTATCCTCACTTTTTATAATTTATTTTTGTCCGCACTTTTTAACTTTTAATTTTATTTTTACTGATTTTATGGTGGTTAGAAAATTATCTATTTGAATTTTCATTTGTGAATCACATCTACCCTCTCTAAAAATATCATGTGGAATTTATAAGTCTATACATTTGATAATAGATATGCTATATATTTCCAAATGCTTTATATTTTAAAATCTATGTATGAATATAAATTAAACAATTTTATTTTTTGTATTTTATTTAATTTTTAAAAATTATATCAAAAAAATAATTTATATTAAATTTAATAAAGAATATATTTTAAAATAAAATGAAATAATTTTAATTACGTTTAAAAGATTTAATAATTTATAGAATTATAAATTAATTTAACTATTTTAATTGTTTTTAAAAAGTATTTAAGGATGAAAATTATTTCAATGGTGTACAAAATATAACTATCTCTTTCCATTCTTTGTGAAAGGTCGCCTATCGATTTGTCTCGAATCTGAAAAACTAATCTTCAGTTAAATTAGGAGAATTTTCTCTCATATTTAATTTCAACCCCTTATATATACCTTTTTCACAATGTTCATAAATTCTATTCAATTCGATCTGTATTTGTTTACTTTCTTTCTCACAGTAAATTACCTTCTTATAATTTTATTACTGATCACACCAATATCCGTAAATATTTCTTAAATTTCAAACCTCAATTTCGTTTTTCTCTTTCTTGCCCCAATCTGCAGAGTGAATTGTGATTATGAATAAATATTACAGAACTATTTTATTGAGGGCTGCTAGAAAAAAACTAATCGTATGATTAATTTGTAGCTGTAACGGGAAAGGCATTCATCGCCCGTGACATAACTTTCCAGAACACAGCAGGAGCGGCCAAACACCAGGCGGTGGCCCTTCGCGTGGGATCAGATCTGTCTGCATTCTACAGATGCAGTTTCTTTGGGTACCAGGATACTCTGTATGTCCACTCCCTCCGCCAATTCTACCGTGACTGCGACGTCCATGGAACCGTAGACTTCATCTTCGGCAATGCTGCTGTGGTTCTGCAGAACTGTAATCTCATGGCGCGGAAGCCCATGGCGAACCAAAAGATAATGTACACTGCTCAAGGCAGAGAGGATCCCAATCAGAACACGGGCATCTCCATTCATAACTGCAGGTTAACTGCACACTCCGACCTGGCTGCCGCGAAGAGCTCATTCCCGGTTTATTTGGGAAGACCGTGGAAACAATACTCGCGTACTGTAATATTGCAGTCCCACCTGGACGATTTGATTCACCCCGCCGGTTGGTTTGAATGGGATGGAAACTTCGCATTGAACACGCTGTATTATGGAGAATACAATAACCGCGGCCCCGGTGCTGCTACTGCAAACAGGGTAAAATGGGGAGGGTACCGTGTGATTACGACTTCGACGGAGGCAAGCCAATTTACAGTGGGTCAATTTCTAGGGGGAAATTCTTGGTTGCCATCCACAGGTGTTCAGTTCGTTTCAGGTTTTATATGACTGTAGGCGTAACATAAGTATGGAAGTGGTTGGAGTCTGGATGGATTTATCTCTACTTCCGTTTAATTTGTGTGTTTTCCGTTTATTCGGATAATTTAATGTAAGTTTGCTGTACCGGTTTTTGTTGTGATCGTTTATAAGGAATGCTAAAAAAATAAGCAATTTCTTAAGCACCCATGTACCAACAGTCATGTTTCAACCACACACTTTTATATTTAGATTATTTTAGTTGTTGCATACATTGAAAACATAAGGATTGGGTGAAGTGTATTACATATGGTTGTTGAATATATTATATATTTTAGTTGTTTGTGGCATTGTTATCTCCTAAAGGGGTATGTAAGGAAATTCAGCTTTTATTTCATTTAACACATGTCCTAAAATGAATTTCTTTTCCTATAAATTCTACAAACGAAGACTAAAATAAGGTTTTAGAGTAGGAGATTGATTTATAATGATTCATAAAGATAATACAGATAAATTGACAGAGATTTTTGCACATCATGGCACATAACACATTCTCCAAGTCAAATTCAATTTTGCACATACAAATCCATTTTTGTGGCATCCTTGCCATTTTTGTACCCATGAAAATGGTTTAATCTCTACATAAATGGTTATCAGGGTTTTGAGGTCAAGTTTCTCTTGGAGTTCATTGTCTTAGCTTTTGGACGTGTTTTCCTCATATTTCAACTTACATATGCGTACAAAAATTTATGAAATCGAGTATTATCTTAATAACCCCGATTCTCCTAGGCATTTTACTATTTTGCATTATTTTTTATGGTCTAGACAACGTCTTTTATGTACTTGGATGTGTAATTATTCACTTAATTTGAATTCAATTTGATTGCAACGTGTTTTGGTTATTTTAGTGTATTTGTTAATGTAAAACTACTTTCCTCATCTACATGTTGAAAACCCATGCTTATGTTGTTTACTCAACTGTATGCTTTCTCTTGTGGTAAACCCTACATAACTAGGTCTCAACCCATGGTTTGAATTCCCCCTTAATCCTCATTTCCTTATTTCTTTCTAGGGGTTAGATGCCTATATTCGAGGGCTTGTTATTTTTTCATTATGTATACATCAATTCAAATCATAGTGTACCCGTGTCTTATTGTGCTTCTAAAATGTGTTTGTTCATTGATGTCAATATGTAAGAAATGCATGATTGTGATTATGAGGTTAAACTAGACATGCAAGCTAGGAAAGATCTACTTGAAAATATAAAAAAATGTATGCTATTAAAAATCTTTTCAATATTGCTAGTTTTATGAATGTTTTCAAAAAAAAGTTGGAGAAGCATGGAGAAAATGATAATGAATAAATGATGTTAATATTTATGTAAGTGAAAAATTAAAATATACTATATCAAAATTAAAAAGGTCGATGAGAATACAAAAATAATGAGTGAAGTGGTGAAGGTAGAAGGAAGCCGAAGTACCATGCAAATGCATCTCATAGATTTAATATATAGATTGAAGGTGATTGCAATATAAATACATAGTCCTAAAGTATTGTGGAAGATGGGAAGAAGAATGGGACACAAGTAAATATACTCGTTAGAGTTGAGAAGAATGAGGAGATGAAGAGAAAGAAGGCGCATGTAGAACATGGAAATTAGAGTGAAGCACATGAGTGTTTCTGAGAAAGAAAAATTTGGTGGAGATGGATGGACAAAGGTAGATGCATATCCACACAAGAAGAGGAGAAAAATTAGAGAGGTGGTCAAAGTATGGTGGGTTTAAGACAACAAGAGATAGTAGGCAAAGAAGGATGTATGCCCAAACAAAGGGGCGCGAGGCCATGGAGAGAAGTTCTTGGAGCTAGATGGAAAAATATGGTTTATGACCCAAGAGGATAGAGATGAAGAAAGGAAGGACAAACCTTATGAGGAAAAATAGACGAGAGGGGGAGATATGGCCTTTAGTCTTTATGGACAATTTAAGGATGGTTTTACCATTTTAACCCTACTTGTAAGTGGGAGCTCACATTTTAGTTACTTGGGGAAAATGATGTATGAGGATCCTACGAGAATTGGAAAATCACATCACCCAAAAATAAATAATCATTTGTGAATAAATACAATTGTGGATTTTTGCCTTTATAACATGGAGAAATGATTTTGAGCTCTTATGGAAGGTGTAAGTATTTGTTTACATGTATGAGAGAAGTGTCATTTGGAGAAAATAAAAAGCATGTGCAAGGTGCATAAACTGAACACAATATTAGAAGATTTTCATGAGAATTCATAAAGGAGGTTAGAAGGCTTACAAGAAAAGGATGGATCGAGTATAGGCTTTTTAAAATATATATATATAATTTTTGAGGGCGTAAAAATATGACGACATGCGAAGGAAGATGGTTAGTGCGCAACACGAGAAGACTAGAAGGCCTATAAAGACTAAGGAAAATCGTGTGGTATAGGGATGTGTAAGGAATGGATAAGTCTTAGAGTTAATGGAAGAAGTGAGAAATGGTGCAATAATGCAAAGGTATGAGATGAAATGATAGACAAGTTCATATATATGTAACATAGTCATCCACCCAAGATCAAAGAGTCTCAAAAGAATGCGTAAGGACTAGGGTCAAAAAGAATGAAGAATGTGTGTACATAGGCCTAGATATCCATGGAGGTCATAGATTAGATCCAAAAGTCTTAGAGCACCCCTTGGAATCCATAATCCTAGGAGAAGAACATAAGGGACGTTAAACATCCAAGATTAAGTAGAGGGAAAACAAACTACAAGCACATCGGAAACTCACATAAGAATTTGCATGAATATAAAATGACACATTGTACATAGAAGAATGTTATATAATGAATTATTGACAAAGCATTTGAGGAGCCTTAATAGAATCAATGAAGCCGTTCCAAATTCTAGGGATAAATAACCAAGAGGAGAAGTTGTCTTATAGTCGGAGAGAGTGGTGAGGAATATCCCAATTCGAGGACTTAATAGTAACATATCATGGATCCTAAAGTTTTTCAAGTTTCGGTGTACAATTTAATTCAAATGCATCCTGATTGCCAATTTGTTCTAAAACAAGCCCTAAACACCATGTATCTCCCCAGCGATACACCGCCACATCAAGTGAGTGTTATTTTAGATCGGTTATCTGACGACCCTAGTATTCATGATCCTCCATATAATCAATCCATGTTCAACTCAATTCAAGCTTTGCATTCTTTATTTCAAGACAAATTTCAGGTTATGAAATCCATAATTACATCTCTCAAATCTGAAATCCAACATCTTAAGGACATTTCTCATGTTCATGTTTGTTCTCCTTCTCCATCTCATCTTCATGTTATGTCTTCTACATGTGCTTATATCAGTGAGCCTCAAGTCATACCATTACCAGATCCTCTCACCTTTGATCGCAATGTTAAGAAAAATGACATTCTTACTAAGCTCCTTAGTCATCAATTGATCACTTTACCATCTACTCATGGCTATCCTCCTTATCATCTTGTAAAATATCAAGGTCGTTCATATTGCAATTATCATCGAATTAATGGACATAATGAAAATGATTGTTATTCTTTATGATGAAGAATCAAGCATCTTAAGCATCAAGGCTTTATCTCATTTACTGCACCGCATTTTGTTGCACGCCCATCTACACTTGTTACATCCCAATGGGTTCCTAAATCTAATTCATTTATGTATAATGAACATCAAGTTATACTTATAATGTGCTTCCTCCGATCGGTCAAGCTCCGCTCATTCAATCCACTCAAATTAAGCAACTGAATCTCAAAATTAGTCTCACTTTGCCTCCTCTCAAGTTATCTAAGGAGTTACCAAGTCAAAATACGCAACCACCTCTCAAAATCAGTCCACCTCCTCCACCTATCAAGTCTTTTGAATCATCATCCATCCCACCTAGGTTACCACCATTCACGATTTCTCCCCATATTATTCCAATTTTGTTTCCAATTCATTTTTCAAAGTAACTACCCATTCTACTGATGATCAGGACACATTTCAAACTTTTCCACCATTGCATAGTCATGTTGTTGATTTTGTCACACATGATTCCACCACTTGACACCAACTTGGTCTTCAGTAGGTGACTCTTGTCACCTTACCCCCTGTTGACACATTTGTGTTCTTGCATTTCTTACATGATTGTTGAGGGATCTATTGCTATGTACCTTGGGATATGATAATATAATATATATGGGTTGATGGAGATGCCGACATGTGGCACACATCCCCTTATCTTATTATATCATTCATTTATGATTTATTATGCTTAGGGTCGGCCTCAATATTGGCCATAGGTTAGAATGGTATATATAGGGGTTAGAATACATATACATCATAACATCCTTTCCCTAGGTGCATAACATCTATTACAATAAGAACACGTTTTATCTACCCTTTATATCTATCTGCTACATACCCAATCATACGTGCATACATTTATCACCATCTATTTGCATATACAATACATTTTCTCATTCATCTAATAACACACTCATCACCCTATTCTTGGGGGCATCACAACTATTTCTTCCCCCTCTAGTATCGATACATGTTTCATAATCTCATCATTTCATATCTAATCTCTCACATATGACATACACATCTTGATACATTTCTATCGTCATTTCCCTATGACACACTCTTGTGCTTATGGTTCACACTTGACTATTGAGGGCATACTATACACATGAACCTCACACATTGCACGGTAGACACTACATGTTACACATCCTCACGCATTCTACACCTTTGTACATACACATCATTTTCCTCTTACATCTACTATGCATCATTCACATTTTGTGCTTTATACACCTATACATCGTACACATTCTCCACAATACATTCTTATACATTTTACATCATCTACACATCTTACATTACACACTACACATTTTACATTACACATTACCTACCTTACACATCACATGAAATTTTCTCACCACCACAACTATTACACATATTACACATTTTACTCATCTACTTTTATGCCTTTGCACTCACTACCCGATGACGCACTTTAGTCCCTTGGTCCATACTCATTCTTTGAGGGTTTACCAATCAAATGGACCTCATCACACTCACACATTTGATCAACCAATATTTTCATCATACTATGCGACATTTTTAGTCACTACCTTCTTCACACATATCATGATATACACCCTTAGGCTAAATCATCACCCCTTTCTAACATCTTATCCATACATTTCGATATATGATTTATGTTACATCATCACACTTTTGGACATATTTCTAACACGTTTTCGATATAAGATTCGAGCTAAATCATCACACATTCCACCACCTCATCATCTTTACTTTCTTACAATCAATCCTATCGTCACATGACAACTTACAATCACCATCTTTCTTCTGCGCACTTTTCATACCATTTCCTGATGACACACTCTCGTTTACTGATTTATTCTTGACTGTTGAGGGGGCATAAATAAATGAACCTCATTGCATACATTTCCATCCACTCGAGGTGAACGCCGCTTCTATCCTTCACACTGCATTCCATTCCTCCTCATCCACAACATACTGCATATATTGGTTGCATTTAATCTTGCTTACATTTACTCGTTACATGCACATCTTATTACACATACTAGATAAATATCTTGTATGTCATTATATTATCATACACACATGCATGTTCACTTGTCTCTCTAGTTGTGATCGTATATTTTATAGATCCAATACATGTAGCATGGATGCTTGAGGTAGTATCTAGTACCATTCCCACATCGGTTCTGGGGCATCCACTTTCATAAATATAGGTGTTATTGTTTCATTTTGTACTTATCACTTTACATTATCAAATTAGACATGCTTGACATACTTTTTATATTTCTAACATGCTAACGGGTGCTTCATGTGCAACATTTGTTATGCAAGACTATTTTTTTCCATAGTTATCTGTTACATTGTTTGCTATTACTTGTCATTATATGCTCTTGTTTGTGGGATTTTCCCTTTGTCTTGTGTGTACACTTTTTTGCTTAAGGCCATGAGGGCCTTGATTGTCTTATGACATCGTGAGTGATGTCCCATGTTTACAACTTATTTTTCGTGGTCTACTTTGTCCTCTTGCGTGTTTGCACATTGTCTATATAGCTTACATTTTGTATTATACATGAGTGTTTTTATTTTCTTGTACTAACACTTTTTCTCCTAGCCACTTATTTGCGTGTGTCTTCCAAGAACGCGTTCTCTTCCCCCTATAGGGCACCATTTTAGCACAACGGTCGGTCCTCTTTTGGGCCACATACTCCTTCAACGATGTTACATGCACCCCAAATGAGGGAGGGAGGCATCATATGGGTGAATCAATCACCCCATACAAAGTTACACACAACACGATATTGATATAACAAAATTTCATTTTGGATAGGGCTCAAAATCAGACTTGTGTCCTTAGTAGAACAACCTTTCATGGATGTCTAAAACTAGGGACAATATAATGCTCTTTCGTGGAGTGCCGTAATCAAGGGAAAATTACACAATTTTTCAACATGTCATAAAGGCTTTTGACAAGGCAGAGAGTCCTTTAGCACTAGGCATTTACACAACAGATTTTATAGGGTAGAGAGTCCTTAGCACATACACACCATATGCAGTGGTGTTTTACATAGTGGGAAGCCGTTAAAGGTTGGCGGACGACACTAGAAATTTCCCCCTACACTTCTTTCATTACATTAGCTTGAGATCACCCAAAAATCTTTCACGTCGACATCATTTTTAGGATCCTATATACACCCTTTTTCTCATCACAAATCAGGTGCACATGTTCCTTTTTCACACTATTTCATTTTATATACTTTCCTTACACACTTTTCATATATTTTGATCATATACGTGTGTATTTGACTACTTTTTAGCTTCTCTTTTATAGTTCCATCTGTATGGGAAGTGGTAGTAAACATCACCACAACACCAAAAAAAATGTTGGGAATATGGATCACGGAAATGGAAACAATTCCCAAAAATCTATAGAAGTGGAAGTGTAAACTAGATAAATCAAAATCAAAACAAAGTACACACACATAACACAACATGTACCATGGTTCACCCAATGTGGGCTATCTACCAAAGATAGAGATCTCAATATTTAATAAACAAGAGTACAAACCAACTCTTTATACAATAGTATAATGCATCTCTCCAAAAGTATATCCTCCTCCATATCTCTAAATGGATCTACATGAGTGCACTATAACTATGCCTCCAAAACTCCACCGGAGATATCACATAACCGGGAGCTATTGTATCTCCCACTGTGCCACCAACCTCTCATGTGAATTTGTAAACAAGACCTCTCACATGGGTCTACCAATGTGTAACCATAACTCTGCACCAAGAAGTAAGTCTCTCCTCCATCTCTGCATCTGCCACTATGTAAACAATAAGACAACCTCCTCGACAATATCTGGATACTATCGATACCCACAAGCTCTCCAAAAACTACAATATTAGATCTCCATGGACCAACAATACAACATGATCTCATGGATCTACAATACAAGATCTCACAACAACCTGTGGATCTACAAGATGAAAGACTATGTGCTTTTCATACTATGCAAGCCATTACATTGAGACAAGACAATACAAAGGAAATATAGTAGAAGAAATAACACTCTTTTCACCATTAAGATGTATCTGTTATTTCCTTATGTCCAGATTTCTCTCCATTGAAGCCCTATCTTCATGCAACTTTTTTATTATTCTTCTTCTTCTTCTTCTTCAACCAAGGAGAATTAACATTCTTCCTCTATCCTTATGTTCTAACCCAAGTTTTATAGCTTATATAAGCTTATAAAAACTTAGGTACATTTGCATGCAATTAAAACCTTTAGATCACCTTTATAATCAATAGTCGGATTGAATCCTACATCTAAAATTAAAACATAAATGCATAGGTAACCGGTTTTGAGTTCCCGACCGATGTCGAGTTCTTCCATGGTGACCAACATCGGTTGTTGTGTAAATCTACAAGTTTGTAAAACATGCTATTTGTGAATCAATTCAGCTCCTCAACCTAGCAATCTCCCACTTGGAGATAAATTGTTGAACCTATACTTGTGCATGTACATCACCATCCTCTACATATCGTAAAGACCAACTACTCTTAACTTCAACAATTCTCTAAAATGAAATCGGGAAGATTAAAACATCTTCTAAAAGTAAGAAGATAACAAACCCGTGACTTACCATATACCTGCACGAAGCTACTACTGATCCGTGATACACGAGCTATCCATACATCAAGCTCCCACTGAATCATAACACTAAGCCTCTCATGCAACCAAGCCACCATGACTAACACACCTGTAAGAGCTCCCACTCAAATTGAAATACTAAGCTTCAATTACAACCATAGCCATACCTATAAAACCAACCATGTTCTCCAACCATCTATCCATGTCTCCATGCAACCACCAATGCAACTGACCAAATACAAGTCAAACTGGAATATGCATAAGAAAACAAGATCCTAGGTAAAAACAACCCAAATGAGTTCTACATGTAACTAGTGGGTGATCAATCCACAACACCTACATAACTCAAAGAATCCAAACACTACATTTTGCAAATCCAACCCTACATAAACAACTTGCATGTCTAAGACAATCATCTGTAGAAAACATATCTTTTATGGAGTAACAAAGTAATAAGAGGAAATACAAACATCCCCTACTCATGCTCAAGGCATCTAAACCATGCTCATAGGCATCCATATGCAAAAAAAATATTTGCATCATCATCTATAGACTGAAAAAACATAATCTATACACGTATAAACTCACCATCTACATCCATCTATATTATCAGGCTCTCCAGAAGCTCCAAGTCTCTTAGTGACTAACTCCAAAGCCACATATGAATCTTGTGCTCGTCAATGTCAACAACAAAAACAACCATGATAACTATGCTACTAATAACTATTGCAAACATACTATGTACCTTGGGATATAATATTATAATGTATATGGGTTGATGGAGATGCCGACATGTGGCACACATCCCCTTAGTTATATGTATGGGTTCACATGGGATATAATGTTATGATGTATATGTATTGATGGAGATGCCGACATGTGGCACACATCCCCTTATCTTATTATATCATTCATTTATGATTTATTATGCTTAGGAGGTCGGCCTCAGTATTGGCCATAGGTTAGAATGGTATATATAGGGGTTAGAAGGTTGTAGTTAAGGATCATATGGAGTATTGGAGTGTTATTGCCATATAATGAGTGTGCTTTAAATTATTGCACACTTGTCGCCAAGCTCGATCATACAACCACCCATATGAAATCAAATATGTGCAGGGCCACTAATCCACAACTTGAATAACCAAATATCTGATGGTTTAGAGAATTTATCCCTAAATTTGTTCCACCATTCTCTAGCATCAATCCTACCATCTCCAAAAAAAGCTACCATCCCCATGATCCACAAAACTAGGGTTTTAGGAATAGACCCTTTTGATCAAAACTTTTTCTAACCCTTTCGGCTAAAGGTTGGCCAAAAATCAGAAATCACAGAACATAAACCCCAATTTAATTTTTGAGAGGTTTCCGAAAATGTAAGAAATTTAGGAAAATTCCTCAAATTGCGGCCTGTGGAGCAAAATAGTGAAAAACAATAAAAATGAAATAACTCTGACAAAATAGATCCAATTTTTTTAAAATTTCAGTGGTATCACCTTTGAATATCATACCATCAACCCAAAAAAATTTATTTCCTAATTCATCATTATTCAGAAGATATAGATGAAACCATAAAATTAGGGTTTCAACCCTAAAACAGACACAACTTTTGCAAAATAGTTCCAAAAACTCTAAAATTTGGAGGGAAGATCACTTGAACTATGTATCAACTCCCCAAAAAAATATATGAAAAATTTCAAGTCGATCTTCAGATATAGACGAATCACCAACATTAGGGTTTCATCCCACAAATTGCCGGATCACTGCTCTGATACCACTTGTAAGGATATTACTTGTATAAATCAGAACATATACAACAGAATAACATGAGAGAACACCAAAATATAGATAAATGATGACAATATTCTCATATAATAGCTTTGCCACTTCGAGGGGGCAACCTCCAATACCACTTCGAGGGGGTAACCTCCAAACCATACAATAACACTCCAATACTCAATATGATCCTTAACTACAACCTTCTAACCCCTATATATACCATTCTAACCTATGGCCAATACTGAGGCCAACCTCCTAAGCATAATAAATCATAAATGAATGATATAATAAGATAAGGGGATGTGTGCCACATGTCGGCATCTCCATCAATACATATACATCATAACATTATATCCCATGTGAACCCATACATATAACTAAGGGGATGTGTGCCACATGTCGGCATCTCCATCAACCCATATACATTATAATATTATATCCCAAGGTACATAGCAAAACACCAAAAAAATAATGTCATCAAACATACTACACAAGTTCCATATAAGATGAAAACAAACAAGGAAACATCAATAAGATGTAAATATACACTATGCCACACTGTAACTTTGTAACAAACAATTTTTCCTTCTTTACCCTTAAATGTCAATAGCATTGCTCTCTCTTCTTCACCCAGCTAAATGATGTTAACTATCATCCCATAAGGATATCTAGGTACCATAAAGTAAAGCTGAAGTGACGTCATCATGCACTAGTCACAAAATACCGCAAAGCGTGATTGTCCTCCAATGCAACTTGTGCCTCATGCCACTTTGAATAGTATCATACTCCTCTCACTCTGCATGTGCATATGTGTCTAACCTACAATGCCAACAACCATGGCTTTCTCCCACTCAACATGAACTCCTTGCTTGACCGCCTCTAATCACCAAGCTAAAAGCTCAAAATATATATCAAGAAGAAATAAAATAGATGAAAGAAAATATAAATTGATTCCCTTCTTAACAAAGAATACTTCTACATCACAAAAGTTTGGACTTCTTATGAAGTAGGCTGAATCACCTTCTTTTCATCCATATGTACTCAACATCTCTCGTTACCTGCAACTATGTCTAAACATGAATTTTCATTGAGGATCTCATCCTTAGACTAGATACCCTTGTCCTCAAGATTCCAACACATCCAAAAATAAAATTCAAGCTCACCAAATATCCATGGTGCATATTTTACTTGTGCACACAATCCAAACATAATACCAATTGCTTATAATGAAAGAAATAAAACACCAACCATATAGAGATACCTGATTTAAACCAAGTCTCGCTAGACTCATCGAGCTAATTCCATCCTCTTTCTGATTCAAACATTGAAGTGATCTACTTTATTTCTACCTATACACTATGTGCAAGAAACCAAATCCTCTATAACTAGACACTAAACCTTTCATGCCCTCTTCTTCGCTGCAAAAACCCTAGTACAAATTCAATGTCACAAAGACCAACCATGGTCAACTCGACAAGATCTTGGTTCCTCTGTGACCAACATCGGTTCAGCGACCGAGCGTCGGTCTTCTTTGGAATGATCACAATGCCAAAATTTGACAAAGTACACCAAACCAGTGCCAACTCGACCAAATCGATCATTGTGGTGAGTCAATAATTTCAAGAAGCACGTAAATATTGTACAAAAACTTAACAACAACAATACATGAAAAAAACATTCACCAAGATGAAACACATCACCTTACCAACACCAAGACACTCACCCACATCTTTAAACTGAAGTACTTTCCTCTCTGATGGAAGCCCCGTCTTCATTCTATGCTATTATATTTATCCTCTCTAGTAAAGCTTGTGCATCTAACTACACCAAGGATGCATAACTGCTCCTCTATCTCATACTCAGATCTACAATCCCAAACCATGCATGTGCAACCAAAATATACAAGCACTACAATACCAAGATAACAAAACCATACCTCTATACTCCGGATCTGCAATCTGACCAACATGCATGTGCCTCCAAGAACCAGGGACACCTCAGCAAACAAGACACATTCATTGCATCTTCTCAATTTCTTCATATATGTGATTTTCTATTTAAGCAGTCGCCACAGTCGCGATGCGATTTCTCACTAACCGACCACGATCACCTTCTAACTAACCACGGTCACCTTGTCGACATCGATTAAGGAAGTGCTGACATTAGTATATTATACCGATGTCGGTCACTTTGTCTTTTCTAAGAAATCTTTCATTTCCAGATCCCACTTGAGATTAAAATCTCTTCTGTGATTTTCACATCAGGAAAAACAAAACCTACTCTCATACATCTGTCAGTAATACCACTAACAAAACCCTAAAGAAAATCCTTTCTCTAACAACTAAAGCCACCGCTATTGATACCACTTGTTGGTATCATGTAAGATAACAAACCAGCTCGATACTAGTTGTTAGGAATATGGACTAAAAATGGAAACAATTCCCCAAAATCTATAGCAAGTGGAAGTGTAAACTAGATAAATATAAATCAAAACAAAGTACACACACATAATACAACATGTACCATGGTTCACCAAATGTGAGTTATGTCCACCAAAGATAAATATATCAATATATAATAAACAAGAGTAAAAATCAACTCTTTATACAAGAGTATAATGCATCTCTCCAGGAGTCTCTCCTCCTCCATATCTCTAAATAGATCTACATAAGTGCACTATAATCATGCCTCCAAAACACCACCAGAGATATCACATAACAGGAGGCTGTTGCATCTCCCACTATGCAACCAAGCTCTCCTGTGAATATGCAAACAAGACCTCTCACATGGGTCTACCAATGTGCAACCATAACTCTGCACTAAGAAGTAAGTCTCTCCTCCATATCTTCATCCGCCTTTGTGCAAATAATAAGACAACCTCCTCTAAAATAAGCGGCTACTATATGTACCCACAAGCTCTCTAACAAGCTACAATACTAGATCTCCTATGGACCAACAATACAACATGATCTCATGGATCTACAATACAAGATCTCACAACAACCTATGGATCTACAAGATGAAAGACTATGTGCTTTGCATACTATGCAAGCCATTACATTGAGACAAGACAATAAAAAGGAAATACAATAGAATACATAACACTCTTCTCACCATCCAGATGTACCTGTTATTTCCTTATGTCCATCTTATCACCATTGAAGCTCTATCTTCATGTAACCTTTTTCTTATTCTTCTTCTTCTTCATCTTATACCAAGGAAAATTAACATTCTTCCTCTATCCTTATGTTCTAACCCTAGTTTTCTAGCTTATATAAGCTTATACAAACTTAGGGCACCTTTGCATATAATTACAACCTTCAAGTCACCTTTATAATCAATCGAGATCAAATCCCATGTCTAAGATAAAAACATAAATGCAGTAAACGAGGTGGGTTCCTAACCAATGCCGGTTCACGACCGATGTAGGTTCCTTGACCAATTCCAGTTCTTCCCAAGTGACCGATGTTGGTTCCCCAAGTAGACGTTGCTTAAACATGTTAGAAAAACATAATAATAAAGTAAAAGTATTATAATTATATTGATAAAAATAAGTTATAAGGTCAAAATATCATATATAACCCCATAGAGTTAGGTCAACATAAAAAATTAGACAACAAGGCCCACATCTTCAACATCTATATCAACCCCTTCCCTTGATCACAACCCGCATACGTAACATCACTCACGAACATGTGTCTCACAAAAACCTTTTGAACCATCTCCAATGTCAATGTCTCCATTATCTCGAAGAATTTCTAGAAGAACCCCAATAGTTCTTATCCTTCCATTAAAAGTTATAGGTGTGCATCCAAAGAGTTTTAGGGATGACATCACATTTCACCTACATAAAATTAAAATAAAACCAATGTTAAAAATATCATAAAAACAAAAATAATTTACAAATATATTATATAGCCAATAGAAATAGTGCGCATGTAGTGGTTGGAATCCATTCAAAGCCATTTCCTTTTGTCTGAAGAAATATATCCATACTTACATATGCGTTCCTTTCTACCGAGGTTGGATAAGCTTCCTATAGTCTTCCTCCTATTAGAAAAATAAATTCAAACATTTGACATCATTGATATTAAACTTAAATATAAGTACTTAAAATTAGCTTCATAGTGTTCATATAGTCGGCTCCAAAGTAGTAATAGAGTCAATTGCAAAGTGTTCATACATTAATTTTCATAGTGTTATATAGTTAACTTTGAAGTATCTATAAAATCACCTCTTGAGTATACCACCAACCTATATTTGGACCAATGATTACTCTACTATATATTTTTAGCATTTTTATAACTTTATTGTGTATATAGATAATGTTTTTGTAAGAAATAGGTAATAATTGTTATAACATTCTAGAGATTATAATACATGCCTATTTGTAGACACTCAAATTTGGTAATTCTACTCTTTGACACTGCTAGTCTTGACATTTCTCTCTTTTTCAAACAAGTAGACTTTACCCATTCTCATCTAGTACATCTCTAGGTCTCTTGTCTAGCTTGCTTGATCTTACACACTTATCTCATCGACAATATCTCGAGAATTGAATGCATGAAACATAATAAGAGACTCCACTTTTCAACTTCCAAAATTCACACTTCAAATTATCCCTCTTGGGTAAAAGTGTACACTAGGGGAAGGAACGTTTGTATGCAGTCCCGACCCTATTGTATTATACATTTTAGTTTTTAACACGTTGTTATCTACTAAAGGGGCATGTAAGGAAACTTGAATTTTATTTCATTTAGCACATGTTCCAAAATGAATTTGTTTTCCCTATAAATTCTACAAACGAAGACCAAAATAATGTGTTTAGAGAAGGATATTGATTTCCGATGATTCGAAACTTAATATAGATAAATTGAGAGACATTTTTGTACATCATGGAACATAACACATTCCCTAAGTTGAATTAATTTTTTTGATAAATAGGATCTTACATTATATTAACAAGTAAAATGATAGAAGATTATTCACAAAAATGGGCGGTATGGAAGCACGCCCAAAAGCGACGATTTCAAACTATTCAAACAAAAGCTTAGGAGTATATCCGATTACAAAACATCACAAGACATAGAAGAAAAAGAAGTTAAGCCACCATTGTGAACTTTTGACCAGCAAGGGGTGGATCTTGATCATGCCGATCGAGCTAGGTAGTTCCTTGCCATTATCCGACATGTCCAAACCAATGTTGGGTTGGATTCCTTCTTTAGTGTCTTCGGTAGTGGCCCGAGTGGGAGAGATGATAAGAGACAACTTAGGAAATTTTTTGGGCGGGGGTGGAAGGCTCCAACCATCATGACTTGACAACTTGGGGGCATGGTGGTGAGCATCAGGCTTCTAGGTTGATCACTTTGGCATCCAGTGTGATTGCATAACATTGAATCCTTTCTCCAAGTGTGGGACTTGAAAAAATGAGAAAGGATTCTCCAGAGAAGGCTGGTTCCTACTCCTAAACTACCTGCCACAAGCTATTCCAGTGCAGGCAAAGCTAATATAATCTTAATCTAACCATGCCAAGGAGACAGAGAGAGAGAAAAGGGAAAGAACAAAAGCCTACACTAAAACGGTGATACACCAGAGAAGGAGAATGTTGGACATCTATCAAAACTGCCATGGAACAAAGAGAGGTGAGCAATGGGAAGGATGGACAGATGCATCACAGCCCAAGGATAGATTTCACATAGAAAATGTCCCAAAACTCCATGAACACAGCTCCAAACCTGCAATGAACATTCAAACATGCACAAATACCTGCAATGAAGAGAGGCAAGAAGAGAACAAGCAAAAACGAGCAAGGATGGACAGATGCATCACAAAACACGTTTTGTTGCTCCAGAAGTTTGCACAGAACATCATTTCAATAGTAAAAGGAAAAAATGCCATTACAGAGCAAGGGAGGAGGTTCAAACTCCATTTCCAACCCTAGAGAAGAAAAGAAGGGAGGGCAGAGTAGAAAAGATGAACCACTTGTAATCCCCATATAAAATGAGCCAAATCTGGCTTTATACAATGCATGGGTCGAGCCCAGGAGACAAAAAACATAGGAAAACATGTAAGCAGCCCAACCATTGACCAAAACGCATTCTTCATTAAAATTGGTGGTTGAGACATCACTTCTGGCCATGCTGAAGAAGAATGCGACCCATGTGCATTAAAACTGGTTGTTGAAACATCGCTTCTGGCCATTATCACGTGTCAGAGCCGTTTCTCAATTTTCTCTCTCCAGACTACACCAAAATTCGAGATTGATCCTAGAATCATGTAGAGAATTTCATAAGCTTTCCGTTGATATAAAGAACGTGCAAATCGAGCTCTGGATCGAAAGTTATGGAGGTCTGAAGTTTTAGGGCACAAAACAGGTGAAAACGTGTTTTGAAATCTTTCCCACGCTCTGCCACCTGGATGACACGTGGCACGCATTGATTGGTCATGTGATTCTCTCTCCTCTGCCTTTCGGCGGGCTTTCTTTTGAAATTTCCTTGTGGGCCCCTTAAACTTGGACACGTGGCATGCATTGATTGGCCGACAGGGGGCAGGGCGCACCTTGGCTTTTAGCTTTTGGCCAAACTCATGCCAAATTCTCTAACTCCTTCCCGAGCTCCGCATTCCCTGTTCCATAGGACACATGTCCTCTTTTGATTGGCTCGGGCTGACCCCTCAAAATTCACCCTTTGACCTTTGGACTCTTTCCCCTGCGACACGTGTCGTGATCTGGTTGGTTCTCGGCCCTTTCGGCTCCTTCGCGCCCTTCGTGTCTTTATGTCCGGATGTCCCAAACTGCTTGGGCCAAAAACTTCCGATCCACCCGAAATGGGCTTCCTCGTCCCTCATTTGGCCGATGACATGGCGTTGTTTGATTGGCTTTCGGCTCCTTCGGCGATCCGCGTCCCGCGCGTCCCTTCGTCCCGGATGTCCCAGTATGAACTTTCTCTGTTTCAGGCGAACCGGCCGGTTCGCGTCATCACGGCCCAAATGTCCCAATTGCTTCCGGACTGTTTGTTCTCATTTCGGCCGATCCGGCCGGTTCGCGTACTTCACGTACTCTTGTCCCGAACTGTCCCGCTCAGCAGTTAGTCAGTTTTTCTTCCTCTTTCGGCCGGATCGGCTTCTCGCACCCGCCGCGTGCATTTCCATGCCCGTGATGTCCCTTTGCTTCACGGGGCGCTGGAGGCTTTTCGGCCGATCCGCACCTAGATGTCCAAACCGTCCCTATTTTTGAGGACTAGGACTTAGTCATTTTTATGATTTTCCTGGCTCAATCTACACGCCTTCCCGTAACTTTTTTCGCATTTTCTTAGCTCGTTCTTTTCGACCTGGACAGGGAAGTTAGAAAAAATTCTGAAGGGACCCTAGAAACATGATTTTTTCCCTGAATCAATTTATCTGCCTGGGACTTGAGAATTCGGATGCATGTTATCAAATTAACCCTGGGGGTGAATTTTGGATAATAATTTGGCGACTAGTGGGGTCATACACTGCTAGATGAAATTACCAGTTGCCTGAAGCATCCATTGGGCATGGAGTCATGAGTTGTAACTCGAAAACGATCCGAACTTTGAAAACCCCCTTGAGTCACTTGAAACCCATTGAACTGGAGTGTTCTCACCAAGATGCCATCAAACGAGGCGTGTGCAAGAGCAAAACCAACACAACAAAACTATGTACAGAACTGAAAATCATACATGCTCCAAATGGAACATGTAGAGTGTGCACAAGCACTTCTTCTACCTGAAAGCAAACCTACCTACTCTATTCTAACTGGAAGCAAAGGTAAGCTAAACAAACCCTATAACTGGTTGTGCAAAATAGCTTCCTTTCTTCAAAATTGGCAGCCATGCAATTGATTTGGAGCTGATCATGGCTGTTAGGATGAGTGGAAAATCAACAAGAAGCTGGTATTCCACCCAAATCATCAAGGTATCAGCTGAAGGAAAATTCAATACCTCTTTTAGTTGCTCTGCATTTGGATTGAAGAGGTATGACAGCTGATCCTTGGTACTTTGTAGCTCACCCTCATGCTCAGAAGCAAGCATGACTGGTTGTGACTTCTCCTTTGGCTCCAATGAAGCCAAATACCTGATTGGGCAAGGTCTGATCCTTTGAGTATGCCCATTTCCCTGATTTTCAACTCCAAGAATGGAGTCTTCTTGCGGACCTTCTTGAATGGATGATGTGGAAGAAATGGTGAAATTCCTCTGCCCTTTCTCTTCCTCCAATGAAGGACATGAAAGATTAAAATCTTCCAATCTTGGTTCCAAAGAGCTTCTATAAGATGCAGGTTGCTGCAAATGAATACTCTCCTCCATGACAACAGGCTCTTGTGTTTGGAAGATGGATGATGAAAGAGAGAATGTTGGAAACTCAACCGGTTCTTCTCCATCAAAACAGTCTTCCAAATCTGACAGATAAACTGCCTCATGACTGTCCTGCTGCAAATGTTCAACTTCCTCCATGGTGTCTTCTTGATCTGTAACTTGACCACCATGGTTTCCTTCATCCTCCAACATTGAGTTTGAGAGATCAAACTCCTCTTCGACATTGGGGCTAGAGAGAGATGAAGTAGAAAGAAGAACTGAAGGTTCTCCTGTAGCCTGCTTTGTGCTCAAAGCCCTTGGATCCGCAATTTTCTCTTCCACAGCTAGATTGTGCTCCTCTTCTTTTGGATTTGGAGCAACTTCTCCTTCCTCTACTAGTTGAATACAATCTTGCTCTTGATATAACTCTTCCTCTAGCATGAAGTTTTTCAAGTCAAACTCTTTAGTCTGCTGCTCTAGAGGACAAGTTGGGACTGCAAGATCTTCTTCAGGGCTTTCTTCCTCCATGGCTGATTGTGCAACTTGAATTGGATCAGCATTTCCTTCAAATAGAGTGCCAACATGGACACTACACTTTGAGCAAACTGATTGCTGATCTGCTTCTTCCTTTTGCTCTTCTTCTGCTGCAACAAAATCAGTTATGACCACCATTT
Source organism: Taxus wallichiana var. yunnanensis (assembly GCA_018340775.1). Classification (NCBI taxonomy): domain Eukaryota; kingdom Viridiplantae; phylum Streptophyta; class Pinopsida; order Cupressales; family Taxaceae; genus Taxus; species Taxus wallichiana. The sequence goes on along the minus strand of CM031237.1, from coordinate 663,777,182 downwards.
GTTCAACCTTAGCCTCTTCTGTAGGCTTAACCATCAAGGGGATCTTTGTTATCCCAAATTTGGTAGCCCAAACCTTCAAGTTGTCTGTCATTTCTTTTCTTTTTGGCTCTTCCTCTTGTTGTCCTTGATGACTGATTTTTTCAATTTCTTCTTCCCCACATGGAATTGGGGATGCAAGAGGAGGGATAGGTTGAAACTCAACTGATTTTACAATTTTTTGCGGTGGTGGAGGAGGTGAAACCTCTTGTTTCTTTGGAGTGGAAGGTATTTCATTTAGCTCTTGTGGAGGGGTTTTGGATTTGGAAGAGAAGAGGGCGGAAAAACTGAGATGGGATGGAAGACTGAGAGATGGAGACATGGGATCAACATTTGGGATAGCAGATGGAGAGTTTAAAGCTTGACACTGCTGAGATGAAATAGATTGGGAAAGAGGAAAAGAAAAGGCATGAGAAGGTGTGCTTACTTGTTGGCAAGGTTGCTGAATACTCCTCTCATACACCTCTATTTCTTCAATCCACTTTGCAAGCAAAGGCAGCATTGCAATCATGAAGTCAAGCTTCTCCTGAGGGCTGTAATGCCTTGGAAAAGGTCCCACCCATGGACAAGGTGCTCTGCAACCGATTCCAAATGCTTTCATCTGTGCCTGAGCCCTGGACTGCACTATGTTTACCTCCATCTTTTGGATTTTTTCCAACAGACCAGCATCTTGCATCTGATTGTCTTCATTATATGCATACTCTTGCTCTTGGAAAGCTCCATAGCCAAACTGACTTTGGCACTGCTGCTCATATGGGTATGCATACTGATCTTGAATCTGCTCAAAATGCTGGTTTGGAGGATTTGTAAAACATGTTGGAGGTGGAATATACTGCTGTTGTTGATGTGAATTCCATGATGGAAATGAAGTCATGATTGCACAACTTCATGGAATGGGAAAGAATGAAAGAGATGGAAAGAAGGATGAATGGAAAATGAATGAAAATGAATGGAAAGGAAGATCTGCAACTTCAGAGATGGGTTGTTGACCAGATGGAGTCGCCAGATGTGTTTGCAAGTGCCTCCAAAGGCTGAAATCTTCACAGGAACACACCAACCTGCAAAAGATGAAGTGGAAGACCTCTAAGGTCCCACCGGGCGTGCCAAAACTGTTGATGCAAAATCACAACACCCCTGGATGCAGATCAGGCTTCTAGGTTGATCACTTTGGCATCCAGTGTGATTGCATAACATTGAATCCTTTCTCCAAGTGTGGGACTTGAAAAAATGAGAAAGGATTCTCCAGAGAAGGCTGGTTCCTACTCCTAAACTACCTGCCACAAGCTATTCCAGTGCAGGAAAAGCTAATCTAATCCTAATCTAACCATGCCAAGGAGACAGAGAGAGAGAGAAAAGGGAAAGAACAAAAGCCTACACTAAAACGGTGATACACCAGAGAAGGAGAATGTTGGACATCTATCAAAACTGCCATGGAACAAAGAGAGGTGAGCAATGGGAAGGATGGACAGATGCATCACAGGCCCAAGGATAGATTTCACATAGAAAATGTCCCAAAACTCCATGAACACAGCTCCAAACCTGCAATGAACATTCAAACATGCACAAATACCTGTAATGAAGAGAGGCAAGAAGAGAACAAGCAAAAACAAGCAAGGATGGACAGATGCATCACAAAACACGTTTTGTTGCTCCAGAAGTTTGCACAGAACATCATTTCAATAGTAAAAGGCAAAAATGCCATTACAGAGCAAGGGAGGAGGTTCAAACTCCATTTCCAACCCTAGAGAAGAAAAGAAGGGAGGGCAGAGCAGAAAAGATGAACCACTTGTAATCCCCATATAAAATGAGCCAAATCTGGCTTTATACAATGCATGGGTCGAGCCCAGGAGACAAAAACATAGGAAAACGTGTAAGCAGCCCAACCATTGACCAAAACACATTCTTCATTAAAATCGGTGGTTGAGACATCACTTCTGGCCATGCTGAAGAAGAATGCGACCCATGTGCATTAAATCGGTTGTTGAAACATCGCGCTTCGCCATTATCACGCGTCAGAGCCGTTTCTCAATTTTCTCTCTCTAGACTGCACCAAAATTCGAGATTGATCCTAGAATCATGTAGAGAATTTCATAAGCTTTCCGTTGATATAAAGAACGTGCAAATCCGAGCTCTGGATCGAAAGTTATGGAGGTCTGAAGTTTTAGGGCACAAAGCAAAGGAAAACGTGTTTTGAAATCTTTCCGCGCTCGCCACCGGATGACACGTGGCGCGCATTGCATTGATTGGTCGCGTGATTCTCTCTCCTCTACCTTTCGACGGGCTTTCTTTTGAAATTTCCTTGTGGGCCCCTTAAACTTGGACACGTGGCATGCATTGATTGGCCGACAGGCGCGGGCGACCTTGGCTTTTAGCTTTTCGGCCAAAACTCATGCCAAATTCTCTAACTCCTTCCCGAGCTCCGCATTCCCTGTTCCATAGGACACATGTCCTCTTTTGATTGGCTTAGGCTGACCCCTCAAAATTCACCCTTTGACCTTTGGACTCTTTCCCCTGCGACACGTGTCGTGATCTGGTTGGTTCTCGGCCCTTTCGGCTCCTTCGCGCCCTTCGCGTCTTTATGTCCCGGATGTCCCAAACTGCTTGGGCCAAAAACTTCTGATCCGCCCGAAATGGGCTTCCTCGTCCCTCATTTGGCCGATGACGTGGCATTGTTTGATTGGCTTTGGCTCCTTGGCGATCCGTGTCCCGCGCGTCCCTTTCGTCCCTTCCAAGACGAACTTTCTCTGTTTCAGGCGAACCGGCCGGTTCGCGTCATCACGGCCCAAATGTCCCAATTGCTTCCAGACTGTTTGTTCTCATTTCGGCCGATCCGGCCGGTTCGCGTACTTCGCGTACTCTTGTCCCGAACTGTCCCGCTCAGCAGTTAGTCATTTTTCTTCCTCTTTCGGCCGGATCGGCTTCTCGCACCCGCCGCGTACTTCTGTCCCAGATGTCCCTTTGCTTCACGGGCCGCCTGGAGGCTTTTCGGCCGATCCGCGCCTAGATGTCCCACACGTCCCTACTGTTGCAAGGACTAGGACTTAGTCATTTTTTATGATTTTTCCTGGCTCAATCTACATGCCTTCTGTAACTTTTTCCACATTTTCTCAGAGCTCGTTCTTTTCGACCTGGACAGGGAAGTTAGAAAAATTTCTGAAGGGACCCTAGAAACATGATTTTTTCCCTGAATCAATTTATCTGCCTGGGACTTGAGAATTCTGATGCATGTTATCAAATTAACCCTGGGGGGTGAATTTTGGATAATGATGACATTGTGAGTGGCTCGACGACCGACACCTCTAGGATGACCGTTGGCACCACTTGGTGGCGAGAGAGTGGCATGAGGGTGATGATGGCTCTGGGGAAACATTGAAAGGGGTGTCGTCTTACTTCCAAAGAAGAGTCTAGAGATGATCCACCTTGATAGTATTAAAAGGAACAATAACCAGATTGTGCCAAGCCAAGAACACGAGATGCTAAACCTTTGCAAAAAAATGAGCAAAGCAATATCATATATTTTATGGAACTCAATGAGAATGGACCTTGCTTATATAGGCAAGGAATAACAATCTAAGAACCAATCAAGGTCGTAGATCAAGCCATAAATCATGGAAAGAACTAGTCATCAAAGAACTAGTCAAGTCCATAGATTTATGAGAGAACTAGACATCAAGGATCTAGTCAATACCATAGATCTAGGAAAGAACTAGTCAATACCATAGATCTAGGAAAGAACTAGTCAATACCATAGATCAAGGAAAGAACTATACCTAACAACTAGATAATATCTCCTAATATCTAAATAAATAAAAAAGAATTATCCACACACATAAGTGGGTGAGGAAAAATGCAATAAAGGTTTATAATCTACCTAGGTGAACATGAGCTAAGGTAAATACCTACTCTAACACCCCCTCAAGTGAAGCTAGGGCCAAAATAGAAGTGACATGTCCATAGTATGGGTCAGGAAACTAGGCACGATGAGTTACTCATGTACAATATATCCATGAAGAAATCTCGAACCAAAAGAAGGAAAGAATCCTATTACAAGGAAAGAGAAAGAAGAAGAAGAAGGAAGATGTTCTCATGAACACCCCCAAGAACAACTTCTGAAACCCCAAGCATTCCACGCAACTCAAGGTAGCGAGGTGATGCAAAAGGCTTAAATAAAGATGTATATAACTGCTATCGATTTAAAAGGTACTCAAAGCAAAGAACTTCATCCTGAATGTGTTGCCAAATAAAGTGGATGTGTATCTCGATATGCTTGGTCCGCTGGTTCTCAACTAGGTTGAGAAATGTGAATTGCACTTTGGTTATCACACCAAAGTACAATCGGTGAATCTTGTGGGAATCCAAACTCTGTTAATAACTAGCAAAGCCAAAGAATCTGTTGACTCGCTATAACTGTTTCCCTGTACTCTACCTCTAAAGATGAAAGTGCAATAACATGTTGCTTTTTGCATGCCCAAGCAACTGGAGAAGAACCAAGACAAAAAAGATAGCCAGAAGTGGAATGCCTGTCATCAATAGAACCTACCCAATCTGAATCTGTATACCCAACCAATTGAGTAGAGCCCCTAGTGTAGTGTAGGCCAAAGTGGGAAGTGCCATGCAAATAGCGCAAAATCCTTTTAGCATCCTGCCAGTGACTACTATGAGGAGAATGTGCAAACCGAGATACAAGCCCTACTACAAATGAAATATCAGGGCGAGTATGGGTCAAGTACATGAGACTCCCAACCAACTACCTATACAATGTAGGATCACAAAGTGGTGTGGTACATGTGGATGTAAGAGTAACTCCAAACTGAAAAGGAGATGGACTTGGCTTGCAATCAGCCATATCAAAGTGCCTAAGAAGATCATGGGTGTAATTTCTTGACTCAAATGAATCCCTGAATTTTCTAAGAAATCTGTAAACCAAGAAAATAATGTAATAGCCCAAGATCTGTCATGTCATGTAACATCCTCATTTTAGACAATAGAACAAGTCAAATTTTTTTTTTTTTATAATTACATCCCGGTTCTAAATACATAATTTAGAACTCACAATTCAAATAACCATTCATATAATGAGATAACCATATGCATTTGTAATGACTGGAGTACCTCCGATCTATTCATTCCATGACTCATTAATCTACCAATCTATTCATGAGAAATAAGAGTTGGCATTTTTATTTAACACATCACTCTTGTGGTTCTCTTCCCTATTCCGGGATTGAGAATGCTCACAAAGGAACCTAATGAATAATTGTTACCATTATTCATCAAACATCTCATCCCTTAGACTATGTGAATTAGGACAACGTAATCGCAGCTTGCGATACTTTGGCCAAAGATTTGAAACATATCGCTTATGTCTCGTATTCCTTAACGGCATACTCGTCAACTGGAATACGTCCTTCACCCCATTCCTATGTTATGTAGAATGTCTTATACCGACTGGTCCCTTTTATCCCAGTTAATCACTCGGGAGCGGATTAGTAAGGTAACCACGTTATATGGATGCTCCCGAAGACTAGGGATAAGATGACATACTGGGTCAATCCTAATTAAACCAGTGTGTCAAGATACTCCGAGTCTCCTAGGCAGCCATATAATGTGACCACATACCTAATCGGTCCAAAAGTAACTTGTACGAGATCAAGTGTAAATCTTAGCGATCAATGCAAAGGGTGTCGTCATAAGTCACCTGCATTGTTGTAACTTCGAGAAGATCCTAATCTTCTCGGAGGTACAACCCTGCAGTTGACTTGTGCTGTCAACCTTTAAATCCGCCTCGAAAAGATCTACTTAATACAATGCGTTACGCACATTGATTTTAAATTACAATAAAGACGTTCCCTTAAGGTTACCCTTTCCCAAACCCGGACTCCTCATCAAAGTATGATCTTTCTCAATTAAACCCACTACACTGGTGAGTTATTAAGACCAGGTCTCATCACGGAGCTCTTAGAATATATATGATTCTAAAACAACGGAATTGGTCGATATCTCATAAATTTCACATGAGATAGCCATCTGAACCCCATTAGATTTATATCAGTTCTCATAACTGAATTTATATCATACTTATTAGCATCAAATATAAATGATTCAGAATCCAATTAAATGTTGTCCTATCATAATCAGGACTAGGGATTAATAATTTAATTCAGTTTGTTTAGCGTTCTGTTTAGGTATATTTTAATCCTATCTTCCAAAGACAGTTACCTAAATTTCAATTTAGCTTATGATAGAACATACCAAAACTGCTAAACAATCATAAGAATTCAGTCTTATATTCTTGCAAAGCTTACATTGATAATCACAAAAGTCTCCAAATTATATAATAATAACAATGCTCTTTAGATCATTTGAACCGAAGAAGGTCAAACTATCAAGATAAGAATATAGACACATAAGTAACAATATCAATTTCAGGTCCTTGAGAACTAATCAAATACATTGTATGCATTCCGCATACTTGATACATTACTCAACTGAAAAAGGAACATCTTTCCTTATATGGTACATTTAGAAAATCAAGATGTAATTCACTTATAAATCAAATTTAATCAATCTGATTATCCTATCAGATCTGCATGCTTTTACCACTTACGGCAACCATCTGCAAAAATAGTCAACATGAGTCAGTTCGATGAACTGAGCATGATAAGCACTAACTCTTAAAACAATTGCAATCCATCAATTGTTTTCATTAAACACCCTGTTTAAATGAGATCAATTCACCAAACAAGTAAACATATTCAGACTATGCCTTTGTAATACAAAAATGACTACAAATGTGTAACTTTATCATCGTTACAGAATAGTCCTAAACACTTCTCAAATATTTCATCAACATATTAGAAATCAAGAAGAACAAAAGTGTCCTAAGCAATTATTCATTGTAAATCCCAAGATGCACAAACATCAGGCAGTCATTATATTCAACTTAAAAAGAGGACTATCATATCAATCTTAAACTTGTCATTATGTAAAAACGATTACGAGATGTTATTTAAACAATTATATCAACTTATAATTTACAACAGAAGAGAAATAAACAATTGTACATATTTCCCTCTGAACTAGCTCATGACTGTACCGTCTTTCCAAAAGCAAGGCATTCACTTAATACACATGCAAATAAATCAGTCGAGTCCATCATCAGCACCACTGTTTTAAAACTTACAACAATGCAACTACAGTACAGTAGCTCCCATGCCAAACAACGGTGTCTATCTACCAAGCAGACTCAGAACGACCTCACGCAAGAAGCGACAGGCAAGAAGACAACTATTGCCGTTACTGTTTAGGTACAGTTAACTCCTAAATTCATTCATACTCAAAAATGGATATCAAAGCAAGGAAGGCGTAACACGCCTACAATCCCAATAACAATCTCTGACCCCGTCAATCCTTTTCAACACTGTAAGGCTTTTATACCCAAGGTCGAATTCAAAGGAACTCAATTGATGCCACAGCCAACAAGAAACTCGAACTCCTTTGAGCAATGACATCTCCCTACGACTTAAGCAAGAGAGAATTTTAAACGAAAACCACGCATCACGCACAGCCACATCAACTGGCATGTAATCTTAAAGAAAACACAACATAGAATATCGTAGTTACTTCTGAATGAAATCAGAGTAGAAAGTATGGTATCCATGACCTACTTCATAAAAGCCATTATACAAGATGTCAAGCTATTCACAGAAATCCAACAAGGCCAAATAAACATCACATGTTCAATCTCAAGCTTATACAGAAACAGTGACACAGATTACCACTCAAGGACTTTAAACTAAATCCGCAAACAGTATTCGCAGTATAGCTTATACAGAAGCCAAAAGAAACAAGATATCATCCCATATTCAAGGAATCCACAGGGTCAAATAATAGAGTAAACCCAACAGTCATAATTGAAGCAGTTACACTGTTTATCTGTCAAGAATTCAACTGAGTCCCAACAACAGTATAAGATAAAAATAGTTAATGATTCTATCTATGCCAACTATAGTAAGCATTCAAAATCAGGTGTAAGCAAATCAAATACCGATTTCATAACAAGGAATTCAACTGAACCTCGTCAAAATTCTCGAACAAGCTTACACATAAGGAAACGTAAATGCATACCCAGGGGGTCTGTACCAAAATTTATTACAAATAACAGAGGTCGTATGACCTGTTACTTCTACAAGACTCCCACGGAATTCAATTTATCAATATTCAAGATGTATCTAATTCCTCAACAACGGATCATAATATACGATTCTTTCAGAGGACTGCAAAGAGTCGTTTCAATACAATAATCATATGTATTTATATATCAATACTATCAATGGGTTGAATCCCCATAACCTCCACGCAAGGGGAAAAACAACTCCAGCAAGGTCGTAAATGAATACTGTAACACAGTGAGTTACCTTTCACAATAACTATAAAATTTTATAACGAAACCAAACCAGAATCATTATCACCACTAGATAACAACCACGACAGAGCTTATAAAAGAAAAAGGTCAATTAACTGAACAATCAAACAATGTCCATCAGTATCTCTTCCGACAGTTTCCACAACAAGCATTGACGACAAAAATCGACAAGCATAACAGTGGCCTGTACCCCTCACAAGAACAATTTATGGGCTCTCGCCGAGTAGGCCGAGCATACATTCTTTTCATATATTTCACATATTTAAACCAGAATGCAAACACAAAGAAATAAAGCCACAGTTCGAATTTAATAAACACCCATCAAAGGATAAATGAAAAAATCAAACCATCATGAAGATACAGTGCCAAAATCACACAATGACATCCATAGAAAATCATCTATTTCCATAAATCATTTGAACAGAGTTGTTCTAATGAAATCACTTGAAAGACAACAAGATTTTTAAAGGTTAGGGCCTAACATGCCTGGATATTTGCTCAAAATTCCGAAGCAGACCACTGAAAGAGCTCGGACTTCCTTTTCCTTTTCCAAGTTAGAGCGACCAACAAAATTTTGCTTTCCCCATGACATATATATTTTCCTTGCCAGAGAAAAGAGTTAGATAAGCTCATACTTTCCATGCAATACAAAGAAGATTGGTGCGAAGAAAAAGTGAACAGGCAGAAAAAAAACCGAAATTCGCTATAAGCCAAACAAAACAACAACTTTCCACATTACATGCCTTCTCGTGAATTCCGAGCTCGACTACCAAGCTCATTAATTGCATTTACTCCAAGTTTCCCGCTCAAACTCAACTGCCACCGACCGCCAAAGTTGGCGATAGACATATAAAATCTCAAGACCATTTTCAGTTTTGGCGACCTGCCACGTCGACTTAGGTTAGCTGTTTCTAAAACCTCCACCAATACCTGTCCTTCATACTTATCCATTGTATTTAATGACATAGAAAATGCCGCCCATGGTTCGCACCCCTCCATAGGTCCCCAAAATCCTTGTTCAATAGTTAGGTTAGTACTTAGGTTAGAATTTAGGATAATACTTAGTCTAACCACTTTACACATAGATACTAACTTAGAACATTATCTCTTAGCCTAGGTCTAGGTTAGATTAACACTAATCTAACCCTAGATTAAGTTTAGTTTTAGGTTACTAACATTAATAATTCCAGTCAGGTCTAGATTCCGCACGCTCAAAAAAAGACTTACAACATGCATTCTTGAACAGGGTTAGCTCCTGTTCTGCCTTAGGATACAGAATCTTATGTAACTGAATTATTACCTGGCCCACGATCGAGACCTTCCAGATATACTTCGATATCGGGTACCAATCCATTTCACATGATCAACCTGAGTTATACTCCGGACTAGTTTATTCAACGAATTTAGACCTTACAACCTGTGAAAGGTTTATAATTTTCTTTTAATTCATCACGAATAACTTAAAGCAATACTTGGATCAATTCCACTCGATCCAAGGCTAGATCTTATAGATGGATAACTCTATAATTCATTCCGAGATCAGATTAAACTCGATGCAAAATGAAATAAATAAAAGAGTCTAATCATATTCAGACTCACCAAAGATCTACAATCAGTAAAGAAGATACAAGACATATCAAGCATGACTTCTCAACCAAAGGAACACATCCTTTTACAAAAGAAATCACATATCAACACTTGTATGCATAGGAGGAAGTAACACGGTTTAGGGTGTTACATGCTTCCTCCTAAAAAATTCATCGTCCCGATGATCACATATTCAATTAACCTTGAGTCAACTAATTTATTAGTTCTCAAATCAATGCGACTATTTTCCAACTTGAATAGTTCCGAAATCAATGTCACAACACATTTTATTCAACCGAATAATGTTTTCCTTCATCTCGGCTTTCATAAATACTTACTTAAAAAAATAAGTTCATAAAAGAATGTTTTGTCAACAGATTTCATTCGTTGAAAAAGAGAAGGAAAAGCAATTTTCATCTCTTCCGATTTTCCCAAGTTGCACTTTGTTCGTTAAACTGGTCCACTTTGGACCTTACATTGTTGTATTTCACGATTTCTTAAATGCAATTGGCAAGTTTCCGGCACTCGTGTGGGTTTAAACACGATTATTCCGGGTCTTGGACCTGCAAGGAATTCCAATTTTAAACATGTGACAGATCTGAAACGTATTTCTTAAGCAAAGAAATATGGAAAACATCATGCATGCGAGATAAAGCAGGTGGCAAAGCTAAACGATAAGCTACAGGATTGATTATTTCGACAATTTCGAAAGGTCCCATGAATCGAGGTGACAATTTGGCAGCCTTGCCAAAAGTTATAGAACTCTTTCTGGGTTTAACACGAAGAAAAACCTTATCACCAAGCTCAAACCTTCTATCAACCCGCTTAAGGTCAGCATAGCTCTTCTGTCTATCCGCTGCTTCCTTTAATCGTTCACGAATCAGCTTAACTTGCTGTTCCATTTCTGTGAGAATTTCTGGTCCAATTACCACTCTATCCTCGACACTGTCCCAACTAACAGGGGTTCTGCACTTTCTTCCATAAAGTGCTTCAAATGGTGCCATTTTAAGAGATGAGTGATAAGTATTGTTGTAGGCAAACTCAACTAATGGAAGGTACTCCTCCCATTTATACTGTTGATCCATGCAATACATACGCAACATGTCCTCCAACACTTGATTTACCCTCTCAGTTTGTCCATCCGTTTCCGGATGATATGCAGAACTGAAGTTTAGTTTTGTTCCAAAGAGTATTAAGTGTTTGCCAAAACCTTGACATCATTCTTGGATCTCTGTCACATAAAATCAATTGCAGTACACCATGCAATCTGAAAATTTCATGTACGAATCTTTTGGCCAGCACTGGTGAATCATCCTTTAGATTTCTAGCGATGAAATGAGCTACCTTAGTCGCTTTATCTACAACTACCGTGATAACATCATGTTTATTCCCTGGACATGGGTAGTCCTTGTACAAAATCCATGGTTATTACTTGCCATTTATCTTTGCGGTATGCTATGAGGATATAATAGTCCAAACAGGTGCATATGTTCTCGCCTTCACGCGCCGACATTCGCATAATGAGTCACAAAATTAATTACATCCTTTTTCATACCTTTCCAAAAGTATTGCTGTTTCAAATCAGCAAGCATCTTTGTGATACCGGGTGTCCAGAGAAAGGTGAATTATGAAATTCAACTAACAACTTCTTTCTCAAATCATTCAGCATAGGTACATATACCCTGTTTTCATAACGCAAGATTCCTTCATTATCAAAATGAAAACCTTTATACCTTATATCCTTAGGTTCTGCAGCAAGCGCTGCTTTTACTTGTTGAAAGTATGCATCTGATTCTGAGGCACTTTTTACCTCGTCTTTAAACTGAGTTTTTAATGTTATAAGAGCAGAAATGTGCCTCCTACGACTTAGAGCATCACTACTCTATTCTCCTTCCCTTTGATATAGCTAATATCAAAGTCATATTGCGATAAAAATTCTAACCACCTTCTCTGTTCGGCATTGATTGGGTGAGTAAAAATATATTTCAGTCCCAAGTGATCAGTTTGGGCCAACTCAAAAGGTTTCCCAAGTAAGTAGTGTCTCCAGACTTGAAGTGCATGAACAATAGCAGCAAGTTCCAAATCATGAGGGGCATAATTCAGCTCATGTATCTTAAGTTTTCTACTTTCATATGCTATGACCTGATCATTTTGTAGCAAAACACCTCCAAGGCCTTCCACGAAGCATCCGTTACAACAAATAAAATTCCCATTAGGGTGCAGTACAACTAATATAGGTGCGAGAAGTCAACTGGTCTTTGGACTTTTGAAAAGCTTCGCACTTGTCGTTCCATAAGAATTTCTTATCCTTTTTCTCGCAATGAGGTTATTGGTGCGCAACTACCTTAGAAAAATCCTTTACAAATTTTCTATAGTAACTGCAAGACCCATGAAGCTTCTTACTTCATGCACATTCTTTCGTGCAAAGCCACTCGATTATCGCCACTATTTTTGAAGGATCTACAAGAATTCCTTCTTTGCTTATGACATGACCCAAATAGTGAACTCCCGAATCAAAGAAAGAACATTTGGATAACTTACCATACAACTTTCTTTTCTCGAATTCCCAAAACTATCCTCAAATGCTCATTGTGCTCCTCAACGCTTTTAGAATAAATGAGAATATCATCCAAGAATACAAGTACAAACTTGTCCAGATATTCTTGAAAAATATTATTCATTAAGTTCATAAAGGCTGCGGGTGCATTAGTTAATCCAAAGGGTAGAACCGTGAATTCATAATGTCCGCACCTTGTTGGAAAGTCGCTTTTTTATGAATGTCTTCTTCTTTAATCCTTAACTGATGATAACCAGATCGAAGATCTATCTTAGAATAAACCGCTGCTCCACGCATCTGATCAAATAGATCGTCGATCCTTGGAAGTGGATATCGGTTCTTGATTGTTGCTTTGTTCAACATCCGATAATCAAATACAAACCTAAGTGTTCCATCCTTCTTTTTCACAAATATCACAGGCGCACCCCAAGGTGAAACACTTGGTCTGATCAAACCTTTTGTCAAAAGTTCTTGCAACTGTGCCTTAAGCTTGACTAACTCTGTAGTAGTCATCCTATAAGGTGCTTTGGAAATAGGTTCAGTTCCCGGTTTGATTTCAATGGTGAAGTCAAATTCTCTCTTGGGTGGTAACCCTGGTAATTCTTCAGGAAAAACATCCCTGAAACTTTGTATCAGAGGAATTTGCTTCATGTAATCACCATCTTCTTCTGAAGATTCAGATATCTTTACCGCATAAAGAGTACATCCTTTATTTTTAGCCTTTTTAAGCTGCATAGCTGACAGTTTTCTAACTGAAATTTCCCGTTTCACCCCTTGAATCTCTGCGTTGTTTCCAGCTGATCATCTAAACACTTTATGTTCTTTTCATAGCAATCTACCTTTGCCTTATGGTCAGCTAACCAATCACGGGGATTCACTTAGTAAAAGTATGGTATAGCACGTGCGTTCGAAGGGTATTAAAGAATACCCTTAATTCTAGTTTCTACCTCTAATTATTCAATTGATAATACCCCCTCCTGTTATATTATTAGAATGAAAATACCCCCTATTTTTTCTATGTACCTTACTTACCCATTTTTCAATTACAATTTTATTTACCCCTTTTTATTTCTACCCCAATATATTAGACAAAAATACATTATATTTCTCACTCAATTTTTTTAATATGCATTTCCTTTCGAAAGATAGTTTGAAGCCATTGAATACATATTACAAGTCACCTTATATATGTTAAGCTTTATTCATTTATCAATAGTTCTTCAAATAATTAAGATGGTGAAATAATATCACTTGTGTTGAAAAGCATACTCAATCCTAGTTTTCTACCATCTTATTATTTCTTGGTTAAGAATCTAGATTTATTTATTAAAAAGAGATTATAATTTAATTTATGACCACACTCCTTTTCCAATTTTAAGGTATTTACTTTTAAAAACTAGGGTTCAAATGTTTTAGTTTTATATTAAAAGTAAACCTCTATTTCCTTTGGCCCATCTCTCTAACCTACCCCCAATACCTGATTCAAAACATTAATAAATTAAACCCTTTCACCCCCTCATGTCTACCGGTATATTGAATTTAATTTTATTAATTTTAATTACCTCAATATGAACCCACGTGCTAGGATATTGCCTAGCTAATGAACCCCCGTGTAACCAATTGACACCAATGATAATGTCATACGATCCTAAAGGTGTAACATAGAGATCAACTTCCGTGGAAAAGTTAGGTAAGTCAAGGACTGCCCCAAAAAGACACATACTCACTGTATGAACAGAGTTATTACCATACTGTACAGTCCAAGATTTATCCATTTTTCCAGCTTTTCTTTTAAGTTTAGAAGCAAGTTTATTAGATATAAAACATTCAGTAGCTCCTGTATCAAAAAGAATAGTGACAGGTATGCCGAATAACTTACCGGAACTTCTATAGGTGTCACTTGCTTTTCAGCTTGCTTGTCTGCTACTGCAGCATGTATCTTATGCTGCTGATTACGATCATCCTTCTTCAAAGGGCACTGATTTGCGTAGTGATCTTTGCCACAATTGTAGCAGCCTCCTACAGGTCCCTTTTTAGGCTCAGAATTGCCTCCAGCCTTGTAATTGTCACGTTGTCCTCCATAGGGCTTCTGCCCATTGTTATAATTTTTAGCAAAATTATCCCTTACGTTTCCAGCAGGCTTATTTACTGCTGCTTTCTTATTGTTATCTCCTGGAAACTTACTCTTGTTTCCAAACTTTTTCCATGGTCCTTTTCTGGGTGCAAGAGAGGTTGAAGAAGGGTTTGCAGTCTTCTTCCGCACTTCCTCCTTATGAGCAGAAATAGCCTTTAATTTCTGTTCTTGCCTTATGGCCTTTTCAACAACTCCTTCCATAGTGGTTGGACTGTGAACATCGACCTCTCCCCCTATTACGGGATTCAATCCCATGATGAATTTCCGTATTCTAAACTTCTCGTCAGTTTGATACTGCGGTACATACTTGAGGAGTTTTGTAAACCGCTCCCGTAATTGGTTATCGTTATCTTCCCTTGAGCTAAGTTCTGAAATTCCGTCATTTTCGATCATAGAAAAGTGTGGCAGCCAACATTGCCTAAAATAGCCTTTAAATTGATCCCAAGTAATATTTGTCTCATCAATGTTTAGTTCAGCTTTACGGTTATCCCACCACGAAGATGCTTCGTGGGAAAGTCGATAGACTCCCAAATAGCTTTGGTTTCCTCCGAGAAGTTCCTTATTGCAAAGTACTTCTCCATTTATTTGAGCGTTCTCGGCTCCATCTCTTAATGTGGTGCCATCATACTTAGGTGGACTTATCCTTTTATATCATTAGTGAGTTCTCACGCAATCTAGCCTTTTTGTTTTCTCGGTTGGACAGTGCATTCACAAAGATTAACATCAACACCCATATTGGGGTTGTCCTCAGGAGGTGGCTGATTATTATTATCAGCTTCTTCATCCTCCTCATTTCCCATCACCTGCTGTTCCAGTACAGCTAAGCGATCTCTTGTGTCCAACAAGGCAGCAAGGATCTCATCAAGTTTCTGGGTTGTTGCCGCTCCTCCTTCAGGTGGAGCATTATTCACAACGTTCCCCCTTGTTCTAACCATTTTTTGTTACAAGAAAATTCAGGTTTTTATCAGATTATGGACACAATAGGTCCAAGAGCTGCAACCTTCAGCTCTGATACCAAGATGTAACATCCTCATTTTAGACAATAGAACAAGTCAATTTTTTTTTTTGATAATTGCATCCTGGTTCTAAATACATAATTTAGAACTCACAATTCAAATAACCATTCATATAACAGATAACCATATGCAATCAGTAATGACTCGGAGTACCTCCGATCTATTCATTCCATGACTCGGTAATCTACCGATCTATTCATGAGAAATAAGAGTTGGCGTTTTTATTTAACACATCACTCTTACGGTTCTCTTCCCTATTCTGGGATTCAGAATGCTCTGTCAAAGGAACCTAACTGAATAATTGTTACCATTATTCATCGGCATCTCATCCCTTAGACTAGGTGAATTAGGACAACGCAATCAGCAGCTTGCGATACTTTGGCCAAAGATTTGAAACATACTGCTTATGTCTCGTATTCCTTAACGGCATACTCGTCAATCTGGAATACGTCCTTCACCCCATTCCCATGTTATGTAGAATGTCTTATACCGACTTCTGTCAGTCCCTTTTATCCCAGTTAATCACTCGGGAGCGGATTAGTAAGGTAACCACGTTATATGGATGCTCCCGAAGACTAGGGATAAGATGACATACTGGGTCAATCCTAATTAAACCAGTGTGTCAAGATACTCCGAGTCTCCTAGGCAGCCATATAATGTGACCACATACCTAATCGGTCCAAAAGTAACTTGTACGAGATCAAAGTGTAAATCTTAGCGATCAATGCAAAGGGTGTCGTCATAAGTCACCCGCATTGTTGTAACTTCGAGAAGATCCTAATCTTCTCGGAGGTACAACCCCCACAGATTGACTTGTCAGCCGTCAACCTTTAAATCCGCCTCGAAAAGATCTACTTAATACAATGCGTTACGCACGTTGATTTTAAATTACAATAAAGACGTTCCCTTAAGGTTAGCCTTTCCCAAACCCGGGACTCCTCATCAAAGTATGATCTTTCTCAATTAAACCCACTACACAGATGAGTTATTAAGACCAAGGTCTCATCACGGAGCTCTTAGAATATATATGATTCTAAAACAACGGAATTGGTCGATATCTCATAAATTTCACATGAGATAGCCATCTGAACCCCATTAGATTTATATCAGTTCTCATAACTGAATTTATATCATACTTATTAGCATCAAATATAAATGATTCAGAATCCAATTAAATGTTGTCCTGTCATAATCAGGACTAGGGATTAATAATTTAATTCAGTTTGTTTAGCGTTCTGTTTAGGTATATTTTAATCCTATCTTCCAAAGACAGTTACCTAAATTTCAATTTAGCTTATGATAGAACATACCAGAACTGCTAAACAATCATAAGAATTCAGTCTTATATTCTTGCAAAGCTTACATTGATAATCACAAAAGTCTCCAAATTATATAATAATAACAATGCTCTTTAGATCATTTGAACCGAAGAAGGTCAAACTATCAAGATAAGAATATAGACACATAAGTAACAATATCAATTTCCATTCCTTCAGAACTAATCAAATACATTGTATGCATTCGCATACTTGATACATTACTCAACCAAAAAGGAACATCTTTCCTTATATGGTACATTTAGAAAATCAAGATGTAATTCACTTATAAATCAAATTTAATCAATCTGATTATCCTATCGATCTCGCATGCTTTAACCACTTACGGCAACCATCTCGCAAAAATAGTCAACATGAGTCAGTTCGATGAACTAAGCATGATAAGCACTAACTCTTAAAACAATTGCAATCCATCAATTGTTTTCATTAAACACCCTGTTTAAATGAGATCAATTCACCAAACAAGTAAACATATTCAGACTATTCCTTTGTAATACAAAAATGACTACAAATGTGTAACTTTATCATCGTTACATGTGAATAGTCCTAAACACTTCTCAAATATTTCATCAACATATTAGAAATCAAGAAGAACAAAAGTGTCCTAAGCAATTATTCATCAGAATCCCAAGATGCACAAACATCGTGCAATCATTATATTCAACTTAAAAAGAGGAATATCATATCAATCCTGAAACCGTCATTATGTAAAAACGATTACAGATGTTAGTTAAACAATTATATCAACTTATAATTTACAACAGAAGAGAAATAAACAATTGTACATATTTCCCTCTGAACTAGCTCATGACTGTACCGTCTTTCCAAAAGCAAGGCATTCACTTAATACACATGCAAATAAATCAGTCGAGTCCATCATCAGCACCACTATTTTAAAACTTACAACAATGCAACTACAGTACAGTAGCTCCCATGCCAAACAACGGTGTCTATCTACCAAGCAGACTCAGAACGACCTCACGCAAGAAGCGACAGGCAAGAAGACAACTACTGCCGTTACCTGTTTAGGTACAGTTAACTCCTAAATTCATTCATACTCAAAAATGGATATCAAAGCAAGGAAGGCGTAACACGCCTACAATCCCAATAACAATCTACAGCCCCTTCAATCCTTTTCAACACTGTAAGGCTTTTATACCCAAGGTCGAATTCAAAGGAACTCAATTGTTGCCACAGCCAACAAGAAACTCGAACTCCTTTGAGCAATGACATCTCCCTACGACTTAAGCAGAGAGAATTTTAAATGAAAACCACGCATCACGCACAGCCACATCAACTGGCATGTAATCTTAAAGAAAACACAACATAGAATATCGTAGTTACTTCTGAATGAAATCAGAGTAGAAAGTATGGTATCCATGACCTACTTCATAAAAGCCATTATACAAGATGTCAAGCTATTCACAGAAATCCAACAAGGCCAAATAAACATCACATGTTCAATCTCAGGCTTATACAGAAACAGTGACACAGATTACCACTCAAGGACTTTAAACTAAATCCGCAAACAGTATTCGCAGTATAGCTTATACAGAAGCCAAAAAAAACAAGATATCATCCCATATTCAAGGAATCCACAGGGTCAAATAATAGAGTAAACCCAACAGTCATAATTGAAGCAGTTACACTGTTTATCTGTCAAGAATTCAACTGAGTCCCAACAACAGTATAAGATAAAAATAGTTAATGATTCTATCTATGCCAACTATAGTAAGCATTCAAAATCAGGTGTAAGCAAATCAAATACCGATTTCATAACAAGGAATTCAACTGAACCTCGTCAAAATTCTCGAACAAGCTTACACATAAGGAAACGTAAATGCACACCTGTGGGTCTGCATGCAAAATTTATTACAAATAATGAGGTCGTATGACCTGTTACTTCTACAAGACTCCCACGGAATTCAATTTATCAATATTCAAGATGTATCTAATTCCTCAACAACGGATCATAATATACGATTCTTTCAGAGGACTGCAAAGAGTCATTTCAATACAATAATCATATGTATTTATATATCAATACTATCAATGGGTTGAATCCCCATAACCTCCACGCAAGGGGAAAAACAACTCCAGCAAGGTCGTAAATGAATACTGTAACACAGTGAGTTACCTTTCACAATAACTATAAAATTTTATAACGAAACCAAACCAGAATCATTATCACCACTAGATAACAACCACGACAGAGCTTATAAAAGAAAAAGGTCAATTAACTGAACAATCAAACAATGTCCAACAGTATCTCTTCCGACAGTTTCCACAACAAGCATTGACGACAAAAATCGACAAGCATAACAGTGGCCTGTACCCCTCACAAGAACAATTTATGGGCTCTCGCCGAGCAGGCCGAGCATACATTCTTTTCATATATTTCGCATATTTAAACCAGAATGCAAACACAAAGAAATAAAGCCACAGTTCGAATTTAATAAACACCCATCAAAGGATAAATGAAAAAATCGAACCATCATGAAGATACAGTGCCAAAATCACACAATGACATCCATAGAAAATCATCTATTTCCATAAATCATTTGAACAGAGTTGTTCTAATGAAATCACTTGAAAAAGACAAACAAGATTTTTAAAGGTTAGGGCCTAACATTCACGGATATTTGCTCAAAATTCTGAAGCAGACCACTGAAAGAGCTCGGACTTCCTTTTCCTTTTCCAAGTTAGAGCGACCAACAAAATTTTGCTTTCCCCATGACATATATATTTTCCTTGCCAGAGAAAAGAGTTAGATAAGCTCATACTTGCCATGCAACACAAAGAAGACTGGTGCGAAGAACCAGTGAACAGGCAGAAGAAAAACCGAAATTCGCGATAAGCCAAACAAAACAACAACTTTCCACATTGCATGCCTTCTCGCGAATTCCGAGCTCGACTACCAAGCTCATTAATTGCATTTACTCCAAGTTTCCCGCTCAAACTCAACTGCCACCGACCGCCAAAGTTGGCGATAGACATATAAAATCTCAAGACCATTTTCAGTTTTGGCGACCTGCCACGTCGGCTTAGGTTAGCCGTTTCTAAAACCTCCGCCAATACCTGTCCTTCATACTTATCCATTGTATTTAATGACATAGAAAATGCCGCCCATGGTTCGCACCCCTCCATAGGTCCCCAAAATCCTTGTTCAATAGTTAGGTTAGTAACTTAGGTTAGAATTTAGGATAATACTTAGTCTAACCACTTTACACATAGATACTAACTTAGAACATTAGCTCTTAGCCTAGGTCTAGGTTAGATTAACACTAATCTAACCCCTAGATTAAGTTTAGTTTTAGGTTACTAACATTAATAATTCCAGTCAGGTCTAGATTCCGCACGCTCAGAAAAAGACTTACAACATGCATTCTTGAACAGGGTTAGCTCCTGTTCTGCCTTAGGATACAGAATCTTATGTAACTGAATTATTACCTGGCCCACGATCGAGACCTTCCAGATATACTTCGATATCGGGTACCAATCCATTTCACATGATCAACCTGAGTTATACTCCGGACTAGTTTATTCAACGAATTCAGACCTTACAACCTGTGAAAGGTTTATAATTTTCTTTTAATTCATCACGAATAACTTAAAGCAATACTTGGATCAATTCCACTGATCCAAGGCTAGATCTTATAGATGGATAACTCTATAATTCATTCCGAGATCAGATTAAACTCAGATGCAAAATGAAATAAATAAAAGAGTCTAATCATATTCGGACTCGGATCCAAAGATCTGCAATCCGCAAAGAAGATACAGTACATATCAAGCATGACTTCTCAACCAAAGGAACACATCCTTTTTACAAAAGAAATCACATATCAACACTTGTATGCATAGGAGGAAGTAACACAGTTCAGGGTGTTACATGCTTCCCTCCTAAAAAGATTCATCATCCCGATGATCACATATTCAATTAACCTTCAGGTCAACTAATTTATTAGTTCTCAAATCAATGCGACTATTTTCCAACTTGAATAGTTCCAGAAATCAATGTCACAACACATTTTATTCAACCTGAATAATGTTTGCCTTCATCTGGCTTTCATAAATACTTAAAAAAAATAAGTTCATAAAAGAATGTTTTGTCAACAGATTTCATTCTGTTGAAAAAGAGAAGGAAAAGCAATTTTCATCTCTTCCAGATTTTCCCAAGTTGCACTTTCTTCGTTAAACTGGTCCCACTGGACCTTACATTGCTGTATTTCACAATTTCTTAAATGCAATTGGCAAGTTTCCAGCACTCGTGTGGGTTTAACCACGATTATTCCTGGGTCTTGGACCTGCAAGGAATTCCAATTTAAAACATGTGACAGATCTGAAACGTATTTCTTAAGCAAAGAAATATGGAAAACATCATGCATGCGAGATAAAGCAGGTGGCAAAGCTAAACGATAAGCTACAGGATTGATTATTTTGACAATTTGAAAGGTCCCATGAATCGAGGTGACAATTTGGCAGCCTTGCCAAAAGTTATAGAACTCTTTCTAGGTTTAACACGAAGAAAAACCTTATCACCAAGCTCAAACCTTCTATCAACCCGCTTAAGGTCAGCATAGCTCTTCTGTCTATCCGCTGCTTCCTTTAATCGTTCACGAATCAGCACTTAACTTCATTGTTCCATTTTTGTGAGAATTTATGGTCCAATTACCACTCTATCCTCGACAACTGTCCCAACTAACAGGGGTTCTGCACTTTCTTCCATAAAGTGCTTCAAATGGTGCCATTTTAAGAGATGAGTGATAAGTATTGTTGTAGGCAAACTCAACTAATGGAAGGTACTCCTCCCATTTATACTGTTGATCCATGCAATACATACGCAACATGTCCTCCAACACTTGATTTACCCTCTCAGTTTGTCCATCCGTTTCCGGATGATATGCAGAACTGAAGTTTAGTTTTGTTCCAAGAGCTGTATTAAGTGTTTGCCAAAACCTTGACGTCATTCTTGGATCTCTGTCAGATATAATCAATTCTGGTACACCATGCAATCTGAAAATTTCATGTACGAATCTTTTGGCCAAAGACTTTGGTGAATCATCCTTTAGATTTCTAGCGATGAAATGAGCTACCTTAGTCGGATTTATCTACAACTACTAGGATAACATCATGTTTATTCCTGGACATGGGTAGTCCTTGTACAAAATCCATGGTTATTACTTGCCATTTGTATCAATGTGCGGTATGCTATGAGGATATAATGATCCAGCAGGTGCATATGTTCGCGTATTCACCGTGACATTCCGCATAATGAGTCACAAAATTAATTACATCCTTTTTCATACCTTTCCAAAAGTATTGCTGTTTCAAATCAGCAAGCATCTTTGTGATACCCGGGTGTCCAGAGAAAGGTGAATTATGAAATTCAACTAACAACTTCTTTCTCAAATCGTTCAGCATAGGTACATATACCCTGTTTTCATAACGCAAGATTCCTTCATTATCAAAATGAAAACCTTTATACCTTATATCCTTAGGTTCTGCAGCGAGCGCTGCTTTTACTTGTTGAAAGTATGCATCTGATTCTGAGGCACTTTTTACCTCGTCTTTAAACTGAGTTCTTAATGTTATAAGAGCATAAATGTGCCTCCTACGACTTAGAGCATCAGCTACTCTATTCTCCTTCCCTTTGATATAGCTAATATCAAATTCTTATTGCGATAAAAATTCTAACCACCTTCTCTGCATCTGCATTGGGAGGTGAGTAAAAATATATTTCAGTCCCAAGTGATGGTTTTCAACTCAAAAGGTTTCCCAAGTAAGTAGTGTCTCCGGACTTGAAGTGCATGAACAATAGCAAAGCAAGTTCCAAATCATGAGGGGCATAATTCAGCTCATGTATCTTAAGTTTTCTACTTTCATATGCTATGACCTGATCATTTTGTAGCAAAACACCTCCAAGGCCTTCCCCTGTAAGCATCCGTTACAACAAAGATAAAATTCCCATTAGGTGCAGTACAACTAATATAGGTGCAGAAGTCAACTAGTCTTTCGGACTTTTGAAAGCTCGCCGCACTTGTCGTTCCATAAGAATTTCTTATCCTTTTTCTGCAATGAGGTTATTGGTGCAGCTACCTTAGAAAAATCCTTTACAAATTTTCTATAGTAACCTGCAAGACCCATGAAGCTTCTTACTTCATGCACATTCTTTGGCGCAGGCCACTCAGTTATTGCCACTATTTTTGAAGGATCTACAGCAATTCCTTCTTTGCTTATGACATGACCCAAATAGTGAACTTCTGAATCAAAGAAAGAACATTTGGATAACTTACCATACAACTTTCTTTTTCTCAGAATTCCCAAAACTATCCTCAAATGCTCATTGTGCTCCTCAACGCTTTTAGAATAAATGAGAATATCATCCAAGAATACAAGTACAAACTTGTCCAGATATTCTTGAAAAATATTATTCATTAAGTTCATAAAGGTCGGGTGCATTAGTTAATCCAAAGGGTAGAACCGTGAATTCATAATGTCCGTACCTTGTTGGAAAGTCTGTTTTATGAATGTCTTCTTCTTTAATCCTTAATCGATGATAACCGGATCGAAGATCTATATTAGAATAAACCGCTGCTCCACGCATCGATCAAATAGATCATCGATCCTTGGAAGTGGATATCGGTTCTTGATTGTTGCTTTGTTCAACATCCGATAATCAATACACACCTAAGTGTTCCATCCTTCTTTTCACAAATATCACAAAGCACCCCAAGGTGAAACACTTGGTCCGATCAAACTTTTGTAAAAGTTCTTGCAATCGTGCCTTAAGCTTGACTAACTCTGTAGTAGTCATCCTATAAGGTGCTTTGAAATAGGTTCAGTTCGGTTTGATTTCAATGGTGAAGTCAAATTCTCTCTTGGGTGGTAACCTTGGCAATTCTTCAGAAAAACATCCCGAAACTTTGTATCGTAGGAATTTGCTTCATGTAATCACCATCTTCTTCTCGAAGATTTAGATATCTTTACCGCATAAAGAGTACATCCTTTATTTTTAGCCTTTTTAAGCTACATAGCGATGTGATTTTCTAATCGAAATTTCCCGTTTCACCCCTTGAATCTCTGCTGTTTCCAGCTGATCATCTAAACACTTTATGTTCTTTTCATAGCAATCTACCTTTGCCTTATGGTCAGCTAACCAATTGACACCAATGATAATGTCATACGATCCTAAAGGTGTAACATAGAGATCAACTTCCGTGGAAAAGTTAGGTAAGTCAAGGACTGCCCCAAAAAGACACATACTCACTGTATGAACAGAGTTATTACCATACTGTACAGTCCAAGATTTATCCATTTTTCCAGCTTTTCTTTTAAGTTTAGAAGCAAGTTTATTAGATATAAAACATTCAGTAGCTCCTGTATCAAAAAGAATAGTGACAGTATGCCGAATAACTTACGGAACTTCTATAGGTGTCACTTGCTTTTCACTTGCTTGTTCACTCTGCAAAGCATGTATCTTATCTTCACGATTATGATCATCCTTCTTCAAAGGGCACCGATTTGCGTAGTGATCTTTGCCACAATTGTAAAGAGCCTCCTACGGGTCCCTTTTAGGCTCTGCAATTGCCTCCACCTTGTAATTGTCACGTTGTCCTCCATAGGGCTTCTCGCCCATTGTTATAATTTTTAGCAAAATTATCCCTTACGTTTCCAGCAGGCTTATTTACTGTTGCTTTCTTATTGTTATCTCCTGGAAACTTACTCTTGTTTCCAAACTTTTTCCATGGTCCTTTTCAGGGTGCAAGAGAGGTTGAAGAAGGGTTTGCGGTCTTCTTCGCACTTCCTCCTTATGAGCGAAATAGCCTTTAATTTCTGTTGCCTTATGGCATTTTCAACAACTCCTTCCATAGTGGTTGGGTGTGAACATTGACCTCTCCCCTATTACGGATTCAATCCCATGATGAATTTCCGTATTCTAAACTTCTCGTCAGTTTGATACTGCGGTACATACTTGAGGAGTTTTGTAAACCGCTCCCATAATTCAGTTACCGTTAGCTTCCCTTGAGCTAAGTTCTGAAATTCTGTCATTTTTGATCATAGAAAAGTTGTGGCAGCCAACGTTGCCTAAAATAGCCTTTAAATTGATCCCAAGTAATATTTGTCTCATCAATGTTTAGTTAGAAAGCTTTTTTTACGGCTATCCCACCACGAAGATGCTTCGTGGGAAAGCTGATAGGCTCCCCAAATAGCTTTGGTTTCCTCTGAGAAGTTCCTTATTGCAAAGTACTTCTCCATTTCGTTGAGCCAGTTCTCAGCTCCATCTCCTAATGTGGTGCCATCATACTTAGGTGGACTTATCCTTTTATATCATTAGTGAGTTCTCACGCTAATCGGCCTTTTTGTTTTCTGGTTGGACAGGTGCATTCACAGCATTAACATCAACACCCATATTGGGGTTGTCCTCAGGAGGTGGCTGATTATTATTATCAGCTTCTTCATCCTCCTCATTTCCCATCACCTCTTTGTTCCAAGGTCTGGCTAAGCGATCTCTTGTGTCCAACTAAGCGATAGACATATAAAATCTCAAGACCATTTTTAGTTTTGGCGACCTGCCACGTCAGCTTAGGTTAGCCGTTTCTAAAACCTCCGCCAATACCTGTCCTTCATACTTATCCATTGTATTTAATGACATAGAAAATGCCGCCCATGGTTCGCACCCCTCCATAGGTCCCCAAAATCCTTGTTCAATAGTTAGGTTAGTAACTTAGGTTAGAATTTAGGATAATACTTAGTCTAACCACTTTACACATAGATACTAACTTAGAACATTAGCTCTTAGCCTAGGTCTAGGTTAGATTAACACTAATCTAACCCCTAGATTAAGTTTAATTTTAGGTTACTAACATTAATAATTCCGATCAGTCTAGATTTCGCACGCTCGTAAAAGACTTACAACATGCATCCTTGAACAGGGTTAGCTCCTGTTCTGCCTTAGGATACAGAATCTTATGTAACTGAATTATTACTTGGCCCACGATCGAGACCTTCCAGATATAATTCGATATCGGGTACCAATCCATTTCACATGATCAACCTGAGTTATACTCCGGACTAGTTTATTCAACGAATTCAGACCTTACAACCTGTGAAAGGTTTATAATTTTCTTTTAATTCATCATGAATAACTTAAAGCAATACTTGGATCAATTCCACTGATCCAAGGCTAGATCTTATAGATGGATAACTCTATAATTCATTCCGAGATCAGATTAAACTCAGATGCAAAATGAAATAAATAAAAGAGTCTAATCATATTCAGACTCAGTCAAAGATCTGCAATTTGAAAAGAAATCACATATCAACACTTGTATGCATAGGAGGAAGTAACACATTCGGGTCAGGGTGTTACATGTCAAACTATGTAGAAAGAGCCCTATGAATACTTTGAATGTGGGAAGAAGAGCTACTAGTAAGTAATAGATCATCAACATACAAGACAAGTATCACAATATCCTCACCGACATGCTAGAGATACATTGTATGATCGGAGTTGCAATGAACAAAACAAAAGTAGATAGAAGAAAAGAATCCGTCTTCTCATACCAAGCCCGAGGGGCTTATTTGAGACCGTAGAGAGACCTTTGGAATTGAAAAACAAGAGAAGAATCCTGAACAAATCCAACCAGTTGCTCCATGTATATTTCCTCTTGTATATCTCCATGTAAGAAGGCACTCTTCACATCCATCTGGTATACGGGCCACCCTTGTGATGCAACAAGAGCAAGTACAAGGCGTACAGAATCCATCTTGGCAATGGGTGCAAAAGTCTTAGAGTAATCAATACCTTTAACTTGTGAAAAACCTTTTACAACAAGACGAGCCTTATACTTGTCAATGGACCCATCTGCTGTGTATTTGGTTTGGTATACCCACTTACACCTAACCATCTTTCTTCCTTTAGGAAGAGATACCAAATCCCAAGTATGATTCTTCATCAAAGAAGAATACTCAGCTACCATCACATCATCCCACTCCTGTATCCCATGAGCCTTTGAAAAGGATTGTGGATCCTTAGAAACTACCTGACACAAAAGTCCAGAACTAGTAGAATGTGCATGATGATGCCTAGTGGGTGGAAGATCCTCTATGAAAGGTGTTGCCTCAGAAATTGTAGTACGAGCCCACTTAGGCATAGTGACTACATTAGTGGGAATAGGATCCTCAACGACATCTATATCCTCCTCATCAATCTCCTCAAAGAAATAATCCTCAAGATGAGATGAAGAAGAAGAAGGAAGCATGGAAGAAGAATAAGATTCATGAGGAGTGAAGCACTCATCAAACTAAACATGTGTTTGAAAAATAACATCATGTGTATCAAGATCTAAAAGATGATAAGCTCTCATGTCCTTACAATACCCTACAAAGATCAAGGGTTTAATTTTCTTATCCAAATCTTTCCTTTTCTTCTTTGGCACAAAGGCCCAAGAATGGCTCCCAAAGACTCAGAAAAATGAGACATCTGGCTTAGTGTTGGACCAAGCTTCCTCTGGAGTCAAATTCTTAAGTGTTCTATGTGGTGTGGGATTCTGAATGTAGTTAGCACAATTAATTGCTTCTGCCTAATAGATAGGAGGTATATCTCTAGAATGCATCATACAGTTAGCCATTTGTTTCAAAGTTCTATTCTTCCTTTCTGTTAATCTATTTTGTTGTGGAGTATGAGGAACATAATGTTGGTGAATAATGCCTTGAGTTGCCAAAAATTCAGAAAACTCATTATTGAAGTACTCCCCCCCATTATCAGTATGAAGGTTCTTTATGCAACTAGAAGATTGTTTCTCGACCAAAGCCTTGAAGACTTTGAAGTGTGAAAAAACATCACTTTTGTACTTGAGAAAATAAACCCAAGTATGCCTTGAGAAATTATCAATAAACGTAAGTGCATATTTATCTCCATTGAAAGATGGGGTAGGGAAAACCATCAAGTCACTATGCACAAGCTCAAGTGGTGAAGAAGCTCTCTTAGACAAATTCTTAGGAAAAGGATCTTGGTGTTGTTTCCCTAATGCACAACCATGACAAACTCCCTCAAGACAAGAAACTCTAGGAAGACCATCTACCATACCATGAGTGCTCAACTCCTTCAAATATCTATAATTGAGATGTCCAAATCTTTCATGTCAAAGCTTACTCTCTGGAATCGAATGAGAAACCAATCTTGTCCCTATAGAAGAAGTGTCATCAAAACCTTCAAAGTGATATAGTCTTGAACTATGATCAAAAATACCCTGAGCAATAAGTGAATAAGGCTCCAAAAAGTTCTTACTTCTACCCCATGTGGTGTAAAAGTCATTATTTTCCCTTGACTAGAATGACAAATTTGATATACATAAAACAAATTTGTAGTGATGTTAGGAACATATAGTGCATCTTGGATATTTCCACGATCAAGTTGTATATCACCTTTTCCCTTAATATAAAGAAAGGAAGAATCTCCAACCTCAATTTTGGAAGTAGAACTCAAACCTAGATAAACAAAAGACTCCTTAGAAGAAGTCATGTGATGAGAAGCACCAGAATATATAACCCAATTATCTGCAAGTGGTGACTAAGATCTTCCAA
This sequence comes from Taxus wallichiana var. yunnanensis, assembly GCA_018340775.1. Classification (NCBI taxonomy): domain Eukaryota; kingdom Viridiplantae; phylum Streptophyta; class Pinopsida; order Cupressales; family Taxaceae; genus Taxus; species Taxus wallichiana. The sequence continues at coordinate 663,748,501 of CM031237.1, read as the reverse complement.
CAACATTAAGTGCTTTTCCATGTTGATTAGAAGGAGGTGGAGTGGAGATAGAAATTTTTGTTTTTGACTGCATCCTCTAAGGCTTGTATTCACTTATAACACCTATTTTCTTCATGATTACTACCCCCACAAAAAGAGCATGAATAGCTAGACTTATTCTTGGATTTAGAAGACTCCTTGGGCTTTGATTTGTTTTCTTTGGGTTTAGGAGCATTTTGAGATGGAGAAGGTGTGGATTTGATTTTACTTGTTTGGTTTTCCCTTGCCCTTAGGATTAGATGCAACTAATGCCTTTTGAGAGGTGGAAGACTCAAGGTGAGATAATTTGGATTCTTCCTAAGTAAGTCTTTCACAAAATGTTTCTAAGTTAGGAATTTTGAAGGTGTCACCTAAGGCATCCATGCTAGAGAAAAAGGTAGAAGCAAAAATTTAAAATGATCCTCTCAACTTGGATAGAATCAAGTAAACACACTCTTCATCTTTGTTATCTCTTCCACTTCCTTTCAACTATGTCAAAAATACTTGAACTTGGTAATATAGTCTACAATTGTTGGAAAATCTTCAGGATTAAGAGAGGTGATCTCAATTTCAAGTTGCATGGCTCTCATATGATCCACCTTACCAAATAAATCCTCCAATTTCTCCCATATTTTGAAAGGAGAGTCACACTTTTCCAAATGAAATAAAAGACTGTCACTTACATAAGTTCCTATCAAACCCATACACTCATCAAATTTGCACTGGTACTGAAATTTCTCATATTCTCTAGTGAACACTAGTTGTTCTTTAGAAGTTAAAGCCCATAATCCTTTCCACTTAATTATTGTTTCCATTCTTGGTTTCCATGTGTGGTAATTATGTGTTGTTAATGGATCAACATGATCTAATGTAGAAGTAGATGTCATCCTAAAAAAAAAAATCACCAAAAGAAATGGAAGAACCAAGCAATGCAACAAGACCCCCAAGCAATGCAACAAGAGCCCCCAGATTTTGACACTTTATAATGAGTGCATGTTACAATATGGCACTTTATAATTATAGTGAAATTATCAAAATAAATATTTCCAATGGAAAGAGCACAAAAAAAGTACTTTTGCAAAAAATGACACTCAAAACCGAGTTACCGATCAAAAGTTACAAGTTTTTCAATATTATGCTCTACTATTTATTTTAGTTGCCACTAAAATAGAATAAAATACTCTTGCCTTCACCACACAAATAAAATGAAAGGGGGCTAGAGTTAAGCACATACTATTAGGAATCACAATCTTTAAGCCCTCATATGACCATACCATATGACCAGGGGCTAAGGATTTCAATGGGTGTGTGCAACTTACTATTCTAGGGGTGTCGTTGGTTTTCGAGAAAGTCACATCCAACTGCTTCTTCTGGTAAAAATTGCTATTTTTAGACTGTGCTGAAAGTGACCTTCACCGCCCAAAATAGTAGTCTGCATATTTTCTCGAAATAGTAATAGTCGTGCACAACATCCATGGACCCCTGCCAAAAAGGAAAGAAACATCTTTTCGAAAAAGACCTCCTGCGCACTGCGCAAACCGAAAATGCTATGCCACAACAAAAAAATACCAGATTGGATCTCAAGAAACCCAAAAAAACCCAGAAAAAAAATCTAGATTTCCTTTTTCGTATGGTGTGAATCCCGAGGCAAATCCAATATGTTTCTCTGCACACAAAAAAACCAAAAAAATGACTGCCTCCCGAAATGGTCGAGTTTACAGCCGATCTTAGGGTTTTGCTACCTTGGATCAATGGAAGCCTCTGTTTTGCATAAAAATGCATGCAACAAAAAAATACAAGAAAATCTGAATAATATGAATATATAAAAAATGTATTTGTAAAATAAAACTTACAGAGACGGATGTCAACAACAATCTCCTGCTCTGATACCATAAAAGGAACGATAACCAAATCGTGCCAAACCAAGAACACAGATGCTAATCAAACATCATGATCAATAAGATGAAAGTAATTCACCAAAATAACTTTACATAAACCTTTGCAAACAAATGAGCAGCAATATCATATATTATTATGGAACTCAATGAAATACAATGAGAATGGACCTTGCTTATATAGGCAAGGAATAACAATCTAAGAACCAATCAAGGTTGTAGATCAAGCCATAAATCATGGAAAGAACTAGTCATCAAAGAACTAGTCAAGTCCATAGATTTATGAGAGAATCTGGACATCAAGGATCTAGTCAATACTATAGATCTAGGAAAGAACTAGTCAATACCGTAGATCAAGGAAAGAACTATACCTAACAACTAGATAATATATCCTAATATCTAAATAAATAAAAAGAAATATCCACACACATAAGTGGGTGAGGATAAATACAATAAAGGTAAATAATGTACCTAGGTGAACATGAGCTAAGGTAAATACTTACTCTAACAAGTATCCCATTCTAATATTGCAATCTCGATCCAACCACCGCATTACCTATTCTAAATTCTACCACTATGCATCCTCGCTACTAATCGTGACCTATGGACTATCTCGGAAAACTTTCCTCTGCTTGAAGGAAATATTTTTCATTAGACATTATTCCATCTGCTCCGGGATCACCCCCTCCTTATACTACTACTATGGTACTTTATTAGGGGCTTGTCCATACACTAGATGTCATACCCCCTACCTCATCTTCTCATGAGAAACCTGCATCTGCGCTTCCTCCTTTCACATGCACTCTTTTCATGAATAATTCTTATTGGCATCACATTCTATTCAACCCAAATTTCCCGACATCGTTTGTACAAATGTTGGCTTGGCTCGGCAGGTTTACACTCGTTGATATCTTACATTTTCCTCATCTCTATCATGGATATGTTCTTATTATTGTTGCTTATGGTCTTCATGTTTTCCATTTATCAGTATTTGTTGCATGCACTTCTCGCACTTCTCTTCTTTATCTCGGGCATTTTGGCTTGATTATGTTGGTGACACTTTAAATCTTGATCATATCAATATTTCATTCCCCATGCCCTTCAGCCACATTTTTATTTGTAATGATTCATTTCTCAACTATTCCCCAAATATTACTTGATGGCTTTTACATGGATGTCCACTACCACCTTTCACCGATAAAGAATATGCAATGAGAATGTACAATCTATGTCGTAATGCTTCCTTTCTTGATCAAACACATACTATTACTTACAAAATTTCTAATGCATCTCCATCTGGTTTTGACCATGATAATGATGATCTATTAGACAAAATTACTTGATTATTATACACATCATACACTTGGGGGCATCATGCTTACTCTCCCTTCTAGCATTGTCAAGTGTCTCACACTTCTAGTATGTCACTTCATGCTTCCGATCTAGACTTTTGCATGCATCTTGCACATCTTGATACACGCTACTTGTATAGTCACTACCCTATGATGCACTCTAGTTTCACGATTCATACTTGACTACTGAGGGTCTAAATATGAAATGAACCTCATCACATTCGAACTCTTTACGCTACATGCTTCATTGATCTATCTTTCTATCACACACAATTCAAACCATTTCTCAATGCCACACTCTTGTTCTATGGTTCATTCTTGACTGCGAAGGGGTCATCTATAAATGAACCTCATGAAAGCATACTCATTCACATTCACTTAGGGGGCACACAACTCCTATCACACTCTGTTTGCATTCCATTATATTCCATTCATAACATGTTGCATATCTTGGTTGCACATTGTTCTTGCTTACTTATACTCACATGTACACTTGGCTTACTATGCCTACCAAATATATCCTATGTCATTTTATCTTCTATATACACATACATGTTCACTTTCCTTCTAGTTGTGAATCCAAGCTTTACACATATTGTTACATGAAACACAAATGCTTGGTACTTCACCTCTTACTAGTCTCAAAGTGGTTGTTGGGAGCATCTACTTTTGTACACATCACAAGTGCTATTGTTTCGATTTATACTACTTCTTATTCTTACTAGCACACTACTTTATATCAGGTCCTATATGCTTTGACATACTTTTAATATTTCTAACATGCTAACATTTGCTACATGTGTAACATTTAGCTTGCAAGAACTATTTGCCACTATGGTTTTCTATTACTTTTCTTGCTACTATTTGTTATTGTTTTCCATTATATGTCATTGTTTATGGGATTTTCTGTATGTCTTGCTTGTTTATTTCTTATATTTTTTGGGCGCTTTAGCCCTAATTATCTTGCGACATTGTGAGTGATGTCTCATGTTTGAAACCTACTTTTCATTGTCTACATTGTCTTCTTGTGTGATAGATTACACATTTTATACTATTTGCATATTTTTCTTGATTGTACTAACACATGTTTCCATCCACCTTGTTCGCATGTTCTTTGGTTTCTACCAAGAACATTCCTGCCTCTAGGGCATCGGCCATATCAGCATCTCGATCCTCTCCTTTGCGATATATACTCCTAGTAATGTTTCTTGCACCATAAATGAGGGGGAAATACGGTGGGTGAATTAGTCACCCCATACAAAAGTTCATAGTCATAATACAACACAATTCAATATAGGATCAACAAAGTATATATTCTAGGTAACGGCCCAGAATCGACTTGGGTCTTCAGCACAACACAGACGCTAGTGCCCAAACACAAACATGAGCACTTGGGTGCCCTTGACCCTTCCTGGGTGCCTATGACCAAGGGGTAGTTACAACATTTTCCTCATATCAACATGGTTCACGGCTTGTCTACGAGAGAAATTTTCTCGGTATAGGCACATTCCTCCAATAATCAACACGTATGCTTTCTCATTTTTTTAATTTTCCTTGGATCAAATTAGATAGAAATGGATTGAATTTGAAAAAAGTGGGATCAAACCATCTACAAGTGGTGTATAGATCAGCTGGGAAGTAGTTAGGGTTGGAGAATAACATGAGACCTTTCTCCCCAACAATTCTTACGTCGTGGCGTGAGATTGCCCAAAAAACACGCACTTGGTGTGAGATTTCATGAAAACTCATTCTTGGCATGAGATCACCCAAAAAAACCATTCTTATACATCATTTTCAGGATCCTTTATATCCTTTCACTCATCACGGATCAGGTGCACATGTTCCTTTTGCATTTTTACATACTTTTACACACATTTTTACATATTTGGATTGAAATTTTCATATACACATATTTGATTACTCTTTTACTCTTCTCTTTTACAGGTCCATCCTTACGATAAGTAGTAGTCACATCATTTAACACATCAAGAGACAATGACAACAGGTACAACATGACATAACACAATACACTTTCACCCCTAGGGTCACTTCCTCTTCTCTAGCTTCCACGCTTCATTTTTATCACTCCACACTTTTTCTTGTTTCCTCAGCATGTTTTGCCATCGATCTTCATGGTTATCAGGTACACATCTTCTATCTACTTTATGTTATTGAGTATTCTATAAACAACATAAAGTGGGGGAAAATGTAGACACTAAATCATGCACTTTGGGTACATTTCTAGGTCCTAATCACATACCACTATTCATATGATTCATAAGTGAGAAAAACTAGAAATTAATAGTTATATTTGGCCTTTTTATCTTTGTTCATGTATTTTTCTTGGCCTCTTATACCCTACAGCCCATTCGATGCTTCATTGATTCATCTTTTATCACTCCTGACACCAACGCATGACAAGATGCCAACACCTAAGCACCCTCGTCATTCCTCGGGGCGCCCGACCTCTTTGTATCTTGATTTCCCCTTTTGGGCCTCTTTTATCTTTTGGGCATCTTATTTTCTTATGGGTTGGTATTTTTAGTTGTTAATTAAAAATTTCAAACAAGGGAATCATATAAATACAAAGCTATGCGACCATGATAAAGGACTAAGCTCTAAGCATCTACTATTTTCACCTAATGTTACATCCAAAGGCATTTCAAGAGCATCAAAACATCCATCTAGCTTCATTCAAGGGACAAGGGATTGTTAATTCTACATACACACATAAGAGGGGAAGTTTATTTAGACATTCACAAATCTATATACATTGCTACATCTAGCTATTGCTTGTTATTCAAGTGCATCTGAAACAAGAGTCACCTAGGGCACGATTCTTCACACACACACAAAACTACATGGAGTCTAATATGTAGTGAAATGGTCATCGTAAGTTCACTCTTTCAGGATGGCCGTCAGGGGTCATTCGACACCCCATTTTCATATTTTTATTTTTAGGATTTTATGTTTTTGGGGTTTTGTGGGACATATTTTGTTTTACAAGTTATAGGAGAATTTTGTGGGCATAGTGTGACATATGAGAGATCAACAATGAAGGACAACAACATAGAAGCGATACAAAAGAAATCACATTCCATCAATTTTCATAGTCACGGATGCCCAATAGGGGTCTATAACTTCCAAGTGCCCTCGACCTAATCTAGGTGCCCTAGTCTTGACATTTTTGACAACCCTCGTAATTTTTGGGTTCATTTGTGACAGTCCATCCGCACTGTTTCATCTATTTTCTAGCTTAGCACATCTTCAAGATTATTACGAAATTGAATAAGTCTCTTATTCCCTATCTTGCAGGAAGGGTTTCATATTTCTCTAGCTTATTGCTTAGGTCATATTTGTATTTCATTTCTTATCATTGTGTTGTGACAATGTTGAATGCGAATGGATACGGTGAATGATAAGCTAAATCTAATCGGGTAATCTTATATCCTCAATATAATGGAATATGTGAATCTAAGGTGAAGAAGGCCCTCCTAACTTGAATTGGTGTAATGGTTCATTCGGATATAATGGCTGCTCGGAGGCTCCAATCAATGTCGAGCTCTGCCGAGATCTTGTTTCTTGGTTGTTGGATACGTGGGAAGTGACCTGTGGGAGCTTCGTATATATCTCCGACAAGGTCATAAAATGGTGATGGGTGACTTAGTGGATTTATAGTTAACTATGGGTGATTTTGGTCTAGCCCAGAAAATATTAGATTGATTGGCTTCTATGTTTAATATGGAGAATTGTACTATGATATTTGGTGGGAGTGGTGAAGATCTAAATACCAGTGTTCGTAAGCCGGTGTCAATACTTAATTGATTTGTAGGCCCGTTGGGTTGTGGGACTTGGGGATCACAACCGTGAGTTTGTGGTTGTTGTGGACCTGTTATGGTCATGTGAAGAATCAATCCCTTCTTCCAACTATCCAGTAATCGTATGCCTTTTCAGCCTCTATGTTTAGAACTAGAAGTTGTATGATTTTCTTGGAGTACCTAACAGGTGTTCTGGAAACTTGAATACGTAAGCTAGTGTCTATGTCGACGAGGAGGTCTCCCGCGTTAGGCTATGGAACCAAAGGATCGCAACCAAATGTTTGCTCTCGTTCGAATCCTTGCATAGTCATTCAGATGTTTTATCAAGGTAATCTATAGTTTGGATGGTTTGACCAGAATGTGTAAGCTTTGTCGTCTTTGATGTTTAATCCTCTTAGTTGCTCACTAATTGCTTGTAAGTTTGTTGTTGCTCGAAAGACCTATATCCTGAGGTCCTGATCTATATCAGCTAATGTCATGGGTAGATTTGGCTGAGGCACTATGGGTTCAAATATATATTCTCTAGGCTCTCTAGGTCCTGTGATTGTCATACAAAATGATTCAACTTCTAACTAACATTAATAAACTGATTATGAAAGAAGTATTTACACTATGCAAGCATTCTTTTATTTTTGTATTTTCAATAACGTATTTCAATGAAATTAAAGAATAGCTACTCTAGTATATTTTATAAAATGGACAACTAATCTAGTAATAAAATAAAAACAAGCAAAGTAGCTTGGTATGGCTATTTGCCTGTGCAATTGTGATTTTATCCTAAATATCTAAGCAACTAAATATATTAAATTGAAAGGCTCTCGATCCTACCTCAGAAGTGAGGAATGAATCACAGTTTCTCAGAAACTATCAATCCCCACAACTTCCCCGGTGATATCGAGAGTGAACTTTTAACTGAAATGAAATAATTCACTACTCTATTTGATATGTCATAACTAGAACTTTGATAGCTCAAACCTGGCATTTACAGAACAGTGGTAAATCCAGTTGTGTGTGATTTTTCCCCTCAGTGTGATCTCCTCATTCCTTCGTGTCCTCGTGAATCCAAAAAAGCATGTATATGATAGTATCAACAGAAGATGGCATTCGAACAATGATAGCTTTGGATATAGACCGAATACAATGCGAGTAGGAGAGGGATAGCGCAAGTGAACAGAGCTTGACTATGCAATTCCTAGCGAGATTTATTATGGGAATACAACACAAGTGTATCGAGAGTTTCAGAAACTATCCTTGTGACAAAACAAAATCTACAACTTTAATGGATTCTAGTCTAGAAATGAAGCTATTCTATGCTAACCTGATTATGTGAAGTAGCAATGGAACAAGACTTGAAACAAGAAGACTATATGACCTCTAAAAGACCAACAATGGAAGCAAAACAAGAAATTGATAGAATTCTAAGCAAGAAATTGAAAGATTGAATAAGAGAATTGGGAAGATGAGGGGCCATTTTCTTGAAAACAAGCTGGTATTTATAACCAATGCATTTACTAGAGGGTAACTCCCATTAGAACTCTTTTACTATAAATAAAGGAAAAACACTATTACCAGGGGACCAAAAACATTAATGCAAGCCAAAGTGGTTGAAGAAAGCGTGTAAAATTCAAGATTTATGTTTGATGCGATCGTCGGAAGGATCTGGAAAATGTGAACAAAGGACCGCCGCCCTGTGCAGGGTGGCGGTTATGGGACCGCGCTGTCCTGGCAGGCGGTGGACCACCACCTAGGCGGGGGCGGTTCCATCACTTTGAAAGCCAAAAAATGCAAGAAAAAGGGGAAAAGGGAAAACAAAGCATGCGGAGGCTGAGCGGGGCATGCGGGATATAAGCGTATACTTGGTGAGCCTTTCTGGATTTTGAACACCTTGCAAGGAGACCTGTATCATCATTGGGGCATGTGTAACATCGTTTCGTGGTGCAGTACCCTACAATTTTGGGTACATACATATTGCCCCCTCGAGAGAAGCATCTTAGCCATGAAGATGTAAAACGGTGGATCCGAGTATGGCGGTCCCAAAATGGGGAGTTAGGAGTTATACCTGACACGCCGTGTGTTGGAAAGTCACCATCCAAAGTCCCGCTATCTGTAAAATAAAAACAAGGGACTCAAGTGCAGCTAGATAAAATAATTGGAGAGATAAGGCTAAATTGATAAGAAAAGAGGACTTACCATCTATGTGAGGTTTAGAACTTACCTCCGTCGGTGCTCCGACCTGCGAAAGACATTCAAAATCACATTAAGGGGGTTATTTATATAAAACGAAGTCATTTTACTATTCATTTGCGTGGATTGATTTGATAGTTTTTGAGCTCTGGGACCCACGGTGACGGTTTTCGATGAGAGTATAGTCAAAACGTTCGTGGTGAGATAGCGATCATGCCTCCGAGAGTGGAACATCGACCCGTGAAGTCTCAAGTTAGTTCTTCTCGATTTATTGTTTTTAGACCTAAAATGTGGAAATGATGAAATTTTTCTCTTGGGGGTCATTTTTGAAAATGTTAGTTTTAAACGTGTCTCTAGGGGGGGCGCCCATAGGGTAGGTTTTCATTTTAGCAAAAAAGGTGTATTTGTTTGTTTTTAAGCATTTTTAGGGTATACGACCCATTTAAGTTTGTGGGACAGGACTACTGCCCTGTGCAGGGTGGCGGTTATGGGACCGCCACCTTAGAAGGTGGCGATTATGGAACGCTGCACAGGGGCGGTCCATGAGAGTGACAAAACAATGCTTTACCTTATTTATTTTTACATTTTTTACACTTTCACATGTTTTTAGTAGTCTTTTTAATTGGAATTCGATACTAACTCACTTATTTTTGTGTTTTTGGGTGTATGCAGAAGGAGGAGTATATTAGATGGAGCCGGGAGAGGGAGTGTGATTGGCTCCTAGCAGTATTAGAGGCGCTCTCTCAGGCAAGAGCGAGATACCCTTTAGAGGGCTAGCATTTGGAGGATCGCGCAGGTCCCTCATGTTGCGCCTGATAGTCACATTTGTGTGACTTATTTTCATACTGGGATGTGGATCGGAACACCTTCCGATTGCCAGGAGTTAGGGGTGAGTGGTCTATCACCCTGGAGGATGTTTACCATATATTGGGGGTTCGATCCTTGGGGTGTGTTGTCTCTTAAGACAGTAGTATCGAGATCATAGGTGGTTCAGTGGGCCACCTACATGGGAGATGCAGTTGTATCGATGGGATCGAAGAAGGGAGTGAGGATCCGCTCTATTATTGAGTCAGACATTCCCGTGCTCCGCAAGGCCATCATGGGCATCCTTGCATCCAGATTGATTGGGGATAAGGGAGGGGACACCCTCTTATATTGTTGGGCCCCCATTATGCACATAGATTGAGGGTCATGGACATGTCTACGCTTGGGGAGCAGATATCCTCGGGACTACCTACCATGATTTATACAAGGTAGTCCGATTACAGGGACAGTCACTGAGCCACCCGACTCTTGTCATGAGTTGGGTGTATGAGCATATCACCCCATATGGGAGAGGTGTAGAGGTGGAGGATCTCGGGGTTTCAGGGCAGCGAGGTGGATGGGGATGACAGTTCTTAGAGCACCCCACCAGCCAAGTGGCCTCTCTGACCACTGAGACATGGAGGCCACTCCTTATCAGGCCATGGCAGGGGTATGGGGAGAGGAGACCGTTACATTGATTTCCTGTCAGACTACCAGCTAGTTGATAGATAGGGCGGGGAAGTTGGAGATCCACCCCTTTGATAGAGTGCCACAGCAGTTCGGCCTCCCTATAGTGACATGCTTCCTCCGGTGGGGCCAATGTATATAGATCTATTCGTGAGGCTTGGGGAGGTCCTAGAGGCCGGGGTTGGACTATTGTTACTCCCGGTGTTCCTATTGTGGCCAGGAGGGTGGTACGTGCACGAGGGAGAGCCGGTGCTCCTCAGGCACCCTTACTTTGGATTGCACCGGTCCCACCCATAGCAGTGATGAGCCCATTGACGTGGACTCGAGTCTGAGGAGTTCATAGGGGAGAGACAGAGGAGGAGACAGAGGAGATGGAGATTAGTGAGATGGGTGGGGAGATGATAGTGATCCCGAGTGGCATGACACTCAAGAGATCCTACGGGCCGAGAGGGCGGGCGGAGCACGGAGAGGGTGACTCTTGTCTCGAGGGTTGCTCTCTCAGGATGTAGGTGGAGATGGCGAGTCCATTGAGCCGTCACATTTCCCCTAGACATGGGAGAGGACACCGATCGATGGCGGTGTCGGTGGTGGGGTGTGGATCCTAGAGATCCTTTTTGGAGGCCCGAAGATCCAAGTGAGTTGTCACTCTTCTCTTGACATTTGTTTTAGTTAGAGTTGTCCTAGTTTGTTATTTATTTTGTTTTGTTTACTCTTGGTTTTATCGTTGATCATTTTCTAACTTGTTTTCTCCTTTTTTTACAGTGACTGTTGATGAGTGGCGAGACTTGATTCACCGAGTATGCATTGATGCCTTGCTTCTCCCCTCGAGAGAAGACTCGGGCTGAGCTTTCCATGGACGTGGGGAGCCCTCAGCAGCCGGTAGGCATACTGATGTTTTTTCCTTTGTCTAGCATGCGGCGAAGATCATGACTTCTCTCTCGCGTGGAGGTAGCTGGATATAGGACAGTTGAGCACTTGATGAGGAGGAGTCATTCTCGTAGCGAGACGGTAGCTACTGGTCGTGACCGCGAGCCCTCAGTACATTCGGAGCGCCGGCATAGCCGGAGTCCTAGGCGTGGTCGCGCACCCTCTGAGGGATCCCATAGGGATTGAGAGACTATTTTGTAGCATTTTGTCAGATATCTATATGAGTGTTTTTGTACTTTCGGGCTCATTGAGCATTTTGACCATGCCTAGTGCATGATGGCATTGTATATGAAACTATATATATATATATATATATATATATATATATATATATATCTTTGGATCTAGACTCTTGGCATCTAGAATTTTGTGACTCATTTCCACATGTGTACTTAGATGTTTTTAGAATATTGTTTTCATGTTTTCAGAATGTATCTAATGGATAACAAATGATAGTAACATAATGTTTTACTTTGTATGTTTGTTGTAATGCTGATACGAGATGATATTAACATATGGTGGTACTGAACTTTTAAACTCTTTGGGAAATATTTGTAATTTCTTCTCATGTTGGAAAAACGTGATGAATGCATAGTGATAAAGAGATGAACTTGTCCCAATCCTGATTCCACGCAACTAGTAAGATGCGAGGGCTCAACACCAAGAGTTAGGAAGGGCACAAGTTGTATGAGTTTGATCGAATGGAATGATAAGAGACAGAAAAACCAGTAACATAAACCAAATTTGGACCTACACACCTACCCTACTCATAACTACTACCATGCTTAGAAGGCCACTTACTTTCTAGTTTATCTAGACTTAGATTCATAAATGGCAACTTGGTTGACAAAATCTGGTTTTGAGGATTTGATCTCTTTGGAATTTGGATATTTTTTTCTCTTAATAGAATTTGGTTTGTGTTTTTAGCATACCAAGATTTGTTAATTTGTGTGATTGGACCCCCACCCTGCCTCATGCCACTAGTAAGAAGCACGGGTTTGTCACCAAAGGCAAGGATATAGGCGAGTAAGGGCACTTCTTTCCTTTCCCAACCTCACACCACCAGTAAGAGATGTGGGCTTATCACCGAAGGTTGATGGGGCAAAGAAGTGTGTAAAATAAAATATTTTGTTTGCTTGGTGCTTTTGATTTCATTTGATTTTGACATTTCTGATCTATGACTTTGGGATATCCTTTCGTTCAAAGAGATTTAAGAGGGATAGATGTGACACCAAGAAGCTTCTAGAATAGACCATAGGCAAGGACAACTTCACCTAGTAGAAAGAAAGAGCAAAGCCAAGTATGCAGGCCTTGGTATGGTTTTCGTTAATGTTTTCTATCGAACTTGATGAGAAGATTTGAAAATACTTGATGATGTTTGAAGAGATGGGTTTTGAATGCTTTTGCCAATACGTTTAGAAATTTGTAACAGATTGTTTTAAGAGTAAGTTCTGGACTACCACTTTTACGAAATGGACAAAATGAAGCAGCTAAAAGACTAATGCAATGTAGGTAGCTATAATGTACAAGTAATGATTTTGATGTTTTATGCGTAAAACCGTTTAAGATGTAAGGAATTGACAGTTTCACCAAATTCCTCACCTTCTAGTGTGCACAAAAGATACGCACCATTTCCGTAGTCCTTCATGACTCGGTATGGGCCCAACCACTTGGGCCGAACTTCCTTCCTTCACCGGTTTTCTTATCGATCCGGTGTCTAGTCTTAAAACTAGATCTCCCTCATATATTTCTCACTCATAGAATTTTTGTTGTACTGCTGGCTCATCCGGTGGCATAGGCTCTGTGCCTTTGTTCGGACATTTAGCCTAGCCTCATCGAGGCTTTCTAGTTGAGAGAGGTGTGCCTCCCTATAAGCTTCTTCATCCAGAATTCCTTGTAATGAGATGCGGAGACTGGGTATTTCAACCTCAAGCGGGAGAACTGCTTCTACCCCGAATACCAACGAGAAAGGAGTTTCTCCTGTTGGTGTTCTTATTGAGGTTTGATGGGCCCACAAGGCCGATATAGTTTTAAATGCCAATCTCACTTGTTCTCCTTGACCATTTTGAGGAGAATAGCTTTTAACATTTTGTTTTTCGCTTCGGCTGCCCATTGGCTTGAGGGTAGTAAAGAGAGGTCGTGTGATGGTTTATCTTGAACTTGCTACATAACTCACGAACTTCATCATTTTTAAAGGACGTGCCATTATTTGAGATAATGACTTGTGGGACACCATACCTACAGATAATTTGGTTCAAAATGAATTTGGCAATTACCGAACCTGGTACTGTGGTGAGAGGCATGGCCTCCACCCATTTGGTAAAATATTCCATGGCTGTAATTATAAAATTATGGCCATCGGTTGATGAGGGAGAGAACTTCCTATCAAGTCTAGACCCCACGTGGAGAAGGGCCACGAAGTCACTATTGGTTGTAGGGATTGTGCTGGCATGTGAATCTCGTGAGAGAATTCTTGGCATTTCTGGCACTTACGTACAAATTCCACTGCATCATGCTCGAGAGTGGGCCAAAAATAGCCCATCTGATGTATTTTACAAGTGGTGGCGTGACCACCGAAGTGGCCTCCACATATCCCACTATGGGATTCATGAAGAATCTTCTTGGATTCTTCCGTGTCGATGCATCTTAGAAGCATGTCGTCGAAGGCTTTACGATAGAGTACTTGTTCTAAGACAACATATTTAGTGGTAATAATGTGTAACCACCTTCTTTGTTGTGACGTGGCACCTTTCGGGTATGTGTGGTCTATGATGAAATTGATGATATCAGTATACCAGGGACATGTAGAGATGGGAGGCCTAGTTTCGATGAAGTATATACACTCATCAAGAAAGTCCAGATTTACCAGATCGCCTCCATCTAGTGGATTGTCAGCTAGCCAATCTGTAATGATTTGTCCCTTAATGATTTTTGGTTTACAAATGTCAACTCGAATTCACCCATTAAGGTTATAAAACGTCAACCTTTTTAGACAAAGACCCTTGCGTGAGAAACACTCGTAAATGATCTATTTTTACAATGACCCTCATTTCCTGGTTTAACATGTAATGTCTTAAACATTTTGTTGCAAAGACTATGGCAAGGCATTCTCTCTCTACCTGTGTATAGCATGTTTCATAATCGAGCAACATTCGGCTGATGAAATAGACAACACATTCCTGTTTATCATTGTCTTCTTGAGCCAGCATGCAGGCCAAGTGAGACATGAGTGGCTATGAGTATAGGATCAAATGGCGGTCTGGTTTGGGAGGCATTAGGATGGGTGGAGACAACAAGAAGCATTTAACTGCTTTGAAGGCCTCGTTGCATTCTTCAGTCCAATTAATGCTATAATATTTCTTTAATAGATTGTTGATTGGATGAATGGTGAAGCTTAGATCTGGGATGAACCTGCGGATTGCACCGAGCTTCCCGAGAAATGACTTGATTCCAGACTCGTCCGATGGTGGGATCATTTTGAGAACAACCCGTATTTTGGTTGGATCAACATCAATCCCTCGTGAAGATATAATGTAGCCCAAAAGTTTGCCTCTTGTCACACCAAACACGCACTTCTCTAGATTTAATGTGACGCCATATTCAATTAATAGTGAGAGGATGATATGGAGCACTTCTAGATGATCACAAGCATTTCTTGGCCTTGGCCAACAAGTCATCCACATATGATTCCACAATTTTATGGATAAGATCGTGGAATATATATGTCATTTCCCGCTGATACGTAGCGCCGATGTTCTTAAGACCAAATGGCATGACAATGTAGCAATAAGTTCCCCAGGGAGTTATGAATGTAGTTTTGGCTTGATCTTGTTTAGATATTTTAATCTGATTATACCCTGAGAACCCATCCATGAGGGACAATAGTTGAATCCAGCTTGTTGCATCAACGATAACGTCAATGGATGGTAATGGAAGTCATCCTTGGGACAAGCTTTGTTAATATCCCGAAAATCTATGCAAATGCGTATCTTCCCATTCTTTTTGAGGACAGGGACAATATTAGATACCCATTGTGAATAGTCAACGGGCTTGATGAATCCCACTTGGAGAAGTTTTATTACTTCCTCTTTTACCATGAGAGCCACTTTTGGCTTCATTGGTCTTGACTTCTGTTTAATTGGCTTCACATTTGGTTTAGTGACAAGATTATGCACCACGACATGTGGTGAAATGCCCATCATTTCTTTATAGTTAAATGCAAAATCCTTTTGATGTTCTTTGAGGATTTGGGTGTGTATTTCTATCTCCTTTGGAGTTAACGAGGATCCTAACTTTAAAATCTTTGGTTCTTCCTCCGTTCCAATGTTTATGTCAATGGTTTCTTCTATCAAAGAAGCGTTACCTTCTTCAAATTTAGGTGGGGCTGGAGGTAGTTCCAAGATTTCTCCATTTTCTATCTCGTATATATCAAGATCCTTCTGTGGAGGAGACTCTACCATGGGATTTCCAAAGTAGGAAGAGGAATGTGGTATTAAGGAAAGATCAACTATATGGTGGGCAAGGTGTAGCTCCGCATAGGCATTTAGATATTTGAGAGTGACTCTATCATCATCAAAGTGACCCATGATAGAAAAATCATCCTCAGCCTCTCCATGAGTTAGGAGTGAGTTTGTTGGTATTTTACGTACTAATGGTTCGGATGAAGTGATACCGTGAAATTTGTATCCTCCAACTCATTGTTTGGGGTGAAACGGGAAGCTGAGGTTGCTATTGAGTCAGCGAGAAGGTTTTACTCTCGTGGGATTGCTTCAATTGATATGAAGTTAAATCCCTTACTTAGATCTAATACTGCCATTTTATAGAGTTGTAAGTGTTCAACTCTAGTTTCATATACCTCAGAGACTTGGTTTGCAACCAATTGTGAGTCTCCTAGCACTCTAATGTTGTCGACACCCATTCTTTTAGCTAGGATGAGGCCAAGGAGGAGAGCTTCGTACTCAGCCCCGTTGTTCGTACATTCAAAGTTTAATTTAAAGGTGAAAGGTAGAATCTTTCCCGAGGTGAAGTAAAGAATCACTCGCTTGACTCCAAAGCGACATCTAGCTCCATCAAAGTGGAGAGTCCAATACCTGCTTGGAAAAATGGATGTTGGGATATCTGTCATATCTATTTCTTTTGCTTTGGTTACCTCTACCATAAGAACTTCGTCTGATGGAAGAGAAGCAATTCTCAGGGTGTGTCCCATACCCATGGAATCAAATGGTAGGAGAATAGGTAAGTCTTTCTCCAACAATTCGACAATTTTGGTGGTAGTCCCTAGTGACACCATTTTTATAACATTGGTCTCACTTTTGAGTGCTGGAATGTCCTCGGCTGGATTTGTAACTTCTAACTCTGTGGTGGGTATCAACTCTTCTTTTGGTTTTGAATTAATTGGTTTGATGAGTTGATTTGTTGGGAGTTCAAACTCGGAGTGAATGCCGGTCTTTTCTTCAAATCAGCTAGGTGTATATCGAAGGGTTTTGGGTCACCTTGTGCCACAAATATTTTCCCTAAGTGTAGAAATATTATTTCTTGGAATAGCGTGGAAGGGATTGCCTTCATGTGGTGTATCCATGGTCGACCAAGGATCATATTATAATTGGTTTCCGATCTATAATATAAAACTCGGTGAGGACTATCTTGGGCCCTAAAGTGACTGGTAAAACTATGGTTCCAATTGAAGTGGCTTTGAGGCTATCATAACCTCTTAGCATATTTCACGTTGTGGAACAGTTCATCTCTCCATATCCTAACTTTTGAAGAAAAGTGAAGGGGACTATATTAACTGCTGCCCCATCATCAACCATTGCACGTTTAACATAATTATTGTAGACCCAAACTTGTAAATGTAAATTTGGGTTGCCTCTTCATGTAATTTCAGCGTCTGTTGGCATTTTGCTTATATCGAATATAAATTTTGTATCCCTATCTGGCTGTCCCAGGAGGATAAACATCAAAGTCCACATGGTTTACTTGCATTTCTAGGGGAGGAGTGATGTTGATTAAGTGACCAAGGCCTAATGCTTCTAAGAGAGCAACCATATGGGTGGGAGAGTTCTTTAACAAATCCAAAAAGGAGATGTGAGAGAAGGTTTTAGTTAAATCGTTAATTAAATCATAGGCGCCTATGGGTTTTACCAACGTTTGTTGACTGTTGTCTGGTTCCAATGGATAACTTGGAGTAGGTTGAGATGAATAATCCATGTGTTCTTGTTATGGTTTCTATGGGTAGCTCAATGTCTAACTCTACCAAACCAACTATCTTGGTTTGGGGTCGAGTTCCTAGTTGGGGTGTGACTGGTGGATTTAATGAAGTTGAAGCTTCATGATCATTATTTCCTGTCATGACACCCTTGTTTGTTCCATTAGGATCTAGCCTGTTATTGTTAGAATGGTTTGGGAGTGGATCATTAAAGATCTTGAGGGGTGCATTTTGAGGGGAAACTGCCCCTGCATAAGTGTTTGGCGTGGGTACTACAGAATTTGCTAAAAACATATCTATAAAGAGTTGCTTTTGATCTTCTGGCAAATGTTGCATGAATTTATTGTATTCATGACAAGTCCTAGTATCGTGGCCTTGAATCTTGTGGAAGCCACAATATAAATTGGGATTATAATTTTGAGGTTGTTGATTTATAATCTGTTGTGGCCCAAAATTCTGATAAGGTTGCTGGTTGTTAGAGTTAAAATTTTGAGGTTGTTGCCTTTGGTTTTGACTCTGATATCCAGTTGAGTTTTGATTTGGACTTTGTGTTTGGAGTTGTCATTGTTGTTGTTGTTGCCGTGGTGGACGATTAAAATCCACCGCATTGATTGTTGGAGTAAAATTGTTATTTCATTGATTATTAATAGGTGGCAAAATGTTTACAATGTTTTCCCTTTTAACTTGGTCAGTTACTCCATCTATTGTAACTCCACGGTTTTTGTTAAGGATTTTAGGTCCTTGATTTGCGTTCCCTGTATTAGAATAGGCCGCGGTGTTTTGACTGGGAGTTGTTAATTTCTCGTTTGTCCCATATGTCTTATGACCACTATCTATCGTTGCTTGGTCGATTCGAGAGAGCACTCTCGAGTACTTCATCATAAGTTCTTAGTGGGAACTTCTGGACTTCTTCCTTTATCTCTCTATTGAGAGAATTAAGGAATAAATCACATAGTTCCATTTGATCCATGTTTGGAGCACTTGCTGATGAGTAGAGAACCATACACCATCTTTGAATAAAATGAGTAGTGGACTCATTATGTTCTTGTTTGATATGCAAGAACTCCCTGATTCCCGTTCTTAACAATTTGTTCATGTCGAAAGCTTTGATGAATTCTGACACGAGTTGTTTAAATGAGTGTATCGAGGCTTCAGGTATTCTGTAATACCAATCAAGGGCAATACCTTCTAAGGTTTTAGGGAATATTTTAGCGACAACCCCATCCCAAGGGAGTAACTCCCGTATGGCTGTGGCATAGGCCTTAATGTGTGCATTTGGATCACCCTCCCCTTTATATTTGGGTAAGTCAGGAAGAGGTCTTGGAAGCATAACACCTCGTATGGTGAAGTCTAGGGGCTCTTTTAAATATTTTGAATAAGTCCCTACTACGTAGGCCTCGACCATCGATGGGGCTTGCTGAGGGGGTTGAGGTGGAATGGGTTGTTGATATGGCATAACATATGTGTTTGTAGGGACATATGGGAATCCCTGTGGTTGAACGAACATCCCGGGAGAAGAGAACATGTCTCCTTGTGGTGACTTTGAATAAATGTTTAAGTAAGGAGGAGCATTGTTTTGGTATGTACAGGTTGTTTGGTGCCAAGCCGGGAGGTGTCATGTTTTCAACTGGAGCGGCATTTGAAAACACGGTCCTAGTTGGTGTTTGTTGTGGGTAACTATAAGGATTTTGAGGAGGCATGCCTAACGTGCCTATTCCTGTAAGGAGGTCAACCTGACTAGGATGATGTGGAGGGTTGGGGATTCTGCTTGCCCAAAATATGAATTTTGGTTTGCTTGAGCAAGTTCCAGCCCTCTAACCTTTTCAGCTAAGGCCGAGATGACCTCCATTGGCGAAGACATAGTGCTTTGCCTTAAGGGCATTTGTTGTATAGCTTGAGGTTGTAAAGGGGTATGATACCCTGCTATGAATTGATCGTTACCCTGCCAAGCCTCACCAAGGGTATTTACCATAGGTGGAAGAATGGGGGTGTTTTCCTGGAATAGGGTATCAGACTGTATTTGTAAACTCCCTATCGGTGGATACATATTTTGGAAGTGTTGTTCACTTTTAGCAAAGCGTGCTAAGTACTCTTCATCAAAAAGGGGAGTGGGTCATTGCCTCTCGATCTCGTGGTCCGAACAAGACCGAGGAGATGAAGCGGATTCTCCAGTAAACGTCATATTGTTAGAGCACGAGGGCTCTGCATATGTGTGTTTTGTGCAAACTGATCAAACTCCTCAATTCGGAATGAAGAACTTGAACTAGTTCTTTGAGGGGAGTTTGTGATGACAAGTAATTACTTGAATAGTTATCGCCCATGTAGAAAGTGAGGGTGATGGTTGTCTATTTGTTTGACTATAGTTTGCTTCGAGACCTGAGAGAGGTCTGCCATATGCATCGTATCCGACATATTCGGGGGGTATATGAATACCCGCAGAATAATGGGAAAGAGCGAAGGTGGATGAGAGAAATGAAAAATAATAAAAGGAAGAATTGTTTGTTCACGTCGGGTTCACCAATTTTGTACAATGGAAAAGTGACATGCGAGCATGGGAATCTATAAGTACCTCTTCCTCGTACCCGACCTCCGAGGTCATGTCGAGACAACCGGTGAATGTTGAATGCGAATGGATACAAACAAGCTAATCGGGTAATCTTATATCCTCAATACGTAATAATGGAATCTGTGAATCTAAGGCAAAGAAGGCCCTCCTAACTTGAATTGGTGTAATGGTTTGTTCGGATATAATGGCTGCTCGAAGGCTCCAATCAATGTCGAGCTCCGAGATCTTGTTTCTTGGTTGTTGGATACGTGGGAAGTGACCTGTGGGAGCTTCGTATATATCTCCAGACAAGGTCATAAAATGGTGATGGGTGACTTAGTGGATTTGTAGTTAACTATGGGTGATTTTCTGGTCTAGCCCAGAAAATATTAGATTGATTGGCTTCTATGTTTAATACGGAGAATTGTACTATGATATCTAGCGGGAGTGGTGAAGATCTAAATACCAGCATTCGTAAGCCGGTGTCAATACTTAACTGATTTGTAGGCCCGTTGGGTTGTGGGACTTGGGGATCACAACCGTGAGTTCATGGTTGTTGTGGACCTGTTATGGTCATGTGAAGAATCAATCCCTTCTTCCAATTATCCAGTAATCGTATGCCTTTTCAGCCTCTATGTTTAGAACTAGAAGTTGTATGATTTTCTCGGAGTACCTAACAGGTGTTCTGACAACTTGAATACGTAAGCTAGTGTCTATGTCGATGAGGAGGTCTCCGCGTTAGGCTATGGAACCAAAGGATCACAACCAAATGTTTTCTCTCATTTGAATCCTTGCACAATCATTCAGATGTTTTATCAAGGCAATCTATAGTTTGGATGGTTTGACTAGAATGTGTAAGCTTTGTCGTCTTTGATGTTTAATCCTCTTAGTTGCTCACTAATTGCTTGTAAGTTTGTTGTTGCTCGAAAGACCTGTATCTGAGGTCCTGATCTATATCAGCTAATGTCGTGGGTAGATTTGGTTGAGGCACTATGGGTTCAAATATATATTCTCTAGGCTCTCTAGGTCCTGTGATTGTCATACAAAATGATTCAACTTCTAACTAACATTAATAAACTGATTATGAAAGAAGTATTTACACTATGCAAGCATTCTTTTATTTTTGTATTTTCAATAACGTATTTCAATGAAATTAAAGAGCAACTACTCTAGTATATTTTATAAAATGGACAACTAATCTAGTAAAAATAATAAAAACAAGCAAAGTAGCCCGGTATGGCTATTTTAATTGTGTATAGTTGTGATTTTATCCTAAATATCTAAGCAACTAAATATATTAAATTTGAAAGGCTCTCGATCCTACCTCAGAAGTGAGGAATGAATCACATAGTTTCTTAGAAACTATCAATCCCCATAGCTTCCCCGGTGATATCGAGAGTGAACTTTTAACTGAAATGAAATAATTCACTACTCTATTTGATATGTCATAACTAGAACTTTGATAGCTCAAACCTGGCATTTACAAAACAGTGGTAAATCTAGTTGTGTGTGATTTTGTCCCCTTAGTGTGATCTCCTGTTCCTTCGTGTCCTCGTGAATCCAAAAAGCGTGTATATGATAGTATCAACAGAAGATGGCATTCAAACAATGGCAACTTTGGATATAGACGAATACAATGCGAGTAGGAGAGGGATAAGCGCAAGTGAACAGAGCTTGACTATGTAATTCCTAGCGGGATTTATTGCGGGAATACAACACAAGTGTACCGAGAGTTTTGAAACTATCCTTGTGACAAACAAAACCTATAACTTTAATGGATTCTAGTCTAGAAATGAAGCTATTCTATGCTAACCTGATTGTGTGAAGCAGCAATGGAACAAGACTTGAAACAAGAAGACTATATGACCTCTAAAAGACCAACAATGGAAGCAAAACAAGAAATTGATAGAATTCTAAGAAAGAAATTGAAATATTGAATAAGAGAATTGGGAAGATGAGGGGCCATTTGCTTGAAAACAAGTTGGCTATTTATAACCAATGCATTTACCAGAGGGTAACTCCCATTAGAACTCTTTTACTATAAACAAAGGAAAAACACTATTACTAGGGGACCAAAAACATTAATTCAAGCCAAAGTGGTTGAAGAAAGTGTGTAAAACTCAAGATTTACGTTTGACACAATCGTCGGAAGAATATGGAAAATGCAAACAAAATTGCCACCCTGTGCAGGGTGGTGGTTATGGAGGCTCGCGCCCCTGTCCCGGGCGGCGGTCAGGGACCGCCACCCGCACAGTAGGGGCAGCGGTTCCGTCATTGAAGCCAAAAAGTAAGAAGAAAGGGGTAAAAGGGAAAAACAAAGCATGTGGAGGTTGAGTGGGGCATGCGGGATATAAGTGTATACTTGGCAAGCCTTTATGGATTCCGAACACCTTGCAAGGAGGGCTGTATAATGATTGGGACATGTGTAACATCATTTTGGTGGTGCAATACCCTATAATTTAAGGTACATATAGGCACCTTGGAGCAAGGTGGTGACACCTGGCACTGAGGAAAATTGGCTAAGGATGGGATTTCACTCACACTTCTCCCTAACTCAGCTTTGACTCATCCGGGTTGATGTGATTTCACATCCGGTGTGGGGAAGATTTTCAAGGATGCATTGGGGATATTTTTTTACCCTTTTCCCCTTGGGGAAAAAGGTACAAGAGGTGCAACAAATCACACCTTACGTATCCTGAAATAAATTTTTTGCACTGGCTTACCCGAAATAGCCTAAGAACATGAAATCTTCACCCTGGGGCTTAGGATGGACTTTTGAGGTAAAATTTTATATTAATATGACTCCAAAGACCATTATTAGACCAACGGAATAGGTTTCAGACCTTAATTGTTCTTACAACTCCAAAAATGGCCCCTTTTTATTGGGACAACGAGGTACACTTGCAAAGTTTGAACTTTCTCAAGAAACCATACCTTGAATCAAATTTGATGCTACCACCATGTAGAGGATTCCTCAAGATTTAAATTTTCTAATTGTTTTCCTCCTAAATTTTTATGGAGCTCCTGGAATCATCTGGAAAAGTTCGGGTTCATAATTTGACTGTTTATTCCTTACACTTGAAAAATACGCTTTTACATGCATCGCTTGAATCACCAAATATTTCCTAAATCTTCCTAAAATGATTCCAAAAACTTAAATTATATCCAATAACACCTCCATATGTTTAATACCTCTTCATAATCCTCCCGAAGGATGTACATAGGCCCCAAAATAGCCAAAATTGGATTTTCTAGGTTTGTCGGAGAACTAGTCTTCCGTTGACTTTAGCGATTGGAAGAATTGACCTTACCACACCATTTTGTAAAAATATACATGTTTATTAATTGCATTAGGAGAAATTTCAAGGAAAATATGATCATGACACATAAGACAAGATGGCTAGGAGAGGAATCAAGAAGACTTTGAGACATGTTTTCACATGGTGGCTTGGTTTTCATCGTTTAAGTTTCATATTTTTGGGGTATCAATTTCGCATGACAAAAGCCCTCACTTTGAAAGGTATTTCTCAACACTTACAAATTAATACTTGTAGCAATATGGTAATCATCACTCGAGATATTTCCTCACAAGAATGGGCAACAAAAATTCATGCTTGTAAGGCTTGATAGTTGGGTCATGGCTCAAACAAGGAAGGAAGCCATCTTGAATTCTTAAAACTTGGTCCTGAAGTGAATGCCATGAAGCATACTTGGATATGATTGTCCTATTGAATAGAGTGATGGGAGAAGAAACCAAAAATATTTCCAATACTAGATGGCTCAATTAATTTTAGTGGTCATAGAGGGAGATCAAATGATTGATCGAGGGAGATCATAAGTAATAATATTCACTAGTATTTTCCTACATCTAAAAACTTCACCATGAATTCTTATCAAATGTATGTCCTCACATATAACCGGCCCATCCAGTGGTCTCTCCACCGCACCTAATGTGCCACGAAGTCACCAACCTATGAAAATACCCACAACTCATTTCTAAAAGGAATTTAAAGGTAAGGTGTCCATCCCAAGAGCATTTCCAAAAAGTTCACCAAGAGCCGATTTTCATCTTTCAAAGCTTCCTCATCCCGAAATTGGTAACTCTCTTCTTCTTCTCTCTCTCTCTCTACATTCAAACTTTTCGTTGGCAATGTAATTTTTAGCATTTTTTGTCTTATTTGAACTTAAGTGACCTTTTAATTTTGCATTGTAAGAGTTCTTTTCATTGATAAATAAACAACTCATCTTTATTTTTATAAGAATATGAAATATCACAAGTGGTAAGAATGTAAAAAGTCATGTGGAGAGAAATGAAGAGACATATTGTAAATCTATATATTGGGATGACTTCTCCATTCCAAGGGGTTGATAACTTTTGTTCTCCTACTACAAGCAAGAAGCTATTTCTTCTATTTTCTTGTCTATGTTCTTCTACTTCCTACTTTCAAATTTGCAAGCATTGTAATCTTGAACAATTAAGAAAGAAATTTGTATCTTTGAGGAATAAATCAATTGAACTTTGTGTCTTTGATTTGTTAATTTTGTTATTGCTTACATGATTATTTTCTTCCTATTGGATGTGGACCTACTCGGTTAATGTCAGTGAAGTTTGCAAGTGCCTACTCACTACCTTAACTCTCTCTCTCTCTCTCTCTCTCTCTCTCTCTCTCTCTCTCTATTCTTATCTCCCCTTCACCTCTCCCCAAGAAAATTCCTCCATTATATTCATTACAAGCAATTTGTCATAGGTTTAGTGGAGTATTTCTTTGTGAGCCCCTTCCTAACGATCACCACTGATTTTATTTTTCCCGCATTCAATAAATGAGAGCTTCCCCATTCCCAAGAGGAGGGACCTAGTCCCATGACTAGTGGTAGAAACCACTAATTTATCCTTGCGATAAATTATTTCTCTAATAATATCAACATACACGCGAATAAAATCCTAATCAATTCAAGAATTTTACTTATAATATATTGACATGTACTTTAACCAAATATTAGATAAATACTAAGTTGTATTAGTGCGTTTAAATTATAAAAGGAACATTGATCGAGATCACTTGAACAATGAAAGCAATAGAGGATCATTTCTATGCCAAATAAATTTCTTTTTATTTTTTCTTCAAATTTCAAAATTCAATTTCATTTAATACATACTTATAATTTTTTTCCAAAACTATTACAATGACTCTTTAATCAAAACTTGTTCAATAATTGTGTTGTGGACCATTATATCTAATAATAAATACATGCAAACATAATAATAATTCATTTCAAATCTAATTTCAATTATTTTCCAAAAACACATTAACATTTATACACAACTATAGCGGCCCTTATTACGCCGAAGGTGTTCCCCCTATGGGAAAAGCACTTCCGGACGTTTCTCCAGCTATGTTAAATTTGACGGTTTGACGGTCGTCTTAATTTGACGGTTTGAGGGTAGTTTTTAGCTCTTTAAATTGAATATTTTACTAGATCCGTGAAGCGATCTCTTATTGGGTTTTGTTTGCAGTGCATGCTCACAGTTTCGTGAAAACCTACTTCAGTTTTGATGATGGAGATACTAACTTATCTCAAAGCGAGGGTGTAAATGGGCTTGATTTGCAAGGAAATCCTTTTCGACGGTCAGGCTCGACGGAGTCTGAAAATAAAGCCTCAGGTTTCTGTCACTTTCCATTCTGATGTACCGGAGACCTCCTTCGCTTGAATTTGATGAAACGGTGAGGGAAAAACCGTTCGTATTTCCGTTGGTTTCTCATTTGTATTCGTCAGAAATAAAAATTTTAGGCTGTCATCCGAGAAGACCACGATGGTGTGATTGCAGGTGGAATTGTAGAGACTGACAATAGCTTCTCGAGCTTTGTTTCTCAACGGATTGAACTCGAGGATTCCGTATGGGAAAAACTTCGGCGCATTGGCAAAAAACCCTGCTCTGTCGGGTAAAACCCACGCCTTGTAAGGGCTTTCAGATGTGTTGGTTGAAGAAACGCTGGAGACTAAAATCATATTACCATGCTCGGTGAGAGTAATATTAGAAGCGCCTATGAAGTTTTTCGACCCAAGTTTGCAGAAGAAAGCCGAGAACCTGAAATATCAAAGTGAAAAATAACTAAAAACAAATACAAATACAATTTTCTCTGTGTATCGTGTTCTTCTATTCAAATTTTTAATAAGATTGAGCACATTCATTTTGATTGATATTGAATGTACATATTTTATTCTGTATGATCCCAAGTGTTTGATTGATATTGAATGTACATTGCATGGTGTTTTATATGCAATCTTGATTTTTTTAATTTGGCCCTAAATAAAGTTATAGGGTAAACGCCTGGTAATATGATTATAATGTCACGGGTATGTAGTAGTTCCAAGATAACAAAATTTTCTCCCTTTTACCTATTGGATAAAGGTCTTCCAACATTTGATTAAATATTGGATAGATTCGTTGTTAACTTCTGGAGTCTTTTACCAGCTATGTAATGTCTTTTTAGTTGTATCATTTTCAAGTGTTCTGTTATTTTTTCGACTCCAAAGTCATTTCGAATAACCTGATTCCAATGTTTTCTCATTATAGGATAATTCACTATTTTCTAAAATGTTGTTTTCTTTGACGGAAAAATGAACCCCCTAGAATGAGATGTTCCAACAATGCTAAAAATGTAAACAAAGCATACACTCTTGCATAACCAATTTGTGATCATCTATTCTTTTAGAAAATGGATACAAAATAGCTTTTGGTCAACAAATTAGAAAGAGTTCAACAAATTTACAATAGGAAAGCACACATTTTGTTTCAATACAAACATATATATTCTAGAGCCTAACCGTTATTTGGAGGTTGTGTATTTAAGGTCCGTTTTGAATTATAACTTATGGTCAACATATATTTTCTTAACAATTTGAGATGCTTCTTGTTTGTGTTGTGCTCACATCCCCAAATCCAGGAGAAGTACACCCAATTCAATGTGCATTCTTGACAACAAGACCTGTTATGAATTAGTGTTTCAATGTGAGAAAATTCCTTCTAATGTAAAGTCCTTGTGAATGAGTAAATTAAGTTTTGTAAATCTCTCGATTACAAAATTAATCATAGCCCTTATCAACATCAACTACAAAAATAATAACTATCCCTCTAAATCAAATAACATATACCGTTTGGCGTTCACATTGCATTATACACATGCGATTGCTAGTTTTATTTATATATTGTAGTTATCAATATATGGACTTTACAAGTGTACTTATAATCACGGTTTATAAAATCAATTTTTGATTACAAAAATTAAAATACAAAATTATGATTATAAATATTACCTTCTACACTTAAATTATTAAATAAATGCTTACTTAAATTTGCAAATAAAAATGTAATTCAATTTATATTCAAATTTACAATTAAAATAAAAATTTGAACCAAATAACATCATGTTGATCTACTCGCAAAAAAATAAAAATAGTTCAATTAAAATTATAAATTGATCTTAAAACGCGGCAGAAAAACAGACGTGATTGTCTGCCAGAATTTTAAATGGACAAAATAATAAATACTTTTCTTGATATAAAATAATTATACGGAGCCCTGTAATTTGAAATTACACAACAAATATATAAATAAATAAGAACCTAAAATATCAGGCAAATACTAAATAGAATGTACGATTTAACAATCGTATCATTTTAACAATACTAAAAAAAGGCGCCCGGAAAATACGGAAATTCAGTACTAACAGAAGACACGCTTCATTTGTCAAGACTTTGCAGTTGCGTAAAACCCGAAGCGTACTGAATTCCCGTCGATGGCAACCAAGAATTTCCTTGTATGAATTGACCCACTGTAAATTGGCTTGCCACCCTCGAATTCCTAATAACATGGAACCCACGCCACTTGACCCTATTTGCAGTATTCGCACCAGGGCCGCGATTCAGGAATTCTCCATAATACAGCGTGTTCAATGCAAAGTTTCCGTCCCATTCATGCCAACCAGCGGGGTGAATCAAATCGTCCAGCTGAGACTGCATTATTACAGTACGAGAATACTCTTTCCACGGCCTTCCCAGATAAACCTGGAACGAGCTCTTCACGCGAGCCAGATCGGAATCTGCGGTCACCCTGCAGTTTTGAATGGAGATGCCGGTGTTCTGATTGGGGTCCTGCCTGCCCTGAGCAGTGTACATTATCTTTTGGTTTGCCAAGGGCCTGCGCGCCATGAGATTGCAGTTCTGCAAAACCACTGCAGCGTTGCCGAAGATGAAGTCCACGGTGCCATGGACGTCGCATTCTCGGTAGAATTGGCGGAGGGAGTGGACGTAAAGGGTGTCCTGGTAACCCTTGAAGCTGCACCGGTAGAATGCCGACAAATCTGATCCCACGCGAAGTGCCACCGCCTGGTGCTTCGCCGGGCCTGCCGTGTTCTCGAATGTCATGTCACGGGCGATGAATGCCTTCCCGGTTACACCTGCAATATTATAAAAGTGTGTTTTATTCCTTTGGATGGAGACAAAATAACAGCAAGCATGCGATTGCGGGAATTAGTGCCACACAAAGAAAATCTCACTTATGAATAAGGAATTTTCGAAATATGTTTTTATAAAATAAAAGTCGTCATAAATAATTTAGATTAAAGCACCCGCACATTTGGGTTAACACCATGAGCAAGTAATTAAAGTTGGGATTTATCGATGGAAAATAGTTCGAAGTGGAGAACCGTATTAAATTCAACTGTCAAGCATTACTTTGGTGGCATCTTTGATACGTTTTTTATATTGTAGAGTGTTATATTTAAATGTATCGAGATAATTCACTTTCAACAAATCAAACATTTTGGTGAGATAATTCACTTTCAACAAATCAAACATTTTGGTACATGTTTCCATCATAAATTATAATAAAGTTACTCAAGTGGCGTCCTTGGTAAAGATGTGGGTTGGAAATAACATATTTTTAATATTGTTTATTGATGGTTTCTTAGAGTTGACGTTACAAATGTAATGCCACATTTAATTTCTTTGAATGGGTCACATGATTTAGAAGAATAAGTTTATTTGAATAGGATGGTAGATAATGGAAATGGACAAGGATAGTGAAGATTCTAAGATTTTTAGAGTTGTAGAAACCACGCTAAGTTATATATGACTTAGGGTGGTAAGATATATATTTAGAGTACATAGTATTATTTTTTAGATTTTGAAGTCATAGAAGAGGAGATGGAAAGGGTGAGCAAGCAAACATACTCATTGCACAACTAATTAACCATTGCGTTAATAAAAGGACCACTTTTATTGTGACATCAATCCTCTTGCTATGCAATATGTGAAGTTTGTGTATGGTAGCCAATGAAAAATAAATAGAAGATGGAAAAGATGCAATCTTAACTATTTTGCAAACAAATATACTTAAATAAGCTAGAAAGTTTTTCTCTCAATATTCATTTGAAAACAATCATAAGTTGTGGAAGGGACTTTGACACGCTTGTTTCAAGAATATTAAAAAAATCATATAAGAATAGAAGAAGGGTTTATAGAGTTGATACATTAGCTTAGTTGATAGTAAAAGACCTTATATATTTAATACTTTTTGGTAAGAAACTTCTCATAATTAAACTTTTCAAAATACTCTTAAAAGTGCCCTTGATAGCCCCCAATAAAAGATTTTCATAAAAGTATAAACAGGAAACAATAACCTTGAAACACAGAGGAAAAAAAGAGAAAAATTGAAAAAATTAAAATTAAAAACTTCAATAAAGTGGGGAAGAGGTGAAAAATTAAAATTAAAAACTGCAATAGGTAGAGGAGAAATAGGGAACAAAGATTTAACCCCGGAAGTAACCCTCACAAGTAGAAATAAATTAATCTTAAGAGTAGAAGCAGAAAAACAAATAGTTAAAAAAGAAAGGCTTACCGACTGTTGCAGAATGAAAGGTTGTGTACCCGTCTTGAACACTTCGACGAGCTGTAACAACGGTGACACCTTTGCCGTCGCCGATAAACATGATATTATGCTTATTTTTGCTTATATCCAAATTTTCACGATACACCCCTCTTCTGACATGGATTACATATCTTGTCTTGCTCTTCTGCGGAGCCGCGGCCACCGCCGCCGCAATGTTTGTAAAATGACCGCTCCCGTCCTTGGCAACCACAGCGTTAGCCCGTATACTACCGGCGGGAGCCTGTAACAGCCGCCGGTCTCCCACCGACATCCACGACGGGAACCCATCCTCGTCAGATGACATGAACTCTTCCGACAACAGATGGCGGCGGGACGTGCCGTCCACTGAATCAGCATCGCCAAGGGCTCGCTTTGCTTTCTCAGAAATGTTGCACACCATGGCAAGCGAATTGCTCACCAAACGCGACACGTATTGCAGCCCGCCTTTTAAGTCTTCTTTGAGATGGCCATTGCAGAGGTGGAACCCCTCGAGACACGTGTACTGGTTAGTAATGGCGGCGCTCAGGAAAGTCCTGAGGTCGGCGGTATGTTTGGGCATCGACAAAAAGGTCGCGTTGTGCAGGTCGGAGTGCGTGGCGTTGAGCTCGTCCAGAGTGTCGTCGAACATCTCCATACAGTCTTGGAGGGCGCCGCGCTGTCTGAAGTCGAGGCCCGGGCGGGAGAGGCTGCGTGTTTGCGCCATCACCCTCTGCACGGCGTCCATGCCCACACTCACAGCGGCATTAACGATTTCTATAGGACCGGCATTACTGGACAATCCTTCAAAGCTTGAAATGCTGGAGACGCACAATTCTGGATACAGCGTCCCGCTGCAAGCATCTTTCACGACATTTGATGTGGATTCCCACCGTCTCAAACGATCCGTCCCCACATCTTCGTCTTTCCCTGGGCTACTAATTCCAACTGCGAGGAAGACAACGGCACCAAATACCAATGCGGAAGCCAGAGCAGTAACCAGAATTCTTTTTCTACTCTTGCTCCCACTGTATTGCTGAGATCCTCCATTCACGTCGTCGTAGCTTATATTCACGGAGTTCATTGTATTACAATAAAGCCTCACCAGCTCACAACTATAATTAATCCAAACAACTAAATTGAAGGCTGGCTGCTCAAAACAAGCTCAGGTGCCGGTCTTTAAATACGAAATATGCTTCCATATTACGAAAAGCAGCCAGAGTGAGTGGGACCCGGGTTGTTTAAGGTTCTTACGATTGCGCAAGATTCCAAGTGGAAGGCCGTATCTAGTCGGCAAGTTCAAGATTTGGAAGATTTCGACAACAATTAATATATGTACAGTTGGGGTATATAACTAACATTCGGTTGTGGCTGTGCAATGGTGAATCGGTAGGACTAAGCACTTGTAAATTGGAGGTTTTAGGTTCAAATCTTTTGGCCGGCAACCTGTTTCATGACCTTGTTATCTGATAGATTTTATTGTCAGGAAAGCGTTCCCACAATATGGTGGATCTAGTTTGCCAAATAAACATTGTATAGGATGACTCCAAAAGAGAATGTAGAGATGTGCAAACAAGTGCACAAGAGTTGATGGATAAAGACTAGTGCACGAAAGTTACTCGTAATACTAACACAAAAGAAAGGAGGAGAATGACACGTGCGTATTGACTCCAGAGCCATCAACAAGATCACAATCAAGTATATGTTTCCATTTCCTAGGATGGATGATATGATGGATTGCTTTAGTGGCACACAATATTTTTTGAAGATTGATATGAAGAGTGGCTATCATTAGAATCGTATCGAGAGAATGAGATGAGTGGAAGACAACATTCAAGACAAAGGAAGCCTTTTATGAATGGTTAGTTATGCCATTTGGGTTGACCAATGCCTTGAGCACATTTGTGAGATTGATGAATGAAGTATTTAATCCATTCCTTGCGAAATTTGTGATCATATATCTAGACAATATATTGGTGTTTAAGAGAACAAAGGAGGAACATCTTGATCACATACATAAAGTAATGAAGTGCTTGCATGAGAAGAAGTTGCTTTTGAATATAAATAAGTATAGTTTCATACACAAGGAATTGGTATTTTTAGGCTTTGTAATATCCGAGTAAGGATTGTCAATGGATCTAGAAAAGGTCCATGCAATATTAAAGTGGCCATCACAAAGAAATGTGACTAAGGTGAGATGCTTTCGTGGATTAGTGAGCTTATATATGAAGTTTATAAGAAAATTTATTGGAATATGTGCAAAAATCATGGAGACAATGAAGGAGACCATAAGGAGTTTGTGTGGAGAGAAGAAATAGAGCATAATTTCAGAATTGAAACTTAGAATTACAATGTAACCATTATTAACATTTCCAATTTTTGAGAAGGTGTTCAAGGTGATTGTGATGAAGCAGAGCCTGTAATTGGTGCAATGCTAATCTTAGAAGGGACAATAATTTCCTACTTCAAAAAAATTGAATTATGTTTAAGGAAAAATATTCAATTTATGATCTCAGGAGTTCTACGCAATTATGCAAGCACTAAAGAAGTGGAGGCATTACTTGTTATGAATGAGTTTGTTTTATACGATGATAATTAAACATTGTGGTTTATTAATAGTCAAGAAAAGTTAAACCAAATGTGCATGAAGTGGGTAGAGTTCTAACAAATTTATTCATTTGTGTTGAAACATCGAAGTGGGAAGTCCAACAAGGCTACATACACACGAAGTAGAAGATTGTGGGTGTTGAAAAAATGTGTAACTAAGTCATGGGTTTTTAAACCATGAAGAAGCTATATGCATAAGATAATTATTTCAAGGAGCATGGGAGTCATGCGTGGAACCAATGTGTGTAGATAGGACGTAATGCATAGATTATTTTATCTAAGAAAGAATGTTGTTAAGAGGAATGCAATTGTGTATACCTCAAGGGTCGATGTGTGAAAATTTAATCAAGGATATAAGCATAGTGGATGCTTAGGAGGTCATGTGGGAGGTGAAAAAACTTTAGCACAATTAGAAGAAAGTTACTATTTGCCAAAGACGAGCACATATCTCCACAAGTATGTGTAAATGTGAATACTTTTCTAGTTCGCAAAAGGGCATAAACAAAATAGAGACTTGTATCAACCTATACCTATACCAAGAAGGTCATGGGATAATATCAACATGGATTTTGTGATGATATTTCCAATCACGCAAAGAGGAAATGAATCCATATTTATGGTAGTTGATAGATTTTTGAAGATGACACATTTTATTGCATGTAAGAAGACTACTGATGGATCAAGAACTACACTTTTATTTTTCAAGGAGATAGTGTGAATGTATGGATTGCCGATGATAATAGTATCCGAAAGGCATACAATATTATTAGATCATTTTTGAATGACATCGTGGAAGAAAATGGGAATGAGATTGAATTTCATCTTAGCATACCATCCGTAGATTAATGGAAATATAGAATAATGGAAGCAAATATTAGGTAACTTGTTGTGCATCATGGTTGGAGACAAGCCAAACTAGTGGTATATGGTGTTGGTGCAAAGTGGAATCCGCCTATAATGACTCAGTTAATAAGAGCACAAGAAATATTCCATTTCAAATTGTTTCGGAGAATGTTCAAGAGGAATCACAAAATTATGTGAAGTGGTGGACAATCGAGCATAAAAGTTGAAGAATATGTTGAACATATGTGCAAGATACATGAAAAAGTGTACGAGAAGTTGGAACGAATTAACCAAGGCTATAAGGAGCACACAAATAAAATGCACTGTGAGTCAAGGTGTTCAAGATAGGATACCAAGTGTTGGTGCATTTGTGCAAATAAATATTGCTAAAAGTGACATATAATAAGTTGAGGTTAAACAAAATTGGTTCGTGTAAGGTGTTACAAAAATTAGGGCCAAATGTGTACAAGATTGAGTTACTAGAAGAGTTGGATATCTCACTGATATTCAATGTTGTAAACTTGTATGAATTCCATGAAGAAGGGAAGAGTGTAAAATATGCAAAGGATCAATGCATGGAAGAATCGGATGAGGACGTGTAAAAACAAATAAGGAAATATATCGAGAAGAAAAATTCTAGAAAATGAAACATAAGAATTGAGGCCATATTGGACTCAAGATTGATCAAAGAAAATGCACATAAAAGAATACAAAGAATGCCTAGTAAAGTGGAAAAAGCATGCAGAAGAAGATGCACCATGGATAAATGTGAAGGAGGTTAGTTTGACCATACTGGAGCCTAACTCGTGAGATGGAGCTCACTTTTGCCTTACTAGGTTTTTGATGCAGGAGCATCATTGGAGATTCGTTGACTACATGAATTTTAAAGTTTCAGCTAAGTGTTGAACTTTGTGAATGAAATTTAAAGGTCACCAAGAACTAAAGAGAAACAATCTGATAAACTAATAAACAAGAAGCTATACCGAACAAAATAATCAAGATAATTAAAGAAACTAAATGACAAAACACAAGATTTAACTTGGGAAACCTTTTAGGAAAAAAACCATCATAAGTAGCTTCTCTCTCTTATTGCATTAACTTAACAGTTACAATACAATAATGTACTTCTAAGTTCGCTTTACCCTACCGCATCTCTAGCTATTTGTAAGAAAAACAAGAAGAAACCGTTCAAGCCGTTTTACAATACAATGGGTACTAAAACCATGGGCTAATAAACACCGTAATGAGCTTCCCCATAATTCATGGATTATGACACCACCCATATATCTACGTATAGATAAAGATAACATATCTATACTCCAGGAAAAATAGGTATGGAATTGATGTTGAAAGATTTGAAGTCCTCAATGAGATCCCATACTCTATTTTTGTAACTCTTGAGTAGGTCATTTTTACAGCATGTTGTCCCCTAACCTAATTCACAATTAGCTTGTTATCCTCGAACACCTGCAAGTTTTTAATGCCTCTTTTCCTAGCCCAATGAAGTCCATGGACTAGAGCCTCATATTTCATTTGTGTTGTTTGAACATGAAAACTGAAATCTAAAAGTTGAATAGTACTTGACATTCTGTGGGGACACCAACATTGCACCTCCTCCTGCTCCTTGTCTTCTTCTTGAACCATTGAAAAACAATTTCCATACCTCATTGTTATCTTTATTTTCGGCTTGGTGAGGTTGGGAATGGGTGAATCTTCTTCATGTACACAATACACTCCCAATTCAGCTTCTTCCATTTCTTTGTAAGGATCAAATGCATGTCTTTTGTTTTCCCATTCATCCAATGTTAGATTTGGAATATTACCCACTTTGGTGTCTACTTCACGATCATTTGAGCACTCTTCCTGATCAAAAGCTGAGAAATTTACATTGATGGGGCTAGGCACATGCGGCTCAATGTGGAAATTGGCAATAGGCTCGACCTGATTGTGGCCTTAGCTCCATACCTTGTCTTGAAAAGCATGTGTGACCAATCTGTAGATAGGTACCCGCCAATTTTGGTTGTGAAATCCCTTGATAGACATAGGGCAAAGAGTGGTGGAAGATCAATCATAGATACATCCCTGTAAAAAATGATGACATTGGGACATGCATGTAGTGTTAGGCTTAACCCTTTGATGACCCCAACTATTCCAACTCCTGTCTAATCTAGTTATACTACTCCCCTTAATAATGGCTCATATTTCAAGCCCAATTGATCAGCTATTTTTTTTGGCATCACTGAGTTGTTTGCACCTGAATCAATCATGCAGTTGTGTACTAACTTATCTCTGACAATCAACGAGACATAGAAGGGTGGAGGTTTTAGATTCTTTCTTGGTTGACCTCCATCTTGTTGCACTACATTGGTAAGAACCTTTTCTTGATCCCTAGGTGCCTCCTTTGAAGCATACCAATTTGCCATCGCAACTTGCAACAAGTGTTGCTTCCCTCGAATCAAGCAATGATTCCCACATGGAAATGTTCACATGTGTTTTCTTCATCTGATCTATGATATTGAAAGGAGATGGGCTCTCCTTTTTTGCTGCCCTTTCTGGGCACAACCTTTTCTTGTATGTGAGTTGGTACTTACCTTGTTGCAGAGAGGCCTTAGGTTGATTTGACGCATTCATAGATGCATTTGTTTTGTATGAACCTTGTGATGTGAGAGTGGGTTGAGAAACAATAGGGTTAGATGATTTTCCTTCCTCTATGTTCCTCTTCTTCGACCTTGTGTTGGTAGCCACACCTTGGAAATGAGGTTGATTGATTCTAAAAAATATTCTACCTACCAATTTACCAATGTAGTTTTGTTTGAGGGGCTTCTGTTGACTTGCATGTTATTGATCTTCTTCTTCATTGACTCTTGAGACACACCAATGGTTTGAACCATCAAGGCTTGATTTATTACACCATTGAAACAAGTAGATTGGTTATGTGGTTGACTGTAAGGATAACACTATTCATATTCTTGAGCAATATTATTTGGAGTTAGAACCAAGGCTCTTGATGTTGAGGCTGCATTTGGATCATATGGTCAGAATTTCTGTTAGCTTGAGGTTGTCCTCGATTCTGGTTTTGGTTTGAGCTTGAACTTGAGGCCTATTTGATTGGAACAGAGGCTTGTTTGCTTGAGCTTGAGGCTGATAAGGCCTAGAAATCTGAGCATGTTGTCTCTTGATAGAACTAGCTCATTCGAAAGCTTACGCACCTTGACCATTTCTTGTTGTCCTTTTGCTATTTCTTGCAAAGCCTTCTTAAGTTCTTGGGTTTCAAATGGATTGCTTGAAGAAGTGGAAGCCTCACTATTGATTTGATTTCTCGGAGCCAGAACATGGGCTATTTTAGGTGCTTGACTAGTCATAGGAGTTCCCATTTTTGGATATAGAGGCATTAGTGGCCTTGGTGCTAACTCGCTAGCTGAATGAGGAAATGCTCAGCTCGATAGCTATGTCATAGGCACTTGATAGTGTTGTTCCTCCCATGGACTAGATCATCATTGTTATATCTGAATTTAAGTAGAGGAATGCACCTTTTGTTGTCGGCCTCACGGAAAACAGAATTCGGTCCCATGATCACTGGAATCAGAAATTGAAATTTGTCATTTGCTCATTAGGAGCCCTCTTGATAGTTGTTAATTGTTCCAATAAAGAAAAATTGTCTCCTCTTTCTTCAAATTGATTGTAGAGGGTTGTGCATATCTGATCCCAATTTTGGATAGACCCCCTTAATGTTAAAATTCTAAACCATTGCAACGCCTTGCCTTTGAATGAGGAAGCTAGTAACTTGACTGCAACATCTACTTCATTTATTTTGTGAATAGTGTAGATGTTTGCAATATCTTTTATATGATCAACTAGGAGTTGTGTGATTCTCACCAGTGAAATAAGGGATGTTTTTAGTGCTGCCACTAGGGATAGGGTTTTGAGCATTAAGTGCCAATGGGTTACTACCTATAAAGTGAACATAAGGATTTGGTGGACCTTGCGGTGGTTGTTATAGATGTGCCATTATGATTGGCCTAAGAACCCTATTTTTTTGAAGAGAGGGTTTGCTAGGTGGAGGTGTAGATAATGCTCTACCTGGAGGAGATGGTGATCTTTGTGGTCTTCTTCCTCTTGTACCTCTGCGCGGAGATAATTACAAGTATTCAAAATTACCTTCCTCTCTTGCTTGTGAACGAGTTTGGATCCTTCTCATATACTTGGACAACATGTGCTGCTACACCACCACTAAGTTCTATTCCCTTTGGAGTCACCAGATGTGTTAGGAGATGAGCCTCAAAAGGCTAGATTTTTCCAAGCCACACACCAAACTTGAAAAAAATAAAAATGAAACTTTGAAGGGCTTGAAAGTTGATTTTTTGGAGGTTGAAATTTGTTTTGAAATGAGAGTCCCGAAATCCCAAAATGCAAAGATCTCTGAAATTAAAAACCCCCACAAGTATGAAATTGAGGAAACCTAAAAATTTGAAAGCAGGAGACTTCCGAACTCTGAAATTCAAAAGGTCCAAAATTGAAGGAATTCTGAAACACAAAACCTTGAAATCCCAAAATCTCGGAAGGTCCGAAACCCAAAACCCTGAAATTGAAAAAACTCTGAAATTTCAAAATTCAAAATTTCAAAAATTTAAAAATACCCTTTTGAATCTTAGGTCTCGATCTATCAATTGGTGAAATTTGGACTTATTTTGAGCAAGTTAAGCCCTTGAAAATTGATTTCGAGTTCATCCTGAGAGGTGAAAAGTTTGAAATTGAAGAACTTGCAATTTCTAAGTCTGAAAATGATGAAAATGCCTTCAAAGCTTGTGAAAAAAATTCAATCTCCCACCAGGCATGCCAAAACTATTGACATGTAATCACAACACCCCGATTGTTTACAATTCAAAGGATTGAGACAATCAATGTGATTGCGTAACATGAAGCTTTTACCGAAGTGTTGGACTTTACAAAAGGGAAAGCTCTCTAGAGAAAGGTCGACTCCTATTCCTCTATTCTGATACACACATCCAAATTGTAGAGGATCTATTCTAAATCCTAATCTAATTTTCCAAGGAGACATGGTTAAGAAGATTGTAAGAAATTAAACCTAATCTACAAGAGGTGATGCACCAATAAGGAATGTTGAACACCGCTTGCATGGAGATGGAAACAACAATCAGATTAAGGAGGATGAAAACACACCATAGATCAATCTATTGCTGTGAATCCACTAACCAATAAACACAAACCATTAAACATGTAATACAATAACCATGCACAGATAACCAAGATTGCAATGAGAGATCAAGAGAATGCAATGAACACAAGAGAGGGTTGAAATTCATCCATAGACTTATATTATTGCTCCACAAATTTGATATAGTGCATTACAATGGCCAAAATGCAAACAATCTTCATTCCCGAATGAGTACAACACACCAAAATCCTACAATAACCATATAATATGCAAAAACACCGGATTTGCAAAGAGAGGTAAGACATAACGGTAAAATAATGCAAAGGTTTGAACAACAACACAACACAATTTTATTGCTTATGAGGTATACACAATACATTACATGTGGGAGAGAGGCATAAAGCCATTACAAGGATTTGAGGAAGGCTTGAAGCCCCAAGAGAAATGGGGTGCATGGGAGAAGAAAGGTGATCAACAAAAACCTTGCATGTGCAACCCCTTACAATATTTATAGAAGAATTTTGATGAGAGGAGAGAGAGGAAGAGAATCCCAAATTTGTCCAAAATCATTGTTTAATCCTATAATGACTGCATTCAGATATTCAAAATCTCCTTTTTCATTAATGGTTTGCCTTGTGCTTGAAGAAATAAAGAGGAGCCCTCCACTATGCGTTGCTCTAGCCGATCTCGAGGAGCTTGACCCCTCTGTCTTCCACTCGCGCCGATGCCCCCACTCGATTCTCGCTGATCCTAGTGGCTTGGCCCTCTAGCCGACTCACCCTAATGTCACCGATCCATTCTCATCGGCCCCCATTGTTCAACTAGTTCCGTCGAGTTTCAATGTGACTTGCTCGACACATAACTCTCGGGGCATTTCTACGATTCCACCGACCGACCCCGGTGCCTTTTTCATGACGAGCTCACCTCAAGCGAGCTCCCAAACGAGCTCGATGAGCTCATAGAGCTCCTACCAAACATCTAGCCACTCGGCTCACCGAGCTATTCGGTGAGTCACTCCTTTGACTCCCCACCAATGCATCTTCCTTAGCTTGGCGAGTTGTTTTTAGCTTGTTTGGCCCTAGAGGCCAAAATGGGATTTTTTTTTCTTTTCTAAAGCTCGTTTGTGGAATTTTTGCATTTTTTCGATTGGGGAGGGGTGAAGAATGTCTAGGACACAAAAATGTTGAATTTCTCCATCTTAGGCCCATTTTCACCATTTTTGGGGGCCAAAGGCCCTTTTTTATTGCGATGGGACTATGACCCTGAATGGTCCAAACTAGCTTGAGTGCTTCTGGAATGCCTAGAAATGCTCCCCAAGACCCTGGAGGCCACTTGTGACCTGTTTGCAACCTATGGGGCCCACTTGGGAGCTCGGGACTACTCTAGGACCATGTTGACAAATTTTTACCCATGGGGGCAAAAATTGTCAACAAATCCATTTTAGTAGAAATCATGTAAGTTTCACTATTTTGGTAAGTTCAATATGCAACTAATCAGTGTAAGTTTTTGGTCCTATTTCTTGTGGTATTGTTTGGATCCCCTCTCGAACTTGCTTTTCATGAATTATCACCAATGAATGTCTCCAGTTTCAACATATTTATGTCTCTAATCCTAGAATTTCTCAAATACCTTAATATTTTATATCTTTTTATGGCCTAAATTAACACTTATTTTTAATACTTCCAATGATTTATTACTTATTTAGATTATACATAATTGTTCTCTTGAATATGGCTAGTTTAGAATATGTAAAAGTACTTTCGACACCTATAATTAGTCACATATATTCTCATGGGTTCTACACATGAATAAAATAACGAATTTAGACATACCTTGATATGTTAATAACAATAAGTTATTCGCTCGGTTTGTGCACATAATATTTATTAAATGAAGTAGAGCTCAAGTGTTGATTTTAACCGATGACATAATGTTATTAGTTACTTTAATTTTAAGTACCAATTAGTTTGGTAATTTTATTACTTTGTAAAATTAACGAGAAGACTTCAAGCACACTTTTACCCTCCATGTACGCATGCCACCCACATGATGCCTATGAAAAATATTAAAATCTCGAAAACGTGTGTCCCATCTCAGTCCTAGAGATCTCGGCTTCGTGTTTATTCTTGTTTGCGTTACAATTTGCGTAAGCCAACGTAAACTATGTTTTTAAAACAGCACAAGATTCCCCTATCAAAATACGATGAACAGAAACGGGAGCGAAAGCACGCCCCCGTTTCGACGCAATCCGTCGGATACCCTGCTTTTTCTTCTTACGGCGCCCTCATTTGTGTGAGGTGCGACATAAGTCAGGAATCATTCTTCTTTTTATTTGCTTCAACAATTTTACAAAGCACAAAATCGTTTTATGTGACTGGGCTCCAAAAACATGTGTCCATGCAAAAATGTATTCAGCCAAAAGGAACGTGGAAATAATACCAAACTAACTAAAGTGGCCCAAATTTATCCAAATATTGCTCACCATTATTTGATTTTTCTTTTAGTAAGATGAAGAGAGAGAAAGCATTAGTGTAGAGCTGGCCCTATGCCTTTTGTTGCAATTTATCCCATTGTTAAGAGATTCTTTAGGCTACAAATTATGGCTTAGGATTATGATTTTCTTGTTTTGTGCTCTACTTTATCCTTGGCTTGTGTGGGGAATGCTCTTTCAATGTGAGGTAGAGAATGAATCTCAAACCTTTATCTTTAATTAAATACGGTAGCCTTTTCAAGTGTGAAAGCTTTCGTCAAGAAGCATTTGCAACTTTATCCTTTTCCTTGTCTAGAGAAAAATCTCAATGCACACAAGAATAATTGTTGTTAAGAAAATTGAATATTGATTTCTAACAAAATTTGTAAGGTTCTAGCAGGGTCAATGGAAAGGATTTTTTTATTTTTATTTCTTTTGAAAATGTAGTTATTTTATTAATTAGAGTGTTGGCTTAATATAGGCATTATAAAAAACCTTACCGGAAGGTGAAAAGGAATACAATACAATAATTTCTAAAAGGAAGATTATGAGGAAAGAGAGAACTCAAGAAGACATGACAATTTATTTTTAATATAAATTATGAAAACAAAATATACATAATTTTAGAATGTATCCTTCAAGCTTTGAATTATTTCTTTTCCATTTTCATTCATCCACATTATTGGTGAATCATTCAAATAAAACGTAAAAATATTATTGCTCTTTTGTATTTTTGCACCATCATTAGAGACCCCTGGTGAAAGTGTTCAACGAATTAAATATCAAGAATGTTGTTATACAAAAAGTCTTTAATGCAAGAATAACTTTTCTTTTCAAATTCGCTCAACATTTTTTGACCAGAGCTATAAATCAAATGCACTTGTGAGCTTTTTAACCTAGGCGGTGGCTAGACACAACAAACCCATTTACTAGCTCACCTACACCTTGTGAATATTTATAGTTTGAATTTTTCAATGTACTCTTGACATTTAGAATATTCTCAAATGATGATATGAAATTTTCACACGAGTTTAAGGTGACAAGCAAATAATGCCAATGAGGTGTAGGTGAGTTGGTAAAATGGGCTACTTGTGTCCAGCGCCACCTAGGTTCAAAACCTCACAAAGGTTCCTAATTCATATCTCCAGTCAAAAGGGGTTATTGATAAATTAAAAAGGTGATAAGTAAAAATGACACCACATATTTAAGATAATTTTGAAATTAGTTATTACATAGTTACTACATGATATAGGAGAAAGTCACAATCGGGCTCTAGTATTGGATTGGATCGAATGCACAAAGAAACCTATATGTAGTAATAAGATCTGAAAAATACTTAAATGATGAAGAAACAGTACTTCTACAACAAGAACAAGTACATGAGCAATCTAACTCTTCATTAAGTGATTAGCCTTCATTAGCCAAAAAAGTACATATGAAGGTACATTATATAGTGAGAAATTAGGTCACCCAAAAAGGTAACTTCTCAATGAAGAAATAGAAAATGACTTAAAGTACATTTCCCTTTAATGACCTATTATGACCTAAGCAAGCTAAATTAGACCGTGTAGGTAAAACCACAAGGTGGGTAAAATCCTACACCAACACCCCCCTTAAGCATAGCTTAGGTGGGTAGAAGAATGGGTCCTAACAACAAGGCCTGATGAGGTACCCAAGAACAATGAAAATCTCTCATAAAGTAGAGAAAAGGAGAAAATGGGCAATGGGAAAAAATCCCCCCACCCCGTCCCACGAGGGGTTCACTTAGTAAAAGTATGGTATAACACATGGGTTCGAAGGGTATTAAAGAATACCCTTAATTCTAGCTTCTACATCTAATTATTCAATTGATAATACTCCCTCTGTTATATTATTAGAATGAAAATACCCCCTATTTTTTCCATGTACCTTACTTACCCATTTTTCAATTACAATTTTATTTACCCCTTTTTATTTCTACCCTAATATATTAGACAAAAAATATATTATATTTTTCACTCAATTTTTTTTAATATGCATTTCCTCTCGAAAGATAGTTTGAAGCCATTGAAGACCTATTACAAATCACCTTATATATGTTAAGATTTAATCATTTATCAATAGTTGTTTAAATAATTAAGATGGTGAAATAATATCACTTGTGTTGAAAAGCATACTCAATCCTAGTTTTCTACCATCTTATTATTCTTGGTTAAGAATCTAGATTTCTTTATTAATAAAGAGAGTATAATTTAATTTATGACCACACTACTTTTTCAATTTTAAGGTATTTAATTTTAAAAACTAGTGTTCAAATGTTTTAATTTTATATTAAAATTAAACCTCCATTTCCTTTAACCCACCTCTCTAAACTACCCTCAATACTCGATTGAAACATTAATAAATTAAACCCTTTCACCCCCTCATGTCTATCGGTATATTGATTTTAATTTTATTAATTTTAATTACCTCAATATGAACCCACGTGCTAGGATATTGCCTAGCTAATGAACCCCCTCATGCCCCCCACCCCCCAAAAAAAGAGAGAAAAGAAGAAAGGAGGACTAGAAGCCCTCCTAGGAAGATGATGGTGC
Source organism: Taxus wallichiana var. yunnanensis (assembly GCA_018340775.1). Lineage (NCBI taxonomy): Eukaryota > Viridiplantae > Streptophyta > Pinopsida > Cupressales > Taxaceae > Taxus > Taxus wallichiana. The sequence continues at coordinate 663,704,490 of CM031237.1, read as the reverse complement.
AAAACCCCAAGAAGACCTCGCAAGTGAAGAAGCTTTCTCTCAGTGATAGGTTTGGTGAAGATGTCAACAACTTGATCTATGATGTCTGACAATATTGAAGATCAATGACCTTTCCATGAATCAAATCCCTAATGAAATACACGTGAATCTCAATGTGCTTGAGTTCACGATGCTAAATCGATTCCTAGAAATCTATATGGTGCTCTAGTTATCACAGAATATGATTGTGGGTTCCTTTATTGAATACCAAACTCTGTCAAAATCCCTTGAAGCCATATGGCCTTTGTCCTAACATTTATAACTCCTTTGTATTCGGCCTCAGTAGAAGATAAGGAAATAACATTTTGCTTCTTACTTGACCAAATAATAGGGCTAGAACCTAGATAAAACTATAACCTGAAGTGGATTTGTGATTTTGAACATCACCTGCCCAGTCCGAGTCGGTATATCCAACCAAGTCAATGTCAACACCAACTCCATAGTGAATCCTAAATCTGTGTGTACCGAATGTAGTGGATAATTCTCTTAGCTACTTTCCCAGTGCAGCTCATGAGGCTCCTACATGAACACGGAGACCAAGCCTACAACATATGAAATGTCAAGTCGAGTATGAGTCAAATAAATAAATTTTCCTACATGTTGTCGACACATAATAACATCAACCAATGGTGAAATGTAATCAGCCTCTGTTATGTTGAAGTCTAGGTTCAACACAATGCAATCAAAGCGCTGACACATCACCCAAATAAGAGTCTAAGTGCTCACCCAAAGTGTGCACAAATCTACTAGGCCCCTTCTTGTGTTGGATGCCAAGATGTAGCTCCTACACTTATGGTTAGTACAACACAATTGTTATATGGAGAATATATGCTCATGGAATCATGACATGCACAAGATAATAATTCATAATCCGTAAGGAGTTGAATACTTATTATAATTCATGATGATTATGCAGATTACATAGAACAACAACATATCCTCGTGATATGTTCGGACAATCTCCATCTATAGAATCATGCGTAAGGAAGGAATTGATCATGACTTACACATGGATTGACAAGACTCTTCGGATTGACTCATTAGATGAATAATTATAAGTATATATAGGGTGGGATATTTTCCTTCAATGCTTGATTAACTACGGTCTAAGAATAGACCAAACCTATAAATAGATTGCATGATTTTACAACTAAAGTTTTCCTATAATTAGATTCAAACCCATGGTTCTCCAAACAACATATTTTCTTCTAGAGTCTCTATTTTTGTCTTGTAAACTATAAATAACTTTGCTTCTTCCATACATGCTTCATGTCTATATTTAGTCCTACATGTCTTTATCCAATTATGGTCCATGCTCTGTCTATTTCCAGATTGCCTGGATGACCACATCAACTTGTGTTTTTTCCTATATTTAGCTTTGTGTGGTGATCAAGTTATCTCCTCCTTATGTGCGTAAAACCTTTGTGCATGTTCCTTTGTGCTCGTGTGCGCACCTCATGTGTACTTCTTTATGTATATGCCTTTATGCTTCCATGTGTACTCTTGTGTAATTCTCCAACCTTCACGCATATTCCTTAGCCACTTCATCATATCAATAACCTCAAGCTTGAATCCGCATGACAAGAAGGAAGTCGATTTGAATTACAATCAACCATGTGAAAATGAAAGAGAAAATCAAGAGAATAATTATTTTTTGTAATGATTATCCCCAAGTCATATTGTGAGATCTGAATCCCAAGGATATAGTGCAAAAAATATAATCTGTCATGGAGAATCTATTTTGGAGGGATTTTTTCACCATTGTAATGGATGATGAAGATTTCCATGTGATCAAAATATCATCAACATAAAGAACCATACCCATAAGAGAATTGTTTTGTTATAAGAGATACACATTGGGATATGAATGACATCGGGTGAAACCGATGCGATACGTAAGAAAGGAATCCATTTTGGCATACCAATCCTGAGGGGCTCTGTTTGAGACCATATATGGATTTCCTAAGTCTACAAACCAAGGAAGAATCCTAAACAAAACCCTGTGGTTGTTCCATGTAGATCTCCTCCTCTAGGTCACTGTGAAGAAAGGAACTCTTCACATCCATCTGATGAACATCCTAGTGATGAGCAATGAAAATGGAAAGAGTAAGTCTGATCGAGTTCATTTTGGTGATAGGTGTAAAGGTATCAGAATAGTAAATTCTAGGAACTTGAGAGAAACATTTTGCAACTAACCATGCTTTGAACTTGTTAATCAGACCCATCTGCTACATATTTGGTCCGATAGATCCATTTGCATCAAACCATATTTCTTCCCTTAGGAAGTGGTGTCAAATCCCAAGTGTTGTTATTAATTAAGGAGTTGTACTCTTGCATAACAACAAATGTTGTCCTTCTTAAGATTTCTAGAAGCCTACTTATAATGTTCTCCCATAGAAAACGACATCCGTAGCATTGGTAAATTCCTTAGTAGGTGCAACTTCTTCCCACCTTATTAAATAATCACTCTAAGTAATAATGTACCACATGCTTGTTCATTGCATTCCCGGCGTAATTGGTCCAAAAAATAAATGACCCACTTCTTGAAATGTTTTGCGGATGATATGAGGCATAATGACATCTCATATTTTTGTCTTGGTTTTTAATTCATGACAATGGTCACAAGCCTTGACAAACTCCTTTGTATCCTTATATAGTGTTTCCCACCATAGTCCAAACTAGACGTATCTTTCATGCACCATGCGGTGGCTTCTCCAACATAATGTCCTCCAACAATACCACCATGAACCTCTTCCATATACTTACTTGGTGTTCATGTTCTAAGAAAAATCTGCATAGTATTTCATCATGAACCATTTTGGAATAAGTTAATAAGGTATAACACGTATAGATAATTGCTTCTTCTCCATAGTATTCATCCCTTTAGGCATAATACCTATGCGTAAAAATATTACTATGTCCTCAAGGTCTATTGGTACGCATTGCAACCCAAAAACTAGTCATTTGACATGGTGTCTTCAATAATTTATGCATCCTCCCAAATATTGATGCATGAAAGGTGATTAGGTCCCAGATTGCTCTTACTAGGTTTCCCCGTTACTAAAAATTCAAACTCCAAAAATAAGAGAATCCATTTGCAATTGCGACCTTGTAGCCCAAAATTATTAACCAATTACTTCAATGTCATGTAGTTAGTGTAAAATATAAAAGGAGTTTCCATAAGACACTTCCCGAACTTATGAAGTGCATACACCATGATAAAGCCTCACACTCGTAGTTGAATTTTTTTGTTCCACAAGTGTTATCTTCCTACTTGTAAAACAAATGTGACGATCAATGTTTACTTCTCTAAGATGTGCTAACAAAACCCTAATTGTAGTTCTTGATGCATCCACGTGGACATGAAAGGGGAAAATCCATGTACGGAAGAAAAGGATAAGTGCGGTGGTTAATGTTTCTTTCAACTATTAAAAATCCTATTGTTGGGCATCCTTATAGTGGAACTTACCCTTAGCCTTTAAGAGTTCTTCCAGTGGTGTAACTCTCTTTACATATCCTTTGATGAATTTTTCTGTAGTAACCCATATGACCAAGGAATCTTTGCACCTCACTCTGGTTCGTGGGCTCTTCCAATCCCAAAATAACTATTATCTTAGTTGGATCAACTATAAGACCTTCTTTACAAATTATATGTCCCAACAAAGTGCCAAATAATGTAACAAAGATGTAATTTTTGATGTTTAAATATATACCAATTTGTCTAAATCACTCAAAAATTAGGTGAAAATATTCCCAATGATATTGAACCAAGCCATACATGGTCCAATATTCTAGATATACCTAAAGAAAGTTATGGATGAAGTCTTGAAAATCTTGTACAATAATGCATGAGAATACCGTTGGCGCATTATTAAGTCCAAATGACATAACTATATAAGAAAATAAACCACATTCCATGGCGACCATAGTCTTGGCCCGATCCTCGTGCCCAATCCAAATTTGATGATATCCTGAGAAACCATATGTGAATTAATATATCTCACGCTCGCTACACCCTCAATAAATTCCTCGGTGAAGGGTGTTGGGAATGGATAAATAACATAAAAATCATTTAATACTCTATAATCCACACAAATTTTGATCCTTCCACCCTTCTTTATACTTATGACCATGGGGCTAATTCATTCTCAATAATGTCAGCTTGTAGCATCTTGTCAATCTTTTTCTTTAACCGACACGTAAATTAGGATTCATCCTATGTGGTATTTTCTGAAATGGTCACATGCATCCTTTTAGTTTGATCTTCATCTCACCTATGGAAGGATGGACACCTTTTATCTCATCGTAGCCACTAGGAAAGAGATCCTAAAATTCACGCAATGCTTTAACAATTTTTATGACTTCTACCTCGGACCAATTATCACCAATGATTTCCTCCTTTGGTATATCTTTTGACACAATATTTACTTTCTTTGTTTTCAACGATAAGTGATACACATGTGCTTACTCATCTTCCTTATCCAAGACCCCATGTTCATTCTCTATGTGTTCCATGTTAAAGTCTTCAACATCTTCATCATTAAGCATGTATACTAGATTTCCTTACTCTTTTTCCTTCCAAGTGCGATCTAAAATATCCTCATTAGATTCCAACCACATTCATTCGTTGGCACACCGATCTGAAATGGTATCCTCATACAAATGAGCCATAATATATTTTTCCTTTGCTTATCCACTAGAGTGATGCGTTTCATCAACTGTAAGGCTTTATATACCGGAGGAATAGATGACAAGTAATTAAAGAGGTGCAATACTTGATGTCAAGTCTTTCCCATTTGATTTCCTAATTCAACTCGGCGTGTCTATACCAAGCGTGTCCACACCCACACAAAGTTGAATAAAATTTATGGACACAAAAGGATGGTGGTAGCATGTCAAAACCTTCAAGATAATGTTCCTCACAATTTTTTATGTGAGTCCTAGGAGATTTCCTTCCATTATAGGTTGGTATATTCGAGGGAAGATTATCTTTAACAATCCTAGTTAAGAACACAAACCTAATCTCACACCATCTAAAAAAATTATCTCTACGTGCAGCCCACCATGATGTTATTGTCCCTCCGAGTGAATATACTAGCATGTTACTTCTATAACTTTTATTGCACAACTATTCTTCCATGACACACAAGAATGCTTTGTGATTCTCCTCTCCAATATAGCTTGGAAGCGAATTCCTTCCTAAATGCATCACTCGGTTACCCATCCATGATAATCACACTCAACCATCTCATAATTTCCTCGTTATCTCGAAAAATAAAATCCTCTTATTTGTCACAAAAGGATGAATGAGAAATTAGTGTTTTTGGGTAACATGGGATTATCTCTCAATTTGTGGGACTTGCTAGTTGAAACAATCCTCTAGGTTGGTTCCTCTACCTACTTCTACTACTAAACTACTCCCGAAGAAGGAAATGCAACTATCTATTCCTATTTTAACAATCAAAGGGACCGGGAGAGAAAGAGATGCATAAAACTGAAATCCTAAGCTAAAGAGAGGTGATAACACCAAGAAGAGGGGAAGGACACTCTCATATGAGTGGAAATATGAGGAAAATGAAGGAGGAGAGGGAAATCATGAGTGCCACAATCCAAAACAACATTTAAAATCTCATTCCCATGGAGTGCAACAAAAATAAAACCTGTAAGATGAGAAGAAACATGCACAATACACAAAAATGTAATAGAGAGGCAATATAATGCAATAAACACAAGCTAGGGTAGAGAATATCCACAAAACATGAATTTTATTGCTTTAAATAGATTGAGTCCATTACAATGAAGGAGGAAGGTAAAAATAACCATGATAATGTCCAAATATAAGGCTTCAACTCAAAATACACATGCAACACTTATAGAAGGATGCACTAGAATTACAAGAGGGTCTAACCTTTACAAATGAGAATCCTTTTACAATTTATAGAAAATGGGTGAGAGAGAGAGAGGAGGGAAAGGAGAGGGAACTCAGATTTCCATCTTCAACCAGCAACAACTTGCATTAAATGTCTAAAATTAAGCATGGGCACCTTTTCAAGGCCATTCCCCATCATAATTTGCTTGTGGGAAAAGGAATGAACATCATAATTCATCAAATTAGGTGGTTGAGCTACCCAGGTTTGCATCTTTGATTATGGATTGTATTAATTATTATTTACCTACTTACCCTCACCCAAATTAAGAAATCCATTTTTATGGTGTAGTACATGCTAAGAGATTTCCAACGATACCAAGTTTGTGAAATTTGGATAAACAGGTGAAATATATGGTCATTTGAAGTTTGGGGGTCGGGGATGTTGCGATTGGTTCCACATGGGCCTCCACAATCCGCATCAATAGTTTTGTGCTAAGTGTGGCTACATTGGCTAATCGGGAATTCTGTAATCGTGAAATAGTTGCATTTGTGCTTTTAGGCTTGAATTTTCCATAATTTTTTTGTTCCTTCATTTCGTGCTCTGTCTACATCACCACATTGTTCCACGCTAACTCGATGTTCCCTGTTTCATTAGTTGGATACTTAGGCTGATCGAGAGAACCCAAGAATTGATGGAATTGTTCCATCAATTCCACCCAAACCCACTTTACGAAACACCGCCTCGTCCCTCCCGCAGCCTAAATCACTTATGTGGGGAACACATGAAATATTCCGTTGGTTCCGTAAAAGGCCAATCCATCTGCATCACCACATTTACTTTGTTGTAGCCAATGTGGCAAAAAGAGGAATACAAGGAACATGAGAACTATTCCATCTATAGCCCCAAGTCCAATTAATCCATACACCCTAAAATACCTATGTTTTTCTAATTTTTGGCTAAGTATGGAAATAAGGGGCTCATCCAGTGGAAGTAGAGTGTCCTAACACTAATTTTCTCCATTTTGACCAGTTTATATTTCCTGTGTCCTAATGAAAATGTAATTTATCAAAATGGCCTGTATAATGATTTCTACATTATTTCGGGGCTCTTCCATTTCTGCTATCTTTTGTCGCCTCGACCCCTTTTTCCTTTTGGTGTTCTTTTGTATTTTTTGGGACTCAATTTTTCCTAAGTATGGAACTAGATGTAGAGGGTATCCATGTGTCCCTTCGCACATTTTGGAGAAAGCACAAAGAATTGGGAGCCTTCAAGCAATGAGAATTGACCACATGGCTAAAGCATGACAAGGTAGCCCAAGTGGGCTGAAAATTAAAAATAAAGGAGAAGATAGTGTATGTCTCTACATGTTGTCTATACACAACTTCAAAAAGAGAGAGAAAATGAGAGGCCCTAAAACAACGTGAGGTCTCCATGTGTCATATAAGGCAGCTACCACCATTAAAGGGACCAACTAAAGAAGCAGAGGACTTAAGGTTCGGTGAATTGAATGCAATCTTGGGTCCCAAAGAATGCAGTTGAGATTTTCTCCCAAGGTTAAAGATCGCATAGGTAGAAACTAAATGTGGACAATGGAATTCTTGATTGGAGGTGTGTTGGAGTAAGATCCATAGGGGTCTATAAGAGAATGTTCTAAGCGTAGTTTTAGGAGGAGGAATCAAGTTCTAGAGCTTATAAGAGAAGTTTTTAGGTTTATTCCATTGTGTTCATTGGCCTTAGTAAGGCTCTATTGTAAGGAAATACTGTAATATGTGCCATTCGGCCTTATGTACTATTTTTATCTATAAATAAGAGTTCTTTCTCTGTGCACTAAAATTTCACAATATTTTGTGTCCTTTGTTTCTTCCTATTTTCTTTTAATTCAGTTCTTGATAAATGTTTAAATATCTATCATGTTGCATGCCCTTAGATATTTTACATAAATATATTCATTATGCACATGATTATGTTTTAGTTTCATCTATCCTTTGATGGTCTGAAATATATTTGAAATAGTTGATCATGCTCAATGCTCTTCAACTAATCTAGTAGTTATTTCAATAGTGATCTTTATGCTATTTTAGTAAATATTCGGCTCATCACCTTAGATAGGATTTACATATTTTTCATTTTTTCTCTAAACCCTTATCTCAATCCAAATCAGAGAAGAGCTAACTTCTATAAAACCTAGAGGTTATCTTAGGGATCAAGTCCCACATCCCTAAGATTTCCCACAACTTTGGTGGTTCATTTGCAAAGATAATCATCAACAATTTTCCTGGCACGCACGCCGGTGGGACCAACTAAGCTTGATCAATAAACACATGAGTGCTTATTCCAGTGGGAATCAGAGCCGTAAACCAGTTACTAGATCTCATATTGTAGTAAATCCTGAACTTTTGTTACCGCCCTTGGTATCAATCATAAGAGGACCTTTTAGAACCCTCCAAGAGCACAAATGGCTCAATTTCCTCCTCGAGACAATTCATCTCATGGAATCGGGAATTTCACTCATCTTATGAGTACTTTTGGAAACATGGAATTCTATCCCAGAAAATACACTAAAGGCACTACCTAAATTCAGTGGTGAAGACTTCAAGACCCTAGAGGAACATCTTCAAGACGTTGCGAAGATATGCATGATACATTACATCATGGAGAAAGATGTTTCCTTAAGGTTACTAGCTACCTCCTTTAAGGAAAAGATCTCGACTAGTATAGGTCTTTGAATCCTAACTCTATTGGTACCTAGGATCAATTGGGAGATAATTTTTTAGAATATTCAGTGAAAAGGGAGATAGATCTTCACTTTTACAACAACTTATCAATATCAAGAAAGCTCCACAAGAGCCCATGACTAATTTCAATACCGATTCCATAAGACATGGAAAAGGATTCTAGTTCTATAGACTACTACCTGTAGGTATGGCTATTATCTTTTATCTAAAATCTCTAAACTCGGATATTTTCGTTATGATTCAGTTGTTAGGAGGAGATTCTTTTCCACAAGCATATGATATTGTAGTCAGGATGAGAATAAATTAATAGATGCTAGGAAACTTCCCCCAAAGCTCACTTTTCCAGTGTTTCTCGAGATATCTTCCCTTCCTCAAGAGCAAACCTCAAGTTCTTCCCAAAATCCTACATCCATATATAGCTACCCATCCTCTCAAGGAGCCACCGCCCGCTGCAACATCATCATATTCTTCTTCAAAGATGGAGGAAGTAAAAAACATCCTTAGGAACTTCTCTAATGAGATAGTTAATCTTAAGAAGAATCAAAGCGCATACCCAAGACAATATTATCAAGGCTATCAAGGGGGTAGACTTATCCTCCACAATATCAAAACTCCCTAAGATTGCCACCAACACATCATCTAACCAAATTGTCCTAAAGATCGACACCACCTACACACCCTCCCACCCAATAGTGGGAGAGAGATGATTCAGGATAGAATAATTTGGCAAAAGATCCCAATGCTTGGTGTTTCCCTGCAATACCCCTCATATGCCAAGAGATTTCCCCCAAGGGAATCTACAACAAAAGTTAGTAGAGAAAAGAGAGAGGGAAGGATATGAGGTCAATGCTTTCGGACCTTACCAATCCTCAAGAATTCAAAACATGACCTTAGTTGCACAAATGCAAGGGATGTCCCTAGAACAAGAGGCAGAGATTGCACTGAACATGCACTTTTCTCTTGGGTCGAAGGAGAAGAATTTATATTCACAAATGAAGCATCCACTTCTAAGAATCTAGTACAGTCAAATTACAACACTCGCTCCAAGAGGTAGATGATGGAAGTTACGATCCCTATTCCTACAATAACTAATGGAGCAAGGAAAGAATCTCCAACATTCACTTGCCCCTCCACCCAAAACTAGAAAGAGATACTCTGACAGCCACTCAAAATCAAGGGACCTTTCATCTAGTGGCTGAGAGGGTGAAATACCAACAATACTCCAAAGTGCAACCGCTTAGTCCAATGAATATAGTCAAGCAACTTAAAAGGGTATTCGACAATGTATCCTTATGGGATATCTTGGGCATTTCATAATAAAAGGAGTTGTTTCAAGAAGCATTGAAATCTTGACCCAACTACAAGTAAGAAGGGGAAACGTAACTCAGAATGACCAAAGCTCAAATAGAGTTAGTGTTGATGAACCAAAAATAAAAGGTAAGTAAACTGAGACCCCACCCCTTCTTCATGACTCTTATAATTGGTAAAAAATTCTACATAACTCCATGATAGACTCTGGCGCAAGCACTACGGTTATGCCCAAATCAATTACGGATGCCTTGGGAGTTAAATATGAGCCCCTAAAGAAAGGAGTCATGCAACTAGATAGGAAATGAGTTCAAACCACATGTATTATTAGAGGCCTCCCATTACATCTCTATTCCTTCCCAAACAAAATTGTTCTGTAGGATATAGTGGTAATCGACGTTCCACAAGTATTTAGAATATGTTTATCCTGATATTTCACAACTAAAATTGGAGGATACGTGTATCTTGATTGGTCTCATATGATTTTGGTGACTTTGTATGGATCCAAAATGAAGGTGCTATCAGAACCCCTCACTAAGGAACATATTATAGATCAAGTGGCCTCAAGGTTTTGAGGCCTCGCATGCCATGATCACCCGAGAGGAAGAGTCGTATATGGATGATGGTGACCATCAAAGTGGAGACTATTTGGTTGACCTGTCACTGGAGATCCCTTTGGAAATTTTGATTCCATGGGTTAGGTACTTATGTGATCTTTGATGAGAATCCCAACATCCCAAAGATTATGAGGGAAGATAGTAAAAATGAAAAGAATCTCACAAAGGATTCCCTAATGTGGACTCTACATTTTGATGGAGCTAGAAGCAGGAATGGCTCGGGAGTTGGAATATGCCTATCTTCACCAGATGGAAGGAAGATACTCAAGGCATTTCACTTCCACTTCACTTGCACTAGCAACGAGGTAGAGTATGAGGATTTAGTGCATGGTTTGACATTGGCACAAAAAGAGGGCATATAGAAATTGAGAGTCTTTGGGGACTTTGAATTAGTAGTGACACAAGTTAGAAGCACTTTGTTGCAATAAAAATCCAAGGATGAGGTCCTATCATCACAGGGTATGGGATCTTATTAAGGACTTTGAGGCCTTTAACATTAAGGTTATCCCTTGGAACCAAAACATAGAAGCAGATAGAATGGCCCAGATTGGATCACAATTCGACCCGACCCGAGATTTGATGACAAACAAAGACGTGGTGAAATTGATCATCCACCCATCCATACCTGATAATATGGATCATTGGAAAGTATTTGAAAGTGACCAACAGATATTTCTCTTCTTACAACAATCTAAAGAGTTTGTGGATCAACTCCAACCCAAAATTGAAGAAGCATACGGAGATCAAGTCATCCAGCTCAAAATGAACAAGCTTCCAAAAGGAATGATAATGTTGGAAAATATTTTCGACTCCGATGATGCTAATAAAAATAGGGGAAGTTTTGGTGGTCAAGGAAGACTATGTCAAGCTAGAAATAGCCAATGGGAAGAAGTTAAAGGTTGGGAAAATAGTCACTCAAAAAGGAGAGGGAGAAACTTGTGGCTTTATGCCATAAGTATGATAAGGTAATAGCTTGGACTTATGAAGACCTACATGGTTATAATAAGGACATCATCCAACATACTATTGATCTAAAAAAGGAAAAAACCTATGCGTTAGAAGCAGAGACTGTGAATCCAAAGATAGAGTCTCTCATGGCTAAAGAGCTCAGGAAGCTCCTAGAGGCTAAAATAATCTTTCCAATCAAGCACTCCACATGGGTGTCTAATCTGGTATTGGTAAGGAAGAAAAATGGTGAAATCAGACTCTGCGTGGATTTTAGAGATCTGAATAAAGTGTCCCTTAAGGATCACTACCCCTTACCTTCCATGGAACAGATACTACAAATAGTAGCGAGTTGAAAGATTTTCTTTGCTTGATGGTTTTTCGGGCTATAACCAAATATGGCTTGCGAAGGAAGACCAACATAAAACCACCTTTACGACAAAGTGGGGAACCTTTTCATATGCGAAGATGCCGTTTAGACTCACCAATGTTGGGTCAAATTTTCAAAGAGCCATGGATGCCGCATTTGGAGAGCTGATTAACAAGATAATCCTAATATACTTGGATGACCTCATAGTGTTTACCAAAATAGTGGAGGATCATTTTGATGCCCTAGAAGTTGTATTTAAGAAATGTCAGGAATTCAAAATCTCTCTGAATCTGAAGAAGTGTGTTTTTGGAGTACCACAAGGAAAACTCTTGGGACACATTGTCTCAAAGGATGGGATCTCAATTGATCCAGAAAGAGTTGAGGCCATTTTGGAATTGTCTCTACCTGTTAACAAAAAGTAGTACAATATTTCCTAGGAAAGATTAACTTCATCAACATATTCATTTCAGATTTTTGTTGGAATGATCCTCTTGATCAAACTAATGTTAAAAAAATTTTATAATCTTCAAATGGAACACTGAAGGTCGTCAAGAATTTGAGGGGATAAAACAAGAAATTGCATATCTCTGGTGCTACACAACCCATACTTCTCCAAATATTTCATTATGCATGTATATGGAAGCGAGCACAATGTAGCATCCGTCTTTGACACAGAAAGGGGAGGCACAAAGAGAGGAACACTTGGTATCTTTCTTTTCAAAAATCTCCATGATTATGAGACAAGGTACAAATTTATGGAGAGACAGGCTTACACCATTGTCAAAGGTCTAAAGAAATTCAAACACCTCATTACCAATAGCAAGATCATGGTCTTGGTGGCACACTCAGTGTCAAAGAATACATCACAGAAGGTGAGATAACCGAAAAAGGGCTAACTAGATCACTAATATCTTAGAATATGACATTGAAATAAAGCCCATGAAGTTGGTAAGAGGAAGAGGTATGTGCCAATATCTCGCACAAGATCCAATGACCCCAACAAATGAAGAATTTGAGGTGGTGCTCCATATTCAAGAGAACGAATCCAAAACATGGGTATCGGATAGGATGCATTTCATATAGCCAGTGAGTATCCAAGTCACCTTCATCTTAAAAAGAGAAGATATTATAGACAACAGGGATCTGAATTTGTCATAATTGATAATTTCCTTTTTAAAAGGAACTTTGATGGGATCCTACTTAGATGCCTAGAAAGAGAGGAGGCGAAAAATTATTACATGAGTTACATCATGGAAGCTCGGGAGGCCATTTCTCACCAAAACCACAACCATAAAAGTCCTACAAGAAGGATACTTTTGGCCTAGTTTGTTTGCAGATTGCTATGTAATGGTAAGTAAATGAAAAATTTTCCAGTTCTACATGGGCTTACGAAGAAATTCCGCACTACCCCTTAACCCTATCCTAGTTGAGGAACCATTCACACAATGGGGTCTAGATTTCATCGAATGGTTAATCCAGTTTTCAAGCATAGGTCACAGGTGGATTCTCACCACCACTGATTACTTCACTCGATGGATGAAGGTAGTTCATTGAAGGAATCCATAAAGAATATGATCTTGGAACTTCTCTAAGATATCACTACCCACTTCAGATCCCCCGCATGATCATATTAGATAATGCCAAGGATTTTCTGGGGGCCAAAGTGTCTGACTTTGCAATGAGGCATGAAATCTATCTTAAGACGTCTTCCAACTACTACCCACAGGGTAACGATTTGGTAGAATCAACCAAAAGAATCTAATCAGACTCATAAAAAGGATGGGGAGGAACATAAGAGATCATGGCATGAGCATGTCAAGATGGCCTTATGGGCTGATCGAATCATGCCCAAAAAAATCTTGAAGGCCTCGCCATATGAATTGGTCTATGGTAAAAGTGTCGTAATGCCTATCACTGTGGAGGTCCCAACCTTGTAGTTGAAGAAAATTGAGATCAAGAAACATGGATTGATGTAGGTAAGACTCATAGAGCTGATAGAGCTTCAAGAAATATGGGAGGCAACCCATGAATCCATGATCACCGTCAACAGGTTGTCAAGACTTGGTTTGATCAGAAGACTTCAGAACATGAATTATGAGTCGACACTTTAATTTTAAAGTGGGACGCATGAGGGTTGTCAAGCTCGAAAATCATGGAAAATTTGACCCTCTCTAGACAGGACCATTCAAGATCACTACATGCAAATAGCACAATGCTTTTGAGCTCAAGACTATGGAAGGTAATCCCATAGCTATTCCAGTAAACAAGATCATCCTTAAACCTTTCCATTGAATCTTTTTGAATATTGTAAATTTTGTACCATTATGTATAGTCCCCCCCTCTTTTCCTTTTACCTTGTTTTGTGATACCCCCTTTGAATAAGTTTCTTTGGACACGTGTCTCCAATGGAGACCCTTCTACCCCTTTTTGAAGTTTTGAAAGGTATTGTACCTTCCTAATTTTCCCCAAAATAAATGATCCTAACGTTATTTTGGAATAATTAATGAAAAGGATCAGATTGTTAATGAAAAATCTCTTGGGAAATGAAAAAATGTGGCGCTAAGGGTCATGCGAATGAGGTGTCGTTATATGATGTGACCTAATGTATGCATGAGCCTTTATTTCATGTGAGTTGAGGAGGCTATTTGAGGAAAGTTTTGAAGTCACCAAAGCTTCATTCTAAGCACTAAGAGTCTCTTGCCCCAAGTTCTTGAGTCCCCATTTTGAAGAACCAGAGATTTCCCCAATTTTAGAGTAGCCATGACAGCTTTTGATTCCCTACCTCAGCCAAAATATTTTGTAGGACACCCATTTCCACATCGCTCTCACAATCCAAGGTTGAGATTCCCTAAAAAAGGAATGCAATTCAATGACATTTCCATGGTCACAAATTTTGTGGATGGGGTATTTGGCCCATCCTAAACAAGAAACCGAAGGTGATGAGAGAGCCTACCCAAATCAGATTCCGAATTTGGGGGATTCTAAGTCTTTTGGCTCTATAATTTGGACCTCCACACTTTCCCAATACATGGTGCCTCTCATGTACCCATATCCAGAGCTCGTGCAAATGTGTGCATTATTTTGACCCTGATTCCAACACCATCAAGGGTAAAAACATGCAGGTGGTGATTACACCACAGGCCATCAGGGATATGTTGGCCCTGCCCTACGATAAATTGGCTAGTTTTTATGACATTGGAAAACTCCAAGGATTCTAGGCTCAATTCTAGAATAAAGCCGCATTCATCAATAGGGAGTTATGACAATCGAATTCAAGTAGTTATGGAGCACTAGGATTCCTAATCCCTCTAAAAATGTTCATGTTAGATTCTCAAAATGCCTGATCCATATTGGCATTTATTTTCAGCCAAGACTTGAACAAAATGTCTATGACTGGAAAATTGTGGCCCTTTTCAGGATGAGATTAGTGAAGAAGGACCAGGCATATTGGTTTGACTTCTTCAAGGCCATAATAGGCTCTATTTGTAAGCAACTAGCCTATTTCTCTGTTAAATCCACTTTTAGGTACTCTTCTTTTTTGTTCCACCTCATTTTGTATCATAATGCCTAGTTCTTTAGCCAATATATGACCCTGGAACTATGGGACACATAGGTGAACCCTCAAAAGGTCATCCCAGATTTGCATGGAATCATGTGTTGTCCCGCTCCTCGAGATGTATATAAGTTCACTAACTATTTTGTTGCACCTCTTCTACATGAATTTGACCCAGAAGGGGTCAATAATAGAATGAATGATTGGCCGAGGCACCCTTACCAACCCTTGCATCCTTGCGACTATTTCTTTAGGGAAACACATTCAATGATCCCTAGTTGCATGGATTTTGAGAGGAATCCTTCATGCTCCCAAGGATCCTCACATTGTGAGTGGTGGGTTTGGAGATAACTAGGTAGTTGGTGCTCCTCGACATAGAGTACGGCTCCGGTGGCCGTAAAAAGAAGGCATTGTTCGACCTCCCCTTGAGTAGGGGAGGGGTTACTGTAATTAAACGTAAGGTGAAGCATATACTCACACAAAATATAGCTTTATATGGATTTTCCCGATTCACGATACATGTAGGTATGACCAGATAGGTGGATGGTCACCACCCTATCCCGAAACAAAGTCTCGAGACTTCTACCAAAGACGAGTTGAGGAATTTTTTTTTGAAGACAAGAGGTCTCCCTAGGTAGAGACTCCTAATATTTTTGTCGAGTTGAGTGACATCCCGACTCCACTATGGGAGTCATTTCATCTAGTCTCGTACAAGTATGACCCCACCATAACAATGACCAAGGGCTTGAGGGTGGCCTTGCATAACAAGGACGGTAGAATGGAGAAAATATAATCCTATTAGAAATATAGGTAGAAAATTAGACAAACTACCCTCAATTTCAAGGTCATGCCCACATTTGAGTTGTGGAAGGAATTCTAGGACCTTGAGTGTTAGGTCGTGGAGCTGAATTACTTCACAAAGGTATGCATTTGAGGTTTACTGGTTTACACGGTAACCGGTGTTAGTTAGGGAACCGAAATTGGTCACCTGGGAGGAACCAATATCAATCGAAGGCGGACACCGATTAGCAACACGGGCCGACACTTTGAGTCAACAAATAGGGAACCAACATCTGTCGGGGAACCTACATCATTACCTATGCATTTATTTTTTATTTTAGACATGGTATTTGATCTGATGGTTGATTGTAAAAGTGATTAGATGGTTGTAAATGCATAACTAAGGTGATCTAAGTTTGTATAAGCTTATATAAGCTAGAAAAATAGGGTTAGAACATAAAGATAGTGGAATAATGTTAATTCTCCTTGGTTGAAGATGATGAAGAAGAAAAAGGTTGCATGAAGACAAAGCTTCATTGGAGAGAAGTTGGATGAAGGAAATAATATTTACATCTTAATGGTGAGAGAGAGTGTTATGTCTTTTCTTGTATTTCCTTTGTATTGTCTTGTCTCAATGTAATGGCTTGCATAGTATGCAAAGCATATAGTCTTTCATCTTGTAGATCCACATGTTATTGTGATATGTTGTATGGTAGATCCACGAGATCATGTTGAATTATTGGTCTATAGGAGATCTAGTATTATAACTTGTTGAAGAGTTTTGGGTACAAATAGTATCCAAATATAGTAGAGGAGGTTGTCTTCTTGTATGCACAAGTTGATGCAGTGAGATAGAGGATATACTTACTTCTTGGTACACGAGATATGGTTGCACATTGGTAGAACCTTGTGAGAGGTCTTGTTTATAGATTCATAGGAGAGATTGGTTATAGTTCAGAGATGTAATAGTTCCTAGTTATGTGAGATCTATTGGTGGTTTGGAGGTGTTGGCAAGAAAAATTTTCGGGGAAAAATTGGGGGATTTTTTTCTAATGTTTTGGGAGTCTAAGTCCCTCTACTTAACTAGTGCAACTTCCGTATATGCATGCACAAATAAAAAGGTGGATTTTCTTTGTGGCCTTGCAGATGGGGATCAAGAGGGACACTCAATGACCTTGTGACAAAGCTAGTAATTTATTTCTAGAGAGGAATTTGTTTGGAAAGCGGGAAAGGGGAGTGAGAAATGAGATAGGAGAACTAGTGTTGCAGGTAGAAAATTAGATTCCCTGCACACACACTAGTTAGAAATTTCAACACATGTATTAAAATTAGGAAGAAACAATATTGTAAATAAGTAACAAGACCCATTAGAATTTAATGAACACAAAATATCCGTAAACCCCTTAGTAAAAAAATGCTCGAAACTCCTTGTATTAATGCTAAAGCATAAATTGTACATAGTATGAGAATGGAAGACATTGAAAATAGGGGAAAAGTGGCTAACTCTTTTCACTCACAAGTGAGAAAAATATGTCTCATGAACTTACAAGAATACAACCAACTAGAAGAATTTCAGAATTAGAACCCCTTGGAATGAGGAGCTCATTAAAATTTATAGTGCTTTAGAATTCTCTTTGCCTACCCCTGATTGACCCTTCATATGTCAAGAGACTTTCATATTCTTAGGAGAACATTAAGTCACCTTTTATAACTTAAGGGTGACTTATTACATTGAAAAGTGCAACCCCCAACGTCAAATTAGAACATTGAGGAGAGAGGAAGTTGGGGGATGAGAGGAGAGAGAGAGAGAGAGTAAAGGAAGGAGGAAGGATGATGTCGATGATGATAGATTCTACCTTTGATAAAGCCCATTGATCCTTCTAGATGACTCGATGAAACACTCCAATGTGATGAACTCTGAATCTCCAAAATCTTGCACATGCTGAAGAACTTCCTTTGGATGATGTGTGAACATTGTGTTTAAATACATTGTCGCATGACTCATTCGGTGACCATGGGCATCACTCCTAGAGATCCATTCTGAATAAATATTTTCCTAACTCCCTTCAATGTTGTCGCACTTCTCAGCTGATTTGGACATGATCCTGATGAAGCATCTTATAAATGATATGATGGTGTCGATTGGAAATTCCACCTTCCGCATACCAACCAAAGTATTAAATGAGTGTTGAAAGACACTATTAACATCCTCACTGTCACCTACTATGCATAGTATGATGATAGAGATTACAATTTTTCTATCTCTTAATCAGAAGTGAAAGGTTGCGTCCGATTTTGCCTTGTCCATTTATGTTTCATGATTTCTTCAAAAAAAAAAAACTTGCTATTTTTAGTAAGTATGAAAAATCAGCTTCCTCGAACCTCAACTGGATGTTACAACTCAGATTTCCCTATCTCCCTGCATTCCTCTCACCTTCTAGATCAATTTTCTATTTTTGGCAGGTGCTCATGAGACCACTTACTATTTTTAGTAAGTGTCAATTTTGGACCAAGATGACCATTTCAGCAATCTCTCCTTGCAATACATCTTCTATGTTTAATGCCTCTTTCGAAGTTTCTTTAATTGACGAATTTCTCGAAATGGTAGTCCTCCATGTAGAAGACTTGCTATTTTTGGAAAGTGAACCTCCGGTGGTTAGATCACTGTGAAACAAAGTTTTTTGATATGGGTTTTTTTCCCAATATTGCCCCTCCGAAATTTGGGACTTATCCGCTCAATAGTTTGGGAGATTTTTAAGTTTTAAAATTTTGACCTTGTAGTGCTTCTGGACACGGAAGCCATTAATGGACATCAAAAATTGCAGGTTTGGTTTTCTCCTCAAATTTTGAATTTTTTTATATTTTTGATATGGTTTTTTTCTTCTTGTGCTTCAGGTGAAATCTTGTTTCGATCCGACAACCATTTGATGGGAAATCAACTTTTTTCTTCGTTGTGAATGATTTATGGCACGAGAGGAGTGTCTGAAGGTATGTTTCTGATGGTTTTGGATAGAGGAATGAAAAAAAAATTTTTTCAATTTGTGCATCTATTTGTAAGATTTCTCCAAGTTTTGATTTCACGAAAATGAGGATTTTCTATTGTTCTTCTTCTTCGTTCTTCATTTCTTCTTCTTAGCTCAATGAAAACTCCTTTTGAGACCTGTATATCACCATGGGAAAGGTATTTTGATGCCTTAGTTGATCTGGTTTGAGATTTGGAAATGACATAGTGATGGTAGGAAGTTGCAGAGGAAGTGTGTAGATATGGCTGTGCATGGGAGTGTTAGAAGTTAGAAGCGGGAAGCAGGTGAGTATTTAAAATTTTAAAATTAAAGCTAAGAAGAGAGATGGGTGCATTTTTAAAGGTTTGATGTCCCTGACATATGAGGGATGTGAGGGACATCAAATTCCATGGTGAGAAAGGTGACGACACGTGGCGGGGATCCGACGACAAGGAATGAAGGCTCAAAAATTAGCTTTAAAGCATTGAGGGGCTGGAAGCGGGTCATATGGGTGACCAAAAGTCTCCCTTAGGGGGTTGGGTGAATTTTTAAAGGTTTTATTTCCTTGAACTGTGAGGTACATGAGGGACATAAAATTTACGACGCTCCTGGAGTTGACATGTGGTGAAGATTCAATGACGAGGAATTTGAGCTCCCACAAGCACCCGGGGGCTGAACTGACGATCCTGGAGGTTGCATGAGGATCCAGAGGTCATATGGGGGCTGGGTGAATTTTTCAAGGTTTTATGTCTCTAACCTTGAGGGATGTGAGGGACACAAAATCCCTCCGGATCCTAGAGCTGACACGTGTCCTCCCAAAATTTGGCTAACTCTTGAACTCGCTCCAAGAGGACAACTTGAAATGACGATAACTTGAGCTCCCAATGGACTTTTTTGATGAAATATTATATGATCCTAACTAGAAATGGAATTTTAGATCCATTTTTTGGGTTATCATTTATTTATTCTTCCATTTTGTCCCTCAAAAATCAGATTTTGTAATTGGTACTCCACATGTGCGTGTGAAAAGCGCTATGAGACCTAATTCTCCAAAGTGTTGTGAAAAAAATAATTTCACCATCTTGTAGGTCTTAGAATTATATTTCTGTAAATTTTTTTTTTTCTCCTAACTCCATCCGGAGATCTCAGAATCACCTTGAAGCTCAAATGTTGTTTTGGCCTGCACCTTTGCCTAGGCACTGTGAACCCCGATCTTGAACAAACTGCCCTAAACTCCTCAAATCTTCCATGAATCTTCCAAAATAACTTCCATGATTTTTATAGGCCTTAAATTCACCTCCATGTTAGTTTTTTCTCCTTCATTCCACTCGGGGGTTTCTCCGATCCTGGGAGGTTAGCGATAACCCTTACCAACACCGCTAGAGATAACATTTTTAAGAACTCCTAAAATCACCTAGGTGTTGATTTGACTTTCCTAATTCAAGTAGAGGGAGGTGTTAACATCAAATGGGAGGTCATTAGAACTGAATGGGTAGACCTGGGGTGCCTCAGAAGGGTAAAACATGAAAAATTTGGCACATGGGTATAGTTGTCATGCTTGGAAATTGATAATTTCCATGTTACACATTGCTTGACAACGGGAGGCATGGTTGTAGTACTCTCATGTAGATAGCTTTAGAGATCTAGAGGAGATGATTTACTCTTTAAGGGATGTAATGTACTCTTGTATTCAAGAGTTGGTTTGTACTCTTGTTATATTATATATATGAGATCTATATCTTTGGTGGACGTAGCCCACATTGGGTGAACCCTTTGTACATGTTGTGTTATGTGTGTGTACCTTGATTTGATTTGGATTATTCTAGTTTATAATTCCACTTTGCTATAGATTTTGGGGAGTTTTTTAGATCATACGTATATGATTGGATTTGTTATTGAATCATAACACTATTATATGATCACGAATTCCCAACACTAATCATGGGTCCGATTCGGATAATGACGAGATAGTGGAGGTATCCAAAGAGCAGCTCATGAGGAATACAATAGAGTCCGTTGGCCCCTATGCATAGCAAGAACACCACTTGCTCATCCCTCACCGACACAAGGCCCTCGGGGTTTGGAGACAATAACACAAATGATGTCAAACCCAACCCTAGGGCTTGCCTTAAGTACAACCATCGGTCTCGCCCTCCACGATAACCGGTGAAGGCACCAACCCCGAGAACCCCTCGAAGAAGAAGTTGAGGATGGTCAAGATCTCTTTTCCTCCACCATTATTCCTCCTCCTATTCCTCCATCTCTTTCCCCTCCACCTTTCATTTCCTTAGTTGAGGGTGCTCCCATTTTGGTCACCCCAACCTAGACTCTTCCTCCCCTCGACTCCCCTTTCTTTCCTCCACCACCCACCACCATTCCCACATTCTCTCCCCAAGTTTTGACGGGCCCTTATTTAGCTCTCATGACTTCTCATCCCCCACAACTAGTTATAATCCCCTACGGCCTACCACCAAGATTCCCATTTGTAGGCGGGATAGTCCCTTCCTCATATTTTTGAATATAACCGAGATGACCAAAGTGGTTTGAGATAAAAGGAGGGAGAAGAAGAAGAAAAAGGAGATGGCAGCAGGAGAGTGAGAGGTAGATGCGGTCATTGTATGACCATTAGTAGAGCTCTCTAACCATCACCCAAATGGTCCCCAATGTCTCCAAGCCTGCTGAGAAAATATAACCCGATGATTATTCCATCAGTGCTATTGTGGTGGACCTTCGTTCCGACCTCAAGATAAGGTCAAACTAATGAGAGAAATAGCTACTGTGGTCACCATGAACTATCTCAAACTCAACAACAAGCTAAAGAACACAAAGGCTAGCCTCATATAGATTCAAAATACTATGGCCTCGCTTGCGAATGCCAAAATCAAAGGAAAAGGAAAAGAAATAGAACAACTCTGCAAGGAGTTAAAAGAGGCAGACATTATAATAAGGTCTTGCAGACTTCCCAAGCAAAGACCAAGACATTAAAAGCCATCTTTGGAAACATCCAAAAGCGTGGCGAGTTCTTTTGATCATGAGAAAAGGCTCATTTAGTAGGAGATCGATTCTAAGAAAGTAGAGGTTAGTATGCTTCAAGTGAATCTGTGTGTCTCAAAATTAGAGAAAGGTAGCTTGCACACAAAGTACAAGACATCATAAGATGCGGTCAAGGATTTGACCTGAAAGATAGCTCAACAAGCCCAAAAAGGGGTTATTGTCACAATGGTGTAGGGGTTATACACTTCCTTTTGTAAGAGAATTTCCACCATGAAAAAAATTTAGGGCCCACACTCAGATTCATATCTGATGCACAAAGCCTATGTTCTAACGTGGAGTCCTTGACCCCACTATCAAGCAACACTATATCCGCCAAGGTCCCTAAATCATGAGATCTTGGTTCGAAACCTGTATGACTCTTGATTTTGCCTTGCAAGGGACTAACATTACAAAGGCAGATGGTCATAGCAAAGATCGGTGTGATTCGAGTCAAAACAAGGAAGCTATCAAGTGCTAGAATATCTTGACCTAACTCCAACTAGGGATAAAAGAGAGGAAGCAACACATAGAAGAACTAGTTCAACTAGGCTTCCCCTCTCCCTTTCCTAATGACTCCACTATCTTATCAGAGAACCAGATCTAAAACTACGATGGCCAAGCAGAAAGATAAGTCTTTCTTTTAGTATTTAAAGGATGATTCTAGTGTCACTTAGGTGGAGGCCATTTTGACCCCAATTATAAAATTGGAGTTCCGTCTACACACAATAGTGCAAGAATCTCTAGAAATTCTCTCATAAGGAGATAATTGAGCTAGATAAATCCTTTTAGGCTCAACAATGACGTACTTACCACGTGAGAGGCTAAATGGGTTAGCTATCAAGCTACTTTAAAGAAGCTCTTAATGACGTCTCTTTGAGCCACATTTCCAAATTTTGTGGTAGGTAAGGATTCCTATGACCGGCATAGATTCCCTTCATGAGTTGCCATACTGCTTGTAGAATTATATCTACATTATTTTGGGTCTCTTCCATTTCTGCTATCTTTTATCGCCTCGACCCCCTTTTCCTTTTCGTTTTCTTTTGTATTTTTACGGGACTCAATATTTCCTAAGTATGGAACTAGATGCGGAGGGTATCCATGTGTCCCTTCAGAGCATTTTGGAGAAAGAACAAATAATTGGAAGCCTTCAAGCAAAGCAAAAATTGACTACATGGCTAAAGCAAGCAAGGCAGGTCAAGTGGGTGAAAAGTTAAAATAAAGGAGAAGAACGCGTAGGCATCCACGTGTTACCAAGATGCAACTTCAAAAATATAAAGAAAAGGAGATTCCTAAAACCACACGAGGTCTCCATGTGTCAAAAAGGTAGTTACCATAGTCAAATGAACCAACTAATGAAGAAGAGGACTCGAGGTTTGGAAAATTAAATGCAATCTTGGGAGGAGGAATCAAGTTTGAGATATTCGAGAGGAGAATATTTTAGGTTCAGTCCATTGTGTTCATTGGCCTTAATAAGGCTCTGTTGTAAGGAAATATTGTAATCTGTGCCATTTTGGCCTTATGTATTGTTTTTCTCTATAAATAAGAGTTCTTGCTCTATGCACCAAAATGTTCACAATATTTTGTCCTTTGTTTCTTCATGTTTTCTTTTAATTCAGTTCTTGATAAATGTTTAAATATCTATCATGCTACATGCCCTTAGATATTTTACATAAATCTGTTCATTGTGCATGTGATTATGTTTTAATTTTCATCTCACCTTTGATGGTTTGAAATATCTTCAAAATAGTTGATCATGCTCGATGCTCTTCAACTAATCTAGTAGTTATTTCAATAGCGATCTCTGTGTTATTTTAGTAAAGATTTGGTACATTGCCTTAGATAGGATTTACATATTGTTTCGTTTTATCTCTAAACCCTTATCTCAATCCAAATCAGAGAAGAGCCAACTTCTATAAAACCTAGAGGTTATCTTAGGGATCAAGTCCCACATCCCTAAGATTTCCCATAACTTTGGTGGTTCATTTGTAAAGATAATTGTCAATAGGCCCCAAAGGGGGAATTTTGGATAAGCTGTTCCATGTGCCCAATTATCACATGCAACGCTAATAGTGTCACTTTGTGTGAGTGTGTGTATTCCCATTTGATCACCCCTTCCTTGGTAGGATTAATCCATTATGGATCACGTCAATCTACGCATAGATATGATTTAAATCTTCCTCACTTCTTTGGTTTTGTGTATGGTGCAAATTGAGTACCATCAATAAATATTAGTACATTATCATCCTCATTATAAAAATGATATAACACTTATTAAAACTTAGATCTCGTATTATTTTTATAACATCAAGTTCATCTAAGTAATGCAGGAAA
This sequence comes from Taxus wallichiana var. yunnanensis, assembly GCA_018340775.1. Classification (NCBI taxonomy): domain Eukaryota; kingdom Viridiplantae; phylum Streptophyta; class Pinopsida; order Cupressales; family Taxaceae; genus Taxus; species Taxus wallichiana. Next base: position 663,679,907 of record CM031237.1, on the reverse strand, counting down.
TTGTCTACCTTTGCTAATTCTAACACCTCAAAATCACCCCTAAAATTAGCCCCATGGATAGTGATGCTTGCATCCTTTAAGACCCCAATAGGAATTACACTTGTCTTATTGACCATATATAACACATTAGAAGAAGGATTTACTTTTGGCCTACCCATGTTATTCTATGCATCCACAAGAAGCACATTGAATTCTATTCCTAGGTCAATAAAGATGTTTCTCATTGGCCAGTCATTAATAACTACATCTAAGGTGATCTCATTATCATATTCATGGTGTTTTGGTGGAAAGTTTTCAAGTAATATTTGTCTACCCCTTCCATTCTTCATGCGCAGAACATTCTCTTGTAACCATTCACCTAACAAGGGTATGATGTTCACTTGTCTAAGCATCGAGACCTAAAAACTTCCATGATTTCATCAAATTCCTTATTAGGTACTTAAGTATGTTTTCACACACTCTCTATCCCATGCTTGATGTCTTAAGTAATGTATCTCCCGTGTAAATATCTAATTAGGATCATGGTTTCTTTAAATACTTCCTTTTCTTGACATGCATCGGCATACTTATTAGGTTGTGCAATATCTTCTCTTCAGATGAGTGGTTTAGTTCTCACTTTTTCTCATGCAAGTGAAGCCTCAATGTGTGTGGTAACCAATAATGGTTATTTCTTAGCTACTTCCAGTACCTTAGGATTTCCCGCCCCTTCCTAGAACGTTCAAATTGTATCATCACCATGCCCATCTCCTTTTTTCTCTTGCACATGTGCTCATACAAATCTAGACAATATTCTACCTTATGTCGTTTTCCACAATATACACAATAAAATTTCTTTGGGCACTCACACTTATAATGATCTAGTGATCCACGTGAATAATAAGGGTCACAATGAACCTACCTCTTTGACCCCCAAATTCTCTGCTACGATAAAATCCTTTATATCCCCATTTCCATTTTTACTAACACAATTTTTTTCGACCATCGTGTGACTGAAGCGCCCTATATACTAGTTTGATGCAACCCGATCTCACGGTCTTCATGGATGTGACCAATCAACTGAAATTGAGATGTATCATGTGTGTGCATGTCAAAAATACTACAATATATGGATATATTATTTTGTGCATCTTCGCTAAAGGAGAGGGCATTCCCTTACATCATGGTTCTTGTGTCATATCTCACAAGAAAATAGGAGTGCATGAACATTTCTGCGTGGGAAACTATTTTTAGTATGCATATCTATTTCATAGTCTTTACACAAAATTCCACTTCGATTTTTATGTGATGAGCTAGTAGATAACTTCTCCAACTATGTGGCCATAACAACAACATGTTATTCTAGAAATGGGCTCACCCCATTTCCCATACTAAAAATACTTCTACGCATAGGGATTCCTCAGAGCCTCACGTGAATTAGTAAACATCTTGTGTGATAACACCTTCCTAAAAGGTGTCTAAAGTCTACCTATAAACCATTACACGTGGTGAATTTTGTGGATATCATACAAGAGCTTTGACAACAAAGTCTTAAACCATGCATCATATTCCCAAACACTTGTAGAAAGTCCTTACTTAATATATTTTAGCACGATGATGATCTACTATTCAAACTCGGGTTATGGAACTCTACCAAGAAAACAATGTACAATGTGTTGTAATTGACTAATATCTGGTGTGGATTATACTTTTAGTACCAAATATGTGTGCGATATTGCAATGTAGTCACAAACCGACCGACCTTTTGTCTTAAGAGGTGATCCCCTTGGCTCTCCATAAGAGCTCACATTTGTGCACATGTTCAACTGCATCCTTTACTCCTATATACTCAAGTAATTGCATTGACATTTCATAGAAAATATGAGGCTATTATGGAGGGATATTTTTTTATCCTAGATTTCTCTTGATCAAGGGAGGTCCACATCTTGACCCTAAACCTCCACAAGGATTACCTCCACTTAGGGGAGGACTAGAGCCCCACGAACCCCTTATCGCTGGAATTATTGTATGCATTCCCGAGGAATTAGTAATTTGCATGCCAACACTCTATCCTAGTGTTACACCTATGTTATTAATTCTAGAGAGTAGCACAAAGAATATTCTGTCTTGGGGTTGCACCTACAATACTACTCCCAAATAAAGTTTTTGAGATGTTATTAAATCTTGTTGAGAAATAGAGGTGAGGTCATGTTTGATGCTTTTATCTTTCACGATTCTTGGATGGATACTAATACACTCCTAAGCTGTTTCACCTTCCCAATGTGGTGATCCTTAATTGCACTCACGTTCTTTACCCTCATTATGAGAATATTTTATCCGAACTTCGAATCCTAAGTACCATGCACAAGGGTTAAGGTTCCATGGTTGTCCAGATGCCCGCCAATGGCTCCCAAATCTTCACTAGACTTACTTTCACCAGATGTCGAGGGGGTCCTTCTACACTTTCCCAATATTAGAGGGGCGTAGACCTTTGGCCCCTCCCGTTCCTCATGGTTCTCAAAACTACTTCTTGGCCCTATTCCTCTTTGTCTCGTCACCTCTTCAACCACCCTTTCTTGCACATCTTTGTATCTATGTAGTCTTTATTCTCTTTAATTTCATCTAGCTCGATGCCATTCTTTCCAACCCCTTTCCTTATCCTTACGCGTGATAGGTTTTTAGATATCCATAGTAAGATATTTAAGTCCAAGATCTATCATCAATATTTTAATGGAAAGCGTAAGTGCATGTAAATACAATCCTTTAGGCTCATGAAGAAACTAGAACTCTGCTTCCTCTAGAAATTAAGAAGTCGAGATTATGTAATCTAAAGTGTAATTCCTCAAGATAAATTTCCATGAGTGACCTACTTGTGTGTGTCCATGACTTGTCTAAATCATCAAATACTTGGTATTTGTCCCGAGTCCAAATCTACCTTTATCCCAACCTATTCTCGATATCCTATGTGTGTGTTGCTAAAAAATTGTATAACTCTCGATGAAAGAAGATGAATAACATATCATAAAGTGTATCATATAGATTATCATCAACAATTTTTTGTGGATTGAACTTTACACAAGTATTTTATCTTTTTCAAATTTAATATTCACCCTCATGTGGCTAATGTTCAATAATATCTAAGGATAACTAAACTCCATATGTGCTCCACATCTTGAGATTCTTGATTTAAGCAGCCTCGAAATGGAACCAAAATGTCATGTTAAAGTATAGGTTCGATACAACGCAATCATGTGTGTTGGAATATCACCGAGAAAAGAGTCTAAGAGTTTACTAGAAGTGTGCATAACTCTACCATGTCCCTTCTTACGTTGGCTTCCAAGATGTAGCTCCTTCACTCATGGTTATAAAAAAACATGCTATATGGAGAATATATGTTCATAGAATCATGACATGCACAAGATAACAATTGATAATCTATAAGGAGATGAATACTTATTATAATTCATGATTCTTATGTAGATTACATATACCATCAACATATCCTCATGATATGCTCAAACAAGATCCATCTATAGAATCATACACAAGGAAGGAATTGATCAAGAATCACACACGGATTAGCGTGAATCTTCGGAATGACTCATTACATGGTTTTTTACAAGTATATATAGGGTGGGAGACTTTCCTTCAATTATTGATTAACTATCGTCTAAGAATAGAATGAACCTATACATAGATTGCGTACTTTTGCAACTAAAGTGTTCCTCTAATTAAGATTTAACTGTGGTTCTCCATTAACGGTCCGATTTCTTCTAGAATCTCGATTTATTTCATGTGCACTATAAATAGATATGATTATTCCATGTGTGCTTCATGTTTATATTTATTCATGCATGTCTTTATCATATTATGGTCCATGCTATCTATTTTTGGATTGCCTTGATAACCACATGAACTTGTGCTTTTTCCTATTTTTAGATTTTTGTGGTGATTAGGTTATCTACTAGTTCTATGTGACAAACCTTCACGCATGTTCCTTTGTGCTTGCATGTGCACCTCACACACACTTCTTTTCACATATGCATTTATTATTATGAGTGTAATCTTGTGAACTTCTCTAACCTTTGTGCATATTCCTTAGCCATTTCATCGTCTCAATAGCCTCAAGATTGAATCAAAATAAGAAGGGATTTAAATTTGTCTTACAATCATCCATGTGAAATTGAGAGAGAAGATCAAGAGCATACTTATTTTGTGTGATGAATATCCCGAGTCAGACTGTGAGATATGAATCCTAATGAAGTAGTGCAACAAACCTAAGTTCATCATGGAGAATCTATTCTGGAGGGATTCTTTCATCGTTGTAATGGACGATGAAGAGCTCCCTGTGATAAAAAGGTCATCAACATAAATAACCACAACCAAAAGTGAATCATCTTATAATAAAAATAGACATTGAGATTTTAATGGCATCGGGTGACATCTGTAGAAAGAAGGAAGGAATCCATTTTAGCATACCAAACTTAAGGGGGCTATTTGAGACCATATATGGATTTATTAAGTTAGAAAACCAAGGAAGAATCCTGAACAAAACCATGTGGTTGTTCCATGTAGATCTCCTCCTTTAGGTCACTGTGAGGAAAGAAACTCTTCACATCCATCTGATGAACATCCCAGTGATTAGTGGTGGCAATGTCAAGAATAAATCTAATCAAGTTAATTTTGGTGATACATACAAAGGTATCAAAATAGTCAATTCAAGCAAACTGAGAGAAACATTGTACAACTAAATGGGATTTGAACTTGTCAATAGACCCATCTACTGTATATTTAGTCAGATAGATCCATATTCATCGAACCATATTTCTTCCCTTAGGAAGTGGTGTCAAATCCCAAGTGTTGCTATTGATTAAGGATATGTAATCCTTTTGCATAATAGTGTCCCACTAAGGATTTAGAGAAGCCTCTTTAAAAGGTTTTGGATCAGATGAAGAGGGAAAAAACATGAGGCCCATCCCTAAACTATGATTATGTACGTATGACATCTGCTGGATTCCCTACCTAATTACCTGCACTCTTCAAAGTCTATATATCCCAATGAGGAAAAATGGTGGGAGTGTTAGGAATAATCTCATCATCATCCGAGTCATGGTAGGATGTAGAATCAAATAAATATACATCACGATATTTATTGTGAGAACTAGAAGAATATTCCTCGGTAATATGTATAAGTGCAAGAATTTTCTCATGATTCTTAGAAATTTCAGAATAATCCTAAAGATTCCAAGTGATGTTGATGGAAGTGGAGAAGAGTTAGGTGTGGAATCTGGTGGGCCTTCCTAAAATTTGACACTCCTCTTGATGAATAACTCATGTGTGGTTGGATGAAGAAGATGGTACCCCTTAACACCATCTGGGTATCCCACAAAGATACACAACTGACTATGAGGTTCCATAGCCTTTTGTTTCTTCTTAGGGATTCAATCTATAGAAGGAGATCTAAAAAATCTAAAGCATTAATCGACAATTTTGTACCATGCTAAGCTTCCTTCAATGATTTGTGAGGGACATGGTTTTGTATGTAATTTACATTAATAGATTTTACCCAATATTGCGGTGCCAAATATTTGGAGTGAAGCATATAGTTGGCCATCTCTTTTAAAAATATTTATTTCATTTTGCAACCCCATTCTATGAAGGAATGTAGGTAACTATTCACTGTAACTCAATCCCCTCTATAGTGCAGAACTGCTCAAAGTTATTACCGACATATTCCCCACCATTATCTATTCATAGAATCTTGATGAATTTCTTATATTTTTCTCTGTAAGGGCCTTGAAGTTGATTAAAAAAATATCAGTAGGTCCTTGACTAATGAGTATAGGGTTTTAATGTCAATATAATTAGGAGGAATAAAATGTTGTATAAAGAAAACTAAAACAATAAGGAACAATTTTTACTAATTATTCTAAGTGAAATGAAACCCTAAATCTGTAAGAGAAGGGAGAGAAGTGGCTTAGCTGATTTGAAGAGACTATTACGAGTTGTCACGGGTATGAAAATAGAATATAGAAGTGCGAAAATCACTCAAAAACCATGCGAAGACCAAATCGGAAGATCCGAACCGTGGGGTGCTTAGGAAGGTACTTCGAGACACCATGGGGTGCCATGGTCTACAAATTAGGTGCCCTAATCTTTGTAAAAGATACGGATCTAAGTTCGGTATGGTTGCAGTTGGTTTGAAACCATGCATGTCTGTCACACTGGATTTGTCAAATGAGTTGAATAATGACCTACAATAAGAAAATAAGTATCAAACCCTAAGAAAAATAAAGATGCAAAATGAATGGGTGGACTGAGCTCAACCGCCAAACTAGTGGTCTTATCACCGTGCATTTGCAATACATTTCATACCTAGATGTAATTCTAGTGAGTTTGTGCATGTCATGCCCTAATTTGCTCTTGTTCTAGTCAAATTTTTGAAGTGGTGAGTAATAATAACTATAGAAAATGTAAATAACATGTGTGCATGGAATAGAATAGAATCCCTCCCCATATGTAGTGTGTGTGATGCATATATCCTAGCCTTGATTCATGGCACTATGTGGATGCAAGTGATGCAACTCTAGATGGAGTGATAGTAGTATGTGACACTAGGACCCTCATTATGGTCTTATAACTTTATATTTATAGGGATCTCAAGATTAATTTCATAAATAATCATGACAAGGCCAACTGGGAAAAGGATAAGGATACAAAATGACTAGAAAGGCCCCAAAAAGAAGAGGCAAAAGAGAAGCATAATTTGAGGTGCCCGAGGGGGTGGGACCGGGCGCCAACACGGGTTAGAGTGCCTTGATTTAGGGATAGAATTATGGGGTAGTTGCAAGATAGACGGATAAGTGCAAGAAAATATGCGGGAATGATGAAATAAAATATAAAATACAAATGGAAAAAGGTGGGATTAATTAGTATTTTGTTCACTTGAGAACCTTCTAAATAGTAGTATAAGAATGGGCTAAATAATGTCTAAAGTGCATAATTTTGTGTCTACATTTTGTCCCCACTTCATGTTGGTGAGAAAATGCTCGGTAACATAAAGTAGATAGAGATGTGTATCTAATATCCATGTAGAGTGTAGAAGAAGATGTGTTGATGGACTAGACTCAAGTGTGGAATGAAAAAAATAAAAATGTGGAGGAGTGTGGATTCTAAAGATGAAAAATGTGCATAAAAAGTGATGAGAGTGAACCTAGGGTGAAATGCGTGTGTAGTTGTAGTTGTGTGTGTAGTGTACCTGCATGGTTAGTAAAGGAAAGTTCCTATAGTGGTGCATTGTCATTGTCATTATCATCATTGTCATCATTGTTGTTGTTGCCCCCAATTTGACTAATTATTTCTCATACGGTCATACTGCGAGGAGAAAACGATCAAGTAATCAAATATATATGTATGTAAAAATGTTGTGTATAATACACAAGTATATAGAAATGTGTAAAGTACAAAAATGTAAAATACGCTAGAATAAACATATAAATGGAACATGTTCACCTAATCCATGTCGAGAAAAGGGTGTATAAGGGTATCATGTACTATCATCAGTTTTTGGGTGATCTCACGCCACCTATTTGAAGAAATAAAGGGAGGAAATACAATGTATCCTCCAACCTTTAATCACTTACTGCTGAAATGTGTAAAGAAATATCGTACTATCTTATTTTTTTGGGTGATCCGATGCCATTAGATGGAGTAGTGTAGAGAGGCAAACCCATCAGTAACCCCCAAGCCTATAACCTCTCTGTAGAATTTCGAAGGACAACATGTACTTGTAGAGGCCGTTGTGTATGGAGTTCGTAGGCTGGTCCGAACTCACTCATTGTGTGTGGGCGGTGTAAATATGTTGTGCTAGTAGAAAAGCCTCAATGATCACCCCCTCTTTAGGGGTGCATGCAACGTTGATGAAATGAGAATGTGGCCTCAAGAGGACCAACCACACTCTAGCCTATAGAACTCTACCCTACAGATGGAAAGGGAAAAACTTGGTAGATATCAAGGCACACACAAAAGTGATGGTTAGCCAAAACAAGTGTTAGTCTAAAAACACATACATGCAATGAGACAACTGTAAAATATGCAGACAATGTAGAAACTACCAAGAAAAGTAGTGTAAACATGCAAGAAAACAAGTAGACTTCACAAATTAGGTTTCAAACATAGGAAATCACTCACAATGTCGTAAGAAACACAAATCCATCATGACCACAAAAAACATACAAGTGTGCACATAAGAAAAGGGAAAATCCCACATACAATGGTAAACAAAGAAGACAAGTAGAAACAAACAAGTATTCATGGAAACATGTAATCCTACAAACCAAGTGTTTCACATGGAACACCCGTTAGCATGTTAGAGTGATAACCAATATGTCAAAGCATGTATAAACAAGTAGTATAAGTAATATGTCAATGAGGAGGGTATGATTTACATGATATTGATGGATGGATGGGTTCATTACAAAACTGATCATAAGTAAGGACATTTTTAGATCCCTTAGCAATGGTTTCTAAATTATATAATCTATATGACAAGGCTTGCAAAGTATCATTAGTGGGATTAGATGTGGAATAATTAACATGTGAGTACAAATGTGAATTTTATTGATTTGAATGTGAATTAGGAAAATTATTCTCTAGAAGAGTTTGATATGGAAGTTGATAAGGAGTGGCCCAAAATGATACTAATTGTGAAGCAAGTTGCGATGAAGGGATATTGGAAAACGTGTAAAGATATTGAATTGGTTGTTGTTGTTGAATGAGAGGGGTTGATTGGGCCTGAGATGGGATGTGTGTGTGGGTTTGAGATGTTTGAGGTATTGAGAGAGATATTGAAGTTGAGATAGGTTGATTGAATGAGGGATGAGGGATATTAGGATTTTGGTGAGATTGAGATGAAGGAAGGGATGTAGAAAAGACCATTTGATGTGATACACTTGACATGGGAGAAGAAGGATGTGATGGATGCCCAAAGGGTTGTTGAATGGCATTGTTGTATGATTGTTGGATTGGTTGATATGTAGGTTGTCCATAAGGGACATAAGATGGTGTAGATGGTTGTGGGAATATGCTAGAGCTAAATGAGGTTGAATAAGATGTGATAGGTTGATAAGTTTGATAAGGACTAGATCCTATATAAGAGATATTTTGGAATTGATTGGGATGAAGATATGTTGGAGCAATTGAGGTTGATTGTAAATATGTTGCATAGTGATTTGGGGGATATACTTGATGTAGACAGTTGAGCCATGATAATTAATTGTCAATAATACAAACAAAGCCCTAAGGAATCTATAAATTTAATAGACAAGTCAAACAAAAGAATGTTTTAATTATCTTAAATTAATTAAGAAAAGGTGAAATGTGTAAGATGGATAACAAAGGTCCTAGGAAATGGCTATCTAAGGTTAGTTTCAGGAATGTTTTAGATGAATTCCTTGATATACCTGAAGGTACATGAGGCCCAAATCTATACTAGCTTCTAGTAAAGGCCTAATATTGGGGCCTACCCCTCACTTCATGGTCCCACGGTGATAAGCGTGTTAGGTGATGAGCCAATATATACCGAGAAAAAGAGATTATACTTGGCCAAAACACTAAGTTAGTTTCCTTGTTGGGTGATGAAATCCCAATCAGTTTCACCTGGGTGGAAGTTTTTGAATGCATTTTTGATTTATAAGTGATTTGGTTGTGTGTGGGGAAAGATAAGTGAATGCAACAAGTTAACTTCCCTAATTAAAATTAGATTATCAAGAAGTATGAAATGATTCATTTTAAGACCCAAAATGAAGTATTATTTTCAATGAGAGTAGTCAATCAAAATGTGGTGCGGAAAGAAAAAGAGGGATTAGAACTTACCGTGAGATCGCTCCTTTTTTTTAGATTTTAATATTTTTTGAAGTAAGCAATTCCAACAATCCAACAAATGAGTTCTCCAAAAACAACACCTTGCAAGTAGGTTAGGAGAAACAAAGAATAGAAGGTAGAAACAAGAAAAATAATGCAAACTATTAGTATTATTCATTTAAAAGTGCACCCTCGTCTCGAGATCTAGAAGATCTCGAGCTATTTGAGACCATAATGGAACCATCCCCAAGTCATGGGACTTTGTGCGCTTAGGAAGGATCTCGGAGAAGGCCGGTTCATCTACCTACCTCTAATGCTATTGCTTTACTCCTAATGTTGAAAGAAAATCCTAGATTAAACATGGCAAGGGACCGGGGATAGAAGGATGTGTAGAAAGGGAAATCCTAAGCTAAGGAAGATGATAACGCATCGGAGAAAGGGATCGATCACTCCACGAGGGGCATAAAGGGAGTAAGCGCAGGAGAGAGAGAAAACATAAACGAACCAGAGACAATAACCACGTAAACTCATCTTCCACTTGCAGCAACATAGGAACATGGGGACTATAAATGGGAAATACGCACAACATGCCCGAAATACGAGAGAGAGAGAGTCGATATGCAATGAAAATGCGAAAGGGAAGACAAGAGTTCCACAAAACATGATTTTATTACTTGAGTGACACACAATCAATTAAATTCATGGTAGGAGGTGACAATACATTACAGAGACCACGTCAAGGTATGAAACCCATGGGAAGTTGGCCACCATTTTAGAATGATTCCATTATAAAAGAGAGGGATCCTTTATACAAAGTAGAACTCTGCTATTTATAGAAGAAGAAAGAGAGAAGAGAAGGAGAAAAGGAGGGAAAATCGGATTCAAATTTGCAACCACCAACAACAAGTGATAAATTCCTACAAATCCACCTGTAAGGATATTAGATATGCTTCCCCATGTCTGTTTGGCATGTATAAGAAGGAAGAAAGCAAGATCTGATTGAAATATGGTGGTTGAGGTCGATTAGATGTGTGCATTGATGATCGAAATATGTTTCCCTATTTTCCACCTACCAAATCCCACCTAAATCTGATTTTGAAAATTCCAACGTGTAGTTGATATCAACAGATCTTTGACAATCCCGAGATGCATGCCGATCATAGCTATTTAGTAAAAGATATGGTTTTGAGAAGATGTCGAGCCATTCGACACTTAATGACACATGGTGCACATGGATTGACTAAAGGAGTCAGCAACCTGTTCATTTGTTTTTTCTTTTTTGCCATGTGTCATGCACCAGTTAGTTTTCCATATTCGGCACCCTATTGGCATGCTTTGATAGGTTGCATGCATCACACTCAATTCGACAGAGATGACATGGCACAATGATTACGCAAAAGAAGGCACAAGGCGCATAACCAAAAGGTAGGCGTGTCAAAGGGAAATAGAGGGAAGCCACATGCAGAGAGTGCATGTGTAGGAGGAATAAGAGAATACTTGTAGGGGAAAAGTATGGGGAAGGGATGCAAGCATTTAAGCTAGGGAAGGGCACATGAAGGAGCTAAATGTATGCAAGTGTGCAAGAGGAATGCCAGGACTTAGCCATTTTGGAAGGAAATTCTACTGAGAGAGGTGCATGCAAGGAGTGCACCACAGGATATGAAAGAAAATGGGCATGCAGGAGGAAGGCACAAAGGGGAAATAGAAGGAGATAATAGAATGTAGAGAGAAGGGGAACAAAATAAAGAAGGAAGCAAGGTGTGTGGGGCACATGGAAGAAGCGCAGCCAAGTAGATTATGCCAAGGAGCAAACTTGAGTGTGCGTAACCTGAAATGTGAAACATCAGAGTTAGAATGAAAGTATAAGTTATCTAGATAACTAGGAGATTTATTTAGATAATAGTTAGGTAGATGGAAAAATACAGTGAAATTATTGGTGATTTTCCCAATCACATGTGATTTGCCAAATCGCAGGTGATTTTTACACAAGATTTAGAAAAATAAAAAATATGATATTTTAATGAAATGAACAAAGAAAAAAGGACAAGGTCCCACCGAGTGTTCCAAAATGTTTAGATTAAATTTTACCTCTTCAATTTAACCTAATAAATAATATGATAAAAGTTACCAAACCTCGAAATAACGGGGTTTAGAGGTAACCGCGGATGACTTGTGATACTACGAACTATAGAATAATAGTGCAAGCTCCTATCCTACAAAGAAAGATGCAATCACATATACTACACAAGACAAGATTAGACAATTATATGGTGGATTTCCGACAAAGGCTAATCACTGGAAGTCAATATATTTCCTTGTGAGGATATAAATGCGTATTCTAGAAATTAATCAATTAATGATAATATGATGATAGATAATAAAATGATAATACACGATGTAACCAATTAGTGATAACGAAAAGGGAAAATGTGGTCTAGGGTTATATGTTGGTCTGATGGTGATTCTTGGTCCAAAGGGAGTTTGGGAATCACAATATGGCTCAAAGGAGGAATGATATAGACTTGTATATGTTTGCAAAGGCAAGTGTGTATCTAATTTGGATAAGTGATAAAATGTGATAGATGAATAAAAGGAGATCAATAAGGTTTGACAAGTACCGCAAAGGTAGAATGATGGCAAAGGCTAGGGTTTTGATACCAGAAAGATAAGTTGTACTGATAAATGGTCTTGATAGATAGGAACAACAATGATTATGTTGATTGCCAATGATTAAGGGAATCACTGGTGATTTAGGCTTGATATGCACATGCTAATAAATCTACCTATTTGACCAATTAATCTTAACAGTTCAAACTTGCAAAATTGCTGAATGTGATATAAAATAAGGAAATGAATGAACAAAATTACCTGGAGATTGGTGTAGGGGTTGAAAGAAGCCTCTGACCTTGATTGAAGGTTGGTGTAGGAAGCTGATAAAGTCCGCAAACTAGACTAATAAAATATTTTTCTATGACAGCTCCAAAATGATTCTAAGAAAGTTGATGAATGCTAATGACAATGTTGGATGATAATGATGTGTTGTTGTTGATGGAGAAGCTTTGGATCTAATGAAAACCAACCTCTAATGTTTTGATGATAACTTGAGAACCGTAGATCCATTTTACAAACCAAAAAATGCGTCGGAAAGATGACTTCAAGATCTTTCCAATGGTGTAGATAATCACTGGTGTTTTCTTTGAATCATTGGCAATTTAGCCAATATTTGGATATTTTGTTGCAGGTCCAAAATGAAAGCAAGAATTCAAAGAATGGAGCTCAGGATCCCTGAGAGAAGGTAGAAAACAAACTTAAATAATTGTTGGCAATTACAAGAATCACTAACGATTTTGGCCTATTTAGTTTTGTTTGGTAAATGGCTTGAAACAAATTACTAAAATGAGTTTTTTAGTTTGTGTTTTTGGGGGATGAGTTTGTTAATTTGTTCGGGAATGAACGTGTTGGAAAATAGATGTGTTATGTTTGTTAGGGATATGATAAAATAGGTTGGATATTATCTTGATTTAGTTTAGGATAGATGCTAAGTGGTTTAAATAGGATTTATTAGTTATACGAAGAGGATTATATAAAATAATTGTGATAATGATGGTAGATAGGATATTGATGAATTTAATTAATTAATAAAGATATATTTGTTTAATTAAATGGATTAAGGTGTATTTTGATTAATAAGGTTTGATTTTTGACTTAGGATATGGGGTGGGTATTAATATTTAATTAATGGGAGGATATAAATGTATAACCTAAGTCATGAGCTATTGTATATGTCTAATGAATAAATAAATGATTTAATTAATGAGGGATGTGGATTTGTAAGTTGTGGATGTATTTAATCGATTAATTGAACTGGGATGAGATGGTGTAGATTTGTGTAGGAAATAATAGTGAAGAAATGAGTGTGAAAATTTTGAGTGTCCACAGTAGGGTGTATCAAGTGTGTAAGATGTGGTCATAGGTGTAGATAGAATATGTAGTGACGACATGTAAAGTTAGACCTGTGTAAAATGTGACCTAGCACAAATATAGAATGTAAGAAAGGGATGCAAAACTAGATGCGAGATGAAATGACGACTAGTGTAGTGTGTATGAGATAGATGATGTATAAATGACTAATATATGCATGAGAGGGATGTAGTATAATGTAGGATGTAGACTAAGTGTAGAATGGATGGTGTAGGATGTGTGGTGTATGTGATAGAATGTAAATGTGTAGAACCTATAGTGTCATGTGTGGGGTTCAGTGTAATGGTAATCCCTCAATAGTCAAGTGTGAACCAAAGCACAAGAGTGTGTCATCGGGTAATGAGGGTGCTATGATGTGTAATAAATATGCCTATATGTGAAGAAATGAATGGATGAGAATGCAAAGAGTAGAGAGGAAGCTATGCTAAGATGATGAAGGGGGAATTTTTAATGGCTATTCCCCCAAATAGTTGTGGCTGAAAATTATGAGAAGTCATCGAGAAGATCATCATCCTCAAGGTCAAAATCATATGGACAAGTATTAATGACCTAGTAAGTAATAGTATTGGGTTGATCATGCAAGGATACTATGAGGTGTAGATTTTACATGACCATAGCATACTCTTAGTCAGTAAATGGGGGTTGTGAGAAACCATGGGCATACCATTGAGTGTGGCTATGTGAGTATCCAAGAAAGGAACTATTGCAGATGAGGACATAACCAAATGACATAGGGAACAAAATGTCGGTGTGACTAGGGTATAATGTTCTACCAATGTAGGTAATCCAAGAATCCCTAATGTGAGTGGAGAGGAACAAGGGGTACATGGTAAATAGACTAGAAGATGAAAAACACGCAAACCATAAGCAACAATTATAGTGACAAAGCCATAGTATAGATGAGGAACATGAGTAGAAGGTTGAAGGTCCTCAAAAGTGAAACCAAGATGAGCGAGAGCCCGACATGGGAACATATGGTGACATCATAGGTAGGATCAAGTGGAACATGTTCCCAATATGAGCCATGTATGAAGAGTGTACATGTAAAGGGGGTATGAGCTAATTGTGAAGATGAAGAGGGAATGATATTGTGTATGGATGGAACAGGTGGCTGATGTGGAATAATAACATTATTAAGAGATAGTGTAGAAGGGATATAATAAAATAAACAAATAACACCCTCAAGTGGTTGTAAATGAGGCTAATAATCCATAGGATGAGTTTCATTTGTAGTATCAACGTGAGGGATATGAAGACTAGTATGAGGGTCATGGATGCAATATTGGAATGGATCATGATCATTGAATATAGTATACTAAATAACCTCATGTAAGAACTTGACACAAAGGTGGATTATAGAGTCAACAACTTGCATGGCATGAAGCCATGTAATTCCTAGCAAGAAATTATATGAGACAGAAATCAATGACAAAGAAGATGGTAGGAGAGTCTTAGGACCAACAGTTAAAGGTAAGGTAATGTGGCCTAGACATGGATGGAAAGTACCATCATAAGCATGGAGTGAAATAGAAGAAGGGATAATGTCACAAGAAGACAAACCTAAATCCTGGAGAAAGGACATAGGGCACAAATTGAGCTTAGAGCCATTATCAATAAGAGTGCACTTGACAACAACATTATAGATGCGAGACATGATGTAAAGTGGTGGGTCATTGTCAAAGGGGTGAATGTCAGTAGGAGGATTGACCCTGAATGCTATATGTTGGGAAAAGGCATCAACAAATGTGTCATACATGGAATTTGGATGCATGTCAATAGAAACATTGGTAGTAGCAAAGAGGGTTTGAACACGATGAAGCAAATCAGGATGGGTAAGTAGATATTCAGTGATGGAAATATTCATGATGGTTAAATGTAAATGAAAACTGTAGAAGTTGGTATAAAGAAACATGGGGTTCACCAAAATGATTAACAAATATATGGATAGGTCCTAGACTAATGAGTATAGGGTATTAATGTTAATCTAATTAGGAGGACTAAAACACTGTATAAAGTAAACTAAAATAGTAAGGAACAATTGTAATTAATTACTCTAAGTGAAATGAAACCCTAAATGTGAAAGAAAAGGGAGAGAAGTGGCTTAAGCGATTCAAATAGATTGTCACAGTCTAAAAATAGAATATGGAAGTGCTTGACAATCACTCAAAACCCAAAGAAGACTAGATTTGGAAGATTTGAACTAATTGTGGTGCACAGGAAGATATTGGGAACCTTGAGGTGCCCTGATCGTAAATTAGGCACCCTTGTCTCTATAAAACCTTTGAAATTGAGTTTGGTATGGTCACAGCTGGTTTGAAACCATTCCTTTCTATCACACTGGATTCTTTGGATGAGTTGAATAATGACATGCAAGAAGAAAAGAAGTATCAAACCCCAAGAAAAATAAAGATGCAAGGTGAATGGGTTAGATTGACCTCAACTACCAAACTAGTGGTCTTATCACTAGCGCGCCGCACGACATGTCAAACCCGGATGTAGTTCTCACTGAGTGTGTGCATATCGTTCCCTAGGTGCTCTTTTTCCAGTTGCACTTTTTGAAGTAGTGATCAATAAGTAACTATAGAAAATGTAAATAGCATGTGTGCATGGAATAAAATAGAATAGAATCCCTCCCCTATACAAAGGTGTGTAATACATATCTCCTAACCTTGATGTATGGGACTATGTAGATGTAAGTGATGCAATGGATGCAACTCTAGATGGAGTGATAGTAGTATGTAATGCTAGGACCCTCATTATGGTCTTATAACTTTATATTTATAGGGCTATCATGCTTAATTTCATAATTAATCATGACAAGGATGACTAGGAAAAGGATAAGGATAAAAATGGCTAAAAAGGCCCTAAAAAGAAGAGGAAAAGAGAAATATAGATCATGGCACCTAAGGTGAGACCGAGGCACCTCTGGGCACCCAAGACAGGTTGGGGTGCCTTTATTTAGGGCTAGAATGATGGGGCATTGCATGAGATGGACGGATAAGTGCAAGAAAATATTAAGGAATGACGAAATAAAATATAGAATAAATATTTCCAAAAGGTGGGATTAATTAGTATTTTTTCACTTTATAAGCTTTCGAATAGTAGTATAACATTGGGATAAATAATGTCTAAAGTGCATAATTTTGTGTCTACGAAGTCTCCAAAGAGGTCATAGACATCCGACATCCGACAATGAAAATAGAACCAAGTATATCATGAAAAATCATCAATGAAAGTGAGAATATATTGTGCCCTAGTGAAGGAAGGTTTGGGAAAAGGCCCTGAGACATCACTATGAACCAACTCCAATACCTATGTAGCTCTCCAAGCTTTACCTTTGTCAAACATCTATTATGTATGATATCCTTTGGCGTAACCATCACAAAGACATTTAGAGAAACTAACTTTAGGAAATCCTTCAACCATTCCATGTTTACTCAATTGTTCTAAGTAGTGATAGTTAAGATGGCCAAATTGCTCATGCCATAATTTGCTAACCCCATTTGAATGAGTCAACAAAGCAGTTGGAGAAGAGTCTGGAGAAAAATGAGAGAAGGTATACAAATGTACCTAGTGGTCTGCCCTTCCCTGTGCAAGTGTAGTGTCACCGTGTAAATCTCTCGATCCGATAACTAAATCTAGGTTAAATTTAACTCTCATGCCCTTCCCAATGTGAGTGATTTGGTAAACTGACAACAAATTGGTGGAAAGTGTTGGAACACTTAGAACATTGTTGAATGTTCCACCATCTACTTCTACTGATCCACACCCTGCAACTACTATAGAGGTGTCATCACCCAGTGTGATAGAAGACATATTGCATGGTTTCACAGAAGAAAATTGAACTTGTGAGGAACCCATGTGGTGCGAAGCACCAAAATCAATGACCCAAGATGAAGTCAGAGCCACTACTACCACTAAATCCTTTCCCTTATTCTTCTCTTTATTGTTGTCTTTTGCCTTAGAAGTTTCTTGGTTGGATGAATTTTGTTTGATAGATTTAGGGACCCCTATGTTATTTTCTCAAGAAGATGAGTAAGGTGGTCAATCTGCTTTTTCATACACTTGTGTTCATCATGGCCAAGTTTCTTGCAATAAGCACACTTTACCTTTTCCTTCTTAGGTTTAGCTTTGGAGGAGGAGGATTCAATGTTGGATTTTGGTTGGGATGGTTTTTGATCCTTCTTCTGTCCTTGATCCTTATTTTCTTGTTTCTTCTCCTTGTTATTAGAAGCCTTAGGTTTTACATTCCCGTAATCAAGGCATGTGATTTGGAAGACTTCAAAGTGCCCATTTGTATCAAATTATCTTGTTCCCTAGTCAACTAACCAAAAACACATCAAATGAGGGCATTTTCCATGATGCTCCAAGTGCATCCTTGGTGGCATGGAAGGTGGAGACAAAAATGAGTAATTTGGACCTAATTTAGAAAGGATAGAAAGAATGAGTTGAGATTATTTCTTATCAATTCCACATTCCTTCAACTATAATCTTACTAATTTAAACTTTGTGAAGAAGTCCTAGAGTGTGTCAAAGTTGGTGGGGCTCAAGATAATGAGCTCATTTTCTAGTTCATGTGCTCTCATTTCATCTATTTTCCCAAAGAGAATTTCTAATATGGTCCACACTTCGTTGGGATATGTAACAACTTCAACATGAAAGAGAATATTTGGAGTCATAGACATACCAAAAAACCCAAAGGATTCATCACAAAAGTTAATTTGTTTCACATTGTCTATATATGAATTTGGTTCTGTTTCAAGCCCCATTCTTATCCGATGTAGACCATTACCCCTTAAAATGAGTTGTATTTTGGACTTTCATTCAAGATAGTTAAATGGTGTGAGTGGTGTCACAGAATTGATATCCATTGTCAAATAATTGTGTAGAAGATAGAAAGAAAATCACCAATGAGAAAATGGCTTGCATAATATACCCCTTGAACTTACAGAGCTTCAAAATTTCAAAGAACGTGGGTATTTCCAATGCAAATAACACAAAAGAACATTTAATTTTTTAAAAATGGAACCCAAAACAGAGCATCTAGTTGAAATTTATGTCAAATCAGATTTTTGACCTTGTCAGACACCTCCAAAATCCTGAAATGTAGTTTGTCGGGGTTTAGATGATGCAAAGTATGGGGTGGAACTGAAAGATGTTAAGTAGGTGGTAGAACCTGAAATGCACAAAAAGAAGGGAAAACCGAAAGGTTGAGCAAGTGTCAAAACCCAAAAAGTGTTAAGTAGGTGGAGGAACCCGATAGGTGTTGAGTAGGCATTTTAACCTAACATGTTTTTAGCGGTGGTGGAACCCAATAGTTTTTAAGAAGGAATCAAAACATGATAGATGAAAAACATGATTTTTGACTGATAGGTGTGTAGTCGTCGAAACGACAAGTGTTAAGCAGTGTCATAACTCGAAAGGTGTCAAGCAGGAAATAAACACGACACACCGAAGAATAAGATTTTTACCGATGAACATGTCCGAAAACCCAATTTGTACCTAGGAGGATGTTTTGTCTTGTTAAGAATAAGGAAAAGACCTAAAATCTTGAAAATACACTAAGTCGATTTATTCATTTGTCAAGCACATGCAAAAACCCGAAACACTACAAATGAGAAAAAAATGGAACCTCAAGATATGAGAAAACCATAAGTTTTTTATACAAAACAAAAAATACCCACCAAGTTATTCGAGAAACCTAGAAAAACCCAAAAGGTATTTTTCTATTTGAGCCCAAACTTGCACAGATTTGCTAAATTTGAAGAAAAAAGCCTTCAAATCCTTAAAAAAAGTCAGAAATACCTATCACATAGAACTAGGTCGAGTAATAGTTGAATCTAGGGTTTGGTATCCTTTTTTAAGTTAATGACACTATCTATTTTCCATGTAGAGACTCCAGAGGAATAGATTTGCATGGATTTTCTAGAAACCCCACCAAACCCTTAAAAATGAAATGAATGAAAAAATGTGGAAAGAGATAGAATGTTATATCTCACACAGAGGCTATGACATTTGGCTACAAAAACCACTCGAGATACCATATAAGAGCAGGTCATAATCAAGGACTGGTACTGGATAGGATCAAATGCATGAAGAAACTTGTATGTAGTAATAATATAAGAAAATACTCGAACGATGAAGAAGCAATACTTCTACAACAAGAACAAGTACATGAACAATCTAACTCTTCATTAAGTTATTATCCTTCATTAGACAAAAAGAGTATAGTATTGTACATTATATAGTGATAAATTAGGTCACCCAAAAAGGTAACTTCTCAATGAAGAAATAAAAAATGACTTAAAGTACATTTCCCTTTAATGACCTATTATGACCTAAGAAAGCTAAATTAGACCATGTAGGTAAAACCACAAGGTGCGTAAAATCCTACACCAACATTATGATACCTTGGTTGAAAGAATGTTCAAAAAAATCAATACCAAGAATGTTACTATACAAAATGTCTTTAATACAGCTTTTTTTTCCAATTCGTTAAACATTTTTCGACCAAAGATATGAAGTAGAATATTTTTAGAGGTTTTGAACCTAAGTGGGGCTAGACAAAAAGCCCATTTACTAACTCACCTACACCTTGTGAGTATTTATAGTTTGACTTTTTTCAATGTATTCTTGACATTTAGAATATTATCAAGTGATGATATAAAAATTTCACACAATTTAATGTGCAAAGTAAAAATTCCAATGAGGTGTAAGTGAGTTGGTAAAATGGACTACTTGTGTCCAACCTCACCTAGGTTCAAAACCTCACAAAGGTGCCCGATTCATATCTCGAGGTTAAGAATCATTTATTGATAAATAAAAAAGGTGATAAGTAAAAATGGAACCATATATTTAAGATAATTATGAAATTAGTTATTACATAATATGATAGAGAATAACACATTTATATAAGTTTACGTACTTAACTTTGGTAAACATTATGTGGAAATCATAATTATAATATCTTTTGGGAAAATTGGGTTAAAAATGCACATTAAGTTTTGTTTGGCATACATTTTTCCCTTTTAGTCAATCCCATCCCACTTCTAACACCACCAATTGCCTTCAAATACTCCTACATTCACTTTTAGCTATCTTAGGATATCCATCACACCTATGTGAACTTCGTCATCCTTCATTTTTTAGGTTTTAAATTCAAGGTCACCAACAATGGTAGAGGGGCATTAACAACATTTGATAATGACCTAGGATACTAATTGAAACAATTAATGACTCACTTGTTTTAACTAAATCAAGTTTATAATAATTAATTAAAAATAAATACTCAGTCAAATTCTATAAATAAATTATAATAAATCAAATATGAAATTTCACATGGTAATTGCACACTCTAAGATTCTAGATAACCCGGAAAGTGAAAATGTAATAATGCAAGAAATGAAAGACCCAAATTGATTTCATCAAATAGATAGCTTTTTTGATGAATTAGAATCTCTAAAAAATATTAAAAACATACCATGTGAATTTTATCAGTTGGAACTAAGTGTCCATATAGGTTCAATAAGGGAGTTTGGGTTTTTATATATTGAACTAGTACTACAATGCTTTTGTGTGAGAAAAAAAATATTGTGTTTTCTCTATAACAACCTTGAATTTTTTATTGATGATGCTAGTCCAGGATTTGGATTCTCCATACTTGTGACCCTAACAAAAATCAATAAAACATGAGAAGGAAAGTCCTAGACTAGCCCAAATAGACCTCACACTCCCTACTTAGAAGAGTTGCATTACATATATATGAGAATCAAGGTTGGTTTATATCTCACCATATAAGTGAAGTATATATGCTTCAATATATCCCCATATAAACAAGAAATGCAATAATATGATATATTTTCTTGCCACAAGACACTTGGCAACATGTATCTTTAGATTGAATATGATTAAAATTTGATAATTGGCTTGAGGATGTTTTTGGTGTACTTGGGAGTGGCTTAGGATGTGCATAGCTCAATAGTGACCATCTACAAGTGTTCCTCTTATGAATAGGATGTGTCAAATGACCTCTATGGTATTTTTAATACCCGAGGGTGTCAACTTGGTAAGGTCATAAATAACATGTATGATCATATAAGTGTAATTTTTATTTCTATTAGTTTCAAACATATATCGGTAAGAATAGGTACATACTAGTGTAAAAGGGAGTGCTCAATATTAGGGGTAGCATTTTTAGACACCTAAATTTGGTAATTTAGCACTTAATAATGTTTATATTGACTTATTTTGTTTAATCCGACTTTTACGCCTATCTAAAGCTTAATTGCTATATCCTAGTCCATCCTTGTCATATTGCAATGCTTTCTCTTCATTACACTTCTCAACCACTTATTAATATACTCGTATTCGTCACAAGAAGTCCATTATAACTAATAATCATGCATAGAGATCCAAAAATACGTCTTTAATTTTTGGACCACACTATCTAATATGAATAAGTCATTTAATAGTTCAATCTAAGGATAAACAACCCCATCCTAAGGCACACAATGCTAAAGTTTTGGATTTGTATATTGTTTATGAGTTAAAATCTCCAATATCTTTGTTAGGTTGTGGAGCCTATTTTCATGTGTGAAAATGTTGAAGACTCGTACACTAAGATTATTGTATAGTTTCCATAGTTGTCTCGCCATGGTTTGGGGCCAGGCCGAGCCTTGAGCAGGGGTCCAAGGGCACAACCCCGAGCATTTTTGGCCTCGAAAAATGTGCCTGATATATTGGGAAACATGATTTTCTCATATCGGTGGGAATTTCGACCCATATGTTTATGGGATGGTTTTGGCCCATGGTTTTAATACCCACGGTTTTGTAAAACTACTAAAGCAATTGTCTACTTATGTGGTTTTGTACATATGGTAGGGTTGATGTAACATTACAGATGTGTCTAAATTTGGGTGTGAATTCTATAGAGTTTGTTGAGCATAGCTCCAAACAGATCTGGGTATTGTATTGAGAGAGCGGTGGCTTGTAATAAAATCGAGCAAGTGATTCTTGGTGGGACGCTTGATCTAAATTGGGTGAACCACATTAAATACTCGTCTCTACGTGTGTTGTGTTATTTTATTTTGTACTTTTATTTGAGATCTATAATATTTTTGCATATTAGTTTCTATTGTTGCGATTCTATGAGGGATTGTTCCACATATTTTATCCCTTATTTCCTAACATATACGTTATCCTACATGTGAAAATATATCGGCATAGCCACATATAAGTAATTCTAAAGAAATAAATAGGGATATTAGAACTCTTAAGATCTCCTCAAGTACAAATAATTAAAAGAAAATCAAATCTCTCGGATATTCTCTATATCAAAAGAATACACTAAGATTAGTCCCTAAATAGGTTTGGAGCATTATAAGACAAGTCGAAGTGTCAAGAATTCATGAAAATAACACAATTCAATACAAAGCAATAATAATGGATTCAAGTGTTCAAGTTATCAAATATAGTTTCATCTATGTAATATTATGTCACATCTCTCGGTGGAGAACTATGTACTCTTTGAGTCCTCAAAGTATTTCAACATAGTTTGAGTATTAATTGTTCCTTAACACAACCACTAATATTTTTAAAGGTTTTTACCAAGGAATAGGGTTTTAGGTCAAGATGATTGATTTTATGTGGTTTCACACATGATCGAGACCTAATATTTCAAATAGATCCATATACAAGTCATTAATGCAATGATCTTGGAAGTTACATAGCCTCATTTACACCCAATAAAAAAACATTCATGAGGAAAAAACAACCCATATGTTTTTTCTTGTGAAAAATAGTATTTTATCTCGATCATAATATAATTTCACAATAAGATACAAAGAATTTGTAGAGGATTTCTAAGTAGTTCATACCCACTCCACACTAATATCAGTTCCAAACTAGTTCAAAATCTAAGTACACTCTTGTTCATATATATATATATATATCTATATTTACCACATGTTATAATTGATCCATCTTCTAGTATGTATTACATGTATGTTCATATCTGAATTTTGGTTCATATTTAATAAATATTAATATACATCTTATTTTATTGCTATCTCGAGTGTAAATAAGTAATAACACCATATTTCATTGCATCTTATTTATTACTTTATAGGGTTAAATAATTTGGCAAAACTACTTATTGATCAAATCCTTCACTTCTTTGGCATAGGTTACCCTATCCCAATAAATTTTCTACTACAAAATCCTAGGATTTCATTCTAGATTTCTGTATTCCTTTCTTCTATGCCCTTCGAATTCAACAATCAAATTAACCATACACCAATTGATCATATCTAAATCCCATGCACATTTAGAAATCATAAGCATCCTATGGATCCCTAAGCTCTTCCTATTCATGATACATCTTCTATTCCCGAGAATATGCATTATTGTGAACAAGATTTATACTCTAACCAAGATCCTATTCAAAATAAAATTGAATGTGTACCCCCTAGGGACATAATGAAATCAATTTTGATGAGATTAATGATGTTGATCATGATTAATTTAAAATATGATCTCAATTCTATTAGTAAATTCACCAACATCCAAATAATATTGATATGAATTTTCATGTATTTATTTCCTCTAATGCTTCTTGTGATGGTCAATCTCAACCATATCATGAAGAGCCTTATTTTTCATGTGCTTACTCCTATATCTACTATTACCATGTCTATTGTACCCATATCTACTCCTAATATGTGGGTATCTACAATCCCCCTCCAAAACGTTCTTGTTAGTGCAAAATCACAACACCCCTGAATGGCCAAAGATGTGAAGTGGTTAAAATGGGGCATTTGGTGTGATTGCATAACATTGGATCATCTCTCAAGCTGTGGGACTTGTAAACCTAAGATGATCCTCCAGAGAAAGCTAGTTCTTGTTCCTAAACTACCTGCCACGAGCTACTCTAATGCAAGAAAAAACTAAACTATCATAATCTAACCATTCCAAGGAACTAGAGAGAAAGAGAGGGTGAAAGAAAAGCCTACACTAAAGTGGTGATACACCAAAGAAGGAAAGGGGTGAGATGCTCTGTTGAGGGAGGATGAAACATGGGAGAAAGGAAGATGGGAAGGTCAGACAGAAGTGACACAAACCCATACCCTAATCCATGATCAAAAATCCATGAAACATAATTCCCTACACCTACAAATGTGAAATACATGCATAAAAAATAGATTTGAAAGGGAGAGGCATGAAGAGACAACAAAACAATGCAAAGGGTTGAAGAAACACCACAAAAACATGTTTTATTGCTCTATATGGGTGCACAGACCATTACGTTTCTTCTTAGAGGCAAAAAAATGCTTGCCAAGTGTAGGAGAAGGTTTTCAACTCAAAATGGAGTCGGGAAACAAATTTGACAGAGTTTCCCTACACCTGAATAATCTCCCTTTTCAAATGAGAAGTGTTACAATATATAGAAAGAATAAGAGAGAGAAGAGGGAAAATTTGAATCTTGTTTCAACTACCATGGGATATGCATTGAATCCTGCCTTGAAGACTCAACCACTATCAATCAATGCCTTTCTCAAATCCGCCCCAAATCTATCAATTTTGGCTCCCTCTGTCTGTCCAAAGTGTATTGAAGAAGAACGATAGATCGAATCGAATCAGATCTGGTAGTTGGAGAAATCGGGCTCTGTATTAATGGCCTGGAAGATGTTTTCCCATTTTCACCCACCAATGCCTGTAAAAAATGATATTTTATGTTTCCAAGGCATAGAGGGCGTCGAGACGTTTCCAAAAAATCTTCTCCCGCCCAAATATGAGTTCTCAGTCAAAAGATATGGTCATTTGAATTTTTGGGTCGTGGGTGTGTAATATTTAAATGAGTCTATCTGTATCAGAGGAATCTGTTAGGGAATAAGAGATAAAATATGTGGAATAATCCTAATATGCAGAAAATATTACAGATCTCAAATAAAAGTGCAAAATAAATAACACAACACAGAGAGACAAGATTTAACGTGGTTCACCCAATTTGGGCTACGTCCACCAAGAATCACTTGCTCAGATTTTATTACAAGCCTCCACTCTCTCAATACAATACCCAGATCCATTTGGAGCTATGCTCAACAAAATCTACAGAATTCACACCCGAATTCAAAGCACATCTGCAATACATTTGCTTGTATATCTATCATATGCATAAGACCATATAAATAGACAATTGCTTAAGCAGTTTGATACAAAACCATGGGCAAAAACCATGGGTATCAAAACAATGGGCAAAAAACCGTGGGTATCAAAACAATGGGTACCGAAAAACCATGGGCCCAAAAATAGCCCATAATGGTTACCCATTACCCATGGGTTAATAAACCACCCATGAAAATTTGCTTTGGGGGCTTCGCCCGAGCCCCCTTCGATTGGGGGGCTTCACCCCCCTGAACCCCCTTGACCCGCTCACCGGTGAGTGGGACCACCGTAAAAATACCCGAGTGTAACACATAAAAGGTGTACCACACTCTAACATGAAAACAAGCTCCACAAACATAACAATATCCCACTTGGACACTAATTTCCACTGAGCAAGCTTCTCAACCCTTCACTATCATCTGAAGGCCAACCAAAGCTAAACATAGCTTTAGTTTATCCCTTGTGACCACCTTGGTCATCATGTCTGTAGGATTTTGACTGGTATGAATCTTCTCCAACTTCAACTTATCTTCTTCCAAAGTTCTCCTGATGAAGTGATATCTCAACTGTATATGCTTCATCTGGAGTGGAAAGCAGAGTTCTTAGCTAGGTGTATAGCACTCTGACTATCACTATGCAGCTTACATTCCTTCTACTTATGCCCCAACTCCTCAAGTAATTGTTGTAACCAAATCATCTCTTTGCTTGCCTCTATGGCAGCAACATACTCAGCCTCCGTGGTTGATAAAGCCACTAGCTTCTGTAGTCATGAAATCCAGCTCACTGTTGTCCCACCTATAGTGTAAATATAACCTATCATGCTCCTCCTATTGTCAACATCTCCAGCCATGTCTGAATCTACATAACCATGTAAAGTGGTGTCTAATCCACTATAGCACAAAATTATCCCCATGGTCCCTCTCAAATACCAAAGGATCCACTTTACTGCTTGCCAATGCTCTTTACCTGGATCACTCATAAATCTACTCACAACTCCCCCTGCATGGGCAATATCAGGCCTAGTGCACACCATAGCATACATCAAACTGCCAACCGCTGATGAGTAAGGTACCTTGGACATCTGGTTTCTTTCCTGCTCTGTCTTGGGACACTGCTCCTTTGATAACTTAAAATGGCTTGCCAAAGGAGTCCCAACCGGTTTAGCATCCTGCATGTTAAACCTATCTAATACCTTCTTAATGTACTCTTCCTGAGATAAAGTCAGCTTCCATTCCTTCCTATCCCGAGTTATCCTCATACCAAGGATTTGTCTGGCTACCCCCAAATCCTTCATATCAAAGGATTCACTTAGCTATTTCTTGAGTACTTTTATTTCCTACATGTTTTTACCTACAACCAACATGTCATCAACATACAAACACATGATAATATAACTTCCATCCTCAAATTTCTTTGTATACACGCAATGGTCAGAATGACATCTAATATAACCTTGCTCCATCATGAAGCTATCAAACTTCTTATACCATTGATGTGGAGCTTGTTTCAGGCCATACAAGCTCTTCTTCAGTTTGCACACCATCTCCTCTTTACCTTTGACTTCATATCCTTCTGGTTGCTGCATATATAGCTCCTCCTCCAAATCACCATGGAGAAATGCAGTCTTTACATCTAACTATTCTAAGTGCAAGTCTTCTGCTGCCACTATTCCAAGAACAGTTATGATAGAAGTCATTTTTACTACATGAGAAAAAATCTCATCAAAATCTATACCTTGTTTTTGTGCAAACCCCTTGACCACCAACCGGGCCTTATATCTTTTCTTTCCTCCTTCATCTTTAACTCTGTACACCCACTTGTTCTGCAATGCTCTTTTTCCTTTCGGTAGCTTCACCAAATCCCAAGTCTAGTTCTCCATGAGAGACTTATGCTCCTCATCCATGGCTTGTTCCCACTTCTTACTGGCATCTACCTACATTGCTTCATCAAATATCTCTGGCTCTCCACTATCAGTGAGTAATAAATAATAAAGAGAAGGAAAAAATGCTCGAGTTCTTTTCTTACCCTAGAAGACCTCCTCACCTTTGTAGGAGTTTGGGGTTCTGTTGAGTAGGTTCTTGAACCGATTCATGGGTCACTTTCCCTTTCGAAAGATCCTCTACCACTTGCATATTATTTCTTGGATTCTTCCTTGTTTTCCTGCAACCGTTGCTTATACATGACTTTCTCATTAAAGACCACATCCCTAGACCGAATGATTTTCTTGTCTTTAATACTCTAACATTTAAATCCAAAGTCATCACCACCATAACCAATAAAAGTGCATTTTTCTGATTTAGCCTTTAGCTTGGTCCTATAATCCTTGTTAATATGAACAAACACCTCACATCTAAAGACTCTAAGAAATGAGTAATCAAATTTCTTACCGTACTCGAGCCTCCTTAGGTATGCCTCCATCCAAGGCACTTAAGGGTCCTCTGTTTATCAAGTACATAGTTGTGCTCACCGCTTCTGCCCAAAAATAAAGAGGTAGTCCTGCATGTATCCTCATGCTCCTAGCACATTCCATTATTGTTTTTTTCATCCTTTCTGACACCCCATTCTACTGTGGGGTTCCTAGAACCATCTTTTTCCTGCGGATTCCATTCTTAGAACAATAATAATCAAATTCATTGTTGCAATACTCCCCTCCATTATCTGACCTGAGACATTTTAACTTAAGGCCTATTTCATTCTCTACCAAGGCTTTCCATTTAACAAAAGTATCAAATACATCAGATTTGTTTCTAATATAATAAACCCAAACTTTCCTTGTTGCATCATCAATAAAAGTAACATAATAACTTGAACCCCTAAGAGATGATACCTGAGCCGGCCCCCACACATCATAATATACCAGCTCTAACTTACTCTCTTTCTTCATAGGTCCAACCTTGAGAAACATTACTCGCTTTTGTTTCCCATATATACGCAGCTTCTCGCAGAAATCCAAACCTGTTTATGTATATCAAGAAAAATTCTTCTTTATGATGTCCATGCCCTTATGGCTCATATGACCAAGCCTATAGTGCCATAATGTTGTATTTGCATCTGAAGCCACAATATTACAATCATTAGTACTATCAATGGTTAAATACAAGGTTCCAACCTTCTTACCTCTTGCCACCACAAGATCACCCTTGGTGACCTTCCAAGAGTCAACCTGTAAATATCATAAGACAACCATCACTTCTCAATTGCCCATCCGATATAAAATTTCTCCTTATGTAGGCACACGTCTGACATCCTTCAATAGCCATGTATTCCCATTCTGCATCTTAACCTGAATAGAACCTTTTCCAACTATACTGCAAGGCTCATCATCACTAAGAAAAACATGCCCAAAATCCCCTTAAACATAATCAACAAAATAATGCCTATGTGGAGTAGCATGAAAAGAAGCCCTTGAATCTAAAACCCAAGATTCATTAATATTATGCAAAGAAAGAATCAAAGCATCCTGACATACATTACCCGATGCCACATTTTCCTCCTTGTTTTCTTCATGTTGTTTCTTCTTATCCTAAAGCTCCCAACAATCCTTCTTTACATGCCTAGACTTTCCACAGTGCCAACATACTATCTTGCTTTTGGATTTTGACCTTTCCCGATCCTTTGATTTTCCACGGTTTCCTTGATTCTGCTATCTCCCTCTAGTTTCCAATGTCAAAGAATTCCCTGAAGTAGAAGATTCCCCAGAACTTTTTCTTCACATTTCCTCACTTAGAATCACCCCTACAACATCCTCAAATTTCAACTTTGAGTTAGCTGGAACCGAGTTGCTTACTGCCATTACGAGGCTATTCCAACTTTCAGGTAACGAGCACAGAAGTAATAAAGCCCTAACTTCTTCATCAAATTCTCTATCAGAATGAAGCTAGCATATTCACAACCATATTGAATTCATTTAAATGATCTACTACTGAACCATTCTTAGACATCTTCATATTAAACAACTTTTTCATTAAAAATATCTTATTAGAGGCAGAGGGTTTTTCATATAACTTCCCTAATGCATCCATCAGTTCTTTTGTAGTCTTTTCCTTTGAAACATTAAATAATACCAAAGATGCAAGACACAACCAGATCATTCCAAGTGCCTTCCAATCCAACAAATCCCATTCCACATCTGTCATACTCGAGGGTTTGTTCACCTTCTCAAAAACAAGGAGTATAAAGATCCTTTTGATAAAGGTAATCTTCCATCTGCATCTTCCAAAGACTGAAATTCTTCCCGTTGAATTTATCAACCCTAGATCTTCCATCATCTGCCATAGCTCCCACTCAAGCTAAAAAAATTTCCTGTGATTCAACACTTTAGCAAACCAAACCAAGCTTTGATACCAATTGTTAGGGAATAAGAGATAAAATATGTGGAATAATCCCTTACAGAATCGCAATAGTAGAAACTAATATGTAGAAAATATTATAGATCTCAAATAAAAGTGCAGAATAAATAACACAACATAGAGAGACAAGATTTAACGTGGTTCACCCAATTTGGGCTACGTCCACCAAGAATCACTTGCTCAAATTTTATTACAAGCCTCCACTCTCTCAATACAATACCCAGATCCGTTTGGAGCTATGCTTAACAAACTCTACAGAATTCACACCTGAATTCAAAGCACATCTGCAATACATTTGCTTTTCTATCTATCATATGCATAAGACCATATAAATAGAAAATTTATCAAGCAGTTTGATACAAAACTGTGGGTATCAAAACCATGGGTAAAAACCGTGGGTATTAAAACAATGGGCAAAAAACATGGGTATCAAAACAATGGGTACCGAAAAACCATGGGCCCAAAAACAACCCATAATGGTTACCCATTACCCATGGGTTAATAAACCACCTATGAAAATTTGCTTCGAGGGCTTCGCCCCGAGCCCCATCAATCGGGGGCTTTACCCCCAAACCGCCTTGACCCACTCACCGCGAGCAAGACCGTCGTAAAAATACCCAAGTGTAACACATAGAAGGTGTACCACACTCTAACATGAAAATAGGCTCCACAAACATAATAGGGTCCATGTGGTAGCTTTGCACTCATTTGAGATTTGACTCCTTCCTTCGCTCTTGGAATAGCACCCATGTGACACATGGTGGCGTCCATAGGTTTCCCTATTTCCTTTGTATTCTTCCCCGAGTCTTTTCACAGATGGAGGCACTCTTGTATCTCGACCCAAGACATGTGGAGGCTTTGCACATGTTTAGAAACTACCCCAGAATTTACCTTTGGAGTAGCGTGGATACGACACATGGAGACCTCCGTGGGCCTTTGGAATTTTCAACAGTTTCCCTCACCTTTTTGGGCTCTAGGACACGTGGAAGGCCCACGCTCATTTGACAACCTACTTAGGGTCCCACTTTTGAATGTGCGTTATTTGGACACCTGGCACCTTCCACCTGCATTCATTACTTATCCATTTTGGGCCCATTCTCCTTTTGACCTCTATTGACCATTGGCTATGTGGAGGGTTGGCACAAGTTTGAGTCTCGCCTTGGGCTCCCATTTGGAATTGCACTGAGCCGACACTTGGCACCTTCTCGCCGAGTCAAAGACTTTTCAATGGCCAGTGCAACTTTTGGAGCCCTGGACACATGGAGGCTTGGCACTTGTTTGAGCCTACCCCTTTGGTTTTAACTTTGGAGGTGCGCCGTTTGGACACTTGGAAACTTCCATTGTCTCCTCCATACTTAGTCGATTTGAAGTGTCCGAACAATTTGAGCTCAAAGACTTGAATCTTCATCGTTTCTTTTCCTTTGAGTATCTAGTTCCTTTGAAACTACTCGGCCTCCTACCCGACCCTGCTATTCCATTTCGAGCCCACCTATAATTTGTTTGTTGGATTTGAGGCACGGATTCACTTGACAAAGCTGTTTCTTGAATTTCTTCTTGCACGGGGTCGTTTGATCTTTCACAAGCCCCGCCACTCCATTGTAAAGTCCCTCTGTAACCTTGTTTGTCATCCTAGAATGTGAGCTCACAGTGTCTAAGTCATTTCCTTCATAATTTCCTTATGTGCAGGACTTGTCTTGACCAAATTTACCGAGGGGGTGAATTTGGGATAAAGTTACAATTCCCATACAAAATTCTACTAATACTCCTACATCTCTTTTACATACTCATGGTCCCTTGTATTCTCCCTCTTGCACATTCCCTCGAGCATCTCATTCACAATTTTCACACTAAGATGTTTCAATTAGAGAAGGGTGTGTCTATTTATTCTAATATTATGGATTATAATCAATTAATTCATAATATACTTGTTATTTGAGGTGGAATATTCTCCTATACCCTTATATAATTCACAAAATTTTCTTCCTCACCACATGAGATATTATAAAATTTGCTTGGGTGTAATATTCGATCTCTCCCTCATCTATTGAGTTTGATACAATCAAGCCTCAAGCTAAGTCCTTTAATGCTAATGCAATTTGTGATTACCACATATATATTACTTAATCATACTCATAAATACTATAAGCTTTGAAATGTTATTCAAAATTTGATTGATACCAATGTTATAAAATCGGATTCTATTTAAGAGAAATCTTAGTCTCATTTAAACGAGAATACTAAGATCAATATCTTCAATGAACCAATTCCTAATAATCACACTTCTAAATTTAATAAAAAACCCAAATTTACATCATGCATATAAGGTACAACCTCTCTTACACACATACAATCATCATCTTGATTATCTCATTGTATAATTACTCATTATTTTCCAACTAAGACGCTTATTACATTTTATGATAATGAAATACTTAATGATGATAATTTTTAGCATATGGTTTAAATGTTTGAGCACGTGTTAATAAAAAACCTATTCATATTGTATTGGTTAATAGAAATTCAAATAAAAAAGTGTGCTCTCATATTTCAATTTTTTGGGCTATACTATAAGTGTAGACAAAAAGTCATGCACTTTGGGTATTTATTTAGTCCTGGTTATATACTACTATTTACATTATTCCTAAGTACGAAAATGATTGGTTAACCCATGTATTTGGCCACTTTCTTTACTTTATGCTTCGCTTTCAATATTGCACTCGTACATGCTTAGTTTGTCTTTTCACCTTTTGACATTTGTCATTCTAAACACTAGCTCCCACCAGATGCCATCACTAGGTGCCCTTGTCCCCTCCGGGAGCCCTTGTCCTCTTTGTAATTTGGTCACACTTTTTGGGTCCTTTCTAGGATTAATTATGAAATTCAAGTGAAGGAATAATAGAAATATAAAGTTATGCTATCATAATAAGGGACTAAGCACTAAACATCTAATATCTCCACCTAAGGTTGCATCCTTCAAAGGCATCTATAGCTCTATTTGCATCCATCTAGCTCCATCACAAGGCACAAAAGGCTTGTTCATCTATATCCTACTTCATAGGGGATTCTATTATTTCCATGCACATGTTATTTACATTATACATCTAATTACTTTCTTGCTACTCATAAAGTGTGACTAACACAAGATCAACGTAGGGCACAACTATGCACACACACAAAAACTACATTGGAGTGCGAGATGTCTTTGCGGTGCTAGGTGATAAGTCCATAATTTTGACAATGAGGAAATTACAAACCCTTCATTTGAATTTTTCTTTTTTAGGGTTTTAAGGCTTTATTTGGGGTTTTACAGTGATTCATCCATTCCACATTTACTGAGAGACATTTGGTAGAATTTAGAAAAATACATGTGACAAAAGGCGAACAAGTACAAACCTCTTATGAAAACTCAGAGGAGGATTTCTAAGAATATACGTGCACTGTGTCACCCATAATCTCGACTAGGGTGCCCACAGGTGCCCCTATCCTTTTCCTGCATCCCACTCTATCAAATCTACTGGATCTACATTTTTGTAAGCTTATGTGTGACGATGTTCCATCTCTATTCAACTGGTCTCCACTGTGACATAGTCCAAAACCTCTGAGAATCAACTAAGGATCTTCTAACCCTATTTTCACATTAGGGTTTCACATTTTCATTGCTTAGTTGCTTGGGTATTAATTAATTATTCATTTATTTACTTCAATCTTGCATTATATTAGGCTATTATTCTACATTTTAGTTTAAAATGCTTATTTCACTAAACTGGACATATTCTAGTAAATATGGAATCTATTGGAAGAAATCCATCGCCATTTTTATGTATATTGGATTCCATTTTTTTCTATACCGAATTCCATTATTACTATTATTGGAATCCATTACTAATAATACTGGATTCCAATATTATTATTATTGGACTTATTCTAGTTCCGATTTCACTATTATTGGATTCCGATTTTGCTATTATTGTATTCCAACATCGCTATTATTGGATTCCAATTTGGCTATTATTGGATTCCAATTTCACCACTGTTGTAATCCAATTTATAAATCCCGATTTTGGATTTCAATTTCTCTATTTTAGGATTTCTATTTTGTTATTATTTGATTCTCCCACATAAGCCTAAAGTCCTCTATCTTACATAATCCTCACAAATCGCTAACCTACATAAGCCCAATAGCCACTAACTTACATGATGAAAGAACATGCTAGGTGAAATAAGCCTAGTGGTGTCATAGTTACATTTTCCTTGCGGACACTAAGTTACATCTACCCTACGACCATTAAGTTACATCTTCCTTGTGGCCACTATGTTACATAAGCCTCAGTAGCCACTAAGTTATAGAAATAGATGATAAGCCTAGTAGTGTTGTCTTACATAAACGTATAGGATATTAACTTACATAATCCTAGCGATCGATATCATACATAAGCGTATATGTTGCTAACTTACATAAGCCTAGCGGTTTCTAATTTACGCAATAGTAGATTTGTGTAGATGAAATAATCCTAGTGGCTACAAAGTTACACTAGCCTACCAATAACAAGTTTCATAAGCCTACCCACCACTAAGCTATATAAGCCTAGAGACCGCTAAGTTACATAAGCCTAGCTAACACAAAGTTACATAAGCCCGGGATCAAATTTGATGGCCACCTATGCCTGTCAAACCATTTTTAGATGACGGTAATTTTACAATATTTCCCTTTAAAAAATAGAAAATAGTAGTTATTTAAATATTTCAAATTTATTTTTAGTTAATATTTTTATGTATATTATATATTGATATAATTTTTATATAAATGTATATAAAAAATGATGGTGATATTGTAAATATGCAAGTTACTTATGATAAAGTCAACTACTTTTATTTTTTTCCATTCTATAAATCATAAAGAACAATAGAGAGTTAAGAATTACGTTAAACAAGTTATTTTGAAGAAATGGATTTAAAAATGTATTTCCATAGGAAATCAATTCCTTTGGGAAAATTACTTTGAAAATTACATAAGCATTGATCCCTCGCAAGAGTACTAATTATTGTTCTTGAATTTATGCAAGGTATTGTTGGATAGCTCCGTGACCTTGATTCAATATTTTAATTTGATCTCCTTTCCATATTTTTCTTGGAATCCTTTCCCAGATGACACTGTCTATATCAATATTTGATGTGTCCCTTGATTTTTCCACCTTTGTCTTTTCTTTAAGCAATACTGGTACCTTTCTTTTTCTGTATTTGATTTTCATGTGGGTTCCCACCAAGTGTACCCTTATCTTTTGAGCCTTTGTGTGAACATCCTATATTGGAATTCATTCTGCCTTGCCCATCCATATAGGTACATTATCATCAGCTGGTCTTACTAGTATCATCTGCTCAATATTCACATCCACTATTGGGTTGAATTCCTCTCGAGGTCTATCAAAAATAGGCCTAACATATATATCCTTATTTGAAAGGACATTTTGACTATATTAGCTATCCATGTCAAGACATGGTGCACCCACTATTTGATCATACATTGCGCTATCTTGAATTATTTTTGGCCAAAAAAATCTCTCCTTGTCATGCTACAATTGACAAAGGGATTCTCTAGGGCACATAGAATATTTTTCCAATATGCAATATTTGGAATATAGTATTCTTCTCCACCATTTGTTGAAATATTTTCCTAGAATTTGATGTATGCATGAATTCATCTCTGTATGTTTTCCATCTCTTTGAGTTATTTGAAGGGTGGCAATGGAGGATCCCCTTCAGGAAAGAAAGGTTTCCCATTCACTGTTTTCTAGATCTCAATTAAGTGTGACCATTTGGACTCCATGATTGATGTTTTGAACTCCATGATGGGCTTGTTGTTGACGACATGGAATTTAAACATCTTAGGTTTTCTTATACCCATGATCTTGTGGTTACCATATAGTAGGCGTGGTTCCACAAAGGCCTTAAAGTCGTAGATCTCCTCGATAGGGTATGGAGTGAATGTGTTGGAATCCTCTTGACATGCTATGTAAGTGTCCACTATTTGTGGCAAAGAGAATGTTTCCAATTTACACAAGGGTTTTAATAATCATTGAATGTCCCATCTATGTCTTCATGTGTGTGATCCACTGGAAGGAAACTCATGAACACTATGTTGAAAAACCTTCTAGCTATTAGCATGGATGTAAATAAAAACAATGTGTGATTTTTTTGTCACTTGCAGCATTATCTAGTTGCAAGTAAAAAATTGGTGGTTTGTTTTCTAAATGAACTTGAACATATACTTACAATATTAGTTGTATGAGCACACTCATTTTTCTGCTTATATTCCTTACACTTGTCATATGCATCATTTTGCAATATTGCATCATGTAATGGGTGTTTTGACATCCCACTACTATATAAAAATCACCATACTTGATCTGTAAGTGGTTCTTCTAGCTTCTAGATACATAGTTCCAATGATGTTATTGTGAATTTTTCTCCTCGCTCAACAAAAGGGAGACCAAATTACCTAAAACCCCTCGTTTTGTGCCCATGTGTCAAAGCATACTAGTAAAGGTAATGGGGAGATTAATAACATTACTTATTGATTTTGATTTTCTTCCCATCCTTAGTATTGCATTTTTCATCTTGTCCATTTTTTCATACACAATGCTCAAATAGCTATTAGGATTTTGTTGTGATTGCACTCTATATGCATAGTAATTTGAATGACAACTTCAAATGTAATCATTGTGCCATTTATAGCATTGATCTATCTCGTCGTGCGTGTTTACGGACATGAGGTCACTTTGCACATTTGTTCTTAATATTTGTGCACTTGTCAAATTTGGCAAAGAAATTGTTCTTGGTGATTGAAACATCAGAGAAATGTTCTTGCCATATTTTGATGAGATTTGAATGTGACGTTGAAGGAAGGTCCATTAGTGAAATACCCTCGTTATACTTTTTTAGGATGTAAGAAAAACTATAACATACGAGAAAATAGTCTCATTATTACTTTAGTACCATCTTTTCCTCTTGAATGAGACATGTGTGGGGATATATCAGAATTCCACTCTACCATTTTAGTTATCAATGCAATATTTGTGACAGTGTTTGGAATTTGTGTTTGTTTTCCGTATTTCCATTTATTTTCCTCCTCTTTCCATTAATCCAAGATTGTTTGTATCCGTAATAGGTTCTTTTCAAGATTACATGACATCTATACCATGCATTCGATATACATCCCTTCCGAGATAACTTCAATTTATCTATATTAGGTTCAAAAGTTTGACCTTCATCATAACTTTGCTAGCATTTGTGGTGAATATATTAAGTACACATTTTTTTTATGGAAGTTTCATTCATACCTATATTTAAATTCCAACTATGATTGAAAGCACTTAGAGATAGATTGTTGAGACATCCTTGCAAGAAGGTTTTTCTCAACTTCAGATAGAAATTTTTCTCTTGTTTTTTCATCATTTTCCCTTGCCTTTGGTGTACTAGATGGAGTAGAATTTACCTTTTGGTGTTTGCATATGTTGTAAGGTATTTTTATCAAGTTTTCATTACTAATACATATCGAGTATTCATATAAATTTGGGTATATTAGTTGAGGCAATGGATCTTCAAATGCACTCCACATTTTTACTAGAAACTCTTCTAGAATTTATTTTAGCCTTAATGCCATAATAAAACCATATTTATGGGCCAACCGGCTGACGAGGCCATTGGATGAGAGATCCGTCTGATATTGAGTAACCCTTGCAAAAAGGCCTAATTAATTTATCAACATGCACCGAAATGTATTGCCATATATTTTTGTAAAGTGCACCATGTCTCCTTCACATACATTTGTAATTGTTTCTTCTGCAACAAATTTTTGTTCTTTTGAACAAAAATGTCTAAAATTGGTAGTAACCCCTTGAACTTTAAATTGAAGTCAATTTTTGATGTGGCAATTATTTCTTAGAGTTCATAATTTCCATTCACGTGAAGTGAAATTATTGATTCTAGATAAACTAGGTTTTTGATTGGCCAAAAACTTTGTTGTTGACCTTTGTAGACTTAGATAGCAATCATTGAATGTAGTTATAATATTATCCACATAAACACAAAATAGTGTGGGTCCTAACACTACGCCTAAAATCACATGTTTTTCTTGTACTGGGGATATAAACCCTTCATCTATGTCAGCTTCTTTTCGAGCACACTTATGTTTTAGCAATACATAGGTTATAATAGATTCATCCTTGTCTTTAGGAGTTCTAAAAAAATGGCTATCACTGTTATAATTCAAACCCTCGTCCTCATTAAATGTATCCTCAAAGTTACTATTCATGATGTTATGAATGCCATCACCCCCACATGTGAAACTTTTGAAATCATATGCTTAATCATTTGCTTCCTTTCCCATGGGATAAAGTATCCCTTGTTTTCAATTTATGCCAGGGTTTCACAATCATCAATTGTGTATGGTAGTCTCACTCTACCATTGAATACAATACTTATTATGACAACAAATAAGCTAGACCCCACATCTCTACAATGGAGTGTATCTTTGGATGGATAAACTAGTCCCTCCGCAAATTTCACACCTTTGGATAGTAAATCCACATTTGCTCCATCAAAAACAAATTTCATTTTCAATTGTATCCATAAATTAAAAGAGAAAATTAGTACCGAGGACACTTAAATCTTTAACATTAGTACAGATAATTGAAATCACAATGAGAAAATAAAAATATACATCTTATATGAACATATTTAAAACCTCATTTAATCCAAATCTTTGAACATATAACAAATTGTATTACACCCTTAGATCATGCTATTGTGTATATATTTTTATCCATAAAACACATAGTATAGGGGAAAGGAGCCAATGATCGTGAATTTAAATGTAGTATATTGTTAGAGTTACATAACTATCATATTAAATACGTTTAAAAAGATTAATATTCTTTTAATGCACAAATTTTCTTTTGTGGATTTAAATTTTTGTTGAAAAAGTATTTTTAAGGGATTTAAAATAGGTACTTTTCAGGTATAAAGAAAATTAATATTATCCCTTACTTATGAATAAAATCACTTTTTTGGGACAACTAATGTGTCACCTTTTTATTGGTTGATTTGTACATGTGACTTGATTTTATTTGTGTTATTGGCTACCTTTTTTCTAAAATTTAAGTATAAAAGTTATAAATGTTTACTTTGATTTTTACAACTAGTGGTATTATACTTCACATTACCACTTATAGTCATTGGCTTATTTCCCTATGGCTTTTAAAAGTTGTATGGCCTAGCGACCACTGTGACTTATTTTTTTCGTATTACGGTAAGATTAAAATATTGAATAAAATGGGAGGTAAAATGTTGGTGATTTCATTTGAATGTGCGAGCGAGTGCATTTCCAAGTTCAAAAAATCACACTTGGACAAGTCAGTGATCGCTCATCATAGTGCGAGAGAGTTGTGGCCTTGCTGCGGCTACGAAGTGTGATTCCTCACACGTCAAAGTGTGATCCCTCACACGTCAATTTTTTATCCTCGTATGTCTAAGTGTGATCCCTTACACATAGAAGTGTGATCCCTCACATGAAGAAGTACGAGAATTTTCAAGATGAAGTGCGAGCATTCACACTTGGAATAAGGATCACTCACATATCGAAGGGCCATCACTAACATTTTCACCTGCCATTCTAGTCAAAATTTGTCTAGCCTAGCATCCTCTTGGACTTAAATTTAGGGCCATTAATATTGTGTCGAAGTAAATCATTCATGTATTTGATTCTCTAATTGTATAGTTATGTTTATTTTATGATAAAGAGTTTACATTTAGTCCTTATTTGATTAACGATAGTGTTATATGCTTTGATTCAATTATGTGTATTAATTATTTCTAAGCTTTTTTATATCTTACGTAATATTTTAACAATATAATTTTATTTATAATAATTGTGTGTAATATTGAGCATAAGTAACCCATGCTAGGTAGTTTATTATTAAAGGCTTAATTTAAATTAAATATATGTATGTCAAATTTTAGTTTTCATACATTAAAAATTATGTTGTAAAAATCTAACCTTAATTATTTACAATAAAAATTACACATTTTGTAAGGTCAAATGTTACCTAATTAATACTATGCTTCCCTAAACATTTAGTGGCCATCAAACCGTATTTTTATTTTTTTATACCGCATTTAATGTTAAGTGGTACAATATTAAATTTTAATTCAAAATGTGAGACATCAATTGAACCACATATCATTGGTATTATAGTCAAATTATGGAATACTTATTTACTCACTATGTAATTTAAAGATGAGAATATTGATAACGAGCATGGTGTTCTTTTGATGATAATGTCAGTAATATTGATAATTTTTGCATGTGGCATGTGGTTAATATGGTGGTTCCCCCAATATTAAACCAAACAATGTAAAGTTCACACGATATTAAAAATATGTGTATCATTTGATAGCCATTAAATATAAAGAAAAATAATGTAAGACACGTGTCTTTTGTAATTCGTGTGTCAAAGAAAGTGGGGTTGGAAGTGTCGGTTCCATGTAATTATAGATTGTCATTTA
Organism: Taxus wallichiana var. yunnanensis; assembly: GCA_018340775.1. Lineage (NCBI taxonomy): Eukaryota > Viridiplantae > Streptophyta > Pinopsida > Cupressales > Taxaceae > Taxus > Taxus wallichiana. The sequence continues at coordinate 663,639,015 of CM031237.1, read as the reverse complement.
TTAGTATATTTCAAGGACACTTAAATTTGTGAAGCTTTTGGCGATAACATTGGCATAAGGGAAAAAATCTGTAAGCATAATAATTCATTGAAAAATATGATCACGGTTTGATTTCCAAAATTATGAGCACAATTTGTTTTTGTGAAGGTGTCAAAAATCTATATGAATTCTCACCTTTTCTCCTTCCAAATTTTTGAAATTCTATGAATGTAGAATTTTCCATAGCCTTTTCAATGAAATCCTATTTTTTCTACTTCCACTAGTCAAATATGTCTATTCTTTAACGCTCTTTGACAAACACTTCTCAACTAATAGGGTTTGACATCATTTTGTCATTCTATCTGCTGATTCATAAATGATTTGATAAATATGTATACCCCGCTTGCTAGTAATGTAAAACATGTTATGGGTTTTTTTTTCGCAAGAGGACTAAGAAATGATTCGTAAAATCCCGACATGGTGTTTCACTCGGAATGATTCGTTCCTTTTAGAAACAGATAAGGTTAGGGTTAGGAGGAATCCTGTAGAATGTCGAGATGGTGTGTGCATACCGTAGAGAAAGATCAGGAGATTGCGAAGAACTCCTTTTGTCTTGGAAGGACTACTGTAAATAAGAACACAAGACCACAAGATTTTGATTAAACAATAAATGAGGAAGCTGCCTTGGGCCTGGAAATATAAAACTTCCTTTCGAAGGTGGTCGGTTTCCCTGCTAATAGAATTAACACAAAAAACACAAGACCACAAGATTTTGATTAAAATATCAATTAAGTTGTTTCGTTGAACTAGGTAGGGAAAAGGTAAAATTCAATTTTTGGTTTTGATCGATCGAGGAACCGATGGCGATTCTTGATAACCGATGCCGATTCGATAACCGATACCGGTGGGTTATAGGATCTTCTTGGTAGCTATGGTGTTTGTAAAGGCTGGTTTATGGATGATATTAGGAAATGAGATGATGAGGGTAAAAGAATAATGATTAGATGCAATAGCACGTTGGGTAGTGGACTCGAAATGGATTTAGGAGGACCGAGATTCAAGAAACATAAGAAATGTTATAACGAGAGGACATGCAAGATGTGACTTATTGGTTTTGACCAAGATGCAAGCTGATCTCCTTTCTTTGTAAACACTTTTAGTATTTCCACTTGTCTCTGCTTGGTCAAGTGAAGATCGGACTCGTTCCTCGCTCCCAATAATCTCTGTTGATCCGAAAAAAATTCGAATGATCTCTAAAATGAAATTTCGATCCGTTGTTTTGGTTTGGGAGCCCATTTACGGGAACCGATGGCGGTTGCGTAACCGACGGCGGTCGAGTAGAACCAGTATCGGTAAGGAAAAAGTAGGCTATTTTTAGTAAAATCACCCACCTTCCCTGCTTTTCTCCCAGAGAGATCAGATTTGCGGCCTTGTCAAGTCAAGTGACTAGAAGGTCGGTTTTGGAGTGCGAGAAAGGGGTCATTAGTTATGGGTGTAGGTGTAGACCAAGTTTTAGGTTTTAATTAGGTTAGTTTAGGTTAGGGCTAGGTCATGATGAGGTGGCAAAATGAGGTGGCGAGGTAGGTGATGTGGATTTATCAATTAGAAAGGTAATTAATAAATAATTGTGTAAGGTTTAGGTGATGAGGTTAGGTTGCGAAATGAGATGCGGGTCACTGAGGGGTCGTAAGACACAAATTTGGTGTCTACATTAGCCCCTTATTGTCGTGTAGCTTTTTTGTAAAGCTGCGCGGACAATAATATGAAGTGGTTTCTCATGTTAAGGATATAGGTAATCCCCTCAAATCTAGCAGATTGAGTGAGAGCGGGAAATCGGGGATAGGGTTGATAAAGGGTAAATGGTGTAGAGAGGATGGTGAGATGGTGGGGTAGGTCCAAGGAAGCAGACGCACGTTGAAATGCAATAATGCGACTAGGGTACATGATTTGATGAGCAAACCAGCAATGTATAGGCAAAGGTCGATAGTTTATCCAAACAAGGGTGATATAATCACGGTATCAAGGCATAGGAAGTAGCTCGGGGTATATAACGGGTAAGGTACAAGAGCGTTTAGGCATGTTCGGCAAGATGCAAATGGTTGGTTTGGTTGAGATAAACGTCACGGTCTAGGTCTAGGCAAAGTTGGTCGACAGATCAAGTCAAGGACCCTAATCATGCTAAAACACGAACAGGTGAGCTCGATTGAACAAAAGGTACATGATGGATGGATAAAAATAAAATGTTGATTGTGGGTATGGTATTGAAGTGATACGGTCGTGGGTCGGGCCAAGTTGGGGTGCGGCCTTGGGTCGGGCCGGATGGGTAGGGTGAGGCCTTTGGTCGGGCCAAGTTGTTGGGGCGAGGCCTTGGGTCGGGCCAAATGGGTAGGTTAAGGCCTTGGGTCGGGCCGAATAGGTAGGGCGAGGCCTTGGGTCGGGCCAAATAGGTAGGTTGAGGCCTTAGGTCGGGCCAAATAGGTAGGTTGAGGCCGTGGGTCGGGCCGAATAGGTAGGTTGAGGCCTTGGGTCGGGCCAAATAGGTAGGTTGAGGCCTTGGGTCGGGCCAAATAGGTAGGGCGAGGCCTTGGGTCGGGCCAAATCGGTAGGTTGAGGCCTTGGGTGGGCCGAATAGGTAGGTTGAGGCCTTGGGTCGGGCCAAATAGGTAGGCCTTGAGGCCGAATAGGTAGGTCGAGGCCTTGGGTCGGGCCAAATAGGTAGGTTGAGGCCTTGGGTCGGGCCGAATAGGTAGGTTGAGGCCTTGGGTCGGGCCAAATAGGTAGGGTGAGGCCTTGGGTCGGGCCAAATAGGTAAACAAATGGTGTGTCAGCAAGGGTGGATATAGGCGATATGTGGTTAAAAAGGGGCAAATGGTAAATAGGGGCAAAAAATAAAATTGGGGGAAAGTTGGAAGACAAACCGATGTCGATTCGACATGACCGATATCGGTTGAGGGACCGATACCGGTTTATTAGGGCAAAATAAAACCGATATCGGTTAAGGGCGAAAAACCTATAAAAAGAAAAATACGGCTTGTCATTGTCACTTTGTTATTTTGAAAACCAAATTGACTTGTCTGACGTGGAGAGTTGAGATTGGAGGTTTATTGAGCGAGGTGGAGCTATTTTGCTGGAGGAGTGAGTTGTTTGCGGGCCCGTGTGAGGAGGAGGCGATTGATTGGTGGGACCCAGCAGATCGGAGTGGAGCTATGGCACGAGCGGAGGAGAGGAGGCTGGACCAGGTGGACCACCACCACCTATCCCACCACGACGCGTGTCGTAAATCACGGGTAGGCTCGGAACTCTTTATTTTGTGCATTTTATTGCATTATGTTGTTTTTGGGATTTGGGTAGGAATATAATGTTTTGTAGAAAATAATGAATAAATGGGAATGATTTGAAAAAGGGAGAGGGTAGATAGGTGAAAGAGGCCAAGGCGGCATGGTGGGTAGGTTTTAGGGTGTTTGGGTGGGTAGAGAGGTAGAAATAGGAAAAAGAAGAAAGGGATAGGCGCGTCGGGTTTGGCGCGGCAAATTTTCGATGACCGATGTCGGTCACTAAGCGGCGGACATCGGTCGCGGGTGTTAGGCGAGGGGAGTGCATGGGCTACCGATGCTGGGTTGGTCGTTGATCGGTGTCGGTGGGGGAGGGTGACCGGGGGGTTATGAGTGAGTGTGGGTTGGGTTGGGTGGGTTGGGTTGGGTTGGGTTGGGTTGGGTTGGGTTGGGTTTGGGTGTTGGGTGTTGGGTTGGGTTGGGTTTTTGGGTGTTGGGTGTTGGGTGGGTTTGGGTTGGGTTTGGGTGTTGGGTTTTGGTGAGTTGGGTGGGGTTGGGTTTTGGGTGAGTGGGTTTGGGTTGTGGGTGGGGTGGGTTGGGTTTTGGGTGTTGGGTGGGTTTGGGTTTTGTTTTGGTTGAGTGTGGGTTGGGTTGGGTTGGGTTTTGGGTGGGTTTGGGTTTGGGTTGGGTTGAGTGTGGGTTGGGTTGGGTTGGGTTTTGGGTTGGGTGGGTTTGGGTTTTGTTGGGTTTTGGGTGAGTGGGTTTTGGGTTTGGGTTTGGTTGGTGTGGATTGGGTTGGGTTGGGTTTTGGGTGGGTGGGTTTGGGTTTTGGGTGGGGTGGTAGAGAGTCGGGGGTGTGGTTGGGGGATAAAAGGGGGTTTAGAGGATAAAGTAGATGTTGTGATAAAAAGTAGGTCTAAAGATGTGGGTTGGTTTGGCGAGGCACGTCGGCGGTTGGCGATGCGGGATAGGATGCCCCATTGTTGGTGCGGATGCGGCCACACATATCCGCAGCTCACCGGGTGATCATGCGTGAGGTGGGACTTGGTGGAGTCAGAGTACAGAGCGATAGAGAGAGATCACGGCTGATGGTCGCCCTCATCGAGAGATGGGATCCGGTGACCAATGTGTTCCATCTCCCCGTGGGAGATGACTATCACGTTGGAGGATGTGTATCGCATCCTTCGACTACCTATCGAGGGAGCGATCTTCGAGTAGGTCGAGAGCTGCCATGGACAGCATATTACGAGGTTTTAGAGATGCGGCAGCGCTGCTACTTACCTATCACAGCGTGAGCATTAGGTATGGTGACATGTACTCGTGCGCATCGACACGAGACACACCGGTCAGTTTGTCTTGATGATGATTGGGATCACTGCTTCGCCCTCCCGGACTCAGAGGGAGGCCGCTTTCCACGGGCATTGATGGGGGTGCTTCATGAGATGGTGGAGGAGCATACCTATTATGCTTGGGCACCAGATATATCTGAAGTGCGATTATCTGAGAAACTCTGGGGTTATCGCGGATGAGGCGGTCAGTATCATTCGACATTTTGCTGCATTGTTGGGCATATGAGCACATCATATGCATCAGGCCAGTAGGGTTACCGCAGCAGCCAGGGCCACAGGTCATATACAGGTACGGCTTTCAGAGGTGGTTGGGGGTCGTGGGGCAGCCACGAGCAGTGCTTGCAGGGCGGGATGTCACCTATTACAGGCATTTATTAGAGGGCCTGACAGCGGTAGACATCATATGGAGACCTTACAGAGGTCATCACCCGCACAGAGGAGGCCGAGTACAGTTACGCTGGATCCAGTACACTTTCTGGATAGCAGGACGGAGGCCAGGAGAGTACGAGAGGATACCCCTAGAGAGTGCGCGGCGAGATGGGCTGCTGCAGCAGGGCGAGCCACCTCCCTTCCCTCAATCTGGGAGGGATGATGTAGAGGCCCCCTGCACTGCACCACCGGCCCTTGGATCCAGATTGGGTTGCGAGAGAGCAGCGAGATGATGGCATAGATGATCTTTGGGTGCACGGGAGCATACGAGGGTTTGGTGGGTGAGTCGAGAGAAGCGGCGAGGTAGCACGAGCCCCGTATACGGCCCGAGACTTAGCGGTGTGGCAGAGAGAGATCAGCTTAGGGTGAGTGCAGCTCTTACACAGGGCAGCTTGCTGCTGCGCGAGCACGAGATAGGGTCTTACGGGGGCGAGTAGCCCTTGAGCTCGAGTACGAGCACGAGGCAGCACCACCACCAGCGGGGCCAGCCACAGTGCAGAGTGCAGTGCTGAAGCGAGTGCGATGCAGCAGTGATAGCAGCGCAGAGCACGAAGCACGAGCAGGCGTACCCGTAGCGGCCAGCCACGGCCCAGGCAGCACGAGCCCGAATACCACCACGGCCACGAGCACCACCGCGCGCACCATCACGAGCACAGGGGGCACTGGTAGTAGGAGTCCGGGGACCAGCCCCAGTACCTACGGTGGCACGGGACAGATATATGGAGGCGAGGGCGGAGGCCCGGTATTATCAGGATATCCTTGATAATACCGGAGCTGAGTATCAGCCGTATGCGGCACACCGAGCGGAGACCTCACATAGTCAGAGGTCACAGGGAGGCGCAGCTACAGCCGGTGTGTCCGTTACAGGTAGGAGGCGAGAGGCACCGCAGGGACCAGCAGGGAGAGGTGCTGAGGGTGGTGGGGAGAGCTGAGGGATCCCCACATAGTTTTTGTATAGGGACATGGGCACCGGTCTGCGAACCGGTTGTGTTGATAGAGGCCTGCGTGCCTACATTTATTCATTTATTGATTCATTATAGACCGGCCTGCGAGTCGAGTATGGGTTGTATATTTGATACCGGCCTGCGAGCCGAGTATATTTTTGATATGAGGGACCGGCCTGCGAGCCGAGTCGAGATTTTGGATAGTTATTGCGGCCTGCGTGCCGGCTTAGTTGTATGATGAGATCACAGAGGCCCCGATGCAGGGCACATTGTATATTTGCAAATTTGTATATATATATAGAGATGATGTTTTGATCCACATGTTGTGTTCAAAAATGTTTTTAAATATTTTGTCGATGGTTTGTGGTATAGAATATATGATGAGTTTAAGTGACATGTTGATATATGGATGATGTGTTATGTGATGAAATGTTGCATGTTTTGGGCTGGTTTTGTGACATTGTTATATATGTATCTGATGAGTTGGATCCAAATGATGTATAGATTGATAGTTTGTTGATATCTTTAGTTGATGGTTTGTTTGTTTTTGTAAAATAGATGATGTTATGGACATTGTAATGATATGTGTGGTGGATGGAGAAATATGGATAATGGTGTTGTGATGCAGGAAAAGAGGCGGGCGCGACAAAAATTTGGTAAAAAAATGAAGAAAAGACGATGTTTCAGAAGGCCAGGTGTGTAACCGATATCGGTTAGGTAACCGACGGCGGTAGGTAGTAGACCGATATCGGTTGCATAACCGATACCGGTTATTTAGGTATGAGCTTTTCTAAAAATAAAAAAGCTAGGGTGGCAACTTAAGTTCTAATTTTGAGAGCCATGCAAGAAGTTAAATACGCGAGCGGCGCTTTTGACGACTGAGACAGGTAATTGCATGAGAAATTTGAGTGATAAGGAGAAAAGAGACAGGGAAGGTGATTGTGATCTGAGATTCAGAAGACAGAAAGGTAGGTTTGAAAAAGGTGGTAATAATGGCAGGACGAGGAGAAACATCCAGCAGGCAGGGACAAGAGGGAAGACAAGGGCCACCTCAAGCTACCGCAAACCAAGAGGTAACGTTTTGTTTGTGATTTGACTACTGCATGTTTTGTGAATAAGATGGGGGAGAGTAGGTGGGTATATATGAGAAAGAAAACATGAGAACAAGGGTTGCAGGTGAGGTAAGTGTTACGGGGTAGGCAATCAGGGGTTTCAGGTATGTTTGTATGTATAAAAAGGAATAAACGAGCAAATTATTGTCGTAGGTGGTTGTTTTTAGGGAAGGTGTATGTAATTGACAGTGACCGGTAGCGGTTAGGGAAAACCGGTATCGGTTACTGAACCGATACCGGTTATGTATAACCGATACCGGTTACTGGAGGAATTTCCAGAATGTTTGAAAAACCCTGACGGATTGAATGGTTGTTTGTTGTTTTGGTGTATGCAGGCAGAGGCAGGGTTGAGGATGAATGATAGTGTGCCGGCGCTGTTGTCACGAATCCGAGCGGATGTAACACCAGCGGAATGGACATTGATAAATCGTTTGGGGTTAAGTGGAATCCGTTATTATTCACGAATCGCACGTAACCATGGTATGTTACAGGCGTTGATTGAGAGATGGAATCCCGAGACAAATACCTTTATCTACCAACAGGGGAGATGATAGTAACATTGGAAGATGTGTTCCGTATTTTGAGACTCCCTATTACAGGAGAACCAGTATATCAGGCACTACCTAGCGCGGCACGGGGAGCGATAACCGTAGTATTTGGTCCATACGCACGAGATTTGACACAGCGAGGTTTATCATTTACGTATGGGGTAATGTATGCAGCACATCCTGAGGAGACAAGGTTAGCAATAATATTAATGATAGCGGTAGGGTATTATGCATTACCGAGGGCGGAAGGGGGAAGATTTCCAAAGGCATTGATGTGTGTTATTTGGGAGATGATAGAAAGGAACGTGACTTTTGCATGGGCACCTGTATATTTGGCGGAGTTATACAGGGGTTTATGGGCTTGTAGGTGAAATCACAGGACGACACTGGATTGCTCGTACTTATTACACTGTTGGGCCTATGAGCACATTGTTTGTGTGCGACCAGTAGGCCGATCCATCCAGGCAGGAGAGACCGGAGTACAGAGGTTGGGATTCAGACGCTGGGTCCAGACAGAACAAGAGGCAAGATCCCAGGCCGTGACGGGTGACATTGAGTATTACAGGCAGGTATGGGAGAGAGTGACGATTGCGGATATCTGTTGGAGGCCTTACGGGAACTATATGGTAACCGAGAACATAGCTGAGGAGTTGAGAGGTGTAGAGCGATTGAGGTGGATCGCGGGGCACAGGCCAGGTGAATATGAGAGGATTCCTATAGATCGCGTGCGGCGACAATTTGGGTTTGTGCAGGACATACCGCAGGCTTATAGACCATATATGAGGATCGATGCCGAGGCAGCATTCTCACCTCCCCGGCCAACACCTCCAGAAGGGCCCGAGGAGATAGCGGCCCGATCGCATGATGTAATAGATGCGAGGAAGCGAGAGGCCTATAGATTATGGTGGGTAGCGAAGCTGCGAGGTGTACGCGATCACCCTGACATATCTGTGATTACAGCAGAGAGGGATCGGCTGCAGCGTTTGGTTCAGCAGCTCCAAACGCAGGTGAATGAGACAAGAGGATTGTTAGCGGTTGCGGAGGCACGAGCAGCGAGACTAGAGGCTGGAGTCCTCCATGCGAGAGGCGTATTCATATGTTACAGGGAGAGATTGGTAGATCGGTGGGTGGTACCAATATCCGTGGTACCTTTGAGGACGAGAGAGGCTGGCGAGAGGGTCGGCGATCACGATCATCACCTAGTTCGGGATGAGGCGTGAGGGTCTAAATAAATGTTAGCAAGGTATAAGAATAAATAAAGTACCGACTGCGTGTCGATGATAGAGAAGATGTATTTGTTTAACATCTAAATAAAACGAGATATGTATGCTGATTTGAGTTATAATACTAAGAATGTTTTCGTTTTGACTTTCGGTGTTTTGAAAAAAGGATAGAGAGGAATGTGATGAAATAAAAATACACAAAAATATTTATATTTTACCACACATGATAAGTTCTGGTAGGGGATGGTCGAGCTAACCTTGGGAGACCCCATGTCTCCTAAGTGCTGCCTACATAGCCCATTGCACAAAGCAAGGAAGGGCCTCAGACCGATGTAGTTCTCCCTTAGGACCAGGGAGAGGTGAATTCAGGCAATTGGTTGGTTGGTAAAAAAATATTGATATTAATATTGGTAAAAAAATGAATTGGTGATGTTGTAAAAGGTATAAGGGAAGCGAAAGTTAGCCTACCCAAGTAGAAGGGAACCATGTCCTGATTAAGATCAACACACAATCCTAGATGCGAGGCAAAGCGGAAAGAGCGCTCCGTAGGTGAAAAGAGCTAAACAAACCACACAACGTAGAACGAGCTTGAAACCCTAGGTACCGTGCATAGACGAGAAGTCAATAGGTGAAAAGAGTTGTATGATCACAATATATTGAGCGTACGTTACGTCCCTTGAGTTGAAGCAAATGGTGAGGTGAGGTGAATGATATAGCTGAGATACAGAGAACTTGTTACAAAGTGAGTGTTCTGACGAAAGAGAACCTACCCTAAATAGACAAGTCCATGACCCAAAAAGTTCTTGTGAATGAGGCTTTTATTTGACTGAATATAGACTGATCAATGCGGGAAGTCTACCAGGGATATGGATTGTTTTATTCTTGAGGTCTTCACAAAGCTGATCAATGAGAAGCTTCGAGAAAAAGTGGCCCGTGTATATTTGTCCTTCGAGGAGCGATCTATTTATAGTAGCAGATATGATTTTAATGCATAGCTGTCCTTCGGGGGAGCAGTCTATATTTAATAGCAGCAATAATTTGGCATATAGCTGTCCTTCGAGGGAACAGTCTATATATAATTTAGATAGCTAGATGTTCTTTTGGCGTGAAGCATCTAGTTTGGTAGGAAGTTTGACTCAAGAAAATCCCATAAGAATACGGCTTATTTTAAAACTTTGAAGTCATGGACTAGACTAAAAAGGGGAAGGCATCGTTTAGGTGAGGTGAGAATCAAACTATGTGAGCTTGATTTTTATTATGAGGTGTAGGAAACGAAGTGCATGTGGTGGTATGTGAGCTCAAGGGACGAGCAGTAGGTAGATAAAAAGTGATATAACACTAGATTCAACAGTAGAATGGTCGAAGATGCAGGGCATTAAGGGGTTCAGGCTCAGGCTTACCATTAAGCGAAGCTAAACGATAAGTGCCTGATCCATAAGTGTGAGTGATTATATAAGGCCCAATCCAATTGGGAGCAAATTTTCCACGTTTGCTCTTTTCTAGTTTGGTTACATGTTGATTCTCTTTGAGGACAAGATCACCAACCTTAAAGGTACGCTCATGAAGTCGCTTATCATAAGCACGCTTGATGCGTTTTTGATAGATTTGAAGGTGATCGAGAGCTGTAAGACGTCGTTCGTCAAGAAGCTCTAATTGGGCTAACCGCTCTTGGCGGAAATCATCGTTGGTGAGAATATCCTGAAGAGATATTCTAAGGGAGGGTATTTGTATTTCGAGAGGCAAAACAGCCTCGGTACCGTATACCAAAGAAAAAGGTGTGGCATTAGTAGAGGTACGAATGCTAGTACGATAAGCCCAAAGGGCAAAGGGAATGTGATCGTGCCAATTTCTTCCGGATTCATTGACAACTTTCATGAGGATTTTGGTTAGGGTTTTATTAGAAGATTCAGCCTGACCATTGGCCTGCGGATAGTAAGGCGATGAGAAACTAAGTTTGATACCAAAGTTGTCACAAAGGTCTTGTAACAACTTGTTTTTGAAAGATTTACCATTATCGGTTATTAGGCGATGAGGAATACCAAAACGACAGATAATGTGATGGTTAATGAATTCGACAATTTTTTCTTTTTTGATTGAAATGAGTGGAATGGCCTCTACCCATTTTGTGTAATATTCGGTTGCTGTGATTATCCAACGGTGACGTTGTGAAGAGGTCGGGTGAATCTCACCAATAAGGTCTAAACCCCATTGTGAGAAAGGCCAAAGATCTCGTGCGACCTGCAGCGGATGGCTAGGAGTATGTTGAAGGTTGGCATGTTGTTGACACATAGCACAACGCTTAACATATTCGTAGCAGTCGTTATTGAGAGTAGGCCAATAATAACCTAGGCGAAGGATTCGTTTAGCCACGGCAAGGCCACTAAAATGTCCACCACAAATCCCATCATGGACTTGTTGGATGGTATAGGTGACCTCCGCGCCGGTTAGACAGCGAAGGAGGATGCCATCAAAGCCACGTTTATAGAGGAGTCCTCCCATGACAACATAACGCGAAACACTTTTAAGAAAAGCACGTTTGCCGTTACTAGTAAGGTCAGGTGGGAGAACAGAGATCGTAAGGTAGTCGTGAAATTGGTGGTACCAGGTATCCTGCGAATTAGTAGACACAGTATTTATCATGCAAACTACCGGGGTTGAATAGGATGGTGCAAAAAGTTGCTGGACCACAACGAATAATTCAGAGTCGGTTGGTGCGGCGGGAATTTGCGAGGCTAAGCAAGCCATAGTATCCGCGAATTTGTTAGTGGAGCGGGGAATGGTTTGGATAGAATAGTGAGTAAATAAGGCTAGAAGTGACTCCACGTGGTGTTTGTACTTCTGAAGTTCCTCATTTTTACATTGGTAGGTGCCCATAACTTGATTGACTACCAATTGAGAGTCGCCGAAAATATTGATAGATTTGGCACCTAAGTGCAACGCAACCTGGAGACCCAGAACAAGGGCCTCGTATTCCGCTGTATTATTAGTGCAGGGGAAATCGAGTCGGAATGAAAGAGGCATAGGCTCAGCGTCGAGAGGAATGAGAACAACGCCGGCTCCTCCGCCGCGCTGGCATTTAGATCCATCGAAGAAGAGGGTCATTTGATACGACTCTTCCCCGAGTGAAAGAGTGGCGATGAGTTCGTCGGGGAATGTAAAATTGGTAAATTGTTCCCCAGGTAAAGGGGCCTCCGCAAGTTGGTCTGCAAGAGTTTGTCCTTTGATTGACTTCTGTTGTATAAACTCAAGGTCAAGGTCGGCGAGGAGCATGAGCCATCGAGCGATGCGTTGGTTTAGATGTGGTTTGGCGTACATATAATGAATGGGGTCCGTGTTGGTGATGACAAAAGTTTTGTGATTCAGGAGGTAATGTCGGAGTTTGGTGGCTACGAATGATAGGGCTAGGCACAATTTTTCTACATGTGTATACCTAGTCTCGTACTCCACGAGGGTACGACTTATATAATAAACGCGGCTGTTCTCGGCGTGCGAGTCCGATGTGCGAGCATAGCTCTATAGCATGGTCGGTGGCGGAAAGATAAAGGTAGAAAGGGTGGTCGTCTGGGGTGGGATAAGCACGGGTGGCTGCAAGAGATAAGTTTTTAGAGCTTCGAAGGCTTGGTGACACTCCTCACTCCATTGAAAGGCAACGTCCTTTTTTAGAAGGTGATGAAAAGGGTGACATCGATCCGAGAGTTGGGAGATGAAACGCCGGATGGATTGAAGTTTACCCTGCAAACTACGCAATTGTTTGAGGTTCTTGGGTGGGGGCATTTCTAGGATAGCTTTTACTTTAGATGGATCGACCTCAATGCCACGCAAAGAGACGATAAAACCAAGAAGTTTTCCCGAAAGGACACCAAAGACACATTTCTTTGGTTGAAGATGGACAGAATATTGCAACAGGTGATCGAAAATAATGGTTAAAACATCGAGATGTTCACTGCGATGTTTAGACTTGCCAAGAAGATCGTCGACGTAATCTTCAAGGATAGTGTGCATAATGTCATGGAAAATGTAGGTCATAGCCCGCTGATAGGTCGCACCAGCATTCTTAAGGCCAAACGGCATGACACGATAACAGAAGGTTCCCCAAGGAGTTATGAAAGCGGTCTTATGTTGATCGGCGGGTGCGACCAAAATTTGGTTGTATCCTGAAAAGCCATCCATGAGAGAAAGCATTTCATGGCCCGCAGTGAGATCAACAAGTTGATCAATACTGGGTAGGGGAAAGTCATCCTTAGGGCAAGCAAGGTTAAGATCCGGAAATCCGTGCATATCCGAAGTCCCCCCGTCGCTTTCGTGACAGGCACGATGTTAGAAATCCATTGAGGATAGTCAATAGGCAGAATGAAGGAAACAGAAAGGAGTCGTTGGAGCTCCTCTTTGACCAAAAGGGCAATGCGTGGATGCATTTTTCTCAATTTCTATTTGACTGGTTTGGAATCGGGTTTAGGGTGATGTTATGGACGGCAATGGTAGGATCAATTCCTGGCATGTCCGCGTAGGACCAAGCGAAAGCTTGGTTGTGGGTACGGAGAAAGGTAGTAAAGGCAGCTTGTTCTGATGTGTTAAGGGATTGTCCAATCTTCACAATGTGAGGATCCTCCTCCGTGTGGATGTTGATTTCAATAGTAGACTCATTCAACATGGTTTGAGTTTCAGATGGTAAGGCGCGTTGAAGATAGGAGTAAATCGCCCCCCAAGAGTAAGTGAGGATGGAGTCGTCATCCACGGCACTCAACAATATTAATCGAAGGCGAATCCTCTTGATCATGTGCGGATCTGAGAAAGGAAGAGAAGATGGGTCCTCATTATCGCGTTGATAAGTGAGAGGACCTATGAAGATGGCATTTATGAAAAAAAAAAGTTAGGAGGGATAGATTCAGGGTCCATCGATTCTGTGGGTGATGATGGCAAAGTGGGTGATGATGGTTCGGTAGGGGTGACGTTGTCTTCTTCCAGAATACAGCTGACACGAGGTGTCTCCTGTGTAGGTGTTTCAGGAAAACCGAGACCACTGCGATCATTATGTTTGCGTGTGGTGATGGGGATGAGCGTATGTCGGCCTTGTTCATAAAGACCAAAACCAAAGCCTTTCCAAGCACAGCGAGTCAAGAAGGTGAGGGCGAAGCGACGATTTGTCAGGTATTGAAAATCGGATTGGAAGGGGACCACACCAAGAGGAGGTTCAGGGGTAATGGAAGATGCGTCAACACCCCCATATGTTAGGTTGGTGCGGCAATGGGGTGGTCCGTAAGAGATTACTTCCCCACGCGTGACGGTCGTAGGTGGGATGTGCATGTAATTGTCCGTACTCCTGTGGGGTAGGGAAAGAACTAACGTTATATAGGCGGTACTCCCCCAGTGTAAGGCGTTGAAAAACATCTACTAAGGGGTCGGAGGTTGGGATGTTAGCTGCGGGAAGGGAAGTGGTTTTTGCGACGGTGGTTTCATCAGTTGAAGGCGTAGGTGCAGTTGAGGTGGATGGTTGAGGTACATTTGAAGAGGATGGTTGGGTTGAATGTATGGGTGTCTTGATTGGTATAAGCACATCGTTAGGACGATATAACATATTGCAGGTTTTAAAGGGAGGAGGATCAGCTTTTACGGTGTAGGACTTCCCCTCGTACTCAAATTTTATGCATCTATGTAATGTTGAGGGAACGCATCCCATGGCCCGGATCCAAGGACGACCCAGCAATATATTATATTGGAACTCTCCCTCAAGGACATAGAAGAGTTCGGGTAAAGTACGCGGTCCTACACAAATGTTGAGGATCACGGTGCCTAAGGTAGAGGTAATAGCGTCATTGAATGACATGACATGATGGGGTTGGCACACATGCAACTAGAAGGGATATTCATTTGTTGGAAAGCTTTTGAAGAGATGATGTTTAAGTGGCGCCCCATCAATCATAACACGACGTACCGAATGTCCCGGACGTAAGTGAGATGAAAAGGCGAGTCGGGATCTTCTACACCAAAGTCGATAATTTCATCTTGAGCCAGCGGAGCGGCTTAGCATGCGAGAGGCGGAAGTGGTGGGGGAGATGGATTGTTTGGTGAGAGAGGCAACGTGATTGGGTGTTAGAATGGAGGCAACGGGCAGGGTTTCATTAGGTAAGACCTCGATCCCTTGAAGAATTTCAACAAGAGCTTGTCGATGAGATTCAGAAGTCTGAATGAGATCATATAGTGTCATTTTTACGGGCGATTGATGAAGCTGTTTGATCATAGTTCGGTGGGCAACTCCATTAGAGACGGGATAGGCGGGTCCGCGAATAACCACTTTAGGTGGTGGTGCAATCGGGATGGTTGAAGGAGAAAGAGATGCCGCAGGTGTGTTTTCTTTCGCTTTCCCAGTGTTTTTCTATCCTCGAGTAGCGACACTAATCATATTAATCTCGTAGACCTGAGATGAGGAAGATGGTTGGGATAATTCATGGTCTTCAAGAGGTGGGGTTGTAATAATGATAGATCTTGGTGAGGCGGGGACAGATGATATAGTAGAGGGAATTGAAGCTAAAGGTCTCTCCCTTCGTAAGTTGTCTTTCTTAACCTTTCTATCGGGAGAGGTGGTGTGAAGGATGGTTTTAAAGCTTTGCATCCCTCCACATCATGTCTGGTGTGCGATGATAGCGCAGATTTTAGACTCATCATAACCTGCGGGTCGAGGTTTAGACGGGTCATAAGGTCTAAGTGGGGGTAGGGAAATGGTCGCATTCTCCATCAACATAGCAAGGATTTTGGCGTAAGATCCTTTGAGGGGGTCAAAATCGGATGAGGGTATTGGTTGTGCGGGTTTTGGTAATGTTTGGGCGTGGTTGGTTAAATACGGGTGGTGGTTTAGCGAGGGGTGTGACTTGACACGTGTTTTTCACTAAACGTGGTTTCTTTGGCTTGACGAAGTTACGTTAATTTGGTTAGATGATGAGGCTACGAGATGGCGTGGTAGCGGGAAACAACCATGGAGAAAGGGGAGTGATAGAAAATAAATCCTTTGATGATGGGATTGGTTTAGGGTTGATAGGTGGACAGGATACGCGGGGTAACGATGTTGTTATACCCTTTGATCTCTGTATAGGTGTAGAAGGCGTAGGTCGTTTTGAAGAAAACGCAGGAGGTATGATATATTGATGTAAGGTGGAGGGATGAGGTCCCAATATGGAAGGTGGTGTGACGATGAGGGTTTTGATTGTGATAGAGGCACGGATTGAGTTTGTCTCCTAGGTGGCGGGCGGGTTTATTTTGGATAAATCGAGTCGCTTAGGCGGGTGTGTTAGACTAGGCATTGGTGAGGTCCCAAGCGTAGGGAAGATTTGGCTAAGTTAATAGAAGTGGATGGGTCATTTGGTAGAGGTGAGGGGGTGAAGGTGAGAACATGGGCATTTTAAGCACGTAAGCACTTCGGGTATATGGTGGAGGCATCGGGATTGGTCATTTGCATTTGAGTAGAATATGGCCTACTCAAAGCGTTCCCATAGGGAACTGTCATCTTACGTGGAATGACGGTCCTCACGTGTGAATATGAACTTTTGTACGGAAGAAAGCGGGTTGTGATTCCAGTCCACTTTGTAGGTGTGATACGGGGGTAGATGAGGCATTGTATCCATAGATGTTAAGAGAGGTATTAGTCGTTGAAAAGATTTAGGTGATGAGGGACTAATAGGTAGGAGGCGTGTTTGAGAGGATCTGTTATGGTTAAAGAATTTGGTGATGTTGGTGTAGGAGATTTCTCTTCTAAGGATGTAAAAAGGAGTGGCGTAGCCTTCCTCTTGTGTAACAAGAGTGGTAGAAGGGAACGTTTGGGAAATAGATAAATTAGATAACATCCGTTCGCATGATCTTGTAGGGATGTGGTATAAGAAGACTCATTGATGGGAAGAGAAGTGCAGGCGAGTTAACTCTTTTATGGGTAAAGGAACGATTTCGCTTTGGCTTGATGGTGGTAAAGGAGGTTCGGGCTCCTGTGTTAGTGAAGAGGCTTGATTCAAAATTTTCTCGATAGAGGCTTTTGGCTGGGTATCGAATACTGCATGGATCTCATGAACACTCTCTTCGGCTAAGATATCCTGGTTTGTGTTACTGTTGGAAGAGTGATTCGGGAATGGTTTGTTGAAGATTTTCAAATTTCGGTTAGCAGGGGCGTTAGGATTATCGAGAGCTATATCCCCTGCGTCAACCATTTCCTGCACTATGTTCTTCAACATCTTGCAGTTTTCATGACTGTGTCCCTTCACATGGTGGAAGTTACAGAAGTCATTTTCTTTGTACCAGGAAGGTATGGCGCGAGTGGAATCAAACCCGGAATGAGGTTTAACAGGAGGTAAGGTAATGGCTCCTGCTTTGAGCAATTTTTCCAATATCACACCATATGTTTCTCCCAAGGGAGTGTAGTTGATGGGCTCTGCTTTATACTTATAAGTGGTTTTTGGTGGAGTATTGGACGGTGGTTGGGATTTGACCATCACCGCGTGGACAGCTCCTTTTGATTTAGAAGAAGTGGACGCGTGAGGAGTGGTGGTATTTGGTTTATTGGTAGAATCAGGAGTTCGGAAAGTGGAGTTTTTGTTGCGCAACCGCAATTTCTCTTCCTCTAAGGCTCGAATTTCTAATTTTCGAGCCATAGTAAAGGCCTCGTCGAATGTACGGAAAGTTTGAATTTGGAGGGTAGGGGAGATGTGCTTAGCGCAGGCCCGCGTAAATAGTTCGATAAGTTCGGTTTGAGGTAAGGCATATGTAAGTTGGTTGATAAGGCCCCGCCATCGTCCAACGAAATCTGCGATAGATTCGTCTTCGAATTGTCGGATGGCATAGAGGTCCGTGATAGATACTTTCTTGGCAATGTTAATGGAGAAATGATCCAAGAAAGATTGGGCTAGTTGGTTAAAAGAGAAGATTGAGTTTGGGTTAAAGCACTTTGTACCACTCAAAGCGAGTCTGATAAGGACATGGAAAGGTGCTTGAGTAACAAGGCATCATCATGAGCAATCAAATAACAAGCGTGTCTAAATGATCGCAAGTGTTGTTGAGGATCCTCTTTCTTGTTAAAAGCGAGTAAATTTGGCAACTCCCATTGAGGAGGATATGAATGAAGGGGGAGAAGGGTGAATGGGCTCGACAAACTTGCTCGTATGTCAAGCGCTACGACTTCACAAAGCAGAAGCCTCAAGTTTTGCATTTTGTCCATCATTTGTTTAATTAAGTCGGTGGTTGGATGAGATGATGGTGTGGTTGTGGTGAATGAGGCGAGATTGGACCAAGGACCACCGCTAGACACCTTTGGTGGGGTTAAGTGTTGATAAGGTGTGGAGGATGAATATGTTGAGGCGGAATGAATAGGGGTGTCCTATATAGGATGTTGAGGTTCTTTGGATACGTGTATGGGAATGAAAAGGTAGGCGGAGCTTGAGAAGGAAAGCTCGTGTGGATAGGTGGCGAGAGAGCAAGTCATGAAGCGGAGCGTCTGCAAGAGAGATGAGGTAGGGGCGGTCGGTGGTAATGATATGTGGGGTCCAAGATTAACAAAAGGAAAGCTAATCGGGGTCGTATGAACCTCTGCAGCCGTCGGATTGGGAGACGGGGCTAGAGATGCAGGAAGCAAGGCGGTATTATCAGGCGGAGTGGGAGCTAAATGAGCAGCTATACTGATAGGCATACCTACAAGGAGCTGACCATCAGGTGTACGGTCAGGGGTATGAGACAAATAGTATTGTACAGCGCTGGAATTAGCATCCAGAAACTTGGCAAAGTCCTTATCTCCCACAGGAATTTTAGGAACCTCGCTGGTATCAGTAGGATTCCCCACGAGAAGGTGAAGGGTGATTCGGGAAAAAAGCAGAGCAAGCATGTGAAACCATGGTGGCGGCTTGCTTTGAGTGATAACAACCATGGACAGAAGTTCACAGTAGGGTTTTAATCTATCAGGAATAGAAACAAACTCAGACTGGTAAAATTGTTAGGTTCTTTGGTTTGTCGAGAATAGGAAAAGACGATGGCGATATCGGTCTAAGTAAGATGTCGGTTATACTATAGCGGCGTCGGTCGAGCGATGTCGGTGTAAGAAGTGCAGGCTAACAAGATATAAAAAGGCTGCTAATTTGATTTTTAACAACGTTTAGTATACTTGTCAATTATTGATCACGAGAAGGCAGTATGAGAAAAAAAAACAGAACTAAAAACAAGCAAGATGCACACGCAAATCCAGAGATTAACCCTAGGGTTAATTTTAATTATCGTGGGCTTATGCCTTTAGACGTAGAAGGATGTCAGAATCCTAAACAAGAGACTTAGGGGAAATGTCAAGTTGTTTTGGCTTATAAGGTTACCTCAATCGGGCGGAGGAATACCGCGGAAAAAAGGGGATGTTTGAGCTGTTGTGTTAATTGTGAAGTGATTCGGTATGTGTTGTGCAGTGAATGTAAGATTAATTTCTTGTCAATACCGTGGATATCACCCCCACGTGTATGACCTGTTACTTAATCTATGTTCACTAGAATTGAAAAACAACAAGCAGGAATGCAATGCATGTGTTTTAAACCCAAATCGAAAGTGATATTCGATGAAGCAAAAGAGATGACTTTCACTAATGCAAGATGCAAAAACAAAGCAAGTTCTTTTACCAGAATAATAGAATACCTCGTGAATATCTTTAGAAGAAGAAAACAGCAAGTATGCTCCTATATAAAAGCAAGCGAGAAATAAAGATAAACCCAAAATGGGTCCCCCCAGTAAGTCGTGCAAAATGTTTCCCTCGGAATGTTTCGTTCCTTTTAGAAAGCAGATAAGGTTAGGGTTAGGAGGAATACAGTAGAATGTCGAGATGGTGTGCGCGTACCATAGAGAAAGATCGAGGCGATTGCGAAGAACTCCTTTTGTCTTGGAAGGACTACTGCAAATAAGAACACAAGACCACAAGATTTTGATTAAACAATAAATGAGGAAAGCGCCTTGGGCCCAGGAAATATAAAACTTCCTTTCGAAGGTGGTGGTTTCCTGCTAATATGAATTAACACAAAAGAGCGTAAAATATCAATTAAGTTGTTTCGTTGAAGCTGGGTAGGGAAAAGGTTGTTTTTTGGTTTTGATCGGAGGAACCGATGGCGCGATAACCGATGCGATTCTTGCGATAACCGATGCGATTCTTGATACCGATCCGGTGGGTTATAGGATCTTCTTGGTAGCTATGGTGTTTGTAAGGCTGGTTTATGGATGATATTAGGAAATGAGATGATGAGGGCAAAAGAATATGAGTTAGATCTGATAGCACGTTGGGTAGTGGACTCGAAAGCGGATTTAGGAGGGCGAGATTCAAGAAACATAAGAAATGTTATAACGAGAGGACATGCAAGATGTGACTCTTGGTTTTGACCAAGATGCAAGCTGATCTCCTTTCTTTGTAAACACTTCTGGTATTTCCACTCGTCTCTGCTTGGTCAAGTGAAGATCTGGACTCTGTTCCTCACTCCCTAATAATCTCTGTTGATCGAGAAATCCTTGGTGATCTCTAAAATGAAATTCCGATCCGTTGTTTTGGTTTGGGGAGCCCATTTACAAGGAACCGATGGCGGTTGCGTAACCGACGGCGGTCGAGTAGGAACCGGCATCGGTAAGGAAAAAGTAGGCTATTTTTAGTAAAATAGCCCACCTTCCCTGCTTTTCTCCCGAGAGATCAGTTGCGGGCTTGGTCAAGTGACTAGAAGGTCGGTTTTGGGTGCGAGAAAGGGGTCATTAGTTATGGGTGTAGGTGTGGGCCAAGTTATGGGTCTTAATTAGGTTAGTTTTAGGGTTAGGGCTAGGTCATGATGAAGTGGCAAAGTGAGGTGGTAGGTAGGGTGATGTGGATTTATCAATTAGAAGGCAATTAATAAATAATTGTGTAAGGTTTAGGTGATGAGGTTATATTGCGAGATGAGATGCGGGTCACAAGGGGTCGTAAGACACGGTCTACAAAATGATCAAAGCATACACAAGAGGAGAAACTACTCCTCATCATCTCTTTGCTTAAACAGAGTGTCTTGCTTCTGATCAGGAGAGGTGATGTGACATTGAGCTCGTTATTCCATAAACTTGTTGATCATTGATTGAAGTTGATTATGATCAGGACCTTTGAAGTGGTTGCCAATGACTTCTCAAGTCTCTTTTTCATTCTTGAGCTTGTCAGGTAGCCCAGCATACTCCTCGCATGCATCAATCAAGAAGCCAATGAAATTGCGGTAGGCCAAGAGGTTATTGATTGACTCTCGGTTGAAAGTGACCTTTGGTGCCAAACCTTGAGTGACTATAGCCTTGAAGTGCTAGAATGTATCGTTTTCTTCTCTCAAGGTGAATGATTCATTGAGCATCCCTGGAGACATCTTTGTAACTGTTTGCTCCATGTTATATCGTGCATCCAAGGCTTCATCCTTGATTTTATCTATCCTCTCCAGGATATATTCCATTTGATTGACTTGATAATCCAATGCAACGAGAGCTTTATTATGTGCTCATGGGTAATCGATGATGCCGACCTTTAATAGGTTGTCGGCTGAGTAGTTAGCCATTTCTTGGAATTTTTCCTGTTGCAATCTGGTGTTGTCCAACTCCTTGGAGAGGGAACCTACTACTGCTTGTAGCTCCTTATTTTCTTGATCAATATCCTAGTAGAGCCCTGTGAACTTCTTAATCATTTCCTCACTATCTCTAAGGATTCATTCAATCTAAGAGGATATTGTTGTGCCTTGTTCACCCATCTTGGTGTATTCATTTATCTTATCGACTAAGAACTTGATAGGTTTGGCGGCGATCCACGAAGGAGCGTTGCCCATTCTCTACAATGCTTGGAGGAGATGTTTGTTTTTCTCCTTGAGTATTCTCTTCTCCTCTTTTGCTTCTTGAAGCTTCTTGCAAAGAGCATCTACTATAGACAAGGCCTCTCCTTGTAGGCTTTTAGACGAGGTTCCCATTGTGACTTGAGTCACTGTGAAATCTGTGGGAGACAGATCCTTCTTTTCTTTGGTGGGATCTAGATATGCAATCTCCATGACTCTCCCCCGAAGAGCTCTTAGAAAAGTTAGTTATTGCTTTCTACTTATTGGTTCCCTTCTTCAGAATGATAGAGAAGTCCATGGGTGTGATGGGAACCTTTCTCTTGTGTTGACCCAGATGGTCAGAAATCTAGCTTGGACTTATGGGAGAGGGAGTAGAGGGAATAGAAGAAGAAACGGGAGTGAAAGGGGAAGAAAGCGAAGAGGTGCGGGGAAGATCATTGAAACACTTGATGGTGGCATTGAAAAGGAGTCCAACGCACTACTACTTTTGGGGCCTAGAGTTACTACAAGGGAAGAAAAGGACATGGAAATGAAAGGGATCTACAATTGGATGGAGAGAACACTGGGTGACAAATCCGTGAGAGAGGAGAAGATGGAAGAGGTGGGAGATGGAAGGGAGGAAGGGAGAGAAGAAGACACATCCATAGGAATATATTCTTAAATGACATGGGGAGGAGGTGCGAGAAGGAGGAATGGTGGGTACCTCGGTAGGCTATAGCTGGGATAACATCACAGGTGGATGTATCTGTTGGAACTTTGGTGGTCTCTTCATCTTTACACGGAGACACCAGTCAACCACTTGTTTCTCGAAGTAGTAGGAGGCATTTGAGGAGCTTCTTCTTACTTTCTTGATTCTCCCTCCTTGTCTTTTTTGTTTCCTTTCATCACTTGGGCTGATCTTGGAGGTGCTATGCCTAAAGGAGAATTAGTGAAATCTACTTCGAGGTAGGTGAGACCATTCTATTTACACCAATGCTCGGTGCACTGCAACATGTGCTTAACTCTTTCCTGAATGGTTTTTGGTGCCTTGGCTTTGTCGATCTCTGTGAACGGCTAATCTTCCCCATCCGTGTCAAGGTAAATTTGATCAATTTCTTGATCAGGATCTTGGAATCTTTTTAGAACAATGGCCACACCATAATGGATGATCTCTTCCGAGCCAGCCAGGAGTGATCCTTTTGCACGATGTCTATTTCATGCGTCAGGTCGATCCAGATGTCCTCGATCTCAGGAACATGGATGGGATCAATTTTTGCCTTTGGGAGGCAACTCGGTAGTCAAAGGTGGGCCTTGCTGGGAAGTTGTGCTTTAAATTTAGCAATTCCATCTCAGCATACATCTCCCGTGCTTTGGCCAGTGTGGTGTAGGTGTATCGGCCAACTATAAGGGGGAATGGAGTTCCTCCTTTCTTTCTCTTCATGCACTTCTCATGGTAAGTGATCAGTTGCCTTGAAAACTCCAAGAGGATCAGCTTTGGCCCCTGCATACCTTGGTAGCTTTGTCGGTTCACCCTCAAAATTCACCGCTCTGAGATATGTGAATGTGGGGAATTGTGTGAACAATGCTCCCCATTTCTTTGTGGCAGCAATCACACTTGGGCTGGTCGACCATGTCTCATATTCGGCCTCAGTAGGTAGATTACCTCATAGAAGAAGGCATCATTAATCTTGGAGAACTGGGAGATGTTGGCCTCGAGCTTCAGCTCTAGGTAGTATTCATATATTTTGACCTGGGGCCATACCCCATTTCAAGCTAGGCCTATGAAATCTCTTGCTAATGCCACAAAGATATACAACGTAAGAATTCATATAGAACTTCCTAGTTGTTAGGACCTATTGAAGCTACTGGGAGATGGTATCGCTGATGATTTCACCCAAGCCAAAATGCTGATCAGGCATATTCTTGCTCATGGTCTTTAAGTACCTCAGCATCCATTTGTGGAAATAATGGGCATCAGGAAGCCCATAAACTCTGTTCAGGAAGGTGATTGTATCACTTAATTCCTCACTGAATTCTCTACGGTGGATGGTCTGTAGCCATCTACTCACCGGCTTTTTTTTCTTTAGGTAAAGTTCATTCATCATCTGCATACATTTATCCTCATTGTCATCCCATGCTTTCTTGCAGTCTTTTAGACTTATGGCAACATATTGCCTATGATGAGGAATGCCAGAGTCACTTCAAAGTGACAAGATGTGAGGTCAATGATCATCTTTCCTTCCTTATATTCGACACATCTAGTGTCCTTGTTATAGCACCGAGCCACCAACATGATGAACTCATTGTTTACAACACTTATTGGTAGCCCAGCTGCAAAGTGCAATCCGTTGCCCACAGGTTTGTTCATCCATAGGCCACTACTTGCTGAGTTGGTTCTTTCCCAGAAGTCATCCATATCAATATTCCCCAGCTTAGAGTCCCTAATGTCAAGATCGCTCTCTGCATATGAGTCAAGCATCCTGACTTTTTGATATTTGTACTTCATCTCTTGTCCTATCAGCTTTGCTTTTCCTTTAGACTTGTTTGGTTCCTTGCTTGATGAAAACATGTATGAGCTCAATGATGGCTATTGTTGTTCTTTAAGGAGGATCAAGGAGGTCCAACATGGAAGAGCCATGTCAACCGTCATGTTATTCATAATAAAAGCTTACAGAAATAAGAATGAGCAATTATAAGGCTTAGGGCGCAAGGCGCAGGTTCATAGCATGCTACAGAGGCTTAAAAATGTTGGTCACACTTTTGAGTATGTCAACATGGAAAAAGGTGCACCAATGTTTATAGGAGAAATTTTTTGCCAAGTTTAGAAAGCGAAAACTTTTGAAAGGTGTAGCATGATGGAAAGCAGTGACAAAGGGTAAAGTGCAGGGTGTGGGTTTACAACATACAACATGTCATGTTGATGTCAAGGAATATGCACCTGCACCTTAGGAAATTTGCTTTAGTGTGGCGTAGGAAAATTCTATGTTACATGGGTTTTAAGTGCACCCAAGGCGTAATTTTGAAATATGTTACAAAGGAAATCAATGCGCCAAGGGAAAAGTACTTGGCACGGATTTGAAGCACACAACATCCTATGTTGATGTTGTGCAGGATGTGCATGTGCCCTTCAAAAGCTGCTAAGTGTTTTTAAACTAGGCACGAGTTAGGGTCATGTTATAATAAAAGACAACACACCAAGGTAGGATTTTGGTAGATGTTGTAGGGAAGGATAGTGCGCCAAGGCGGAATTTCAGTTTTAACAACTTTAGATTATTTTCTTTCTTGCTCTTTCTCTCTCTTTTGGATACCTCAGATGGTAAAGAGAGGGTTTGGATTTGGCAAGGTAACAGGTAGGAAAAGATGAGTTTTTGGTTTCTTCAGAGGCAGGGTCCTTCCAGATTTGTAGATTTGGAAGGAGAGGAAAAGGGATTCAACTAATTTGTAGATTGTTAAGTTCTTCTTTTTAGATTTAATCCTTTAACAACCCTAAAACCTAACATAACCAAAAACAAAAACCATAACAACAAGAAGGATGACAGAAGCCACTTACCCGGTTTTATAAAGGATGAAGGATGATGTTGGGGTCCACAAGCTCAAAAAATGGCACGTGGGGGTGACAAGGATAGCTGATAGGCATAGAGAAAACACTTTTCACAATTTTCAATTCGTGAAAATGACAGTGTCAAGTGCTTATTTATAAGAAAAGATGGCATTTATTGTCCCACTAACTTTCTTAGGCACACCTTTGAGAGTGTCGACATGACTAAAATGGCACCTTAGTGTAGCTTCATTGATGTTGACACAACTCTTCCAGTGCCTTAAGTGCACATTTTTCGATGTTGACATGATACTTTTAGCGCCTTAGCGCACATTTCATGGTGTCAACACACCATTTTCCGTGCCTTAGCGCACATACTTGGTGCATGTTTAATGATGTTGACATGACATTTCCAGCACCAAAGGGTTTTCTAAGGGGCGCACATTCCTTGATGTTGACATGACATTTCTTATGCCTACTTCAAAAAGGCACAATTTTTGGAATGTTGACACATTAAAAATTGCACCGAGTTAAAGAAGCTGAAAATGGCTAAGTTCTAAAAAACTTGATTTTTGAAAGAGATTTTTAGGCCATTCGAATGTTATCAGACTTCTTCAGGGGACCAAAACGGAAGTTTTAGTATGGTTACCTATAAATTTCCCTTGTCAATTCTCCGGCAGATAACACGGTCATGTTTGTTTAGGTAGGGTATAGTAGATGGATAGGTAGGAGGATGTGTGGTTGTTTTGACTACCTTATTATGGGGTAGTGGAATTTTGTTTTTGGGTTGCACCTTCTTGGATAAAGGTGATGTGGGTGTATGAGGTCTAGAAGGTGTTGTCCACTCAAAACTCCCTGCTTCCGATAAAAGTAAAATTTCAAAATTTTGAGTTATGAGTGTTTTCTCTAAAGTGCCTAAGCCGTGAAATGTTTGGTGGGTATAGTTGTAGGAGATGTGTGGTGTTTTGACTACCTAAAGTGGAATTTTGTTTTGGGTCTTCAGTGGATAAAGGTGATGTGGGTGTATGAGGTCTAGAAGGTGTTGTCCACTCAAAACTCCTTTGATAAAAGTAAAATTTCAAAATTTTGAGTTATGAGTGTATTCTCTAAAGTGCCTAAGCCGTGAAAATTGAGAAAATCTGTGGACATTTTTTGTCGGGCACCGGACATTTTTGTCCCACTTTGTCCCAAGTACGAAAGTGCATTCTATTCCTCGGTCGGCCGAAATCCCCAAAGTTGTTCCATTTTCGGGCCGTCGGAACTTTTTGTCCCAAGTGTCCCAAAACTTTTTGTGCGAGTTGTTTCAATTTCGTACGAATCACCCGAACCGCGTACTTGAACTTTTTGTCCCAAGTGTCCCAAAACTTTTTGTGCGAGTTGTTTAAATTCGGCCGAATCACCCGAACCGCGTACTTCACACATTTTTGTTCCAAGTGTCCCAAAGTCAAAAGTGCAAGTTGTTCCAATATCGGCCGATCCGCCCGAACCGCGCTTTCATGTTCCAACTGTCCCGAAGCCAAAAGTGCGAGCTGTTCCATTTTCGGCCGAAACACCCGAGTCACGTCCTTCGCACATTTTCGTCCCAAATGTCCCAAAATACATTTGTGCGTCTTCTCCTTATTTCGTCCGAACCGGCCGAGCCGCGTGTTTCGCGCATTCGCGTCTCACATGTCCCAAGTGAACCTAATGCAATTCATACTTAGTTTTTCCCGCTCTACCCGAATATGCTAAATATGAATTTAAGTTGCGGCTCTGATACTATCAATCCGAAGATCAAATTCCAAGGACAGCTGGCAGAAAGACGAAGCTTTCAAGATGCCGGTTATATCAGTTTTCAAAGATATCCATTGTCATCTTCAAAATGAAAATTCTTGTGTGTCCCTCGTGGCAAAGACATAGCTGAGACGTGGAAGAAATTCAAGCAGCGGTTTCTGAAGTTGATGGGTCCCTCTCAGTGACCGGCCACCTGTCTTCTTCCCCATACGTTTCTCTTCTTCCCTTTCTTTTTCAGTTTTCTTTGTAATAGGTTGAGGTACTGCGATTTGGCGGTCCTTAACTATTCTTTAGTTAAAAGAAACGGTTACGAAGAGTAACTGAATTGTAAGCTATATAATGGTATTTTCTACGCCATTCAAAAGGAGGAAGAACTTGGCATATTTTCTGCAAGTGTAAATAGATTATAGAGAAATCAATACAAAAGGACTTTCCTTTCTTTGTCTATCTGATCTCTGTCTGTTCTAAGCTTTCATTTGTTTTCTTTGTGAAGATCATTTATCTCAAATTCGTTAGTCTCATCGATTGCATACTCTTCAACTTTGCAAGCACGGTGATCTTGCATAACCAAGAAGGAACTTTGTTTCCTTGATAACGAATCTGTGTTACGTTAAGAAACTTTGCGTTCTGGCAGATGTTATTTACAGAACTTTGTGTCTTTAAATTCCATCTTACTTGTTCTATACGAATGATCTTGTTTTCAATTCACGGTGACTTCGCATACATAAAGAATTACTCTGATATCTATAATTCTGCATGTTTGCCTTTCTGCTCTTTTCCATGCTCTCATTTCCTCAGTCCTTTTGTAATTGATGACCTTCATAGAAAACACTTTCGTGGTATCCAAGTTTAACCAACAAATCATGTTTTGTATATTTGTAAATAAGTTCGTTTCTGAATAAGGGAACCTCTCCCATTAAAGAGGAGGGACTTCTTGTCCCCTGACTGTTGCTCTTCTTAAAAGTCCTATTTGAAAACCAACAGTTTTTGGCGACTCCGCTGGGGAAAATCGCATTCCAGTTCTGTAATTTTTGATCATCCTTTGATCTGGCGACTCCGCGTTTCACTCGAGGGAGAAGGGCCCTTGGTATCGAAGATTCTCAGTTTCAGCTTTTAGAACAACAAGGTTTTCCTTTCCCTTCAAATTCAACAAGAAATAGAAGGACCCGTTCGACAAGCACTCCACCTGTTCAAGATAGAAGTCCTACGGGTGGTATTCCTTCAGAGCCTGCTAGTCCCAATCTACGAGCTTTGATCCTTGCCGGTGTTACAGTTCCTCTCCAAGCCGTTTTTCCAAGAATGGCAGCGCCATTACCATGGGGTCATCGTGTCGGGCCTCTGGCCCTTGCTCAGCCTTTGCATGAGTTACCCAGAGGAAACCGGAAGAACTTCCCCAAATTCAAAGGCGATGGCAAAGTGCACCCTGACGAACACATCGCAGCCTTCGTTGTTGCATGTGGAGTTCTGGGAGTCGAATATGAAGACGTCTCCGTAAGGCTGTTTGTTGAGACGTTACAAGATAATGCTGCTGATTGGTTCTATCACCTTCCGGCCGGTGCTATAACCGACTGGGACACAATGAGAACTCAGTTCGAGAACCGTTTCAAGCCGGCAGAAGATGTGCATGCCTTGCTTGCCCAGGTCTCTCAGATAAAGAAAGATTCACAAGAGCCCATGAGGGAATTTGTGGCCCGGTTCAACAGGTTGGTAAATAAAATTCCAACGCCTACCCGACCTGTCGACCAAATTCAAAAGTGTTTCTTCCTAAATGCTCAATCGCCCAAAGTTAGTTATGCACTAAGAAGGGCTAATCTCGGAACACTAGCTCTGGATCAAGAACTGGCTGTTAGTATCGAAGATGACTTGATCATGTCAGGGAAGTTGAGAAGAGACCCTCCCAAATCTAAGTCTGCTGCTTCTTCCTCTTCCACCCCTGGACCTAGTACTGATCCATTAGTCCAGAAACTCGCAAATGATCTTGTCGCTATAAAGAAACAGTTGGCTCAGCATGCCCCGTATGCAGATGTTCCAAGAAGAAATTTTCAGCCCAGAAATCGTTTGCCTGCTCCTCACACAAGACTAGCACTTGAAGGACCTCCTGTTAAGGTTCCTGTGAACGCAACCTGTGAAGTTGAAGAGCCAGATGATGATGAAGCTTGCGAGGAGTTTGTGGAGGAATTTGATGATGAAGCAGAGGAACTTGAGGGATCTCGGGTTAATTTCTTTACCACTGAGGGCATTGATGATTATGATGAAGTGGTAGCAGACATGAACAGCGAATCTTTTGCTGTCATGACTCGAGAACAGACAAAGCAGAGGGAGAAGGTGACCCAGCCACCTAAGAAATCCAAGGAGCAGTCGGCAACTATCCCTGTAATTGCAAGAAGAGGATCTCCTATCCCTACTTCGTCTACACAGAAGGTGAGTCCTATCAATCCAGTTACCAAAGTTGCTTCTTCTTTTTCTCCTAAAGTTGATAAGCCTAGAATTCCAAATGATGATGGCCCGTCCACTTCTGGATCCTTTGATATTGTTGATCACCTGAAAAAGACCAAGGTACAAATCTCAGAAGCTGAGTACTATCAAACCCATCCCAAAGCCTTTGCCAAAATGATCCACTTTGTTAATTCCAACTCTAAGACCACTTCTAAAGGCCTTTTACCTACTCCTCCTTCTGCACCACAGCCAAGTCTGGTAGCTGCTGTCACCTCCCCTGGTGACAAAATTAAACCATTTTATGTAACACTTCTCATAGCTGGCCATAGGCTCAGTAATTGTGTCATAGATTCTGGAGCCTCAGATAATGTGATGCCTGCTAAAGTAGCTCATGCTTTAGGCTTGACCCTCACTCGTACTTATGGATCCTGCTACTCCATGGAGAGTAAGGAAGTGCCTTTGGTTGGAAGGATTAAAGATGCACAAGTGGCCTTTGCTGCTTTGCCTGAAAAGAAAGTCTTGGCTACCATCCTAGTAGCAGACATTCCTCCTTCTTATGGAATGTTGCTAAGTAGAAACTTCTGTAAAGATGTGGGCGGGGAGATTCAAATGGATTGGTCACATGCACTCATACCTGTCAATGGACACATGAAGAAGTTACTACCTGAGAAGCAGTCTGAGTATATTGTGCAGAAAACGGATGATCCTAAGGCACAAATACTCTATGAGGATATGGGGCATGGTAATTACATGATTCTGTCCCCTGATGAAATCCAACCCTCCAAAGTAGCACCTAAAGATCCCAATGGTGTTTGGATTTTAGAATTTGATGGAAGTTGTTCCTCAGCTGGTTCTGGAGCTGGTGTCCTGCTAGTGTCACCTGAAGGATGCCTACATCCTTTTTCATTTAAGTTGCAGTTTGAAAACACTAATAATACAGCAGAGTATGAGGCTCTCATTCTTGGACTGCAAGTGGCCAAAGAACGAGGTGTGAAGAACCTTCTGGCTCGTGGTGATGCAGAGTTGATTGTGAAGCAGGTCAGAAACCTCTTTCAGGTAAAAAATGGGAGGCTGAAGCATTACCGGAATCAGGTTTGGGATTCCATTGAATTCCTTGATGCTTTCTCTATTGAAGCAATACCTAGAGAAAAGAACAGCAGGGCTGATTCACTGGCTGTCTCAGGGTCACTACTGATTCCCCATCCTGAATTCTCTCAGGATAAGTTCACTATTGAAATGGTCCACCGGCCTAGTGTACCTGACAATACCAATAACTGGCAAGTTTTCAACGATGACCAGCATTTGCTTTCCTTCCTGGAACTCAAGGGTAATTTCGAACAACTGTATTTTGAGGGAAGTGACAACCTGCCTCGTGAGAGTGTGTCCTCTGACCAAGCCGTCACCCAAGGAGAAGAAACAGATCAAGATGGATGCATCAATCTCAAAGGAAACAAGATTCCTAAAGGGTTGGTGAGTTTGGAGGAACTATTTGATAAGCATGACAGGTATGTGAAATCTAAAGCTTCTACTGGACCTCAGCAATCAGCTGAGTATGATAAGATTGATATTGGGAGTTCTAATGACCCTAAGCTGGTAAATATTGGAAAATGTTGTACAGCAGATGAAAGGAGAAAAGCAATTGATCTTCTAAGAAGGTATAAGGACGTTCTTGCATATTCTTATGAAGATCTGAAAGCCTTCAAGCCAAAAGATATGCAGCACTCGATTCCTCTCAAACCAGGAATTAAGCCTTTCAAGCAGAAACAAAGGCAGTACAACCCCAAAATAGCTGACACCATCTTTCAGGAGATTCAGAAGTTGTTGAAGGCTAAAATTATTTTTCCTATTCACCATTCGACATGGATTGCAAATATTGTGCCTGTCAGGAAGAAAAATGGTGAGATCCGCATCTGTGTTGATTTCAGGAACCTGAATCAGGCTTCTCTGAAAGATAATTACCCTTTGCCTATGATGGATCAAATATTGCAAGCAGTAACAGGATCTGAAATGTTATCTATGCTTGATGGATTTTCGGATACAATCAGTAGAGGTTGACATCGTGCAGATCAACACAAGACAGCCTTCACCACTCCTTGGGGTACCTTTTCCTACAAGAGAATGCCTTTTGGGCTTATTAATGCTGGTGCCACTTTCCAGAGAGCTATGGATCTGGATTTTGGAAGCTTGAAAGGGAAGTGTATTGTCATATACCTTGATGACCTGACAGTGTTTTCCAAGACAAGAGCGGATCATTTTGATCACACTGAGACAGATTCTGCACGAGATGCAGAGAGCATGGAATCTCTCTGAACCCTAAAAAATCTGTCTTCTGTGTTACAGAGGGAAAACTATTAGGGCACATTGTCTCCAAGGATGGTATTAAGATTGATCCTGAACGAGTTCAAGCCATCCAGCAAATTCCTCTCCCAACCAGTAAAAAGGGCGTGCACTCCTTCTTCGGTAAGATCAATTTTTTAAGAAGATTCATCCCTGATTTTGCTGAATTAACTTTGAATATTTCTCAGATGATGAAAGGGAAGCAAACATTTGGTTGGTCTTCTGAAGGAAAGGAATCCTTTGAGGGTATCAAGAAAGCTATCGCTAAAACTCCAGTTTTGGCCTGTCCCGATTTCAGCAAAGATTTCATCATCTATTGCTATGCTACAGATAATACCCTGGCTGCTGTCTTAACCCAAGAAGACTCCGATAAACATGAGCTACCAATTGCCTTCATGAGCTATATCCTGAAGAATCATGAGCTAAAATACACCATGATGGAGAAGCATGCTTTTGCAGTAGTCAAAGCTGTTAAGCAGTTCCGTTTCTATATCCTCAACTCTCACTCTATGGTGCTGGTTCCAGATACAACTGTTAAGTCAATTCTTACACAGCAAGAATTTGGATCCAAGAGAGGGAACTGGGTGGCTAAGGTCCAAGAGTATGACATTGATATCAAACCAACCAAGCTGGTTCGTGGAAAAGGTCTTTGTGAGCTCATTGCTGAAGGGGCCAAACATGAGTTGCTGGAGGAGAAAGCTGACCTTCCTACTGTTCTGTTCCTGAGTTCGGTTGATGAATGGTATGCTGACATCGCCCATTTTCTCACCTATGGGGAATGCCCCTCTCATTTAACTGCCAAAGAAAAGAGGACTGTTAAATTGAGGTCAGCACAATATGTATTATGGGAAAATGCTTTGTTTAAACGTGGCTTGGATGGGAGATTTCTAAAGTGTGTGGACAAAGAACAGCAGAGAAAGTTACTCTCAGCTTTTCACGATCAGGCATGTGGAGGGCACTATTCATCAACGGTTACTGCTCATAAGATACTCCGGGGAGGATACTACTGGCCTTCTTTGTTCAGAGATGCATCCAAGTGGGTGGATAAATGTGAGGCCTGCCAGACCTTTGTGGGAAGACCTAAATTGGCTTCTTTGCCTCTCAAGCCAGTTGTGATTGAGGAGCCATTTCAACAGTGGGGTTTGGACTTCATTGGTACACTCAATCCTGCTTCTAGTGCTGGTCACACTCATGTGCTAACTGCCACTGACTACTTCACCAAATGGGTGGAAGCTATTCCAGTCAAGAGCACTACTTCTGAAGTGGTATGCAACTTCATCAAAGAGAACATCTTGGTAAGGTATGGTGTACCTAACAAGATTGTAACAGATAATGCCTCGAATTTCTCTTGGTGAGATAATGGAATTCTCGCTATGGGTATGGTATTTCTTTGGCTCACTCTTCAGATTACTACCCTCAAGGAAATGGGCAGGCAGAATCTACTAACAAAAATCTGGTGACTATCATAAGGAAGTTAGTCAATGAGTCTCAGTGAAACTGGCACAAGAAGCTCTATGATGCTCTTTGGGCAGACAGGATTACACCAAAGAGAGCTATTGGAATGTCTCCTTTTCAAGTGGTATATGGAGTTGAAGCTCAATTGCCAGTGACAGTGGAACTGCCGGCCTTGCATCTAATGAAGGCCATCGAGGATACTAGTTTCAGAGATGCCCTGGACAAGAGAATTATGTACCTGCACAAGCTGAATGAAGACAGATTGGTGGTTGCTGATAGGATATCTGTTCACCAGCAGAAGGTAAAGGTCCTGTTTGACAAGAAAGCTAGGTTCAGAGATTTCCAAGTTGGAGACATCGTACTGTTATGGGACAAAAGACATGAACCTCGTGGCAGCCATGGAAAATTTGATTCCCTGTGGCTCGGACCTTTCAAGATCAGACACTTTGCTGGTGAGAATTCCTTTTATCTTGATTACATGGATGGTTCTTCTCTCCCACTTCCTTATAGTGGGCAGTATCTCAAGTTGTTCAAGTCCTAGGTGATTAGGGAGTCCCTTGTATATTCATGTATGTGTTGTTTTCTTTCTCTACTTTTGGTGTGTTTTCCTTTTGTTGTTTTTGTGTGTTGCCCTCTGTGTTGGTGTTCTTTTGACTCCGTTGCCCAAGGGATAAGGCACTGGTCTGCTTCACCAAGTTTGTCTAGGTTCTTGCCTTGCCTCATTCCTTGAATTTATGCCAAGTCATCCCCAGAAGGAGCCAGCTGTTGTCCACTCAAAATTCCCTGCTCTGATAAAAGTAAAATTTCAAAATTTTGAGTTATGAGTGTTTTCTCTAAAGTGCCTAAGCCGTGAAAATTGAGAAAATCTGTGTTTTGGGTCATTTTGTATGTATTTCGGGCCTGTCGGACATTTTTGTCCCGCCTGTCCCAAGTACGAAAGTGCATTCTGTTCCCCGGTCGGCCGAAATCCCCGAAGTTGTTCCATTTTTGGGCCCGTCGGAACTTTTTGTCCCAAGTGTCCCAAAACTTTTTTGTGCGAGCTGTTCCAATTTCGCCGAATCACCCGAATCCGCGTGACTTCGACTTTCTTGTTCCAAATGTCCCAAATCAAAAAGTGCGAGTTGTTCCATTTTCACCCGAACCGGCCGAGTCGCGTACTCCGGAACTTTTTGTCTCAAATGTCCCAAGTTCAAACGGGCCTTTTGTTCCAATATCGGCCGATCCGCCCGAACCGCGCTTTCACGTCCCAACTGTCCCAAGTCAAATTGTGCACGCTGTTCCATTTTCAGCCGAAACACCCGAACCGCGTACTTCGCACATTTTTGTTCCAAGTGTCCCAAAGTCAAAAGTGCAAGTTGTTCCAATATCGGCCGATCCACCCGAACCACGCTTTCATGTTCCAACTGTCCCGAAGCCAAAAGTGCGAGCTGTTCCATTTTCGGCCGAAACGCCCGAGTCGCGTCCTTCGCACATTTTCGTCCCAAATGTCCCAAAATACATTTGTGCGTCTTCTCCTTATTTCGTCCGAACCGGCCGAGCCGCGTGTTTCGCGCATTCGCGTCTCACATGTCCCAAGTGAACCTAATACAATTCATACTTAGTTTTTCCCGCTCTACCCGAATATGCTAAATATGAATTTAAGTTGCGGCTCTGATACTATCAATCCGAAGATCAAATTCCAAGGACAGCTGGCAGAAAGACGAAGCTTTCAAGACGCCGGTTATATCAGTTTTCAAAGATATCCATTGTCATCTTCAAAATGAAAATTCTTGTGTGTCCCTCGTGGCAAAGACATAGCTGAGACGTGGAAGAAATTCAAGCAGCGGTTTCTGAAGTTGATGGGTCCCTCTCAGTGACCGGCCACCTGTCTTCTTCCCCATACGTTTCTCTTCTTCCCTTTCTTTTTCAGTTTTCTTTGTAATAGGTTGAGGTACTGCGATTTGGCGGTCCTTAACTATTCTTTAGTTAAAAGAAACGGTTACGAAGAGTAACTGAATTGTAAGCTATATAATGGTATTTTCTACGCCATTCCAAAGGAGGAAGAACTTGGCATATTTTCTGCAAGTGTAAATAGATTATAGAGAAATCAATACAGAAGGACTTTCCTTTCTTTGTCTATCTGATCTCTGTCTGTTCTAAGCTTTCATTTGTTTTCTTTGTGAAGATCATTTATCTCAAATTCGTTAGTCTCATCGATTGCATACTCTTCAACTTTGCAAGCACGGTGATCTTGCATAACCAAGAAGGAACTTTGTTTCCTTGATAACGAATCTGTGTTACGTTAAGAAACTTTATGTTCTGGCAGATGTTATTTACAGAACTTTGTGTCTTTAAATTCCATCTTACTTGTTCTATACGAATGATCTTGTTTTCAATTCACGGTGACTTCGCATACATAAAGGATTAAGATATCTATTATGTTTGCCTTTCGATATGCTATATTTCTCGATCCATGTTTGCTTTCATTTCTCAGCTCTTTTCCATGCTCTGAAAACCAACAAAGGAAGCGGATGGAGGAAGAGGTTGGAGTTACACAGGGGATGGAGGTCAATGAAGGTAGATGAAAACATTTTAGAAATGACCTTCAGTGGTATCCAAGTTTAACCAACAAATCATGTTTTGTATATTTGTAAATAAGTTCGTTTCAATAAGGGAACCTCTCCCATTAAAGAGGAGGGACTTCTTGTCCCGACCGTCAAGCTCTTCTTAAAAGTCCTATTTGAAAACCAACAAAAGGAAAAGCGAGATGGAGGAAGAGGTTGAGTTACACATGGGGATAACAGAGGTACTATGAAGGTAGATGACGTAGGTCATGTTTGGGGTGTGAGGGACGGTGACTAAAGTGTAGTGGGTAGTGAAGCAATAATGAGAGTATTGGAGGTGTGGGTGGTAAAGAGGTTGCGAGGTGTAGGTGTAAGTTAGGTTGGGCATTTAGGTAGGTCAGAGGTTTGTGAGGAAGGAATGGGATGTTGTGTTTTTGGTTTATTGATGGGTGGAGGTTTCTTGACCATGTAGGGAATCGAGATCCTAAGACAGACGAGATAGGTGCGCAGTGCGGTGGTGAGGCCGGGGTATGAGTTATATGGGTTTGGTGCTTTTTTGGGTTTGAGTAGTGTGGTGTTGACTTTAGAGGATGTAGCTAAATCTAATTTGATAGGTGGATGAGTAAGGTGGTAGTCCTGGGTGACCCCTAAAGTGGTAATGGGTTTAGTCGAGGCAAATGTTGTAGGTATGGGTATGGGTTTGGGTTCGGGCGTAGGTTGACTTATGTGTGAGGGTGTGGTTTGAGCTATAACGGAGTGTCATGGAAGGAGTTGTGATAGAGGTGGTTGGGTTTTGTTTGATTGGTCAAAATATTGTTGGGTAGATGGTGGAGGTATTGGCAAGGGACCTCTACATCTTTGTTGAGACATGAAGCAAAGACACCCCCATAATAAGGCTCTATCCACATAATCTAAGTGATCAGCCAAACATGAGAAAGGCACGTCTGTAGGTGGAGTTGGTGAGGACCTAATGGAAATTCCCGTAAAATATGTCTTAGAGATGGGGAATTGGCTAGCTTTAGCTTCCGTGGGTAAGAGAGCTGAAAGTAGGTCTGTAGGATTTTGGGTAGGCTGATGGAGAATGCTCGCCAAGAGGCAAAGGTATCTCAACTGGGTCTATGATGGGTGGAGGAGATGATGGGAGCTCCTCTATAAGTGAAGGAATGGATAGGTGCTCCTCTTTGGGTGGAGGAGGTAATGGGTGCTCCTCTCATGGGTGGAGGAAGTAATGGGTTCTCTCTCTCATGGGTGGAGGAGGTACGTGGGTAAAGGTTCTCTAAGTGGTAAAGCCGGGGGTGAGATGGTCTCAATGTTAGGGGAAGACTCCTCCGTAGGTGATGAAGGAGATGAAAGGTGTTCCTATGTTGGTAAAGAAACAGGGGAGGTTGGTTCCAGTGCGGAAGGAGGATTTTGGGCTAGGATCTCCTCTATGGAAGGAATATGGGGTAATTGGGAGGTGACAAGTACGTCATTAAAGATAGCATGAACCTCGCGGGTATGGGTATCATGAGTTGAGGTCTCATTGGTTTGATCAGATGAAGGGGCATGGTTGGGAAATGGTTTCTTGAAGATGTGTAGGTTTTGGTTGGCAGGTGCATTAGGATTATTCACGGTTAACTCTCCTTTCTCGAGCATTTATTGGACAATATTTTTGAAAAAGATGCAATTTCCGTCACTATGACCCTTTACTCAATGATAATTAAAGAAATCATGTTCTTTATACCATGCGAGGCATGGGGCGAGCAGGGTTAAAAACATGTGTGTGGTTTATGGGTGGAAGAGTGATGGCCCGGCTTTGATAAGATTTTCTAAGATAAAAGAGTAAGGTTCCCTAATTTGGGTATATTTCACGCTGCTCTACTTTGAATTGAAAAGTCTAGACATATGAGAGATTAGATGAGGGGGTAGCCTAGTTTTACGGATGAGCTAGGTCGGCCTTGAGTACCACTGTGTTAGTGGTGCCCTTAGCTTTTGAATAATTGGTTTGTGGTTTGGAAAAGAAGAGGTATCATTCGACTTGAATACCAAATTCTTATTACGTAATTGGATTTTTTCTCTTCAATTGCTCGAATCTCTAAATTTCGTGCCATAGTGAATGCTTCATCGAATGTTCAGAAGGTTTAGACCTACAAGGTTAGTGAGATATGCCTAGCACAAGCCCATGTGAAGAGCTCAATGAGTTCTATTTGTGGTAGTTAGAAGGTAAGTTGGTTGATTAGGCTACACCAACGAGTGACAAAATTTGTGATAGATTCATCCTCATCTTGACGGTGGAGTACTGAGATCACTCATAGTAACTTTCTTGATGATATTGATAGAGAAATGATCCAAGAAGGCTTGGGCTACCTAATTGAATGAGAATATAGAGTGTCTAGGTAACCCACTATACCAATCTAATGTAGGTCCAGTGAGGGACATGGGAAAGGTTCTCAAGAGCAAGGCATCATCATGAGTGATCAGATAACACCCATGTTTGAACAACCGCAAATGCTGCTACAAGTCTTCTTTGCTATTGAAACGATTGAATTTAGGCATTTCCTAATGCATGGGGTATGAATGGATAGGAATGGATGAGTAAATGGGCTCATTACAAATCTCATCATAGGTGACAATGTTGTAGGATCAGAAACCGATGCCTCCAATGTCCGCATCTTTTCCAACATCAATTTAATTAGGTCGTTGGTGGTTTGCGATGATTGGGTGCCTCCTGTAGCATGAGAGGGTTGGTTTTGGGTATATAATAGAGGTGGTACCCTAGTGTATGGGGCTGCCATGTAGGTTGATTGAGAAGAAGGAAATGAAACATTGGGTACGTATCTAGTGTGTATAATGGATGAAACGGGAGGTTGCTAGTAGTATGTATATAGGGGTGGAAGGGTCGTGGTAACCCTAGTGGCAATAGGGGCTAATGATTGTAGAATGGAAAGGACCACATTCTAAAATGGGGTAGGGGTCACCAACACTAGAGGTGGTAATGTAGCTACATGTATGTGTGAGACATAAGGGGTGGATGAGGTTGTGTTTGGGGTATTTGTTGCGGGTATGGTGGTTGTAGCGGGTGCCACAGAGGTAGCAGATGTGGTAGTTATGGTGGGTATAGGACCTAGCTGTGAAACAAATGGGGGTAAGATAGATGTGGGTAGAACGAAGCTAGATGGGGTCGATGCGGGAGTGGGAACGAGAGTTGGGGGATATATACATGCATGTCATATATCAACTGACCCAAGGCATCTTGAGTAGGAAAGGTAAAACTACAATGTGGTAGGGTTTTGGTCAAGGAGTCGTGTGAACTCCTCATCTCTGGTAGTGATAGTAATAGGCTGGATGTGCTCCATGGCTGGTGATAAAATGGAAGGTGGTGAAGGACTAGGTAGGAGTGGTTGATAACTAGCATGAAACACAAGTACACTTACTTTTCTTTGGGTGAAGCATGTGAAACAAGATCGATTAGGTAGGGTTGCTTCTCTGTAAATGACACGAGAATAGAAAGAACATGTGAATCGGTGGAAAAAAGTGGATTAGGTACCAAATGGTGGTTGGAATGTGAAATAGGCTAACCAATGCCGATTAGGGAAAATCGGCATCGGTTAGGGGTAATCGTTGTTGGTCACTTTGTAGAAAATGGACAAAGTGAGTGAAAACCCAAGTATAAGGTAAAATATGATAGGTATGCAGATATGATGATGTTTACAACATCAATGGGTATGATGGTAGTAGCGAGGGACCTGTGAAAAGTGGAATAAAATGAATAAAATGTCCTTTTGAGTACGTTAGCAAAAGGACACGAACCGACATCGGTTGGGTAAAACTAACAATGGTCAGAGGGTAACCGATGACGATTCTTGTGAAATTGAAAGCATGATGATGAAAGAAAAGTGGTGGTGAATTAAAATATGGTTTGGAATCGACCCAAAATTCTAATAATGATGGTGATATGGCCTAGGAACACTCGGGTGAAGCTTGAATACACCATTTGTGATAAGCGGCGTGCAAGGATGAACAAAAAGTGAAGAACGTGATCTCTCACCTTAAAACGTAAGCCAAGCGAAACACTAAGAAAAATGTGATCCTAGGAGTGCTTTTTCTATTATATTTTTTTAGTTTATGCTATTTAGGAACCGACACATGAATTGTGAAAAAAAAATTGGTAAGGATGGCTTCTACAAAGAAGGAGATCTAAAAGGTGAGGTTTCATGTATGTTATGGTGTGGGCGGGCTTTGCTCGAAGTATGACTCGATAAAGCGGTGAGTCAGGTGCCCACCGTGTCGTGATTGTGTGATCACCTACAACTTCTTCCGAGTAGGATGTTGTTTAAGAATTTATGTATTTTGAATTTTTGTGAGGTTTGACAAGACTCGAGAGAAAGAGAAAATGAAAGAAGTGCTTTTCTAAGATTCATTTTTCAACCATCAGTTGGGCATGACTTCCATCATATAGGTTACCCTCAATTAATGTGAGCTAATGCAATAAATCAGAATGGAATGCACTTATTTTAAGCCCAAACCGAGATGTGAAATTGGATGACACAATAATATGAAGAGGAAGAGGGATGCTCTTTCACTACAATGTAGAAAACATGAAGAAATGTTTCTTTTAATTACACCAAAAGAAAAGTTTCCTTTAGAGCAAAAAGAAAGAAGAGGTGGGTTACCAATAAATAAAATGAATGTGTATGCTTTTGGAAGGGAAACAAACACAAAACTTTTCCTAGGATGAATAAAATGTAAGAAACCTCATATGGTTCCCACCGGGCATGCCAAAATGTTTCACTGATTCTTAGATCGTTTCTTTGAAGTGTTGATGAAAAGATAGCGTAACTGTGGTGTAGGAGGAATACATGTTCAAATGTTGGTTGATGGGTTGTTGCACGTGTATGACTTCGAATCTAAAGATGATCGTGAGAGCTTTCGTTTGGCTAGGAGGAACTACCCGTAATGAAAAGCAAGACCACCGTAAGGAGTTAAACGATATGGGTAGTGAACCGCCTAGCATATGCTAGATCCGGAAGTGTGATACTTCCTAGATGGTTATTAGTCCACTGTTTTAAAAAATTTAATGTCGTAAACAAAGTAAATCCTATTGTAATTTGAAATGATTTAGGTATCTCACTTAAAACACAATAAGAAATAGATCTAATCTAACAAGCTAAGCTAGAATAGAATCAAAAGATCAAATGATTAGTTTTGGGTTCTGCGCAGGTTTGATAGAGGTCTCGGATAGATCACATGTGGATGAGTATGAGATGGAACTTGGTGGGTAAGTCTCTATTCTAGGATATATGGGAAAATACAGAGACCGATGTCAGTTAAGGGTAACCAATGGCAGTTAGGTGTAACCGGTGCCAGTTATTGTAGAAATATGGAAATGCCAAAGAATAAGCTTTTGGTCTCCTTTGTGATTACACAAAGGACTATGGTTGGTCGGGATGAGGTATTGGGTGACTGGGGTAGGCTTTGGTGAGGTTTTAATGAGCATATGGAGGTGGAAATGTTGGAGAAGGTCAATAGGTAGCTAGGTAAACAATAGATGATAAAATGATGATGAAATGAAATAAACTAGAAAAGTATGACATTATACTTACTCAATTCCAATCCTAAATGCTTATGAGTGAGGGATGGAGGTGTTGATGAGGGGTTTGAAGGCTGCAAGTGATCACCAACTAAAGGAAAGCTTCTGCATGGGTTACATGTACATTCCTCTTTGCTTGGTTAGATCAGATCATGGTTGGGATGGCTGTGTAGGAAAAGATGCTTGATCTCCTTCCTTGCATGTGGATTCTCGCTGTAATTTTCTCTGAAGATGTGTTATCTCTCTAAGATTTTTTTGCTAACCTTCTACTTCTTGCTTCTAAATTCCAACCTTGAGAATAAGGTTGTTTTGGGGTTAAAAGGGTAACCGACGGTGGTTCGACTTAACCGGTGACGGTTAGGGGTAACTAGCATCGGTCAAGGCAAGATTTCCTAGGTTTACTAAACTAGGGAGATCCTCTTGATTTCCTCAAATCTCGTGTTGTTAACCCATGGATTAGACTGGGAGCTTCTTGTGAGCATGTGGGAATGTGGTTAGAGGGAATGTAGGCATTGATTTTTAGGGTTTGGGTAAGTCTTAGTTAGTTATGGTAACTTACTAAGAATAGGTCTTAGGTTGAGTTGGCTTGGTGAGGTGTCTAAGTGAACTATATGTGTGGATATTATTTAAAATAAGATATTTAAATAATAGATATAGTGAGGATAATGCATTAATTTAATTAAATTAATTAAATTAATATTAGTGGGGTGAAGGGGGCCATGGCTAGGTGAATGTAATGAAGGGTGTTTATTTGTCGAGGGACCAAAGGGGAGTGTGACCTAATTTTAGTGTCTACACATACCATTGACTTGGTTTACAACTAATTGAGAATCATCAAAGATGTTGATTGATTTGGCATCTAGGGTGTAGGTGGCTCGGAGACCTAGTATGAGCGCTTCATATTCGGCAATATTGTTGGTACATTCAAAATCTAATTTGAAAGACAAAGGCATGGGTTCACCCTCAAGAGGAATGAGGATAATACCAGCCCCACACCCATGCTAACACTTGGAACTATCAAAGATGAGTGTCATTTGGTAAGGGGGTTCGTCCAAGGAAAGGGTAGTAATCGACTCATCTAGAAAGTCAAAATTAGAGGGTTGATCCCCAGAAATAGGTGCATCAGCCAATTGGTCAGCGATAGCTTGGCCCTTGATGGACTTTCAATGAATGTAT
This sequence comes from Taxus wallichiana var. yunnanensis, assembly GCA_018340775.1. Taxonomy (NCBI): domain Eukaryota; kingdom Viridiplantae; phylum Streptophyta; class Pinopsida; order Cupressales; family Taxaceae; genus Taxus; species Taxus wallichiana. Next base: position 663,596,541 of record CM031237.1, on the reverse strand, counting down.
TCGAGGTCAAGATCAGCTAAAAGCATAAACCATCATGCGGCACGTGGATTTTCATAAGGTTTGGCATACATGAAGTGTAAGGGGTCATTGTTGGTCACAACATAGGTTTTGTGGTTGAGTAGGTAATGACGGAGTTTGGTGGCAACGAACACTAAGGCTAAGTAAAGTTTTTTAGGGAGGGTGTATCAGGTTTAATAGTCCAAAAGAGTATGGATTATGTAATAAACCACCTTCTCCCTATGTTGTTCATTGTGATGAGCGAGCATGGCTCCCAAGGAGTGATTGGTAGTGGATATGTATAGGTAAAAAGGTTGATCATCTTTAGGTGCAATGAGTACGGGTGGTTGGAGAAGGTATTGTTTTAAGGCCTCAAAATATTTGTCACATTCATCATCCAATTTAAAGGAAACATCCTTTTTGAAAGCGCAGACGATGAAATTATTGACATCGATCAGATAATTATGAATTGAAATGATGAATGTATTGTAACTTACCTTGAGGTTACAGAGTTTTGAAGGTTAATAGGCGGAGGCATTTCAAGAATGGCCTTGACTTTTGAGTTCAACTTCTATACCATGGAGGGAAGCGATAAATCCCAAGAGATTTCCGAGAGAACCTGCAAAGACGTACTTCTTAGGTGAACGCAGATGTAATATTTAATGAGACGGTCAAAGATGGTTTTGAGGATGGTTAGGTGCTTGGAGAGGTGTTTAGATTTGGCCAAGAGATTAACCACGTAATCTTCCAATATGTGATGCATGATATTATGGAAAATGTAAGTCATAGCCCATTGATATGTGGCACCAAAGCATTTTTAAGGCCAAAAGGCATGACTCGATAGCGAGAAGGTCCCCTAAGGGGTGATGAATGAGGTTTTGTGTTGATCTTACGGGGAAAATAGGATTTGGTTATAACACGAGAAGCCATCTATGAGTGATAGCATCTCATGAACAGCAGTAAGTCAACCGGTGGTCAATACCAAGTAAGGGAAAGTCATCTTTTGGGCATGCTAGCTTGAGGTCATGGAATTCTATGTAAATGTAGTCCCCTGTCACTTTAGTGACGGGGACAATGTTTGAAATCCAACGAGGATAATCAATGGGTAAGATGAAGGAAATGGAAATTAGGCAATGAAGTTCCTCTTTGATGAGAAGGGAAATGCGAGGGTGCATTTTCCTCAGCTTTTTTAATGGGTTTTACATTGGGAATGGTGATGATATTGTGAACCACTATAGTGGGGTCAATACTTGGCATGTCTACATAAGACCAAGTGAAAGTGTGGTTATGATCTCTGAGAAAAGAAGTGAAGGCTTCTTGTTCAACAACATCTAAAGATTATCCGATCTTTAGGATGTGCGGTTCATCCTGAGTATGAATGTTGATCTCGATAGTCGATTCATTCAACATGGTTTCTGTCTCAGAAGGTAACGACCAATGAATATATGAGTCTTCTACACTAAGGTAGGTGAGTATAGATTCATCATCCCGACATTAAACGACGAGTGGTGAAGGTGTATCGTCATCGATCATTTCGGGATACAGGAAGGGAAGAGTGGAAGGGGCCTCGCCCTCGCGTTGATAATTTAGAGGCCCCAAGGAAATGGTGTTTATGAAAAAAAAATTGGAGGGATAGATTCAGGATCCATTGACTCCTTCGGTGAGGGTGGTGATGAAGGTGGAGTGGGTGAAGAAGGTGGAGAAGATCTAGTGTCCTTAATGAGTTCAATGTGGGCCTATTTGGTAGGTGGCTTAGGAAAGTCGATACCACTACGGTCATTATGTTTGTGGGTGGTACATGGAATAATGGTATGGCAGCCTTGCTCGTAAAATCCAAAACCAAAACCCTTCCATACACATCGATGTAGGAAGGTGTGGGTGAAACTACGATTGGTAAGTGATTGGAAGTCGAGGAAAAGGGCAAGTTTGCGGCGATGGCTCAGTGTGTAAATGGTAGTATCAAGTCCTCCATATGTGAGACTAGTACAGAGATGAGATGAGGAGGACCATAAAGGAGGCATTCGCTTATGTGGTGATCATAGTGATGGTGTTGATGAAGGATTTCGTACTCTTTTGGAGTAAGGAATGTGTTGACACTATATAGGCGGTACTCCCCAGTGAGGTGTTGAAAAACACCTTCCAAGGATCGATGGTTGGTATGTAGGTAGTTGGTATGGATGATGTGTCAAAGGTTGATGTGGACATTGAGTTAATAGATTGGGAAGGTAATGAGTCAGGTGTGGAGTGTAATTCCCGCTTCAAACTACCACTTGAGACCAAGAAACAAACTAGGATTAGCTTAGGAAAATTATGGAATTTTTTTTTTTTTACTTAGAGTGTTTGCAAGGAGGGTTACAAGATCACAATTAGCACAACCTTGATAAGGGTTAACAAGCAAGACTGACTTACAAAAATTACCTCAAGTAACTAATATCAATAAGGCACAAGGTCAAAACAAGAGGTTAAATTCATCACTTAGGTTAGGAGAGTGAAATCCCACTCATCTCTGCCCTAACAGGATTACAGGGTTTAACTTGATTTTTCACACATTTATATTCATCAAAAATTTCCTAAATCATTTTCATTGGATAGGAAATTCTCTCACCTTTCCAACCATATAAAGAAGTCCCTCTAACTCCTTATAAATCTCAAGTTATGGCCCGGTGGAGTTTTGGGGAGAAATTTTCCCTTGAGTAGGTCGGAAGAGCAGGAGGAAAATTGAGAAATTTCCCTCTTGAGCACAAAAGCGCAAAACACCTCCACGCACCCGTAGGTCCGATCGGGGAGACATGTGGTGCTTCTCAATTAGCATGGGGAAAAAAGGAGTGGTGGGGCACTTTAGGTTTTGGATATTTTAGGCCAAAAGCCCAAAGGCGGAAATGGACACGTGCCTCCGCTAAGGAGAAACCCATGCCACGTGTTAGCGCATGATTGGATGGGGGCCGGCGGGTCGCGGGGAAAAATTGGAAATTTTTCCCAAGGTCCAAAAACCAAATTTCTGAAGGAAAATTTTCCTTCATACCTCTAACCTCACTTAAAAGGCCACGTGGCATCCTGTGATTGGATGCGGGTCAATGGAGTGATGGAGCAATTTAGGGTTTTGTGCCAAAAGAGTTTAAAGGTCAAAAAGTCTTACGTGGCCCGCGTGTCCATTAGGAAACATGTCAGCACCTGATTGGCTACAAGGATGTGGAGGCCGTGGAGGAAAAAGTGAATTTTTTCCAAAAGATTCAAATGGTTAAGTTTTCAAATTTAATCCGTGTGCCATCCATGCCACGTGTCAAAGACGTGGTTGGTTGGGACACGGGAAAAAATGGGAAAATTTTCCCAAGGTCAAATTTTAAAAAAGTTAAGTTTCAAAATATCCACCCTCCAAAGTGCCACATGGCAACATATGATTGGTTGAGAGTGTTGCGGGGTCACGAACTTTTGGGAAATTTTTCCAAAGTTTAAATTTTGATTTTTATATAGTTAGATTAATTTTTGGATGGCCATTTTGAAGTAAAACTTCAAATGGCCATAACTTTTGACAGAAAAGTTAGTTTTGGGAAAACAGGACTTTCTCGAAAAGCTCTCAGAGTCCTCTTTACACAAAAATCATCAATTTTGGATTCGATGAAGTTTCAAAGGTCAATTTTAAGAAATCGATCTGTAGGGTTTAAAATTCAAAACTGGCAATTTTCCAACTTATAAAATTTTGTTCAATTTTTGGTTTTCTTCTTCTCAACATGTCAATTGGACATGGAGACTTGTTTTTGGTTAAATTTCAGAGAGTCTCAAGGTCCAATTTAGTTGATAGAATTACAAATTATATTTTTCCATCCTTTGCCAGGAAAACGGTTATGCAAGTTTGAAATTAGATTTTGATGAAGTTCTAAAATGTCTTTCTTAAATGTTGAGGTCGAATTGAGTTCATTAGGGATTATTACATCTAAATTGTATTGTTTCATTTCTTAATTTAAGTTGCACATCCGAACTGTACATTTGTTAGCTAATTTTAAAAGCCAGATTTGGGATGAAACAAAGATCATTTACTAATCAATTTATTAATCAATTTGCAACTCCCAATTGTGGGAAAACATTCTCAAATCTATTCTAAGACATTCAATTGATCTATCTTATCATTCAAGAGCAACAAGGAAAAATATGATATCCCGAATTTTAATTAAATACAAGGAATAGAATGTTGTCTTTTCCTTCCATATGCATTTTCTTTTCACACAGAGATATCATTTCAAAACAGTAACTCCAATTCAATACAACATTACAAATTTGAGAAAGGAATGTATTTCTTTTATTGATTTCACACAACAACGTTACAAATTCATCCTTTCCTTGACTTTCAATTAACAGAATACTAAACATATCTCATTCTTTCACGTTATTAACAAGACAGAGTATGAAATAATAACTATTTGCATTTCACAAATGAATCTCTATCTTTTCCTTTGCATTACAAGGTGCCTTCTCATTACAAACAATAATACAATCATCCACTTCAAAGTGGGAAGGTTACAATAATTTTTCTCAAAGGAAGGGACTATCAAACTGTATTTTCTCCAAGCTCCAAAACAATAGCATGTTGATTTCTTCATCTTTTCATTTGATCACAACAAGGAAGGGGGAAAGGCAATGCTCTCCACCCAACCAAGACATCCAATGGGAAAGGAGAATCCATCTTTCCCCATTGGCCCCCGAGCCCCAACCATATTGAAATAGAGTATGAACATCAACACATGGCAATAAGGCTTCTATCACAACAAACAACATTCTTTTCACATGCATAACACAAAAAAATACATAGTCCAAACAAAGACAACAGTTCACAACTGTAATAAGAATCATACACACAACACATGGGCTTGATCAAGCAAGCCATCAAGAGCAAGAACTATGGGGAACTCCTTATGCCTCCCAATTTGGAATTGGGCATCCACCAAATGCATACCGCCAAAACATATCAAACCCATAAACTTTATATCTCCCAACCCATAAACATGTCTTTGTCTCCGAGAGCATCTACTACCACATTCTCCTTCCCCTTCACATGCTCTATCTCCATGTCATACTCATAAAGAAACTCCATCCAACATCGTTGACAAGTGTTTAGATTGGGCTGCATGAAGAGGTGGTGAAGACTCAAGTGATCTATCTTAAGTTTGAATCTCTGTCCAAGAAGAAAATGTCTCCATCTAACCATAGCATACAACCGCCGTAAGTTCAAGATCATGGGTGGGATAATTAATCTTGTGGTCCTTGAGTTTGTGAGACTTAAATGCTATAACCTTGTCATCCTGCATCAACACACCTCCAAGCCCTGCTAAAGAAGCATCTATGCAAACAAAGAACTCACCCTGTGGATTTGGCACTGCAAGAATGGGTGTTGTAGTGAGGCATTCCTTTAGTGCATAGCGGAAGCGGTATGAATAGAAACTAGTCTCCCGACCCCGAGATCACCAACTCTACTCCCAAATCATCTACACAAGCTATATTCTTATGATAACAATCCATCCACGGCCCTATGTGCGAGATAGCCAATCCATACCTAAGATAACCCCATACGAGCCCAAAGGAAGAATATGGAGATCTAAGGTGGTGGTGAAAGGTCTCAAATATATAATGCATTCCTTGATTAAGGAGTCTATAGAGACCTTGGCTCCAGAAGCCATCTCGACATCCCAACTAAGACCCTACCTAATTTCCACTACCCTGCATCGCTCTACTAAATATGGTGCAATGAAAGAATTAGAAGAACCAAAATAAAACAATACAAAGGTAGGAATACCACCAATGCTACCTGTGGTCTCAATAACCGTGCTTTGGTTCTCTGTTTGGCAGTTCTCAACCACTACATAAATCATGTGGTTGTGTTCCATATCACCAACTATCGGTTTAGAAAATGCTTCCTTACCTTTGTTAGGGTTCTGAAGTCAATCTCTCTAGAAATGTCTAGCTACTCCACATCCAAAGCAACCACCTGATCCTCTCCAAGGATTTGCACCTCTAGTAGGTGCCTTAGAAGCCTATGGTGTGGATCCTAATGATCTCGACTGTGGTCTATTGTGGCCTCTGCTAGTGAGCTCTAGCTGACTGGGCTCTAGTTCCACCATGTGTCCTAATGGGACCCCTAGGAGGAGGCCTCATACTCCGACCTCTCTGTGCATCAACTCTCAGTGGAGGTCTATACGATGGGTGGGACTCTTTGTTGTTGCTGTTGCTACTACTACGTGGTCTAAAGGATGAGCTATGGCCGAATGAATCGACCACCACAAGTGTAACACTCAACGAAGCTGTTGTTACTTCCTCCGAGCATTCAAGTGTTGATATATGATTTCTTACGTAAAAGGATGTGTTCCTTTGATTGTGAAGTCATGCTTGATATGTCTTGTATCTTATTTGCAATTGAAGATCTTTGGAGTCGGAATATGATTGGACTCTTTTATTTCTTTCATTTTTGCACACGAGTTTAATCGATCTCGAGAATGAATTGTGGATTTATCCATCTATAAGATCCGACCTAGGATCAAAGTGGCATTGATCCAAGAGATGCTTTAAGTTTATTCGGGTTGAACAAAAATTATAGACCTTACGCAGTTGCAAGGCGAATGCGTTGAATAAGCTATTCAGTCTAACTCGGCTGATCGTGTTGAATGAATTGGTTCCCGATATCGTAATATCAGGAAGGTCTTGATTGTGGGCCAGGTAATAAATTCAGATACATTTATCCAACTAGCTTATTGGCAGTGTTGGAGTGAATCCTTTTTGTGAATGTATATCTGTAGGTTCTTATTCTGAACATTTTAAATGTTAGACCTAAGCTGGATTTATTAAGGTTAATAACCTAAGTGATGGGATTAGTGTTAATCTAACCTAGCCCTAAGCTATAAGCTAAAAGTTCCTAAAGTTAGTAACCTACCGCTAAGGAGGTTAGACTAAGTATCATCTTAAATCCTAACCTATGTTTCTAACCTAACAAATGTTAGTGAAGGAAGGGGACCTATGAAGGGGTGCGAGTCATGGGCGGTAGTTTCTATGGCATAAAATAAAGGATATAAGTATGAAGGACAAGGATTTAGTGGAAGTTTCAAACGGCTAGTGAGGCCGACGTGGCGAGTCACCAAAGTTAGAAATGGTCTTTGACTTGCATTTTCCATCGCCAACTATGGTGGTCGGTGGCAATGGAGATTGAGCGGGAATTTTGGAGTTAATGTAATTAATGAACTCGGTCTTGAGCTCGGATTTCTCGGGAAGACATGCAAAATGGAAAACTGGTAGTTTGTTTGGTTTTTCATGCGCTCCGGTTTTCTCTCTGTTTGATCACTGGTTCTTCGCACCAGTCTACTTGGTGTTGCATGGCAAATATGAGAGTAACTAGCTCTTTTCTCTGGCAAGGAAAGTTTATAAGGCATGGAAATAGCAAATTATTGTTGTTGAATCTAATGTGGAAAAAGAGGAGAAGGCTCGAGCTCTTTCAGTGGTCTTCTTCGGATTTTTAAGCAACATTACCAGGCATGTTAGGCCCTAACTTTTAAAAATCTTGCTTTCTTTCAAATGATTTCATTAGAACAACTCTATTCAGATGATTTTTGGGTTCAGTTGGTTTTTATGGTAGCTTTGTGTGAATTGGTTGTTGTATCTTCTTACTGGCTCGATTTTTCAAGTGAACCCTTGATGGGTGTGCATTGTATTTCGAACGGTTGTTCTACCTTGCTGTGTTTTGCATTTCGGTTAGATTTTGTAGAAATGCTTGCAAGGGTAATGTGTGAAACAGGCACTGTTGGACTCCATGAAAAGTTTTCTTGGTAGATATCGACTTCTATAGAAGCCTTGTTGTTTATACTTCTTGAAATTATAGTATGTTTGGCTTCTGTAGAAGCTTTGTCGTGAATACTGTATGATTTTGGATATTGTGGGAATCCTTGAATAGATAGAGTTTTTAACTGTTGTAGAAGTTTAATCGAGAATACTATACGGGTTCGATTCCTTTTTGAGTCCTGGAAAGGTAACATACGTTTCTACCTTTGTAGAAGTACAGTCGTGAATACTGTATGTTATTGGTATAGTTAGAATACTTGAATTTGATATGTATCTTGTATCTTTCTACTTCTGTAGAAGTTTATTTGAAGAATACCACATGGGTAAGACTCCTTTTTAATCCTGGAGGCGTATATTATGTTTTCCTTTCTGAATAATCTCAGTTGTGAATACTGTTGTGATCCTTGAGTTGTGGTCGCATGAAATCAACTTCAATCTAAACCTTGTTTTGAGAATTAGTGGTATGGATACTGTTGGAGATTTGAAATGTTGTGAGTTGGCTTGATTTTCAATTTAAACCCTCGCTGTGCGTGCATAACGTTCAGACACCTTTTAATATTCTTGTGTCCCTTTCTGTCCGCTTCTGTGGAAAGTAAAGGAAGGGATTTCTTTTCAAACTTTACTTGGTTTGAGACTTTGTTGTAATCCGTAGTAGCTTAGCATAGGAGGAAACTCTGAGGAAAATACTGTTATGGAATTTTAGCTTTTGTGAAGACCTTGTTGAGATTGTTTTCTGGAAAACAACTTCTAATATAAGTCATGGTTGTATTATTATAAGAATTTGTTCCAGTTAAATGAGGCTGTGCATGTTGTGTTAGATTCAGTATGAATATCACTATATATGCATAAGGAAACATCATTTGTTTAATGTTATTGAGCCTCTTGTTTGATTTGTGATAAATAGGTTGTTCTTTTGATTTTGGCCTTGGGATCTAATTCCTTGGTGTTTTAGTAGGGACTAGATTGAGCTGTATGTTGCTGAGTGGGATTGTTGTCGTGTTTGTGCATGATTACGTCCTTTGTTATTAAGGTTATCTAGTCTTGTGCTTGACTGAGATAAAGAGTTAACAGTTGTGCCTTGACAAGAGATTACTTATTTGGTTATTTTCTCATTTTTTTTGAACAATATGGAAGGTTATGTGGAGTCTATATGATGGATTATTTATCACTGCCTTGTCACAATAGCTACTGTGTTGTTCAAGTAAGTTACAGGAAATTTTATATTTGTATCTTGAAGAATGGTAATTCTTTCCGTGGTCTCGGATGGCTTAGTCGCAGGCGTATAATGTGATTGCATTACTTTTAAGTGGACGTTATAGTCATGAACATGTTAGGAAGGGACATCTGAATGTCTCGGTTTCTTTCTCTCCTGCTGTAAAGTATATGTTGATATAAATATATTTGATTGTTGGAATTGTTAGTACATACTGTTGGATTCATGAATTGTTAGGATATTCATTTTGTTGAATATAATGGCCATTGGATGTCTTTGTACTTGGGATTAAGATGGATAGTTGTTTTGGATACATTTGTTCTTCTTGGTCACTAATATTTATGATGAAATATCTGAAAAGTATCTAGGACTATTTAGTAACTATAATATGAGTTACGCGTTTATAGTCATATTTGTATTACAGGAGCATAGTCTGAATTATGTTTACATGTTTGGTGAAATGATTTCATTTAAACAGGTTGTTTAATGAAAACAATTGGTGGATTGCAATTATTTTAAGAGTTAGTGCTTATCATGCTCAGTTCATCGAACCCGACCCATGTTGACAATTTTTGCGAGATGGTTTCCGTAAGTGGTAAAAGCACGTAGATCCGATAGGATGTTCAGATTGTTTGATTTGGTTTTATGATGAATTACTGACTTGATTCTCAGAATGTACTATTTGAAAAAAGATGTTCTTTTTCTGTTGAGTATTGTATCAAGTATGTTGAATGCATAAAATGTATTTGATTAGTTCTAAAAGGAATGGAAAGAGGTATTTGTTACTTATGTGTTTGCATTCGTATCTTGTTGGGTTGATCTTCTTCGGTTCGAATGATCTTAAGATCATTGTTATTATTGTATAATTTGGAGACTTTTGTGGTTATCTATGTAAGTTGGCAAGATTATGTGACTGAATACTTATGATTGCTTATTAGTTCTATTATGTTCTATCTAAAAGCTAAAATGGAATTTAGAACACTGTCTTTCGGGAAGCTAGGGTTAAAATATACCTGAGCAGGAAGCTAAACGAGCTGAATAAATTATTACTTCCTAGCCTTGATCTAAGTCAAGACAACGTTTAATTGGAATCTTAATCACTTTATCTTGATACTAATAAGTAAGATAAGATTTCAGCTATGAGAAATGATATAAACCTAAAAAGGGTTTGGTTAGCAATCTCATGTGAAGATTGAGGGTTATTGCCCAATTTCGTTGACTTAGATTTATGTTTTTCTATGAACTCCTTGAAGGGACCTCTAGTCTTATAACTTCTCTTGTGTAATGGATTTTACTAAGAAAGGTAATTCTAAGGTGAGGAACCCAGGGATTGGGAAAGACTACCCTTAAGGGAGCGTCTTATGGTATAATTTTAACTCAACGTATGTAACACTTATTAATAAGTAGATCTTTTTGAGGTGGATTTAAAGGTTGACGGCACAAGTCAACTGTAGGGTTGTACCTTCGAGAAGATTAGGATCTTCTCGAAGATACAACAATGTAGGTGACTTATGACGACACCCTTTGCATTGATCGTTAAGATTTACACTTTAAAACTCGAACAAGTTACTCTAGGACTGATTAGGAATGTGGTCACGTTATAAGGCTGCCCTAGGAGACTCGGGGTATCTTGACACACTGGATTAACTAGGGTTGACCCAAAGATGTCGGCCGTATCCCTAGTCCCTCGGGAGCATCCCTATAACGTTGGCATCTTACTAATCCGTTCCGAGTGAATAACTTGGGATAGGATAGGAGAGATTGATGAAGTCAAGTATAAGACATTCTACATAACATAGGAATGGGGTGAAGGACGTATTCTAGATTGACGAGTATGTCGTCAAGGAATACGAGACATAAGCACTATGTTTCAAATCTTTGGCCAAAGTATCGCAAGTCGTTGCGATTGCGTTGTCCAAAGTCACCTAGTCTAAGGGATGAGATGCCGATGAATAATGGTAATAATTATTGAGATAGGTTCCTTAGATAGAGCATTCGAATCCTAGATTAGGGAAGAGAAACCGCAAGAGTGATGTGTTAAATAAAAATGCCAACTCTTAATACACATGAATAGATCGGTAGATTACCGAGTCATGGAATGAATAGATCGAAGGTACTCGAGTCATTACATGGTGCATATGGTTATCTCGTTATGAGAATGGTTGTTTTTGATTTGTGAGTTCTAAATTATGTATTTAGAACCGGAAGCATTTATCAAAAAAAAAAATTACTTGTTCTAATGTATAAAAATGAGGATGTTACATCTTGGTATCGTGAGTGAAGGTTGCAGCTCTTGGGCCTATTGTGTCCATAATCTAATAAGAACCCGAATTTTCTTGTAATGTAGAAAATGGTTAGAACAAGGGGGAACGTTGCGAATAATGCTCCACCCGAAGGAGGGGCGGCAACAACCAAAAACTTGATGAGATCCTTGCTGCCCCTGTTGGACACAAGAGATCATTTAAATTTGTACTTGAATAGTAGGTGATGGGAAATGAGGAGGATGATGAAGTTGGTAAGACAACCCCGATATGGGTGTTGATATTAATGCTGGAAATGCACCTGTCCAACTAGAAAACAAAAAGGCCAGGTTGGTAGCAGAACTCACTAATGATATAAAAAGGATAAGCCCACCTAAATATGATGGCACCACATTAGGTGATGGAGCTGAGAACTAGCTCAGCGAAATGGAGAAGTACTTTGCAATAAGAAACTTCTCAGAGGAAACCAAAGCTATTTGGGGAGCCTATCAGCTTTCCCACGAAGCATCTTCGTGGTGGGATAGCCGTAAAGCTGAGCTAAATATTGATGAGACCAATATTACTTGGGATCAATTCAAAGGCTATTTTAGGCAACGTTGGCTGCCACAACTTTTCTATGATCAGAAAATGACGAGAATTCAGAACTTAGCTCAAGGGAAGCTAACGGTAATCGAATCTTTGGGAGCGGTTTACAAAACTCCTCAAGTATGTACCGCAAAGACATCAAACCGACGAGAAGTTCGGACTACGGAAATTCATCATGGGATTGAATCCTATGGTAGGGGAGAGGTTGATGTTCACACCCAAACACTATGGAAGGAGTTGTTGAAAAGGCCATAAGACAAGAGCAGAAATTAAAGGCTATTTCGCTCATAAAGAGGAAGTGCGAAGAAGATTGCAAACCCTTCTTCAACCTCTCTTGCACCCAAAAAGGGACCATGGAAAAAGTTTGGAAACAAAAGTAAGTTTCAGGGGGATAATAATAAGAAAGTAGTAGTAACTAAGCCTCTTTGAAATGTGAGGGATAATTTTGCCAAAAATTATAACAATGGGCGAAGCCCTATGGAGGACAACGTGATAATTACAAGGCTGGAGGAAATTTTGAGCCTAAAAAGGGACCTGTAGGAGGCTGCTACAATTGTGGAAAAGACCACTACGTAAATCGGTGCCCTTTGAAGAAGGATGATCGTAATCGTAGCATAAGATACATGCTTTGCAAAGAGTAGCACAAAGCAAATTTGAAAAGCAAGTGACACCTATAGAAGTTCCGGGTAAGTTATTTGGCATACCTGTCACTATTCTTTTTGATATAGGAGCTACTGAATGTTTTATTTCCAATAAACTTGCTTCTAAATTTAAAATAAAAGCTGGAAAAATGGATAAATCTTTAATCGCATAAAGTATGGTAATAACTCTGTTCATACGGTGAGTATGTGTCTTTTTGGGGCAGTCCTTGACTTACCTAACTTTTCCACGAAGTTGACCTCTATGTTACACCTTTGGGATCGTATGACATTGCCATCATCACAATTGGTTAGTGACCATAAAGCAAAAGTAGACTACTATGAAAAGAACATAAAAATTTTAGATGATCACTGGAAAAAGTGGAGATTCAAGGTGTGAAACGGGAAATTTCAGTTAGAAAAGCTGTCACATGCAACTTAAAAAGGCTAAAAATAAATGATGTACCCTTTACGCAAAGTAAAGATATCTAAATTTTCAGAAGAATATGGTAATTCCATGAAACGATTTCCTCGCTACAAAGTTTCAGAGGATGTTTTTCGGAAGAATTATCAGTGGTTACCACCCAAGAGGGAATTTGACTTCACCATCGAAATCAAACCAGAATGGAACCTATTTCCAAAGCACCTTATTGGATGACTACTACAGAGTTAGTCGAACTTAAGGCGCAATTGCAATAACTTTTGTCTAAAGGTTTGATTAGACCAAGTGTTTCACCTGGGGAGCGCCGTAATATTTGTGAAAAAGAAGGATGGAACACTTAGGCTGTGTATTGATTATCGGATATTGAACAAAGCAACAATCGAGAACAGATATCCACTTCCAAGGATCGACGATTTATTTGATCAGATGCGTGGGGCAGTGGTTTATTCTAAGATAGATCTTCGATCTGGTTATCATCAGTTAAGGATTAAAGAAGAAGATATTCATAAAACAACTTTCCGAACAAGGTACATACATTATGATTTCACGGTTCTACCCTTTGGATTAACTAATGCACCTGCAGCTTTTATGAACTTAATGAACAATATCTTTCAAGAATATTTGGACAAGTTTGTACTTGTATTCTTGGACGATATTCTCATTTATTCTATAAGCGTTGAGGAGCAAAATGAGCATTTGAAGATAGTTTTGGGAATTTTGAGAAAAAGAATGTTGTATGGTAAGTTATCCAAATGTTCTTTCTTTGATTCAGAAGTTCACTATTTGGGTCATGTCATAAGTAAAGAAGGAATTGATGTAGATCCTTCAAAAATAGTGGCAATAATCGAGTGGCTCGCACCAAAGAATGTGCACGAAGAAGCTTCATGGGTCTTCTTTGGTTACTATAGAAAATTTGTTAAGGATTTTTCTAAAGTGGTCTGCACCAATAACTTCATTGCAGAAGAAGGATAAGAAATTTATTTGGAATGATAAGTGTGAAGCGGCTTTCGAAGTCCGAAAAGCCAGTTGACTTCCGCACCTATATTAGCTGTACTGGACCTAATGGGAGCTTTTTTGTTGTAATGGATGCTTTTGGGGAAGGCCTAGGAGGTGTTTTGATACAAAATGATCAATTCATAGCATATGAAAGTAGAAAACTTAAGATACATGAGCTGAATTATGCTCCTCATGATTTGGAGCTTGCTTTGCCATTGTTCGTGCACTTCAAGTCCGGAGACACTATTTACTGGGAAACCTTTTGAGTTGAAAAATGATCACTTAGGATTGAAATATATTTTCACTCACCTAATCGAATGCCAGACAGAGAAGGTGGTTAGAATTTTTATCACAATATGATTTTGATATTAGCTACATCAAACGGAAGGAGAATAGAGTAGCAGATGCTCTAAGTCGTAGGAGGCACATTTCGCTCTTATAACATTAAGAACTCGGTTTAAGGATGAGGTAAAAGTGCCTCAGAATCGATATTTACTTTCAACAAGTAAAAGCAGCACTTGCCGCGAGAACCTAATGATGAAAGGTATAAAGGTTTTCATTTTGATAATGAAGGAATCTTGCGTTATGAAAACAGGGTATATGTACCTATGCTGAATGATTTGAGAAAGAAGTTGTTAGTTGAATTTCATAATTCACCTTTCTCTGGACACCCAGGTATCACAAAAATGCTTGCTGATCTGAAACAACAATACTTTTGGAAAGGTATGAAAAAGGATGTCATTGATTTTGTGACTCATTGTTTGGAATGTCAGCGGGTTAAGGCAGAACATATGCACCCTACTGGACTGTTATATCCTCATAGCATACCGCAGTACAAATGGCAAGTAATAACCATGGACTTTGTACAAGGGTTACCCATGTCCAGGAATAAACATGATGTTATCCTAGTAGTTGTAGATAAACTAACTAAGGTAGCTCATTTCATCGCTGGAAATCTAAAGGATGATTCACCAGTGCTGGCCAAAAGATTCATACACGAAATTTTTAGATTGCATGGTGTACCAGAATTGATTATATCTAACAGGGATCCTAGAATGACATCAAGATTTTGGCAAACGCTTAATACAACTCTTGGAACGAAACTAAACTTTAGTTCTGCATATCATCCGGAAACGGATGGACAAACTGAGAGGGTAAATCAAGTGTTGGAAGACATGTTGCGAATGTATTGCATGGATCAACAGTATAAATGGGAAGAGTATCTTCCATTAGTTGAATTTGCATACAACAACACTTATCACTCATCTCTTAAAATGGCACCATTTGAAGCACTTTATGGAAGAAAGTGCAGAACTCCTGTTAGTTGGGATAGTGTTGAGGATAGAGTGGTAATTGGACAGAGATTCTCACAGAAATGGAACAGCAAGTTAAGCTGATTCGTGAATGATTAAAGGAAGCAGCGGATAGGCAGAAGAGCTATGCTAACCTTAAGCGGGTTGATCGAAGGTTTGAGCTTGGTGAGAAGGTTTTTCTTCATGTTAAACCCAGAAAGAGTTCTATAACTTTTGGCAAGGCTGCCAAGTTGTCACCTCGATTTGTGGGACCTTTCGAAATTGTCGAAATAATCAATCTTGT
This sequence comes from Taxus wallichiana var. yunnanensis, assembly GCA_018340775.1. Classification (NCBI taxonomy): domain Eukaryota; kingdom Viridiplantae; phylum Streptophyta; class Pinopsida; order Cupressales; family Taxaceae; genus Taxus; species Taxus wallichiana. Next base: position 663,580,998 of record CM031237.1, on the reverse strand, counting down.
AGCTTATCGATTAGCATTACCACCTGCTTTATCTCGCATGCATGATGTTTTCCATATTTCTTTGCTTAAGAAATATGTTTCAGATCTATCACATGTTTTAAATTGGAATTCCTTGCAGGTCCAAGACCTAGGAATAATCATGGTAAAACCCACACGAGTGCTGGAAACTTGCCAATTACATTTGAGAAATCGTGAAATATAGCAATGTAAGGTCCAGTGGGACCAGTTTAACGAAGAAAGTGCAACTTGGGAAAATCTGGAAGAGATGAAAATTGCTTTTCCTTTTCTTTTTCAATAGAATGAAATCTATTGACAAAACATTTCTTTTATGAACTTATCTTTTTCAAGTTTATATGAAAGCCAGATGGAGGCAAACATTATTCAGGCTAAATAAAATGTGTTGTGACATTGATTTCTGGAACTATTCAAGTTGGAAATAGTCGCATTGTTTTGTGAACTAATAAATTGGTTGACCTGAAGGTTAATCAAATATGTAATCATCCGGACGATGAATCTTTTAGGAGGGAATCATGTAACACTCTGAACTATTGTTACTTCCTCCTGAGCATTCAAGTGTTGATATATGATTTCTTCTGTAAAAGGATGTGTTCCTTTGATTGTGAAGTCATGCTTGATATGTACTGTATCTTCTTTGCAATTGAAGATCTTTGACTGAGTCGGAATATGATTGGACTCTTTTATTTCTTTCATTTTTGCACCTGAGTTTAATCTGATCTCAGAATGAATTGTGGATTTATCCATCTATAAGATCTAGCCTAGGATCAGTGGCATTGATCCAAGAGATGCTTTAAGTTTATTCGGGTTGAAAAAAAAGTATAGACCTTACGCAGGTTGCAAGGTATAAATGAGTTGAATAAGCTATTCTAGAGTCTAACTCGATCGATCGTGTTAAATGAATTGGTTCCCGATATCGTAATATCAGGAAGGTCTTGATCGTGGGCCAGGTAATAAATTCAGATACATTTATTCAACTAGATTATTGGCCGTGCTGGAGTGAATCCTTTTTGTGAATGTAAATCTGTAGGTTCTTATTCTGAGCATTTTTAAATGTTAGACCTAAACTGGACTTATTAAGGTTAATAACCTAAGTGATGGGATTAGTGTTAATCTAACCTAGCCCTAAGCTTTAAGCTAAAAGTTCCTAAAGTTAGTAACCTAGCGCTAAGGAGGTTAGACTAAGTATCATCTTAAATCCTAACCTATGTTTCTAACCTAACAAATGTTAGTGAAGGAAGGGGACCTATGAAGGGGTGCGAGCCATGGGCGGTAGTTTCTATGGCACTAAATAAAGGAGATAAGTATGAAGGACAGGGATTTAGTGGAAGTTTCAAACGGCTAGTGAGGCCGACGTGGCAGAGTCACCAAAGTTAGAAATGGTCTTTGACTTGCATTTTTCCATCGCCAACTATGGCGGTCGGTGGCAATGGAGATTGAGCGGGAATTTTGGAGTTAATGTAATTAATGAACTCGGTCTTCGAGCTCGGATTTCTCGGGAAGACATGCAAAATGGAAAACTGGTAGTTTGTTTGGTTTTTCATGCGCTCCGGTTTTCTCTCTGTTTGATCACTGGTTCTTCGCACTAGTCTACTTGGTGTTGCATGGCAAATATGAGAGTAACTAGCTCTTTTTCTCTGGCAAGGAAAGTTTATAAGGCATGGAAATAGGAAATTATTGTTGTTGAATCTAACATGGAAAAAGAGGAGAAGGCTCGAGCTCTTTCGGTGGTCTTCTTCAGATTTTTAAGCAACATTACCAGGCTTGTTAGGCCCTAACTTTTAAAAATCTTGCTTTCTTTCAAATGATTTCATTAGAACAACTCTGTTCAGATGATTTTTGGGTTCAGTTGGTTTTTATGGTAGCTTTGTGTGAATTGGTTGTTGTATCTTCTTACTGGCTTGATTTTTCAAGTGAACCCTTGATGGGTGTGCATTGTATTTCGAACGGTTGTTCTACCTTGCTATGTTTTGCATTTCGGTTAGATTTTGTAGAAATGCTTGCAAGGGTAATGTGTGAAACAGGCACTGTTGGACTCCATGAAAAGTTTTCTTGGTAGATATCGACTTCTATAGAAGCCTTGCTGTTTATACTTCTTGAAATTATAGTATGTTTGGCTTCTGTAGAAGCTTTGTCATGAATACTGTATGATTTTGGATATTGTGGGAATCCTTGAATAGATAGAGTTTTTAACTGTTGTAGAAGTTTAATCGAGAATACTATACGGGTTCAATTCCTTTTTGAGTCCTGGAAAGGTAACATACGTTTCTACCTTTGTAGAAGTACAGTTGTGAATACTATATGTTATTGGTATAGTTAGAATACTTGAATTTGATATGTATCTTGTATCTTTCTACTTCTGTAGAAGTTTATTTGAAGAATACCACATGGGTAAGACTCCTTTTTAATCCTGGAGGCATATATTATGTTTTCCTTTCTGAATAATCTCAGTTGTGAATACTGTTGTGATCCTTGAGTTGTGGTCACATGAAATCAACTTCAATCTAAACCTTGTTTTGAGCATTAGTGGTATGGATACTGTTGGAGATTTGAAATGTTGCGAGTTGGCTTGATTTTCGATTTAAACCCTCACTGTGCGTGCATAACGTTCAGACTCCTTTTAATATTCTTGTGTCCCTTTCTATCCGCTTCTGTGGAAAGTAAAGGAAGGGCTTTCTTTTCAAACTTTACTTGGTTTGAGACTTTGTTGTAATCCGTAGTAGCTTGGCATAGGAGGAAACTCTGAGGAAAATACTGTTATGGAATTTCAGCTTCTGTGAAGACCTTGTTGAGATTGTTTTCTGGAAAATGACTTCTAATATAAGTCATGGTTGTATTATTATAAGAATTTGTTCCAGTTAAATGAGGTTGTGCATGTTGTGTTAGATTCAGTATGAATATCACTATATATGCATAAGGAAACATCATTTGTTTAATGTTATTGAGCCTCTTGTTTGACTGTGATAAAAAGGTTGTTCTTTTGATTTCGGCCTTGGGATCTAAGTCCTTGCAGTGTTTTAGTAGGGACTAGATTGAGCTGTATGTTGCTAAGTGGGATTGTTGTCGTGTTTGTGCATGATTACATCTTTTGTTATTAAGGTTATCTAGTCTTGTGCTTGACTGAGATAAAGAATTAACAGCTGTGCCTTGACAAGTGATTGCGCTGGTTATTTTCTCATTTTTTTTTCAACAATATGGAAGGTTATGTGGAGTCTATATGATGGATTATTTATCACTGCCTTGTCATGATAGCTACTGTGTTGTTCAAGTAAGTTACAGGCAATTTTATATTTGTATCTTGAAGAATGGTAATTCTTTCCGTGGTCTCGACTGGCTTAGTCGCAGGCGTATGATGTGATTGCATTACTTTTAAGTGGATGTTACAGTCATGAACATGTTAGGAAGGGACATCTGAATGTCTCGGTTTCTTTCTCTCCTGCCGTAAAGTATATGTTGATATAAATATATTTGATTGTTGGAATTGTTAGTACATCTTTTGTTGGATTCATGAATTGTTAGGATATTCATTTTGTTGAATATAATGGCTCGTTGGATGTTGATGTACTTGGGATTAAGATGGATAGTTGTTTTTGATACATTTGTTCTTCTTGGTCACTAATATTTATGATGAAATATCCGAAAAGTATCTAGGACTATTTAGTAACTATAATATGAGTTACGCGTTTAAAGGTTGACGGCAACTCAGCTGCAAGGCAGGTTGTACCTTCGAGAAGATTAGGATCTTCTCAAAGATACAACAATGCAGTGACTATGGCGACACCCTTTGCATTGATCGTTAAGATTTACACTTTACAACTCAAACAAGTTACTCTGGGACTGATTAGGAATGTGGTCACATTATAAGGCTGCCCTAGGAGACTCAGGGTATCTTGACACACTGGATTAACTAGTGTTGACCCAGTATGTTAGCGTATCCCTAGTCCTCGGGAGCATCCCTATAACGTTGGCATCTTACTAATCCATTCCTGAGTGAATAACTTGGGATAGGAGAGACTAACAGAAGTCAGTATAAGACATTCTACATAACATAGGAATGGGGTGAAGGACGTATTCCAGATTGACGAGTATGCCGTCAAGGAATACGAGACATAAGCACTATGTTTCAAATATTTGGCCAAAGTATCGCAAGTTGTTGATTATGTTGTCCTAAGTCACCTAGTCTAAGGGATGGGATGCCGATGAATAATGGTAAAAATTATTCAGATAGGTTCCTTAGACAGAGCATTCTGAATCCCAAATTAGGGAAGAGAACCGCAAGAGTGATGTGTTAAATAAAAACGCCAACTCTTAATACACATGAATAGATCGGTAGATTACCGAGTCATGGAATGAATAGATCGGAGGTACTCCAAGTCATTACAGCTGCATATGGTTATCTGTTATGAGAATGGTTGTTTTTGATTTGTGAGTTCTAAATTATGTATTTAGAATCGGAAGCGATTATCAAAAAAAAAAATTACTTGTTCTAATGTATAAAAATGAGGATGTTACAAGGAGAGGTGTTTAACCTCTCAATCTACCATCCTACATCTACCGAATGCGGCTCCCGACTGGCCTCTAGCTTTGTTAGGTTTTACCCCAAGTCTCCTCTGTAATATAGACCTTCTTGATGGCCTCTGCTAAAGTCTCGTGGACAAAGTGGATCCAAACCGCACCTCTAATGTCTATATTAAGGCCCCAGATGAACCTATGGATCCGCACCTACTCATCCTGCATGTACTCAATGTATCAAGTAGATCTAGAAATCTACTCTCATACTGCCATCTTGTAAGGGTAGCCTTTCGAGGTCATGGAACTCATCAATCCTCTGTTATATGAACCTCCGTGATAGATATCTACTCTTGAATCTCTCCTCAAATAGCTCCCAAGTCACTGTCTCTAAATCTACATGGATCTTTTTCTCCTCTTTCCTCCACCATACTCCTACTCCATCCCTTAGTAGATGGATCGCAACATGAGATTTCGTGTTGCTAGAACAAGGACAAAGCTTGAAGCAACCGCTCAAGCTCACTAGCCAGGCCTCTACTTGAAATCCACTTATATCACCTAAGTAATGTGAGGGCCTAAGCTTCAGGATCTCCCTGATGTGATCTGTTGCTATGGTCTATCAGCTTCTAGGACTCTCTGCAAGCTCATCCCTAAGCCTAGGGCTCCGAGACCTCTCTCTATGCTCCGAACTCTGTCACCCTGTCTCCTAGGTGGTGAATCTACTCTGACTAACTCCACATGGGAGTTCTCTCCTCTATGCTCCTCATTGAGTGGAGGAGGTGCATGTCCCTCAATAGAAGTAACTTTGTCATGTCTACCTGAATGCCCTCCTACTGATCCTCCACATAGAGTGGCATTAACATCCTAAAGGGTCTATAGAATCTGAGGTAGAATGGTTGCTACACCCTGATCCGGTGGTGGTGGTGGTGAGTTTGGGTCTCTATAAATGTTTCTCTCACTCCATCTGTGCCTCCTACTTAGACCAAAGTGAGAGTTAGTTCATTAATTTAATCCTTCTTCAGTTTCTAAGTTTACTATCAAGAACAATTTTCAAATGGTTTTGTTTTCTAGATTAACAATGTAACACCCTGAACTATTGTTACTTCCTCCTGAGCATTCAAGTGTTGATATATGATTTCTTTTATAAAAGGATGTGTTCCTTTGATTGTGAAGTCATGCTTGATATGGATTGTATCTTCTTTGCATTTGAAGATCTTTGACTGAGCCAAGATATGCTTGGACTCTTTTATTTCTTTCATTTTTAGCACCTGAGTTTAATCTGATTTCGGAATGAATTGTGGATTTACCCATCTTTATGACTCAGCCTTGGATCAGTTGCATTGATCCAAGAGATGTTTTAAGTTTATTCTGGATGAACCAAAAATTATAGACCTTACGAAGGTTGCAAGGTCTAAATGTGTGGAATGAGCAATTCAGGAGTTAACTCAGGCTGATCTTGTTAATGAATTGGTTCCCGATATCGTAATATCAGGAAGGTCTAGACCTTGAGCCAGGTAATAAATTCTGATATATATATTGCTAGCTTATTATCAATGCTGGATTGAATCCATTTTGGGAATGTATCTGTTGGTTCTTATACTGAACGATTCTATTTGTTAGACCTAGACTAGATTTATTAAGGTTAATAACCTAAACCTAAACTATAACCTATGGGTTGGATTAGTGCTAATCTAACCTAGCCCTAAACTATAAGCTAAATGTTTCTAAGGTTAGTGACCTAGCGCTAAGGAGGTTAGACTAAGTATCACCTTAAGATCTAACCTATGTTTCTAACCAAACTAATGATCATGGATGAAAGGGACCTGTGAAGGGGTACGAGCCATGGGCGGTAGTTTCTATGGCATTAAATGAGATGGATAAGTATGAAGGACAAGGGATTTGCTAGAAGTTTCAAACGGCTAATGAAATCTGACGTGGCAGAGTCACCAAATCTAGAAAAGGTCTTTGGTTTGTTTTTTTCCATCGCCAACTATGGCGGTCGGTGGCAATGGAGATTGAGCGGGAATTTTGGAGTTAATGCAATTAATGAACTCGGTTCCCGAGCGTGGATTACTCGGGAAGGCATGCAAAATGGAAAACTAGTTGGTTGTTTGGTTTTCCATACGCTCTGGTTTTCTCTCTATTTGATCACTGGTTCTTCGAACCAGTCTACTTGGTGTTGCATGGCAACTATGAGAATAACTAGCTCTTTTCTCTATCGAGGAAAGTTTATAAGGCATGGAAATAACAAATTATTGTTGTTGAATCTAACGTGGAAAAAGAGGAGAAGGCTCGAGCTCTTTCAGAGGTCTTCTTCGGATTTTTAAGCGACATTACTAGGCATGTTAGGCCCTAACTTTTAAAAATCTTGCTTTCCTTCAAATGATTTCATTAGAACAACTCTGTTCAGATGATTTTTGGTCCAGTTGGTTTTTATGGTAGCATTGTATGAATTAGTTTGTTGTATCTTCATGCTGGCTCGATTATTCAGTTGAACCCTTACTGGGTGTACATTTTGTTTTGTACGGTTGAATTATCTTGTTGTGTTTTGCATTTCGGTTAGATTTCGTAGAAATGCTTGCAAGGATAATGTATGAATTCGACTCTGTTGGAGTCCATAAAATGTTTTCTTGTTTGGTATCGACTTTTGTTGAAGCCTTGCTATTAACACTTGTTGAGATTGATACAGTTGGAATTCTAGGAAATAGATAGTATCTTTCTACTTCTGTAGAAGTTTATTTGAGAATACTAAATGGGTTCGACTCCTTTTGAGTCCTTGAAAAGTAACATACGTTTCTACTTCTGTAGGAGTTCAGTCATGAATACTGTTGTTATGGACTCAGTTGGAGTCCTTGATATGTAACCAGTGTTTTGACTTCTGTATAAGCTTGGTTGTGAATACTTATTGATATTGGCTCTGTTGGAGTCCTTAATATGTATCTTGTATTTTAACTTCTGTAGAAGTTTAGTTGTGAAGACTATTGGTGTTGAATTAGTTGGAGACCTTGAATGTTTTCGTATAAATTTGACTTCAATCCTAACCCTGGCTATGAGTTCTTGTTAGATACGACTCAGTTGGAGTCCTTGTAGTATCTCCATGTGAACACAACTCATGTTGAAGCCCTGAGGTGTTTGTGTGATGGCTCGACTTCTGATCTAGTCCACGCTGTGTTTACTTTTTTTTAACTCGACTCTGTATGAGTCCTTGCTGTATTCGTATTATCTTGGCTTGGATGAAACTTTGTTGAAAATAATGATATGATGATGACTTCTATGAAGATCTTGTTGTGGTTATTATTTTTGATTTCGATTCGATTTAAAACCTATTTGTATTTAGTAGGGATTAGATTCATTGTTTGTTGGCCGAGTATTTCGACTCAGTGGGAGTGTCGCTGGGTTGCACACGGTTACGTCTTCTGTTATTGTGTTATTTAGTCTTGAGCTTGACTGAGATAAAAAGTTACTAGTTGTGCCATGACAGGCGATGGCGTTGGATATTTTGCATGTTGTTGAATAATATGGAAAGATTTGTTGAGCCTTTTAGGGTTAGATTATTTTATTATTGCTTGTCGCGTGAACTCTTGTATTGCTTAATAATCTACAGGTGAATTTTATATTGGAATTCTGGTGAAGTTGTAGTATCTTCTTGTGGTCTTGGCTGATTTAGTCGCATGCGTATAGCATAAATGCATTACTCTTGAGAGGACGGTACATACCATGAACATGATTGGAATGGAATATGAATGTCTCTATTTCTTTCTCTCTCTCTTTGTTAAGTTATGTTGATATCTATAACTCGTATGAATAATAAGTTATTCTCTCCTTGTCTAGAAACTATGAATCTTTTCTTCTCTTGTATCCTTATGTGATCTCAACGGTAAGGGTAAAACAAGAATAGACAAAGTGGTATGGTATGGAGAGACCGGCATAAAATGTGTGTTCTGTATAGGTGGTTATACTTGTCTGTACCATTAACATAGTGTATGATTAAAAAGAATTATGTCAGTGAGCTTGCCGATTATTATAAACTCGCCTTGTGGACTTGTTTGAATCATACTTGTTGAAATACAAACTGATAGGATATTCCTTTTAGAATGGAATAAATTGTTGGATTGTTGTTGTCTTGGAGATACAGATGGATGGATGTTTTGGAATTATTTTGTTCTTCTTAGTCTTTAATATCTACATTGAGTCATCTGAAAATATTTAGGACTATTTAACAGCTATAATAGAGGTTATGCATTATACTCATGTTAAAATTGTAGAAAGATATTTAGCCTGATTTCATTTAAACAAGTTGTTCAATGAGAGCAATTGGTAGAATGCAATTGTTTTAAGATTTAGTGCTTATCATGCTCAGTTCACAGAACTGACCCGTGTTGGAAATTTTGCAGATGGTTGTCGTAAGTGGTAAAGGCACGCAGATCTGATATGATGCTCAGATTATTTAATTTGGTTTTATGTTGAATTTCAATTTGACTTCTCTAATTGTATTATATGAAGGAAGTTGTTCTCTTGCTGTTGAGTATTGTATCTCATATGCTGAATGCATAAGTTGTAATTGATTAGCTTGTAATGAATGAAATAAAGGGATTGTTACTTGTATATGGTTGCAACTGTATCTTGATGGATTGAACTTCTTCGGTTCGAATGTTTTAAAGTACATTTATATTATTGTATACCTTAGAGATATTTGGGAATTCTCTAGGTAAGCCTTGCAAAGATTATGTGACTAAATACTTGTAAATGTTTAATAGTTCTGCTATGTTCCATTTAAAGCTAATTGTAATTTAGATCACTGATTTTTGAGAAGCTAAGGTTAAAATAAACCCTTTCAGAAGCTGAATGGGAAGAGTAATCTGTTACTCTCTAACCTCGATCTAAGTCAAGACAACGTACTGAATGTTTTTAAAATCACTATATCTTAACACTAATAAGTAAGATATATTTCAGTTTTAAAGATCTGGAATAAACCCAAAAGGGATAAGTTAGCAATCTTATGAGAAGACTTGGGGTTACTACCCAATTTCGTAGATTAAGATTATTGTGAAACAATGATCTCCTTGTTGAGACCTCAATCTTATTAAACTTCTCTTTGTGGAATGGGTCTTAATAAGAAAGGCAATTTTAAGATGAGGAACCTAGGGGTTGGGAAAAGACTACCCTAAAAAGGAGTGTCTTAAAGTATAATTTAAACTCCACGTAAGTAACACCTTAAAGTTAAGTAGATCTTTTCGAGGCGGATTTGAAGGTTGATGGCACAAGTCGATTGTAGGGTTGTACCTTCGAGAAGATTAGGATCTTCTCGAAGATACAACAATGCAGGTGACTTATGGCGACACCCTTTGCATTGATCGTTAAGATTTACTCCTTAAACTCGAACAAGTTTTTACTCCGGGACTGGTTACCAACATGGTCATGTTATGAGGCTGCCCCTGGAGACTCGAGGTACCTTGACACACAGGGTTAACTAGGGTTGACCCAGTATGTCAGCGTATCCCTAGTTCTCGAGAGCATCCTTATAACGTTGCCATATTATTAATCCATTCCTGAGTGAATAACTTGGGACAGGGAGGCTGACAGAAGTCAGCGTAAGACATTCTACATAACATAGGAATGGGGTGAAGGACATATTCCAGATTGACGAGTATGTCGTCAAGGAATACGAGACATAAGAAATATGTTTCAAATCTTTGGCCAAAGTATCGCAAGCTGCTGATTGCGTTGTCCTATGTCACCTAGTCTAAGGGACGAGATGCCGATGAATAATGGTAACAATTATTCAGATAGGTTCCTTGGACAGAGCATTCTGAATCCTAGAATAGGGAAGAGAACCGCAAGAGTGATGTGTTAAATAAAAACGCCAACTCTTAATACACATGAATAGATCGGTAGATTACCGAGTCATGGAATGAATAGATCAGAGGTACTCCGAGTCATTACAGCTACATATGGTTATCTGTTATAAGAATGGTTGTTTTGATTTGTGAGTTCTAAATTATGTATTTAGAACCAGGAAGCATTTATCAAAAAAAAATTACTTGTTCTAATGTACTAAAATGAGGATGTTACATCTTGGTATCGTGAGTCGAAGGTTGCAGCTCTTGGACCTATTGTGTCCATAATTTGATAAAACCTAAATTTTCTTGTAACAAAAAAATGGTTAGAATAAGGGGGAACGTTGCGAATAATGCTCCACCTGAAGGAGGGGCAGCAACAACCCAAAAGCTTGATGAGATCCTTGCTGCCCTATTGGACACAAGAGATTGTTTGGCTGTACTTGAACAGCAGGTGATGGGAAATGAGGAGGATGATGAAGCTAGTAATAATAATCAGCAACCTCCTGAGGACAACCCCGATATGGGTGTTGATAATAACGCTGGAAATGCACCTGTACAACCAGAAAACAAAAAGGCCAAGTTGGCAGCGGAACTCACTAATGATATAAAAATGATAAGTCCGCCTAAATATGATGGCACCACATTAGGAGATGGAGCTGAGAATTGGCTCAGTGAAATGGAGAAGTACTTTGCAATAAGAAACTTCTCAGAGGAAACCAAAGCTATTTGGGGAGCCTATCAGCTTTCCCACGAAGCATCTTCATGGTGGGATAGCCGTAAAGTCGAGCTGAATATTGATGAGACCAATATTACTTGGGATCAATTTAAGGGCTATTTTAGGCAACGTTGGCTGCCACAACTCTTCTATGATCAGAAAATGATAGAATTCCAGAACTTAGCTCAAGGGAAGCTAACGGTAACTGAATACTGGGAGTGATTTACAAAACTCCTCAAGTATGTACCGTAGTATCAAACTGACGAGAAGTTCAGAATAAGGAAATTCATCATGGGATTGAATCCCATGATAGGGGGAGAGGTCGATGTTCACAGTCCAACCACTATGGAAGGAGTTGTTGAAAAGGCCATAAGACAGGAACAGTAAATTAAAGGCTATTTCTACTCATAAAGAGGAAGTACGGAAGAAGATTGCAAACCCTTCTTCAACTTCACTTGCACCCAAAAAGGGACCATGGAAAAAGTTTGGAAACAGAAGTAAGTTTCAGGGGATAATAGTAAGAAAGTAGTAGCGAATAAGCCTGCTGGGAATGTAAGGGATAATTTTGCCAAAAATTATAACAATGGGCAGAAGCCCTATGGAGGACAACGTGATAATTACAAGGCTGGAGGCAATTTTGAGCCTAAAAAGGGACCTGTAGGAGGTCTGCTACAATTGTGGCAAAGACCACTATGCAAATCAAAGTGCCCTTTGAAGAAGGATGATCGTATTCAAGCAAAGATAAGATACATGCCGCAAAGAGCGCATAAGCAAGTGAAAAGCAGGTGACACCTATAGAAGTTCCGGGTAAGTTATTTGGCATACCTGTCACTATTCTTTTTGATACAGGAGCTACTTAATGTTTTATTTCTAGTAAACTTGCTTCTAAACTTAAGAGAAAATCTGGAAAATGGATAAATCTTGACCTGTAAAGTATGGTAATAATTCTATTCATACAAAGTGAGTATGTGTCTTTTTTGGGGCGATCCTTGACTTACCTAACTTTTCCACGGAAGTTGACCTCTATGTTACACCTTTGGGATCGTATGACATTGTCATCATTTGCCAATTGGTTAATCGACCATAAAGCAAAAGTAGACTGCTATGAAAAGAATATAAAATGTTTAGATGATCGGCTGAAATAGCAGAGATTCAAGGGGTGAAACGTGAAATTTGGGTTAGAAAACGTCACACCTATGCAGCTTAAAAAGGCTAAAAACAAAGGATGTACCCTTTATGTCAGTAAAGATATCTCGAATTTTCGAAGAAGATGGTGATTCCATGAAATGATTTCCTCTCGCTACAAAGTTTCAGGATGTTTTTCCGGAGGAATTACCAGGTTACCACCCAAGAGGGAATTTGACTTCACCACTGAATCAAACCAGGAACGGAACCTATTTCCAAAGCACCTTATCGGATGACTACTACATAGTTAGTCAAGCTTAAGGCACAATTGCAAGAACTTTTGTCTAAAGGTTTGATTAGACCAAGTGTTTCACCTTGCGGAGCGCCAGTAATATTTGTGAAAAAGAAGGATGGAACACTTAGGCTGTGTATTGATTATCGGATGTTGAACAAAGCAACAATCAAGAACAAATATCCACTTCCAAGGATCGATGATCTATTTGATCAGATGCGTGGGGCAACGGTTTATTCTAAGATAGATCTTCAATCTGGTTATCATCAGTTAAGGATTAGAGAAGAAGATATTCATAAAATAGCTTTCCGAACAAGGTACGGATATTATGAATTCACGGTTCTACCCTTTGGATTAACTAATGCACCCGCAGCTTTTATGAACTTAATGAATAATATCTTTCAAGAATATTTGGACAAGTTTTTTACTTGTATTCTTGGACGATATTCTCATTTATTCTAAAAGTGTTGACGAGCACAATGAGCATTTGAAGATAGTTTTGGGGGTTTAGAGAAAAATAAATTTATATGGTAAGTTATCCAAATGTTCTTTCTTTGATACAGAAGTTCACTATTTGGGTCATGTCATTAGCAAGGAAGGAATTGCTGTGGATCCTTCAAAAATAGTGGTAATAACTGAGTGGCCTGCACCAAATAATGTGCACGAAGTAAGAAGCTTCATGGGTCTTGCTAGTTATTATAGAAAATTTTTAAGGATTTTTCTAAAGTGGCTACACCGATAACTTCATTGCAAAAGAAGGATAAGAAATTTATTTGGAATGATAAGTGTGAAACTCGCTTTCAAAAGTCGAAAAACCAATTGACTTCCGCACCTATATTAGCTGTACTGACCCTAATGGGAGTTTTACTTTGTTGTAACGGATGCTTTTGGGAAGACCTTAGAGGTGTTTTGTTACAAAATGATCAATTCATAGCATATGAAAGTAGAAAACTTAAGTTACATGAGCTGAATTATGCTCCTCATGATTTGGAGCTTCTGCCATTGTTTATGCACTTCAAGTCCTGGAGACACTATTTACTTGGGAAACCTTTTGAGTTGAAAACTGATCACTTAGGACTGAAATATATTTTCACTCAGCCTAATCTAAATGCCAGATAGAGAAGGTGGTTAGAGTTTTTATCCCAATATGATTTTGATATTAGCTACATCAAAGGGAAAGAGAATAGAGTAGCAGATGCTCTAAGTCATAGGAAGCACATTTCTGCTCTTATAACATTAAGAACTCAGTTTAAGGATGAGGTAAAAAGTGCCTCAGAATCTGATATATACTTTCAGCAAGTAAAAGCAGCACTTGCTACAAAACCTAATGATGAAAGGTATAAGGGCTTTCACTTTTATAATGAAGGAATCTTATGTTATGAAAATAGGGTATACGTACCTATGCTGAACAATTTGAGAAAGAAGTTGTTAGTTGAATTTCATAATTCACCTTTCTCTGGACACCCGGGTATCACAAAAATGCTTGCTGATCTGAAACAACAATACTTTTGGAAAGGTATGAAAAAGGATGTCATTGATTTTGTGACTCATTGTTTGGAATGTCAGCGGGTTAAGGCAGAACACATGCACCCTGCTGGACTATTATATCCTCATAGCATACCGCAGTACAAATGGCAAGTAATAAGCATGGAATTTGTACAAGGGTTACCTATGTCTAGGAATAAACATGATGTTATCCTGGTAGTTGTAGATAAACTAACTAAGGTAGCTCATTTCATCGCTGGAAATCTAAAGGATGATTCACCAGTGTTGGCCAAAAGATTCGTGACAGAAATTTTCAGGTTACATGGTGTACCAGAATTGATTATATCTGATGGGGATCCTAGAATGACGTCAAGATTTTGGCAAACGCTTAATACAGCTCTTAGAACGAAACTAAACTTCAGTTCTGCATATCATCCGGAAACAGATGGACAAACTGACAGAGTAAACCAAGTGTTGGAAGACATGTTGTGAATGTATTGCATGGATCAACAGTATAAATGGGAAGAGTATCTTCCATTAGTTGAGTTCGCATACAACAACACTTATCACTCATCTCTTAAACTGGCACCATTTGAAGCACTTTATGGAAGAAAGTGCAGAACTCCTGTTAGTTGGGATAGTATTGAGGATAGAGTGGTAATTGGACAAGAGATCCTCACTGAAATAGAACAGCAAGTAAAGTTGATTCGTGAACGATTAAAGGAAACAGTTAATAGGCAGAAGAGCTATGCTGACCTTAAGTAGGTTGATCGAAGGTTTGAGCTTGGTGAGAAGGTTTTTCTTCGTGTTAAACCCAGAAAGAGTTCTATAACTTTTGGCAAGGCTGCCAAGTTGTCACCTCATTTCGTGGGACCTTTCGAAATTTTCGAAATAATCAATCCTGTAGCTTATCGATTAGCATTACCACCTACTTTATCTCGCATGCATGATGTTTTCCATATTTCCTTGCTTAAGAAATATGTTTCAGATTTTTCACATGTGTTAAATTGGAATTCCTTGCAGGTTTAAGACCCAGGAATAATCATAGTTAAACCCACACGAGTGTTGGAAACTCACCAATTGCATTTGAGAAATCGTGAAATACAACAATGTAAGGTCCAGTGGGACCAGTTTAACGAAGAAAGTGCAACTTGGGAAAATCTGGAAGAAATGAAAATTGCTTTTCCTTTTCTTTTTCAACAGAATGAAATCTGTTGACAAAACTTTTTTTTATGAACTTATCTTTTTCATGTCTATATGAAAGCCAGATTGAGGCAAACATTATTCAGGCTGAATAAAATGTATCGTGACATTGATTTCTGAAACTATTCAAGTTGGAAATAGTCACATTGTATTGTGAACTAATAAATTGGTTGACCTGAAGGTAAATCAAATATGTAATCATTGGGACGATGAATCTTTTAGGAGGGAAGCATGTAACACCCTGAACTATTGTTACTTCCTCCTGAGCATTCAAGTGTTGATATATGATTTCTTCTATAAAAGGATGTGTTCCTTTGATTGTGAAGTCATGCTTGATATGGATTGTATCTTCTTTGCATTTGAAGATCTTTGACTGAGCCAGGATATGCTTGGACTCTTTTATTTCTTTCATTTTTAGCACCTGAGTTTAATCTGATTTCGGAATGAATTGTGGATTTACCCATCTTTATGACTCAGCCTTGGATCAGTTGCATTGATCCAAGAGATGTTTTAAGTTTATTCTGGATGAACCAAAAATTATAGACCTTATGAAGGTTGCAAGGTCTGAATGTGTGGAATGAGCAATTCAGGAGTTAACTCAGGCTGATCTTGTTAAATGAATTGGTTCCCGATATCGTAATATCAGGAAGGTCTAGACCTTGAGCCAGGTAATAAATTTTGATATATATATTGCTAGCTTATTATCAATGCTGGATTGAATCCATTTTGGGAATGTATCTGTTGGTTCTTATACTGAACGATTCTATTTGTTAGACCTAGACTGGATTTATTAAGGTTAATAACCTAAACCTAAACTATAACCTATGGGTTGGATTAGTGCTAATCTAACCTAGCCCTAAACTATAAGCTAAATGTTTCTAAGGTTAGTGACCTAGCGCTAAGGAGGTTAGACTAAGTATCACCTTAAGATCTAACCTATGTTTCTAACCAAACTAATGATCATGGATGAAAGGGACCTATGAAGGGGTGTGAGCCATGGGCGGTAGTTTCTATGGCATTAAATGAGATGGATAAGTATGAAGGACAAGGGATTTGTTGGAAGTTTCAAACGGTTAATGAAATCCAACGTGGAAGAGTCAC
The DNA here is from genome assembly GCA_018340775.1 of Taxus wallichiana var. yunnanensis. NCBI lineage: Eukaryota > Viridiplantae > Streptophyta > Pinopsida > Cupressales > Taxaceae > Taxus > Taxus wallichiana. The sequence goes on along the minus strand of CM031237.1, from coordinate 663,564,713 downwards.
CAAATCTAGAAATGGCCTTTGGTTTGTTTTTGTCCATCGCCAACTATGGCGGTTGGTGGCAATGGAGATTGAGTGGGAATTTTGGAGTTAATGCAATTAATGAACTCGGTTCCCGAGCACGGATTGCTCGGGAAGGCATGCAAAATGGAAAACTAGTTGGTTGTTTGGTTTTCCATACACTCCGGTTTTCTCTCTGTTTGATCATTGGTTCTTTGAACCAGTCTACTTGGTGTTGCATGGAAACTATGAGAATAACTACCTCTTTTCTCTGTCGAGGAAAGTTTATAAGGCATGGAAATAACAAAAAAATTTGTTGAATCTAACGTGGAAAAAGAGGAGAAGGCTCGAGCTCTTTCAGAGGTCTTCTTTGGATTTTTAAGTGACATTACCAGGCATGTTAGGCCCTAACTTTTAAAAATCTTGCTTTCCTTCAAATGATTTCATTAGAACAACTCTGTTCAGATGATTTTTGGTCCAGTTGGTTTTTATGGAAGCATTGTATGAATTAGTTTGTTGTATCTTCATCTTTGGCTCGATTATTCAAATTGAAACCTTGATGGGAGTACATTTTGTTTTTTATGGTTGAATTATCTTGCTGTGTTTTGCATTTCGGTTAGATTTCGTAGAAATGCTTGCAAGGATAATGTATGAATTTGACTCTGTTGGAGTCCATAAAATGTTTTCTTGTTTGGTATCGAATTTTGTTGAAGCCTTCTTTGTTAACACTTGTTGAGATTGATACAGCTTGGAATTCTAGGAAATAGATAGTATCTTTCTACTCTGTAGAAGTTTATTTGAGAATACTAAATGGGTTCGACTCCTTTTGAGTCCTTGAAAAGTAACATACGTTTTACTTCAGTAGGAGTTCATCGTGAATATCTTTGTTGTTATGGACTCGGTTGGAGTCCTTGATATGTAACCAGTGTTTAGACTTCTGTATAAGCTTGGTTGTGAATACTTATTGATATTGGCTCTGTTGGAGTCCTTAATATGTATCTTGTATTTCGACTTCTGTAGAAGTTTAGTTGTGAAGACTGTTGGTGTTGAATTAGTTGGAGACCTTGAATGTTTTCGTATAAATTCAACTTCAATCCTAACCCTGGCTATGAGTTCTTGTTGGATACGACTCAGTTGGAGTCCTTGCAGTATCTCCATGTGAACATGACTCCTGTTGAAGCCCTGACGTGTTTGCGTGATGGCTCGACTTCTGATCTAGTCCACGCTGTGTTTACTTTTTTAACTCGACTCTGTATGAGTCCTTGCTGTATTCGTATTATCTCGGCTTGGATGAAACTTTGTTGAAAATAATGATATGATGATGACTTCTATGAAGATCTTGTTGTGGTTATTATTTTTTGATTTCAGCTTCTGATTTAAGACCTTGTTGTATTTAGTAGGGATTAGATTCAGCTGTTTGTTGCTGAGTATTTCGACTCAGTGGGAGTGTCGCTAGGTTGCACACGGTTACATCTTCTGTTATTGTGTTATTTAGTCTTGAGCTTGACTGAGATAAAAAGTTACTAGTTGTGCCATGACAGGCGATGGCGTTGGATATTTTGCATGTTGTTGAATAATATGGAAAGATTTGTTGAGCCTTTTGGGGTTAGATTATTTTATTATTGCTTGTCGCGTGAACTCTTGTATTGCTTAATAATCTACAGGTGAATTTTATATTGGAATTCTGGTGAAGCTGTAGTATCTTCTTGTGGTCTCGGTGAATTTAGTCGCATGCATATAGCGTAAATGCATTACTCTTGAGAGGGGCAGATACAGTCATGACCATGATTGGAATGGAATATGAATGTCTCTATTTCTTTCTCCTCTGCTATTAAGTTATGTTGATATATATAACTATATAAATAATAAGTTATTCTCTCCTTGTCTAGAAACTATGAATGTTTTCTTCTCTTGTATCCTTATGTGATCTCAACGGTAAGGGTAAAACAAGAATAGACAGTGGTATGGTATGGAGAGACTGGCATAAAATGTGTGTTGTTGTATAGGTGGTTATACTTGTCTGTACCATTAACATAGTGTATGATTAAAAAGGAATTATGTCAGTGAGCTTGCCGGTTATTATAAACTGCCTTGTGGACTTGTTTGAATCATACTTGTTGAAATACGAACTGATAGGATATTATTTTTAGAATGGAATAAATTGTTGGATTGTTGTTGTCTTGGAGATACAGATGGATGCATGTCTTGGAATTATTTTGTACTTCTTAGTCTCTAATATGTACATTGAGTCATCTGAAAATATTTAGGACTATTTGTGACTATAATAGAGGTTATGCATTATAGTCATGTTAAAATTGTAGAAAGATATCTAGTCGATTTCATTTAAACAGTTGTTCAATGAGAGCAATTGGTAGAATGCAATTGTTTTAAGATTTAGTGCTTATCATGCTCAGTTCACAGAACTGACCCATGTTGGCAATTTTGCAGATGGTTGTCGTAAGTGGTAAAGGCACGCAGATCTGATATGATGCTCAGATTATTTAATTTGGTTTTATGTTGAATTTCAATTTGACTTCTCTAATTGTATTATATGAAGGAAGTTGTTCTCTTGCTGTTGAGTATTTTATCTCATATGCTGAATGCATAAGTTGTAATTGATTAGCTTGTAATGAATGAAATAAAGGGATTGTTACTTGTATATGGTTGCAACTGTATCTTGATGGATTGAACTTCTTCGGTTCGAATGTTTTAAAGTACATTTATATTATTGTATACCTTGGAGATATTTGGGAATTCTCTAGGTAAGCCTTGCAAAGATTATGTGACTAAATACTTGTAAATGTTTAATAGTTCTGCTATGTTCCATTTAAAGCTAATTGTAATTTAGATCACTGATTTTTGAGAAGCTAAGGTTAAAATAAACCCTTTCAGGAAGCTGAACGGGAAGAGTAATCTGTTACTCTCTAACCTCGATCTAAGTCAAGACAACGTACTGAATTTTTTTAAAATCACTATATCTTAACACTAATAAGTAAGATATATTTCAGTTTTAAAGATCTAGAATAAACCCAAAAGGGATAAGTTAGCAATCTTATGAGAAGACTTGGGGTTACTACCCAATTTCGTAGATTAAGATTATTGTGAAACAATGATCTCCTTGTTGAGACCTCAATCTTATTAAACTTCTCTTTGTGGAATGGGTCTTAATAAGAAAGGAAATTTTAAGATGAGGAACCCGGGGTTGGGATAAGACTACCCTAAAAGGAGTGTCTTAAAGTATAATTTAAACTCCACGTAAGTAACACCTTAAAGTTAAGTAGATCTTTTCGAGGCGGATTTGAAGGTTGATGGCACAAGTCGATTGCAGGGTTGTACCTTCGAGAAGATTAGGATCTTCTCGAAGATACAACAATGCAGGTGACTTATGGCGACACCCTTTGCATTGATCGTTAAGATTTACTCCTTAAACTTGAACAAGTTTTTACTCAGGACTGGTTACCAACATGGTCATGTTATGAGGCTGCCCCTAGAGACTCGGGGTACCTTGACACACAGGGTTAACTAGGGTTGACCCAGTATGTCAGCGTATCCCTAGTTCTCGAGAGCATCCTTATAACGTTGCCATATTATTAATCCGTTCCTGAGTGAATAACTTGGGACAGGGAGGCTGACAGAAGTCAGCGTAAGACATTCTACATAACATAGGAATGGGGTGAAGGATGTATTCCAGATTGACGAGTATGCCATCAAGGAATACGAGACATAAGAAATATGTTTCAAATCTTTGGCCAAAGTATCGCAAGCTGTTGATTGCGTTGTCCTATGTCACCTAGTCTAAGGGACGAGATGCCAATGAATAATGGTAACAATTATTCAGATAGGTTCCTTGGACAGAGCATTCTAAATCCCAGATTAGGGAAGAGAACCGCAAGAGTGATTTGCTAGATAAAAAAATGCCAACTCTTGATACTCATGAATAGATCAGTAGATTACCGAGTCATGGAATGAATAGATCGGAGGTACTTCGAGTCATTACAGCTGCATATGGTTATCTGTTATAAGAATGGTTGTTTTGATTTGTGAGTTCTAAATTATGTATTTAGAACCAGGAAGCATTTATCAAAAAAAAAAATTACTTGTTCTAATGTACTAAAATGACGATGTTACAAATAGGTTTGCTAGTTTTAAGGTTTCAAGTCTCAATTTTCTAGTGTGCCCAATGGTCCAAGCTTTTAAACCACTACTCTGATACCAAGTGTAATTCTGCTTCAAACTACCACTTGAGACCAAGAAACAAACTAGGATTAGCTTAGGGAAAATTATGGAATAATTTTTTTGACTTAGAGTGTTTGCAAGGAGGGTTACAAGATCATAGTTAGCACAACCCAAATAAGGATTAACAAGCAAGAATGACTTGCAATAATTACCTCAAGCAACTAATATCAACAAGGCACAAGGTCAAAACAAGAGGTTAAATTCATCACTTAGGTTAGGAGAGTGAAATCCCACTCATCTCTGCCCTAATAGGCTTACAGGGTTCAACTTGATTTTTCACATACTTAGATTCATCAAAACTTTCCTAAATCATGCCCATTAGATAGGAAATTCTCTCACCTTTCCAACCATATAAAGAAGTCCCTCTAACTCCTTATAAATCTCAAGTTATGGCCCGGCGGAGTTTTGGGGAGAAATTTTCCCTTGAGCGGGTCGGCGGAGCGGGGAGGAAAATTGAGAAATTTCCCTCTTGAGCGCAAAAGTGCAAAACACTTCCACGCACCTATGGGTCTCGATGGGGGAGACACATGGTGCTTCTTGATTAGTGTGGGGAAAAGTAGAGCAATGGGGCACTTTAGGTTTTGGAGATTTTAGGCCAAAATCCCAAAGGTGGAAATGGACGCGTGCCTCCGCCAAGGAGAAACCCATGCCACGTGTCAGCGCGTGATTGGACGGGGGCCGGCGGGTCGCGGGGAAAAATTGGAAATTTTTTCCAAGGACCAAAACCAAATTTCCTAAAGGAAAATTTTCCTTCATACCTCCGACCTCGCTCAAAAGGCCACGTGGCATCCTGTGATTGGACGCGGGTCAACAATTTTGTGCCAAAAGAGTTTAAAAGTCAAAAGTCTTGCGCGGGCCTGCGCGTCCGTTAGGACACATGTCAGCACTTGATTGGCTATGGGGGTGTAGGGCCATGGAGGAAAAAGTGAAATTTTTCCAAAAGAGTCAAATGGTTAAGTTTTCAAATTTAATCCGGTGTCATCCATGCCATGTGTTAGCACGTGGTTGGTTGCGGGCTGCGGGGAAAAATGGGAAAATTTTCCCAAGGTCAAATTTTAAAAAAGTTAAGTTTCAAAAAGATCCACCCTCCAAAGTGCCACGTGGCAACATATGATTGGTTGAGAGTGTTGCGGGGTCACGGACTTTTTGGGGAAATTTTTCCAAAGTTTAAATTTTGATTTTTATATAGTTAGATTAATTTTTGGATGGTCATTTTGAAGTCTTTTGTGAAAAGTTAGTTTTGGGAAAACAAGGACTTTCTAGAAAGCTCTCGAGTCCTCTTTGCATAGCAATCATCAATTTTGGATTCTAATGAAGTTTCAAAGGTCAATTTTAAGAAATAGATCTGCAGGGTTTAAAATTCAAAACTGGCAATTTTCCAACTTATAAAATTTTGTTCAATTTTTGGTTTTCTTCTTCTCAACATGTCAATTGGACATGGAGACTTGTTTATGGTTAAATTTTAGAGAGGTATCAAGGTCCAATTTAGTTGATAGAGTTGCAAATTATATTTTTCCATCCTTTACCAGGAAAACGGTTAAGCAAGTTTGAAATTTGATTTTGATGAAGTTCTAAAATGTCTTTCTTAAATGTTGAGGTCAAATTGAGTTCATTAGGACTTATTACATCTAAATTGTATTGTTTCATTTATTAATTTAAGTTTCAAATCTGAACTGTACATTTGTTAGCTAATTTTAAAATCTAGATTTGGAATGAAACAGATATCATTTACTAATTAATTTACAACTCCCAATTGTGGGAAAACATTCTCAAATCTTTTCTAAGACATTCAATTGATCTATCTTATCATTCAAGAGAAACAAGGCAAAATCTGATATCCCAAAATTTTAATTAAATACAAGGAACAGAATGTTGTCTTTTCCTCCCATACGCATTTTCTTTTCACACAGAGATATCATTTCAAAACAGTAACTCCAATTCAATACAACAATACAAATTTGAGAAAGGAATGTATTTATTTTATTGATTTCACACAACAACATTACAACTTCATCCTTTCCTTGACTTTCAATTAACAAAATACAAAACATATCTCATCCTTTCACGTTATTAACAAGATAGAGTATGAAATAATAACTCTTTGCATTTCACAAATGAATCTCTATCTTTTCCTTTGCATTACAAGGTGCCTTCTCATTACAAACAATAATACAATCATCCACTTCAAAGTGGGAAGGTTACAATAATTTTTCTCAAAGGAAGGGACTGTTAAACTATATTTTCTCCAAGCTCCAAAATAGCAGCATGTTGATTTCTTCATCTTTTCATTTGATCACAACAAGGAAGGGGGAAAGGAAATGCTCTCCACCTAACCAAGACATCCAATGGGAAAAGAGAAGCCATCTTTCCACATTGGCCCTCGAGCCCCAACCATATTGAAATAGATTATGAACATAAACACATGGCAATAAGGTTTCTATCATAACAAACAACATTCTTTTACATGCATGACACAACAAAATACACAGTCCAAACAAAGACAGAAGTTCACAACTACAATAAGAATCATACACACAACACATGGGCTTGATCAAGCAAGCCATCAAGAGTAAGAAATATGAGGAACTCCTTATGCCTCCCAATTTAGAATTGGGCATCCACCAAATGCATACCACCAAAAACATATCAAACCCATAAACCTTATATCTCCCAACCCCTCCTTATGCCCCCAAGAGTAAGAAATGCAAGCAGTTTCTTTTCCTAGGTGGATCCCAATCCAAAACTCCCTCCACAATAGAATAAGTGCCATTGGCAATCCCTTATGCCCCCCATATAAGACCCCATAGTCTTCTCCTACACCTTTCCCTAAGCAATCTACCCAACCAGCCATGAATACACAACACATTCACCATTTCATTCATGCAAGAAAAGGGAAAAAATAGCATATAAAAAGGACAAGATCCTACCTCTCCATAGTGGAGATTGTTTCCAAAACAGCAGTTCCTTCAATGCTCAAATATGTAGTCCAAAACAGCAACACCAAGCATGCAAATCAATTTCCAAACTCTCTCCACAAGCAAGACTCCAACAACAATAAAATTCGACCCAAGAGCAAAGAGCAAAGTTTCAACAACCTTCAACAAGAGAAGAATTCGAATTTTTAAAGGAGAGGGAGGGGAGAGGATGATGTGGATTCCAAGTGGGATGCCACATCATTCTTACTCAACCCCAAAAGAGAAATTCAACTTCACAACTAATCACAATAAATGGAGATGACAATCAACTTACACACTCAAAATTAACCCATACTTTAACAAGGATTGAATTAAAAACTTGTAAGAAAAGTGCAATAAAAACTTACACATAGTCATTTCAAAATACAATTAAAAAGATTAATTTTGACTCCAAAACCATAGGTATGGTTGGTGGATGATTTTAAGAGGTGTGGGACAAGTTTAACTTGTCCCACAAGCCTCCAAATTTGGCCTCCAAGGTCAAATTCGAATTTTATAAAAGATGGAGTGTTTGACCTTCCAAAATCAGCCTTACATACTCTTACATATTTCTTACACATCCTTACAAATTAACTTACACACTCTTCCAACATTATTATTTAAACTCAACAACTTTATTAATTACATTCCATGTCCCAATTAAATTTAAATAAATTTTAACTATGTGACTCTCACATTCTTACAACATAATGATTTATTTATATAACACATGGTTAAAATACATAAACCCAAATTAATTAACAACTAATGAAAGGGGTAACACAATAAAATTAAAATACATACAACAATAATTAAAAGGAACACATAAATAACACACATATCCCATGGTCACAAATAATGGAAATCCCCCATGGGAAATCCTAACATAACACAACACACAAACAATTACAGTTGCCATGGTGACCCCGTTGAGTTCATCCAGAATTTTAATATGGTTAGTCTCAGTCCCCCAACATTGTTGTGATATTTTAACCTACAAAATAACAATACCTCCTTCGGCCTCGTGGCCATATCAGAACATCCAACATGATATAAATAACATATAAAGATCAAATCTAAATCACAACAACATCCATAATTCAACATCATCATTTAAATTCAATTTGCAACTGTATCATCATCCAATGAATCTCTATACTAGAGTTACCCTTAATATCAAATGTCACATGTCTAAAATCAACACCAATACTATATCCATGTCAACAGTATATCATCATCCATATATAATAATGTCTCTAATAATCATCATGCATGTTAACTGAATCAAGGTCCATAATAATCCAGGGTCTAACATCTACACATCATAATAAATCAAAACATAATAATGTCCAAAATGGGATCAACAGTATCAAGGTCAGAATCTAAACAGTGTAAAAGGGAAGTGAGCACTACATGGAGGTTATGGAAGTGGTAGGAATGGAGGAGGTATGTTCAGTAGAAGCAGTGGTTGTACTAGTAAGTGGAAGTGTAGGTGAAGAAATAACAATTGCAGAGGTAGGCATCTTAATAGGTATGAACAAATCATTGGGTCGGTAAAGCATGTTGCATGTTTTAAAAGGTGATGGGTCAGCTGGAATGGTATAGGTGTGTCCTTCATGTTCAAACTTTACACAACGATGCAAAGTGGAAGGAACACAACCCATGACTTGAATCCAGGGTCTGCCAAGTAATAGATTATATTGGAATTCCCCTTCCATAATGTAAAACAATTATGGAACATTGTGGGGCCCATGCTAACATGGAGGATAATGGTGCCTAGTGTAGAGGTGATAGCATCATTGAATGAACACAACATGATAGGATGTTTATGCATGTAATTAGCAGGTATGCACATTTGAGTGAATACATGGGATGAAATGATGTTAATGCTAGTGCACCCATCAATCATCACAACGCACGTACTGTATGTCATTGATGTGAACAGAGATAAAGAGGGCGGGTGCGGGTCATCATTTTGGTGTGGCGCGATCTCTTCTTCGAAAAGATAAAGGTGGCTACTTGGTGAATAGGGTGGGGTGAAGACGAAGGTGGTAATTTTTTGAGAGAGGCTACATGATGTGGTGTGATAATGGAGGCTACGGGTGTATGGTCATTGGGTAAAACTTCAATAGATTGAAGAACCTCCATGAGAGCTTGACGATGGGATTACGAGGTTTAGATGAGGTCATATAGGGAAATTTTGAGGGCAGATGGTGTAATTGCTTGAGCATGGTGTGATTTAAGACGCCGTTAGAAATGGGGTACGTAGGGCCGTGGATAGTGATTTTAGGTATGGGTGCGAGATGGTATGTTGGGTATAGGATTGGTTAGTGGGTCGGTTGCCTTTTCTTTACCCTTATCCTTTCGAGCATGTGTAGTGACGTGTATCATTTTGATCTAAGAGGAGTTGGAAAATAGAGGTGTAGGGTGAGTGGTATAATGACATGACTAGCAAAAACCTCTGGAGGAGACAAACCTTATGAGGTGAGTTGGATGTAACGACATTTGGGTGGTGGCATGGCAAGTTCTTTGATACGAGATCTTGTTAATTTCAAATCTTGGGGGTGGCTCTAGGAGCTGTGAGGGTGGAGTTTGTGGTTGTTGAGTGGGCAGTGTGGGAATGGGTATTGGTGAAGCAAGATCCTCGTCAAGAAGGTCATCATCATCAAATTTGGCTTCCGAAGGACACAACTGGATCAGGACGGTTTTCAAGGCCTTGCAGTTCTCCACATTGTGCCCTAGCAAATGATGGTATGCAAAAATTTTAGTATTGTCAAACCCTTTTGGCTTGGGTTTGAGGGGGTCGTAAGGTCTGAGTGGAGGTAATGTGATGACAGAAGTCTCAAGGAGGTTGGTTAAAATTTTGACATAGGACCCTGCTAGTGGATCGCAATGGGAAGTGAACATGGGTTTGGGTGTAGGTGTGGTTGATTGTTGAGGAATGGTCTTTGGAAGAGGAGGAGCGGGTCGAGCTATGGGTTTGGGTGCTGGCATGGTTTTGGGTGTTGGTTATGCTTCATTAGGTAGGGGTATAGTAGATGGACGGGTATGAGGGTGTGTGGTTATTTTTACTACCTTATTGTGGGGTAGTGGAGTTTTATTTTTGGGTCGCACCTTCTTGGGTAAAGGTGATATGGGTGTATGAGGTCTAGAAGGAAAAGTAGATGGGGGAAGAGGATGAGTTACCCATGGGGATAACGGAGGTGCTATGAAGGTAGAGGATGCGGGTCGTGCAGGAGGTATAAGGGACAAAGATTGAAATGTAGTGGGCGGTGAAGTAGTAATTTGAGGGTATTAGAGGTATGGGAGGTAAAGACTATGTAGTAGCTAGTGTAAGTCATGTTGGGAATCTTGGGAGATTAGAGGTTTATGAGGGAGGAATGGGTTGTTGTGCTTTTTGTTTATTGATGGGTGGAGGTTGCTTGACCATGTGGGGAAGTTGAGATCCTAAGATGGATGGGATAGGTGCAGGTGTGATTGGCACACTGGGGTATGAGTTCTATGGGTTTGGTGCTTTTTCTTGGGTGTCAAAGTAGGTGTGGTGTTGACTTTGGAGGATGTAGCTAAATCCAGTTTGATAGGTGGATGAGTAAGGTTGGTAGTCGGGGTGACCCCTAAAGTGGTAATAGGTTTAGTCGAGGATGATGTCATAGGTGTGGGTTTGGGTTTAGATGTAGTTTGGGTTATGGGTAAGGGTGTATGTGAAGTTATGATGGGTGTCGTGGAAGGAGTTGTGATAGAGGTGGTTGTGTTTGGTTCGATTGGTTGGAATACTTTTGGGTAGATAGTGGAAGTATCAGCAAGTGACCTCTGCATCTGTGTTGAGACAAGAAGCAAAAGGCGTCCCCATAATAAGGCTCTATCCACATAATCTAAGTGATCGACCAAACACAAGAACAACACGTCTGTAGGTGGAGTTGATGAGGACCTAATTGTAATTCCCATAAAATATGTCTTAGAGATGGGAAATTGACTAGCTTCAGCTTTTGTGGGTAAGAGAGCCAAAATTAGGTCTACAGGATTTTGGGTAGCGGATGGAGAATTCTCACCAAGAGGAAAATGTATCTCAACTGGGTCTATGGTAGGTGTAGAAGGTGATGGAAGCTCCTTTGCAAGTGGAGGAATGGATAGGTGCTCCTCTGTGGGTGGAGGAGGTAATGGGTGCTCCTCTATGGGTGGAGGAGGTAATGTGGGTAAAATTTCTCTAAGTGGAGAAGCCAGGGGTGAGATGGTCTTGATGTTAGTGGAAGACACTTCTCTAGGTGATGAAGGAGATGAAAGATGTTCCTCTATGGGTGAAGGAATAGGGGAGGTTGGTTTTGATGCGGAAGGAGGATTTCGGGCTAGGATTTCCTCTATGGAAGGAATGTGAGGTAATTGGGAGGTGACAGGTATGTCATTAAAGATAGCATGGACCTTGTGGGTATGGGTATCATGAGTTGAGGTCTCACTGTTTGATCGAGATGAATGGGCATGGTTGGGAAATGGTTTCTTGAATATGTGTAGGTTTTGGTTGGTAGGTGTGTTAGGATTATCCATGGTTAACTCACCTTTACGGAGCATTTCTTGGACAATATTTTTGAAAGTGATGCAATTTCTGTCACCATGACCCTTTACTCGATGATAGTTACTGAGATGTCATGTTCTTTATACCATGTGGGCTTGGGGTGAGCAGGTCAAAACCATTGTGTGGTTTTATGGGTGGAAGGATAATGGCCCTAGCTTTGATAAGCTTTTCTAAGACGAGAAGAGTAAGGTTCCCAATTAGGGTGTATTTCCATTGCTCTCGTGCAGAATTGAAAAGTTTATGTTGTATATATCTACCCCCCAGGTAAATATAGACAACGACAAAAGGAAAATATGTTGGGGAGGTTCAAAAACCCGACACAAAAGGAAAATATGTTGGAGAGGTCAAAAAATCCGACACAAAGGAAAATATGTCAGAGAGGTTCAAAAACCCGACACAGGAAATTCAGGTTTCGGGTTTCAGGAAACATGAGACATGAAGCATGCAGATCGAAAAGGATCTCTCGATGCTTGAGAGTTCTACAAACCTGAAACACTTCCTAGGAAATCGGGTCTTGGAGTCGGAAAAACAAGTCGGGAAAGCATGGGGAGAAAACATGTCGAGCCATCCTCCAAACCCGATGCATATGCAAGTCATATTTCTGAACCCAAAAAAAAGGAAATCTTGGAAATACCGGCAGAAGTGGGTTTCAGGAAAACATAAGCATCAAACACATGTCGAGGCATCCTCCAAACCCGATGCAAATGCAGGAGAGAACCCCAAACCCGACGAGAGCAAAAAGACCACGACGCGGGAAATGTTCGAGATAGCCATAACTTTTCACGGGAGCTCAGATTCACGCACGGTTGGACTTTTGAAAGCTCTCGGCATCCTCTACCCAACGGCGAATGGATATCTTGATTTGGGTGAGAAAAATTTCTTCAAAAATGAAAAATATAGTTCGCCACTTTTTGGGTTTGCTAGGGTTCTTACCTACCGCCATAATGAGATGAGTTAAGTGCGGTCCTGGAGGTGGTTGGAGCAGATTTGAATTCCTCTCTTCTCCCTCTCTTTTTCTCCATATAAATTGTGAGGAGGGGCTTCTTTGAAAAGGTTGGACATTCTTGTTTTGCCCCTCCCTTCTTCTCTTTGGCAGGTGAATTTGTGGAGTTCAAACCTCCCATTTAAAATTGTAATGCAACTTTGCCTCTTGGCATTTTGTAGTGTATTGTGCCAATCTTTGGAGCAAATAATACATGTCTGTGGATGATTATCAACCCTTTCTATGTTAATTTGCATCCCCTTGACCTTTCACTGTGAATTTGGTTACCTGTGCATGATCTTGCATTGCATTTTAATGGCTTGTGTTTATTGGCAAGACAGTTGTTCTTCATTCCTCGGTGCATCACCTCTGTTAGTTTAGGTTTTATTTTTATGCATCTTCTTACCCTGTCTCCTTAGCAAGTTAGATTAGGTTTTTGAGTAAACCCTCTACATTTTTACGTGTGCATCTGAATAGAGGAATAGGAACCGGCCTTCATCTGGAGAGCTTTTCCGATTTCGCAAGGTCCCACACTTGGGAAAAGCTCCATGTTATGCAATCACCTTTGAGAGTCTCAACCCATCGAGTTACGAGTCCTGTGGGTGTCTTGTGATTCGCCACCAACAGTTTATACGGGTGAGAGATTAGATGAGGGGGTAGCCTAATTTGATGGATGAGTTAGGCCAGCCTTAAGTACCACTACGTTAGAGGTGCCCTTAGCCTTTGAATAATTTTTTATGGTTTTGAAGAAGAAGAGGTATCATTTGACTTGAATGTCAAATTCTTATTACGTAATTGGATTTTCTTCTCTTCGATGGCTCGAATCTCTAACTTTTGTGCCATAGTGAATGCTTCATCAAATGTTTGGAAGGTTTAGAGCTACAAGGTTGGTGAGATATGCCTAGCACAAGCCCATGTGAGGAGTTCGATGAGTTTTTTTGTGGCGGTTAGAAGGTGGGTTGTTTGATCAAGCTACGCGGTGAGTGACAAAATCTGCGATAGATTTGTCCTCATACTAACGCATGGAGTGCAGTCAGTCATGGTAACCTTCTTGATGATATTGATAGAGAAATGATCTAAGAAGGCTTGGGATACTTGATTTAATGAGAATATGGAGTGTCTAAGTAACCCACTATACTAGTCTAATGTAGGTCGAGTCAGAGACATGGGAAAATTTATCAAGAGCAACGCATCATCGTGAGTAATCAAATAACACCTGTGTTTGAATGACCACAAATGTTGTTGTGGGTCTTCTTTTCTATTGAAATGATTGAATTTAGGCATTTCCCAATGCACGGGGTATGGGCGGATAGGAATGGATGGGTGGATGGGCTCGTTGTAAATCTCGTCGTAGGTGAGAGTGTTGCGAGAGCTGGAAACTAATGCCTCTAATGTTTGCATCTTGTCCAACATCAATTTGATTAGGTCATTGGTAGGTTGTGATGATTGGGTGCCTCCTATAGCGTGAGAGGGTTGGTTTTGGGCATATAATGGGGGTGGCACTCCTAGTGTATGGTGCTTCCATGTAGTTTGATTGGAAAGAAGGTAGTGAAATAGAGTGCGTACCACTGAGTGAATAATGGAGGAAACAAGAGGTGGCTAATAGTATGTATATGGAGGTGGAAGGGTCATGGTAACCCTAGTGGTAGGGGAGTTAACGATTGTGGAATGGAAAGGACCACGTTCGTAAAAGGGGTAGGGGTCACCGACATGGAAGGTGGTAGAGTTGCTACTGGGTATGTGTCGGACATTAGAAGCAAATGAGGTTACGTTTTGGGTATTTTTGAGGGTATGATGGATGTGGCGGGAGTAACGGAGGTGGCGGATGTAGTAGTCATAGTGGGTATAGGACCTAGGTTTGTGAAACAAATGGGGGTAAAGTAGATGTGGTTAGCATAGATCTAGATGGATCCAATGCGGGAGTGGGAGTGAGAGTCAGGGGGATAGATACGGGCATGTCATATATCAACTGACCCGAGGCATCTCGAGTGGACGAGCGGGAAAGGTAAATCTTCAAGGTGGCGAGTTTTGGTCAAAGATTCATGCGAATTCCTCATCTCTAGTAGCGATAGTGATAGGTTGGATGGGATCCATGGCTGGTTATAAAATGGAAGGTGGTGAAGGACTAGGTGGAAGTGGTTGACAATTGGCATGAAATACGAGTGCATTTGTTTGTCTTCGGGTTAGCACCATGTGAACCAGTACTAATCAAGTAGGGTTGCTTCTCTATAAATGACACATAAAACAGCAGGAACAAATGAATCTAATGGTAAAAAGTGGATTAGGTACCAAATGGTGGTTGGAAAGTGAAACAAGCTAACCGATGTCGGTTAAGGCAACCGACGCCGGTCGAGGGTAATTGGTGCCGATCCAGCGTAGAAAATGGTCAGTGAGTGAAAAACCAGGTAGAAGGTCAAATCTGATAGGTATGCCAAATCGATGGTGTTTTACAATGTCAATGGGAATGATGGCAGTGACAGGGACTATGAAAAGTGGAAGAAAATGAATAAAATGTCCTTTTGGGTAGGTTAACAAAAGGACTGGAGGCGACGATGGTCAGAGGGTAACCAACGATAGTTACTGTGAAATTGAAATAGTGATGAAAGAAAAGTGGTTGTGAATTAAAATCTGATGTAGAATCAGACCCATAATTTTGGGAATGATGATGATATGGCCCAGGCACACTCAGGTGAAGTTGGAATACACTAGTTGTGATGAGGAGCGTGTAAGGATGAACAATAAAAATGAAGAACGTGATCTCTCACCTCAAAACGCAAGCCAAGTAGAAACACTAAGAAAAATGCCATCCTAGGAGTGCCTTTTCTATTATGTTTGTTTAGCTTATGCTATTTAAGGACTGACACATGAATAATGAAATAGATTTTTTTGGTGAGGATGGCTTCCTACGAAGAAGGAGATCTAAAAGGTGAGGTTTCGGGTATGTTATGGTAGGGCGGGCCTCACTCTAAAGTATGACTCAACAGAGCAAATGAGAGTGGGTGCTCACTATGTCATGATCATGTGATACCTACAGCTTCTTCTAGGTAATATGTTGTTTAAGAATGTTTGTATTTTAAATTTTTGTGAGGTTTGGTAAGACTCGTAGAGAGAGAAAGAGAAAGAAATTTCTTTCTACGATTCGTTTATCAACCATCGGTGGTCATGACTTCCAACGTATAAGTTTCCCAAAATTAATGTGAGTTAATGTGATAAATTAGAATGCAATGCACTTATTTTTAATCCCAAATCGAAGTGTGAAGTTGGATGACACAATAAGATGAAGATAAAGAGGGATGCTCTTTCACTACAATGTAGAAAAAATAAGGAAATGGTTCTTTTTAATTACACCAAAAGAAAGGTTTCCTTTAGAGCAAAATAGAAAGAAAAGGTGGGTTACCAAGGAAGAAAATTAATGTGTATGTTTTTCAGAAGGGAAACAAACACACAAATTTTCCTAGGAATGAATGAAATGCAAGGAACCCCGGATGGGTCCCATCGAGCATGCCAAAATGTTTCACCTAATTCTAGATCATTTCCTTGAAGTATTGACAAAATAGATAGGGTAATAGGCGTAGGAGGAATACTGTTTTAATGTTGGTTGATGGGTTGTTGCACACGTATGAATTATGTATCCACAACTGATTGTGAGAGATTCCTTTTGGCTAGGAGGAACTACCTGTAATGCAAACCAAGACCACCTGAAAAAGTTAAACAATATATGCAGTGAACTACCTAGCATATGCTAGATCCGAGAAGTGTGATACTTCCTAGATGGTACATTAGTCCCCTATTTTAAACAATTTAATGCGGTAAATAAGCTAAAACCTATTTTAATTCGAAATGATTTAGGTATCTCACTTAAAACACTAAGAAATAAACCTAATTTAACATGTTAGGCTAGAATAGGATCGAAGGTCAAATAACTAGTTTTGGGTCTCTGTGGAGTCGACGGAGGTCTCAAGTAGATCACAGGTGAATGAGGGTGAGAGGGAATTAAGTGGGTAGGTCATTTTTCTAGGTTGTATAGACAAATACAGAGACTGATGTTAGTTAAGGGTGACCAACGGCGGTTAGGTGTAATCGGTGTCGATTCTTGTGGAAAGCTGGGAATGCCACGAGTAACAAGATTTAGGTCTCCTTTGTGATTGCACAAAAAGACTTTGGTTCGTTAGGATGAGGTATTGGGTGATTTGGAAGGGATTTGGTGAGGTTTTAATGGGTATATGGAAGGGTTAGTGTTGGAGGAGGAGGGGTATGGTCAGGTAAACAAAATATGATAATATAATGATGAAATGGAATGAACCAGAGAAGTATAACATTTACTTACTTGGACTCTAGTCATGGATGCCTGTGAGTGAGGGACGGAGGTGTTGATGAGAGGTTGAAGGCTACAGGTGATCACAAATTGAAGGAAAGCTTATGCATGGGCTGCATGTACATTCCTCTTTGCTTAGTTAGATCGGATCATTCTTTGGGATGGTTGTGCGGGAAAATATCCTTTATCTCCTTCCTTGCATGTGTGTTCTCACTGGAATTCGTTCTCGAGAAGATGTGATATCTCCCTGGAATGTGCTAATGTTCACCAAATTTTTCAATCTTTTCCAACCTTCATCAACCTTAAGAATAAGGTGGTTTTGGGTTAAAGGGTAACCAACAGTGGTTCCGGCTTAACCGGCGATGGTTAGGGATAACCGGAATCGGTCAAGGCGGGATTTCCTAGGTTTACTAAACTAGGGAGATCCTCTTGATTTCCTTGGATATTGTATCATTAACCCATGGATTAGATTATAATATTCTTGTAAGCATGCGGGAATGTGGTTAGAGGGAATGTAGGCATTGATTTTTAGGGTTTGGGTAAGTCTTAGTTAGTTATGGCAACTTACTAAGAATAGGTCTTAGGTTGAGTTAGCTTGATGAGGTGTCTAAGTGAAGTGTATGTGTGGATATTATTTAAATTAAGATATTTAAATAATAAATATTGTGAGGATAATGAATTAATTTAATTTAATTAATTAAATTAATATTAGTGAGGTGAAGGGGGCCATGGCTAGGTGAATGTGATGAAGGGTGCTTATTTGTCGAGGGACCAAAGGGGAGTGTGACCTAATTTTAGTGTCTACACTCGTGAACACATATATGCTTTAGAACAGAACCTTCTATTCATATTAATGAGTTCGGTAACCACATTACATTCTTTGAGGTCATAAAGACCCATATAATAATGCGAGAACAAGGTCATGCATCGTAAAACTATACTATGTCCTTCACATTACAATAATAAACACAGACCCATCCCTCTAAATATTCCATCACTCCTATATTTCCTCTAATCCCAACCCATAGAATACTCCATGATATTTTTTAGAGCTTCGTCTCTCTTCCACCGCTTCTCTTACTCTACCACACCTCTCTTTCTATTACCCGTGCATCTCTATAGATAGCTTTTTTCCTTCATTGCCATGCCTTGTGAGGTAATAGATTGGTTTCAAGTGTCAGTGGTCGTCTAATGGAGCATGCATCCTTTGATCTGAGCTCTCCACTCTTTTTAATGATGTCCTTCTGGAACCTTCCATCGCATGCATGGAATATTCCATTCTTGATCCTACAACTATCAAGTTGACACCTTATCCACTCTACATGCTAGACGGGTCACGATTTCCTCATGTGTTATACGGAACTACGAATATAGCTAAGTCCCAAATCCATGTCTTGTCTTACGTGCGTGCACCATGTGTTCGATAAACCTTTCTCGAACCCTTCCTTACATGCCTTCCACCCACGCACCCTTCTTCAAATAGGTCTACACGCCCACACACCTTTTTGTACTTAGCCAATATTTTGGGGCCCAACAATCATTCACGCTTCTAGGCTCCTCCTTCTTGCCTTCTCATTCTAGGGTTTTCTCATTATTTTTCCATGGATCACTCTCATGAGGAGTTTACTGAAGCTCATCTTAAGGCCATCAACGATCACCTTGTTGAGCATTCCCAAGATCTAGATTTACTTTTACATGTTTCTCATGAGGAAGTTACTAACCTTATGGAACTGACTTCTTCTACAACCATACCCACTTATGTTGTTACTCAACCACTTGCTTCTACTCTTCCTTCTATTTCTACCATCCCATTTCTATTCCTACTCCTATCAATCACTTTATGTTACCCTTAGTCTCTCATGTACGGTAGGTATCCTTTATTGGAAACCAAGAATTAACTTCTCTTTATCATGACCTTCAAGCTCAAATTTGTAAGTTACAACAGGCCACTTCACATGCATCACCATCCTTAGATTCTACCTTATTATTGCATACTCCATTTGCACCTGACCATCTCTACTTATCCACTTCCTCCTAGTTTTTCACCCCTAAGCTTCCCATTTTTAATGGGAATGGTGACCCATAATAACACCTTAGAGCATTTCATGTCACTTATCTTGACCTCATTGATGATCATATACTTTTAGCTAAGATATTTCCTCGTAGTCTTCATGATTATGTGATGTGTTGGTTCTATAACTTACCTGTTCACTCAGTAACCTCCTTCACACATATAGTTGATGCATTTCTTACTCATTTATCCATCAATATCAGTTCTAAGATATCTTACGCAAATATGGGATAACTTAAACAAGGCCCCAACAAACATCTAACCAACTATGTTTTAAGATATAAGAACAATCTAGCTAACATGAAAAATTTGTTTTCCGACTACGAGCTTGAGGGATTTTTCATTCAGATTCTATTACCACCCCTACAAGATAGTTTTCTCTTTGAAACCTCTTCCTTGTTTGATTAGCTTTTTCATACTCTTAAGCTTTGTGATACCAAACTCCTATCTATAGAAAAGCTTAACTATCAAGAAAAAACTTCATCCTCCAATTGTTTTCTAAACAAGATACCATTCAAACCCTCTACAACTAAATCCACTAACACTAAATTCATTGTCAATGTCATCACTCCTACTAGGGAGGTTCAGTCACAATAACCTTGGCACACATTTAGCAACTTTCCCATGGCTCTGCATCTTATATTGAAACAACTTCTTGAGAGAAATCTTATTACCCTTCCCCCTCCACTTGAATTAGACCCATCATGACCAAAAGGTAGGAACTAAAATGAGAACTTCCATTGTGATTATCATCGATGCGTGGGAAATTCTACAAATAGATGCCTAAAAATCCAAACAATCATCCAAGATCTAATTGATAACAATAAACTATAGTTCACAAAGTCTACTAGATTTTCCCCAACCAAATACAAGGGTAAACTTGATCTTTTTAAAAATTACACTCAACAACATGACAAGAAGACAACAGAATCTTCTGATAATCATGTGTATCATGTGGTATTACCTCTGGATCGAAGCTCTTTATTTCTTAGTTGCTAACATTGAAGCTTCACCATCAATCATTTCTTTCTCCAACATTGATTATCATGTGAATTTCACATCTAATCATTTACATATAAATGCATCTATTGGCTCAACCTCCATTAACAACACTAAGGTTGACCCATCATGGCCCATTAGTGCCTGTTTTATGTCACTCCTAAAAGCTATTGGCTATCCTCCATCACAAATTGAATATCCCTTCAACAAACCCTTTGGTGTTGTTAAGTTGCATGTTACGGTAGGTCCTCTTACTATGTTGGTACCTTTCCTCATTGGAAACATAGTTGAGGGATGCGACATGCTTATTAGTCTCAATTGGATTCATTGCTCTCAATCTATTATTTCTATGAATCATTTACATCTTAAGTTCATTCACAATAATCAATTCAGCTCTATTGATGGCATCCCTCCATCTAATCCATGGTCATTGTCTCCTCGTGCAATAGTTAGCACACCACCTACTTCTTCTAGCACATCATATTCTACGTTACCCAAAGCACAATCTACCCCTATCTCACCTACTCGAGCATCGTCTACATGACCACATCATTTGAATAGTCCTACACATCGGTATATGCATATTCCTTAGAAAGTTACTACATCTCGGCATAGATCACCACCTCATTTTATTCCACAAAAATCTTCTTCACCTTCACACTCTGCATCACATATATCTCCATCACTAATACATTTTTTTATGCCACAACCTTATTCATATAATCATCCCTCGCATGTACAAAAACCTCATTCACCACTACATCGTATGTCTAACATACCTCCACTATTAGAGCATGGTCATACACTTTCATCTCTTACATAAAATGAAGGACCTATGTCCTTCACCATTATTAGATAGTTAATTCATTCACACGCACTTAGGGGGATAACAATTCACATTCCCCCCACCTCATATTATCATAGTCACACTCATCATCTTTTACATTTTTATACATTAATATCCTTGCATTAGTCATACTCATCATACATATTACTTTTTGTCTACATACATTGCATCTCATACATCATACATTACACAATATACTCATCACATGATCGGTTATTATCATCACACATCTTTGCATTGTATTTTATGCACTATACTCACTAGCCTATGATGTAATTTAGTTCCTCGATCTATACTCAATTTTCGAGGGTTAACAAATAAAATTTACCTTTTATTCATCATGCATTTATCATTCAACCTTTCATCATGTGAAATTACTAGGTTAGTATCTTACGATTTAGGCTAAATGGTCACCAATTCTATCATTTTCTAGTGGTTTACACCTTAGGTTACATCACCACTCCCTCTTTTCATCTTGTAGTGATATACGCTTAGGGATAAATCATCACTCATCCATTCATATTATAGTGATATATGCTTAGGATAAATCATCATTTATACGTTCATCTAGTCATGATATATGCTTCAGCTATAATATTTATGCACACATCATCACTAAGTCACATCTCATCATTATACCTACACATTCATCACAAGCACATTAGAAACAACACACACTTTGACCATTTCCCGATGACACACTCTTGTTTACGGTTCATTATTGGATTGAGGGGAAAACTAAATGAACCTAGCTGCATACACTTCCATTCGGTTGGGGGCATGTGGTTCCTATCACTTCATTTTGCATTCCATTCCATCCATCCACAACATATTGAATATAATGGTTGTTTTTATTCTTGCTTACTTTTGCTTTTTCATGATCATTTTAATACACATTTTAGTTAGATCTCTTTTATGTCATTTATCTATATTATACACACATGTGCATTCATGCTTTTGTCTAGTTGTGATCGCAGATATAGGTCTCTTACACACAGCATGGGTGCTCATCTTCTACCCTTCCTACCTTTGGTAGTGGGGGCATCAATTTTATCTCTCATAGGTTTTATTGTTTCATTTCATACTTAGAACTTTACATTCCTTTTTTATACAAGCATTTGACATACTAGTATCTTTCTAACATGCTAACAAGTGATTCATGTGTAGCATTTATTATACGAGGATCTTTTCTTCCATACTTGTTTGTTACATTGTCTATTATTGTTTACGGGCATTACCCTTTGCTTGGTGTGCACACTTGTTTGAATTTTTGTGGCCATGATGGCCTTGTGTGTCTTGCAACATCGTGAGTGATGTCTTATGTTTGCAACCCAATTTTTGGATTACTTATCGTCTTACTTGTTTACACTATTTTCATGGTAGTTTTTACACTAGCTACGTAGCTTACACACTATTTGTGTACTTTACACTTGTATTCTACATGCATGATTTTTCATAGTAACACTTGTCTTTGGCTAGACATCCTCGTTTATGTGCACCTTGGTTTCTACCAATTTCATCCCCTTCCCCCTATAAGGAAAAGTTTCAAGGTACATGTGGTTGGTCCTCTTTTGGGGCTGTATTCTCCTATCAGCGACGTTGCATGCACTCCCAAAGAGGGGGCATCATCGGAGGATTTTACATAATAACACGAGAGATTCTACATCGTTTGATTCGATTACATACGGTGAGTGAGTTCAGACCAGTCTACGAACTCCATACATAGTGGATTTTACAGGAGATGGTGTCTTTAGCATTCTGGGAATCGATTACTGAGGCTTGGAGGTTATAGTGGGTGTACCTCCCTACACTACTTCGGCCAGTGGTGTCAGATCGCCTAAAAAACCAAGATGATATAGGGATATCTTTACACACATTTTAGGGAGGAAGTTAGAGATTGGAGGACATAGAGCATTTCCTCCTACACTTCTTCAATCTACGGCGTCGGATCGCCCGAAAAAAACTCGACAATATAGGATATCCTTCTACACTCTTTTTCTCAACATGGATCAGGTGCACATTTTCCCTTTACATTTTCATATTTTACATTTACATGCTTTCATATATGTGTGTATTTGACATTGCATTTTACACATACATACATACACATTTGACTACTTGATCATTTTCTCCTTGCAAGTCCGGCCGTATGAGAAACAACAAAGTCAAATCGGGAAATAACAACAACAATGTCAATAACAACACTTCGTGACAAAGACACATTTTAGTAACCATGCGGGTACATTACACACGCAACAACTACACATGAATTCCACCCTAGGTTTGTTCTCATCACTTTTTCTTTACACATTTTTTATCTTTAGTTTCCACACTCCTCCATATTTTTTTCATTCCGCACTTTTTCTAGTCCTTTGGCATGTTTCTACTACACTCTTCATAGACACGGTACACATCTCTATCTACTTAATGTTATTGAGCTTTCCACTCACCAACATAAAGTGGGGGCAAATGTAGACACAAAATTGTGCACTTTAGACATTATTTAGTTTTGGTCTCATATTACTATTTAGAATGTTCTAAAGTGAAGAAAGTACTAATTAACCCCCATCTTTTGGGCATATTGTTTTATTTTATTTCATCATTCCCGACCTCTTACACCCATATTCCTAGTCAACTTTTTTCATCCCGCATCATTTTAGCCTCATTCGGGGCACCCAGATTAATCTTGGGGCACCCGTGGGCACCCTGGTCCCCACCGGGGTACCTCGGTCCTTTTTGCACTTTCCTACTCGTTTTGGGCTCTTTCTAGCCATTTGAGATCTTTATCTTTCTTATGGTCAGCCTTTTCAAGGTTAATTACAAAATTAGATCAATATAACCCTATAAATATAAATTTATGAGACCATAATGAGGGACCTAGCATCATTCACTAATATAACTCATCTAGAGTTGCATCCATCTGTTGTATTGGAGATCACTTGCATCCACATAGTTCTATCATAATGCATAAGGTTGTGACATTTGTATCACACTTCATAGGGGAGGGTTTCTATTATATTCCATGCACACATGCTATTACATTTTCTACATTTAGTTATTGCTTGTTACTTCATAAAGTGTGACTAGATTGAGCTCACCTAAGGCACATTATGCACACACTCACCAGAACTACATTTGGGTCTGAAATGTAGTGCAACATTGAGTTAGTAAGCCCACTATTATGAAAGCTGAGGTCAGTCGACCCATTCATTTTCATCTTTCTTTTTTAGGGTTTTGATATTTCATCTTGGTCTTTTATAGGTCTTTACATCATCTTGGATTATTGGTGACATATAGTACGAGGCAGTGAATCTGATGTGACACACAATGATGGTTTTGGATCACCTCCCAACCCTATGAGATTCATTTTCAGAGATTTTACATAGACTATGACACCCATTTTTCAGACCAAAGCACCTATGGGTGCCCTAGTCCCTCTCCAGGCACTCCATCCAACCAGATACTCCAAATCCATCCTTTTCGGAGCTTCTTCATGCTTCTAGATTCTCTAGTTAGCTCTGCGACATAGTCTCGCAAGAATCTTCTATTCAGTTGAGTTCGTTCCTCTTCTCTCTTTCACATTAGGGTTAGCATTTCCTTTTACATAGTTACTTAGATCATTTATATACTTTCTTTCTGCATTTGTCTACTTTATTACAACTATTTATATCTTAGATTAACTATTCCCATATACTAGTTATTATTCAATTTTAGTTAATCACTTCTTTATAATCTTACAACGGGTGCCCAATGAACAAGAATTTGTCTCCTCCCTTATCCACTGATTAAATGTGAGGCCAATATAATGATAATGGCCTTGCACAAAGTAGTAGGAATAGGGGCCTCCTCCATAGATACTAATATTACTCCATGTTTGACACTCACATTGTTTGCTTTTGAATATCCCAAATAAGTGGCCCGTCTGTAAGACTTATCTAATGAGTTGGTGCTTTTCAACGTTGAACTCCTCCCTATAACGGGTACTCCCAATATCCTGTAGAAATCCTCTAGAGTGAATATTCAATCTCTAAAAACACAAGGGAATTGAAATGTGTTCCAATACATGTCTCAAGTATGTCAAGAAGTCATAGAGAAGTCATCATGCTAGGGAAACTAGTCTACTCTATGTTAATTGTCATATCCCTACCCTCTCCAACAAGCATATCTCAATCGATTTTAATAAAATAAGTACTCGAGCAAGACACTCCTTCTCTTATGCTTTTCTCTATCTCACATAAATCCCTAACATCCATGAAAAGTAGAAAATAAATGCATTAGACCTTTTTAACACATAATACACTCATGGAAAACCAAAAACAATTAAATTTTCTTTTTAAAACTTTTTCCTTACAAATGATACAACACTTGTGAAGCTGCCCCTCTTACCAAGATGGAAGTTACATGAATGACGTGATAGTTACACAACCTCTCCTTAGATGGAGTGGAAATTGTGTAACTACTATGATGGTTGAAAAATCATCACGGTGTGTAAGACAATAGTCGCATAACCTCCACAGTGGTCATGCCACCAAAATTTGAGTTGTGCCCTTTAAAGATAAAACACCCAAAAATTCAAAAATGGTCAAATTATACCAAATTAAGTACAAAACTCACAAGACATCCCCCAACAATTGTTTTGACTATAAAATTATCTAAAATCTCCCCTAGAGCTCATTTCAAGCAAAAAATGAAATATAAGGCAAAACAAAGAAATGTTGATAACTTACCTATTCATGCCCCTCTTCCACTATCGTTGGGTTTTTTTCCATCATATCTAAATTCCCATCATTTTCAACGTATTCACATGTGAAATGGTTACCATAAATCTAGATCTCCAAATTTATCAAAGGTGTATGGCTCAAATGATTTCTAAAAATAGCAAATTGGCATATATATAGAATATTTTGGCTTTCTAATGTCATTTTGAAAGAATTGGTGTAGTGTTGGTGTTGATGGAGAAGCTAAATATCTCATCCCCGCATGGGTGGTAAGTAACCTTTTATTTTCATTTCAAAACTTTCACCAATTTTTTTATTACTGCACTTGATTCTTGTCTATCTTTTTTGCAAGTGGTAGGAAGGCTCTACTGGCCTCAAACCAACACGTGATCGAACAAGGTGATTTCATAACCCTCCTATTTTGGGAAGTGACACTCTTGGAGACCATTTTTAACCCATTCAAAGCTAAAATAATCTTCAAGGGGTAAAATCATACACACCTAAAAATTACATGACGCAAAAAGGAAAATGCAACACGTCTCTAATGATGACAAAACCCCTTCCAAGGTGAAAAATAGATCCAAATCATTTTTATCTCCTAACCACTCCCTTTATGGATTAGTTCACTCTTTTCCTTTGAGTTACTGATCTTCATTTGGATTTTAAACTAATTTTTAGCTTTGTTTTCCTCACATACTAGTGAATGATTGCACAACTACCCCTTGGTAATAAGGGTGGCCTTGAAACCTTCTAATGTAATCTTAAAACATGTTTTTTAACTCGTGTTTTGATTTTGATTTGATTTTCTCACCTTTCTATGTCAAATTAGCTAATTTTTGGCCTATTGGATTATTCTTGAGTTCCTCTACCTCTTTTACTAAACATAAGATGTTAATTTTCCCTCCTCAAGTTGAGTCATTACTTGTTGATCGACATGTGTTCTTGACATCTTCTCCTCCAGCAAATTATAAAAATAATATTTTCATTCGTATCATGGGTGGGGCATTTGATAAAATTTGAGAAGTGTTACACTACTAAATTTTGTAGAGGTATTACACAAATAGCCAATTCTCTACTTTGTTCTTCCTTATTACTCACATTTCAGCCATCTTCCTTACACAAAGCCAACCGCATTCAGTTTTGTTGATTTTATTTTTGTCAATCACCATTTTTCTTTCTTGGATTAATTGGAATGCATACATTGAAATGAGATTGAATGCGAGGAGACATCAGATGCACCAAATCTTTGGAAAAGGATACCACAACACTATAGAAACCGGGTTGGAGCTATATTCATTTCTTTAAATTTTTAATATGATCATTACTTGTTGTAAGTATAAGAAGTTGTGTATTCAAAGATAGGAAGATCTCATCACTTCATGTGTGTTTTAATATAATTTTCCAAAATACTTCATCCCTTGGTATCATCTTCCCATCTTATCCCTATGGATATGCACAAGAAATTGGTTGGAGGAAGAAGTAGTAATAGTAATATTTTATTTCTTCATTATTATTTTCTTCCGTCTTATTTAAAAGAAATTATGTCGGGGAAGGTTATACGGTAAAGAAGAAAATTTCTTCTGAGAAGCTTTCTCTTTTTGGGGAACCTGAGGTAGAAGCTGATTAGAATAAATTGTGTCTTTAATAGGTAATATTCTCTAGTAACTTTCTTATTATAGTAGTAATTACACATAAACCTACAATAGAGGAAAAACTACACCCAATTAATCCCTATTTTTAGATTTATTTTAATTTCAAAATAATTCATGGATTTATTTTATTCTATTAGAAGTAATTGTAGATTTCATTTTAATTCCTTGTAATCGTAGAAGTAGTTCTTTTCATTTCTTTTAATTATTCCTAAAAACACAAAAACATTAGGAATTTAATTGCTTTAATTATTTTCTTTTATTTGAAAAGCTTAGTCAAAAAAATTAAAAAAGAATTAGATTAAGTAGATGTGCTTATTTTATTTAAATAATAGTAAATGTGATCTAATTAATTAAAAGGGAAAAACAATTGTATTTTATTTAAATTAGGTTTTTTTACATTGTTTATTTAAAATTAGAAGTTTAGAGTAGTTTAGAAAATTAAAACAAAACAAAAAACTTAGTTATTAGAGGCTTAAACTACCAGTTCATAGTCCTTGGCCCCTTTTGACTAGTTCCCTGGCCTTATTTACCTTACTCATGAGTTGGTGTTCTCACATGACCATTCTTGGTTTGGCCCAACCTTGTAGGAGGATATTTGAGCCAATCATCCATCCATTAGGCATAGATTGATATCAAGGAGACATAGATTTGGGTTTACAAGCACTAGTTTTCTTATCTACTCCTTTTCCCCCTCAGATCATTACCCAACTACATGCCCTCGATAAATAATTGAATGTAGTTAAGCAATTTTTGGTGATCAAGCAAATCGATCCAGATGCACGAACCATTAGTTTTCTCTTCACATCCTTCATTATCATTATTATATGACCCTTTACGGAGAGGAGTATTTAGAGACAAATAGACATTTCCCATGATTCGAAACGAGGTTGAAGTATTTTTGGTCTAACACACATAGATTGATAATTGTGCACAAAAATTATCCTTGACCGTAACATCACGCCCATAGAGGTTAGATTATATTTCACCTCCCTTGACGAGAAACGTATTTACTTGCAAGTTGATTGATTGTGTTTAGTTCATCCTTTGAACCTAGATTCATTATTATCCCCATTTATTCCACATCTACCACCTACACCTATCTCATTCCCATATCATCTTCCAAATTTCGGATATCTCATAATGACCTCAATAATTTGAGTACACAAGTGAATCCCGTGTCATTTGTGTAAAATGACATAGATTCCATTTTTGGTGTATGTAAAAGTGATGAAACTTTTTGTGATATATATATATATATATATATATATATATATATATATATATTCCTTCACAACAAATTGAGATAGATTTTGATTCGATGATAATATTGATTACTTTGAACCATTTGATATTTCATATAACTATTTGTGCATGTTAAATTTAAACCCCATTGGGAATTGAATATGATATTTATGTCGGTGATGATGAATAAATCAACACACCAAGTGAGTCGTATGAAAATATCTCTACTTCTCTCTGATAACCTAGGTTAGATCTCGATGAAAATGATGGTATAGAATTGCATGATGTACATAAAAATGATAATATTCATGTGTCGGTTATTAGTAAGGTGACACCTAATATATATGGATGTAATTATCTAAATAAAAATACTTTTATTGATGATATGTATATCTCTACAATAATATGCACATACTAGATGAATCCTAAGTTTGATTCTACACGATCTCTTACCACATTGCTCCAAAACCTAAGGTGGGAAACATGTAGAATTATCTAATAGATAGCATTCATTTATCGCTACTATTTAATTTTAATGATAGAGATTATTTTGACCATGATTACTATTGTTATTACTATAAACACCATGATATGTCGATAAGAATTTGTAACAATTAAATCTTGAGCATATTGATTAAGAAGAATACATTGTTTCAATATAAACATTATAAATTTCCCACTATCTCACTACCAAGTATAAGGTTAAAAAAAAGCCAAATATAGAACCCAAGTGTATCAACTCATCATACTCTTGATGAGTTTTTATAGTAGCACATTTGTTTCAATATTCTAAAAATTCAATGAAACTGACATTCGGGCACCTAACTATTATCCATTTTTATCCCGGAAAAAATGGACAACTGGGAGAAACTAGACTTGGGAAGTTGACGGAGCTTCATGCAAGAATCTGGAATTACAAGAAAATTTCATTTTCTAGGTACTTAGAATTATTTAGATGCATATCTCCATTTTCTTTAGGCTCAAAGAAATCCATACTTGGTGAAAAAAATGAAAAATGAGGAAAAGTCACTTAAAAGCGTAAAAGCCGTAGATAATTGCAAAAGCCGTGCAAAACTACAAAAGTCAGTAAATAATCGCAAAAGTTGCAAATAACTACAAAATCCACAAAAAACTACCAAATCTATGCATAACTTCAAAAGCGACGTAAAACTACAAAAGCCATGTAAAACTACAAAATTCGTGCATAGCGCAAAAGTCACACAAAATTACAAAAGCCACATAAAACTAAAAATCCATGCATAACTGCAAAAGCCGTGCATAACTGAAGAATCTATGAAAATTGCAAAACCCACGCAAAACTAAAAAATTCATGCATAACTTCAAAATCCGTGCAAAACTGTAAAAGCCATGCAACAAAGGAAAACATAAGTTTTTTTGCGTGAACTTAAAATGGCCATAATTTTTGACCCGTTGCTCCATTTTTCACAATTTTTATATCATTGGAAAGGTATAAAAATCATCTATGAAATGGAAATTGTAATTCTTAATTTTATTGAGGTTAAATATGTGAAGAAATGGAAAACGTCTCCAGCATGAAAAAGTACAATTCTAGGTGTCCAACTACCAAAGATTAATGAAGTAATGTTCTCTTTTCTTCTTCCAGAATCTAGAGTATATTGGGGGATGGGTTTTCAGAGGTGCCCATGCCTTTTTAGATTATTCAATGATATTTTCTTGTGGGTGGGAGCGAAACCTGAGGTTCTCTTCTTTATCTCTTTTCTCATCACTTATATATATTGTAAAAATTTCTCATTTTGGGGGGATATCCTGGGACATGGGGAAACTCTTGAAAATTGTTTCTCAATTTCATTGAGCTGCAAGCCATCACATGGACTATGTAAATGTATTTTTCCTCTATTCCACATATGTAATGGAGTGTGTATATTATGGAGCAATAAAAATTGCGTATTGTGGTGTTGTTTCAACCTTTTCTAAGTTTACTTACATTCCCTTGCCTCTCCATTATTATTGTTCTATTCTATACATGTTTTCTTCATTTGTATTTTCTTATTGTGTTTCATGGAGTGTAGATGGTGAATGAAGATCTAGATTTGTGTCACATTGGTCTAGCCTCTCTCAAATCCATTTTCCTTTTCTATTATCCCTCAAAAGGATGTCTGATTCCTTTCTCTTGGTGTTATCACCTATTTAGCTTAAGATTTCATTTTTATGCATCTCTCTAACCTCTCTCTCTCTCTCACTGGTCCATTGTTATTAATAGTTTAGGATTATTTAGCTACATTTCCTTCCTTAAGATTAGTTTAGTGCTAGGATTAGGTATAGGAACTAGCCTTCTCTAGAGTTTCATCTCAAGTACGCAAGTCCCACAACTTGAGAGATGGTCCAATGTTAGCAAAAAGTAGGTATCTGTCATTAGATAATCCTAGGGTGCCACTTTTTTGACATAACATTTGTGGTACACCTAGTGAGACCACATAAGTCATATTTTCACGGGTGTGTATTCTGATATTCATTTCATTTCATTAAGTTGTGCTCTTGATGAAATCTCAGCCTTTTGAGGCCTTCCCAAGCACAATTGGCGACTTCATTGGTCCAAAGCAACCCATTTTCTAAGTTGCAGAATTTTATTTCCATCTATTTTTCTTTCCAAACCTTTCATTTTACTTTCATCCATGAAGTTGTGCAATCATGACTTCATTCCTATCATGGAATTCACATTTACAACAACAAAACTAGTTCAATCCACCTCTAAACTTGCAATATTCATCTCCAGGTTATTACAAACCACCACCGGATCTATTTTATGATGAACATCAGTAGTATACATATTCCCATGAGCAAGATACAAGTCAGTTTGGTCATTCACCAAACTATGCAGCATTTCAAAGGCGGGAGTATGCAGATTATGGAGGTCATCCTACACCTAGAGATGTTGAGTTGTAGATGAAGGTTCGAGAGAATGGAGGATAATATGGTGTAGACCAAGGCTATATGTCATTGAAGGCATTCAAAATTGGTTTTAGGTTTCCTTTTCCATGGGTTGGCCCTATGCCAAGACACTACTGACCCACACCAAAATCTAGAATTCATGGTTAAGATGTTACCATAACTTGTAAGGTGGATTAAATGGATTGAGGCTTATGAATATGATGTTAGTAATTCATGTCAATGGGAAGCTCTTGCATTACCATCCCATAATTCTCCTCCCATTTCCCAACCCACGCCATCTTGGCCTAAGTTTTAAGTTCCTAGCTTCTTACTTGTTTCCCCCATTATGGATCTCATTTCTTCTCCTTCTTCCCTTCTTTCATGCACTCTCTCTCTCTCTCTCCCTATCTCCTCAAAATTGTTAGATTAGGACTAGATAGGTGGTTTTCTTACATCAAGAGTAGATGTTTCCTAAGATTAGGTAGAGGAACCAACCTTCTCTGGAGGTCCATCTCAAGTATGTAAGTCCCAAAACTTGAGATTGTCTAATTTTAGTAAAAATTAGGGATATGTCATCGAGATAATCCTAGGGTGTTACTTTTTTGACATAACAATTTTGGCACACCTGATGGGAAAATACTAAAGATATTTACATCTTTATTTCAAAAATTTGGTGTGTTCTTGTTGGAATCTCAACCTTTAGAGACTCGTTCTAAGCACAACCTGGAGACTCCACTGATCTACACAACCCATTTTCTAAGTTGTAGACCTTTCTTTCCACCCATTTCCATCCATTTTTCTTTCCATACCTTTCAATTTCCTTCCATCCATGAAGTTGTGCAATCATGAATTCATTTCCATCATGGGATTCCCATTTATAGCAGAAGCAAAAATGTTATTCAAATTCACCTTCAAGTTATTACAATTCACCCCCAGATCAGCTCTATGACCAAGATAAATTTGAGTATGCATATCCATATGAGAAAGATGTAAATCAATTTGGTTATCCACCAAACTATGGATCTATTCAAGAGTACGAGAATGCAAATTTGGATGCCATCCTACACCTGAAGATGTCTATTTGTAGAGAATGGTTCGAGATTTGGAGTTGACCATGGTGCGGTGAGGATCAAAGAGACGATGAAGGAATCTTGGATTGGTTTCAGAGTTCCATATCCATGGATTGGCCCTATACCAAGTAAGTTTAATCCTCAAAAAAATATTCAATTCATAATCAAAATGTTGACTCAAGTTGGAGAGTGGATTAAAAAGAGGGAGGCTTATGAATCTAATGCTAGACATTCTTGTCAATGGGAAACCCCTGCATTACCATCTCACAGTCCTCTTCCCATTCCCCAACCTATGCCATCTCAACTTGAACCTCATTTCCCTAACTTTCACCTGCTGCTCCCATTGAGAATTTCATCTCTCCATCTTCTTCCCTTCCATCCCATCTTCAATTCTCTTCCCTTTTCCCTTCCAAAATCAAGAAATTAAACCTTCCTTTCCACCAAAAACATTACAAAAATCATTTGAATCCTAGCCCACCCCTCCTCTTGTATTCTCAAACCCATTTTGGGAAGAATAAAATTAGTTAAGGAGGGAAGAAAAGCTGGGAGCCTAGTAAGGAATATATTACAATAAACTTAAAAGAGTGGGCTACAAGATTCAATATCACTCAAATGTCATTAATGACTAAGCCTTCAAGTAGAGGTTGAGATTCAAGAACAAGTGATGGAAATTGATTTTGTAGCAGCATCAAAACAAGAAAATGAAGATGATCAAAAATCCATTTTTTCGACAGTAGCATTCATGTTGGTCCTATTTTTTTAGAAATTGTTGATCCACACACGGGTTGCAAAATCAGTAGAGGAAGAGAAATCAGCTCCAAATCCAAAAGAAGAGGAGCACATGGAGGGAAATAAATAGTTTTAGAGGCCCCAAAGGAAGAGGAAATCATAAAGATATTCTTGTTTTCTTTTGGTAATGGAATCTCATATCCATATCTTCCTTAATCTTTTGTTATATCTGATTTGATTGATGATTCCACAACGGAAGAGAAACTCCCAAGGGTGCAAGATGTCTCAATAGAATACGGTGATCCTCATTATCTTGCATGTCTAGAGCATGTTGCATTGTTGAAAGGTTCCATTGATCCACCAAAATCATCTTCAAATTTTGTAACCATTCATGAGGATATTCATGCCATGAGGGAATACATTTCAGTTTAGAAGTCTTGAGTGATAAGTAGGTCACACAAGAGACTTCATCTCTTCTTCTACTTCACCCTTCCAAAAATCTGATTTTTGGATGAGTTTGAGCTATCAAATTTTATGTTTGAGGATGATGATACCCGTGGT
Source organism: Taxus wallichiana var. yunnanensis (assembly GCA_018340775.1). Taxonomy (NCBI): domain Eukaryota; kingdom Viridiplantae; phylum Streptophyta; class Pinopsida; order Cupressales; family Taxaceae; genus Taxus; species Taxus wallichiana. The sequence continues at coordinate 663,530,863 of CM031237.1, read as the reverse complement.
GAACCAGTTGCAAATTCGGGAAGCCATTATGGAAGGAGAAGAATCCTTGGCACACTTTGAAAACAAAGAGGTTGATTACTTGTCATATTTAGAGGATCACATTGGTGGAGAAGAGCCCATTGAACTTACCAATTTTTCTATTCCATAACCTATCTTCTAACACAAGGTTCATCTTTCTAGGAAAGATAACGTTCAAGTAAAGCCTGTTGCCCACAACATTCCTCTTGAATCAAAAATGGAGGATTTTTATCTGCCAAGACTTAGGTTGGAAGAGGATAAGGAGAAATATGATGCCAACCATTCTAAATCAATCATCAAAATAGAGGATCAACTGTTTGTAGAAGCACCACAAGATCAAAATCAGCTTGCAAATAGTCACCTTTTCCAAGAATGTCTGTAAGAAGAATTCATTATTATAGTTGGGATTCAGAGCAATGGGAAAACTTCATGGATCATACCTTTCCCAATCAAGTACATGGCTAGCTTTTTAGAGCCAAGATCAAAGTTTCCACTAGTCATGCTTACTTCTAAGCATGAGGAAGAGTTTCAAAGTTCCAAGGATCGGGTGTAATACCCCTTCAATCCAAATGCAGAGAAACTAAGAGTGGTATTTTTTTTTTTCTAGTTGACACCTTAATGAATTGGGTGGGAGATTGGATCCATGTTAGTTTTTCACTCATGCACAATACCATGTCCATTTCCAAATCAGTCACATGGTCTAAATTTGTGAGGAAGGGAAGCTACTTCTCCCTACTAGTTGTAGGATTTTTGAGACTCCATTTCTCATGTTAGAGTAGAATAGGTAGGTTTTCTTCTTGTTGAATAAGTTTTTTTACACACTGCATGCTCAACTTGGGGTATGTATGATTTTCTCCTTTATACATAGTTTTTGGCTTCGTTGTTGCTCTTGCATAGTGCATTTCAAAAAGAGTAGTGTTCATAGGAGAAAGGTTTTAACAGTTCCAAGTGTATTCCATAATCACCATGTGTTTCAAAGTTCTATATAATTCATCCTTTTCCATGATTCGATTCATTTTTCTTCAAAACTTGGAAAAGAAATCAGATTTTGGGACGGGATTTCGGGGTTCCAAATCAAATTTATGTTTACGAGGCTGACTCCATGCCCAATGGATGCTTCAAGGCCATTGATCATCTCATCTAGTAGGTAGATGTCCCCATCGATCACCAAATTGTTATCCATTTTTACCCCTTGCAAAAATGGATAACTCATGAGAAGTTGGACTTGGGTAGTTGACAAAGCTTCATGGTAGAATCGGGAATTATAGGAAAATTTCATGTTTTAGGCACTTGGAATCATTTATATGCATATCTCCATTTTATTCAAGCTTAAATCAATCCATAATTGGTGAAAAACTGAAAAAATGAGGAAAATTCATGTAAAACAGCAAAAGCCACACAAAACTACAAAATTAGTGCATAACTACAAAAGTCACACATAACTGCAAAAGTCGTGCACAACTGCAAAAGTCGTACAAAGCGAAAAAGCCATGCAAAACTACAAAATCCATGCATAATCGCACATTGTGCATAATTGCAAAATACACACAAAACTAAAAATTCACTCATAACTACAAAATCCATAAAATTTGCAAAAGCCGTGCAACACTAGGAAAAGCCGCGCAAAATCGCAAAAGCAAGCTGCAATAAAGGAAAATGGCAGTTTTTTCGTGCGAACTTAAAATGGCCATAACTTTTGACCCGTTGCTCCATTTTTCATGATTTTTATATCGTTAGAAAGGTCTCAACATCGTTTATGCAATGAAAATTAGATATATTAATTTTAATAAGGATAGATATGTGAAAATTGGAAAACTTCTCTAGCATGAAAAAGTATAGTTCCAGGCATCTAACTACCAGCATTAATGTAGTATGGTCCTCTTTTTTTCTTCTAGAAGCTAGAGTACATTAAGAGATGGGGTTTTCAAGGGTTTCCATGCCTTTTTCAGATCATTGAATTACAATTATTGGTGGGTGGAGAAAAAATATGAGTTTCTCTTCTCTCTCTTTTCTCATCACTTCTATATATTGTAAATCTTCTCATTTTGAGAAGGGGGTATTCTGGGACATGGGGAAACTCTAGAAAAATATTCCATTAAGTTGCAAGCCTTCACACGGACTCTAAAAATGTATTTTTCCTCTATTCCACATATGTAATGGATTGTGTATATTATGGAGCAATAAAAATTATGTATTGTGGTGTTCTTTCAACCCTTTCTAATTTTTCTTGCATTCCCTTTCCTCTCCATTATTATTGTTCTATTATGTTCATTTTTTCTTCATTTACGTAGTTCTTGTTGTTGTGTTTCATGGAGTGCATATGGTGAATGAAGATCTAGGTTTGTGTCACATTGGTCTGGCCTCTCTCAACTCCATTTTCCTTCTCTATTCTCCCTCAACAAGATGTCTCATTCCCTTTTCTTGGTGTTATCACCTCTTTATCTTAGGATTTCATTTTCATGCATCTCTCTAGCCTTTCTCTCTCTCTCCTGGTTCCTTAGAATTGATAGTTTAGGAGTAGTTAGCTACATTTCCTTCCTTAGGAGTAGTTTAGTACTAGGATTAGGTAGAGAACCCATCCTTCTTTGGAGGTCCATCTCAATTATGCAAACCCACAACTTGAGAGATGGTCTAATATTAGAAAAAAATAGGGATATGTCATCGAGATAATCTTAGGGTGCTACTTTTTTGACATAACACTAACACTAAATTTGAGACATGGATATCATTTTTTTATCATGACATACCATTTCTAATGGGTCCATCAATTGTCACATGATATTCATTCTTTGGCTAAATGCACCAATGTATTATACCTTCTCAACTATTCAGGGGAATATGTGGATCTCCCTTTTTTCTTTTCTAAGAACATGTTTCCTTGCATTATATATGACCCTGTGTACTTTGGTATAGGTGATGCTTCCAATACATTTTCTAATACTACTATTATTATCCTTGATCATTACATGTTATATCACATATCTTTAATCACAATGGGGTCTCATGCATAAATCCAAATCTGTACAATCAATTGTAATCTCTTCTAACATTTTCCTATAATCACAAATCTCAATTTAAAGCCTTCTACTTATACTAATTCTAATGAGCATGTCCATCTTCATCTTTATATCATTATATGACTCCTCTACATTTCTACATGATTATCCATATTATACTATGACATATTTGAGGCCTACACCTCCTTCAACATTTGGGTTTCATCTTTCCCCTTGATAAAAATATTATTGGGTAGCTCTTGTGTCACACCCCTCCTTATAAATACATTAAAAATACAAAAACATTCACATATTTGAAAAATACAAAACTAGGACCTACACACATGGCTTGTATTATTAGTACCTTACATTACATATGCTTTTTTAGTATGGTTTGATTGATAGTGTATCTTTTATACTCTTTAAAAACATGCATTCACATAGTATATTGAACTTTTGTAGTACACACAAATTTTTATATGCAAATAAGAGCTAACTTGGTTCCTTACATTATTCTCTTGGGGAATCCCTCCACCCTATACACGTCTTATTGTTTCATTATTGTTCGTATATCCTTCCTCATTATGCTTGATTACATATGTTGCATACATGTCATCTTTTGATCTAATAGGACTAACACACATGTCTTGTGCAAAGTGTGTACATATATTGTTTTATGTTCTTTCTTACTACTTGTTATATTGTTTGTATCACTTTTTTCTATGCATGTGTTACTACTTGTCGATTCATTGTAAGTAGCTTGGGTTCTAGATTGTCTTGTGACACCATGGGTGTCCCAAGTTTGTGGCCTTATGCCTTTATTGCATGAAATTTCTTCTCTTGTATACAACCTAAGAAACTTCATTGTCTCATGATCTTGTGGGTGTCCTATGTTTGTGGTTCTATGCCTTGATGTGAATCTTCTTTACATGATTTTGATTATATTTTCTCGCTTGATTTTTGTTATGTATCTATACTAGTTATCTTTGCATTTACATTATTGTTTCTCTTATTGTTATTACTATGATTGTTTTTATTATTGTTATGGTTGTTTGTCTCTTTATGCATCATGTTCTCCACCATGCACAACCCCTTATGTAGGTAAAAATTTCTTGAAGGTGGCCACTACTTTAACATTCCACATCCTTCCACAACTTCTCATATAAACAATACATGGGTAGACATTTATTCTTGTAATCCACATGCTTAAATTTTTTATCACATGCATCTCAAAAGAGGGGGAATTCATGAGAATATATTTTAGATCTACATACAAACTTCTCGGGTTGAGAAACAAGTTTTTATAGGAGAAAGTCATCATAAACTTTTCCAGATACCAAAATTTGGTTGAAATTACACAATTGCAAGACTGTATAAAAATGTCAAGACTGTATGGAAGTTCTTGACCTACCATACCTTTATATCCTAGGGGACGTTATACTAGATTTTTCTACAATTCTAGATGTCCATGTTGAACCCTGGTCATTGGTGTTGTCATTTATGTAAAGTGGAATTGATGGAAAATGAGTGAGTGGTGAAGTGAGGCTCTGTAAGGGATATGAATGTTGATTGGTAGTTCCTTCTTAATGATGGTTGGATCTCACAAATAGGTTTCTGGTTGATTTCAAGATAGGGTCGAGGATGCTACAAGATTGTTCTATGAGGCAAGAGCCCACTAAAAGCATGGAGATGGTTAGCATGTTTGGCTCGGGTGTTCTACGGGTCATACATGATGGTTATATCATGTGAAAAAAATTTGGCAAGGTTCATTTTAAGACCCCCCTCTAAAAAACTATTATATAATGGGTGGCAAAAATGATGAAAAGGTAATTCTTATTGTTGGTGAATGTAGGCTATGAGGGTTTCTTGATGGTGGCGAATGGAGGTTTTTTTCAAGTCACCGGTGGTAGAATTATTTCTTTGGTTTATTCCCAATCAACAATTACATAATGTTATTAGATGACATGTACGGAATATTACCGAATGAAAACAAAAGCGAGTCGGCCTTACGCCATACTTTATTTATTACCGGTGGGTAATGAATTCACTTGTTCTAGAATGGTAACATATTATTATTGGCGGTAATATAATGCACTTGTTCCCAGAGAGGGTAAAAAATTGTTGTCTTTCCCTTTGTGTTCCCGGATGGTGACAACCTATTATTGTCTGGTAACACACTTTCATTGAATTGAGTTGTTGTCAAATGGTAGCTTGCTAGCTAAACATTTTCTTACGGGAATATAGTTTTTTTGTCATTTAAAATTACTATTGTATTCCCAAATGGAAATTTTTCACATGCTTTTTTTACCATTTTTCCACGATTTAATGATGTCATCCAGTAATGCTTTTCAATTACCATTCAACATTTCCAACACATACCCGTGATTCACAGTTTTCCTAAACACATTGTTTGGTTGTCTTACGGTATTATGAGGTAAGTTGACATGTGAGAAATTTATAAGTTTATTGTGATGCCGAGAACCCTGACCTATTCCCTAGGCCATGTGTCTTACAACCTCGATCTTTGAGGCCCTAGCCCACGGCCCTTTCCTTTCCTATATATATGCATCCTTATTCATTTTTTCCCATTTTCACTTGCGAGCTAAGTTTCTCGAGATAGATTTTTGAGATATTTCCATCCTTCCACCACTATTGCAAATGGTTTTTTCTACATTTCTTGTCCACTTCGGAATTATCCAGTAGCCACATGATTTGTTCTATGATCCTCGTATACAGGTATCTGCCATTTGCCAACACCTCTTTTTTTCAAAGAATCAAAACATCAAGGATTCAAGATTTAAGAATAATGGCACCAAGAAAAAGTCCATTAAAAAAACTTCCTATGTTTACCAAAACATTTTTATATCGCAATTACTACAACTGTTGGAAGACCCTCAAATAATTAGTCAATCTAATTGGATTGGTAGCTCAGGGTTCCATGGAATTATTTACATGCCCCAATATTATCAGATGAGAAAACAAGTTATTAAATAATTTAATGCAAATGTATAATAGTTCTGATGACACTTTCACTGTTGCATTACCATCCCACCAATTTGTCATCAGAATAACACCTAATGATATTCATCATCTAACAAGCCTACCCCATTAAAACACATTGCATGTAACCACCAAATCCATTCTACCTAATGAGAAAAGAAATTTTTAGAGTCTCATTACAATATTTCTATTGAGGCTAAGGTTAATAATCCCTCCAAAAGAGGGATTAACACATAATCTATCAAAGACCCCTTTCTCCTTGACATGGTGGAATTTTTCCAGTCCACATCATGTTACAGGGAAGATACACTGACATTCAATAGTGGAAATTATACTACCTTCTCCAAACCATTTCTGGTGTTATATTTTATTGGTGTACATTTATTTCATCAAGGATGCATTATGACCTTGATAGGGCCATAGTGAATCCTTCTGCGCAATTATTTCTTCTTTTTTGGGGTTAGCACACCAATTGCGAGATAATATATCAGATCTAAACATACATGCAAATAAAAGTAGATATTCTACCAAAATAAATATACAAAACAAGAGATATAAATCAACACCAGATTTAACGTGGTTCACCCAGTGTGGGCTAAATCCACCAAGAAACAAGCCAATCTATTATCCCAATCTTTGAAAAGATATACAATTGAAGATTTACAATCTTTCACACCTCTCATATGTACAAGTACTTTCTTTCCCTCAAGCTTTTGCTTCTTCTCCAAGAATTCTCTCTCTCACAATAATCATCAACTTTTTGCAAGTTCTTCTTAATTCTTACTTCTAAACCCTATCTTTCATGCTTATATAGGTGTATACAAACTTAGGGCACTTAGCCATGTAATTACAATCAATAGATCTACTTTAATGCTAAAAATAGATCTAATTCCCGAGAGTTAATTAAAACACTCCCACATAGGTAACCGATGTCGGTTAGCCCTAACCAATGTCGGTTCCTCCTCCTTGCGATTGATTCCGGTCATAGGTGATCGATGTTTATCCCTCCATAACCTACTTGTGACAAGCTAATCCAAAGTAATTGAGCTCCAAAACTCAACAATCTCCCACTTGGAGATTAATTAATACACCATACATGTACAACATCATTCTTAGATCCTTCCCTAGCTTTGTTTCTTCCTCTTCAAGTCTCTAACTCGAAGACCAATAGAAGTGGATTGTAGCTCCAAATTCTCCTTTACTAATGGCTTCGTTAGCATATTTGCATGGTTATTGCTCGTATGAATCTTTTCCATTCTAATACATGTTATATGAATTGATACCTCAACTAAATTTATTTCGTTCTTGAATGAAACTTGAGTTATTTTCCAAATGAATTGCACTCTGACTATCATTGAACAATTTTCAATCATCTTGCTCCTTACCCAACTCTTCCATAAACCTACTCATCCATATCATCTCCTTTCTATCCTTTATAGCTGCAACATACTCTACCTCTATAGTAAATAAAGCCAAAACCTTCTGCAATCTTGAAATCTAGCTAATTTTCATCCCACCTACTATGAAAATATATCCATTAGTGTTCCTCCTACCATCCAGATCTTCAGCCATATCCGAATCAACATAGCCACATAATGAAATATCTGAACCTCCATAGCATAACTGCATTCTAGATGTCCCTCTCAAATACCTAAGTATCCATTGGACTTCTTTCCAATTATCTTTACCTGGATTGGCCATATATCTACTCATAACTCCCATTACCTATGCAATGTCTAGTCTAGTACAAACCATAACATACATGAGACTCCCAACTGTTGAAGCATGTGGTACTTGTGTCATGTATTTTACCTCCTCATGTGATAAAGGACACTGATCTTTTCTCAATTTGAAGTGTCCAACCATAGGTGTACTAATAGGTTTTGCATTCTACATCTTGAACCTTTCTAACACCCTGTAGATAAAATCCACTGAGACAAATATAATTTATTGTTCTTCCTTTCTCTAAGTATTTTCATGCCAAGGATTCTTTTTGCAACTCCTAAATCCTTCATACAAAATGTGTGAGCTAGCTTTCCATTAAGCTCACTAATGTCCTGCATACTAGATCCTGCAATAATCATATCATCCACATATAGTAACAAAATAATATAGCTCCCATTTTCAAGCTTCTTAAAATAAAAATAATGGTCGATTCACATCTCAAGTAACCATGCTCATGTATAAAACTATCAAACCTCATGTACCATTTCTTTGGAGTTTGTTTGAGCCCATATAGGATCTTTTTCAACCTCCATACTAATTTCTCCTTACCCTTGACTTCATACCCAAGTGACTGCTTTGCATATAAATATCTTCATCCAAATCACCATGAAGGAAAGTCATCTTCACATCTAGTTTCTCTAAATGCAAATCTTCACCGCAACTATACTCAATACAAGTACAAATAGAAGTCATATTTACAATAGGAGAAAATATTTCACCAAATTCAATACATAATTTTTGTGTAAATCCCTTTACTACAAGCCTTGCCTTGTACCTTTTTCTGTCCACCCTCTTCTTCCTTGATCATGTAAACCCACTTGTTCTGAAATGTCCTCTTACTGCTGGTAACTTAACCAAATCCCAAGTCTAGTTTTGTTCTAAGGAGTCCATCTCCTCAATCATGCCATGCTCCCACTGAACGTGGGTTTTATCCTACATAGCTTCTTCAAAACTTTATGGTTCACCACTATCAGTAAATAATAAATAAAATAGAGAAGGTGTAAATATTTCTAGAGGTTTACTTACCCTTTGTGACCTTCTCATAGGAGTTTGGGGTACAGAGGCTCATTCTATACCTCATGGACATTTGTATACAAATGACAAAGTGACCGAAGCCTTTGGTCACTTGTAACCAATGTCAATTCTGCTAACCGATGTTGGTTTGGCTCTTCTGTAACTGATACCAATTCTACTAACTGATGTCGGTCGAGGTTAACTAATATTGGTTACTATGTAACCCCTACGGTATTACTTTTAAATCTGAGATTTCATTTTCATTTACAAACTTCTCAACCGGTTCATCCTTGGGTACCAAAATTTGATCCATGTACATTCTCTTTTCATTCCATTCAACATCATGACTCCTAATAATTTTAGAATTCTCTAAATCCTAAAACGGAATCTGAAATCACTAGATCCATAACCAATGAAAGTGCATCTCTTGGATTTTGCATCCAACTTTTTCCTATTTTCCTTATCAACATGCACAAAAAAATTGAACAAAAAAATTTAAGAAAAGAAAGATCTACCTCTTTTCTGGTCCAAGATTCCTCTAGTATTCCTCCATCTAGTGAACTTGAAGGCCTATGGTTAATCAAATAAACTGTTGTATCAACTACTTCTACCCAAAACTGCAAGGGCAATCTAGAATGTATCCTCATATGTCTAGTACGTTGCATAATTATCATGTTCATTCTCTCTGCAACACCATTCTCCTATGGTGTTCTTGGAACCATTATTTCTCTATGTATCCCATTCACTGAACAATAATCATTGAAAGTCTTGCTACATTATTCACCACCATTATCAGATCTAAGGAACTTTAACTTAGAATTTGATTCATTCTCAACAAGGGTTTTCCATCTTTTAAAAGTCTCAAAAACATAATATTTATGTTTAATACAATAAACCCATACCTTTCTTGTAGCATCATCAATGAAAGTAACATAATACTTGAGATCCTCCATGAGAAGCTACCTAAGTTGGTCCCCACACATCTGAGTGTACAAGCTCTAATTTTTTCTCCTTCTTAGTTACCCCAACTTTGAGAAATCTCACTCTCTTTTACTTTCCAAAGACACAATCCTCATAGAAATCAAGATCTAAATCTTTCAAATCTAATAACTTACCCTTATCTTTTAAGATCTGCATTCCTTTTTGACTCATATGGCCCAACCAATTATGCCACATACATGCATCTAAATCTGAATTAGATAATACAAAAATAGAATCAGTAACACAATTATATAAATATAACATTCCTACCTTCTTACCTCTTTCCAAAACAAAAGCACCCTTGGTGACTTTCCAAGAGTCTCCTGTAAATTTAACCATACAACCAGCTTCACCTAGTTTCCCTAAAGAAATAAGATTCCTCCTGAGGCTTGGCACATGCCTCACATCTTTCAATACCCATGTATTTTCATTTTGTAATTTTAGATGAACTTCCCCTTTACCAGTAATACTGCAAGGTTCATCATCACCCAAATAAACATGCCCAAAATTGCCCTAGACATAATTTCTAAAATAACCCTTATTAGGGGTTGCATGGAAAGAAACTCTTGAATCTAAAACCCATGATTCAATTATATTATCTAAAGAAATAATAAGAGAATCTTGCATTACCTCTATTGCAGCAATATTTGCTTCTTTACCTTTGTCTGGTTGTTGGTTCTCTTTATCCTTTGACCAACAATCTTTCTTTGCATGTCCTTTCTTTCCACATTTCCAACAGGTAATTCCCTTACCTCTAGATTTAGATATGTTATCCCTTGACTTTGATTTCCCATTATTCTTACTCTTGGATCTCTCCTTCTACCTACCTTTGCTTTCTACATTCAAAGCATTCCCAGATGATGATTCCTCTATACTCTTCCTGCGAATTTCTTCATTCAATATTATACTAACCACATCATCAAAATTCAAAATATTATTAGCAGATGTTGTATTACTAACATCCATTACCAAGTTATCCTAACTATCGGGAAAAAACATAAGAATAAAAGTGTTTTCACTTCATCATCAAATGGTATATCAACCGATTTTAACTGATTTACAATAGATCGAAATCATTCAAATGACTAGATGCAAATCCACCTTCATGCATCTTAGAACTAAATAGTTTCTTCATCAAATAAACTTTATTTGAAGCACTAAGTTTTTCATATAAATTAGCAAGATATTTCATTAACCCTACCATAGAAGTTGCTTCTGTAATATTAGAATCCATGGATGCTGTCAAGCTCAATATTATAGATCCCAAAGCCTTTCGGTCAAGAATATTCTATTCTTCATCAGTCATCTTTGTAGGTCTATACTTCTCATCCAACGGTAAATACAAATCTCTTTGATACAGATAATCCTCAATCTGCATCTTCCATAATTGATCATTTTGGTTGTCAAACTTCTCTACCTTGTATTTATTTTCTTCTTCCATTGTTATAGCTCCCACTCAATCAGAAAACCCTCTGTGAGTAAATTTTTCAACACACAAAACCCTCAAAAAAATATCGATACCATTTATTGGGGTTATCATGTCGGTTAATACGAGATAATATATCGAGATCTAAGCATACATGCAAATAAAAGTGGATATTCTACCATAATAAATATACAAAACAAGAGATATAAATCAACACCATATTTAACATGGTTCACCCAGTGTGGGCTACATCCACCAAGAAACAAGCCTATATACTACCCAAAGCTTTGACAAGATATAAAATTGAAGATTTATAATCTTCTAAACCTCTCGAGATGTACAGTACTTTCTTTCCCTCAAGATTTTTCTTCTTCTCCAAGAATTCTATCTCTCACAATAATCATCAAATTTTTGCAAGTTCTTCTTATTTCTTACTTCTAAACCCTAACTTTCATGCTTATATAGGCGTATACAAACTTAGGGCACTTAGCCATGCAAGTACAATCAATAGATCTGCTTTAATGCTAAAAATAGATGTAATTCCTGAGAGTTAATTAAAACACTCCCACACAAGTAATCGATGTCGATTAGCCCTAAGCGATGTCGAGTTCCTCCTTTTTAACCCATGCGGTCATAGGTGGTGATGTCGATCCCTCCATAAGCGATGTAATAGCTCTTTGTGTTTTCTAGTAAGTTTCACATTACATGCTAATCCGAATTAATTGAGCTCCACAACTCAACATTCTTATTATTTTGTTATTGCTTTATATTATAAGGGTTTTTACAGACTCAAATCAAAAATTGTTCCAAATTCTCTATAGAGAATATGGATAAACATCTAATGCCTCTGAATGGATAGTTGGTGAGTATTTTGTTTTAAAAGCATTCTATCTTGATTCTTTTCAAAAACAAAATCATTTTTAAATCAATTCTTAAAAATATATAATATGTAACTTTGTTTTCAATAGGTCAAATCAAGCGAAACAATGGCTCGACATAAGGCGGGAGTTCTCTCACATAACCTTGTTGGGCCTGAGGGGTCTGGTGAAAATAATCCAATTAATGTCACCACGACGATGACTCTATAACTATCACTAGAAGGCAACAACCTAGAGGGAGAGCATGAGCCAAACAGATAAGCGGTTATATGGATTCTTCTCATAGCTAGGACAAAGCGTGCATTATGGTCAATCCAGGTTTTAATTTATTCATAATGTAAAAAAAAATTTGATTAATTTTTTTATAGACAAATGATAATCTGAGTCTCCGATTCTTAGCAATGACATATTTCATTATCCTAATGTGTATCCTTATCTAGCACATCAACAACTCTGAGACACATGGTGTCTATTAGTGTAGAAACTACATACATACTTGAGCAAGAAGAGATTGATTTTGCACCAGTTTTTCACCCTTCAAGTTTTGGTACTAAGTAACTAATAAATAGTGAATTAAATTTTATTTATATTAGTATTTATTTTAGGAATTTATCATTCTTTTTAATTGGTTTTCATTAAATTTAGGTTTTGCAGTGCCACCACCCCCTTTCACCTAGTGCCATAGTTTGTTGATTACAGACAACAAAATTCACAAAGATGTTATAAATCTCGATTTATTTCATTCTTATTAATTTTAAGTTCTTATTGTTCACTTATTTTTCTTCATAATTTAAACATACTAAATCTGATATTGTTAAAGTATTGATGATCGCATATTTTTTGTAACTTCAATCTCAAATCAACCCACGGCGGTGGGCATCCACCCCCATTGTTCGCTCGGTGCTTAAGGATTACATCAGTTTGACCTCCCCTTCCATCTTATGGTAGGGGAAAGAGTATTGTGTTCCTTGGAATGAGTAAGGGGACACATAATTATACAACTTTAGAGTTCCCCAATTTTTTAAATTGTAGGCGTGCAAAGTGCTAGAAGTACTTTTGTTTTAAATAATATCTATATAGATGAGGATTATCTTGATTTTGACAACATTTAATACATTACAATGGAAACAAAGCATCCCAAAGATCTCACTCAATCTAAACGTAATGATTTTTAAGTGCCATATCAGCCATCCTCTTCATATCCTCCTTCCCCAAGTAGGGTAGAAAATTTCAATGATGATGCGAAGACAAAATTTGTAGTAGACAAAAAATTTTGATAAATGAAATTTGAAAACATTATCTTTATGTGAAATTGTCAATATTTTTATTTCTCTCATGCTTTTTATTGAATGAAAACTTATCTTTTTTCAATCTTGTACAATTGATAAATAGTATACATGGATTCTTGAATCTAGATTTACATTGTTCAACTTAGTTTCAAACATGTATGCACTCAATATTTAAAACTTGGATGTGTATGATTTTGTCTAATCTTTATAGTTGATTCATCATGTAAAGATTATCTCCAATAATCATGATGGGATATAGACTACTATATTTTTTATTAATCCTAATAATCATGATGGGATATATGGATTATAATATCTTTGTGAACACGTGTGCCTATTGAATTGATAGTGAGAAATCAAAGATTGAACATACTTTCCTAGTAATGAACTTTAATTTTATTACATCATCTAGTTTATAGATTGCACAACTATCTACCATATGTTATTTCCAAACATTATTAAAAAACATAGAAGGGATTTAAAAATTTCCAAACATTATATACATAATATATGTAAATGAAAAAATATATCGAGTCACATGATATATATTTAGAAAATGAATACTTTCAATTGTGCAGTATCTGAAACAACCTTATCCTTAATTTTCCTTCATCACCTATTTTATACATTGCAATTTTTGGTCTCAATTTCACCATAATTAGAGACTTCATTGTTTATTATCTTATTAACATCTCTGGACTCTCAAGGATGTCCATGTAGCTAGTGCTCTTTCATTACTCCATATCTTTAAACATAGAGTCTCAAACAAGTTTCCAAATTCTTGTCCAATCTATTGCAAAGTTTTGATTTCACAAATGTAAGTGCACTAAATACCCTTTCATCTTCAGCACACCCAAGAATCATTGTTTGTATGATTTCATATAATTTGAAGTATTCACTTATACTTTCTCTCATAATGCGACTCTGATACAAATTTCTCCACAATAGTGTGATAACTCCCATTTATGTTGGTTCAACAAGAGTCTAATATTGATCAGTCATTGTATATGCAAAATGTTGTGACTGTGATATGAGTAATTTTTGTCCAATATACCATTTAATTCCCCTCCATCAACATCTGAAGATTTGCAAAACTACTCCATAAGTGCAGTCATGGATTTCTCGAAGTTTGTATCTCTTTGTTCTTCACCCATCATCGGATTCTAGAAATTGGGATTTATAACTCCCATGGCCTCAAGTAGATCACTATTTTTAAAACACTCTCTGATCTCTAAAGATAATGTTTCAGATATCTTCATCAATGTTTTCCTCATATCAGAAATAGTAGCATTAAAAATAACACTTGTGACTAGTACTTCCTCTATTTCAGAACCTACTACATAAGGATCTCTATGGAAAGTGTGCATTGGAATATTTTTCCCATCTACTGAGATAAAAATATGACCATTGATATTGAAATTCAAATAGCTTTTGAGATCTTTTGTATCTGTCAAAACTTTCCAACTCTGAATATTGGCTTCTCAAACCTCACCGTGTGGAATATAAGCTATCAAAATCATAAAACTCATTTCCTTAATTTTATAAAATCAACAATGTATATTGATCTTTCTGAGCATATTTCACCAAGATGTTTATTTTCTTGACATTGAAAAATACCACATAGAGTTAATAATGTCTCTTAATCTATCAAGTGATACATCATATCTTTATCCTTGTCAACTTCTCTATGATTCTTGAACAAGTACCCTGTTAATGACCTATATTCCTAAAAATACTACAAGTTGGATCATACAATGATATCCATCTTGTGTCAACATATTTAAGTAATTTTTTACCATTTGTTATTCCAATAGAAAATCTCTAAAACTCAAAAAATCTTTTAGGACTTGTTTAACATATATGAATGTAAGTCCCATATAATCTCTTCCACTTTAACAACATTTTCAAAATTACTTACAATCTTGTAAGCGAGATTCATTTTGTGAGCCATGCAGTGAATATGTATCATGTATGGGGCTACTGTTATTTAAAGATGAATACAAATCCTAGTTTTGTGACCTTGCATGACAATTGCACCATTAGCTCCAACACAAATCAGCTTTGTAGAGATTGAATGATCATCCATACTAGCTATTTCCTTCAAAAAAATTTATAACAAGTTTGCAAAGGTTCTCAAAATTATAGTTCTTCATCATTTTGTGCATAGCTAGTAGATGATTTTCCCTGAAATGGTTATTGAAACTAAAAGTGTAGAAATGCATGCATTTCTATGATGTATTATCTACTGATGTGACCTAATCAATTGACAATGTAATAAAATTCACATTTTTACCTTCTCTCTCAAATCAGTGAGTTCAATTTCTACCATACACTTTTCCATTTCCCATGCACTAGTATCTGACCAGTGTGTTGTTGGAATGTTTGGAAACCCATTAGATTGAAACAATATCTTATAATCAATGAGATCTGAAATTGTTCGGCCCTTTTTTAAAATGTGAAATATTGTTCTGAATTGTATAAGTTTTGCATGTAGGATTACATCAATAGATTTTGTAAATTTATCCTTTATTGTTCCACATTTTTCAACTAGGTATTGAAGATGTTTATGACGATTTTCATATTCGATGCATCTCTCATATGTAGACAATCCTTATCTTAGTTTTACATCTAATTATTCTTATGATGGTTCCATCATCTTGCTTTTTAGTCTCATATACTTTCCCACAATTATTATCTATTGTGTCTAACTACAATTGCATTTTGTGGTCTCTAGTTAGTTTCAACTACATATAGTACATATACATTTTGTAGGAATATCAGTACTAATTTTTGGTTCAACAGGTTCAATGAATGGATATTTGGTTGACCATTCAAATTTATAGGTCCTCCCTATAGTCCACTTCCCACTCTTACGTTTTTTATGTGTGTTTCTGGAATCTTTATTTAAAGTTTGAGTTGGATGGCAAATGGGATTATCAGTACTATCAATTTGAATTGAATTACTCTGTTGATTGGTAATTTCATCTGGATTAAGGTAATTACTAGGTTATTCTACATTTTAAAGAAATCGGTTTTCTTACAACATCCCTAAGTAAATAAAAAAATAAAGTAACATTAACATAATAAGAGTCAAAATTATCTCTTATCATGGGGTTCTTATTGGGTGATGAAATATTTTGAAATGTCCATGTCGCATTTTTATTTTCCTCGAGTTATTTTCTCATTTATGAGGGCCATCATATGCGTGGTTTTGAAGTCTCATGCACATGCAAAAAATATATATAAGTTTCAAATAAGATCTATAAAAAATAAATGCAATACTACAAAAATAAAGATCATGTTATGGAATGAAGCAATACATGACTTAATGTTATCGTATGGTAACATAAACTAACAATGTTGAGTGAGAACACAAATGAATATTTCTTAATGGTAAAACAAATATTGTCGAATGACAACACAAAATAATGTTACCAAATGGTAACACAAATTATTGTTACCATCTGGTAACATGTTCTTGTTATCAATCGACATTACACAGTCACCATACCTTACGGAAACAAAAAGTAATATTTCCTTCTAGTAACTATTTTACAAAAAAACTTGACAAATAAACAGTTCACTTTTTCGCTTACCTCTTTTGCTTATTCCTTCGGTTTTTGGCTTATACTTTCAATTTTTCATAGGCTTATTAATGAATTTTGAAAGTAAATTGTATTACTATATTATGGTGAATTAATCCTATATATAATAGTATATTATAACATGAAGGTGAATATACTAACATTGGTCGGCCCTTAGTGGAAACACGAAGGAAAAATTATATTCAAATTTATTTAGGACACGTAAATTTTTAGCGACGCACTACCCTCTTGAAGTAAAAAATTCACCAAATTCAAAATTTAAAATTCCTAATATTATTCTATTCTCAAATATTCTCCCCTAAAAATGAACCATGGTATTTGGAAATGAGCAATGTGTCAAATGTTGGGAGTCACAGTTGTAACTAGCTCATTTAGGCCTAGTTCTAGAGCCTAATGAGGTGTATGGGCACAAATCAGGTCAATAAAATACTAGGTAAGCATGGGAGGATCATAGGAACATTTCCTCGGGCATGTGTGAGAAATCAAAAGGCTTATTTTAGCTTCTGGAGGAAAAATTCAAATGTTCACCAAAACTGCCTTGAGGACTAAAAATGAATGTTGAGGTAAATGAGATAGGTTTGAGTTATACATGAAAATTTATGGATAACCAACCTATGAAGTGTGTATAGGGATGTGTTTTAGTGCTTCATGTCAAGTTTCATCAAGTTTTTAAAAAAATTTGGAAGTTATGCAAGTTTTCTAAAACTAGTTTCTTAAGGAATGAAAATTGAGCACCATGTCTTCTTAGCATCCAAGAAAAAATATGGAGCCTTTTTCAGATAAATCATAGAATAAATTTTTAATATCATTCCAATCCTAAATTTTTGCAAAAAAATTAGGGTCAAAGGTGGAAGAACAAGAAAGTTCTCATCATTCTTCTAACCTTGTTTTTCTCTCTCCTAAGCATCCTCTTGAATCGATGGAAGTAATTTTGGTTTGTTGGCCTTCAAATATGTTTGAGATATTTTCAATATTTTCAGGGTTCATTAATTATCCTCCAAGTCCTTTTTCATTAATTATTTCTAATCTTTTCGGGTTCCGTACAAGGTCTACTCAAGGTGTGCAAGTTAGTGTCTTAGAGGTGTAATGTGGGAAGAATCACTCCTGAAGTTGTGTTTGAATCAAATTTTGAGATTAAAAAAGTAGTTTACACTCTCTAGGGAATTTAAGATGGTATAATGGTCTACATATTTTCATTCATGCTTTCAATAAGATTAGAACATGACAGTCTATTATTGAAGCTTGTCAAGATCATCTTTGGTCATGATGTGGTTTGTGTGTCACCTTTGTGCAAGCATGGTTTGACAATTAAATGTGACTATTTACACTATTGATGTTCTTTGAGCACTAGAATAAGGTATATAACACTTCATATGTCCTATCAAACCTTTTATAATGTGTCTAGATCCAAAATCAACTTTTATGTTGACATGAAGAGCATTGCCACAATCTTTCCTATATTATACATTGCTTCTTTAGTTTTTTTGGAATTTTTGTAGTGTTACAAAGTAAGAGAAATATTAGAAAAGGTGAAAAATGTTTACATAGGTCTATTTAAGTTG
Organism: Taxus wallichiana var. yunnanensis; assembly: GCA_018340775.1. Lineage (NCBI taxonomy): Eukaryota > Viridiplantae > Streptophyta > Pinopsida > Cupressales > Taxaceae > Taxus > Taxus wallichiana. The sequence continues at coordinate 663,512,369 of CM031237.1, read as the reverse complement.
AAATTTTTGAATTCCATAAAAATTGAGTGAGAAAATATTTTATATGCCCTCTCGTGTACTGCACTGATCTAGGAAACCCTCCTACTTAGGTTTTGAATGAAAAAAATCATCGAATCTCACAAATGCACTATTGAAAATGCTTAAAATTTTGACCAAATGTATAGATTGGGCTCGTATCTCATATTTTTCATGTTTCAAGTCATTTCATCAAGGATTATTTGAGATTTTCTTGAAATTTGCTTGAGACATGGTTTTAACTCGTTTTATAGTCTAGTAAGTGTTTTTAATGCATTTTCTCTATATTTAAGGGTCTAAGACCTCGTGAAAGGTAGGAAAAATTTTAGCGGTGAATATTTTTAATTTGGAAAATAGTAGGATTTCAGGAATTTGATTTTGGCAATTTTTATAGCCACGTTAGTGCCTGTGTTTCACCCAAAAAATCCACAAACAATAATCTGTCCCATATGAATAGCCAATGAATCTCTAATCCCAATGTATATTTTTATATTAAATCATCACGTGATCAATGGGCTGGGATTTTAAAACATTCTTGGATCGCCAAGAAATCTATGGAACCTTATTGGTCCTTTGGGCTCATTCACCAACATGTATGGGAGTTTTTTTAGGAATTTGATTAAATTCACCATGTGTGTGTGTGTGTGTCTGTGTGTGTGTGTGTGCGTGCGCGCGCGCGTGTAGATTCTAGAATCACTAAGCATTGAGCAAATTTCAAAGGTTTTTTTAATCTTTTCGATTTTCTAATTTGTGAACTTATGAAGTAGATGAAAATTTCTGTAACTTTTCATAGATATGCTTTGTCTTTGGGTGTGATCCATTTCTGCACAAAAATCATGTACCATTTTATGGTATTTAATCCAACTACATCCGGGGATATTATTAATTCCTGCATCTTTCATTGATCTCCTCATCATGCAAAACTTTTCCCGCCTACCCCCTTATGCATAGATGTTTGATAAAAGAACATAAGCGGTATCATTTTCAAAATCCATCTTGGAAAGAAGAGTTTTACAAACACTACTAATTTTATGTTCTTATGTGCTCTCTGACCATCAAGAAAACATCTCCATAAGTCTGCAGAACCAATCTCCTCGAAGTCTCTCAAAATCTTGTCACGTGTCACCCTTTAGCCATTTGATGATTACCACTTGTCCACCTCTAACTCATCCTTTCCACCACCAACCTGTCTTCCTTGGCCCTTTGACTTTCCTAGACTAGACTGAAAATTAATACACCCATATTGATCCCAAGGACTTCACATATTCCTCGGTGCATCTAATGAGATCGTGATAGAAACGTCACAATGTGTTTCATCCTGGACCATTCGATCCTCTCCACCTTTCTAATTTCCACTTCATCCATGTGTCCATTAAATGCTAACCCATCCCCGGAACTGAGCCTTTATCCTATGTATTTAATTCTATGTCCTTATGTCAAATGGATCCTTTAAGCTATAAAGGGAGCTGAAATAGTTCTATGTGTCCCTTGCTTTGGTGGTTAAACTTGACGAAATGTCCCTTCCTTCATTCATAACTCTAAGAAATTTTGACTATAGTGCGAGTCGGTGATTTACCACTAAAGAGAAAATTTGTGAGAGGGTATTTTCCAAACTAGTTTTAGGAGATTCATCATTCCATTTCCAAATTTTTTTTATATTTTTAACCATTTTCACTGAAATAAAAATTGGTTATAGGGTCATTCGCAAAACTACGAAACTAGTTATAGGGATTTTTGCCACAATTTCTATAACTTTTTTCAAGGGGTTTCCTTAAAATTTTCCCTGGTACAAGGTTGAATCATGATGTTGGGGGTCTTGCGACATTCTTGAGCATGTTTTAATGTGCTTGTAAATTCTTCTAGACCTAAAAAGTGGAGTTTAAGGTTAGTAGCAAGAATAAACTACTCGAGCATGTTGAATTAGGTTTTTTCACATCTCTCGTGACCATATAAACTATTTTATCATCTTAATAACATATGGAACCTTGATCATCATCCCTATGAAGTTTAAAGAAATAAAAAAATCATAATAAATTCATGAGGCAGTTGATGTCTTCATAACCACGATATTTGCAAAGTTGAAGGTCATAGTCTTGACAAGATAATGAAGAGGAGTTCATATCTTGTTACACTGATTCTGATAGTTCTTATGGAGACCGGGTAGAATGTTTCAAGAAAGAAGTAGTATGTGGAGAGTTTCATATCATTATTTTCATATGGCAAAGATTCTATGAAGCTATGAAATAGGATTTACTCTAATGGGAATAAGAGAAATTCAAAGTGAGCGTTACAAGTCGGGAATTCAAGCTTGAATGGAGTATAATCTAACAAGACAAAATGTAAGAGAGCTCATTATCCCTTATTATTCATCACTTGTCATAAAAAAACTTGTAAAAATATTCAAATTATGAAAACACAATTAAAATGTGACAAATACTATTATGACTTTGATGACGATTCAAGTAATGCAATTTGTTCATCTAGCTCGAACCTTTTTAATCAAAAATAAAAGATGAAGAGTCAAAAAGATATGAACATGAAAGGTCTGTAGGGAGGTAAAAATGTGTATATGCACATATGACAAAAATAATTATAGGAGTTACATGTATGAGGGAATTCATGCTTTCTTGATCTAAATTAGTGAAATATATGAAGAGTATCAAGAAAATAAAAAGGTTAGGAATATGAGAGGTTTGAGCATGAAAAGGTGTAAGTTGTGTAAAATGTTATCTTCTTGAAAGTGTAATATAAGAGTGCATATGACTATGATATAAATGTTGAAGTGTTGATAGAGTGAAATAGCTATAACAAGTATTAGTGAGCCAAGAAAGATGATGAAATGAATACAAATTAGAGCATGGAGTTGATGACAGAGTTGTAGATGAGAGCATTAGACAAAATTGAACATAGTTTTGACAAAGAAGAATGTTGATGAATTGGGTTGTTTACAAGGTGAAGAAGGAAAAACATTGAAAGTGAGAATGAAAATCGAGATAGTGAATGCATTGAAAATTCAAAGAACAATGAGAGAGTGAGTTGTTTAGTATGAAATATTATTCATGAAGTCTTATTTCTAGATGAGAATGGAGATCAGATAGTTGATTAGAGATATTGATCCTAAGAACATAGTGATATGATGATTCAAAGGGGGAAGTGTGTCAAAATCATATGAATGTAAAAATCTTGGTACAAGGGTACTTACAGATTAATTTGAAAGTGTGTAATGTAACCTGAAGTTTTGCATCAAATGATCCTTGTATGAAAGAGGCTTGTAGCACAAAAATTAAGAAGACAATGAATATGAAAAAGAGAACAAGTATAAGCAAATTTATAGGTCACCATCATTTGTGTGAGACAACAAATTACGAGTGATCAATTTTTTTACAAAATCTAAGTTATAGCTTAGTATGTGGGGAGTTGTTTCTTTCGAAAGTTGAAGCTTACTAAAGGTCGGATGTTGCTAGACTAAAGTTGTGAGTTAAAGATTCCAAGTAATTTGAAGCTATTCAAATCTTGAGTAGAAGCTTGGTTGAATTTTTCAATTGTAGCTCCATGTTGAGTTCAATTTCAACTTGAAATCGTGTAACATTTGCGGGACATTCTTTTCCAAAGCTAGTTCTTTGTTTTGGTGGATTTTATCCTATTTTGGGTTTCCCACATTAAATATTATCTTTGTGTGCATTCTCTTATTTGTCCTTTGCTTGTGAGTATTGATTTTATTTTATCATCTCTATTTAAGGGAACTAAATTACTTGTCAATGTTTGAATAAACATTGATTCACCCCCATCTCAGTGTCCTATTTTCCAACAATTGGTATCGAGAACATGGTACTCTTGGATCAAGTTTAATATCTTGGATCAGTCCTTCTGAAATATAATCATGGTTATAGAGATAGTTCCTAGAAGCATCTCAAGAGATAGACATCTCGGTGAAGATGAAGAGGAATTTGAAGTGAATCTTGGATCGAGTTGATAAGTTCCTTGGAAGAACTAAAACACCAAAGGAAAAATAACTAAAAATTGAATATACTGGTGAAATAATATGAAGAACAAATCAATCTTCTTGAGGAAAGGAAGAAACAAAAAGATGAAGATGAAATAAAATAACTTGAAGCCCAATTGGATTTGATCTCAACCTTTGTTAAAGTCAAATAAGAAGAACACCTAAAACTCAATACCGAGTAAAAGTATCAAGTTGACAAGTTGACACAAGCTCTGAAATTCAAAGAGGACACTTGTATGAGACATGAAGAAGAATTGATATCTCTGATAACTGAGCTAGAAGAATAAAAAGAAAGGATGTAGATGTATGGAAAGTTAGAAAAGAGTTTTGAAGCTCTAAATGAAATACTAGATTAAAAATGTAGTAGGTGATAAGATTGGACTAGGTTTCACTGAATAACCTATGAAAAAGTGTGAGGATAACAAAGTTGGTTCAAGTAGACATTCAGAAATGAAGACAACTAAGGGAAAAAATTCAAGAAGGCCTAAACCAATTAGGAAACCCAATGCTTTCAGGTATGAGAGAACCTTTAATTGATATTTTTTCATGTCATGTTTTTGGACATAGAGCTAGGGACTGCATGAAGAAATTTGACAGAGAGCACCCATGGAGAGAATATATAAATAAATATGAGAATAATATAGTGTGTTTCAAATGCCAAGATTAGGGACATCTTTGTAAAAATCTGCTCAAAGGAATCATTAAGTCAGTATTGGAAAGAAGAAGACTCGAGAGGTAGGAACTACATTATGTGTTTCAATGTTCATAGACAATTTCATTTTGTAAGACATTGTCATGAGTCTCCCAGGATATAACAACGAGGTTGCATGTGATCAAAATACAAGTTAAGAGGATCTCAAATATGAAGACCAATCCTAGAGATGAGACAAAGATAACCATGCCTAAAGTAGCCTCTAGAAAGAAGGAGGTGAACTGGGTATACAAGATCAAGGAAAAAGCTCAGGATTTGAGGAAGAAAATAATGACAAGATAATAGTATGTAAAGACGATGTAAACTTAAGAAATGGATCAAAAGTTGATGATCAAGCCAATAATAATGAGAGCAAACCAAGTACCAACCATGAAGGACCTTCACTCATAGTTAAGAGAAAACAAGTAAATGAAGCTCATCATGTATGTCTATCATGCATTCAATCAGCAAGTGAGGACTCAAGTAATGATATTTTCATACCACATAGTACATCCAAGAAGATTGAGAAGGTTTCAAAAGTAGAAAGAGAAAAGAATAAGTCATCAAGTTCTTTTGATGACTTTCTACTATTTTGAGTGATCCTTCAAGTAAAATGTGTCTCCTCTAGGATTCTAGGAGACATAAACTATCTGAAAGAAGCATTGGTGTGTACTTGAGAAGAATCATCTTCGGTAGGTGTTGGTAAGAGATCTCTCATGTTGTAAGTGTGTGTGGAGTCAAAGGTATGTTTGATCTATTTTTCTCTTTAGATTTTTGTGCATAGTGTGTTTAAATAAGATATTTTAAGGCCCCTCATTGATTTCAGTGAAGGAAAGAGTTTCCATAAAACCCAAGGTCTTTATTTCCATCATTTGTGTGTTTTTCCATAGTTTCAGTTTGTTTTTGTACATAGGTGTCCTCAAGAAAAGGTAAAACTATGAAAAGTGAGTTATGAGTGTCTATGTTATTTCGACTTAGTCTTCGGGTGTAGTGTCACTCAAAGTAGCCCCGACATCTTGTAGTCGAGTGTAATAAATGTAAAAATAGCTTTGATGTGTGTCTTCATTAATCGACATATCACTTTAACTCATAAAAATGCCATGTTGGTTGAGTCTATAAGTTCACGATCATCGTGTATAGAAAAACCATTGTAATTTTGCAACAAAAAATTGACCCCTTCCTTAAATCAATAAAGTGTTTAAGGAAATGTCCGAGGTTCATTCAAGTCTTGATAAGTTACCCAAATATTGTGATAGGCGTTTGATGAGTAATGAAAAGATGCTAGAACTAATTGAATTTTTTGACCATGTTCTCAATGTACACTTTTTTGAGCAAGTATGTGATGGCATGTATGTGAAGAGAAAATTAGTTGGCGTTAAAAGAATCGGAAGTTGGTGAATAGTATTTCTTGGAGCTGATGAGATCAATGAGAAAGATCATAAAAGGTAATAAGCCTTATAAAAGATAACATGAAGCTAATACAGGTAAAAGATTGGTTTTCAAGAACTTGATGTATCGCTTGATAGAAGTGCCTACTATGTCAAGATAGATACTTTTATATTATAAATGTGTATAAGGTATGTTGCAGGCTTGTAGGGCGAGAATAAGTTGCATTTTCTTGTAAAATGGATCATGGAGTAAACAAGGTGTCAAGGAAGAATGGAGTAGCATGGAAAAGGGCATAGTGTTCGAAAAGATGCATTAGGTATACAATGAAGAAGGTTGAGTCGTCCTTATGGCGTGAAGACAAATTAAGTTGGACTTCTTGTATTTTCAACTAAAGGAGGATGGATTAGGCCCATGGGGAGTTACTTAAGCCTAGTACATGATGCACATAAATTATTTGGATGATAAAATTTGAGATAAAAGGCACAAGTTGTGAAGAACAGAGATAAAAACATAGGCAAAGCAGTGAATAGCCGGAGGTTGAATGATAGAGCTTTAAAGAGAGCATTAAAGTTGATTAATGTAGAAATTTATGCGAGTTGAATGAGTCTTATCATACAAAAGAAGCATCATCTAAGGGGAGCTTCTTGAGGTAAGTTTGTGTTTGTAAGTGATTATATGTATGTTGTTTACCTGTTGAATGTGTGACCCTTTGTCATAGATGTAAAAGGGGAAAGATTTATCGAAACTAAGTATGAAGGTGTTTTCCATCAAATTTTCTAAGTATGTTGCCATCAATGACAAAGGGGGAGATTGTTGAACCCTAGTTGTTGGTGTTGTCATTGATGTCAAGTGGAGTTGATGACAAAGCAGTGAGTGGTAAAGTGAGGCTTTGTAAGGGACATGAAGGTTGATTGGTACTATATTTTTCATGATGGTTAGAACTTATAAAGAGGTTTTGAGTTGATTCCAGGATATGTTCAAGATGCTACAAGCTTATTACGTGAGGCGAAGCCCATTAGAAGCATGGAGATGGTTAGTATTCTTGGATTAGGTGTTCTGAGTCATACATGATGGTTCTATCATGTGCAAGAGTTTTTGGAATGAGAAACAGGTCAAATGTTGGGAGTCATAGTTGTAACTAGTTCATTTAGGCCTAGTTCTAGAGCCTAATGAGGTGTATGGGCACAAATTAGGTCAAGAAAATACTATGTAAGCATGGGAGGATCCTAGGAACATTTCTAGGGAATGTATGAGAAATCAAAAGGCTTATTTTAGCTCCTAGAGGAAAAATTCAAATGTTCACCAAAACTACCTTTGAGGACTGACAATGAATGCTAAGGTAAATGAGATAGGTTTGAGTTGTACAAGAAAATTTATGGCTAACCAACATATGAAGTGTGTATAGGGGTGTTTTAGTGCTTCATGTCAATTTTCATCAAGTTTTGAAGAATTTTGTGGAAGTTATGTAAGTTTTTCTAAAACTGGCTTCTTAAGGAATGTAAATTGAGCACCATGTCTTCTTAGCATCTAAGAAAAAATATGGATCCTTATTCAGATAAATTATAGAAGGAATTTTTGAATATAATTACAATCCTAAGTGTTTACAAAATGTTTGAGGGTCAAAGGTGGAAGAACAAAAAAGTTCTCATCATTCTTCTAACCTTGTTTTCTCTCTCCTAGGCATCCTCTTGAATCGATGGAAGTAAATTTGGTTTTTTGGCCTTCAAATATCTTGTTTGAGATATTTCAAATATTTTCAGGGTTGATTAATTATTCCTCCAAGTCTTTTTTTTCATCAATGCTTTCCAAGCTTTTGGGTTCGAGTACAAAGTCTACTCAAGGTGTGTAAGTTAGTGTCTTAGAGGTGTAATGTGGGAAGAATCAGTCCTAAAGTTATGTTTGAATCAAATGTTGAGTTTGAAAAAAGTATTTTACACTCTCTTATAGTCCTTAGTGCATGATCAAAGTTCAATCTTGTGTTAGATAAGCAATGTGAACCTAAAATATTCTCTTTAACCTTAAATTACTTTCTATGAGAACTCACGAAGTGTGGTCTCTAAATTGAAAAATGTGGTTTTCATTTCATAGGATCATTTGTTTTAGGGAATTAAATATGGTATAATGGTCTACATCTTTTCATACATGCTTACAATAAGGTTAGAATAGAGGCAGAGGTACTACAGAAGCTTGTCAAGCTCATCTTTGGTCATGATGTGGACTTTGTGTCACTGTGAAAGCATGGTTTGGAAAATAAATGTGATTTTTGGACTATTGATGTTCTTTGAGCAATGGAATAAATTACATAACACTTCATAAGTCCTCTCAAACCTTTGAGTGTGTGTCTAGATCCAAAAGTAACATTTATGTTGACATGAAGAGCATTATCACAATCTTTCCTATATTATACATTGTTTCTTTAGTTGTTGGGAATGTTTTTAAGTGTTGCAAAGTAAGAGAAAGCTTGAAAAGGGTGAAAAATGTTTACAGATCCAGGAAACCCTCCTGCTTTAGGGTTTGAATGAAAAAAATCATCGAATCTCACAAATGCACTGGTTAAAATGCATGAAATTTTGACCAAATCTCTATATTGGGCTCATCTCTCAGAATTTTAATTATTCAAGTCATTTCATCAAGTATTATTTGAGATATTCTTGAAACTTTGTTCGATGCATGGTTTTAACTTGTTTCTGATCTAGTAAGTGATTTTAATGCATTCTCTCTATATTTAAGGGTCCGATACCTCGTGCGAGGATGAATTATGATGTTAGGGGGATTACAACATTCTTGAACATGTTTAAACGTGCTTGTAAATTCTTCTAGACATAACAAAGTGGATTTTAAGGTTAGTAGCAAGAATAAATTTCTTTAAGCATGTTGAATCGGGTTGTTTTTACATCTCTATGACCATATAAATCAGTTTATCATCTTAAGAACATAGGTAACCTTGTGTAACATTCCCATTTTAAGACTTTAGAAACAAGGGGAAAAAAATTGTAACATAATGTTCTCTATTCTAAATAAAACATCATTTAGAACACACATTCGATGCCAATAAATCTCATAACAGAGATAACCATATGCGGTTGTAATGACTCGGTATACCACCGATCTCTCGTTTCATGACTTGGTTACAAATTGATCTCTCGTGTTAACTTAAAGTATAGAATACTTTATGCATACTATGTATACTTGGTTATCCTACCCTATTCAGTCTTGAGTGATCTGTTTAAAGAACCTATCGAATATTTATTACGAATATTCATTTGAAATCATGTTCCTTTAAACTAGGTGACATAGGACAACACAACCAGCAGACTTGGGATACTTTAGCCAAAGATTATCAACATACTATTCATGAAACTATTCCTAGATGGCATACTCGTCATTCTGGAATACGTCCTTCACCTCACTCTTCTATTATCTAGAATGGTCTTTCTGACTACCATCAGTCCACCTACCCAAGGTTTGACCCTAGCCCGGGTTAGAAACATAATTTATCATAGGAAGACGCTCACAATGACTTAGGGTATATGGGCATACTCGGTTGACCTAAGTCAACCAGATGTGCCAAGGTACCCTGAGTCATTGAAAGCTACTACCTATCCTAAACATGCTACTAACTTGACCTAGAGAGAAACTAAGTTCAAGTCCTTATTTGTGTGTAGATCTAGATGATCAATGTAGAAGGGTGTTGCCACATGTCAACTACAACGTTGTATCCTCAAGAAGACCCTAGTCTTCTCGAAGGTACAACCTGTAGTTGGCATGTGCCAACATCCTACAGAAACTTCCTCATCATGATGTACATACCCCAAGGAGGTTATTAATACATTATTAATTTGGATTATTAAACAGATTATAGCAACCTACTGTTAAACCCTAATCCAACACTCCATAAGTTCTTTTCTATATTTGATTCAATTAATCATTAAAGAACTTCCTTAACTTATGATTGATTTTTATGTTCATTTTACTTGGCTTAACAAACAGTTATCCAAAAATAGGATAGAAACATCATAAGTTCCATTATAATGTAACTTAACCATTCAAAGGTGTAGCGACCAAATAGGTTCAACTATAGTAGACTTCATAGGAAATGAAGTCTAATGATTAATGATCATATCACCATTCTTTAGATTACATTCCTTTGAGTGAGGAAGAGTCTTCCTCTACATGATTAAGTGTTAGGGTTTGTCATACCCTTCTTATCTTTCACAATTTTTATAGTTTTACTGCATATTCATTACACATTCCATTACTATGTTAGAATTGTTTAGATAAAGATCATTATCTTATGCAACTTAACAAGCTACATCTTAATAAGGGAAATTGAACTAATTCCCTTTATCTAACTTATCAAGTTTATCCAAATTAAGCATATAACAGATATGAAGAATATCATCAAGATAGGATTTCCATCTCCTTCATAAAATACAAGATAATTTACACAACCAATACAAGTAAATCTCCAACTTTCAATTCATCATTATAAACTTATACATTTACAAGACTATGCATTTTAGGCATACTGTATAACAAATAGCCTCCATTCCAAAAAGAATACAACTTTTATTTTTCAATACAACTCAAGAATGAATCGAAATTCTTTATAAAGAGTCAGACTTAAATCAGCCAAGACATCATAAAATTTACTGACCTTCTTTTATCACTTACGAAGTCCATCTACAAAAATTGCTAGCACGAGTCAGTTCATTGAACTGAGCATGATAAGCACTAAGCATTAAAATGAAGTGCACTTAACTAATTGTTTCATTAAAACAACTCTGCTTTAATGAAGCAATTAATGCAATCATTTAAAATAAGCATAAGTAATAACATCCCAAAAAGAAGCACAAATATAAATCTGCAATCACTTTATGAGAGACCATTATATAATCAACAACTACTGCATTATATCATATAAGTATTGTCCCAACAGATACTTATTTACATTAATTAGCAGCCCTTGGCATTTAACTATCTCATAATTCTTACAGAATTTGAAATACATAATTGATCTTTCTATCGACAAGAGTTTCTTTGAAATCAAATACTTCCTTATCATTCTTTCCAAGTTTCTAGAAAATATGTAAATTCAAGTTAATTACAGCAATGTAACCCTTTTAAGATGAATCATCCTACATCTTAAATAAACAAAAGATTCACAAATCATAAAAGGCAACCTAATTCTAGGTTAAGTAAAATAACCTAGGTTCTATATTAGGCCTCTTAACAATACAAGAATGTATGCCAAGTCATCAATGTTTCATTTACCAAATTGAGACATTCCCAAATTTCCATAGGTATACATCAAGAAAAAAAGTAAACAGTATCAAATACTAGTCAATTACCTACAATAAGTAAAGTATTTGATTCAATCAAACCTATATAGGTTCATAAAAAGATAAAGGAGAACAAACTGAAAGTACATAATTTCCATTTCCTTTTCATCTGGTTAAACCGAATCCTTCTTTTTATCCTCGAAAGGAAGGATCAACATCCTCAATTTAAACAACTTAAATAATTAAAAAGAAGATTCAATACAACTATTCTCAAATTCAACATTCATTATGAAATAGCAGTCAGGTTCAGAGTGAACTAAATTCATACATATGAAATAAAGAAACAGATTCATCATTTCTTTAAGAGATAATCATTCCTTAACAAGAATTCCAATCTAATCCAAGAAGGAAGAGGAGAAAACAGTTATAAACTCACTTTCAACCATTATGAGTTTTCAACATTCATTCATATATTAGTAATTGATCAAACTCCTACATTCCATTATGCAAGATATGACTCATACAGGGTTATCTTTTACCCTTATCCAATCGAGAAAGGATCATACTATCTATTAAGTACATAGAGAGTAATAACAAATACAACTTCCAAAAGATGTATGCCTCAGCCATATGCAACAGTCAAAGTAGAACAATTACCATCCACATTCAACAGGTCAGACTTAACTAAAAACCACCTTGAGTCGACAAGACAATCCGATCAACACATCAATTACGAAACCAAGCAGGCTCAAACAAAGTTGATTTGGTTTCCTAATAAAACCATAAAGACAAACTTAAAAAGAAGTAATTCTAACATTAAAATGTTTTCAAGAATAGCTCGAATAAACCAAGCAGACCTGAGAAGGTAATTCCCTCTTGACATGCAGATAGAGAAAAGTTATTTTCTAGTTTTAGAGAGTAATTTTACAATACTATCTTCAATATCAGAATGGATAGAAAAATGATTCCAAGAAACTCTATCAGACTAACAAGATAGTTTCCATATCGACAAAAGAAAGTTGATCTACAAAGAAACACGATCAGCCGAGTTCCACCAAAAACAATCTAAACTTTCCACATTTGAAAAGAAAGATCAAAAGGAAAGAACCCCAAACCAAGTTCAATGTATCAAACAGTTCCATTCAAGTTCAGTATGAATACAAGACTCAATACATAGCTACAGTTAAACAAAGTTCTCATCCTTAACAACTTGAATACAAGAACTCAAACCGAGCTACGGATCAAATAGGAAAATTATCCCTTAATAACTCGTATTGCCTCTCAGAACCAAATAATACGACTATTAGCTCTTAATAACTCGTATTGCCGATTTGAAGAAGACTTCTAGCGAGTTTCCAACACCTCTTCTTCTCCAAGCAAGATCAACCAACCATAATATTTTTCCACCATGCCTCATATACTTTCCTCGAATCGAAAATAGATCAAAGAAATCAAAAATAGCCACAAAGTGAAGATCAAATTGCTGGTTCGAAGAACCAAATAGCTCCATGCAGAGAAAAAATCATGAAGCATGCAAAAACAAAACAACCCCAAAAAAATCTGCCAGCATGCCTTCCAAGATGGTTTGCTCACCAAAACCGAGGTGAATTAATGACATTAAATTGCATATTCCCACTTATCTCTCCTTGCCACTGCCATCCAAAGTTGGCGAGACCAAATTGAACTTCAACATGCATTTCTAAACTTAGTGATGCCTCCACATAGGTTCCACTAAATTTTCATGCAATTACCAAGTTTGGCAGTACTCTGCCCTATTAAATCAAAATCACATCTCATTAATAGCTTAGGAACCGCCACTTAGCTCCCACTTACCAATCGACCCATAGGTTCCCTTTCATACCCCATTAGTTTAGGATAGATACAATTTTCTTAGGTTAGATCTTAGGTTAATTTAAAAGTATAACCTTAGGATATAACCTTCAAACAAATAGATTGCCACCTTAGGTTAGGACATAGCTTAACCAAATAGTATTAGGCAATAGGTTAGAAATAACTTAGCATCCCTTAGGTTATTTCCCTTCATACTAACTTAGTATTAACAACTTAGGTTAGGATGTCATCCCACGTAGAGTGGCATAGAAAGAGTTAGGAAAATTTACCTAAGTCTTGAATCCCATTAGGATAGACCTTATTAGATATAGGACACGTTTATATTCTCTCTTTCTCAAGAATCCTGAAGCAGGTTTCTATTTCCCTTAACGCCATTAAGCACCCTACAAAGGTCAATCAAGAAGAGCCGAGCACAACACACAACAAAATGCAAGCACAGTCTTCCAAGATAATAAAGAATTTGCAACAAACACAAGTTCAGTCCATTAAGTCTCTTAATCAATGAATGTCAGTTTTTCATTCAGTTTAGATAAGAAGATTTAAAACATACCTTGGATTAATGGAATTGATCCAAGGATGAGTCCAATAGTAAGGGATAAGTTTGCAACCATTCAAACCAGATTACAACTTACTCATAAGAAGTGAAAATAGATTATTGCAAGCAACAACATATTAGCCCTATAATCAAAGAGTAGAAATGATTTATCCATGGCAAGCATGATTTTTCAACAACCAACGGAACACACATTTTCCTAAAAATCACATGTCAACGCTTGCAATGCAAAAGAGGAATATAATAGTTTGACAAGGTGTTACACCTTGCTCATCATCCCTATGAAGTTTCAAGAAAGAAAAATTTCCATAGTAATTTCTTGAGATATTTGATGTCTTCATAGATCCTTATAATTGCAAAGTTGGAGGTCATAGTATTGACAAGATAATGAAGAGGATTTCATAGCTTGTTACACTACTTCGATAGTTCTTATGGGGACCAAGTAGAATGTTTCAAGAAAGAAGTGGTATGTGGATATTTTCATATCATTATTTTCATGTGGGAAAGGTTCTATGAAGATATGAAATATGAGTTACTATGATGGTAATAAGAGAAAGTCGAGTGAACATTACAAGTCGGGAACTCATACTTGAATGGAGTATAATCGACAGAAAGAACATAAGAGAGGTCATAAGCCCTTAGCACGCATCACTTGTCATAAAAAGAACTTGTAAAAAGTTTCAAAGTATGAAAACATAACTAAAAAGTGACAGAGACTATTATGAATACGATGTGATTACACATGTTGCAATTTTCATCTAGCTCGAACCTTTTGAGCAAAAATAAAAGATGAAGAGTCAAAAAGCTATGAAAGTGAAAGGTCTACAGGGAGGTAAAAAAAATTATGTGCACATATGACAAAAATAATGATAGTATTTACATGTATGAGGGAATGCATGTTTTCTCAAGATAAAGTAGTGAAATATATGAAGAGTCTTAAAAAAGAAAAAGGTTGGGAATATGAGATATTATAGCATGAAAAGGTGTAAGTTGTGTAAAACCTGATCTTCTTGAAAGTGTATATGACTTGTGATATAAATGTTGAAGTGTTGATAGAGTGAAATAGTTATGATGTATTAGACGAGTCAAGAAAGGTAATGAGATGAATACAAGTTGAAGCATGGAGTTGATGATAGAGTTTTAGATGACGAGAATTAGACAGAATCAAACATAGTCATGACAAAGAATAATGTTAATGAATTTAGTTGTTGACAAAGTGAGGAAGGTAAAACATTGATCGATAATGAAAAGGAGACAGTGAATGCATTGAAATTCGAGATAGCAATGAGAGAGTGAGTTGTTTAATATGAAATATCATTCATGAAGTCTTGTTTTTAGATGAGAATGGAGAGTAGATAGGTGATTGGAGAGACTGATGTTGAGAACATAGTGATATGTTGATTCAAAGGAGGAAGTGTGTCAAAATCATATGAATGTAAAAATCCTAGTACAAGGGTGCTTGCGAGAAAAATTAAAAGAGTGGAATGTAACTTTGACGTTGTGTGTCGAATGAATCTTGTATGAAAGAGTCTTGTAGCACAAAAATCAAGAAAATAATGAATATGAAAAAGAGAAAAATTATAAGCTAATTTATAGGTCACCATTAGTTGTCTGAGACAACAAATTCTGAGTGATTAAATTTTTTACAAAGTCTAAGTTGCAGCTTAGCATGTGGGGAGTTTTTGCTTCCCTGAAAGTTGAAGCTTACTAAAGGTCAGTTGTTGCTAGACTAAACTTGAGATTTGAAGATTTTAGGAAAGTTGAAGCTTGTCAAATACTGAGTAACAGCTTGGTTGAATTTTGGAGTTTCATCTCTATGTTGAGTTGAAGCTCAACTTGAAATCAAGTAACATTTCTAGGAAATTATTTTCCAAAGCTAGTTCTTGGTTTTAGTGGGTTTTTCTCCCATTTTGGGTTTCCCACATTAAATATTGTCTTTGTGTTCATTCTCTCATTTGTTACTACTTGTGAGTATTGATTTGGTTTTAGCGTATCTATTCAAGGAGCTTGATTGCTTATCAATGTTTGAATAGACACTGATTCACCCCCCTTATTCAAGAGAGTTTTTTATTTCCTAATTTAACTTAATGAAGTGAAATAAAAATAGTGACCTCGGAATATGGCGGGGTTATTGATACCCGTGATGATGAATGTTGATATTTTTTGGATGAATGACGTTGACGGATTCAAGCGTGCACAAAACTCCTTCCTTCCAACAAGATATGTCATATTTAATGCATAAACACTCAAAAAAAGATAGGATTAGATAGATATATGGAAAATTGATCTGGAAAAGGCTAGTTCTAGAAGTCAATAGACTTCCTTATAAGGATGTCAATCCATGTTCAAGAAATCAATCTGATAATGATAATATAAAATGATAAAACATATGATATAACCAATAATGTAAAGGTAAAAAATCTTGATGTGGTCCACATCTATATGATTTTCTAATGATGATACCTGATCCAATGGGAGTTTAGGGATCAAAAAATGGCTCAAAGGAGAAATGATGTAGATGGATGTGTACTCATAAAGGTGAAAAAGATGATAAATTTTATTTAGATAGCTGATAAAGTGTTATAGATGGCTCAAAGGAGCTTGATATGACTAGAAAAATACTTGAGGGGCTTTGTAGTAATAAATTATGTGATCTAGATGCCTAAAAATCAAGCTTAGATGGATGTGTACTCATAAAGGTGAAAAAGATGATAAATTTTATTTAGATAAGCGATAAAGTGTTATAGATTGCTCAAAATAGCTTGATATGACTAGAAATATACTTGAGGGCTTTGTAGTAATAAATTATGTGATCTAGATGTCTAAAAATCAAGCTTAGGGGTCAAAATACCTTTCAAACATGAATCGTCAGTGATTATGGTGAATCGTCAGTGATTACGGTGGATCGTTAGCTATCGATGGGCTTTCAATTATGTTGATGGGTCATCGATGATCTTGTCTATGACCCTAGGGAATCGCTAGCAGTACGGTGAATCACCGGTGATTACAGTAAATCGTCATCAATTCGGTGAATCGCCAATGATTTTTGTGAAATTACACATGTTGATAATGGATGGAGATAGAACTCAAAAGAGATGCTAAAAAGGTTTATTTATGCTTGTAAATGATGCGTAATAATGTAATGAAGCAAGGGAAACCACTTACCTTGTATAAATTGATGAATGAAGATCAGAAGGTGATATTACCTAAGAGATGGAGATTTTAGATGCAAGAAGATTGTTGAGTTGATTCCTGGACATATGAATGACATTCGTAGGATGAAGAAGAGATTCTTGGTGCCTTGAATTTTTTTGGGATGATCTCTGACTCTATAACAGGGCTATGATACAAATAAAATGTAATATGAATTCCTTAAGCCATGTCTAGCTGCAAGATAACCTCAAATGGAGGCCTAAGACTTGTTTGTATAGGGTTGCTTAATAACCAAGGAGAATTGCTAGTTATTGTTGAATCGTCAACGATCTGGGTTTTACGGGGAAAGGTTAAAACTACTTCCCAAATTGAGGGGTTTTTTTGTTTTGATGAAGGGTGTGTTTTGGAAAGAGGTTATGTGGGTTAGGGAGGTTGTGAAATGGTTAAGAAGTTATTGATTTGTTTTATTTAATTTAATTTTGGTTTCTAAGTGGTTTTGGGTTGTTTTAAGAGGAGTAAAATAGGATTTTACAATTATAGGATGATATCTACGAGGGAGTAAATATTGTGGGGAGAAATAAGACTTAGGATAAGGATTTAATGTATAATATGATATTGATGTGATAATGAAGGGGTGTTAGCGGATGCAAACACAGGGATTAGTAATGCTAATTTTAGGTGTCTATATTTTCCCCTTTGTTGAGTGGTTTTAGACAAGCCACGAGACAAAAATGAGATGTGATAAATGAATGATGCATAATTATATGATGAGGTTTTCCCCCTCAAACTAGGGATTTATGACCTAAAATGGAATCAATCACGAATTTGAAAGAGATAGATGGAACGATGCAAGGATGAAAAGATGAGAAATGATGCCCCACAATGAGGTATAGAAAAAAGATGGGTGTGGTTAGAAAATCAAGTGATAGGGGAGATAAAGGGCTCATGTATTATAGGTGTATGACTTAATGATGGAAAGGGAAATAAAAAGGATGTTTTAACAAGGTCAAATGATTGAAGATTGATGTTTCCACAAAGGTGGGCTTATGAGGCCAGGAAGTCAAGTGATAGGGGAACCAAAGGGTTTGTGTCCTATAGACATATGAATTTAACGATGGCAAGATGATGGTTTGACAAGGTCAAAGGAACAAAATTGATGTTGCCACAAAGGTGGGCTTATGAGGACAAGAATTCAAGTGATAGGGGAACCAAAGGGTTCGTGTACTATAGACATTTGACTTTAACGATGGCAAGATGATGGTTTGGACGAGTGACTACATTTTATCAAAATGTGCCTTAATCATAGACCAAGAGAATAAAACATGGAATGATCGATTTATGCTATATTTTATACATATGTGATGGGAATAAAAATAGAATGAAGTCTTTTGCACTCTTGGCCTTTACAACAAATTTTAGCAGAGATGACTAACAGTATGGTCAAAGGACCAAAATCAATGTTTCCATAAAGGTGGGTTTATGAGGCCAAGAAGTCAAGTGATAGGGGAACCAAAGGGTTCATGTCCTATAAACATATGAATTTACGGAAATAAAGGATGAAATGATGATTTGATGAGGTCAAAGGACCGTAATTTTATGTTGCCACAAAGGTGGAATTACGAGGATTAGACAGGGGTCCTAACGGTGGTAATGGGAGTAGTGCTAGAAGAGGCATTTGATCGATGGATGTCATTTTTACTGAGTAGATGTGATGTTTCTAATGTACGCGGCACATATATTTTGAGAATCCATATGATGTACAATGACACAATTATATGATTGTTGATTGTTGATTTATGATCCATGTGTTGATTTTACTTTGATGTGATGTCTTTTATTTGGCAATGTCATATTGATATGTGATCACGATTATATGGATATTGATAGATGTTGATGTTATATAGATGTTGATAGATGTTGGTGGATGTTGATGTTGTTTTTGATGTGATGTTCCATCGATATTTGATTTTGTGATGGGAATAAAAAAGAATGACTCTATGTTTATCAAAATGTGCCTTAATCATGGACAAGAATAAAACATGGAATGATCGATTTATGCTATATTTTATACATATGTGATGGGAATAAAAATAGAATGAAGTCTTTTGCACTCTTGGCCTTTACAACAAATTTTAATAAGTATGATGACTAACAATGAGTAGTCACATGTATGATCTATTTTTGATATAGAGATGAAGTGATGAGATGTACCTTCACTAGAACATGAAATGGTTAACATATGAAAGTGTATAAGTTTTGAAACATGGAAAAAATACAAAAAGTTCCCCCGAGCCCACATTAACGAAAAATATTTTCCACATGGATGGCTCACTTTTAAAATTGAGAAAGGCGGAATGAATGACTATGATACAATGCATTAATTTCTTCCGCCATCAATGCTTCTACGCAAATCAAGGATGTTTTAAAGTCTATGAATGCCTTCATCTTTTTTATTACCAATTTGTTGGAATTTGTTGCTATTATTGGTGATTTTCATTGAGAAATATTGTGAGTTTAATTATGGAGCTTGAATTGGGAACCAGAGGATTAAAAAGGTTTCGATTTGGATTTGAACTGCTCAGGTACCCTTGGGAGAATTGGTAAGAACTAGAAACTCCTGTAATTTTCATATTATTGGCAAGAAATTTTGAGGTAAATTTAGGGTTTTCAAGGATGAAGACCATGCCATCTTTGTTCTCAATTTCATCTAGGATTACAAGTGATTTAGATAGAATTACAGACACAGACCTAATGAATGTTGACTTAGAGGAATTTCTTCAAAATAAATGATCCCAATCAAAGTGAGTCTTTGAAATCAATTAAGGATAGTCGCATCGCCTTAGTTGGTGTTATCCTCGCCATCGGTTCAGTGCCCAGAATTGGTATGGCATTGTGCTATGAATTATGACCTAGAGAAAAGGGAAGTATTAGATGGAAGTGGTGATGTAGTGTTGACATTGACACCTGTGGCCATTAGAATAATGCTTAAATTTCCTGTAATCACAAATCCAATCACCATTGGTATCAAATTAGCTTTACGAGATTATGAAAAGAAGAAAAATACTATGCTAAGATCATAAATACAAAATGGCTCATCATGGAGAAAAAGGAAACAACTAGAATTCCTAAAAGGATAGTTAGGGCACAATTTGTTGAAGAGGTTAAAGATATTATTGTGTTATTAAGTCGAATGGTGGGGTTGGAAACTATAAATGAATTCAAGGAATGGATGTGTACCTACATGTGGATTATTTTGGAAAGAAAAGGGAACATCTGTTGGGATAATTTTATTGCAGAAGCACTCCATAGTCACATGGTCACTTTAACAAAAAAATTGAGATGGGTGACACTTCAGAGCTGGAATTCTACATGATGACCTACCTAATTTACAATGTTTTAGGGCATAGACATTTCTGGGCTGTTACCACGTGCTGATTTCAAACAATGTCAAATGCATGAAATTTTTCCTCAACTGCAGCTGGTCAATTGGAGTGGAAATGTGAGGTTGGTTAATGATGCTTTTTTTGCACCAATTATTTACCTTTTCAAACTAGAATGGGGAAATATAGAATTTCTGAACAAGCCAGGAAAGTGATTTTGGAGTATGGGTGTTACTTCATTCAATATAAAAATTCACATACATAAGGGTTAGTGGTTTTGAGGGTAAACCTTATAAATTGCCTAGATATTTAGATGATAAATTAGCTTTATGTGAATTGGCAAGGTAGTTAACACCTGTGCACAAATTGATTCCAGAAGGCACAAGACAAATATCAAGTTCCCCATTAGAATTGGAAGGTATTCATGCCCTTCCATCATAAAAGCCAAATTGATTGAGGATGAAATGAAGAAGTTTGACATGGAAAATTTGAGGCAAGGGCCAATTATGACATTAGATGGGTATTCAATAACATTGCAAATACTTTTGAGCATGAGCCTCATTTTGAAGATTATTGGATGAATTTTAGGGATGAAGAAGAGGTCAAATTAAGGGATTTCTCCATAATGACCCTTTCACAAATAATAGACTTCAAAATTGTAGTTATCCCGAAGGGAATTGTGGATGATCCACATACAAGTAAGAAAATATTACATTGATCAGAAGGTGGAAGGTTAGCCTATAGCCCTCTAAATTGGAATGAGATAGAATCTGATGATTCTTATATAAGGATAACTGATGTAATGAGGAGGACTGTGAATTGGTTAGCCCAAAAGAACATTGACTTGTCAATCTAGAATACAAGAATCTTAAACAACTTTAGGAGTTTAGGAAACTTAAGTGATGATATTCCACCCCTGAGGGAGGGTGCATAATAGAATTGATCCATTGGGAGGAAAATCCCTCATGTTTCCCTCAAAATTCCCACTTCGAACTCATAGATGAGTGGACTTCAGCCACTAGTGGAATTGGTACTTCTATGTCAGTTCTCAGAAAAAATACTAAAGAAATGCTCTTAAAATCTATGGAGAATGCCCCCATTACTTTTTCAATTCCAATTCAAGAAAAGGGGAAAGGTTTGGCATCTCATGTGGTCCGCTTGGGTGCTTTTACCAAAGCCACATAGTGTTGAGAAACTAATGAGTGGAGCTATAGCAAGTGGTCATACTCAATCTAAGTCACATAAGGAGGAGCGAAGAGCAACACCTGATTTGAAGAAGTTTGAAAGAGCACACAAGAAACACAAGGTGGTATATGAGCTATTTTTGGTGAGGGTGGGTGCCCACACACCCAAAAACACAAACATAGAGATATGGTAATTGATCCTCCTAAGTTTTGAAAGGAATGATTTTTTCAGCACAACATGTTGCATCACTACCACAAGTGGAACAATCAGAGCCTTATTCCCACCTTTTCTTTGGAGGAAATAATAATGAAAGGCACTTAGGATCAAGTATCCCAAGAAAATGATCATAGCTAATCTAGTAAGAAAATTTTTAACTCTGTATGAAAATATCTAACCTTCTAAGGATGAAAATATGCCTTGTTGAAACCAATTTTGAAAATCGATGTTTGAAAATATTTGATGATGATTGATTTGTTAAGGAGGATTTTCTATGTTAGATTCCCTTAATTTATCTATGAGTGAACCAATAATGACACAGTAGATGGCCTTCAAACAAATTTGGAAAGAATTAAATACTAATGTGCTAACCAATGAAGAGAAAGTCTAAGTAAACATAAATCCTTTCTAAGACAAGTAGTTTTCAGAATCGACAAACTAGGATTTGGAGAAAGTTAACTGCAGAGGAGGTATTAGATGAAATTCTTCCCTTGTTAAAGTTACTATAGTTGATGAACTTTCTCACGTAGGAAAATTTATCTTTGAGGAGAAAATAGAAGTGGCACAAGATAAAACTGCTGGTGAGAAAATAATTGTTGATAGGGATATACATCCTCTAGATAGAAATGTGAAGTTGGCTTTAGAAGAAAAACCTACCATGACATTACCAGATGCATCATCAAAACATAAGGATAGTAGGATGCCAACTCAACAGATTTTGGGGAAGGAAGAGCCTGTGAGCTAGTCACTGGTACAAGAAAATGTTGGAGGAGAAATTGGGTCTAGTATGGCATCAATTGGAGAAATAAGGAAGGATCTCCCTTGACTACTGACACAAATCAAGAAAAGAATGATCAATCCCAGGTTCTAAACCAAGGAGAAGGACATTTGAAATAATTATTAGCACCGTGGTGAGAGTAGAAAAGTGGTTATCAAAATAAATGATGAAGAACAAGAAAAATCACTAGCTCGGGATGAACAGGGGTGTTCAAACAATTGATGGTTGTCCCTAAGAAACCCCAACAAAAATCACAAGAAGAAAAGGTTGGAACAAGTCTTGGCTAAAGGGTGGATTGGTGAATTAATTTTGAATGAGGAAAAGGAGGTCCTCCTGTTCAAGCTATTGACCTTACTATTTTTTCTTTTCCAAAGGTAGTAAGAGCTTCAAAAAGGGCTAGGACTATCACCAAAACCCACACTGATTCATTAGGATCCAAGACTCTGGAAATACAATCCCTTTTGAGGGAAAACTAGAGAAGATATAACATCCAATGATTATAATGTTTAGATCATTCCCTTAGGAAATCCCTCAAGAGACCAACTAAAACAAGGAGTATCTGAGGTAGTGAATGACCTTTTGCAAAAGGTGGATGAAGATAGGATGAAAAAAAGGAAGTTAAAAGAACAAGTTAAAGCCCTGAGTTCTAGTTTGTAGCAGTTGATTGGGAAACCTAGTCAAACTCAAGACAAGTGCCTCTATAGATACCCCTGAGGGAATGGAAAGGATTAACAAAGTTGTCAAGAAGGTCCAGGCGGTGGATACATGGATTGAAAAATTAACCAAAAAGGAAAAGAAGCAATTACATGAAGCTAGATCAAAGTATGAAGAGCTCAAGAATAGACTCAATGAAATCGATGAGATAATTGAACAATGTGACAATGAGATCTTCTACTTTGAGGAATTTTCCCAAACTAGACCGCATAACTCAACTCAGTGATGAATTGGTTGAGTAGGAAAACATTTGCTCTAGTGGAATTCAAAGGAAGTCAACATGCCATAGAAGAGTTATCAAAAATAGAGTGGAAACCTTGAATGGGATCAAGGAAAAGCTTGAAGTCAAAATAAATTGGGTTGATGAAACTCTTGATGCCATTGACTTGAAGTTAGAAGATATGGTATCTGATAAATTCAAAAAGAGTTATGGGGATCTAAAGATTGATTTTTTTCTTAACTATTTTGAAAATAATATTCAAAAGGATGATTTCTCCTATGAAATCATTAAAACAATGAGAAAGGTTGAGAATAGAATTGCAGAAATTAAAGGCCAAGCCATTGGAGTACAAACAGAAGATGAGCCATTGCATAGATGCAATAGCTAGGAAAACACTAATCTTCTAGCATCACATTGGACCAGATGAGGATGAGATAAATGAGTTGTTCCAAAGGTATGATGCATATGTGGAAAGGTTTCCAAAGGAACAAGATGTAGAAATGGAAGATGAGGAAGAAAAGAATGTAGATATAAAAGATGATGAACATTTAGGTGTGTTGTTCCTTAAGTTGTATTTTCTTTTCATACTTTTTCTTTAAACTGATGCTTTAAAATGATATTTTGTTACATTGGATGTAATTGTTATTCTGAACTTTATTGTTTCCTTATTTCAATTGTAAAGTGGAAGAATGCAATAGTTTCATATTGACTTAGATAAAGTTTTACATACATTTGGATAAGCATGTAAACTATTGATATTTTTTTGCTTCTTGCATTTTGAATAAGGAACAAAATGGGGTTCTATAGGGGCCCCTTCCCATGATAAAGAAATATATACACATGCCAAAAGTAGAGATAATGAAAGGAAAGAAACATTCAGACATTTTTAGTCTTGTTTCATAGTTTCCTCCCAGTAGGGGAAGCTTATTCAAAAGCTTATTCTTTCTCAGCATGAACTCGCTTGAACCTTGTGTTGTCTAAAAAAAAATAACTGATCTTGCTAAGTCCCAGGACATTCCCATGTCCATCAATGATTCCAAAGTCATTCTAGGATGACTCATGATTTATTCAAGCTTGATTTTCTTCTTCATGTGATGATACCCAATCCAAAATATCCAAACCACCTGTGAAGAACATGTCATTTTCCCTTTCCCCTTGTGAAGGGTTGACTTAATAGGAGTAGTTTGAGAAGGGATATCCTGGGGTGATTGGAAGGGAAAGCACTACATGTTGTTGACTGGGTAGATTGTGAGGTCTTGAGCCTGACCCAGTCTCCCACTTCCTTGTGAGGGGTGGATTGTCTCTCGGAGAAGGAATGGGTTGAGGTCCCAAAAATCATGCTCAGACTAAGGAGCATGCTACATTAAATGGGTGGATGACCAAATTACAAATCTTCCCCTATTGTCCCAAGTGGAGGAGATTGTTGCCCTTGAATGGTGAGTAGATAATGATTGATCTTCTTCTCCATCTCGAGATAATGATTGGAAGTTGAGGTTGTGGTTCACCCTTTCTCTTACCTAAAGATGACATTGGTGTTGAGCCTAGTTGCGAAGACATAGTCTCTACTTGTTTTTCTCCAGGGAGTTGATCCTCCACTCTAACTCATCTATTTTTGGGAAATGATAGGCACAGTGTCAATAGAGGATTTTTCATATAGCACATATGATTCCTTGGGAATATCCTTTGATACAAATCCCTCATCGCATAAAAAGGACATTGAAAGTTGGTTTTCCCAGATACCGAGGTCTTCTCTCGACCCAAGTATCTCTTTAAATCTTTGGGAGATTTCAAGTGCTCCCATTTGAAAAGATGAAAATACATAACTTGAAAGGCTACAAATACAAGATTAATCCTAATCATCCTTTTCAAAAGTACTAATTAGAACCTATCTAGTATGTCAAAGGCCCTCTAGATATCACCTACACACTCTATGTCAAACAAGGCCCTAACAAAGGCTTCATCAGGACCACTCAAATCAAATATTTGATTTAAATCTTCTAAGGAAATTTCCTTCAAACTGTGTGCTACAAGTACCTTCACCATTTTTCTGATGAAATTCCTTATATTCAGAATAAGAAGGGAAATACATAATGATAATGAAGTTGAACCAGGTTTTATAGTGAAAAGGGTGCATATGGTTTTGATTTAGAGAAATATTTCCCATGAGATGAGGGAGATTTTTCTCAGTTCACACAAAAAAGGATTTAAGAGTTGGAAGAGATTAGGAATGAGTAGAGCTGGTAAATCAATGTGATTTGATAGGAACCATGTATGGAAATTAATCCAATAAGACATAAAATAGAGTGCATAGCACCCAAGGTGGATTCTTGAAAGGTGAATGTGGATATATGTCATATCAGAGTCATCTGGAAGTGTTCAAAGATCATTTGAAATGATTATCTAATCAATATCAGGAAAGAATGATTAAAGTAATTTTCTAGAAATGATGACTTGATATCCCAGTCGAGCACAAGTGGAACCAATTGAAAAGACTTGCATTTTGTACACATGGTAGTTTAAAGTAAAACTTTTAAATGTCATGTTCTAGAACAAGTATTGTAAAAGGAAATATTCCTGGAATATTCATGCTTTTGGGGGAAAACTTTGAAGGTCATAAAATGAATGGGTGATATAAAAGCAAAGAGATAATCACACCAGAAGGGGTTAATTTTTCTAAGAATTATTCAAAGAAAAGAAAAGGAGAGAAAGCCGAGAGAAGCCATTTTCCCAAAGAACTTATCTGAGAAACCTATTTTTTTGTGTGTCTTTAAATTTGATCATGTCAAGATGGTTGCAAGTGTCCAGCCATTGACAAGCTTTGAGATTGTAAATAAAATTTCCCTTGCTGATCAATTTGAAGAACCTTGAGTAAATCATGTTAATCATGAGCATAGTTGTTCCTATTTCATTTTGAGATATCTTCAAGTAGTTATTATGTTCTATTGCAATCTTATGTTAGGAGTTCCTCTGAATCACACAAGATCTTGTCCTTGTGATAGTATTGTGGCATTTGCAATTACATCATGAAGAGAGCTTTCATTTCATGATGCAATAAACAATTTAAATTCACTCTACTTTCATTATGATGATATAGATTGTTTGTTAGTCTATGAGTGTATCTTAGGCATGATGAATCAGGGATTTCTAATGTTTAATTAAGTCTTTAACATGAGATTTTTGTTAAATCCTTGAAGAATGTGTGAAACCATGTATCTTTGGGCTTTCATGGATGCACATCTTCTAGTTGAAGGTTCATTTTGACTACTTGAAGCATTTTGTCATTTTCTTTGTAGATGTTCCAACATTTGTTAAAATTTCTCAAGAATTTGGTATAATCAACTTTATCTGCTTAACTTCCCAACAACAAATTATACATTAAGTGATGAATCCTACAAGAACCACCCTTTCTTGCACTATGTATCCATAAATGTTGAGGAAATTCCATTGAGTTTTCCCATCCCTTACCAAAATATGCAGGTGAAATCATTTTTATCATTGTCTTTAGTAACCTGGACCTTGTCTAGAAGACATCTTCATTCTCTAGGGTGAAAACTCGTGAGAGTTATATTATGTTGCATTGACCATGTTTTCTCAAGGTCTCCTTCAAACATTACAAAGGGAGAGTCAAATATTGTTGATCATTGATATTCTTCACAACACATAAGTTACAAAATGGGTCCTCTCACCCTAGTTGAAGGCACAACCTAAAGTAGTGAGGGTAGGTCAAACCCTTAATACATGGTGTTATCCAATCCTTCCAAGCTCGAGTAATAAAGAGTCATTTAAATCCATCCCCAGCTACAAAATGACTCATATTATGATTTATTTGTCTCTAAGCATCCTGATCAACTTGTGATGTTGCTCGGTTTCAAAGGAAGAATCAATTTGGGTACCAACACGATCTGGTGCCATTTTGGGGACTATTTGTGTAAATACATATGCATATTGACCTTTGGTAATGATTCTTACATGATTGAGTGCAAATACGTTGTTTAAACATTATCCTTTGCTAAGATTTGTAAAGATTATGCAAGATTTGAGGTTCATTATGCAATATTTCTAGTTTGAGTGAATGTTGTACTAGGTTGTATTGATAGTGATAAATATTGACAAAGGATGATTAGATCTATTGAGATTTGCAGAAATTAAGTATTGATAGACATTTGAAAAAGTTACTTATAGTGCTTTTTGCACATCTAAGGTGAGAATCCTTGGTGGTGACTCCGTATTGGTTTGAAATCTTTGGTAAATATTAGTGTCTTAAATCTTTTCAAGTAATCTTTGTCGTTAATATTTACAAAGATGGAAGGAAGAAGGTCTTTCTTTAATAAGGATCCCACTAGAAAATTGTTTCAGAGCTTGGGAAGGAAAATTCAAAAGGAAGACAAGTCTGGAAAGTATTGGGGGATCAAGAGTTAGGAGACAAAGTGATACCAATTGTGGAATGTGATCAACCTATAGTTGAGGATTATCCTACATCTTCAAATAATTTGAATCAAATAGTCCTCATGTAAATTTGAATTCTCCAACCGGTGAAGGGCTATCATTTGTGTCTGAAAAATGTATCCCTCATTTCTTCCTCTATCATCTAGGACTGATAGGGTTTTTCATGAAATTGAATCATTAGAGGATATTTACTTTGAAAATTATACTCATGTATTCCAAAGGCCCTAGTTCCATATCATTTTGATTCTCCTATAGGATCACCTCCTCAAGGTAACATGGCTCATCCTCCACCTAGACCTCCTTTTGTTGTCAATACATTTGGACCAATAAATTTTAGAGGAATGGTTGGGTATCCTAATGTTGTACCTCAAGATGTGAGAAATAGGTTGCCTAAATTTCAGGGAAATAATGCCATCACTAGTGATCAACATTTGAGACTCTTCATTAATATGATGGAATATTTTGAAATTGAATATGAGGACGTGTATATAAAATTATTCATTCATACTCTCGAAGAGGATGCACATGATTGGTATAAATATCTACTAGATAATTCAATAGATTCATGGACTGAGATGAAGAATGCTTTCAGATTACAATATGGGGATAAGACTGACCCAAGGTTCCTCTTATCTGAGTTTGAGAATATAAAAAATAATCCCAATGAGTCTGTCCAAGATTTCAATACAGATTCAATAAGACTTTGAATAGACTACCCATAATTATGAGGCCAAGTGATGAGTCTTTCTTTAATCAAATATTCTGATGCTTTTGACAAAAAAGGTTTCCTACTACTTAAGAGATAAGAACCCTGGAATGTTAAGGAAGGATTTCACCATGGCCTTGCAAATTGAAAATAATATCAAGGTAGTTGGGAAACCCCTAAGAGAGAGGGTGTCAAATTGATTAATCTGACAAACCTCAGTCAAACAAAGTAGTTGATCTGGAGGAAGTTGTGAAGACTTTGGTGGGGAAGTTAAAGAAATATCTTACAAGTTGGCTAGAGTAGAAAAAGGAATAGGACAAAGTTCTTAGGGTCAACATAAACCACAAGGCTAGGATAGATTTGGAAATCATCCTAGGAGTGATCACAGATTAGATGATAGAGGAAAGGGGCCCATGGGATCAAGTAATAAACAACCACAACTTAGAGAGAATAGATTGTCCTGATCCTTTGACTACCATGGTTGTTATAGTAGAAGAGGCCCATGTTATTGATTGGTGTGATAAGTGTTTTTTTCCACATTCCCATGTGATTTAAGTAAGGAAGTTGAAGAAGAAAATGATGATGAAGCTTATGGTGATGTATGTATGATGGAATGCCCTGAAAATTCACAACAAAGGGCCACTTCAACTGAGTTAATAAGTGTCAATAATTGTTCAAGGTTTTTGGGATTGCATTCACTAGGTACTACCTCTCCCTCATGATGATGGTGTTGAGATTGATATGGTGCAAGTGTTTGATTTACCTAATCATGATTTTGAATATTTAAGATGGCTTTAATGATTAAGAAATATGATGGGGGAATACCTTCTGAGGAAGATAGGAAACTTTTGATGAATGCAAGTAGTTTCTCAGGAAAAGGAATATAATACTAGAAGTAGAATGTTCAAAGGGGGATTTCCTCAAGCTAAACCAAAAACTCCACTTCTCACTAATATCCCAAAGGAACCCCTTAAAAAGGATACACTTAACAAAGGCCCTGTTACTCCAAATAAGGCTTGTACCCCACTCATGCCCAAACTTTAAAGACTCTCATACCACCAGAAGGAGCCATAAATCTCCCTCCTAACACAGTCTTTCCCAAATATGTTCCATGTGATATAGCCCAAATTTTGAGTTAGATCAAAATTTTTATGCCTATTTTTGAATTTCTCAGGATCCCTAAGCATAGAAAAAGGGCATTTGAATATTTGGGATTTAAAGAGGAAATGATAACCCAAGGAAAAAATGTGGGTGGTGTGGATGTTCCCCCTATCATCGCAAAGATGGAGGTACCACAAGCCCTGGAAGAATTTGGAGAATCACCTGAGGTATATTTGGGTACTTCACTTGTTGAGTCTCAGCTTGATGTAGATCCTTTTTATACTACTCTAATCATCAAGGATAGGTTGGTGCACAATTGTATGTTTGATTCAGGAGCCTCATGTAATGTGATGCCTCTTGAGGTAATGAATGAATTAAATATCAAAGTAACAACAACCTTTGGAAAGTGCACTGCCATGGATTCAAGAGAAGTGTCGGTGATTGGATATGTTAAAGGATTGATAGTGTAGTTGGCATCTTACCCAGTAAGTGCTTAACCATGAATGTGGTCATTGTGGATTGCCTGGCCAAATGGGGAATGCTATTATCTAGAAAATGGGCTGCTAGTGTGGGGGAAGTGTACAGATGGATATGTCATATGCAACCATACTCAGTAGAAGGAAACCTTGTAAAATTGTATGGTGAAAAGAAGATGTTACATCTGATTGAAGATCCTAACAATGCTTCTTATGAAGTATTATATGCAGATGTAGATGTTGATAATTTTGTTGGTTATGCAGATTTTAAGGAGCATGAAATTGACAAATGCAAATATCTTGAGAGGTTGGTTCCCCTTGGATTTTGATGTTTGATGGAGCTTGTTCTAAATTTGGGAATGGTGTTGGTGTTGTCTTGATATCTCCAAATAAGGAAGAATTCAATTTTTCTTTTAAACTCAATTTTGAATGCACAAATAATATTGCAAGAATATGAAGCATTGATTTTGGGTTTAAGGATTTCTTAGAGATATGGTATTAGGGACATTATTGTTAAAGGGGATTCAAAATTAGTAGTCAAACAAGTTAGGAAATTGTATGCAACCAAAAATCAAAGAATGAAACAATATAAGCATGCAATTTGGGATTTTATTGAAATGTTTGACTCTTTCAACATAATACACCATGACAGAAAATAGAATACTATAGTAGATAGATTGGAAATATTGGGATCTAGGTTTGAAAATTATACAATGTCTCCTTATTGTGAGTATGACATTGAAATATTGACAAGACCATCTGTCCCTGATAATGTCAAACATTGGCAAGTTTTTGAAGATGATGCCCAAATTCAGAGGTTTTTACAAAACAAAGGAGAATTCACAAATCAAAATGTGGATTGGGAGCCAATGGTTTTGTTAATGAGGGTAAAGAGACCTTATTTGGTAAAGATATTATTCAATTAAAAACCAATACTATTCCAAGAGGTTTGGTTGCATTAGATTCAAACTTTGATAATGTTGATCGCATTGTTAATAGACATATGTCTACTTCAAGAGATGTTGAGGAACACAACTTGGGGACAGATGATAAACCTAGAAAAATATGGCTAGGTAGTAACCTGAGTAAAGAAGAAAAGAAATCATATGTCCAATTGTTGAAAAAGTACCAGGATTTCTTGGCATGGTCATATTTAGAATTGAAGGCATATAGGGAAGACCTTTTCCAACATGAGATACCATTGGAGGCTAATGCCAAACCATTTAGGAAAAAGCAAAGACCAATTAATCCACTTCTTTCCCTCAAAATGCAAGAAGAATTAAAGAAGTTAAGGGATGGAGGCATCATACAACCCACAAGGTATTCTTCATGGGTGGAAAATCTAGTACCAGTTCAAAAGAAGAATGGAGATATAAGGTTGTGTGTGGATTTTAGGAATTTGAATAAGGCATCAATCAAAGATAATTATCCCCTTCCCAATATGGATAAACATTGTAGTTAGTTATTGGCTCTAAGTTATTGTCTACTCTGGATGGATTCTCAGGATATAACCAAGTAGTAGTGAAACAATCGAAAGAATCAAAACCACTTTCACCACTCCATGGGGTACTTATGTGTATGTGAGAATGCCATTTGGCCTGATGAATGTTGGAGAAACATTTCAAAGAGCTATGGATGTAGCATTCTCAAGATACATAAATGATTTCATTGTTGTATATCAGGATGATGTAACAATATTTTCAAGAAAGAGAAATGATCACCTGCAACACTTGGAAAAGATGTTGTTAAGATGTAGAGAATATGGTATTTCATTAAACCCTAAAAAGTGTCACTTTGGGGTTCAAAAAGAAAAAATTTTGGGACATATTGTATCAAAGGAGGGGGTCATGATTGACCCTAAAAGAGTGGAGGCTATTGGAAATTTCCTATGCCCAAAACTAAGAAAGGAATACAATCCTTCTTTGGACAGATAAATTTTATCAGGAGATTCATTTCTAAATTTTTGAAATGACTATCCCTATCACAAGTATGCTAAAAAGGATCATATTATCAAATGGGAGGAGGAAGTTGTCCAAGATTTTACTGGAATTAAGGAAGCATTGAAGAATGCTCTGTTTTGGTAGCTCTTGATTACAAGAAGGATTTTCAAATGTTTTCCTTTTGCTTCTAAAAACACTATTGCATCTCGTACTATTGCAAAAGGATGAGGAAGGAAGTGAAATGCCAATTTCTTTCTTTAGTAAAGCATTACAGGGGCAGAGTTGAAATATCACTATCATGGAAAATAGGCTTTTTCTTTGGTTAGAGCTAAAAATTTCAGACCATATATCTTGAGTTCTAAGATCACAACTTATGTTCCCCATACTATGGTCAAGGACATCTTGTCAGAAATGGAAATATCAAGTAAAATATGTGATGGGTGAAAAAATTACAAGAATATGACATGGATATTCAAACTACAAAGTTAGTTAGAGGTTTAGGCTTGGAAAAGCTAATGACAGAAAGAAATTTGCAAGTAATAGAGATAAATGAAGTTGAGGAAGGAGATATGAATGTCCATGAAAGATTGATCAATTCGGCATGGTACAAGGACATCATGTTTTATCTTAAACATTTGGAATGTCCTAGACATTTAAGTAAAAATAAAAAGAGGGTGCTCAAGTTAGCTTCCCAGAAATATATTATCACTGATTATGGATTGGCATGGAAGAATCCTGAAGGGATTCTCCTAAGATGCATTATTGAGGATGAAGCCCCTAAATTAATTATAGATTTTCATGGAGGAGTTTATGGGGGAATTTCATTGGAAGAGTAACTACCCACAAGATCTTAAGGGTTGGTTATTGGTGGCCCACACTTTTTAAAGATGTAACTTTGTTAGTAAGAAAATGTGAAAGTTGCCAACATTTTTAGAAGAAGATTGAAAGCTTCAGAGCTCTCCCTTTACAACCAGTATCAATTGAAGCCCCTTTTAAGTAGTGGGGTATGGAATTCATTGGGGAAATTTCATATCCTTCAAGTGTAGGCCATGATGGATATTGGTGGCTACTGATTACTTCACCAAATGGGTTGAGGCAAATCCCTACTAAGAAAGCAACCCACCAGATTGTTATGGATTTTATCTTAAATCACATAATTTACAAGGTTTGGAGTGCCTGCCAAAATAATTGTTGACAATGTTATGATTTTTGAGCTAAACCCTTGGTGGCCATGTGTCAAGAGTATGGAATAAATCTCACATATGCATCTAATTACAATCCCAAGGTAATGGACAAGCTTGAGTCAAGCAATAAAAATTTGTTGAAGATAATCAAGAGGACATTGGAGATAAATAAATGAAGATGGGGTGAACAATTGAAGTTTTTTTTGGGTGATAGAATCACTACTAAGAGAGCTACTGGAAAAAATCTTTTGAATTGGTATATGGAACTCAAGCCTCCTTCCCCTACACATGTAACTATCTTCCTACCAATTTATTTGACAACTTGAGGATCAAGAAGTCATCCCGTATGATGCAAGGATAAATCAAATTGTTGAATTGGATGAAGAAAGAAGAGAGTCCCACCAGAGACATTTGAAATTCAGGGAAAAGCTGAAAAAATTATTTGATAAAAAGGTAACTCCTCGAGTTTTCAGTGTAGGAGATCTTGTGTTACTATGGGATAGCAGACATGAGGACAAAGGAAAACATGGAAAATTTGATGCATTATGGATGGGTCCTTACTCCATTGACATTAGAATTGGTGAGCATACTTTCTTTCTAAAGGATCTAGATGGAGAACTACTTGAGTTGCTTGTTAATGGCAGGAACTTGAAACACTTTCTTGACTAATCTCTCAAATTGAGGTATGCATTATTGTATAGTGTATAATTTTTATGTTTTTTTTTTTGTTTTTTTTTAGTTTTTTTCTTTCTCATCTAGTCTTTGGTGATCGGTTGTTTTGGATTTCTCGTTGTGTTTTCTAGAGAGTAGGTTTTTATCACTTTTCCTAGTGCATTGGTTCTCGACTCCATAGCCCAATGGATTTTTGGCACGTGGTCTACTATTCTTTGTATCATGGTTTGTTCTTGAGGTACTCGCAAGGAGTGCCCATCCCAGTCGAGCCGGTGTGTTGGTGCTCGAATTAATCTCACCCCTATTTGTTTAAGCTTTTCCTTCATCATGTTTTATTTTTGTTTTCCCATAGGGGTGTGAGTTGATCTTTGGTTCTCTTGTATGTGGATTTGTCTTTCCTCTTTTTGGTCGAGGATCATGTTTGGATATGCATTATTTTGAAAAATTTTATAGGGGAACCAGTTGTGTTTTAGGTTTGAAATTTGAAGGATCACCCATTATAAAATGTTCCTTGGTCATGTTTTTACTTGCATTTTTTTCCCATCGCCCATTGGTACATGGAAGTTCCCAATTGAATGTGGTATGATGGGTCTAGCTTGTAAACTTATAACTTTCTATCACATTTGCAAAATGCAAAATCAGCCTAGTGACCCAATGAATATTCTTTCGAATATTCACAATCATAAAGTGACACAAAAAAATTCTTGATTCACCCCCAAAGGTGTACATTTTTGTCGCAAATTGAGTGGATGCGGGAAGTGGTGCATAATTGTATTTTTGTGCACTAAGAAGAAAAGTGTAAAAGTGTAAAAAGGTTCCCGAGACCCGCAAAGGACACATGGCTCTTTCTTATGCATGAAGTGGGGAGGTGGGTCATCGGAGCACTTTGACACTTTTGGTTTTAAACTGGAAAGGGATTAAAATTACAAAAGGCCCATAATTCCACTATCACTTAAATATGACCATGTGTCAATCCCATGTTGAAAGTCAAAGGAAGATGGGTGGGTTCAAATGCCAAAAGTGTACAAGTTTTGAAACATGGAAAAAATACAAAAATTTCCCCGAGCCCGCATTAATGAAAATATTTTCCACGTGGATGGTTCACTTTTAAAATTGAGAAAGGCGGAATGAATGGCTATGATACAATGCATTAATTTTTGCGACCATCAATGCTTTTACACGTAAATCAAGGACGATGTTTTCAAAAAGTTTACGAATGCCTTCATCTTTATTATTAAATTTTCAAGAATAAGTTGCTATTATTGGTGATTTTAGTTGAGAAATATCATTGTGGAGCTTATAATTGGGAACCAGATGATCAAAAATGGATATCGATTTGGATTTTAATTACTCAAGAATTCATGCAAAAATCGATAAGAGGTTTAAAACTATTGTACTTTTCATATTATTGGCAAGAAAGTTTGAGGTAAAGTTAGGGTTTTTAAGGATGAAGACCATGCCATCTTCATTCTCAATTTCATCTGGGATTACAAGTGATTTAGACAAGAATTATAGACACAGACCTGATGAACGTTGACTTAGAGGAATTTATTCAACGAATAAATTATCCCAATCAAAGTGAGTCTTTGAAAGTAATTAAGGATAGCCACATCACCTTAGCTGGTGTTATCTTGCCATCAGTTCAGTGCCTAGAATTGGTATGGCATTATGTTATGAATTATGACTCAGAGAAAAGGGAAGTATTAGACAGAAGTGGCAATGCAAAGTGTTGACATCGACACCGTAGCCATCATAATAATGCTTAAATTTCCTGTAATCACAAATCTAATCACCATTGGTATCAAATTAGCTTTACGATATTATGAAAAGAAGAAAAAATACTATGCTAAGATCATAAATACAAAATGGCTCATCACGGTGAAAAAAAAAAAATAAAAAAATTCCTACAAGGATAGTTAGGCACAATTTGTTGAAGAGGTCAAGATATTATTATGTTATTAAGTAGAATAGTGGGGTTCGAAACTCGTAAATGAATTCAAGGAATGGATGTGTACCTACATGTGTGATGTAGCCTAGATTTCAGTGATACCAATCTAATAATGGTACATGTACATACCCAAAATTATATGGTACACTCACGGAACGATGTTAGACATGCCCCAATGATGATAAAGGTCACCTCACGGGGGTGTTTGGGATCCAGAGAAGCTCACGAAGTATATGTTAGCATCCTAAATGCTTTATCCAAGTTCCTTGTGCTTCACTTGATCCTCTGTTGTTCTTTCCTAAGCTTTTGGCCTTCAATGACGAAACCACCACCCGCCAGGGGTGGCGATCCCTATAACCGCCGCCCTGCTCAGGGCGGCGGTCCTTCACACATTTTCCAGCATGTTCTTTTGATTGTGACTTGCATAATTTTTCAAATTTCACCAGCTTTTCTCAACCGCCTTAGCTTGTATTAATGTTTTATGTTCCCTAGAATAGTGTTTCTTCATTGTTTAATGGTAAAAGAGTTTTGATAGGAATTACATTTGGGTGAATGTGAAATCTATAAATAGCCAGCTTGTTTTCAAGCAAATGGCCCCTCAACTTCTCATTTCCATTGTTTAGTCTTTGAATTTCTTGGTTAGAACTCATTCTATTTTCATTTTTGCATCCATGCTAGTTTTTCCTTTCGCTATTAGAAGCCATTCAATCTTCTTGCTCAGTCTTGTTCATTGCTCTTCATACAAATTAGTTTACAGCAAAGTAGTGTCATTTATAGATTAAATCCATTAGAGTTACAGGTTGTGTTCTTCACAGAAGGTAGATTCTAGAATCTCTCAGTACACTTGTGTTGTATTCCCATAATAAATCCCACTAGGAATTACATACGCCAAGCTCTGTCACTTGCGCTATCCCTCTCCTACTCGCATTATATTCGGTCTATATCCAAAACTATCATTGTTCAAAATACCTTTTTCTGTTGATGCTAGCATATACACGCTCTTTTGGATTCACGTGAACATGAAGGAACGAGGAGATCATTCTGAGGGGACAAAAATCATACACCACCTGGATTCACCATGTTTCTACAAATTCTAGGTTTTATCTCTTCAAAGCTCTAGTTAAAAGATATCAAATAGAATAGTGAAATATTTCATTCCAGTTAAATTTTATTTTCAATATTCTTTGGGAAGCTTTGGGGATTGATAGTTTCTTAGAAACTATGATTCATTCCTCACTTCTGAGGTAGGATCGAGAGTCTTTCAATTAAGTCAATCGGTTATCTAGTTATTTAGGATAAACTCACAATTGCACGCAAAAGAAAGTAGCTACACCGGCTACCTTGCTTATTTTAATTTTGCTATTAGGTTAGTGTCATTTTCTCGAATATATTAGATTAGTTGCTCTTTCAATTCTATTAAAAATTCTATCAAAAATACAAAAATAGAGGAATATGTGTGTGTGTGTGTGTGTGTGTGTGTGTGTGTGTGTGTGTGTGTGTGTGTGTGTGTGTGTGTGTGTGTGTGTGTGTGTGTGTGTGTTGTAGATATATCTTGCATAATTAGTTTATTTCATTTCAATTAGGTTTATATTGATCTTGTATGACAATCATGGGACTTAGGGAGCCCAGGGAATATGTTTTTGAGCCAATCATGCCTCAACCAAATCTTGTTGTAGCATTAACTGACATAGACCAAAATCTCAGAATTTAGGTCTTTCGAACAACAACAGACCTACAAGAAATCAGCACACAGCTAAGAGGATTAAACATAGAAGACAACAAAGCACACACGTTCTAGTCAAATCAGCCAAATTATAGACTACCTTGATAGATATCCATATGACTGTAAAAGGACTTGAAAGAGAGAAAAATTGGTTGTGATCCACTAGTCCCATAGCCAGACATAGGATACCTCCTCATTGATATAGACACTAGCTTATGTATCCAAGTTGCCAGAACACCTGTTAGGTACTCTAAGAAAATCGTGCAACTTCTAGTTCTAAATGTAGAGGTCGAAAAGGCATACGATTACTGGATACTTGGAATTAGGGGTTGACTCTTCATATGACCATAGGAGGTCCACAACAACCACGAACTTATGGTTGTGATCCATAAGTCCCATAACCCAACGGGCCTATAAATCAATCAGATATTGAGACGAACTATGCGAACGCCGGTGTTTAGGTCCTCTCCACTTCCACCAGACATTATCACACAACTATCATTATTAAATGTAGCAGCTAATCAAGCTAAAGATTTTTGGACTAGACCAGAGAATCATCCATAAAAACCAAAGAGCCACTACACGTTTAGGCATTCCATTTTCATGACCTTTTCGGGAGATATATACGAAGCACCCATAGGTCATCTTCCACATATCCCACAACCCATAGATCGGATCACGGCAGAGCTCGATATTGATTGGAGCCTTCGAGCAGCTATCCTCGTCGAATGATCTATCACACCGATTTATGTTAGGAGGGCCTTCTTTGCCTTAGATTCGCATATCCCATTATTGTGTGTGAAGACATAAGATTACCTAACTAGCTTATCTACACCTCACGTGTATTCCATCCCCACTGGTTGTCTCGGCACGACCTCGGGAGGTCGGGTGCAAGGAAGAGTTACTTGTAGATTCCCATGCTCGCATGTCACTTTTCCATCGTACAGGACATCACTCAAAGATAGACCGAGCACTCACCCAAAGTGCACAAAGGTACCAAGTCCCTCTTTAGGGTTGCTTTTTTAGGATGTTAGCATTATGAAGACTTAAGATATACATATAGTTCCATTACTAACACATCATTCTACAGAGCATACCAAATCTATACCTAAGGGAGAACAAAATTAAGTATTAACCATGATGAGATCAAAAACATACTAGATTCAGATACACATAAAACTAACACTTAGATTCAGCCAATATCCTCCATTATATTCAATGTAATAAGTATACAGAAGCTTCATTACAATAACAGTAGTATGCGCGTAACAGATAATCTCACTATGTATGCATATCTCTGTATATGTCGATCTCTCTTTTACTACACAATTTACTACATATTTATAAGGGTGGGGACTTTCCCTTCACCACTTATCTATTCCAAAAATAGGTCACATGCTATTATTAGCCACGCACCATTACAAAACTAGCCACACATGCAAGTGCGCTAACAATAGACTACTACTAGCTAACTGACATTAGCATATCTATTTCCGGCATGTGTCCATGCAAAATGCTTCGTATCCGATCCTCTAAGAATAGCCAATGCGTGGTGTGCATGTCTCTACCTCGTTTGTGTGCTCTACATGCCATCTCTAAAAATAGAACCTTATGAGTAAAAACAAGCTAAGTCTCGAAAATCGAACTTCTGCTCCGCGTGCATGTTCTCCATATCTATTCGTGCCTTTGAAAATGACCCGCTTTCCCAAACGGACTTCTTGAGTGCTTTCTATCAAGTGTTATCTAATCAACATTACCCCAAACTAATTTCATTGTCGCCCTGACAATGGTCATCTCCAAAAATGAAGTAAAGAATAGAAGAATGGAAAGAATGAAAGAATGTTTTTACTCTGCAGTCTCTTCTTCTGTAACCTGAACAACTAATTCAGGATATTCTTGTTTTATTTCAACCTCTAAGGTCTGCCACTCAATGAGTGCTTCCTCTGATTTTTCTAGAATGTCCACAAAGAATGGACTCCAGTTCATCTTTCGTGATCTCTCCTTTCTCATTCTTGCAAGACCAACACAATGTTGGACATTGCAGTCATCCTTTCCTCTAGTAAATCCATTTTTTGTGCAATGAGTTTCCCAAGTTCTTCCAATTGATTCTTGTGTGGTTCTTGGGTTGTTATCAGGGCCTTGCACTTTTGTTTAACCATTGATAACCTTTCTGCGCATCCCAATGTTTCATCCTTCATCACTTTTTGGACCTCATTGTTCTCTTCTAGGGTTTTTATGTTAATGAGTGCCTCTGGATCTATGTAGATGTTCAAGGCTTGGTCTTCTTTCTTGATTATTCTTGACATTCCTTCATATGGTGTAATCTTTTGCATCACTGAATCCTTTACTTGCTCTGCCTCTTGTGTTGGATCCTTTGGTGCTGGCATGCCTAGAGGTTCATCTTCAAGCACTAGGTCCACCAATGTACCTACATAATGTACTTCCAAAGGAAATGTCTTATGTACCTTTGGCTCCAAGTGTGGCCTAGCCCTTACAACATTATCACCAATTTCCTCTATGTATTAGTTGAAGAAATTGCTTCCCTTTCTGTTAAAGTTACTATAATTGATGAACTTTCTCATGTAGGAAAATATGTCTTTGAGGAGAAAATAGAAGTGGCACAAGATGCAACTGCTAGCGAGAAAATCATTTTTGATAGGGATATATAGCCTCTATATGGAAATGTGAAGTTGGCTTCAGAAGAACAACCTACCATGACATTACCAGATGCATCATCAGAACATAAGGATAGTAGGATGCTAACTCAATAGATTTTGGGAAAGGAAGATCCTGTGAGCAGTTGGTACAAGAAAATGTTGGAGGAGAAATTGGGTCCAGTATTGCATCAATTGGAGAAATAATGAAGGAGTCTCCCCTGACTACTGACATAAATCAAGAAAATAATGATCAATCCCAAGTTTTAAACCAAGGAGAAGGACATTTGAAAGAATTATTAGCTCAGGGTGAGAGTAGAAAAGTGGTTATCGAAATAAATGATGAAGAACAAGAAAAATCACGCTCAAGATGAACAAGGGGTGTTCAAAAATTGATGGTTGTCCCTAAGAAAACCCCAACAAAAATCACAAGAAGCAAAGGCTGGAACAAGTCTGGCTAAAGAGTGGATTGGTTAATTAATTTTGAATGAGGAAAAGGAGGTCCTCCTTGTTCAAGTTATTGACCTTATTGCTTTTTCTTTTCCAAAGGCAGTAAGAGCTTCAAAAAGGGCTAGGACTATCACCAAAACCCACACTGATTCATTAGGATCCAAGACTCTGGAAATAGCAATCCCTTTTGAGGGAAAAACTAGAGAAGATATAACAGCCAATGATTATAATGTTTAGATCATTCCCTTAGGAACGCCCTCAATAGATCAACTAAAATAAGGAGTATCTGAGGTAGTGAATGACCTTTTGCAAAATGTGGACGAAGATAGGATGAAAAAAATGCAATTAAAAGAAAAAGTTAAATCCACGAGTTCTATTTTGTAGCAGAGTTGATTGGGAAACCTAGTCAAACTCGGACATAAGTGCCTCTATAGATACCCCTGAGGGAATGGAAAGGATTAACAAAGTTTATCAAGAAGGTCTAGGCAGTGGATACGTGGATTGAAAAATTAACCAAAAAGTGAAAAGAAGCAATTATAGAAGCCAAATCAAAGTATGAAGATCTCAATAACAAAATCAATGAAATCGATGAGATAATTGAACAGTGTGACAATGAGATCTTCTACTTTGAGGGAAATTTTCCCAAACTAGACCACATAACTCAGCTCAGTGATGAATTGGTTAAGCAAGAAAACATTGTGCCAATGAAATTCAAAGAAATCCAACATGCTAGGGAAGAGTTATCAAAAATCAGAGTGGAAACCTTGAATGGGATCAAGGAAAAGCTTGAAGTCAAAAGAAATTGGGTTGATGACACTCTTGATGCCATTGACGTGAAGTTAGAAGATATGGTATCTAATAAATTTAAGAAGAGTTATAGGGATCTCGAAGATTGACATTTTTCTTAACTCGTTTGAAAAGAATATTCAGAAGGATGATTTCTACTATGAAATCATTAAAACAATGAGAAAGGTTGAGAATAGAATAACATAATTAAAGGTCAGGCCATTGGAGTACAAACATAAGATGAGCCATTGTATAGATATAATATCTAGGAAAACACTTCCTTGTGAGGGGTGGATTGTCTCTCGAGAGAAGGAATGGGTTGAGGTCCCAAAAACTCATGCTCAAACTGAGGAGCATGATGCATTAAATGGGTGGATGACCGGTGCAAATCCTCCCATGTTGTTCCAAGTGGAGGAGATTTTTGCCCTTTAATGGAGAGCAGATAACGATTGATCTTCTTCTCCATCCGAGATAATGATTGGAAGTTGAGGTTTGTGGTTCACCCTTTCTCTTACTCGAAGATGACGCTAGTGCTAAGCTTGGTTGCGAAGACACAATATCTACTTGTTTTTCTCTAGGGAGTTGATCCTCCACTCTAACTCATCTATTTTGTGGGAAATGACAGAACATAGTGTCAATAGAGGATTTTTCATATAGCACATATGATTCCTTGGGAATCTCCTTCGATACAAATCCCTCATCACATAAAAAGGGACATTGAAAATTGGTTTTCCTAGATACCTGAGGTCTTCTCTCGACCCAAGTATCTCTTTAAATCTTCGGGAGATTTCAAGTGCTCCCATTTGAAAATATGAAAATACATAACTTGAAAGGTTGCAAATACAAGATTAATCCTAATCAGCCTTGTCAAAAGTGTTAATCGGAACTACTTGGTATGTCAAAGGCCCTCCCAGTATCGCCTACACACTCTATGTGAAATAGGAACCTAAAAATGCTTCATCGGGACCACTCAAATCAAAGATTTGATTTAAGTCTCCCTGAGGAAATTTCCTTGATGTGTGTTACAATCATCTTCGCCATTTTTCTCGATGAAATTCCTTATATCCGAATAAGAAGGGAAATACATGATGATAATGAAGTTGAACCAAGTTTTATAGTGAAAAGGGTGCATATGGTTTTGATTTAGAGAAATCTTTCCCATGAGATGAGGAATATTTTTCTTAGTTCGCACAAAAAAGGATTTAAGAGTTGGAAGAGAATAGGAATGAGCAGAGCTGGTAAATCAATGTGATTTGATAGGAACCATGTATGGCAATTAAGTCAATAAGATATAAAATAGAGTGTGTAGCGCCCAAGGTGGATTCTTGAAAGGTGAATGTGGATATATGTCATATCAGAGTCATCTGGAAGTGTTTAAAGATCATTTGAAATAATTATCTAATCAATATCAGGAAAGAACGATTAAAGTAATTTTCTAGAAATGATGACCTGATATCCCAGTCGAGCACAAGTGGAACCAATTGAAAAGACTTGCATATTATACACGTGGAAGTTTAAAGTAAAAAAATTTAATGTCATGTTCTAGAACAAGTATTGTAAAAGGAAATATTCACTAGAATATTTGTGCTTTTGGGGAAAACTTGAAGGTCGGCAAATGAATGGGTGATATAAAAGCAAAGAGATAAACACGCCTGTAAAAGGGGGTTAAATTTTCTTAGAATTATTCAAAGAAAATAAAAGGAGAGAAAGTCGAGAGAAGTCATTTTCCCAAAGAACTTATATGAGAAACCCATTGTTTCCTGTGTGTCTTTAAATTTGATCACGTCAAGATGGTTGTAAGTGTTCATCCATTGACAAGCTTTGAGATTGTAAATAAACTTTCCTTTTTAATCAATTTGAAGAACCTTGAGTAAATCATGTTAATCATGAGCATAGTTGTGCATGATTTCATTTTGAGATATCTTCAAGTAGTTATCTATGTTCTGTTGCAATCTTATGTTAGGAGTTCCTCTGAATCACACAAGATCTTGTCCTTGTGATAGTATTGTGGCATTTGCAATTACATCATGAAGAGAGATTTCATTTCATGATGCAATATACAATTTAAATTCATTATGATGATACATATTGTTTGTTAGTCTATGAGTGTATCTTAGGCATGATGAATCAGGGATTTCTTATGTTTAATTAAGTCTTTAACATGAGATTTTGTGTTAAATCCTTGAAGAATGTGTGAAACCATGTATCTTTGGGCTTTCATGGATGCACATCTTCTAGTTGAAGGTTCATTCTGACTACTTGAAGCATTTTTTCATTTTGCTTTGTAGATGTTCCAACATTTGTTAAAAGTTCTCAAGAATTTGGTATAATCAAATTTATCCTGCTTAACTTCCCAAAAAGAAATTATACATTAAATGATTAATCTTATAAGAACTACCTCTCTGTTTGCACTATGTATCCATAAATGTTGAGGAAATCCATTGAGTTTTCCCACCCTTACCAAAATATGTAGGTGCAATCAATTTTTATCGTTGTCTTTAGTAGCCTG
This sequence comes from Taxus wallichiana var. yunnanensis, assembly GCA_018340775.1. NCBI lineage: Eukaryota > Viridiplantae > Streptophyta > Pinopsida > Cupressales > Taxaceae > Taxus > Taxus wallichiana. Next base: position 663,468,344 of record CM031237.1, on the reverse strand, counting down.
GACTCTATAACATGGGCTATGATACAAAGAAAATGTAATATGAAGTCCTTAAGCCATGTCTAAGCTGTAAGCTAACCTCAAATGGAGGCCTGAGACTTGTTTATATAGGGTCACTAACAACTAGGGAGAATCGCTAGCGATTCGGGTTTTACGGGAAAGGTTGAAACTACTTCCCAAATCAAGGTTTTTGTTTGTTGGAAAGAGGTTATGTGGGTCAAGGAGGTTGTGAAATGGTTAAGAAGTTGTTGATTTTGTTTTGTTTTATTTAATTTTGGTTTTCTAAGTGGTTTTGGGTGGTTTTAAGAGGAATAAAATAGGATTTTACAGTTGTAGAATGATATTTACGGGAGTAAATATAATGGGGAGAAATAAGACTTAGGATAAGGATTTAATGTATAATATGATAGTGATGTGATAATGAAGGGGTGCTAGTGGATGCAGACATGGGGATTAGCAGTGCTAATTTTAGGTGTCTACACCCCTCTCGGTGTCCTAGTTTCCAATGATCCACTTATGGATACAAGTTTTAGGCATAATCTTAAATTCATTTGACATAGTTCTAAGAAGTTTACATGGGGCATGCATATTTCCATTCTCTACTTCAACACTCTTTTAGTTACAAATGCAAGGTTTTGAGGACAGAGTCTTCTTCTCCATCATTAGTAGTACGGATCGTGAGAATGGAATGGGGAACCTATTACTTTTGTACCTTATGTCTATATATATATAATTTAGGCCTAGATCCATCTACATCGGTGTGGTCCATGAGGTTATGGAAAGTATCAAAGTAGCTAAGTTTTTCATAGGCAATATTTCCTATCCTCATTTCGAAGGGGAAGATATCAAGGTTAGTAAAAACTTTGATACATGGTCTTCTTCCTTCATGGGGTGCATTGGCACCTCTCTCTTCTCCTCTCTTTATCTTCTATTCGGTGTTAGGTTGCATGCACCTAATACTCTAGTTTCTCCTTTGGCACAATTGGGGATTGATCATCCCCAATCCTTCAACAAGTTCAACAAAACAATCCGAGTCTCCAGCTACAAGAAAGGAACGAGATATCTTCCCTATAAAAAATAAACAAGTGTATTACTTCCATGTATTTTACATCTCTTCATTTCACCTTATACAAAGTTCATATTTTATACTTACATTTGAGTTACAGTTCAATTTCTACTATAGAAATTGACTACACTATGTGTTGTAAGTTTAATCAAGGAACATGCCAACACCAACACATATGTACGACAAAAACTTTGAGCGAATACAAAGTGTCTACATACTTCGGTATCATTTTCCTTTAAACATGTAATTTTCATTTCATACTTAAAGGAGGAAAAATGTAGATATTCAAATTTGATAATTTATCATTTTGACACTACTAGTGGTGATTGTGCTTCTTGGATATGACAAGCACCCAAATATTATCCCCACTCAGTACATCATGTTATCCCTCTCCTAACTTGTTTATTCCTACACACTAATATGTTGTCACATTTTAAATATAAATTCTTAAAATTAGTGTTTAACCTCTACCCATCATAATGCAACTTCTATATTTCTTCCATCATCTCCCTGTCCAAAACTATACAATATGGGATTTAATTTCTAGTCTTGGCCAAACGACACATATTCCAACTTTGTTTTCAAATACATAATCTTTTTGGGTCTTTTCATCTTCCGAGGTTAGCCTTTACATGAAAAATTACCTTTAGAGCCCTATATAATCAAGTTAACATCACCTCATTTACACACTTGGAAAGAACATAGCAATCACTTGGCACACTCATTGCACATACATACAAAATGCACTTAAGTCTCATCACATCTTTCCAAAGTTAATGCAAATATATTAGGGAATCCACTACTATAATTCTGAAGTACTCAACTAGGTTAAGGAGTTCAACTTCCTCATTTCCAAGCACTCAAATAGCCCTACTCATTGTCTTAGAAAGAGCACAACCATCTCAAACATGATCAAAGTAATTCAAGTTGTCAACTAGCTACATTCATATATATATCACATGTTAGGTGGAGAACTATGTGTGGTTTGAGGCCTATTTGGAGTAGTGCCGTTATAGGCGATGCACAAATTTCACTTCAACCCAAACACTAATATTCTTGCAGGGTCTTCCACCCATGGTTAGAGTTTGAGTTCCATTCTCTTGATTTTAGAGGGTTTTCAAGTTTGTGTGACACTTAGGGTTTGAGAGAAGCATATTTCAAGACCATTGAAGGGCACAAAAGTTACAAAAACTCACTCTAATAGGTCCAAGATCGCATAACAATAGGTACATACTATATTAATGTTCTTGGTAGACTTGTACGACTATGTACCATTCATAGTTTCTAGAATAAAGCATCTATAAGTTCATTTCTCCTAGTTTGCCTAGTTTGTGTACCCAAATCTCTTCTATATCCTTATATGTAGATAAATACATCTTCCCTCTTATGTTTTCAAGCTTTTAGCATATTGTAAACACTAGTTACAAGTACCAATATGTTATTTTGATATTATATGATTAATGTTAGAAGTTAACTAAGCAAAATACCTCATAGTATTATAATCTTACATTCCTTTTTTAGTTGTTGTGCATGTCATACCAATCTAATCTTAAGTTAATATTAAAAATGGTGAAAACATGGACATGTCTCGGTCGATCCTAGCCCTTTTCAAGGTTGAAATAAGAACATGTAAGACATGCAAAAGACAAATGAAATGAGATACTTGTTTGGCCCCTAAGGGGACCAAACCATAGTGTGGGGTTTATTTGTGGATGATCGTTGATTGTTGATGGTGTCTTAGCTGATTTGGAGCTTGTTGTAATCACATCTCAATCTCATGTGTGATCTTTAAAAATTACAAAGAAGTCGCAAGCTAGTTGCGGGCATGGTGACAACACTTGTTGAAATTATGAAATTTGATTATGCAATGAGCTTCATGGTATTGAAATGCTTCTCTTTCTACTTTGGCAATACTTGCAAACAAAGCATATGAAAGGACAACTAAAATTGTGAAAGCAACCAAGAGCCAAGAGGTTGGAATGAGGGGTGCATATAATTTTATAGGTTTATCGTGCATAGAGGATTGTGACAAATATAGGTGCAATGTGCATATAGAAGTGATATGATAAGAGTCTATCGTGCATTAGAGATGCAAATGGGTAGGTGAAGTGGTTAAGTGGATGTGAAAGCATTAAATGAGAGTGGTTAAGGATAAGCTAGGATGACATGTCTTAAATCAACCTTATTTTTTCTTTTTAGGTGTTTTGTAGGAATATTTTATTTTTAGGATTATTGTGGTTTTATAATGTTTTTGAAATTTGTAGTTGAGAGAACCTTTTCCATGAGGTTCGTTTTCTAGTGTCTACACACTACACAAAAATTACGAGAAAAATCTCTCTTTTATTTTGACAAAAAAATTCCTTTTACAAAGTTTCCCTATCCCTTTTTAAAGTAAACTAACATGCATTTATATTAACCACCTAAAAGACATCAACAAGGAAGACTTTTATTTTGACTTTCCAACTCTAAATATAGCTAATAGACTACAAGTGTTCTTCTCATTGACGTGGACAAAACAATCGAGATAAAATTGTTGTTATTAGCAAATAAGAGTCCTAAATAACTACTCGCAACAAGTAAAATCCGCAAACTACTAGATTGATGGGAAGGAGGTAATCAACAACTAGTGATCAATTACATCACCTCTTTAACACAAGCCAAAAATATGTTGACTAAAGAATGCGGAGATCCTATTTTAGAGTAAAAGACTATCATTCAAAATGTCATGTGGAGTCAACGACCGTTTGGTCCATTCTTTGAAGTTGTTTGGCTCATACAGAGCCCACCAAGGATCAATTCTTGTCGATTGCAAAAACCCTTGACACCCTAACACAGAGAGTCAAGCAGTTGAGGTTAGGATCGTGCTTTAGGTGCCTTTGATGACAAGGATGCCCTTTACTGCCATTGCATTTAGTCGAACTTACTCTTTGGTTTAGTTTGTACACTTACTCAGTATTATAATTTCGTTATATGTTTCCTTTGACTTTGACGTCATGGATGCCCCTTGCCCGTAATTGTTTAGTTGAAGGTACACTGGTTTAATGTGTATACTTACTTAGTATTATAATTCCGCCATATGTTTCCTCCGAAATATGGGTTAAGATGCCGACAATCTCTATAAGCTAGTGCCCATTTATAATACTTAAACATTCAATCAAAAAAATAAATCATATTGACGAAATTGTCCTACACTTGTTTGAGAAACTTTCAAATTCCCTCAATCACAAATGTTAGATGAAAAATACGGAGGTTAATTTTATTCATATATTTATTATATTGATAAGGCACCAATCACAATAAAAATCTGAACCCACACCCCTTCCATTGGAGAAGCATCCTCAAAACATATGCAACCCTTACGATGCACATTCACCGGCAAAGCAAACCTCGACTGTTATGTTCTCTGTGTCTTCTTCACACTTAATGTGCATTTTTTTCTGACTACCCTTTTGGAACGATTTTCTTCCCTTCAGAATGAGTTTAGCGGCTACAAACACAATGAAAGATGACAACAATTTATCATCTGCAGGTACAAATGCCCAATACTATCTCATAAAGAGAGAAGCACTTCTTGAATTAAATCACAGTGACACAGACGTACCCAATAAAAAATGGAGAGCTGATGGCGTTCCGAAAACCCAAGATCTCAAGCATAAGAGTGATAACACCCAGACATCCAATAGATATCTGGAGAATGATGCATTAAATGGGATTACCAAAAAAGTTGTGGATGTTTCTCACAAGTATAAACTCCCAAAGGCTATAAGTAAGCTCTTTTAATCCGTTTTTTCTTTTATGAATAGTTTCCTTTACTCGGAAGAAACTGTGGGTGTTCTTAATTGTGTCTCTGGACTCACAATTTTTAACCTGAAATCAACCACGGGTTTTGTTAGGAAAATCATCTAGTAAAGGCCTTGTTCAAACCCCAACTTTGGGCTGTATGGAGTCCTTAACCCTAGTGTTCTTTTGCCACTTGAATTCTTAAGATCCTGCTTGACTTTGTTTGAAGCATAGTTGCAAATCCAGACAATCTGAAACACGTTCTATGTTGGATTTGCAACAAACAATACCTATCATTGCGAGGGAGATTGCTTAGGATTTCAAATGTTCAGCATTTTATTGATTACCTAGATATTTTGTACCACATGTTAGTATTAGTTAGGTCAAATATTCTTTAGGATTTATGTATACGGATCTGTTTGAGATTCTGCCCAGTCGGGTAGGGCAAAACTTCATGCTGGGTAGAAAGAGGTGAGACTATTGGGCTTTTAATATTTACATTAGTCCTGAGAGACAGTTTCCACAAATTCCGGGCCCCTGTATAATTTTATTACTACAAATGAAATTTGAATTTGGGGGTGCTCATAAGCAGGAGCAAGTGGCTGAGCCCTGATCCTCTCCAGCTCAGAGTTGAAATCAATTGATTGCGGTTATACAATTGGGCTAAGTATTGATTTTCTCAAGTTTTTTTATTGAAACTCATCGATATATCATATTAAATTAATAATAAGAGTGTAATAAGTTACAACAAAAGTGGCTGGCAGGTATGCACATTCCTGAAAGCAAGAAAAATCTGGAAATACACATGGTAATACAAACTGCTTTAAGCTACAAAAACTTGGCTAACAAAGCCAACGGAAAAGAGAACTAGGCACAAGCCTTGGTAGCTCTGGGAGGAGGTGGCGGATCATCCTTTGGCAGGCCACAAATAGGAGGCACATCGGAAGCAGAATCGGGCACCACCCACCTGTCCCCATCTTGAGTTTGGTAGTTGCCAACAAGAGCCAAGGAAACAGTGACCCCCCACCCAGGTGGTGGAGGCACCACTTACACATTACCTTGAACCAGGATAGACCACCAAGATGGGCCCGTGATTGACTTGCCCCAACCTGAAGGTGGTGGGCTCCATCTGCCTTGCTGAGGAGGGGAGGATAATCGACTCTGCAAACTACTGTGATGGCATCTGGGCAGAGATGGTGGGAAACTTTGTGGAGGCTAGTCTGACGGTACTTGACTCATAGTGTAGGGAATGCTCCCCTAATGGCCTAGAAGCTCCTGCGGATGTTGGAATTCAAGTGTAACTTTCTCTGCTTGAGCTTGTTTCTGCAAATACACTGAAGAAATTACAGCAAGTTTTTGATTAATAGCGAGTTCCAATAAAATAATCTCGTTGCGAAAGATACCTAAATTTCTGTTTTATTAAGTTTGATTATTTGGGGGTTTATATGTGGCGTGCTTCACGCTCTAAAACTTTCTAAAATCTTTTTCAGATTGCATTTTGCCTTTTTCCACATCTTCAGACTATCTGGCTCTTCTTTGAATGGGATTTTATCTTTTCTCCCTTTCAGTGCGGATGGTGAAGCAGCTCATTATTTGGTATGAGAAATTATCACAGTTTGAAGTGACTTTCTGTCCTTTACACCATTTAATATACGTGAAATGGTGACATTTTCATTTGCACTTAGTGTTACACCATCAGGAAGGTTTGCCAAATTTATTTTGATTGTGTTGCATTTTGAAAGAGACTTATTTGTTTCATTTGCATATCAATAATCTGGCTTGCATTTTGACTATTTCTGTGGAGGTGCATTTGATGGGGATCAAATTTTCGAAGTTATAAATCTATGACATCGAGTAATGTGATACGTTCAACACTCGTATCTCTTGTCATTTTCTAATATTTGCAGATAACTTGTGGTTGGTGTAAGAGCCAAGCATGCTGGTTCAGCAGTTTTTAAAATTTAAATGTTTCTGTGCAGATGCCAATTTATGTTGTCTCTCTTACCTTGCACTTCAACTATTCTCTCAAGCAGAACTTGCTTTGAATACAGTAACGATTCATGTAGGTCTTGCATTTCATACAATTTTTATGTGTCTGGGTACAGTTTGGCAAATTGAAGCAATGTCTGCCATATCTTTAGAAATTATTTGTGCAAAACTTTCAAACTAAGGAGTTGACTTGAGTAACTATATGAGTTGCAGGGAAAACAACTGTGTAAGAAGGCATGGATTGCCGGCCCTTATGTACAAAGAAAATGCTATGCTGCCAGGAAAGGGAAATGGGTACGGGTATGGGTATGGGTTCGAAACACAAAAAACGTTGATATTTAATAAATCTTTGGGTTGAAAATGGTATGGAAACATCCATACAGCTCATTATTTGGTATGAGAAATTATCACAGTTTGAAGTGACTTTCTGTCCTTTACACCATTTAAAATACGTGAAATGGTGACATTTTCATTTGCACTTAGTGTTACACCATCAGGAAGGTTTGCCAAATTTATTTTGATTGTGTTGCATTTTGAAAGAGACTTATTTGTTTCATTTGCATATCAATAATCTGGCTTGCATTTTGACTATTTCTGTGGAGGTGCATTTGATGGGGATCAAATTTTCGATGTTATAAATCTATGACATCGAGTAATGTGATACGTTCAACACTCGTATCTCTTGTCATTTTCTAATATTTGCAGATAACTTGTGGTTGGTGTAAGAGCCAAGCATGCTGGTTCAGCAGTTTTTAAAATTTAAATGTTTCTGTGCAGATGCCAATTTATGTTGTCTCTCTTACCTTGCACTTCAACTATTCTCTCAAGCAGAACTTGCTTTGAATACAGTAACGATTCATGTAGGTCTTGCATTTCATACAATTTTTATGTGTCTGGGTACAGTTTGGCAAATTGAAGCAATGTCTGCCATATCTTTAGAAATTATTTGTGCAAAACTTTCAAACTAAGGAGTTGACTTGAGTAACTATATGAGTTGCAGGAAAACAACTGTGTAAGAAGGCATGGATTGCCGGCCCTTATGTACAAAGAAAATGCTATGCTGCCAGGAAAGGGAAATGGGTACGGGTATGGGTATGGGTTCGAAACACAAAAAACGTTGATATTTAATAAATCTTTGGGTTGAAAATGGTATGGAAACATCCATACAATATATTATTATAATATATATAAAATGTGAAAAAGCATAATACTCATTTCTAGCCCATAAAAGGTAAAGCACCTGAAATATTTTGTATACATAAAAGTTCAAAACATTCAACATGCTTAAAATATCAATATTCATGAATCATGTGACATCAAGCTCTCTTGCAGGACACATTGGTGCATCAATCTCCTTGAGTGCACGTCCTAAGAAGTGTACCAAGAAAGTGGTGGGGTTAACTTATGGTATTTTAAGAGAGATGTACATATGATTTTCTGTTATACCTATCAATTCCTTCATACCTCCTATGATGTCTCCCTAATATATGGCTAAGTCTGAAATCCTGAAATCTGGCTAAGTCTGAAATCTGATAGGACCCTCCGAAACCTAGAATCTGCATTATAGCTCGTAGATGTCGAAACCACTCTTAAACATCTTGAAGTATATACATAAAATATAAGTGTTAACTTATACTTAAATGTTTATTTTCTGTATATACTGGCTGTTTCAGGGTTAATGTTTTAGCTGCCTCTAATTTTTGTTATGACATTTTTTCAGCATTTTTAGTGACATTTCTGCCAGAAATGGGACGGAAGCGTCCTGGGTTTGTACCAGAAATGACAAAACTGCTTCTGTATTGTTTCTGGTACAAACCTGGGATTTAGTATAGTTTCGGGACCATTTCAGGCTTGTTTCCATACCCATACCTGTTTTGGGTATGTTTGTATGCAGAAACTGCAGGACCTTAGGCATTTCGCTGCAATCCATAGCAAAGGTTTAATATTCCCAGACAATGGGAAAATTGAAAATTTAATAATATTTATTTAGTTGTTGCTTCTATGGTAACAAGTTTTATCATATGGACAACTCTACAGATAAGGTAGCATGTTACCATGTGGTAAACATGCTTGGCTATGAGAAAATGAAAACAATAATCATAGCTCCAAGTCTATGACATACCCTTTGTAGTTTTCATTGCAGCATGCAAGTTTCCTATTACCTTGATTTTTCCATTGTCGGAGAGGTTAGAAATGGAAAAGAGAAATGAGGTGCTTTGAAATTGAAGGAGTTCTTAATGCCAGTATAAATATATATCTTTCAGCTGAAATGGAAACGGATGCAAGCTTTTGGGTTGTAAAATCTCATCGTCAACTAGCCAGACATCATAAAATTGTTTTGTAATATTAATGTCATGTAATGATACTGTGCCACAAAAGAAAAAGAAAAGAACAAAAATTAAAAATCACTGTTCCACAAATTTTAGGAAAATATGATTTCTAATGCAGCCCAAGGTTTGACTTTTAAAAACCTGAATTTTCAAGATAAAAAGAGTTACAATTGTGCATACGATATGTTAAATTATATATTGATCATATGCATCATTAGAGGAGCTGCAGATAAAGAGACTTTCCAAGTAGATAGGAAACTTTTCTCTCGTAAATCAGTGGAGAAATGCATTTCACATTCAGAAAAACGGAATCTAAACCAGGACTATGTTCTAAATGTGCCCGGTTCCTTGCATAAGATAGTTGTCTGTTTTTGCTATCAGCTAGAGTTGTTTTCTAGCTAGATTTCTATTTGCTTAATTTGTAATTCAAATTCTGCTGTTATCTATTGTAGGGAAGTTTTGCAAAACCTGGATATTTTGTTTCGGAGGAAGTTGCCCTCCATCCTTTGAACATTGTTTTTGAATCTTTATATTCAGTATTTGTCAGCAACACAAGATACTAATATGGTGTTTTCTCTTCATCCAGGAGCTACAGAGAGAGGGCTTGTGAAACTGATGCACATAGATTAAGCCAGCGGCAGAAGCAAATCGATTATGGAAGGAATACTCTGGGTTATGAACACTATGTTAAACTCGTGCCCAGGTTTTTTTTTCTTCTGACACCTTTATCAAGAATAAGTTTAGAAAAGGCTTCGAGTTTCTGAAGTACAAGTGTTTGCAACTGGTTTCAGGAACAAGAGGAAACCATATGATCCTCAGACTCCAGATAGAAATAAACCCTGTAGTAAACACAGGTGGGATGGCCTTGTTCGCCAATGGAGGCACCGTCTCCATGCATTTGACCCTCCTCTTGGCGAGGATGAAGAGAATCCAGAATTTTTTTCTCTTGATGGTAATACTTCTGGACATCAAAAGGATCAAAATGAGGCAGATGGGTCACAGATGAGCTTAATTGAAAGTTCAAATAGATGATGCAACAACCTATGATGACTGGATTCCAATGCAGGCCTGAGTTGTTTTTGAAGTAAAGCACCGACAATCATAAGTTTCTATGGATTGTTTCCTGGAGTTTTCCTCAATTCTTTATCAACTATTGGTGCCTTAGCTAAACAAGCTTCTGAGGAAAATTTTACAACTAGTGCTGTCCAAGCTACATGCACGATTGGATATCAAAACTCTTATCTATTTTTAAGCGCACATACTTGGCTGTAATGTTGGCAAAATTTTGATTGTTTTTGCTGGCATGGTTAGAGTAGTGCCTGGTTGTTGAAGTCCCTTATGGTCAGAAAATGGTATCTTCTCTGTTGAGATTGAATGGCACGCGTAGTGTCAATTTTGAGGTCACAAATTAGTACTGTATCCATTCCAACTTTTCTTTTGTTTCAGATTCCTTCAATTCACAAGCTCATCTTGTTTTCATTCTCCACATGGATACCAAACTGTCTGCTAGAATGAAAACTCCTTGTCACATGCAATGTAATATGGCTTTGTCTACATTGATACTGGTTTCCAACTTCTTCATTACCTTATTTGAACTCTATTAATGTTCAGGAATCTAGGCATTGGTAATTGTTAAAGTCCGTACTCCTATTTGTACAGGTCCTTTTAGCTATAATACAGATTATCCTTTAGTGGAAAATGTGAGCCTTATGAAATACTGCTCATATGCAGAAGTGGATATTGAAGGCCAACAATGTTAACCTTTTTGAGTCAGGCTGGTCAGGTTCAGGTACCTGAGTTCTGTATGTGGCGTTTAGTTCTTTCAAGGACTCTATTCCATTGCTAAGAAGGTTCTGGGTCTAAGATTGACTGGAATAATATCATATATCAACCCTATTGCATACCACACATAAAAACCAGACAAATGGTTGAGTGTGTAAAGGAGCAACTAGTACAGAGGTTTGGGTGAACAGAGTCATTAAAACATTCCACAAAGGAATACATGATTGTTTCTGAAAATCTAGAAGAGTAGATCATTAGGGAGTAAAAGAGTTCAGCTGTGGTAAATAAGTAGGATTTTACCTAATGATTATACAAAGGAAGACAGACTGTGCAGCCTGCAATTCTGTTATGGTTTCTGTTAGAACTCAAACTTGCACCCGTCTAAGATCAAGTTGAAGTGAGTCGTTGAGTCAACAATGGAACCGTCTTCAAGTTGTGGGACCTTGCGCACTTGAGACGGACCTCCGGAGAACGCTGGTTCCTCTACCTATTTCTACCACTAACACTACTCTTAATGTTGAAAATGAAGCTATCTGTGCTATTCTATGATTCCAAGGGACCGGGGTGAGAAGGAGATGCATGAAGGAACTCCTAAGCTAAGGGAAGGCGATAGCGCCGGAAAAGGGTTGATCGCTCTCCATGAGGGGAAGGAAAGGAGAAAACACGAGAGAGAGAGAGAGTGGAGAGGCATGCGCCACAGACAACCACGCACACTCGGCTCCCAACACATTTATGACACAAGTAAAAATGGAACCTGCAAGCGGGAAATACGCATAGCATGCCAAAAACGCAAATAGAGAGGCAAGATGCAACGAAATGAGAAAAGGGCAGACAAAAGTGCCACAAAACTTGATTTTATTGCTTGAATGATGCATAGTTGTTTGCATTCATGGCAGGAGGCATGGATACATTGTAGAGACCAAGTCCAAGGTCTAAAACTCGTGGGAAGTTAGCCACCATTTTGGCATGGTGCCGTTACAACAAAGAGGGATTTGTTTCAATGAGCAAAGCTCTACAATTTATAGAAGAATGAGAGAAGAAGAGGAGAAAGAAGAGGAAACTCAAATTCAAATCTTCAACCACCAACACCAAACCATGAATATGCAAGGCATGTCGGATGCGCCTCCCATGTCATTTGGCATGTAGAAGAAAGAAGGCCAAATTTGAAGAAATATGGTGGTTGAGTCGATTAGATGTGTGCATTAATGACCAGAAAGACGTTTCCCTATTTTCCACCTACCAAATCCCCCCTAAATCTAAATTTGAAAAGTCCAACGTGTAGCCCACGTTAACAGCTTTCAAACGAGGCCAGGTGTGCAGGAATATGAGCACTGCAACAAAAGTTATGGCTGTCAGAAGATCTATAGTTCAAACTGGACATGCAATGACATGTGAAGCGCGCTTATTGGTGAAGGATCGACCAAGCTGTTTATTTGTTTTTCGCATTCTTTTGCCACATGTCATGCATTGATTTGTTGAAAGGATTCGGCGCCCTGTTGCACGCTTTGATAGGTTGCGTGTTGCACACTCAAGTCTGACAGGTTGCCACGTGGCACAGTGAATGGCGCGGAAGAAGGCGCAAGGCACGAAAGGAAGAGGCGTGAAAATGCAACAAGCGAGTGCACAAAAGAGTTGTGTGTGGAAGAAAATGATGCATATCTTATGAGACAAATATGCGAGCGAGGCGTGGGCATTTGTTGGGGAATGCGTATCGGCTGAAAGGAAAGGGTGCACAAAAGCAAGTCGGGAAGGAAGGAAGCGTGCAACGCGTAAGCGCGAAGACATGCAAGGACTTAGCCAAATTGGAAGGCAAGTCAAGGGATGTGCACGCTAGGAGTGTGCAGCAAGCTAGGAATGAAAGCGCGTGTGCAAGGAGTACACGAGAGGGAAGATGGAAGAAGAAGCACACGAGAACAAGCGCGAGTGGAAGTGAAGGGAAGAGGAAACACAAGGGGAAAGCTAGGAGGAAAGGGGAAGACGTGAGGGCGCACGGAAGAAGCTGAGGCGTGCCAAGGTGTCAAGTGAACCACCGAGTGCGCGCGACTGAAATGTGAAACATCAGAGTTAGAATACAAATATAAGTTGTCCAAATAACTAGGGGAGTTATTTGGGACAACAATTAGCGACTTTCGGGGCCATCTATTTTCTAGATGAAGAGGCCAGTAGCCTTAAAAGCATCCATTGGACATGGAGTCACTGAAAACTTGAAGACCTGATCTGTAACTTGAAGAACACCCCTGAAGTCACTTGAAGGACTATTTGAATTTTGAACTTAATTGTTGTTGTTCTCATGTGAGATATTGTAAATTGAATTTGTGAGAGTGGAAAATTGTGGAGCTTTATTAGGACTGCCTCTTTCTAAAAGCTGAACTGTCATCCTTAAGCAACAAAAGGGTGCGTGTAAAGCGTGAAACAATGCCAAAGGAAGCACACCGAGCAACAACTATGTACAAAAGCTAAAAATCATACATGTCCCAAATGGAACATGCAAAGTGTGCGTGAGCACTTGTTTTACTGAAAGCAAACCTAAACTAACCTATACTAACCAAAGGCAAAGGGCGCTCAAGTAAAACCTGCAACAGGCAAGGAGAAGTAGTTTCCTTTCCTCATAAATTGTGACCATGTAACTGATTTGGCGTTGAACATGGTCTTCATTAGGAGTGAAAAACTAAATTGCAGATGGCCTTTCACCCTCCTCAAAGTATAAGCAACAAATAGAATAAATACCTCATTTAGTTGCTCTGCAATTGGATTCGGGAGGTGTTGTTGCTGACCTTTAGCGCGCTGAAGATCTACCTCATGCTTTGAAGTGAGCATGACCGATGGCAACTCTGTCTTTAGCTCTAGATTAGCCAGATATCTGATTGGGCACGGTCTAATCCTTGTGTTTTGCCCATTTCTTTGAAGCTCAATCCACAGATGAGTTCATCATGCAGAATCTCCTCCTAAAGGTGGATTTGCTTGCGAGATGGGTCACATGTTGTTCTGCCTCTACAAATAATTATGTCTCCTCCAAAGCTGCGCCCCGAAGCCAGCTGGTTTCCTTATGAAACAAGTGCCCTCTTTTGCTCGCTCTGCACAATCTCATCTTCCCAGTCAAAATCATACCATTCTTGAAGCTGATTCTGCGGTTTGTCGAACATGATGACATTGGTTGAGGATGATGCATAGGTGAGGGACTGTTCGTTTTGTCACAGTTAGGAAGAGGGGACTCAAAGGAGGGTGGAAGAAATGGAAGGCGCACGCACGTAAGGAGTGGGAGTGCGCACGGAAGGGAGATGAAAGTGGGATGGAGGGGAAGAGGGTGAAGAAACATAATTCTCAATGGGGCAACACGCGAGAAAGTTGGGAACATGGACAACAGGTTGAGATGATGTAGGTTGGGGAGGAGGAATGGGAGGGTTGTAAGATGGTAGTGCAAAGTTGCCCCATTGACAGGGTTTCCTAACACTATATTTGTTGATCCTCCATTTCTTCAACCCATTCTGTAATCTGGGGCAACATCTCAACAATAAAGTACAACTTTTGTTGGGTGCTAAACCAACCTGGTACAGGGCCGACCCATGGACAAGGGACCTTAAAGCCAACTCTAGATGCCTTTATGGAGCATTTAACTCGAGTTGCATCATGTTCATCTCCATTTCTTGCACCTACCTCTAAAAATCAGCTAATACCATGGAGTTACCGCCATCATCTGTAAAACCTTGTTCTTTATAAACATTTTGGTTAGGATAATAACCATATTCATTAATGGGATTTGGGTCATATGCACACTCTTGATGGGGCTCAAGAAAACGATTTGGAGGGGGATTTTGAAAATATGGGGATGGATGGGGCTGGTTCTCTTGCTTTATAAGTGAGAATTCCAGGAAGGAAATGAAGTCATGATTGCACAACTTAAAAAGAGGAAAATAGAAGCGATGGTAGATGGGAAACAAATGAAACGAAGGAGGGGGCTGGTATGCGAATGAGACAATGGGTGCGATTGAATCGGTGGAGTCGCCATATGTCTTTGAAATATGCCTCCAAAGGCTGGTTCTCAACAATAACACATCAAACTTGCTGAGATGAAGATATATAGCTCTTCAAATCTGCTCCCACCGGCCTACCAAAAACTCTTGGAGCTTAAACTTGTACCCGCCTCAAATCGAGTTGAACTAAGTTGGTGAATCAACAATGGGACCGTCTCTAAGTTGTGGGACCTTGCGCACTTAAGACGGACCTCCGGAGAAGGCCGGTTCCTCTACCTATTTCTACTGCTAACACTACTCCTAATGCTGGAAATGAAGCTATCTATGCTACTCTATGATTCTAAGGGACCAGGGTGAGAAGGAGATGCATGAAGGAAATCCTAAGCTAAGGGAAGGCGATAAGCTGGAAAGAGGGTCGATCGCTCTCCATGAGGGGAAGGAAAGGAAGAAAACGTGGGAGAGAGGGTAGACACGCATGCCATAGACAACCATGCAGACTCGGCTCCCAACACATTTACGACATAGTAAAAATGGAACCTACAAGCGGGAAATACACACAACATGCCAAAAAATGCAAACAGAGAGGAAAAACGCAACATAAATGAGAAAATGGCGGATAGAAGTGCCACAGATCCCAATTTTATTTCTTTAAGGATGCTGACCATTTACATTCGGAGAGACCAAGTCCAAGTCCGGAACTCGTGGGAAGTCGGCCACCATTTTGGTATGGTGTCATTATAACAAAGAGGGATCCGTTTGATCACAGAGCTCTACAATTTATAAAAGAGGAAGAGAAAGAAGAGGGAACATATTTAAATCTTCAAACACCAAGCTAAACCATGAATGCCCAGTAAATCTACTGCAAGGTTGTCGGATGTGCCTCCCTATGTATGCATTTCGCATGTAGAAGAAGGAAGAAGGCAAAATCTGAAGAAATCTAGTGGTTGAGTCGATTAGATGTGTGCATTAATGACCAAAAAGACATTTCCTTGTTTTTATTCTACCAAATCCCGCCTAAATCCAAATTTGAAAAGTCCAACGTGTAACCCACGTTAGCGACTTTCAAAGCGAGCCCGGATGTGTAGGAATCGAGCCCTGCAAACAAAATTTATGGTCATCGAGAAGATCTATAGTGCAAGCCCAGAACACACAATGACACGTGGCGCATGCTTATTGATTGAAGGGATCGACCATTTGTTTATCTTTTGTCGTTTACGCCACGTGTCATGCAATCGATTCGTTGAAAGGATTGGGCGCCCGGCACGCTTTGATAGGTTTCGTGTTGCACACTTGAGCTGTGTGGTTATGCATGCTGCATACATGTTCGCCCTTTCTCCCGTGTTTTCTCCCTTTCCTTCCCCTCATGGAGAACAATTGACCCTCTTTCGGCACCATCGCCTTACCTTAGCTTAGGATTTCCTTCATGCATCTCCTTCTCACCCTGGTCCTTTGGAATCCTAGAGTAGCAATAGATAGCTTTATTTCCGGCATTAGGAGTAGTGTTAGCGGTAGAGGAACCGGCCTTCTCCAGAGGTCTATCTCAAGCATACAAGGTCCCACAACTTGGAGATAGTCCCATTGTTGCCTTAGAATTTGTGATCCATCATGATCACATCACGGGTACAATTTTGAGCTCCAAGCATTTCCACCTAATTCATGAAAAATTGAATGATTGTTTTCTAATTTTTGTGCCCATTCATTGGTAACTATTGTCCAAAATTACAGCCCATGTAATTACGTTGAAGGCCCGTAGGTGTTCCCCTATGGTAAAGGGCTTGCGGTGCGTTCACGCGACCAACGTAAATTTGTGATCGTTTGACGTTTTTTCCAAGTGATTAAATTTGACGGCCATTTTGGCGTTTTCGGCGGGTGTTTTGATTTTTTCCTTTGTTGATTATTTTTAGTATTTTTGCTGATTTTAGTTTTTCCCTTTTTAGCACTTGCATGTTGAATGCGAGGTATATTTAGCACTTGCATGCTTTGCTTGGTATATATTGCACTTATGAATCATATTTGCAACAGTAATTTCAAAATTGATGGGAATTTGAAGTTGTTTGGATTTTTTTCTCATGACACCTTTCTCTATTTATAGGTTACACATCCTTTTTATTTTTAATTTATGCGGGCGGTGATACCAAGCATCAAATATTTGAATTATATGGTCATTCGATCAAGAGTGTGTATTTTATTCATGGCAGGAGCATAAGCTGGTATATAACTCATTTTTGCCTTGATTTAGATTTTAGGTGTCATGGAAGAAGGATTGAAAAGCGTCTTGGGCATTATGGGCACTCTTTTTTTGGACTAATTTATTCATACTATGTTGTCTCTAAGCTTCCAAAGTCCCAAAGGGATTTCTACGCATTTTAACAGTCATCCCTGTCATGGGTATGTACATAATTTTATCGTGTCAAGTCTTCACTATGCATATGAGAGGAATCATGTCATTTATGTTTACATGGATTAGTTCCTTCAAGCTTTTATTGCTCTGTTTTGATTTGGGTCCTCTTGCAAATCCATGGGCAAGGTTCAATCTTTTTCATTTTGTGGGCGTTGTTACATTTCCTGTGGAGATTGATGAATTCAAGCCTAAGGCCGAACCCAATAATTCTCATTCAAACCCAGGGAAATTAAAAAGATTGGACAATTTTATTCTAAAGGGATGTCTTTTAGGGGTAAATTTAAGTATAAAAGGATGCCTTTTGGCACCAATTATATATTCATATTCTTTCAGACGCCGGATTCCCGAGCTTGATTTTGGTGTTTTATGGCATTCATATGTATTTAGCTCATGGATATTGTTTTGGTATGCCTTTCAGTATTAGCAAATTCTTTAATTGGGGTTCAATTAAAACCCCAATCCAACAAACCTTATCTTGTAAGCTCATTAAAGGATTTTTGGGGTATTAGATGGAATCTGATTGTAACAAACATCCTTAGGCCTTGTTTATGGCCCTGTGTTGAGTTTCATTGGATGATCCACAAAATGTTATATGAGAAGGGTCAAGCAAATCAAGCAATACAAGCCAAGCCTCCACTTTGGGCAAGAGGAGTTGCAATGATTTCTACATTTGTAGTTTCTGGGCTGATGCATGAGTTGATTTTCTATTACCTCACCAGGAAGGACCCCGTTGGGAGATGACAACTTTCTTTACTCTCCATGGCTTATCTCGTGGTCTTGAAATCAGATTGAGAAGAAATTTGTCTCCTTACATGACATTACCCAAATTCATTGCAATCCCCACAAATCTTATGTTTGTTTACATAACAGGATTTTGGCTTTTCTTTCCATCGGTGACTAGATATGGCACCTATATTAAGACCATTGTTGAATATAATGCTATTTTATAGTACTTGTTTCCAACAAAGAGGTAATTATGGACTTTTCTTCCTATGATATTTCCAAAAATTTGACTTCGATAAGTAGATATATACTTGATAATTTTCTGTTGGGTTCCATTCTACCTTTCGTCTTCAACTTAAGAATATATGGGTCCATTACGTTGCTCCCATTTACAAAGTTGAGATGCCATGTCGAGAGCTTGGGATCGAATGTTAGAAGATGAAATAAAAAATCACATTTTTCCCCCATAAAATCAGGGTTTCTATATCACAATATGTACCCACTTTGTGGATGTTCAATTATCTTCTCGCACTGGTGTCAAAAGAGTTTAGAAAAGAAGATACTTATTTTGGTTTCTTGCAAAAACATTTTCCCTTTTGGTAGCTCATCTGAGTTGCTCTGTTGAGTGCTTTAAACAATTACAACATAATGTCAGTTGTAGATTGATTGCTTAATTGAGGAAAGATTATTAGTTCCGACATGAATTTTGTGTCTTACAATTGTTTAAGCATGTTGTGTATCAATGTAAAAGCATTCTGAAATGATAATATAAATGTTCTTCGTAGGATTGACCTACATAATTACTGCTTCATAGTGTTACATCTTTCCATGTAGTTGAATGTATTTAGTTTTCCCATATTCCCGCCCTCGTGCAGACTATTGAAGTCTAAGTTCGGTTTCGCAGAAGAATAGATTTGTTGGCGAACATCCAAACTTGCTCAATCTGTTTGGAAAATTACCCTGGAATTAAAACAAGTTTGTTTAAAGGCTTGCCTTCTTGTTACAGATGCAAATATGAAAAACATGGCCACCGCTTCTCTTCATTAAACAACATGGACCACTGAAAAAGCAACCTACCATTATTATGTCTTTAACCCAAATCAAGGAGATGTTTATCACATGAGTTAATCCATTGCCACAAGTCACCCAAGTACATGGCGGAAAATACAAATACTCATGACACACCATAAGTTTCTTGCAAAACATTACTTGATAGCAAAATACCTACCACACCACAAAGAGCTAATTTAACATAGTACTCATACAAAGGGAAGGAGCTAATTTAACAAAGTATGATTTCTATGTCAGTAGATCTCGTGTTTGGGCGGAATCACAATATAAAATCACCCATGATCCATATTACAAAGATGTCTTAATCGACAATGATACCCTTTCCTCTCTACCATCTGAGTCATCAAATGTTTCCTCCTCTCTTAACACAACCACAATGGAACTACCCCAAATGTAAACCGCTTCTACAACTCATGGTATTGATGTTTCTATTGACTTTGATGAAACGTATGAACACTCATCGTCTTTTGTACCAACACCTCACAATACAGGAACAAAAGAAGAGGAAATCGAACAATTCTTTCTTACCCATGGTGGTCACACTCCATTTACCATGCCATGGCCAGAGCTTGGGATTTCACCAATAAATGAATACAATATAGAGGGCCTTTTCTCAATGGCTTTCCCAACTTTGTTTCAGTAGGAAAAGCAATGTGGTGAAAACCCCGCATAAAAGAAGTTCCAATGCATGAATACGCTCTACATTTGATGCGCTACCATGATGGGTGTTTTGGTTCCCACCCACGATTTTGCTACTTCCTTCTAAACCTCATAATGCAAAGCATAAGAGCCAATCTACAACAACAATTTTTATGAAATAGAACATCGAATATGGAATCCCTCCAACAATTGGATATCTGCGAATACAACTTCGTAGTGCCCCAAAATTTAATGTGGTTTGGTTTGAGCCTTCGAGGGACACGATCATTTTGGGAAAAAAGCATAAGCGATCTTTCAGACATGGTAGAACAATTGGGGACACTTCTCTTATTCTTCACTCTAAGTGTTGCAGACACTAAATGGCCAAATCTCTACAAGTATCATGTCCGGTGCATGCCCTACTAATCCTCGAGCCACACAAACCACATCTCCCTCACCTCTCCTTCTACTCGCCCCTACCGGTGTTTCAACATTCAACATCTCCACATCCACAATCCATGCACCTCTTTATATTCCAATAAAAGAACTTAAACCCCTTGAAGGCCATGCATTATCATCTTTTCAAGAGTCACTAAAACATATAGAATATATTCTTATTGATGAAATGAGTTTCATTGGCCCAAAGTTGCTAAGAAAAATTGACAACAGGCTACGAGGCTTTCCCACATTCAAAAACATCTGAATTTGGGAATAGATCTATCATCCTCCTCGGTGACCTCAACCAATTACCACCGGTTTTGGATAGTCCTCTTTATGCAAGTAATTCATATGGAGCTATCCTTTGGAAGGGATTCCATTCTTCCATTACATTGCAAACAATATTTCGGCAACAAGGAACAACCAATGCACAAGTTTCATTCCGAATTTACTGCTCCACATGCGAGATTCAACTCCTCTTATTGAGGACTGGGAACTCCTAATGTCTCACACCGACTCACACCTAACTTAGCAAGAGCTCAACATTTTTAAGGGACGCACCACATTTTTTTGCAAAAAATGATCTCATGAACTCCCATAACCTTCAGATGTTGAAAGCATTGAACATTCCAATCACCCAATCCATTGTTGAAAGTAACATGCGAGCTGCAACAAGAGATCTTGATGATGATCAATTGGAACAAAAAGTTCTGCTATGCAAACAACAAAAAATCATGTTTATTGCTAATTTATGGGTTGACGCGAGGCCTCATAAATGGTGCTACAGAACAATCACCGACATTGTCTATGACACATCAATACCACCACTAGCATTACCTTTATTTGTTTTTATCAAATTCGATAGATACAATGGCCCATGTTGGGATCCCTTCAACCCATTACATATTCTAATACCCCCTATTTCAAGAGGGAATCGAAAAAAAATTCCAATTAAAATCCCTTGGGGATTAAATATCCACAAGTCGAGGACTTACTTTTCATAGACCAATGTCAACATTAGAACCACTGAAAGGGAAGGCTTTACATTCACATATTTCTCCGAGTTCCCTTGCTTGCAAATCTGCGCATTTCCCCTCCTTTTTCATTCGAAAGGTACTCAAAAATGGCGCATGTACCAACACTTGGAGCAAGAAGAAAGGAGTCAAGACTACTATCACTCAACCCATCGTAAATACTACCCTCTACTTTGATAGCACCTCCACTACTACTTTACTCAACACTTCTTGTATCCAAAATGATAGTGTCATTCAAGGGGTATCAAATGTATTCATGTTTAGTGCAAATAAAATTGGCCACAAAAGGATACCACTCATGATATAAAATCTGCAAATGTATGGAGGCCTTCATGTATTCATGTTTAGTTCATATCTCATGATATAAGATTTGTAAATGTATATGTACAAATTTGAAATGTACACATAGAACCTTTCAATAAAATGTTTCATCTATATTCCTACACTTCCACTATCAATCACACCCCTTATCAACAGTAAAAAAAAATGCTACCACTCATGATATAAAATATGCAAATATACGGAAGTCTTCATGTATTCATGTTTAGTTCAAATAAAATAGTCCGCAAAACATTACCACTCATGATATAAGATTTGCAAATGTATATGTACGAATTTGTAACAAATTCTAAATGTAGAGATAGAAATTTTAAATGTAATGCTTCATCTATATTCCTACACTTACAAAATCAATCACACCCATAATCAATATCAGCTACAGAAGTAATAACTATCCCACTAAATCAAATAACATATACCGTTCGGCATTCACATTGCATTGTACACATGCGACTACTAGTTTTGAACAACTTATCAAATATGGACTTGGCCACAATTTTGCTCGAGAAAAAGTTATGGGACATTAATTCAGTCTCTCACATAGTGTGAAAATGTAGCGATCTCTCGAGGAGAACCCCAAGACGGAGGGCCTAATAAACAACATATAGGGATGGGGCCGAAACAAGACTATTACCGGGTGGTAGGCGTAAGCAGTATCGGGACTATTACCGGTACTACTACCTATGCCATTGTGGGTTCTCCTAATCTAGAACAAATAAATGAGCACTCGAGACTTAGGTACATTCTAGAAGAGTTAGTGCTTCATGATTCTATTGGACCTTTGTGGTACTAAGGAAATCAATACTCCCAAGTCAAAGGAAAGTCATAGCACAATGGGATCACATGCCCGTATGAAAATTAGAAAATTGGCTAAGGACAAAATCTGGAGAAAAGGAAGTTAGAAAGAAGTTAGCGCTTCAAGATATGGAAACACAGTGTCATGTGGACTCAAAAGACATAGAATTCCATAGATTGGCCCACCAAGTTAGAAGTTGTAGTGCACGAAGAAGTTTTAAAACCTATGCGGCATGGAAAAGTAAAGTCGAAATGGATAAGGTCAGAAACCGTACAACATTATCCTAGTGTTTTGCGGCAGTTTCCTAAATCATAGTGCGCCATGGGTTGTCAATTTCGTGAAACAAAGTAACATAGTCATGGGTATAGTGCCGTGTGGAAACAAACAAATAAATGCCTCCATGACATGCGAGGAACGTTTGATGGAAAAGTGTAGAAACACTCAAGCACCACCAAGCGAAGGAAGCCCCACTCATCACTTAGGAAATAGGAAATCCATGGTAAAGGCGAGGGTCAAAGTAATCCATGAAAACCATAAAAACATCATACTTCCAGGAAGGTCTCAAAGCCATGCCTTTTTTGAACCAAAAAACCAACCAACCACCATAATTTAATGAAGTATGACGTCCTCCTACATAGTCGATAGTGTGCACTAGATTCAAGGCATTGTGTTGTGGTAGTTGGATACATTCGAGATCACGCCCATGCATGTACTAGAACTCAACTTTGCAAGAAATCACGATATCCAAGCTTGTCAAACACAATTTCAAAATAATGGTACTCCAACATGGCAGTCCTTTTTTCTTTCTTCTTCTTGTCTTTCTCCCTCTTCCTCACAAGTTGTATAAATGTAAGTGCTCACGCACATTGTAAGGGTTCTTCTTCCATTTTCTTCCTTAGCACATTTTTAGGATTCTCTCTAAAGAACTCGAAATTTCATGTTTTCGACCTCTGCAACCCGCGAATGAAGATTTTATTACCTCGATTCTTTGTGTAAATTGTAAAGGATTGATTAATGGAAGTGTGGTTTCTTTCTTTCCTTCAAATACTTTGTGTTTGGTGTGAATATATCTGTCCTCTTTCACATTTTGCATTCTTTCACTTACTTGCATTAAAAATTTGTGTATCTTCATAATATTCATCCTGCGAACTTGCATCGTGTCACTTGGAATAGAAGTTCCACCTTTTTTGTGTTATCACCGCCCCTTTTAGATTAGGATTTGATTTTGCATATCTTTCCTTCCATCTCCTCCCCGGTTCCTTGGGCATGTTAATGTAGGCTAGTTGTAGGAGTAGTTTTAGAATTAGATTAGGTCATGTTTTGTGGATTCTCCTAATTTGCAAAATAGAGGAACTGAACTTCTTCAGAGGTCTGTCTCAAGATGTAAGTCCTACACTTGGAGACTATCGATGTTGCCCAAAAATTATGATTTTCATGCATGATTATTTTAGAGTACAATTCTTTGTGAAAACGGTTTTTTGGCAAGCCATGTGGTACGAAATATGATGAAATTTAGATCATTGCTACCAATTTTGGTTGTGTAGCTTGGTAGTTTCAACCTTAAAAGGCATTTCTTGAACACATTTGGTGACTCATAAATGTTAAATCTCTTTGTTTAAAGAAGTTTGGTCCTTTTTGTTTAATAAGAAGAGTGCAAACAAGGTTGAGCATGTCCGGAGGCGAATCTTTTGACTACCTACAACTCTCCCCACGAAGAGGAAGAAATCCGTGGAGCTCCGCATCGCCTACAAGTAAAAAAATTCAACTCTACATCTTGGTAGATTTTTCCCTTCCTTTGTCAAAGGTTCGAGACCCATCCCTTTCATGGTGCATCAAAGAAACTTGCCATTTGTAAGTTTCGGTGGTGGTAGTCCTTTTCTCCTAGTCATAAAACATGATATCCCAATAACCTCCTTGAAGAGTATCCCCTTCTTCACCGGTGAAAACTCTACCACAACCACAGAGCATATTTAGGATGTTTCAAACGTCTATTCGGTACATGCGGTCATAGAAGATGTCGTGGTGCATCTTTTGGCATCGTCTCTCAAAGGAAAACATTTGCAATGGTATAGAATTATGGCAACTGCTTTGATCCGCACTTGGGATAAACTTGGCACGCAATTTTTCAACAATTTGATGAGAAGGTAGACAAAATCACTCTTCTTAATCGGTTAACCACTATCGGTGGGCCCGAATGAGGTCATGGCGGATTGCAACTTCAGATTCAGAATACTTGGGACATAATTTTAGTCCTTCCGAGACCGAGCCCTCAAGGTGCATTTCTATACTTTCTTATAGCTCTGAATTCTAATATATGAATAATGATTTAGTCTATGAGTGTTATCTAACTACCAAATGCTTATGCAATAGCCATTAGGGAAAAAAATTGTTCGATCCAAGTGGGTAAGTTATCCCTTAGATTTTCAATGCCCATTTTCCCTGAAGTACTACCAAATACTCAACCCGTCATTGCTCCTATTCCCCAACCATTTGCTTCATCATCTGCCTCCACATCTACTTCCTCCATAAAGAAAGAAGAAATTGAAATCCTTAGTCTCAATTAAATAATTTGACAAATGAGGTTCTCTCTCTAAAGAGATGACATGCTCAAGCCCTTGAAAGTTATCCTAACCCTTCGTAGGGTTATCCACAACAAGGATTTCAATACCCAAATCAGATATTTTCACAAAACTACCTGCTATGAAAACCGCAAAATCCAAACCCACAACCTATACCAACCCGTAGCTTGAACAAAACTATTGTCACAATTCAAATCAATATGGCCCAAGGTTTTAAATGGTGTTATCCTTGTGATCAATCTCATAACCAATATGCATGTGAGGCTATAATGAACTCTTTACGGGAGAAAGCTATCATGGTGCAAACTCCAATATACCAGCAAGATCAAGCCACGACTCCATTAGAGAACAATGTTGAAGAAATGCAAGAGGCCACACTCGAGCACAACTTCATGCTTTTTGGCCTTGAATAATTTTACACGGTTAACTAAAGTGCGAGCAATTTGAATAGGCCACAAGTTCATGTAGTGGATAACACAAGGTCCAAAAAGAGACAGAGATATTTGTAAGGTCTCTTCCCCATGTTTCTTTAATTCCCGCATAACAATTATGGCCAACTGCGGACTTGGGCTGAAGTTTAGCTTTACCTATCAACCACGAATCAATCAAAGAAACACAATGCAACCAAAATCTGCATAACACTATAGGTCCACAAAACATGCAAAGCCCGCCATCCAAAGAACTTCCTCAGACATAACAAATAAGGAAGGAACATGTCACTCCCTTATTGCAAAAGGTTACAAGTATTCCCCTCAACATCGTTGAGAAAATGAAAAGGAAAAATTTGAATGTAATAATGTGGTATGCCCTTTCTATCCAATCTTAAAGGGATCTCTTGTAAGAAGCCTTGAAGCATCTTCTACCTCTAGAATCCACTATGCCCAAAGCAAAATCCATGGTCAACATCTATCAAAGACAAAGAAGAATAATTTATTGAAATTGTCAAGCCTCCTCCTTTCTACATATCTCTCATTGTTGGAAAGCACCTTGTGTATAACTGCATGATAAATTTTGGTACCGAGTACCTCAGTGATGCTAAAGAAAATTACAGATATCCTAGGAATTGAGTATAGTCTAACATCAAAAAGTGTCTTGCAACTTGATGGATCAACAATGCAAGTATTGGGTGTAATCAAGGATTTGGAGTTAACTCTTCATGCTTGCCCAAGCCTAACTATAATGCAAGATATCTCGTGATTGACTTGCCACCTTTATTTTCCCTTTGCCTCTCCAGAGACTTCACAACCAAAGTGGGAAGATATCTTTCTTTAGATTGGTCTCATATGTTATTAAGAACAAGGTATGGGACTAGGTTTACAATCAAAGATGAACCCATCTCAACTTATCATGTTGAGGTTCATGATCCTAGTGTTATTAATGAAAAGTGCATGGTCAAGAAGTAATTAGTGATCCTGAATCCACTGAGACAATGCATTCATCAATTTTAGTCCCTAATCTCATGCTAGATGAATGGGCTAAGGAAAATCATGAGTTTGGCCCTTATGACATCACAATGGAAGTAGGTCTGGGTACCTATTACATCTACGAAGAAAAATTCACCACCCCCACGTCACTCAAAGAAGAGAACAAAACTTCTGGCATATGGAAAATGTATTTTGATGGCTTAAGAAGTAGGAACAGAGCCGAGGTGAGTTTAGTTCTTGTCTCTCCAATGGATGAAAAACTCTTCTTTGCACATAGGCTACAATTTGCATGTTCAAACAATGTGGCGAGAATATGAAGCATTGGTTCATGGTCTGCTCATTGTGGAAAAGAGACAAATCAAGGCCCTGCAGATATTTGGGGACACTAAATTGGTCATTCACCAAGTCAGAGGAATGGGTGTGGCCAGAAACAAGATTTTGAGAGCATATAAGCACCAATATTAGGACCTTTTGGAAAATTTTGAAGTTGTTGACCTTTAGGTAGTGCCACGTATGAAGCGAATAATAAAGAAGCAACCCAGATGGAAGCTATTGGATCACAATTATCACTAGTTGAGGATCTCATCCAAGGCAATAAACAACATGTTAAAATGATTGTAAGACCATCCATTCCAAACAATGAATTCAGATGACAATTTTTTGAGAATGATGAAAAAATAGTCTAATTCATTCAGAATGAGGCTTTCTCTTTTGATTTGCATCCCGAATTGCAAGAAAGTTATGGGGATAAAATCATTCAGTTGTGGACAAAAAAATTACCCAAAGGGTTGGTAACTCTCGAAGAAATCTTTAATCTTGATGATGAGATCAAATGGTGGAACAAAAACATATCCGCAAGCTATAAATATTGCAATCTAGTCATCATTACACAAGGTAAGGAGCTTTTACTTGGAAAGGTGTGTGATCAAAAGGAAGAACAAGATTTTATTTCCTTGTGTCAGAGATTTCATGATGTATTTTCATGGAGTTATGAAGACCTTAGAGGTTTAGACCCGATGTTGCTCAACACGCCATTGATCTTGATCCCATAGCTAAGCCCGATCGAGATAAGCACATACCGGTGAACCCCAAGATTGAGCCTCTCATGAGGAAGGAGTTATCTAAACTCATTGATTCAAAAATCATATTCCCCATCAAGTACTCATCTTGGGTGGAAAAATTGGCTCAAGTACATAAGAAGAATGGAGAAATAAGACTTTGTGTGGATTTTAGGGACTTGAACAAGGCCTCTTTGAAAGATTTTTATCCTCTCCCCTCCATGGAACAAATCCTTCAAATAGTGGTAAGATGTGAAATATTCTCTATGCTTGATGGTGATTCTTCAAGTTTCAATCAAATTAAGATCAGAGAGGATCAATATAAAACCACGTTCACAACTAAGTGGGGAACATATGCATATGAGAAGATGCCCTTTGGTTTATCAAACACAGGTGCCACATTTCAGAGAGAGATAGACATTACTTTCCATGGAATTATCAATCAGTTCCTCCTTGTATATTTGGATGACATAACAATTTTATCGAAGGAGATTAAATATCATAATATCATTCATCTTGAGAAAGTTTTTGAGAGATGTAAGGAATTTGGAGTATCTCTTAACCGTAAAAGTGTATTTTTACGGTTCCCGCAAGGCAAGCTTTTTGAGACACGTTATTTCTAAAGAGGGAATTGCAATCGACCCTAAAAGAATCCCGGCATATTATTCCTCTCATTTCCAACTCATAAGAAGTCTCTTCAATCCTTCTTGGGAAAGATCAATTTTTTTAGGAAGTTCATTCCTAACTTTGCAGGATTAGTCAGGCCCATCACCTTAATGTTGAGGAAGGACACATCTTTCAAATGGACCGCAAAAGGAAGATAAATCTTTGCAAAGATCAAATCTACGATTTTTCAAGTGCCAACACTTACCAATCCATATTTTGTAAAGGATTTTATCCTTTATGCTTATGGGGCTGATCTTAGTGTCGTTGTGGTTCTCACTCAAAATAATGATGAAAACTTGGAGCATCCTATAGCCTTTTTCAGCCAAACACTGAAATATTTTGAGCTCAAGTATAGTCATTTAGAAAAACAAGTCTTTGCCATCTTACGAGCTCTCAAAAAATTCAAGCCTATGCTAGCCGCCAACCGCATAAAATTCCTAGTCTCACACCATAGTGTGAGAGATTTCATCACGGGGACAAATATCAACAAGAAAAGGGCCAGATGGATGAAAAAATCATGGAGTTTGATGTGACCATCAAGGCCACTAAATTGGTAAGAGGCGAGCACTTTTTAAGCATCTTTCCTTAAACACTCGGGATAATCAGAAGCCTCTTTCTTCATGGAAGAAGAACAACAAAAAGTCACGAAGGATTCATAAAACTTGGAAGGCTTTCAAAATGAAGAAACACAAAGTCTTACAAGTGTGTGGGATGATGGAAAGCCACACAACCTAGAATATCCCTAAATCAAGATAAACATTAAGAAGTCATGCATCACAAACATAAAATAAATGTTACCCAATCATGCGATGTGTTGGTTCTTGTTTTACCTTCACATTTCAAGTTCGATACCTGGATTTGTCAACCTCTCCCCAATGATTCCCTCCCTCATGTTTTAACGAGGGTGTACCTTCCTTGCATCCACCTCATGTCACCCAAAAAGGTAGTCCAAATCATTAAATTCAACATAATGATAATAAGCATGTTAATTTCCACATCGAAAATAATCATAACATGTAATTATCCAATTAAAGCATGTCATTTTAATCATCATGATTAAAATATTGAATTTCTAAATCAAAATAGGAGGGATGTAACATCTAGATTTGGATAGTTCTCAAATTGTATAAATTAATGAATTGTATGCTTAATCAAATCATCTTCTAGCTTGGCCATTTTTAGTGTGGATCTCTAATCCATTTAGTAGTTTATTTTGTAGGTGTTCATTTTAAATTTGTTTTAGATGTTTTGAGAAGGAATAATAGTGATCAATTCAAGGATATTATAATGCGAGATCGGGAGAGTATCCATGTATGATTTATTGAGTTAGAAATGAGATAATCGATTGGAAAGGAAGATGTCATTTGAGTCAAAAGTGTTCACACTCAAATTATTAGAGTCTTCATTTAGTAATTAGGTGCAAAGGTCGATGTGTAACCACCGAAGCATTTGGATATAAAATCCTTATGGAATTATAGTTTCATTTGTAATCAATAAAACTAGCTAATTTTATATTTCAAATTTTGAGTTATGGTGGTGTATGGTT
This sequence comes from Taxus wallichiana var. yunnanensis, assembly GCA_018340775.1. Lineage (NCBI taxonomy): Eukaryota > Viridiplantae > Streptophyta > Pinopsida > Cupressales > Taxaceae > Taxus > Taxus wallichiana. The sequence goes on along the minus strand of CM031237.1, from coordinate 663,438,715 downwards.
TATTAAATCTCAATGTATGTGGGTTAATGATTATCTTGATTATGGGGAGATGTAGCAATTGTGTAGATTAATGCAACTCTTAATTTATCTCTAACTCCTTCTTCTTAAGCTTTATAGATTTGGCACAATGGACAACACACGTGTGAAGTTGGAATAATCAACCCCCTCTTTTAATTAAATCTTATTTTCTTATCCCTTTGAGACCTATGTTCTAGACTCGCATATATTTATAGGCCTCTTTTTTATAAACTTGGCTTCATGCTTTCTTGGATGTGCTTTTAATCTATGTTATTGAACCAAAAATCATGAATATCTTTATACCTTTGTAATAAAGAATTCATTTTTGTGTTTTCCCCTACAAATGTATTAGTTATGTCACAAGTGACACTTAATGGGTGTTTAGCCATGGAGGTTGCATTTATGGATAGATCTAGTTTGTGTTTAGGATCATCTTGTGTTAGTCTCTCCCCTTGGCCTTGTAGAAATATAATTAGTAGAGAATTGACCCCCCTTCTCACATTATTTGGTCTTTAATACATCCTCATTTTATTGAAGAGAACCAACCTTACTAAAATTGAATCAGTTTTCACCTTCTCTTCACTAGCTTCATAGCGGTACAAATTTGAGAGCCAACAAATTTGCACTATTGTTGGGGAGTGTTGCTCACAAGTTTATTGACTTTAATCCTCACCTTTGCAAAACCTTTATTGGGGATATTTGTGCTTTGTTTTCATTTTGATAGGATCATGGTTTGCTTTCTTAATTCTTTGTTATGCCAATAGTCTATTTGCATTGTAGGTTGGTTTAACTCGTAATTAGCATGTCAACTTCACTAACAAATTGGCACTATTTTTAGAGATCTTTGTGCTTCATTTTCATTCAAAAATGATCATGGTTTTTCATTTTCAAATATGTAATCTCTTTCAATTTCAATTAGTGTATATTCTTCATAAAGAGTTAAGATCTAGTTCTTCATTTTAAAGTGACAACTCCTATTGAATTTTAGACTAGTATGCTTCAACATTTGCTTTGGTGTTCAAGAATCTGACTATCAATTATGTATATTCTAAATTTTGGCACAAAAGGATTCAAAATTAGTGCTCTTTAATTTTTCTAGTGAGTGGACTTCTTGTTATTTATTTCTAGAGCTCTTGTGTGGATTAAATTAGTGGTTTACAGACTATTTGGTTACATCATATGAGTATTTATAGATTATGGATCTCTGGTTTGGATTCTTATGTGTCATTTTGTTAGTGGTTTAGGTAGAACTTATGCTTATTCAGTTGGTGTATTTGATTTATGAGTTCAATTTATTTAGAGTAGTATTTTGGTGTTTCCATGGGTTCTCATTCTGCTCCAAATAGGCATATTCATAGTCTTTCATTAATTGATAAGAGATATCAGCCTATTAATAGAGATTGTTTCCATGATTTCTTAGCCTCTTTCCCCAAATCTATTAGAGAATTTCTGCCCAAGTTTAATGACAATAATGCACTTAAGGGAGAGAAACATTTGAAAGCCTTTATTAACTTGATTAAGATTTTAACATTGATGATGAAGGTATTGTTGTTAAGATTTTTATTCAAATATTAATTGATGATGCTTGAGACTAGTTTCATGAGATTCCTAATAAAAATTTGATTCTTGGGATAAATTTCAATGTCTTCGTTGATAAGTATTGTAATAAGATTGATTACTCTTCTCTTAGTCATTATTTCTATAATTTGGTAAAAGAGAAGGATGAAAGTGTTCATAGGTTTAACATTATATTTTTGGAAACATGGAATAAATTCCTTCAACATTTAAAACCAAGTGAAGTTTATGCCCTCATTGTATATTGTGATGCATTCAATGGTGATTTGAACTATTACTTGAGAGATAAGAATCCATTAAAACTTAATCATGTTTTCAATTTGTCTTTAAAGTTTAGGAATTTTTCATATGTTTCTAATATTCGAGTTAAGACCTCCTCTACTAAGTATAAGTTTGATTCATATAAAGATAATATAGGTGATGATGTTAAGTCTGATTATGAAGAGCCTAGAGTTGATACTAATCTAGAATCATATGATTATGCTTTTGATTTTTCTCGATAAAGTTTTTAGATCTCTTTATGGTGAATGGGGATCTTTTGATGTTAATGTTGATCCATTCTCTCACATAGATTTTAATACAACATATTCTAGTGTTAGATATAAAGAATGACAACCTCTTGATGAACTTGAAATTGTTATTCCTAATTATCTTAATATGACCTGATATTTTTGGCAAAGTGTTTATGATGAAGTTGAGGACTTTGTTGCATATGTAGAAGAGGAAGAATTGTTTTAATATAACGGTCACTTTGTAGGAGAAATTCTTTTTGAATTGTGAACCCTTTCAAGTTATGAAGTTGTTAACATGGAAGATAATGAGGTTTTCTTTTAATTTCTTCAAATGGATAATGATTTTATGAATGGTAATTAGATTTCCTTTGACGAGCATTTCTAATTAGAGGAAATCAAAAAAATTTCTACATGCACTTGAGTTCGCAAAGGCATAAATACATCACGGAGAGTAATTCATAGATTTTGGAGAGGAGAAATCTAAGAGATTGTGTTTAGAGAAGTTTTTATTTTAGAATTTAAATTAATGAAGTGAAAGAACAAAAAATTAATTGACCTCGAAGACGACGGAGTTTATCGATACCGCAAAGATGAATGATGGTGTTGGTGATTGATTAAAGTTATCGAGTCCAAATGAGTGTGCAAGTTTTCCTATCCCGAAAAGTAATCTATGATCAAAGACACTAAATAGAAAGGATTAGACAAATGGATAAATGAACTGCTTGGCAAAGGCCGATTCAGGAATCCAAAGGGACTTCTTTGGAGGATGTCATCTTGCTTTTTAATAATTAAGTGAATTGATAAAGATAACGATAACGATAGATAACAATAGAAAAATGATAAATGGATACAAAACTCTAGAATTCAAGGTCGAAAGGAAGGTCATGTACAGCTTTGAAGGTGGCCCAGGAAAGTGTAGATGCGATCTGAACATACTTGAAGTAACCATCCTAGAAGACATCAGTCTCTTGTTGGATATAATGGAGGAACTCGATCTGATCCTCGATATCTTGTTTGTCAACGAGAAAATAGGATTGCACAAAGTGTGAGTTCATGTAGTATGTTGTAAAGTTCCCATAAAAAGGGTGTTGGATTATGGGGAGATCATAAATACTAATAACTGGGTGTGAACGGCCAAGAATTTCCATCTAACAGAGAGCCATGCTTGGAAACAACATGTTAAATGTAGATGTTTTGATAAAATGATAGAAAGATGATAAAATGATAAAAATATGATTTTGACCGGAATTGTCGATGATTAGGGTGAATCACTAGCAATTGTGATGATTTTGACAATTTTGTTAAAAATTATAATTGAAGTTCGAAATGATGTTTCGGTTTCTTTTAAAGATTCTTATGAATTGAAAAATGATGGAAAAAGATGTAGGAATACCTTTGGATTGATGGGGAGCTAAAAGATGCCTCAAATATTCAATGTGAGTGATACGAATAGTTGTGTTGTCTTATCGTACTTCTGAAGTCTAAATGATGAAAAGTGACTACAAAAATGTTGTTGAAAATGATTGATATTGATGCTTGATGATATTTGAGTATGTCTAGATGTTGAGAATTCAAAGAGCTAAGTGTGGATGCGAATGACAAAATTATGAAGATCTTGGAAAGAGAGCACAAAGGTGCTATTTATAATCATTGGAGATCCACTTTTTTAAGGAAACAACTACAAAAGTGGTTGAAACCACTTCTAATAAAATATTTTTGGTTTGGGATTCGGGTAAATGGTTAAGGGAAGGTTGGGGATGAGGTGTAGAGGTTAGGAAGGTTGTGAAATGGTTAAGAAATTGTTGATTTGGTTTTGTCTTATTTAATTTTAGTCTCCAAGTGGTTTTGGGTTGTTTTAAGAGGAGTAAAATGATATTTTACAGTTATGAAATGATTTTATGGGGTGTGAGAGAATATTTACATGGATTAAATATTGTGGGGATTTTTAGACTTAGGATAAGAGATGTATGGATTTAAATAATTTATTAAATGATTTTATTTGATTTGATATAATTGTGAAGATGGTGCTTTAGCGGTATAACTTTTGAGTGTCTATATTTGCCCCTTTTTGTCGACTAGTTTGAGTACGGGAAGAGTGCTAGACAAAAAAAAAATTTTGATAGATTGATTTGTATGGGTGACCCCCTCAAAATGGGGTGATTTCAACAGTGTAGTGTAAGGAACACCAATTTGACATGGTTGGTTTGGATAAGTTTGATATGCGTTTCTTTTTTAAAAATCTCTAAGATGGGGTATCGAAACGATAGGTGTTACCATGGAATCAAGTGATAGGGGGAACCAAGGGGTTCATTGCCTATAGAAATATGATTCATAAGGGTAGGTTGTGTTGGTCCGAAAATCTATCGTGAGAGCAGATCTATGGATAGACGAGCCAACAGTGTGCAGGGCATAGCCCCTCTTTGAGACAAAAAGCGAAACTAGTTTATTGCTATTCTACCAGCAGGAACCTGTGCAAGTCTTACAGTATTCTGCCTTCAGGGGGTTTGGGATCTCATCCCAGTAGAGGTAGTTTCGATGAAGAACAGAAAGGAATGAAGGAAGGAAAGGAAGGAAGACGGATCTGAAGGGAGAAAAGAAATGAATTCCAAAGTAGAAAGGTCAGAGGGTCTATGTTTTGGGCTGGTAGTAAATGAGCCAAACCTACTTGCATAGATGAACAAAGCAATAATAATGAACAAATGAAAAAGATTAAAGATAGATCCAACAGAATAAACTCATATATCTAACATAAGAAAGATTAGATGCCCATAACACACATATTCAAGACAAAGTCTTAATATTTGTATTAATGTTTTCTTCTATTACAAAAGTACAAAGCCTTTCCTTCTCACTTCTATTTTTCATCTAAAAAGTGTCCACACGAATACAACAAGTATCCAAGTATATATATAAGAAGGAGAAGAGAGAAGGCAAAAAGAAAACAACAACTAAGTACAAAATATTTGTAAAATATCTAAAAGTCAACTGTTGACTTTGGGCAACTTGGTGGATGACAACATCCCATGGTGCAACATGGATGATGTCATCATTTGTGCCAACATACTCTTAGATATTTACAAAAATAAAGCCAAGAGGAAGAAGGCTATTCATCGTCGTCTCACACTGAAAGGGGGTATTTTGCTTCTAGTGCTGCTCGGGAGAGGTGATGTGGAACCGGGTTGAGTTGCTGATCTATAAGAAGAAGGAGCAAAGTCCAACGCAAAAGAGCCATGTTAGGCTTATCGCCGATCTTTCATTAAAGCATTACGAGAATGAGGAGTTAGTAATTTTAAGGCCTCGGGCGCAGGCGCGGGAACACTACAAAGTTACGGGGTTAAAAGTATGGTGCCTTTGAAGCAAAGTGTTACAAGGAATAAATTAGTGCCAAAGGGCGCAGGGCGCAAGGATTTTGCATATAACATCATTGTTGTTGTAGAAAAGTGCGCTGCATCACTACATGAAATTTTATACTAGGCACAAATAATTTTGGTGTTGCATGGGAATAGGATGCACCAATGGTGCAGGCAATTTACGTGTAACATGGAAATTTGGTGCCCCAAAGGCGCGAGGATTAATGCGTGTAGCACTATCTTTATGTGCGCAAAGGGGGACTTTGGCGTGGCGCAGGAAAAGCTTGCATGGCACTTATGTTGTTGTAAGTGGGATTACGCCTACGCCGGGTTTAGGATTTACTTGGTTTATGCATGGCGCAGGGATTTTGTGTGCTGCAATCAAGGTTAGTGCACCCTCTTGGCGCGACTGTGTTTTCTGTAACAAGGGTGGTGATTGCGCCAAGAGAGAAAAATGTGGCCAGAACTAACCTTTAGGTTTTCTTTCCTTTCCTGATGGGTTTGTGGTCTTTTAGGCCTCCTCTTCATGGATTTAGACGGTGAAGGGGTACAACAAAGAGATCTGGGTTCACTTTTTCGAGATAGAGCCCTCTTGGCCAGTAGATCTGGAAAGAGGGTGAAAACGGCTTGGGAGGGAAAACTTGCAAAAATGGGCAGGAGAGCTTTATGGTTTCTTAGATTCATTTCATCCTACCTTACAAATAACCAATAAAACAAAAACACAAGAGAAGCAAGAACCACTTACCAGGAATATATAGAATGGGAGAAACGAAGTGGGGTCCACAAACGCGACACGAGAATGACGGCGTCTTTGACAGTGCGAGAAGAATAAAGATTTTCACGTGTTTTTGATTGTGAAAGTGATAGGGCGGATGCGCCTATATATAGCCAGAAGTGTAATAAATGTGCCAACCACTTTTAAAAGGGGCGCACCAAAACATGTGTCGACATGGAAAACTTTGCGCCCTTTGGCGCGGATATGTTTTTGTCAGCATGGAATTATTTGCGCCTTTGGCGTAAATTTAGTACTGTCAACATTGGATTTTGAGTGCCTTGGCGCACCAAAACATGGCGCAACATTTTGTTGCTTGACAAGAAGGTGCATGTGCCTTGGTGCATGCAAGAAAGGTGCATCACGGGGAGGCGCAACAATTGTTGTGTCAACACTTCAAAAGGTGTGCCAAAGGAAATAAAGGGGGTGCAAATTTATCCTGTGTTGCATAGATAAAAGGTGCGCCCAGCCAAAAAGGACCAAAATGACCAAGTTCGGAAAACTAGATTTCCCGGAAAGGGATTTTACAACATTCCGAACGCTGAGGGACCCCGACAAGGAACCAAAACAAAATTTTGGTATGGTTACTTGTAAAATTTCCCTCGTCAATTTTACAGGATAACAACTGGCTCTTTCTAGGGACTATCTTTGAGCAAAGCTCAAGGGTAGAGAACCCCAGATCAACATGTGCCTATCCATTGGGTTACAGAGTCAAAAACAAGGGTGAAGAAGAAAGAAAACACACAACATAAAGAAACTGTACAAAGAAGAGAGCAAGCTCTACTTCCTAAATATTTTGAGATGCTGCCTGCTATAGGGAAGTGGGAGATCGGTTCCGTCTAGATACGAGAGATAGAATCTATTCTCTCCATTGAGTTGCTTGATCTTGAAAGGCCCTCTCCATAGAGAATCAAATTTCCCGTGCATGCCCTTTGGCTCTCTTCATTTGTCCCACAAAAGGACAAGATCTCCCACCTGAAAGTCTCTTTGCTTGGCCCTTTTATCGAAACAGTCTCAACTGACTTGATTCGATGTTCGGTGATCCTATCGACCACTCTTACTCTTTTTTCTTAGAGATCTGATAGATACATGATCCTCTTTTCAAGAGAATTTTGGAAAGTCTCATCTTTAATTGCTCATGCCAAGTGCAGAGCAGGAAGTTCTGCAGAAATGGGAAGCTCGGCGTCGATTCCATATAACACTTGAAAAGGTGACATACCAAGAGACCTCTTGGGAGTAATGTGGTCCGCCCACAAAGCGTCATACAATGACTTGTGCCACGTTTTTGACTCTCATCAACTAGCTTCCGTATGATGGTCACTAAGTTTTTATTACTGGATTCTGCCTGACCATTTCCTGGGGTAATAATCTGAGGCGTGGGCCAAGATTATCCCATGTTCATAGCAAAAACCAACAACTTCTCGTGAGGAGAATTTGGAAGCGTTATCAGCAACGATTTTGTGTGGAACGCCAAATCTCACGATGATATTCTCTTTGATGAAATTGCAAACAACTTCAGAGGTGACATTCTTGACAGGAATGGCCTCCACCCATTTGGTGAAGTAATACTCATTCTTTGTCAGGACATAGCTATGTCTGACACTCGATTAGGGATGGAGTGCTCCGATAAAGTCAATTCCCCACTGCCTGAATGGTTCGTCAATAATGACCGGCCTGAGGGGAAAAGTAGCCAATTTTGGTCTACTGACAAATTGTTGGCAGAGCTCGCATTTTGCTACCCAGGTGGCTATATCTTGAAACAACGTTGGCCAATAGTACCTGGCCCAGATGATCTTGTGTGCCGTCACGGAAGAGGAGAAGTGACCACCATAGGCTGAATCATGAAAACTCTCAAGTAACTTTATCTGCTGTGGCTTGTCAACGCATCGCAAGAAGATGCCATCTATTTCACGTTTGTATAAACAGTCATCCCAGATGACATATCTGGCTGCTCTGAGCTTTATAGCATGCTTCTCCTTTGAAGTTAGATGAGCTAGGCACTCACCGTAAGTGAGAAAGAAAGTGATATTAGAATACCATTCATCACTAGTCGCGACAAATAGAACCATGGGTAGAGAATTAGCTTTCTCCAGCTGGCTTTGTGTTCCATCGGTGCAATCATCCTTTCCTTAGGGTCTTCTGAATCTCGGTTTTCAGCCATAAGCTGACATAGGCCCTTGCCTCTTACCAGCTTGGTTGGTTTTATATCTAGATCATACTCTTAAACCTTTGCAATCCAATTTCCTCGCAAACTCCCTAACTCCTGTTGAGTTAAAATTGACTTGACTGTCGTGTCAAGGACCAGCACCACTGTGTGAGAGTTTAGAATATAATACCTGAAGTTCTTGACTGCTTTGAAAACGACGAAGGCATGCTTTTCTAACTGAGACATCTTTAATTCATGAGGCTTGAGGGGAGAGCTCATGAACGCGATTGGGGATTCAACATCCTTAGGATTCTTTTGCATTAAGATGGCCGATACAGTATGTTTAGATGCGTAGCTATACATGATAAAATCCTTAGAGAAATCGGGACATACCAAGTGGTGTGTGAGCGACGGAGGATTTTATATCCTCGAATGACTTCTTTCCTTCTTCACTCCACCGGAAAGTCTGGTGACCCTTTCATCATGTTTGATATGTGGCGAGTCTTTTCAGCAAAGTCGGGAACGAAGCGCCTGAGAAAGTTTACTTTTCCGAAGAAAGAGTGAACACCGGTCTTGCTTGTGGGTAAAGTAAGGCCCTGAATATCCCTAACCCTTTTGGCATCTATCTTCATCCCTTCTTTGCTGACCACATGCCCCAACAATTTTCCTTTTGTGACCCCGAAAACAGACTTTTTTGGATTTAGGGAGATCCCATGTTCTCGACATCTATTCAATACTTGCTCCAAATGATCACAATGATCATTTCACTATTTAGAGAACATAGTTAAGTCATCCAAATAAACTACGATGACCTTTCCCATCATACCTTTGAACGTGAAGTCCATCGCCCGCTGAAAAGTGGTGCCAGCGTTGGTCAAGACCAAAAGGCATCCTGCTATAGGTGAATGTGCCCAGGGGGTAGTGAATGTTGTTTTGAATTGGTCTTTAGGTGAGACTTCAATCTGATTATAGCCCGAAAAACCATCAAGCATGGACAACATTTCGAACCAGTTACTGTCCTGCAAAACCTGATCCATTATGGGAAGCGGGTAGTTTTCCTTCAAGGACGCTTGATTTAAGTTATGAAAATCCACGCACATGTGTATCTTGCCATTTTTCTTGCGTACTGGCACAATGTTCGCGACCCAAGTACTGTGATGGATAGGAAAAATGATCCTTGCATCTAGCATCTTCTGAATTTCAGCCTGGATGGTACCTGAGATCTTGGGATTATAGTGCCTCTGATTTTCGGCGAAAGGGTTTGACACCTTCTTTCAACAGGATGTCATGCTAGACATCCTTTGGCTTGAAAGACTTTAGATCGGCATAGGACCATGCCAATACATCCATGTATTTCTTCAGCAATTTGATGAATTTCCACTTTTCTTCGGGTGTGCAACATTTTTCGATGTTCACAAACTGCGGATGTTCCATAGTACCTAGATTGACCGGTTCGGTCTCTGGAGAGGAGTTAGGATTATCTCACCTTTTCTCCCTAACAAAATGATCATGTCTGTTGAACAAACGTTCTAGAGAAACCAAACCTTTTGGAATTTTATTTCCTTTGAGCTGACATATGCCATCACTTCCTTTTGATTCCTCATCTTGATCGTAACCGATTCACGGCATGCGAAGTGGATCCTTCAAAATGAAGCTCACTGAAATTCTCTACCTTTTCTAGGAAGGAAATAAGTTGATTGTCATCATTGAATACCTGCCAGTGCTGAGAGTTATCTAGCACGCTTGGGCGGAAAACTACCTCAATGGTATATGTGTCCGTTTTCAAACCCGGGTGAGGGAGCATGAGGGATGACGAGACGGCTAATGAATCAACCATGTTGTTCTGAGATCTTGGGATGGATTTTATTGAAAAAGCATCAAACTCCTCAATGCTATCCCATACCACGTTGCGGTAATGCCTGAGCCTTTCATTTTTCACTTGGTATATCCTTTTAACTTGATTTACGACCAACTCTACATCACCCTGTACTTTTAGATTCTTGATTCCTCTTTCCTTTGCGGCTTGCATGCCAAGTAGCAAAGATTCATACTCAGCAGTATTATTTGTGTTGAAAAACTACAACTTGAAAGAGAGAGGAATAATCTCTTCCTCAGGAGATATTAGCACGGCTCCAGCGCCGCATCCACTAGTTCAGCTGCCATCAAACTGCAAAGTCCATATCTTGTTAAGATCCTCTTCTTGGATGGGAACATCCATTTTGTCAGACTCAGTAGACAAGAAATAGTTCCCCATCCCTGATGATTTGAAGAGAATTTGGGCTTTGGGGTCGTCAGAATTGGTAACTAAGTATTTCTTTTGAGATTTCGGCTCCAACGTTTGCATTATGCCTTTGACGGGGATTCTAGCCTTAGACCAGTCCATATGAATCTCTCCACCAAATTCACTGCAAAAACTCCTTCCTAGTAGAATTCCATATGTTGTTGGGATATCGGAAATGAGGACGGTCATATTTACTCTTTTCTCTGGGAACGCCGCAAATGCAAGCTACACGTCTTTGATTTGACCGATCAACGGAACCTGCTTGGTTTCCAAGGAATAACATCTGCCAAAAGGCTTGGTAAGGGTAAGGCCCAAAGCATGGGTGACCTTTGCCGGCATGAAATTATAGGAAGCCCCAGAATCAATTATGCAGTTACTTAGTTTGTGACCATTGATTAGGAGGGAGAGATAGAAAGGTTCTATTTTTCCTAATGCAGAAGTCGAGGCAACATTTATGCGAGATGCAGGAGGAGTAGAAATGATTCCTTTGGAGTAAACTGAGTAGTTATGACACTTGGCTTTGGAGGTATTCGATCAACCTTACAAGCTGCTCAGTGGTTAGATAAAGATACTCGGCTTGGACATTTGGATCTTGGTCTTTTTAGCAAGATCAATTATGTCAAACGGGGCCAAAGGTTGATTGATGAAGGAATGAGTCCCTCATTTCACGATGGTAGGGTAGGATTATGGTCTTGATAGGAATATGAGAGGGCTAATTCGAGGGGAGATAGGGGAAAAATATTTCTTCGAAAAGACTTAATAACAGTTGAGCGGGGAAGGGGACTACCTCTTTTAGCGATGGTTGGAGGCGTGTTTGACACAACCTTCTCTTTTTGCATCCTGGCAGCAACTTCTGCTTCTTTTCCTTGTGAGCGGGTGAAAACAGCATATGACTGCCCGCTTGCATATCCTTGGGTACCCTCTTCTTCATCAGATTCCTCCTCGTCAAATTCCATATACCCGATAGTAGAGTTTCCAGTCGGTTCACCGACATCTTGATCATCTTCACCTGGCGATGAAGGTTCTTCATAATTTTTCTCCTCTTCTTTGATTTTGGCTAAAGCATTAACCGGAGGGGCCTCAAGCGCCAACCATGGAGCAGCTATAGGTAGGCGTGGCCTTTGTGGGACATTTTTGGAAGTGAAATTCCTTCGTGGGACATCTTGGTATGAAGTGCTAGGAGAAGCCTGAGCTAGTTGCTTCTTTAACGCGAGCAAGTCATTTGCCATCTTTTGAAATGCCGGATCAGATGAAGTGGCGGAAGAAGGGATCAAAGCTTTAGGCTTGGACAGCTCTCGCTTTAATTCACTAGATATTAGCAAGTTATCTTCAATCCGAATGGCAGCATCTTGGGCGAGAACCAAAGTAGCGACCTGTTCTTGCAAGAGTAAGAAACTTACTTTTGAGCTCATGGCGTTTACGAAGAAACACTTCTGATTTTTTGGCGTTGGCAGCATGGTAGGCGGAACTCGGTTGATTAGTGAATTGAAACGGGTGATGAAATCACGCATGGTTTCATTGACCTCCTTCTTCAGGTGAGTGATCTTGGACATTAATGTGAATGTGTCTTCGGAAGGCTTATACCTATCTTCAAATGCAGTCCATAATGTGGCCCAACTAGTGATAGATCCGGCCGAAAATGCTGAAACCATTCTGCTGCGGGTCCTTGCAAGGTCTCTAGAAAGAGGCAAACTGACACATCTTCATGGGTCACATCCAGAATGTTGCATGACATGATAAACGTGGATATGTGTGAATCCGTGCTTTGGTTTCCGCTCCCATCAAATTTAGGAAAATTCTTCTCGGTTTTCGTGAGGGAGCACGTGAATAGGATGTGGCAAAGTGAGAGGGCCCATAGCATTTCCCCATGGTACTGCCATTTGAAAAGCTGGAAAAATGATGCAAGTCGGAAGCACAGCCCACCGAAAGCAAAGAAAGCACTGCAAAGAGATGAGGATGCTCCTTGTGAGAAATGCTTCCTTCATGGAGGTGAGACACTTCTAGACGACCGGTCAGTTGAACTTAGCGATGAGAAGCATGCCAGTGTAACACTGAAGTTGTGCTTTTGAAGTAGATTGAAAGTAGAATCGAATTCTCCATGAGCTCTTCTACCATGAGTGAATGGTTCACCCGCCAGCGTACCTTCCAGATCTGCAATATTTTGGAGCAGATTTAAAAACTCTTTTTGGTTGTACTTGCTGATTTTATGATTTTTGATAAAAATCAGCAGCATGTACTTTTCTAGATATTTAATTTTATCCCCTTTTTGGAAACCGGTTGCGGTTTAATGACAAATGTTAACGAGGATAAAATAATGGCCAACTTAGTAGGCTGATTTTCGGATCTTAGAGTTGACTTTTGGTAAGGGTTTGAAATTTTATAAAATAGTCAAAAACTCAAATCTACGGAAAAATACAGGTTTTTGTAAAAACTCAGTGAACTAAAGATCTCTAACTAGTCCCGATCTATGGATCCTGAAAAAAATTTCAATTTGGATCACTTTTGCAAAAAAATTGGATTTTGAACAAAAGTTAAAATTTGCAAACAGGTAGTGATTTTTTTATTTTTACTGATTTTCTAACATACCACTACCATAGATCTGTTAGATCTATTTGATCCCCAGTAGAGTCACCAAAAATTGTTGGTCCGAAAATCTGTCGTGAGAGCAGATCTATGGATAGACGAGCCAACAGTGTGTAGGGCATTACCCTCTTTGAGACACAAAGCAAAGCGGTTTATTGCTATTCTACCAACAGAAACCGTGCAAGTCTTACGAGATTTTGCCTTCGAGAGGGGTTTGGGATCTCATCCCAGTAGAGGTAGTTTCGACGAAGAACAGAAAGGAATGAAGGAAGGAAAGGAAGGAAGACGGATCTGAAGGGAGAAAAGAAATGAATTCCAAAGTAGAAAGGTCAGAGGGTCTATGTTTCGGGATGGTAGTAAACAAAGCCAAACCTACTTGCATAGACTTACAAAGCAATACTGATGAGCAAATGACAAAAGAGTAGAGATAAATCCAACAGAATAAACGCATATATCTAACATAAGAAAGATCAGATGCCCATAATACACATATTCAGACAAAGTCTTAATATTTGTATTAATGTTTTCTTGTTACAAAAGTACAAAGCCTTTCCTTCTCACTTCTATTTTTCATCTAAAAGTGTCCACATGAATACAACAAGTATCCAAGTATATATATAAGAAGGAGAAGAGAGAAGGCAAAAAGAAAACAACAACTAAGTACAAAATATCTACAAAATATGTAAAAGTCAACCTGTTGACTTTGGGCAACAGTGGATGACAACATCCCATGGTACAACATGGATGATGTCATCATTTATGCCAACATAATCTTAGATATTTACAAAAAGAAAGCCAAGAGGAAGAAGGCTATTCATCGTCGTCTCATGGTGAAAGGGGGTATCTTGCTTCTGCCGCTACTCGGGAGAGGTGATGTGAACCCGGGTTCGATTGCTGATCTGCAAGGAGTGAAGTCCAATGCAAAAGAGCCATGTTAGCTGTTAAATCTTCCATTAAATCATTACAGAATGAGGAGTTAGCAATTTTAAGGCCTGCGGGCGCGGGCGCAGAACACCGCAGCTGCAGGTTAAAAGTATGGTGCATTAAAGCAGAGTGTTACAAGGAATAAATCATTGCCAAAGGGCGCAGGGCACAAGGATTTTACATATAACATCATTGTTGTTATAGACAGGGATGCGTCTGCGTCACTACGTTAAATTTTATACTAGGTGCAAATAAGTTTGGTGTTGCATGGGAGTAGGATGCGCCAATGGCACAGGCAATTTGCGTGTAACATGGAAATTTGGTGTGCCAAAGGGCGCAGGATTAATGCGTGTAGCACTATCTTTATGTGCACGAAGGGGGACTTTGGCACGGCGCAGGAAAAGCTTGCATGGCACTTTTTTGTTGTAAGCGGGATTGCGCCTGCGCTAGGTTTAGGATTTACTTGGTTTATGCATGGCACAGGGATTTTATGTGCTGCAATCAAGGTCAGTGCGCCCTCTTGGCGTGATCTGTGTGTTTTCTGTAACAAGGGTGGTGATTGCGCCAAGAGAAAAAAGTGGCCCAGAACTAACCTTTAGGTTTTCTTTCCTTTCCTGATGGGTTTGCGGTCTTTTAGGCCTCCCTCTTCATGGATTTAGACGGTGAAGGGGTACAACAAAGAGATTTGGGTTCACTTTTTCGAGACAGAGCCCTCTTGGCCAGCAGATCTGGAAAGAGTGTGAAAACGGCTTGGGAGGGAAAACTTGCAAAAATGGGCAGGAGGGGCTTCATGGTTTCTCAGATTCATTTCATCCTACCTTACAAACAACCAACAAAACAAAAACACAAGAGAAGTAAGAACCACTTACCGGAATATATAGAATGAGAGAAACGAAGTGGGGTCCACGAACACGACATGAGAATGATGGGCATGTTGACAGGTGCAGAGGAATAAAGATTTTCACATGTTTTTTTATTGTGAAAGTGACAGGGCGGATGCGCCTATATATAGCCAAAAGTGTAATAAATGCGCCAACCACTTTTTAAAGGGGCGCACCAAAACACGTGTCGACATGGAAAACTTTGCGCCCTTTGGCGCAGATATGTTTTTGTCAGCATGGAATTATTTGCGCCTTTGGCGTAAATTTAGTATTGTCAACACTGGATTTTGAGTGCCTTGGCGCACCAAAACATGGCGCAACATTTTTGTTGCTGACAAGAAGGTGCATGTGCCTTGGCGCATGCAAGAAAGGTGCATCACGGGAGGTGCAACAATTGTTGTGTCAACACTTCAAAGGGTGCACCAAAGGAAATAAAGGGGGCACAAATTTATCCTATGTTGCATAGATAAAAGGTGCGCCCAGCCAAAAAAGGACAAAATGACCAAGTTCGGAAAACTAGATTTCCGGAAAGGGATTTTACAACATTCCGAACATTGAGGGACCTCGACGAGGACCCGAACAAAATTTTGGTATGGTTACCTGTAAAATTGCCCTCGTCAATTTTACAGGATAACAAGCTGCAAGGAAAGGGAATTCAAATGATAGGGGATCAAAGGGTGTGCATCCCATTGACGTATGACATATCACGTGGTTTGATTGATATGGATTTTTAATTTTAATTTTTGAGGATTTGGGGTATTTAGAAGGATGTAATTTGTTGAAAAATGTGATAAAGTGGTTTTGATTTTCGAAAATGATAATCATGGTAAAAATATGATGAATCACTAGCGATTCATAATGATCATTGATGATTTATGTGAATCATCGATGATTCAAGGAATCATCGATGATTCCTATGAAAGTTGGGGGAGGCTATAAAAGCCCTAGGTCGGTGATGAATAGTTCATTTTTGTAACTTGTTTTTGTGAATTGGAGAGCTTGAGGGAGTGAAAAAAATGGTTTGAGGGCAATGTCATCGTCAAGAAAGCACATGAGACCTACACAGATAGAGGTAAGTGCCTAATTTTATTGATTTTGTGTTATTTTTATCTTTTTTTTTCATTTTTATGCGTAAAAAGGATTTTTGTTTTAAATCACCGAGAAATTAATGTGGATTGCTAGGGATTCAACCGAATCACCAACGGTTTGTCTATCAGTAATGTGAATGGATTTATTTTCTAGCGACCGATGTGTTTGATGAAGTTTTGATGATTTTTGTAACAATTATGGATTCTAATATGTGTTTTTGTGTATTTTTTGATTACAGGTATATGCGGTTTGACTATCCAAGATAAGATTCCAGTGATCCTAGAGGAGGTATGGGAGGATATGTCAGATGATGATTGGAGACATGTAGAAGCTAGTGGGGTTTGTAGGGATGCATGATTATAGATGCATCCATAGATGTAGAGGATTATTGTTGGCATTGATGGAGAGATGGGATCCAACCACCTATACATTTTGGTTACCGACAGGTGAGATTACGATCACTATGGAGGATGTTCATAGGATTATGAGATTGTTAGTCCATGGGGAGGGTATCTATTGTATTGATGAGATGGAGAGGGAGGATGTGATGAGGAGATTGTATGGAGCTGATGTAGATGATGTGAGGTATACTTTAGGGGTTTTTATTATCAGTCTCTATATTCTGGGAGAGAGGGTTGTACATGGATGACTATGTTGATGATGGGTATTTCATGTTTTTATTTTCCTAATTCTAGGGAGGGATATTTCCATGGATGATGACTGGAGTAGTTGTAGAGATGATGGAGCATTGGATTGTTTTTTCTTGGGCCCCTGCATTATTAGCACAAACATACAGGAGTTATGGGCTTGGAAATTCCACAAGAGATATGGGATAGATGTTGAGTTTTGTTACAGTGTTGGGTGTTTGAGCACATTGCCATAGCTCATCCATAGGGTTTACCATGGGGAGGTGTGGATATGATTGGTAGATATGCAAGATTTATGAGATGGCGAGGTGATGTGGGTTGATCAAGAGGGAAACAAAAGGTGGCTCATTATAGAGATCTTCTTATATGTTTATAGGTAGGAGATGTGTTGTGGAGACCTTACCTTAGTTTTATAGAGTGGTCGAGTTAGAGCGTGATCTTGATGGGCTACAACAAGAGTTTTGGGTGTAGGGGAGACGAGGAGGGAAGTGGGAGATTGTCATATTTAGTCATGTTAGATGACAATTTGGTTTGATTCGAGGATGTTCCTCGTGCTCCAAAGTACTATATAGGCAAGATGAGGGAGATGCAGATACTCTTAAGGTAGTTGTGGGACAAACTCCTATTATAGTTAATGAGTAGGGAGCCATGGGTTTAGATGAGCATGGTGACTTAGTGTCGATTGATGATGTTGGAGTGACCGCTGGTTACAAGTGGTGGTGGACTGGTGCTAATGTTGAGTTTGAGAGAGCTTGATTGATTCATGAGGGAGGAGGGTGCGTGGTCGAGTAGAGGGAGCACAAGAGATTGTTGATGTTAGTGATGATGAGGAGGGTGATGGAGATGAGGAGGACCTTGAGGCCATAGTAGCACAATTGATGATCGAGAAGGCCACCATGGAGGCTGAGAGAGATGGTTTACGAAGGGAGAGGGATGATTTGGTTGGAATGAGGACTAATTTTATTAGTGAGAGGGATGGTGTCATTCTTTGAGAGGGATGGGCTTAGAGCATAGCTGACATAGACCAAGACCGATCGAGATTGGTATCACAACAATGAGATACCCTGAGAAGGGATCTCGGTATTACAGGGACTTTAGTATGAGGTGAGGAGGTTGCACCTCGAGCCCAAGCCGTGGTCAAATGGGTACATAGAGCATGGTTATTTATGCCCACTATCATTCTATACTATCATAGTTGGAATATTATGAGGATATGGTGATACATAACTTACCAAATACAGTTTTGTATGTTGATCATATGGCATGACAAGGAGTAGCTCCTAGTGCTAGTGCGGGGAGTGTGGGCTAGCCACCTCAAGGAATAGATGGAGGAGATGGAGGTGATAGTGGTACATAGGGAGGTGATGGGATTGTTGTTTGTGCTAGCGAGTTTCTTGGGGGTGCCTAGTTTACTAGATAGATGTGACTTGTATTTATATTTTGATTTTTCTATGGTTCTTGTACGAAGCCTTGATGTATAGTTTGTGATATGTGGAGTGAGGGGAATCCTTGATGATGTATTTGAGACTTTGATCATGATTATGTGTGTGTGTGTGTGTGTGTGTGTGTGTATGTATGGTGACCTATTTTATCTTACTGATTCGTTTGTTGATTATGTTGGTGTGTGTGACATGCCTAGTCATTGTCCACATCACTTGGTGAGTCATCTTGCCTTGTGAGAGTCATAGGTCTTAGGAATTCAAATGACAAGTGGAAGATTCTGTCATAGAATCTATCATTTTCATTTGCGTCAGTGCATCATAGGAGTTACATTCCTTATTTGGAATTGTAACTCCTCCTTTAGTGGCATCATATGCGTTAGTCACATCATATGTCATCAGTGGCGTCATTGATATTCTTTCCTTGTTTAGGCATGGGGGTTACACAACACCCCTATTTGTACTTCCTTTTTTCGATCTATGAGGATGAGCAGACCTATTTTCTTACTTGCATTTTCATTCCATTGATTCAAATCTTGCTTATTGCGTTGGAGCTTGACATTACCATCGGAGTGCAACTGCGTTGTGGTGCATTATTTTCGACATCGGTTCTCATTTTCCCTCTTTCATGGTATCAGAGCTGGTTTCAGTAAAACATGCACTCTTCATTTATTAGTTGCTTATTACTTCTATTTTCTTCTTCTTTCCTCATGCAAGTTTTTTTTTTTTTAGTTTGGAATTGTATTGCTCACCTCGTATTGAGGTTTCAATAATTCTGCAAGTTTGAGGTATCTGGTTGTTTTGCTTTATCATGGGTTGTTAAGTTCATTTAGGATCACTTCTATTCTTGTGAGCTCGTTTTACTCTCTACCGTGGACCGTGAATTTTTATCTCGTGGTTACCTTTGCATTGGTGAACCCGCTGCTTGGGCACGGTTTTGATTTGGAGGCTCATTTTTTGGTTTGCTCGTGCATATATTTTTGCATGCATTGGGTTTTAATACCTCTCGCCTCAGATCTCTGCTCCTGGTGCTAAGCATTCTTTGCATTGGTCATTAAACAGCTTCACCTTTTAAGCTTGCATGCTTTATTTTCTCACCTGTCGTGCTCTATACCCAGCTCATCGCTTTCCGCCCGTTGGCTCGTGACTTATTTATTACGAGCGAGTTCGGGTTTTGGTGTGAACGTGAGCAATTTTTCTGCTTAATGTCCGTGTTGGTTTGGTCATTTTTCTAAGTTCATGGTTTGAACATCTTTGCATTGGCCACTACGAGCTCAGATTCTTCTATTGCATGGGTGTGTTTGCATTGGCTTTTCAATCCTTTGAATTCATCCTTTCTTCACCACATTGGTCCCTCGCTTCTACATCGACCTTAGATTTTGGTTTGTTTTTTTACTTCTTTCGGGCTCCATTTTAAAGTCGACTCTATTGGGGCATGTGTTGATCGAGTCTTGTTCTCTGTCATCTTCTTTGCCAACACATGGTATCTACCTACACGAGACAAACTCATTTTTTTTGTGGAGCTCATGAGCTCATGCATGACGCTTTATTACCGGGATCTCCCTAGTTCGGTAGTTTCATCTCGGGAATTCTTCGTGTCGACCTCTGTATTACCACGTGGATACAAGTGGGGATCACTTAACCATTCAATAGTTAATCTTGGTGTTCAACTGAAATCCTCCATGTGGACCACCTATCGTTGCAACCAACTAACCAACACCAATCCAAACTCGCCGAGTCCTCCGGCCTAAGAGCTCGGTTAACGCTCTGTCTGCCCCAACCGTTAAAGAAGCATGATCCTACATGTAGACCACGTTTCATTTAACCTTGGAACATCTATTTTTTATAAATAGCTCTCTTTAACTTATTTGAATGGTGGTGTCTACGTTGAGTTTTTTTACAACTATGCCCGCGTGCTTTTTCCAACTCCTTCTCAGCTGAGATCAACTCCGTCTTCAACCTCACGGGCTTGGTTATTCGTGGTTGAAAGTTCTGCAACCTACTTGAGCAGGAGATTGTTCCCCATGAATTGTGTCCATTCACAGAGTTACTTGGAACTATTTTGAAACTTGGGTTCCTCCTTTGCGTGGTAATCTACCCTGATCTCTGTGCATTGTGGCTTGACCTACTCCTGTTATCTTGGCTCGTTGTAATCTAAAAAGAGCTTGTGTTCCTCCCTAGCTCAACCTGCATCACGTGGAAGTTGTAGTCTAAACGGTTACATTCGACCACTCAGCCATTTTATTCGAATCTTGCACTATTCTAGTGGGTTCAACATTGTCAGCATGGCTATTTTATTCCTTTGGATTGGAAAATGTTTGTTTTTTGCCTATGTTCAACATTGAAACCTGCTACTGGGATCTCCTCTGGTGCTACACATTTTTTTGTCATCTCACGTGCATTCAACCCGCCTCTCTCTGCAAGGATCTCTATTTTTACAGTCCACATGGCCCTTCAACTTGCCTACGATGTTTTCACCTAGCAAAGTGGTCTCCACGCGGTTTACTGTGCTTTTCTTGTCTCGATACCAACACCGCCCTAAATTGAGGTGATATTTCCTTTTTGGTATTGATTATTAAAATCATTATCACCTTTAAAACTACTAGGGTTAAAACCTTTTTTAATGTTTTAAGGTGTTAAAAACATTTCATTTTATTGGCATTATAAAATTTGGGTTTTTGGCTTGTATTACTTACCTTCCTACGAGCATCGAAGACAGAGGTGAGGTTCGGGGTTGGCAGGAGGCTAATCCCCCCTCGCAATTAAAATAAACCCTATCTAAAATTTGATGCCATTTCCAACAAGCATACATATGACACCCTTTACATGCATTTAGGGCACTTTTTTAATCCATTTGTAGGCTTATTAGCTTTTTTCCATCAGTTGCGGGAATTGTTTTTTTGCTATAACTTTTGACTCGTTGCTCGGTTTTGAGCACTTCTTTAGTCAAAGTTGCATGTTTTTTCACACTCTAGTTGATGGGATTATCATTTTTGTAAATACACTATTTTATAAAGTGCCACATTCTGGGGGTGTCTTTGTATTGCTTAATTCAGCTCATTTCGAGCCTTGTTTTATCCTTTTTATTGCTTATGGACTTGTGAGCATGTCTGCCACAGTCTTACAAAGAAAGGGATTCTTTTGTGTAATGTGAGATGCTATTTCTCACAAGGATTTCTCTTCCCCTTCTTGTTTTCCTTCATTATTGTGCTTGCTTACAGTGTCAATGTTGCACCCAATGAACCTTGATTGTTGTCTCCACTATTGCGTGTTATTATGCTAATTGCAAGGTGAGTGATAGACTAGTTCTCAGCACATAGTCGCATCTAGTTATAATCAATGCACTAAACTATAAAGTGCCACAAAAATGGGGGTTAAACTTGTGTTCTTTGGAGGCTCCTCTCGTCATGGACATTGAATTTCATCACTCTGTTGTTCAACTAGGACCAGGAAACTACCTACAATGGAAGAATGGGATACTCAATCATTGCATTATGTACAACTTGTTACCACATCTTCTTGGGTTGGCACCTGAACCTATTGACCACATTCATCACCAAAATTGGTTGAACGAGAATGATATGGCATATGGGCTTCTTTGTCTTACTATACCAGAGGACCTTCAACGTCAATTAAAATTCACCGTGTCTCGCACATTGAGCCGGACCTTCATTCAGAATTTTCATGGAGACTTTGATCCTCCTTCATCTAGTTATGGATCTTATGATGATCTTGCATCCATGGAGGAAAGTGAGTTCACCGATACTTTTTCTTACGAAGGGCCACCCACACATATTTCTTCGTGTGATGACAGTTCCATTGACACAAACTCGCTTGGTTCTACTTCTGATGACAAGGATTTTGCACCCAGTTCTGATGTCAAGAGTACTATAGAGGACTCTTCTCCTCCTCTCACTATTCCAGAGAGTGTTGACACATCCCACATCTCATCAGATATCAAGCTAGTCTCCTATACAGTCTCATACAGTCATCACACCCGCCTCTTTTCCACCTTTAGTGTTTGAGGCCCCTTTCACTCCTCCACCTTCATTGGATGACTCATACCTATATGACATCACTCTTCTATTTATTGAGCCCCCTCATTGGGATGAGTATCTACCTGACCTTGGTCATCTTTTGACAGAGTACACTTGTGATGTACTATAGGTTCCTCATCCATCTACAGGTATTTTAGAGGAGTTCATCATCTCTGTTGTTGAGAGTGCCCCTTCTAGGACTCTTAGCACTTTCAATTTTCTAGAGACCTTCATTGATCCACCCTTGCTTGTGGATCCATTTCTATTATAGGGGATGTTTTGTCTCCTTCACTTCAGTTGGACATCATTTCTACAGGTGTTCACCCTTCATACTCTGACAGTTCTGCGCTCATGACATTACCTACGGTTCCTTTACACTCACTTGCTAGACCTATATCACACTTTCATGGACCAGACTCAAAGCTCTTCATGCTACTGCCTTCAATTTCCTTCATGGAGTGGGCAAACTTCCAGCATGTCATTTCTGCCCTTCCTAAGGGTAGGCACATAGTTCGGTGTGGATGGCTCTTCTTCAGTCTAGAGGCAGAGGATCTCATCATCAACATTCTTTTGGGATATTTCTTAGAGTTGCAGAGTTCAGATCCATCCATGGCATCTTCTACATCCATCGCATCTTCTCTCTTTTTCATCTTTCTCGAAAGATTTCCCTTTTGTTCATGGGTACCTTTACCGGCTAGTCTATGGCTAGGACCCATCCTTGGCATCTTTCTTAGATTCGAGAGTATTTTGTTCTCTTATGATGGATGTTTTTCCCACTGGGTTTTCCTTCACTATTTGGGACTTCTTTTTGTGCATGGGTACCTCGTCAGGATTTATGCCAAGACCCATTTCTCTTCTTCTTCTTCTTCTTCTTCTTCTTCTTCTTCTTCTTCTTCTTCTTCTTCTAGGAAGATGTTGTTTGTATACGGTTGCCTTATCGTGCCTTTAGTTGCCAGCCGCATTGACACATCTTTCTTAGTTGTCTAGGGAGTATTATTTTCTGCTCGCTTATCTTGGCCTCTTCCCGACTTTGATGAAGGGGGGTGTTAGTGTGTGTGACATGCCTAGTCATCATCCACATCACCTGGTGAGTCATCTCACCTTGTGAGATTCATAGGTATTAGGAAGTCAAATGAAAAGTGGCAGATTCTGTCATAGAATATGTCAATGGAATTTGTGTCAATGTGTCATAGGAGTTACATTCCTTATTTGGAATGTAACTCCTCATTTAGTGGCGTCATATGCGTTAGTCATGTCATATGCATCAGTGGCATCATTGATATTCTTTCCTTGTTTAGGCATGGGGGTTAAACAACACCCCTATTTGTACTTCCTTTTTTCAATCTATGAGGATGAGCAGACCTATTTTTCTTACTTGTATTTTTATTCCATTGATTCGAATATTGCTTATTGCATTGGAGCTTGACGTTACCCTTAGAGTGCAATCGTTGTGTTGTGGTGCATTGTTTTCAACATCGGTTCTCATTTTTGCCTCTTTCAGATTATGATGTATGTTTTTATATACTTTTAATATTTTTAATTGATGTTTATGGGATTAAAATGTTTATGTGATTTGAGATGTTTATATGATTTGAAATGATGATATATGAAGATTGTTGTGACTTAAAATGTGATCTGGAATTTTATCACAATGTATTCTAACCTTTTGAAACAAAAGTAAAAATGGAATGATTACTTTGATTTGGATTTGATACATACACAATGGGTATAAAAATGTGAAAGCATGTACACTTTAGACCTCAACAATTAATGTTAACATGATACTATCGATGTAAGTAGTTGCATGTGGGATCTTAGTTATGGAGATGAAGTGATAAGATGTACCTTCCTAGGACATGAAAGGAGTTTGACATGTGTAGGTCAATGTGGGGAAGTAGGGTTTTCCTTTTCAATAGTTTCTTATAGAAATTCCCTAGCTATACATATTTTTCTTATTTTTGACACAAAATGATCGATGCGGGAAGTTTTCTCTAATGGGAAAGCTAATTGATGTAGGAAGCTTTCCTAGGATGCTTTTGATATTTGAATTTTGAAGTATCATCAATGTGGGAAGCATTCTATATGGGTAGCCATCCTTCGAGGGAGTGGTCTACATTTTTTAATTTATGACTTCTCTTTTACAAATAGCCATCATTTAAGGGATCAATCTATATTTGATGGGTAGTTTCCTTCGAGGGATCAATCTACATAATATGATTTTGATATTTGAATAGTTTTCCTTCAAGGGATCAGCTATTATTTTTAATAAGAGCATCCATAGATTTTTTTTTATTTTTAAGCTGAGGTAAAACCCTAATAGACCATTTCAAGGAGGAGAAGAAATGTGTACACAACCTACACATATATGCCCCATGACATGTCTTTGGTTGGTACATAAGGTAGATGGATGTAATGATTATGGGGTTCCTACTAAGGAGGAACTCATCCAAGTGAAATATGTGATGAATAGATTTGTGGTGCTCATATTTAAGGTGATTAAGGATAGTGACAGAAAACCACATGCTTTCAAATCATTACGATGAGAAAAATAGTTGGTTAATGGTGGAATAAGATCTTTGATGTAGCTTTGGCCATGATGGTCAAAGGTTAACAATAGAAAGGCTGCAAATGAAAGAAATTTAGAGGATCCTTTTCATGTGTGCCATCTAGGGAGGCTAGACGATACGCTCCCGACCCATACTTGTGATTAATGACGTATGGACCGATCTAGTTGGGGACAAACTTTCCACATTTACTCCTTTCTAAGGCGGTGACATTTTGATTTTATTTGAGAATCGGATCACCTATTTTGAATTCACGTTATTTTAAAAATTTATAATATGTATGTTTGATGCATTCTTAGTAAACATGGTGATGTTCAAGGGCTTTCAAGCATTTTTCATCTAATAATTCTAACCGTGCTAAATGATCTTGTCGATATTAATATTTAGAAGCAAAAGGGGTGAGAGGGGGTGAATCAATCCTTTAAAAACTCATTCATTTTCCTTCATCATATGTTATCATTTATACAACCATCCTATTAATGATGTACCATATGTGTATTAACTTAACCATATAAACAACCATACACAAGATCAAGAGCAAGAGAGTACACAAGAACACCAAATATATGTGGGAAACCCTCAAGGGGAAGAAAACCCATTGAAAATTTGTTAATATTACACACAAAAAGATATTTATTAAACCACAAACTCAACAAGGAGCACCAACCCCTAATGTATTGAGATACTAACCCCACAAGGAGCACCAACCCCTAATTTAGTAGAGCACCAACCCTACAAGGAACACCAACCCCTAATTTAGTGAATCACCCACTCCACAAGGAGGATAAAACCCCCTAAATATGACCAAGCACCAACTCATCCACTTGAATAAATCTTATCTCGATTTTTCTACCACCACAACCGATAGAGATCACTTCTTCAAATCGTAAACCCTAGCTCACACACTCGGTCTTCAAATTCTCATATTCTTGCTCTTTACTCTTGATATCATACTTCCATGCCTTCCTCAACTTTTCATTCTATTCATTAGCCTTCAAAACATGCTCACATACCTGTAAAATATCTCTCTCTAGGTCGCACACCTTCCCTCCAAGAGCACTAGTTCAAAAATGAACTAAACAAACACTTAAATATGATTTTCTTCCTTCCAAACCAAAAGAGGTTAGTCCCTCATGATAATTTCAACCCAAACACATTCATTAAATTCATAAATTTTAATTATAATAGTCACATATGACCCAAGTAGGTCTTCCTAGCCAAAAACCTCATTACATGTGTCAAAAATGGCTTAAAACCCCATGGGCACATTCTTAAAAATGCCCTAACATTAGTACCATACTTTTTCATGACCCATGAACCATTATAAATGATTAAAATATCATAAAACATTCATACATGGTCGAAATTAATATCAAAAAATCAAATTATTTCATTTATTGGGCCCAGTTTCCTTTACAATTCTCAAAACAGTTGTTTCATGCACCTTGGAGACTTCATAATGCCACAAAATTAATTCTAATAAAAAAACATTACATGTGACCACTCAAATAAAATGTAATAACCTTTAGAACCATTCTAATCATGTTATAAGTCATGAAACATCTTTCACTTCAAACCACAACAATATTTTCCTTCACCAAATCAACCTGCCAAAACATTTGTTTCCAAAGGTTAGCTCATAACATCAAATATACATACATTAAATATCTAAAAATGGATTAATTTGATTCCAAATGTATCCCTATTCACTCTCTAGGTGATATAAATCATCAACCAAACAATCTCATGCTTCAAATGACATCAAACTTTCACCAAAACAGATGTTGCCCTTAACTACCAAAAAACCTCTTGCTAAAAGAATGCCCTAGAAACCATGACATATGATCTCATCATGATGCAATCCATATATAAATTTAAATATATCTGAATATAATTTCCAACACAATTTGAATCATATTAGGAATCCATCTTTAGCTCAAGTTATGGCCAAAACACTAGACTCTACTATTTGAGACCCAAAATCGCCCTTTGACTACCAACTTGTTTGACCCTAAAACCTTATGAACCTCCAATAACATGTCCTTAAAATTCCATGTAAATCAATAAAAATCACATACATCATACAGTTATAGTTTAGTTCATTCCGCATTTGAAAACCTTCCTTTCAAACTGAAATTGTCATTTTCGTGTGGTGCCTACTTATGGCCACATGCTCAAACATAGCTTTCTAGAAATCATGAGGAGTCCTATACAACATAAAATCATCAATTTTTCACTTGCAATAAAAAATGGGTCAGTATACTTCATCTTTTGTAAACTTCTCCTAGCTAGGGTTTAACTAGGGTTTTTGACCTCTTTACCTTCTTAACATTTGTTCATAAAAATGTGATGATGAACTAACCTAATTATTTTTTTAAAAACTTATAAACTCCGCTTAGAAATATCCTTGAATTCCAAAAGGTCCCATGAAAATCACACCATTCACAACGAGCATCAAAAGTTCAAATTCGAGCTTGATTTTCACTGTTCTTGACCATGTCTTACCAAAACAATCATAACTTGAAAAATACATATCATGGGAACCTAAAATTTTTTAGAGAGAACTATGACACATCCCTCTAACATATAAAATCATAATAATGTCATTACCATTCCTAAATATCTCAATAATATCTCATTTTCATAGCTATACCTTGGGGATTCTCACTATGAAAGCTATTATCAATCGAAGTAGTGAAAAAAATGAACATATAATCTTTTAAAATGACCCAATAATACCTAATATATCATGATATACCTGATTTAATTCTTCCATGAGATCAAATGGCTTCAATACACTCTGTCACACCTCTAAGTTGTCATACCTACTCCCAATGAGCACCTATAACATGGTGAACCACATGTACCTGCACTATTCCATTGTTTTGAGTGCTCAAGTACCCTCAAAACCTATATTAAACCATGTCAACATGCTTCCCAAGTAGCCAGGAAGCTCACATTTTCAAGCAACACCTCTTAGGCACCTGTATGGGCTCGCAAGAGCAAGCACACCCATCTTGAATCCCACTATAACAACCGACATGACATCTGAACTAGTATGTTAGCACCTCAAACATCATCATAACATCATCATAAAAATTCACTTTTTCATTAATGTGGTTTTTCATCAATGACAACACCTACTAGGACACCATGCCAACAATCTCCCCCTTCGTCATTGATGGAAAACATCTTGAAATTCTCCCCTTTTTACATTAATTACAAAGGATTAAATATTACTTACCTCATTCACCTTCTTCAGCACCATACCTCCATGCTTTGGTTAGAAACATCAACCAAAGGTCTCAATTTTAACTCTTTCTCTTGATTTTGCCAAAAAATCTTATTATAGGCCTCATGTTAAGCATGCAAATGCTAAGCTTCCCCTAGAAAGAACACTTCAAACATCTGAAAACCATAATTACATCATGAAAAACATAATCTTCACCTTACAAGGGACATAAAACTTCATTTTCCATTATCTAGGCATGCAAAAAGGCACAATTTCTTCTCTAACCTTGTTTTGAGCTTCTTAACAATACCATAGTAGTCTAAAATTGAGCCATATTCCATCATGCACATGCCACAAATGGTATGAAGGACCATACAACATCATTACTTCATCATTCTAGACAATAATCCACCATCTCTAGGCCAAAACATGCATATCAAGGCTACTTCACACTTTCACACTTAAGGGCAATACCATGAGACCATAACAGTCTTTTTAGAGCAATTTAGGCCAACTTTGACATCCACCTACAAGTCATCCATGCTTGGACTCATACAATAATTTTTCCCCTAGCTTTAAGACCTTTATTCCTAGCTCCTAGGCATAAATTTTATCAACCATCCATGATACTATGCCTTGAAATCATCATTAAATCTTTTAGCTATTTCTAATGCACCATTTCAGTCTTCTAGAGTCATATACAACTGAGATAAGACAAAAACATACCTTCACAAGCTTTAATAAGGAGTAAACACCACTTCCTTACCTTGAATGATCTTGAGAACAACATATC
Source organism: Taxus wallichiana var. yunnanensis (assembly GCA_018340775.1). Classification (NCBI taxonomy): domain Eukaryota; kingdom Viridiplantae; phylum Streptophyta; class Pinopsida; order Cupressales; family Taxaceae; genus Taxus; species Taxus wallichiana. The sequence continues at coordinate 663,409,872 of CM031237.1, read as the reverse complement.
ACTCCCTTGGTTGAACAAACAATTAACCCCCGCTATGATTAACATATATACACCAAGAGCATCCTGATTTCTTGCTACAACACCACTTCAACACAGATTATGAGATCGAGACTATCATATGATCATCAATACAAAATTTGAGGATAATAACATACCTTAAGGTTCTTTAATACTTATAAAAATTTTCATTGAATACAAGTTAACTCTCCCCTGTCCTTTGAAGAAACAATACACCATCGTACCATTCAAAACACTATTCAAGCTTTCGTAGCTTAAACAAAGACTTCATATAGAGGATTAGACCCACTATAAGGCCTGAGATTGATCAATTTACCCTTTAATGACCTTCTTCATATGCATCCATCATGAAAATATCATGTAAAAGACTAAGAGATCATCTTATGACTTCATTTTCATTAACTCCATGCAAAAACAAGCATCTACATGCATGTAGAATGTGTTAGAATTTGAGGATTCTAATAAATATGGATTTAATCAACTTAAATATTATATAATGTTACAATAAATATTTAAATAAACATTACATCATAACATAAGTAAATAAAGAAATACTTATAGGAAATAAATAACACATGTGACACAATATTTATAGTGGAAAACCCCAAAAGGGTAAAAACCACTTTGAAAATAACCTTTTACTTCAGAGAACTTATTTTACATCCAGTAAGATCACCTCCTCCTTAAAACCCTATTTACCAAGGGTAAAACCAAATCACTTGATTTGCACACCTTTGATATATTTTCGAATATATCAAATGAGGACCTAAAGTCCTTTTTATATAAGGTGATCGGTATGTCTCCCGACCCACCTTTTCAACCTAAATGGTTGACACATATACCTAGGTGAGTGTATTTAATAAATATAAACATAAATGATTCACATTATTAAATACTTACCTAATGTATATTACCTAGGTATGAATATTTAATAATAGAAAAGTATTTCATATTATTAAATATTTAACCTATATAATAGTGATGGACCCATATTAATTAAGGGTTGGTCAGACCACTTAATCATTATGTTCCAACACTCCCCCTTAATGTTAAGTGGGATAACATATGTCAATAGATTACCTGCCCGTGGTACACTACATGATTTACAATCCTTAAACCATAAAGGTTTTAGGCTAGCATATCAGGTGAAGGAATTATAACACCTTCATCATACTCAAGTTACCTTTTGGTACAAAAGGATTTGGAATCCCAAAGATCATCCCATGATCAATGGCTAAGTATGATTTGTGAGTTTTACATATTCTCACAAGTTCTCATAAAAGGTTATTGAACCCAAACATATAGGATATTTTTATAACTAAGGAACTCTTTAATAATATGATTGTATTGGATGTTTACCAGTAAATTCAATAACACTAAAGAGTTTACTGAAGACCGCCTTTAAGATCTTTCTACACTTCTTTCTAAAAAAGAAGTCGATGAGGTATACATGCCCAAAGGTCTTTTTACACTTTCCCGAAGGTCTTTTTACAAATGCCCAAAGGTATTTTTACAAAAACCAAGTTCCATTAGGAGGTGACATTGTCATGCACACTCCCCCTCAATGGAAACTCTAACAATCCAAGCTTTTCACGAAAGTGAAAAACTTTACAAGCACTTAGGAGCTTTGTGAATATATCAACTGCTCTTCAGTCAGCACGAACTTGAGATCTATCTCACCACTTAGCACCTTCTCACGGATGAAGTGTATATGTATCTCAATGTGCTTCATCCTCTGATGTTGTATTGGATTATGTGCAAGAGCTATGGTGCTTTGGTTGTCACAGAACAAAGGAACACTACGTGGATCCTTCATCTTTATCTCATCGAACAACCTCTTTAGCCATATAGCCTCTTTTGCAACTTCCATTGCACTTCTATACTCACTGTTGAAGAGATAGAAACAATTAGCTATTTTTGTTGCACCAAGTAATGGCACCTATACCAAATTTAAACACATAACCAAAAGTAGATTTTCTATCCAATACATCACCAACATGATCAGAATCACAAAATCCATATAAGTTAGCATTTTCATTCTTAGTATAATGCAACCCATAATTGATTGTACCTTTAATATATCTAAGAATCATTTTTGCAAGATTCCAATGATCTCTATAAGGTTCCTGCATAAACCTAAAAGTAATTCCTACTACATAGGAAATATCTGGTCTGGTGATAGTGAGATATATCAAACTACCAACTAACTGCCTATATAAAGTATGATCATTTTTTTCACATGCAGGTTTAGGATTAATTTTCAGTCTAACTTTCATAGGAGTAGAAATTGGTTTACAATCAATCATGTTAAAAAATTTCAGTACATTGGTTGCATATTGTTCTTGAGAAACAACAATAGAATGTTTATCTTGAAATACAACCATGCCAAGAAAATGATGTAAGAGACCTAAATCAGTCATTTCAAAGTATTGTTTCAATTTTTCTTTAATTCTACAAATTAAAGCAGGATTATCACCAGTCATAAGAAAATCATCAACATATATACAAACAATGATAATATGTGATCCTTCTTGCTTAATGAATAGATCATTGTCAGAAGAAAAATTAGAAAATCCTAACTATTTAAAGAAAGAATTAATTTTCACATACCAAGCTCTAGGAGCTTGCTTTAAACCATACAAGGATTTTTTCAATTTACAAACATAGTTTTCTTTACCAATTTCTTCAAATCCTTTAGGTTGAGACATGTAAAGTTCTTCTTTTAAATCACCATTCAAAAAGGTATTTTTCACATCCATTTGGTGGATTTCCCACCCAAATTGAGTGGCAATTGCAAATAAGGTCATAACAGTACTCATTTTAGCTACAAGGGGCAAATGTCTCAACATAATCAATACCAGGTTTCTGAGTGAAACCTCTAGCAACAAGTCTAGCTTTATGTTTTTCAATACTACCATCTATATTATATTTTACTTTGTATAACCACCTAGACCCTATAATACTTCTTTTCTCTGGAGGTGGAACCAACTCCTAGGTTTGATTTTGAATTAGGGCATTATATTCAGCTTGTATTACATTGATTGACTTCTTATCTTGAAGCTTATTCAAAACTTTGTGGCTCAGGTTCATATAAGGTCATTAATGCATGGTACATATGATGGCTTCTGGTCATTTTCCTAAGATCAATAGGATTAGAACTCTCTAACACATATTGATCCCATTTTGGTTTCTTAACTAGGGAGTTAGGAGATTCAAAAGCATCTATAGTATCAACACAAGAAACATCATCATGACCATTTACTATATTCTCAATATCAGAATCATAACCATTATTAGAAATATTGACAGAGTTAGGAACATCTTTACCATTATCAGATGAACAAAAGTATTTTTCCAAAACCACCACATTGCGGTTTTCAGTTACTTCCCTTTTTACAGGGTCGTAAATCCTTATACCTGCAATGTTAATACGACATCCAATGAAAACACAAAAGAAAGAAGTCATATCAAGTTTCTTTCTTTTCTTTTTAGGAATGTATAAAGAAGTAGGAATACCAAAAAATTTTAGATGAGAAATATCAGGTTTTTGATTTGACCATTTTTTTAATGGAGTTGAAAGATGAATAGCTTTGGTGGGAACCCTATTTAGAATATAGACTGATGTGTTCATTTCTTCTACCCACAGAAATTTGGGAAGACTAGCAGAATGAAGCATAGCGTGAGCCATATCTAAAATAGTCATATTCTTATGTTCTCGTAATACCATTATATTGGGGAGAATGAGAAGTTAATTCTCTTTTAATACCACAATCAATACAAAAATTCAAATGCTTTGCTAACATATTCACCCCCATTATCTTTTCTAAGTCTCTTAATTTTATAATTTGAAGATTTTTCAACAGATGCTTTAAATTCCTTAAATTTCCCTAGTACATCAGATTTATTTTTAAGAAAATATGACCAAATCATCCTGGTGAAATCATCAATAAAAGTCACAACATATAAAGAACCATTTAATGAAGCTACTTCAAGAGGTCCTCTAACATCACTATGAATAAGTTCTAGTGGGGAAGATGAATTCTCTTCAAGATGTGAGTGAAAGGGTTTAGCGCTTTATTTTGAGCGTAAACACCCTTCACACACATCATGAGAAGAAGACAACACAGACAAACCTTTCACAAGATTATATCTAGCCATTTCATATAAACTTCTATAATTAACATGTCCTAATCTTTCATGCCATAGTTTTGAATTATTCAAACTTTGAGAAACAAAACAAGATGCAAAATAGAAATCATCAAAAATATACAGACCATTTCTTTGAATTCCTTTAGCTATTATATTATCATTACTATCCTTGATATACCAAGTATCTTTCAAAATTTGAATAGCCAAACCATCATGAGTTAATTGAGAATATGATAAAAGGTTCTTTTTGAGCTTAGGAACAAATAAAACATTATTCAACACACCATTAACAAATTTTACTTTCCCTTTCTCTATTGCTTCTAAAAATGAGTTATCACCAAGATACACACGTTCATTGATTTTCACAACATCAAATAAAGAGTTTGAAACACTAGTCATATAATTTGATGCACCTGAATCTAAAATCCATTCAGAATTAGAGGAAGAATACAACGCAACATATAATGCAATCATTTTAGGAATATCATTAGAGCTATCATTTTTCCTTAAATTATATTTTGAAGAAACAATTTTTTTTTTTTTATGGATAGGTTTCTTAGTTTTGCAATCTTCCTTTTTATGTCTAAATTTACCACATTTGTGACATTTACCACTAAAGATAACATGTAATTGATCAGAAGAAAAACTTTTCTTATCAACAAAAGAAGATTTAGATCTAAATTTTTGATCTGAGAAGGGCTTGTGAGGTTTGAACTTTGAATTCTAAGCAAGAAGTGCCTGAGAGGCATTCTCCTTAGAGTCAAAGTTCATCATCACTTGCTCTTCCTATATCAAAAGTGAACTCAAGGTATTTAAATCAGGTAGATCATTTTCATTTTGATATTTAGAGTTCAAGATAGAAATAAAATTCCTAAATCTTTCATGTATATTTAACTAAAAAATAAAGTAGATTAATTTTTCACCAATTAAATCACAATTGCATCCATCTAATTGTTTGCTTTAATATTTTTAATTTTGGCTAAGAAATTAACTACTTTTTCATCTCCTTTCATAGGAGTTGTAAGCAATTCTAAAACTAATTTAATAATTTTAGATAAACACATACCTTCATGCATGGATTCTAGTTGTGTCCACACCTCTTTCGGATGTTCGATATTACCAATGAGTAGAAGGTATTCATCGTTTACATTGCGCAAATCATGGAAAGAGCCTCCTATATTCATTGAGAATGCATTCATGTTATCTATAGTTTCTTGACGGTGGTGGGAGCAACCTCGAGATCCGAAATAATTGTCCAGAGTTTCCTCACCATAAGTTCTGATTTGACCCTGATCTTCCAAATGTTATAGTTGGTCCCATTCAGGATCTGGGTTTTGTCAAGACAGAAATAGCTAGACGTCATTGTTTTCCTGAACCTATAAAACACACCCCATTATAATATACAATGTACCACAGAGTTAGATACATTTTTATAAAAAAATAACGCTTTTAATAGAAACAGATCTAAAATTTATAGATCTACATAAAATATTTAATCATAACTAATTTTGTCATTGCAATGCATATTAACTTCCCGTGATCAAAATAATAACCCACAATATAAAAAATTTTACATTATACCCCAGACTTATATACATATGTGTGTGTGTGTGTGTGTGTGTGTGTGTGTGTGTATGTATGTGTATGTCTATATATATGTGTGTATGTATATATATTATATCTATATATATGTATGTATGTATGTATATATGTATGTGTGTGTGTGTGTGTGTGTGTGTGTGTGTGTGTGTGTGTGTGTGTGTGTATTCTAACCATATATAAGTGAAGAAGAAACCCTTAAGAATGTAAAATAACTTCAAATTTTTAGAAAAAAATAATGTAGACAAAGATCCAGCCAGCTTAAATTTGACGTCTAAATGACCATCATACTGCCTTATGTTTGGTCTGTCGTGACGGTCATTTGACTATCAAATTTAATGGAGTCAAAACTTATGTATTTCCAGAATTTCTTCTATATAATATTAAGGAGGTTATATTTTAATACATTATATTAACCTTGTATATTTTAATATATTATATTAACCTATTATAATTTATAATGTAAAAATATATTCACTTTAAAAAGAGGTATATAGTTTATATAATGTAAATAAAAAACAACATATAGTCTATAAAAAATTATAAACTATAGTATATATATTTTTTTTTTTTAAAATAAACACATATAACCCTTATTACGAGGCCCCTCATGAAAACAAGATTTAAAACATTTACCACACCATGTAATCTTAAATTCTACATAAATCTTAGAATTTACAGAGGAGACAACATTTTTCACATATCCAATGGAAAAAATTCAAATCCTATTTTGATGGAGCTTTGTCTCCTCCTTCATTTACCATTGACAAAATTCAACCTGCACATATTAAAACTATAGAAAAAAATATTTCAAATATTTTACCCTTACCTCTACACAAGTTTTCACGAAAAGTGAGAAGTTTCCAAATTTTCCACCTATAAATTCACCTCGATTCTTCACAAAATAAAATTTTTAGGTTGCACTTATTTTAAATACCCTTCTGGGTTGGTTAAAAAACCCATACAAATTAAATAAATAAAATATAAAACATTTGCTCTTAATTTATTGAATTTACCTTTCCGGGTTGGTTGAAAAAATCTGTACAAATTAAATAAATAAAATATAAAAAATTTCTCTTAATTTATTTAATTTACCTTTCTAGGTTGGTTGAAAAAAATTCAAACAAATTAAATAAATAAAATAAAAAATATTTGATCTTAATTTATTTAATTTACCTTTCCAGGTTGGTTAAAAAAACCGATACAAATTAAATAAATAAAATACAAAACATTTTATCTTAATTTATTTAATTTACCTTGCTCTGTTACCATGTTAGAATTTGAGGATTCTAATAAATACGGATTTAATCAACTTAAATATTATATAATGTTACAATAAATATTTAAATAAACATTACATCATAACATAAGTAAATAAAGAAATACTTATAGGAAATAAATAACACATGTGACACAATATTTAAAGTGGAAAACCCCAAAAGGGTAAAAACCACTTTGAAACTAACCTTTTACTTCAGAGAAATTATTTTACATCCAGTAAAATCACCTCTTCCTTAGAACCCTATTTACCAAGGGTAAAACCAAATCACTTGATTTGCACACCTTTGATATATTTCTTGAATATATCAAATGAGGACCTAAAATCCTTTTTATATAAGGTGATTGGGTATGTCTCCCAACCCACCTTTTCAACCTAAATGGTTGACACATATATCTAGGTGGGTGTATTTAATAAATATAAACATAAATGATTCACATTATTAAATACTTACCTAATGTATATTACCTAGGTATGAATATTTAATAATAGAAAAGTATTTCATATTATTAAATATTTAACCTATATAATAGTGATGGACCCATATTAATTAAGGGTTGGTCAGACCACTTAATCATTATGTTCCAACAGAATGTTATTTTGAGCTAAAAGCAAGTTTTTAAGCCTCATCAAGTACCTAATACCTTCTTCTTACACAATTTCATTTCAAATCATGGATAAATGAATGAATCTTACCTTTCAATATGAGAATAATATTTGAAGATCACTTCATGCCACTTAATCAACTCAACTATGCTTCCTAGACCTGTAGGTGTTCATTCTTCCTCCATGGAGCACTTAAGATATCTTCACAAGCACATTTCAACCTTCCAACAACCACCATTACTTGCAACCAATATATATGAAAGGAATACCATTTTCAACTGAGACAAGGCTTATTTAATCACATCATACCTCTAAATATACTATTACTCTTGCCTTTTCGTACATGTAGGTCTTCATCTTCCACTAGGAGCAACATTAGGTTCATACAAGTATACATTAGCTGAGATCATCAACCAAAGAGATTCCAAGCATCTTGAAAACATTTCACAAGGATACTTCAAGAACCATGTCAAAATTGAGGGAAGCCATCTTTTAAACCCTAGACATAGTCAACTCTGCCACTGTACTATAGAGTGCACTTTTCTAGCTCAAATCATGATGCACAACAACCAAATAACCAAAAACACTGAGATACTATATATAACTCATCTTATTCATGCATTTTAACACTTCATGAGGCACATACCAAATGTAAATCACTTTCTCAAATCATGAAAACTCATATTGTAGACCAAAAACAATTGTCAACTTCTCAAATAGCCCTTTCTAGGTCACAAAGGCAACTTCTTAATATTGTCATGCATAACAGAGAAAGTATGCATACCTTAAGCTTCAAAACTTCACCTCATTTATCCCCACATGTCTAGATGATTAGTGAAAAATTTTAGACCAAAATTCAATCATTTGACTATTCAAAATTGAGTTTCCATGTACTCCACTTGAATGGGTTGTGCAAGCATAGTCAAGAATAGTGGTGACATTTTTGACAAAAATTATCACTTACATTCTTCATACTAGCATCATCATCTTGCAACAACTTATTTTTACTTACTAATTACCTTATGTAATGACATTTCATCATGAGTAGTCACTTTACATACATGTAGCCTTCATTTTCTTTACAAATAGTGTATTCATTACTATATCATTGGACCACAGTCAACCTTATTGTGAGAAAATTGATCAAGTTAAAACTTGATCACCATAGAACACATTTTAAGAGGATTTGGATGCATATACACTACTCTAAAACTCATGACATAGACCCAATAAGTCTAAGAATATGACACAAACTAGGCACATATGTTGACAAGATAGAAAACATTCCTGATATGAATGCAAGACACCTATTATACAATGTACTGACAACACTTTTGGATTCATACATATATATGACATTGTGTCACTCACATCAAGACAGCTTATCCATCATTACAACTCCATATAAACTTCTTATGACCTGGACAAGACCGAGAAGAAATTCTTAGACCATCGATAGCCAGAATAGACTAATACAAGTGACAAAGCCTATTATGCATTCATAAAAACTCTTGGAAACTTGAAACACCTTTACCAACTCCAACCACATCAAGAAATCTTATATACAACTCATGATACCTCATGATAGTGCACCAACCTTAGCACGAGACAAGACTCTAAACTACTCAAAGTGTAGAGAGACACAACAAACACTTGTGGATTTGTTACTAAGACAATAAGACACATAAAATTGAACCAACAAGACTATGAGGGGCATATATACTTCTACCTTGACTTATAGAGAAGAGTCATGATGACATAGACTGATCCTCCTCACCTAGATGCTTCATATGCAATGGTATACCTTCAAGAATCATAGTGAAGGTATACATTATCCATGAAGACCTAAAATAAGGTCTTGAAGATATCACAAGCCTTCATGGGCACCTGCAATGCACCATCAACTTCCCTCCTCTGCTGTAAACACTGAGATTCACTCCTTATTCCACCAACATATGCATTTGATAAAAAACCATGATCTCTCCTAGATTCCCAAGTTCTTCTAGGACTGTTTTCATTCCTTCTAGTTCTTTGATAACCAAATTTTTGCACCAAGTATCCTCTCATTATACTTGAAGAAGCTTGGAAGAAATTATTTTACACATGGCCAACTCTATTACAGTTATAGCATACCACTAAATTTTGTCTCTTGAGGCCTTTATCTTGATTTTTTGATCCATACAAATAGTACCTTGCAATGTGACCTTCTTTATTGCACTTGTAACATACTATCTTCTTGGAAAACTCATTTTTAGTTCCTTTCCATAGTGAGGATCTCTAGAATCAGATCTTTTGACAAATACCTTCTTAATTTTTCTAGGCTCAAACATTCCTAGATTCCATCCACAATCCTTGGATTTGTGACCAAATTCACAACATGAATTGCATTCACCATTAAAGAATCCTACTCCATTCTTAGAAGACTTTGTCTTGCATTCTTTAGCTCTATGACCAAAAACATGACATAAGAAACAATATCCATTGAATGATTTTTCATACCTTGAAGCATTAGGCTGCCTAATAGGTTTGATCTTCTCATTGTCTTTGGAGTGAGTCACCTTCATTTCTTCCTTGGTACTTGGTTCACCATATTCCTTACTTGGAACCTTGTCTTCTTGCTTCAATTCCTTTTCCTTGAGATCCTCATTGAATCCCAAACCAGCCTTATCACTTGTTTATCTTTGATGGATAAGAATATTATCTAGGTCACTAACACTTTTCTCAAACATTTTCAATTTTCTTGAAACTAGATCAAGTATTGAATGTAGAGATTTCATACCATCTTCATATTTTATGCACTCATCTTCCTTTGACTTGAGTTTATCATTGAGCAAAGCAACTTGTGATTTCAGCTGAGTACATTCTTCATCTTTGACCTTTAGATTTTCTGACAACTCCTCCATTTGTGACTCCAAAATCTGAATAGTATGACTATGTTCATGAGCATCTTCCTTGGATTCAAGGTTGGCTGCAACTTTCTCTAATTGTTCTTCAAGATTCCTTGTGATCTCATCATGTTCTTTACTCTCATTCTTCAACTTGGCTTCAAGGAGCTTAATTTGATCTTCATGATTCCTTTTCATTTCAACAATCTATTGTGTGAGATTTTCATTCTCATCTCTTGCAAGATTAAGTTCCCTTTTCAATATTTCCCAAGCTGACTCTTCACAATCTAATTCTAAATCACTAAACCCTTCTCCAAATTCACAAGTTACAACTCCTAAGGGAGAATAAATTTTAGGAATATTTTCTAAAAATTCTTACCTTCACTTGAAGTAGAACAACAATCATCTTTGGATTTATTTCCTTTCTAAGAATTCTTCTTCTTACCACCCATTTTGTGCTTCAGAAGATCTCCTTCAAGTTTTCAAACTTCTGCAAGAAGGACCAACTCTGATACCAATTTTTAGAAGCACAAGGGACTGAGATGGGGGTGAATAAGTCTTACAACACTTTTAATTCATTTTCCATCATCATATGTTATCATTCATATAGCCATCCATTCAATCATGTTTCGTATGTGTGCTAACTTAACCATATAAACAACCATACATAAGATCAAGAGTAAAAGAGTACACAAGAACACCGAATATATGTGGAAAACCTTCAAGAGGAAGAAAACCCACTAAAAATTTGTTGATATTCCATACAAAAAGAGTTTTAGTGAAGCTCCATTTCCACAAGGAGAACCAACCCCTAATTTAGTGAGGCACCAACCCCATAAGGAGCACCAACCCCTAGTTTAGTAGAGCACCAACCCTACAAGGAGCACCAACCCCTAATTTAGTGAAGTACCCACTCCACAAGAAGGCTACAACCCCTAAATATGACCAAGCACCAACTCAACCACCTGAAGAAATCTAATCTCTTATTTTTCTGCTACCACAACTGATGGAGATCACTTATTCAGCTCACAAACCCTAGCTCACACACTAGGTCTTCAAACTCTCATATTCTTGCTCTTTCTTCAATTTTCTTTGCTCTATCCTCTTACTCTCATAATTCCATTCCTTCCTCAACCTGTAATTATTTCTCATCCTTCAAATCATGCTCACATACCTACAAAATATCTCTCTCTAGGTCACACACCTTCCCTCCAAGAGCACTAGTTCAAAAATGAACTAAACAAACACTTAAATATGCTTTTCTTCCTTCCAAACCAAAATAATTCGGTCCCTCATGATAATTATTACCCATACACCTTCATTACATTCATAAATTTGAATTACAATAGTCACATATGACCCATGTAGGTCGGCCTATCCAAAAACCTCATTACATGTGCCAAAAATGGCTCAAAACCCCATGGGCACATTTTTAAAAATGCCCTAACATTAGTACCATACTTTTTCATGACCCATGAACCCTTATACATGATTAAAATATCATTAAATATTCATACATGGTATCATTTAATATCAAACAATAAAATTATTTCATTTATTGGGCCCGATTCCTTTACAATTCTCAAAATAGTTGTTTCCTACACCCTTCAAAGACCCTATAAATTTCATAATGCCACCAAATGACTTATACGGAACTAAAACATGTCATGTGACAACTAAAAATAAATTTCAGAACCTTTATAACACTTCTAAGAATGTTATAAGTCATGAAACATCTTTCACTTCAAAACATAGCAATATTTTCCTTCACCAAATCAACCTTACCAAAAATATGTTTCCAAAGGTTATCTCATAACATCAAATATATATGAATCAAAGACCTCAAATTAGATTTATTAAATGTAAAATTTATACCTATTAACTCTCCATGTGATAGAAAGCATCACCCAACCCATCTCATGCTTCAAATGACGTAAAACTTGCAACAAAACAGATGTTGTCATGAATTTCCAAAACCTTCTTACTAAAAGAATTCCTAGAAACCATATCATGTGACCTCATCATGAGGTAAGCCATGTATCACTAGAAATATATCTGAATATAATTTCCAACAAAACTTGAATTATCTTAGGAATCTACTTATAGCTCAAGTTATGGCCAAAACACTAGACCCTGTTATTTGAGACCCTAAAACTACCCTTTGACCAATCAACTTGTTCGAGCCTCCAAAACTCATAATCCTAAAATAACACGTTCTGAAAATTCCATGGGAATCAAGAAAAATTCACATACATCACACAATGATAATTTAGTTGATTCCTCATTTGGAAACCTTCTCCTCAAACTGAAACTCTTCACAAACTGGCATTTTCAGGTGGGGCCCACTTATGGCCACATTCTCAAAAATACCTTTCTCAGTAAATCCCGAGGATTCCTCTACAACATCCAATCATCAATTTTTTACTTTCGGTCAAAACTAGGTCGGATTTACTTTATCTTTTGAAAATTGTTCCTAGCTATAGTTTAACTAGGGTTTTGACCTCTTTACCTTCTTAACATTTGTTCATAAAAACATGACAATGGAATAACCTTATAATTTATTTGAAACCTTATAAAAACACCTTATAAAATTTCAAAACAATGTAAGTCATGCCATTCAAAACAAGCGTCGAATTTCAAATTTGAGCTTGATTTTTACCTATTCTTGACCCTATCTTACCAAAACAGTCATAACTTGAAAATTACACATCATGGGAACCTAAAAATTTCTAAGAGCACTATGACACATCCAACTAACATCTCTAATCATCATAATGTCAATACCATTTCTCAATATCTCCACCATATCTCATTTGCATAGCTATACCTTAGGGATTCTCCTTTGTGAAAGCTAGTATCAACTAAAGTAGTGAAAAAAATGAACATATAATCTTTAAAAATGACCCAATCATACCTCATATACCATGATATACTTGATTTCATGCTTCCATAAGATCAAATGGATTCAATACACTCTATCACACCTCTAAGTTGTCATACCTACTCCAAATGAGCACCTGTAACATGATGAACCACATGTACCTACACTATTACACTATTTTGCGTGATCAAGAACCCTCAAAAACTTTTGTAAACCATGTAAACATGCTTCTAAAGCATCCAGAAGCTCACATTCTTGAGTAACACCTCCTAGGAACATGTATGGGTTCGCAAGAGCAAGCACACCTCATTGAATCCCACTATAACAATTGATAGACATCTAAACCAGTATGTTAGCACCTCAAACATAATCATGACATCATAAAAATATTCACTTTTTCATTAATTTGATTTTTCATCAATGAAAACACCTACTAGGACACATTTGTTGGAGCTCAAATGTGCACCCATGCCCGAATCATAGACAATTCAGGATTTGAGTCAACATGGGACTGTCTCCAAGTTGTGGGACTCGAATTGAGACATAAATTTGGAGAATTTTGACTTATTATACTTACCTCTAATGCTAAACTACTCCTAGGAATTGAAATGTAACTATCTATCTCTACTCTAATTTTCTAAGGGACCAGGGTGAGAAGGAGATGCATAAAACATAAACCTAAACTAAAAGAGGTGATAGCACCAAAAGAAAGGGGATGAATACTTAGGAAAGAGAGAAAATTGGAGAGAACAATGATGAGGATGGCCAAAATGAAATCCATAGATCAGAATTACATCCCGAGTTCCACCTTCATGATGCACAATAGACACATATCTCTGAAACAATGCATACAACACACTTGCGAATGAATGAGAGGAAAGAGAGTGTAATAAAACAATAGATAAGGCTAAAGCAAGCCACAAAACCAAATATTTTATTCGTTGAGAGATCATGCAAAAATCATCACAATATAGGAGGAAGATGCAAAACATTTACAGAGACATAGCCAAAGGCATGTGACTCTTAGAACACTTGTGTAACATAGAATGATGCCCTTGCATTCCCAAAGTATCCAACATTAAAACTGGGCATCACTTTACAATATATAGAAAAATGAAAGAAGGAGAAAAGAAAGAGAGGGGAAATTATCTTTCCACCAGCCAACCAGCTTCATTTAATTTCTCTGCATGCTCTGAAAAAGGGACTGAATGCCTCTACAAATCTAATTCCATATGCCACGCCTTGCAAGAGAAGGAGTGAGCACCCATAATGCATTCAATGTTGGTGGTTGAGTCATCTAAAACAACCTCTTTGCATGTTGGAGATGTTTTTCTTCACTTCCACCACCTACCAATATTTAATCCATGAAATATAATTCCCTTCACATGGAGAAGGCTAATATTCCTTCAAATAATATTATATTTGAAAAAATTGAATCATATTTGATATTGTTAGCCTCTTTTTAAGATCCGTGGAAAACTTCCCTCTTCCTTTGACACGCGGCTTCTCTGGATTCAATTTTGCATGGATTTTGACCTCCGCGGATTTTCCTTATATTTCATGAGCATCACAAACTTTTCTACCTTATCCCTGACATTGATGATATTGTGTGACTTCATGTCAACCTCCGCAAAATGCATATCCCTTATTCTGCAGTTTATATTTGCTTATCCTGCGGCATTTTTACAACATACACAACTTATTTAAACTTCACCTTTCATTCCATGGTACCCAAGACATCTGCAAACATGCTTCCTTTTACTCCACATTTTTACTTGGCTTCGCAACATATTTTTGTTCCTCTGCGACCTTCATTCCAAGTCGTGGTAAACCCAATTGCTCTATTTTGCAAGGGGTGTAAAAATAGACAACATTTTTGGTGACTCATAGGGTCCATCTACCTACTAGATGAGATGATCAGTAGCCTTAACATCCATTGGGCATGGAGTTAGCCTAAAAATCCTTGAATCTGATTTAGTTTTGTGCATTTCATTTTCTGAGACAATCTGCAACTGCTTCTTGATATTTTGAACCTCCCTCCTCTACATCTTGATAACATGATGAAATTGTGCATAAGGACATATCTAAGCAACAAGATAGTGTAAAGAACTAAGTAAAGAAACCTACACTACGAATAAAGCAATGTCTTTGAAAGCACTTGGAGAATTTGAAAATATAATCTACCATGTACAAAGTTGAAAAACAAATCCTAATGAGAAAGTTTGAGATGAATCCCATTGACTAGGATTTGAAACACATTCCCATCAAGATCAAACAACTCAAATGAGTTAGCTGCCTTATGTGAGTGATGAGATATGGTCCACTTCAAATAACATCAAGTTTGGAGTGTCTCCTTGGTTTAGCTTGATCCGCGTCCCATTTCAAAATGAGATCCCCAACCTTGATGGCCTAATCTCAAGCCTTCTTGTCAAACCACTACTTGGTCGATGCCTGGTTTTGTTCCATTCGACCATAGCAAAGTATTCCTTTTTTCCTCTAGCTACACCAATTCCACCATTCTAGTTTCTCTTTGACCTGTGTCTTTTAATTCAAGTTGTTGAGCTAATTACAATGAAGGCATCTCAAGTGACAATGGAAATATTTCTTCCTTACCATACACCAATTTTTAGGGAGAAGTGCCAATAGCCTTCTTAGTTGTTATCATGTCCACCCAAAGAGCATTTTTACCTTTGTGTGCCACTTTGTCTTTGATTAATGTCCATTGTCCTCTTCATGATTCTAATCATATTTTTGTTAGTGGATTCTGCCAATCCATTACCTTGGGGGTAATAATTGGAGGAAGTCTTAAGATAAATCCCAAGTTCAGAGCCCAACTAGAAATATTTGATCCTAAGAAATCTTTAGCATTATCAGAAATGATCGTTTGAGGAATGCCAAACCTTGTAACAATTTCTTCAAGAAATTCTAGGATGAATGATTCAGTGGCTTCCTTCAATGGCACGGCTTCAGTCCACCTGGTGAAATAATCTGTGGTTGTGAGGACCCATTTGTGACCCACACTAGATGGCGGGTTGATCATACCAATGAATTCAAGACCCCATTGTGTAAATGGCTGATCTACTTGAATTGGATGAAGTATAAGGGTTACCAATCTTTTCTTTCTAGTGAAGAGTGCACATTCTTTGCACTTCCTCACCCACTTGTGAGCATCCATGAATAATGTAGGCTAGAAATAACATGCTTTTATGATCTTCATGGTTGTAGCTTTAGCAGAGAAATGTCCACTTAAGAAGCCATCATGGAATTCAGTTAGAACCCTGTCACATTGCTCACCTTCAATGCACCTGAGAAACACTCCATCAATATTTATTTTGAATAATATGCCACCAACAAGTGCATAAGGAATGGATTGCAATCTTAGATGTCTTCTCTTTGATTTATTCAAACCAAGGGGATATGCACTAGTAGATAAAAACTTAGTCATATCAGCAATCCAACTACACTCATTAAACACATTTATTTCACCATTTTTCTACTCAACATTACGTGGCATCTCATCATTTGAAGGAACTTCATTCATGAGGGTAGTCTCTTGAGGTTCTGTAGTGTCCAGAGTCACTACTCACAAATTTCTCTTCCTCTTACCAATTTTTAGCTTTAATGGTCACATCATACTCCATGATCTTAGTCACCCATCCATCTCATTTCTTGCTGATCTCTGCTCCCATAATGAAGTCTCTAATGCTGGAATGTGATACAAAACCCTTAGGCAGATAACAACAATCATGCTTTTGAATTTCTTCAAGAATCTCATGATGGAAAATAATTATTTTTCAATGTGATTGTACTTTATCTCATAGTTCTTCAGTGTTTGATTGAAAAATGCCACAGGTTGCTCCATTGATTGACTATTATTTTTTTCAAAACCATGTCTATATTGGATTCCACCCCATGAGCATAAAGAATGAAATATTTGGTATAATTTGGGTTAATCAATGTTGGGGCCTAGGAAATATCTTGTTTTATCTTTTCAAAGTTGTCCTTTCCTTCCATGGTCCACTTGAATGTTGCATCCTTCTTGAGCATGAGAGTAATAGGTCTTATCAAACCCGTGAAGTTAGGGATGAAATGCCTAACAAAGTTGATCTTTCCAAGGAATGACTGCAGAGCCTTCTTGTGAGTTGGCAAGGAAAGAGCTGTAATAGCTGCAATTCTCTATGGATCAATGGTAATGCCTTATTTTGATACAATATTCCCCAATATATTACCTCTAGGGACTACAAAGTTACATTTCTTAGGATTAAGGGATACACCAAACTCCCTACATATTTCAAACACTTTCTCCAGGTGCTTCATGTGATCTGCACTTTCTGCTTGGAGAAAATTGTGATATCATCTAGGTAAACCAAGATGAACTGATTGATGAATCCCTTGAAAGCAATATCCATTTCTCTTTAGAAGGTAGCACCTGCATTTGATAAGCCAAAAATAATTTTTGATAAGAAAACACTCCCATTTGGTGGTGAACACGGTTTTATATTGATCCCCTTCCTTCACTTTAATCTAGTTAAAACCAGAATAACCATCAAGCATGGAGAACCTCTCTACTCCTACCAATATCTACAAAAAAATCCATGGAGGGAAAGGGGTAGTGATATTTAAGAGAATCCTTATTCAAATATCTGAAGTCCATGCAAATCTGTATTCATCATTCTTCTTCCTGATCGGAACCAAATTTTCCACCCAAGTAGAATACTTGATTAGAAAAATTATTTTGGCCTCAATAAGTTTGGAGAGTTCCTTTCTCATAAGGGGCTCAATCTTGGGGTTGAATGGCCTATATTTTTGTCTAATTGGCTTGATATTGGGGTCAAGATCAATGGAATGCTAGACTATGTCAGGATTGAATTCCTTTAGATCCTCATAGTCCCATGAGAACACATCATTGAATTTATGGCACAAGGAAACAAAATATTGTATTTACTTTCATCACATACCTTTCAAAGTATAAGTTCATTTCCGGAGCAATCAAACTGGATGGCAATCATCATGCTTTTCCGCCATGTTTTCATCGGACTGAAAATATACTTGAGTGACCAATCCCTTGGGCAACTTGTTTTATTTTAATTGAATAATTTGGTCCCCATAGACCTCTTGCAAATAAACTTGCATTTTCAAGGATAATTCCGCCTCATTTTGGATGAACTATACAATTTTTAATCATTGTAAAATACCGCCAAGAGGCACGATTGTCTAGAATAGATCACCTCACCACCATTTTGATATGTTGAGCATTCCCTCTGATCAAATTTTCAGCACGTGATAATTGAGAGCACGGGGCCGCCATTTGGTCTGTATCTTTATTTAGCTTCCTAGGCACAACCTATAGGTTAATGACATCAAATATCTCCAATAAATCACATAATATGTGTCTATTATATTTTAGCAGCTTCTTCTTTGTTGCACACCTACCACAGACTTGGTGAATGACCAATTCAGTGTCTCTAAAGACTTGTAACTTACTTGATTTTCCTCTTTTCCACAATCAATATACCATGGACTAATACTTCATAATCTGCTACATTATTAGAGCATGAAAATTGCAGTCTATGGGCAAATAATAACTTTTCACCCTTTGGGGAAATGAGCACAAAACCCACCTCGGCTCCATTTGTACTTCTAAAACCATAATAGAACATTTGCCATAGTCCAGAAGCATCTTCTTTTTCTTGTTTGAATTCCATGGGTATAACATATTCTTTCTAGAAAATGCAATAAGTTCCCAAACCAGTCTCAAAATTTTTGAGCTCTTCATCATAAGGATCAAACTTATGATCTATCTTAGCCCATTCATCTAGCAACAAATTAGGCATGGAAAGAGGAATGACATGTTCATCTGGAATTGATTTTTTCTCATGATCATCTTGTATTAGGCAAACTGATTAGATAGGAGTGGGGTCAAATGGCTCAATATGGTAAGAAAATATGGGCTCAACTTGTATTGTAAATCTAGTGCCATATCTAGTTTTTAGAAGCATATGAGTCTAATATGATGATAAATAGCCACCTACCTTAGCAGTGAAATCTCTAGACAAATAAATGGAAAACATGGGGGAAGGTCAATGACTGAAATATCATGGGTTATGGTGAGGCTTGGGTAGGCATGAAGTGTCAACTCAAGGTATTTTATTACGCCCAAGACATTTACAATTGACCCATCAAGTTGTAAAACACCCCTAGACACAAGATTGCATTTGAGACCTAGGATATTAGCAATTTTCTTAGGCATTACTTTCTGACAGATATGAACCACATCATGAGCCTTCTACGTTATGGGATCTACGGGAGGAAATTTCTTAAGGGATTCATCTTTGGATATCACATTGTGAAGGAATGGAAAGTGCATCCCACATAAAAACATTGACATTGGCCTTCTTCAATTGTTCAACAATGTTGAATGGGAGACATGTGGATTTCTACACCTGTGGCTTTCCTAAACTCCTTTTGCGGTTTTCATTCCTCTACTATGGTGGTGTTTGATTCGGAAGATTTGGTTGAGTAACAACCCATTTATCCATGAATTTACCAAGAAGCTCAAGTGGCTTGCTCTTGATCATCACGACTTCTTTTTCCTTGGCCACAACTTTGACTTGATCCATGGAAGGCGGTAAATGAGACTCCAAAGTATCCTTTTTGGTGTCGCATATTGTCAACAACATTGATTGATGGTTTGTTAGGACTTCCCTCCAATTAGTTAACCGCAAAACAATCCTCACTCCACGAGAACATGAGGTTTGTATCATTGTTGGAATCTTGACCTACTTCCGTAGTATGATTTGGTGCCTCCAGCTGAGCAATTCCTATTATTTGGAAGATCCTTGGACCATGTATGCTTGAAGGTGCATTGCCCTTTCACAACCAAGTTGATTATGCAACAGATTACATGGAAAGAACCATTTTGTTTCTTGCACCAAGTTTTTTTGCACAGGAACTAAAGCGACTTGAAGCGGGAGGAGGAAGTGTTTGCGGTGGAGGGATTGTTTCCATTGGAAGAGGGGCACTTTGACCTTGCCATCTTTCATTCTGTTGGTTTGGTGCAAATCTTTGATTATACTAATGATTTTTATATGGTTGATATGCCTGGTTTGAGCATTTCCTTGATTATGATAATTCTTATAGGATTGGGCTTGCTGATTTTCTAGGGATATAACTTTGTTTGTCAAATTTATAATCAGGGCCTTCATTTCTTCATCCTCCCTTTTTGGGTAGGATTTTGTGAGGTGGAAGCAACAGGTTGTGGATTTGGTTCAAGTATAGGAGCAATAGAAGGTTGAGCAACTTTAGGTAATTCTGGATACAATGGCATAGGTAGTCTAGGATCCAATTTCCCAGCTTGTATTAGACTATTTTCATCTCGACTACAATTACATAAGCAAATGGAAGAGTTGTTCCTCCCATAGATTGTATCATAATAGATATATCGAGTTAATAGATTTTAAACAAGTAAACAAAGGCACCTTTCGCTATAGGTATTTGTAATGCCGTGAATGTGGTCAACTGGAGTAGTGTGATTTTCTCCAGTAAAATATGGGATATTTTTCAAGGAAGCTACTGGAATAGGATTCTAAGCATTCAAGGCAAGCGGACTATTGCCTGTGAAGTTTACAAATGAATTTTGATGTGGAAGTTTCTATTGATGAGCCATTCTTATTGGTCTAAGAAATATTGTTGACTGAATGAAGGTCCTACCAATTGGAGGTGTTGAAAGAGTTTTATTTGGAGGAGATGGAAATATTTGAATTTATTTTCCTCTTTTACCTATCCCTAGGGATAAGCGCAAGTATTAAAATACACCTTCTTCTCTTGTTCTTGACCGTGTTTAGATCCTTCTCATGAATCAAGGACACTTAGATCACTAGTACTACTAAAACCAGTTGATGTTTTGAATGGAGTTTCTAGATGTGTTCTACTGAGAGCCTCTAAAGGCTAGAGTTTTACCAAGATACACATAAAAAATTGATAAAAATGGAAATATTAATTTCATTGTCCCACCAGCGTGTAAAATTATTAGAGCTCAAATGTTCACCCATTCCTAAATCATATAAAATTCAGGATTTGATTCAACATGGGACTATCTCCAAGTTGTGGGACTCGAACTGAGATAGACCTCTAGAAAATTCCAACTTCCTCTACTTACCTCTAATGCTAAACTACTCCTAGGAATTGAAATGAAACTATCTAGCTCTACTCTAATTTTCCAAGGGACCAAGGTGAGAAGGAGATGCATAAAACATAAACCTAAACTAAAAGAGGTGATAAAACCAAAAATAAAGGGGATGAATACTCAGTCAAGAGATAAAATGGGAGAGCACAATGATGAGGAGGGCCAAAATGAAAGCCACAGATCAAAATCACATCCCGAGTTCCACCTTCACGATGCACAATAGACACAAATCTCTAAAACAATGCATACAACACACCTACAAATGAATGAGAGGAAAGAGAGTGTAATAAAATAATAGCTAAGGTTGAAGTAAGCCACAAAACCAAAGATTTTATTGTTGAAAGATCATGCACAAATCATCACGATATAGGAGGAAGATACAAAACATTTATAGAGACATAGCCAAAGGCATGCGACTCTTAGAACACTTGTGTAGCATAGAATGATTCCCTTACATTCCCAAAGTATCCAACATTAAAACTAGGCATCACTTTACAATATATAAAAAAATGAAAGGAGGAGAGAAGAAAGAGAGGGAAAATTCTCTTTCCACCAGTTGACCAACTTCATTTAATTTCTCTGCATGCTCTAAAAAAGGGATTGAACACCTCTATAAATCTAATTCTATACATCACGCCCTATAGGAGGAGTGAGTTCCCATAATGCATTCAATGTTGGTGGTTGAGTCATTTAAAACAACCTCTTTACGTGTTGGAGATGTTTTTCTTCACTTCCGCCACCTACCAATATTTAATCCATGAAATTTGATTCCCTTTGCATGGAGAAGGCTAATATTCCTTCAAATAATATTAGATTTACAAAAATCAAATCATATTTGATATTGTTAGCTTTGTTCAAAGATCCATGAAAAATATCCTCTTCCTTTGATACGTGGCTTCCCTGGATTCAATTATGTGCTAATTTTGACCTCCAAGGATTTTCCTTATATTCTGTGGCATCACCAAATTTTCTACCTTATATTGTAGCATTGATATTATGCATATTCAGGTCAACCTCCATGGACTATATATCCCTTATTCCACGTTTTGATTTTCTTGTCCCATGGAACTTTTACAACATCCACGACTTATTTAAACTTCGCCCTTCATTCCGCCACAACCAAGACATCTGTAGACTTTCTTCCTTTCACTCCATGTTTTTACCTAGCTTCCACGGTATACATATGTTCCTCCAAGGCCTTCATTCCAAGTCTGTGGTAAATTTAGTTTCTCTATTTTGCATGGGGTGAAAAAATAGTTAATAGACACCATGCCAACATTATTCATCAGGGATGAATTCTGTAAGAGATACATGGAATGATGTTATCTGAAATTTAAGGGGAAGGACTACCTTAGATCTGTAGAATAGTGAAAAGGTGTAGCACATGTAGGGGTATAGATGTTAGTCGATAATCCTAAATAGAAAATGGGATTCGGAGATGCCAATTCCTACCTACTTCATCTATTATTTTCATGAGGATTTTATTAAGTGTTTTTTTAGAGGCTTCAACTTGTCCATTTTCTTGGGGATAGTATGGTGATGAAAAAATAAGTTTGATGTTGAAGGTGTCACAGAGTTTCTTAACATCCTTGTTTTTGAAGGATTTTCCATTATTTGTGACAAGCTTGTGAGGAACACCAAAGCAGCATATGATGTGTTGATAGATGAAATTGATGATTTTATTTACTTTAGTTTAAGTTAAAGGAATGACTTTAACCCATTTTGTAAATTATTCACTAGTCTGTGATGATAGAATGATGTTGTTGTGAAGAGCAAGGATTGATAACGCTAATGAGGTCTAATCCCCATTATGAGAAGGGCCATAGGTCCTAAGTTGGTTCAAAGCTTGGGTGGGAACATGGATGAGATCTGAATGTTGTTAACATTTTACGCATTCTTAATGTATGTTAAACATTCCTAATTGATATGAACATGGATGAGATCTCGAATGTTGTTAACATTTTACGCATTCTTAATGTATGTTATACATTCCTAATTGATATTAGGCCAATAATAGCCAAGTCATAAGACATGTTTAGAACGATGTTACCATTGAAGTGTCCACCACATATACCATTATGGACTTATTCAATTTCTTTGATAGATTCATGATACTTAAGACATATTAATAGAAGGCCATTGAAGCCATATTTATTGGCTATCACATATAATTAAGTAGAAAATGGTGCGTTGAAGAAAATATAGTTTAATATTTTGGGATAGATCGGATGGTGTTTTAGATTCTGAAAGGTAGTTAAATATTTGTTTGTACCAAAGATTAGTCAGATTATTTTGTATGATGTTGTTGAAGGGGAGTTCATTTTTATGAGATGGTTCATTTAATCTGTGAATGAAAACAAAAGGTTTGGAATTGTCAGTTGATAGAGGAATAAGGGATCCTAAAGAAGCCATGGTGTGTGAGAAATTATTAGAGGATCGTGGACTGATTGAATGGTGTAATGATTGAAGGATTCAAGGAGAAATTCAACATTAGATTTATATTTTCACATGATTTCATTTTTACATTGATAATATCCTTTAATTTGATTAATGACGAGTTGTGAGTCTCCATAAATTTCTAGTATTTGGACGCCTAGTAGGATAATTGTTTGAAGACCCTTTATTAAATATTTGTATTCAGGCATGTTATTAGTGCATTTGAAGTTGAGTTTGAATGATACAAGATTAGGATTCCCCAGGAGGTGTGATCACGATAAAATCCCCTCCTCCTTGTTGGAATTTAGATCAATCAAAGAAGAGGGTCAATTTTATAGGAGTGAATTCGTGTTCATTCACAGTGTTGATTGATTCGTCAGAAATTGTTCATGGGGAAGTTAAGTGTCAAGTAGGGGTGCTCCAACAAGTTGGTCTGCAATCGCCTAGCCCTTAATGGAATTTTGTGATAGGAATTCAAGATCAAACTTTGGTCATAAGCATAAGCCACCAAGTGATGCGGTCACTGTGGTATGGCTTAGAGTGCATGGTTTTGAGTAGATTAAAGATAGTGACAATGTAAGTTCTTTGATTGAGGAGATAGTGGTGTAGCTTGGAAGTTACAAAGTATAGGGTGCAACATAATTTTTTAGCTTTGGTATAACGGGTTTCATACTAATTGATGGTATAACTTATGTAATAGATGATTTTTTCATGTCCCTACTTGTCCCGGTGAGCAAACATGGCTTCCAAGCGATTAATAGCAGATATGTAAAGGTAAAATGTCTCCCCTCATGAGGATGTGTGAGTACAGGAGGTGATAGGAGGTACTTTTTGAGTTCATTAAAGGATTTTTAATTGTTAAGATATTTAAAGTTAACATCCTTGCAAAGAAGGTGGTGAAATAGTTGACAATGATCGAGAGATGTGATATAAAATGTCGGATAAACTCTAATTTACCTTAAAGGATATGCAATTGCTTGAGGTTTGATGGAGGAGGAATTTCAATAATGGATTTAATTTTGGATGGGTCTACTTCAATATCTCGGATAGATATGATGAACCCTAGAATTTTTCCAATGATAACAATGAATACACACTTAGCGGGATTTAGGCGAAGGAAATACTAGATAAGTTGAGTGAAGATTAAATTAAGGACATCGAGATGATCTATGTGTTTTTATATTTTCCCAAGCTGTCATCAACTTAATCTTCTATAGTTTTGTGGATAAGATCATGGAAGATATATTTCATGGCGCATTGATAAGTAGCCCTAACATTCTTAAGTCCAAAGGGAATGATGTGGTAATAAAAATTCCCCCAAAGCATAATGAAGGATGTTTTGTGTTGATCATCGGTGGTGATGAGGATTTGATTATAACTAGAGAATCCATCCATAAGGGAGAGAATTTCGTGGCTGGTTGTTAGGTCGACAAGTTGATCAATGTTCAAAAGAGGAAATTCATCTTTAGGGTAAGCAAGATTGAGATCCCAAAAATCAATACAAATGCATAACTTTCTTGAGGCTTTGGTTACGGGTACGATGTTAGAGACCCATTATGGGTATTCAATGGGTGTGATGAAATTAAAATAAAGAAAACATTGTAACTATTTTTTTATGAAAAGATTTATGCACGGGTACATTCTAGAGTTTCTATTTGTTGGTTTGGCATTGAGATAGGTGATGATGTTGTGTATGAAAATTTTGGGATCAATACCTAGCATATCACTATATGACCAAGAAAAGGCTTGACTATATTTAGATAAAAATTTGGTGAAATCATTTAATTCTTGCAGTTCTAAAGATTGACCAACTTTAACTATGTGGGGCTCTTGAGGGGTTCCTATGTTAATGTCGATAGTGGACTCATTGAGGAGGGTTGATGTGTTGGGTGGTAGGGTTTTCTGAAGGAAATGGTCTTTTGCTCCCATATGGGAGAGAATATCTTGATCATCGTGACATTGGAGGATATCAATAATGGGAAAATATTCTTCAATCATTTCTGGCCAGATGAGAGGAAGTGTTTTGGTGATGTGATTAGATTGATAAGTCAAAGTTCTAAGGAAATAGTATTGACTAAAAAAATTTGGTGGGATGGAGACTATGTCATCATTGTCCATGT
Organism: Taxus wallichiana var. yunnanensis; assembly: GCA_018340775.1. NCBI lineage: Eukaryota > Viridiplantae > Streptophyta > Pinopsida > Cupressales > Taxaceae > Taxus > Taxus wallichiana. The sequence continues at coordinate 663,383,714 of CM031237.1, read as the reverse complement.
TGGTGGGATGGATGGGATCGTCATGTTCTATTGGGGATGATGGTTTTGGTTTTGTGATATGTAGAGATGTGGTATGTGTAGATGATTTGGTAGCGAGCCTTTCATATCCCGAGGCCATACTTCACATGTGGTTTAAGGGAACGTTGGAAAATTAAATCATCTATTCCCTTTTCATAGCATCTAAATTCAAAACCCTTCTATGTGTGGAGATGGAGATACATTTGAGCAAAGGTTGGATTATATAAATAGTCGAAGATGAATTTGAAAGGCATGGCATGGTGTTGATGAATATATTGTGATGAAGGATGATCAATCCCTCCATAGAAGAGATTTGTTTTTAGATATGTGGGACCATAGGAGATAATATTTCCAACGTTTGGCTCATACAAGGGTTGTTTATTTGGTCTTCCATACATTTTAGGTGTAGGAAGTGAATTAAGCATGAGGAGATGATACTCCCCCAACGAAAGATGTTCCATAATGTCACCAAGGGAGGATTCATCAGAAATTTTAGATGATGGAATGGATGTGTTGGTGGATGCTTCATTAAATGGTTATGATTTGGATTTTGAAATAGGAACGTCATTTGGATGATAAGTCATATTGCAATTGGAAAAGGGATTAGGATTCGTAGGGAATTTAAAGGTCTTACCCTCATGTTTATATTTTAGACATTGGTGAAGTGTCAAAGGGACACAACGCATGGTGCATATCCAAGGCCATCCTAGCAGCATGTTGTATTGGAACTTTCACTCTATAATATAGAAGAGTTCAGGAAGGGTTTTGACACCGACTTTAAGAGGTAGAATGACAATACATAACGTAGGAGTGATTGTATCATTGAAAGCTCGAAGCATGACTAGTTTTGGGTGATAACGGTATTTGGTAATCTAAGTTTATTGAAGGTGATGGATGATATGATATTGATTGTGGTGCCCCAATCAATCATGAATATCTTAACAAGGACATCATTGATTTGGGTGGTGATGAAAAGTAGTAGGTCATGATCCTCAACCCAAAGTGATGGTATTTCGGCAGAGTCAAAGGTGATGGGTGAAGATTTCTTGAGAGCACCTATAAATTCTGTGAAAGAGTGGGGGTCATCTGCAAGTACTGAATGGACTGAAGGAATTTGATCACTTTTTTTTTTGTGAAGGTAACTTCTAAACTAACTCATAAAGTGACATTTTGACAGGAGCTTGGTGTAATTGTTTAATGACTACTTTCTATACTACGGTGGAAGATGGTGGAGTGGAAAGGGTGGAGACTTTACTATTTGATTTTGATGTCTAATTGGATGTCTAGGAGTGAGAGAAATAGAAACTTTATATTTATCTTTGGATGAGGAATAGGTGAGTTTTAGAGGTGGCGGGATGGTGATGAAGGTTTTAGGTTTATTTTGTTCTAAAGGATTGGACTCGTGGGTACGTGCTTGGGTAGTAATGTGGACAACGTCGATTTGATGGGGAAGAAGCTTACTCAAGGATTCTTCAATAGTGGGGGATGATGAAGTTGTAGGTATTGGGTGAGGTTTATTTGATTTTTATAACTCGAGGGAAGAATGCCTTTACTTTCAAGTTTTTAATGGTTACATGAAAGGCTTTACAATCTTCTACAGAGTGTCTTGGTGTCTAATGGTAGTCACAGAAGGCTTCAAAATTATACCAAGAAGGTTTCCATCCTCAAGAGTTAGATGGTTTAAGAGGAGGCAACACTATGAGTGATTGTTAAAGAAGTTTCTCTAGAATTGTTTCATAGTGTCCTTTTGATGCGGATGTCTAGGGAACTGATGTATCTTTTTGTTTGGTGATCATGGGAGGCATTTCTTTTGGTGTGGGTTCTTTAGTTGTTCGTTGATGAGTAGTTTTTGATTGTGTGATGGTGATAGGTGACTTGGATGAAGGATGTGGCCCTAGGATAGAGGGCTGATGTTTTTCTCTTTGTATAGGGGTAGTTGAATGATTTATGATTGTGAATTTTTAGATGGGGTGGAATAATATTTTAGAAGTTACATGGGTGATATCTCTGGACCACACATTCAACGTATGAACTCTTAAAGATCTGAATAATGGGTTGTTTTGAGATGTCGTGAAGGGTTTATAGATGAGTTGGATGAAGAGGTGGTAGATATGGATGAAGAGGGTTTATTTTTGTGAGTGTTTGTAATTTTTGTCGAATGTAGATTTGAGGGTATCATTTAGAGGAGGGTATAGGTGTAGATTCAATGATGGGAAATGTTTTATTGATGGTATTTATGGTATGATGGGCTTTAACATTGTTATTTTGTGGTTGGCTACTTGATGGGGAATGATTCATAAATGGTTGTTTGAATATGTCGAGGTTCTCATTACGAGGTGTAGTAGGATTTTCTAAATGTAGCTCACCTTTATCAATCATATCTTGAAGGAGATTGTGAAATGAACACCATGTTTTGATGTCATGACCTTTAACTATGTGGTACTTGTAATAATCATCATCCTTGTACCAAGAGGGATTTGAAAAAGAGGTGTTAATACGATGAATGGACGAAAGATAAATCATATTAGCGGTGAGGAGTTTATCAAATACCACATTGTAAGTATCTCCAATGGAGGTATAGTTTCGTTGAGGAAGGGAGTGTTTAGTGGTCTAATATTTCTTAGGAGCATATTTTATGACTACGATATTAGCTGAGGATTTGGGTTTATCTGGACTAGAGGATGGTTTGGATGGAAATTCATATTTTGGTTTCTTCAATCGAGTTTGACTTTTCCTTCTTCGAGAGATCGAGTTCAAGTTTACGGGCCATGGTATAAGATTCATCAAACATCTAAAAAAATTGATTTGGAGTGTAGAAGAGATGTGTTTGACACATAAACGGGAAAATAATTTGATTAACTCTGTTTGTGGGAGAGAGAATGATAATTGATTTATTATACCCCTCTTGTGGGTGAAAAAATTGCAATGGATTCATCTTCAAATTTTTTGATTGCATGCAAATATATAATGGTGATTTTAAGAGTGATGTTGATTGAAAATTGTTCAAGGAATATTTGAATGAGTCGTACAAATGACAAGAGGGAATATTGCACAATGTTATTGTACCCGGTCTAAAGGAGGACCTACCAAGGACATGGGGAACATTCTTAACATAAAGCCCTGGTCATGATATATAAGGTAATAAACATGAAGAAAATCTCGGACGTGTTGTTGAGGATCCTCCTTACTATAGAATTTTATAAATTTCAGAATCTCCCAGTGAGGAGGGTAAGCTTTATAGGGTACATATGGATGAATAGGCTCATTACATATTTGTTCATATGATAGTGTATTTTTAGGGCCCATAGAAGTGGCTTCAAGACTAGATATCCTATTCATTAAATCTTGAAGGGGGTCATTTTTTGGTTATTGTTGTGTATTAGATGAGGATGAACCAGGTTGATTGAATGAAGACTGACTAGGTTTTTGATATGGTTTATATTGTTGTGGGATACTTTTTTAGGGAATATTTATAGGAATTTTATAAGCGGTGTTGTGAGGCTAATGTTTTTATGGATGGATGTATTGATATTTGGGAGGGATAGATGTGCTTAGAAGAGGTTGTGATTGTTATGGAATGTGTTGAAAAGGAATAGACATGTGGATAAGAGGTTGCGAATATTGAGGTGCCTGTTGAAAGGGTATAGAAGTGAAAACAAGGGGTTGTGATTATTGTGGGATGTTTTGAAGAGGAATAGAGGTATGGATAAGGGGTTGTGATGGTTGTGGTATATATTGAGAGAAGGTAAGTGATTGGGATGATTGAGAACTATTAAGAACTGGATGGGTACCGATAACAGCGCTAGTGTTGATTAAGGGTTTAGATATAGGTAAAGACATTAATAATGTTTTGGAGGGTGGTGTATTTTTTTGAGAGGGTGATGGTTGAGACACACTAATAGAAACAATGGAAAAACTCACATGAGGTGTTTTGATGATAGAGGAAGTTGGAGGGGTTTGTGCGGATGGAAAAACATTTTTGTTGTTTTGAGGTGGTGTGGAACCAGTTGAAGGCTCGAGGTGAAGATATTGGTTGTTGAGTGGTCATGTCTTATGAATAAATTATGTTAAGGTTGAAAGTAATGATGGTAATTGAAGACACAATGTTGGATGTTTCGATTAGATTCCAATAGGATAGGAATATATTTGTTGGATGATGCATTTGTGGTTTGGATCAATGAGATGGGAAAAACTACATGAAGGATCGTGTACATAATACAATAGTTTAGGTAACGATGATTGAAGGTGAAAACCCCTAGAAGAAAGGTAGGCATTAAGGGAAATAGGGTTTGAGTCTAATATTTATAAAAAGATAGGATCCCCACTATCAAAAAATTAGGGACTTGAAGGATCAGGTGTCTCAGATGAAGCAGATTGACTATTGGGTGAATGTGGTTGTTCTTGATTTTCTGGTCGGGGTGTTGATAGGAATGTTTGACATTGATATATACTTAGTTTAGCATCATCTATACAAGCTTGAGCATGTTGTAAGGTTTGATGGGCATGTTGTGTAGATTGTTGAAATTGGCTAGACATTTTTTAGAAGTCTAGATGTGGGACTATTGTCATGTAAGAACCATAGAAACAAAAAAACAATCACCAAATGAAGAATAAATTAGATAGTTGATTACAAAAAAAAATCATGCGAAGTAGTTTTGATTATCTTGATTAATTTATAAGAAAAGTGAATTGTGTAAAATGCCCGATAAGTTCCTAGGAAATGGTTGTTTATGGATGGTTTCAGGTAATGTTTAATGTTGGAGTCCTCGATATACCCAAAGGTATGTGAGACCTAAATTTTTGGTGGAGCTGGTATGGGGCTTGGTATTGAGGCCTACCCCCGTCAATTCATAGTCCTGCAATGATAAGGGATTAAGGTGCTTAGCTAATATACCGACAACCAATTTTTATACTCATCTAGAACATCGATTCGGCTTCCCTATTGGGTGTTGAAATCCAAATAGTTTCACCTAGGTAAAAATGTTTCAATGCAATTTATTATTTTTGTGATTTGGTTGTGTGTGAGGTGATTTAATTGGATATAATCTACTAACCTCCTAATTAAACTTTATGATCAATCAGGATGCAAGGTTCTTTTTAAGCCCAAAATAACAAAAAAATGTAATGATTGAAAATGAAAAGAAAATAAGAGGACTCACTTGAAGAACGATTCCTTTTTAATTTTTACATTTTTGATTTTTTTAGCAATGCAATAATGTAGCAAGTAGAATCCCTCAAAGTATAAACCTATGAAAAGGTTAGCGAGAATAATTGTTATCCCAAATTTCCCCCTAGAAATTTTGGTCAGAACAAGCCTTACACATAAAGAAAACATGAAGGGAAATGATTTAGACCCATGAGCTCGAGTTCCAGAACTAGGCAAAGTGAAAAAAAAGAGGCCCGAGAAATTCAAATTCGACCATACACAAGAAGAAATAGAAGAAACGGTTCTTCTGGGTGTTTCCATGTCTTAAATCTATTTAAAGGGTTGAGGGAGGACTCAACAATGGAATCAGAGAGTTAGAGAAGAAGGACAAGGCCAGTAAAGAGAGGCCAGGAGTAAAAAAGGAAAAATGGAAAGGATCTAAGGTCTTCGGGCTCAAAATCATTCGGGAAAGAATCAGAATCGACTACGTATGGAAGAGCCAAAGCAGAGGGAGCCACATGTCTTAACGGCACTTCTCCAAAGGAAAACTTTGGGCAGTTTTCAAGCAAGCGTGGTGCCTCCATGTGTCATTCCAATGGGGGCAGAGTCATTTGAATAGTCAATGCACAAACAAGCCAACGGAGGCTGCCAAGTGTCTTAAGGGTGTTGTTTCAAGGGTAAAATGGAGAAAAGGTTCCCGAGCGAGTGCCAGAGTGACACATGTCCTAGGGGAAAGTGGGCAGTCGGGGAAAAAGTTGATTTTTGCCCCTTGTTACCTCAAAAGGGAGTAAAAGTTGTAAAATGGCTGTAACTCCACCCAAGGAAAAAGTCAAGCATTTAGACCCGAGTCAAAGCCAAGGCGGGAGTCGGGGAAAAAAGTGAAATTTTGCCTTTCGTTCAAAAGGCATAAAGGAAAAAGTTAGAGCGCATCTCCCCAGCCAACCAAAGACTGCCACGTGTCCCATATTAAAAAGGGGCCCATTTTTCAAACTGGTTTTCCCACCCACTTATATGGATTCAATACAAACTTTAAAGGGGCATATCTTTTGACTTAGGGCTCGAAATATTGTGAATCTGAAACCATTGGAAAGATCTCAGCCTTGCCCACGCAATGGAGGTCTAAGACTTTATTTTTGAGGAGGTTAGGTAAAGGAAATGGAGGAAAATGTCTTCAATCTTTCAATGCAGGATCCACCAGTCTCAACAACCAGATCAGATTCAATCTATTTCTATTGTTTCCTCTCCCTCCAAGATGCTAAACCAAATATCGATGCAGTAAAGATAGATTTGGGGTAGATTTCATCAGAGGCATTAATAGCGGTGGTTGAGCTGCAACCTTTTTTTTCCGCTTCTCTTTCTCTTTCTTCCCTCGGGTCGAATCTATAAAAATGGAGGTAGGATCCATTGTAAAGGGTTGGATATTCTTAGTTTTGTAGGCTCCCTTCTCCTTCTAGCAAAGGATTTGTGGGGTTCAGGCCTTCCATTAAAATTGTAACACATTTCTACCTTTTGGCTATTCTGTAATGAACTGTATCAATCTATAGAGCAATAAAATACATTTGTGATCGATTTTAGATCCTTCTTGTTTCTTTTGCTTCTATCTGGTCTCTCATTACAGATCTAGCTATCTGTGCTTGTTTATTGTATGCATTTTATTGGTTCATGTCGAAGGAAAACTAAGTGTTCATCATTCCTTGGTGCATCACCTCGTAGTTTAGCTTTGTTTTCATTTCTGTATTCCTTCTATCCTTGTCTCCTTGGTAAATTTTAGATTAGGATTAAGAACAAACCCTCTGCAAGTTTCTACGTATGCACCTAAATAGAGGAATAAGGAACCAGCCTTCAATCTGGAGAGCTTTCCCATTTTTGCAAGATCCCACACCTTGGGGAAAGTTCAATGTTATGCAATCACACCAGATGATTCTTCCTTAGAAAAGTAGATCTTTAGAAATCATTTGGGGGTCTTTGTGATTTTGCACTAATAGTTTTGCACGTACTGGTGGGACCAAGAGGTCTTCACTTCATTGCAACAAGATTGATGTGCACTTGTTGTAAATCTCCAACTTATTAGAAGCTTTAGTTTGCACATCTGGCGGCTCCATCTGGTCAAAAACCCATTCTCTGAGTTGCAAACCTGTTCTTTCCACCCATTTCCACTCATTTTCATCCATTCTTCTTTCCATCTCTTTCATTCTTTTCCATTCCATGAAGTTGTGCAATCATGACTTCATTCCCTTCATGGAACTCACACTTACAACAATAGAACAATCCACCCCCAATATGTTTTACAACTCCTTCAAATCAGCATTTTGAGCAAAGGAAAAATCTATATGTCCACCCCTATGAGCAGCAATGCCAAAATCAGTTTGGCTATGGAGATTTCCAAGAGCAGGGGTATGCAAATAATGAAGAAAATAAATTACAAGATGGTGGTCACTGGAGAAGATCCAAAAAATAGAAGCTAGCATGGTTCAATCAATGGAAATAGCACAAATGAAGGCATTTCAGATTGGTTTCAGGGAACCTTTTCCATGGGAAGGCCCTTTTCCAAGACACTACAACCCTTAAGAGAATCTAAACTTCATGATTGGAATGCTGCCCCAACTTTCACAATGGGAAGAAGAGATAGAGGCCTATGAACTTGGTGTCAGGAAGCCTTATCAATGGGTAAATCCTACACCATTATCTGGTAATTTTCTCTCTACTCCTCAAGCAACACCATCTCAATTTGGGCTTCAATTTCCAAGCTTCCCATTAAATGTTGCCCTAAGTGCGAAATCCATTTCTCCATTCCCTATTCTTCCACCCCATCTTAGTTCTTGTCCTTTTCCCTTCCAAACAGTCATCCACTCCAAAGAAAAAAGAAGTTCCACCTCCGGTCCCACCACAAATAATTGCAAAGATGGTTGAACCCCAACCTTTCACTCCTCTTACTTTCCCAAGCCTATGTTGGGAAGATCCTCAAGAATCCATTAAGGACAAGAAGAAGAGAGGATCCCAACAGAGAATAAATGATAGAAAATCTAAAGAGTTGGGCTGCTAAATTTGAGTTTTCAAAGGTTCCATTATTAGTTAAGCCTATGGAGGAGGCTGAGGTCAAGCCGCAAGTGGTGGAAGCTCCGACTACAACACAAGAAAGGGAAGAAGGAACTACTCCTAATCCAAAAGAGGAGGAGTACATTCTAGCTATGGAGGAGGACTATAGAGTTTCAGAGGCTCCAAGTGCGAGACTCAGGCCACAAAAGAACCTTCAGTACTTCCTCCCACTTCATCCCCTTCAAGATCTAATGTTGAGGAAGAATTTGAGCTTTTAAACATCATGTTTAAGGATGAAGGGAACCATGGTGAGTCAATTGTAGATTAGGAGGACACCATGAAGGAGGTTGAGCACCTGCAACAGGACAACAAGGAGGTAAATTACCTATCTTGACTTAGAGGATTGCCTTGATGGAGGGGAAGCCATGGATATCACATCATTTTTTCTTCCATCTCTCACATCCCAAGCACATGAGCTCGCTTTGTCATGGAGGAAAACATTCAGAGGAGCAGTAGCATGTACTTTACAACAGCCCTCAAGAACCAATGTTAGAATATTTAAACCTTCCATACTCTTCACAAGAGGAAGAAGAGAAAGGGTAGAAAAATTCCACCATTGCTTCCACACCATCCATCTATGAGGGTCAACAAGAAGGCTCCATTCTTGGAGTTGAAATTCAGAGCTATAGGCACATCCAAAGGATCAGACCTTGCCTAATCAACTACTTGGCTTCATTAGAGCCATGGGAGAAGCCAAAACCAGTCATGCCTACTTTAGGACATGAGGGTGAACATCAAAGTACCAAGGGTCATCATCAACACCTCCAGGAGTCCAATGCCAGTCAGCTAAAGGAGGTACTTCCCATTAATGTTGATACCCGATGATTTGGGTGGAGGATAGGCTTAGAGTCAATTTTTCACTCATACAGTAGCTATATTTAGTGTCAAATCATTTGCTTGGCTGCCCCTCTTGAGAAAGGGAAGCTACTTTTCCCTACCATTTGTAGGCTTTGTTTCACATTCTTTCTCTCTATATTATTTTAGGAGTAGGAGTAGACTTTGTTTCAAGAGAAGAAGTGCTTATGCACACTCTGCATGTCTCATTTGAGGCATGTATGATTTGGTCTTTGTATATAAGTTTTGTTCGCATTGCTCTAGAGGTACACAAGGCCAAGCTCTCCACTATTTATGGCAGAAAGATCCATAGTTTCTGTAATAGTTGCAAATTCCAAAAAGAAAACAAATGTAGAGAAACTAAAGTCATTTCAAAATAGTCCATTTTAGGGACAGATGAAATCCCCAGAGTTAAAATAATTTTCTACTCTCAGAAATTCCATTTCCAATATTTCCTTATGAAAATTGAGAGTGCAGACTTAGGGTCAAACAAAACATAGAAAAGTCATACAGTCAGGCTCACAGTGGCTCAAGGATCAGACCTTCAAAGGTTCAAATCAGTTTCATGTTTATCAAGCAGACTCCATGCCCAATGGATGCTTCAAGGCCACTGGTCTCTTCATCTAGCAGGCAGATGTCCCCATGAGTCACCAAATTGTTATCCCAAATTTCCCCCTAGAAAGTTTGGTTAGAAAAAGCCTTACACATAAAGAAAACATGAAGGGAAATGATTTAGACCCACGAGCTCGAGTTCCAAAACCAGGCAAAGTGAAAACAGAGGCCCGAGAAAGTCAAATTCGACCATGCACAAGAAGAAATAGAATAAACGGTTCTTCTAGGCATTTCCATGTCTTAAATATATTTAAAGGGTTGAGGGAGGACTCAACATTGGAATTGCAGGGTCAGAAAAGAAGGGGAAGTTCCACAAAGAGAGGCCGGGAGTAAGAAAGGAAAAACGGAAAGGATCCAAGGTCTTCGGACTCAAAACCATTCAAGAAAGAATCTAGAATCAACTATGTATGGAAGAGCTAGTAGGGAGCCACATGTCTTAACGACACTTCTCCAAAGGCAAACTTTGGGCCGGGTTTTCAAGTAAGCGCGGTGCCTCCACATGTCATTCCAATAGGGGCAGAGTCATTTGAATAGTTAATGCACAAACAAGCCAGCGGAGGCTGCCAAGTGTCTTAAGGGCACTATTTCTAGGGTAAAATGGTGAAAAGGTTCTGAGTGAGCACCAGAGTCACACGTGTCCCAGGGGAAAGAGGGAAGTTGGGGAAAAATTTGATTTTCACCCCTTATTACCTCCAAAGGAGTAAAATTTGCAAAATGGCCCGTAACTCTGCCCAAGGAAAAATTCAACATTTAAACCCGAGTCAAAGCCAAGGCGGGGAGTCGGGGAAAAAAGTGAAAGTTTGCCTTTCGTTCCAAAGGAATAAAAGAAAAAGTTAGAGGGCATCTCCCGGACCAACAAAATACTACCACGTGTCCCATATTAAAGAGCGGTCCTATTTTTAGACTGGTTTTCTTGCCCACTTGTACGGATTCGATACAAACTTTGAAGGGGCATATCTTTTGACTCATGGCTCAAAATATTGTGAATATGACACCATTGGAAAGATCTCAGCCTTGCCCACGCAATGGAGGTCTAAGAATTTATTTTTGAAGAGGTTATGTAAAGGAAATGGAGGAAAATGTCTTTGAGCTTTCAATACAGGATACGCTAGTCTCAACAACTAGATCAGATTCAATCTATTTCCATCGTTTCCTCTCCCTCCAAGATGCCGAACCAAAGATCGATGCAGTAAAGATAGATTTGGGGGTATATTTCATCATAGGCATTAACAACTATGGTTGAGCTGCAACCTATTTTTTCCCGCTTCTCTTTCTCTTTCTTCCCTCGGGTCTAATCTATAAAAACAAAGGTAGGATCCATTGTAAAGGGTTGGATATTCTTATTTTTGTAGGCTCCCTTCTCCTTCTAGAAAAGGATTTGTGGGGTTCAAGCCTTCCATTAAGATTGTAACACATTTATGCCTTTTGGCTATTCTGTCATGAACTGTATCAATCTATAGAGCAATAAAATATGTTTGTGATCGATCTTAGATCCTTCTTGTTTCTTTTTCTTCTATCTGGTCTCTCATTATAGATCTGGCTATCTGTGCTTGTTTATTTTATGAATTTTATTGGTTCGTGTCAAAGGCAAACTAAGTGTTCATCATTCCTTTGGTGCATCACCTCATAGTTTAGCTTTGTTTTCATTTCTGTAATCCTTTTATCCCTATCTCCTTGGTAAATTTTAGATTAGGATTAAGAACAGACCCTCTGCAAGTTTCTACGTATGCACCTAAATAGAGGAATAAGGAACCAACCTTCAATCTGGAGAGCTTTCCCATTTTTGCAAGGTCCTACACCTTGGGGAAAGTTCAATGTTATGTAATCACACCAAATGAGCTTTGCCTTAGAAAAGAAGATATTTTAGAGCCCATTTGGGGGTGTTGTGATTCGCACTAACAATAATGAAAACAACAAGAAAAAGTGATGTTAACATCGATTGAATGAGTAATCGAAGTAGTCACATAGATCATCGTGATTAACGTGAATCACTAGCAATTCACCCTAATCACTGGTGATTTGATGGATTTTAGCGATTACTGAGCAAAAGGTCTCAAATTGATAAAAAATAATAATTTAAATGAAATGAAAAGGGAATGAAGTCCCACCGAGTGTGCTAGAAAATTTAGATAATTTTTACTTTCCAACTTTAAATTAATGAAGTGAAACAACAAAACAAAACCGACCTCAAAAGATGGTGGGGTTTATTGATACCCATGGAGATGAATATCGATGCTAGTGATTGAAGCTGCCAAGTCCAAGTGAGAGTGCAAGTCCACCTATCTGAAAAGTAATATGTGATCAAAGACACTAAACAGAAAGGATTAGACAAATGGATAAACGAGTTGCTCGAAAAGGCCGATTCCAGGAATCAAAGGGACTTCCTTGGAGGATGTCAGCTCGCTTTGTAACAATTAAGTGAATTGATAAATATAACTATAATGAGAGACAACAATAGAAAAATGATAAATGGATGCAAAACTATAGAACTCAAGGTTGAAAGGAAGGCCATGTGTGGTTTTGATGGTGGCCCAAGCAAGTGTAGATGTGATCTGAACAGACTCAAAGTAGTCCTACCAGAAGTTGTCAATATCTTGTAGGATATAATGGAGGAACTCGATTTGATCCTTGATATCTTGTTCGTCAATGGAAAACCAGATTACAAAAAGTGTGATTTCGTGTATGATGTTATACTAATCTGGTGTTGGGCTATGGGGAGATCATAAATGCTACTAACTGGATTTGAACGGCCAGGGACTGCCATCTAAAAGAGAGCTATGCTTGGAAATAATATGTTAAATGCCGATGTTTTCTTAAAAACCTGATAGAAAGGTTATAGGATGATAAAAATGTTATTTTGATAGGAATCACCAGTGATTTAGGCCAATCACTAGCTATTGTTGTGATTTTGTCGGTTTGTTTTAAAATGATGATTGAATTTACGAAATGATGTTTTGATTGCTTTTAAAGATTCCTATGAATTGAAAATGATGGAAAAAGATGCAAGAATACATTTGGATTGGTGGGGAGCTAAAATATGCCTTAAATCTTTAATGTGAGTGATCTTAATAGTTGTTTTTTCTTGTCGTGCTTCCATAAATCGAATGATGAAAAGTTATTGCAAAAATGTTGTTGAAAATGATTAATCCGATACACGATGATATTTGAGTATGTTTGGATTATGATAAATCAAAGAGCTAAGTGTGGGTGTGAATGAAGAAATTTTAAAGATTCTGTGACAGAGCACAAAAGTGTTATTTATAATCGTTGGTGATTAAGTACAATCATCGGTGATATGCTTTTTGGGGAAACAACTACAAAAATGGTTGACACCACTTCTAATCAAATATTTTTGATTTGGGATTCGAGTAAATGGTTAAGGGAAGGTTGGGGATGAGGTGTAGAGGTTGGGAAGGTTGTGAAATTATTAATAAATTGTTGATTTGGTTTTTTCTTATTTAATTTCAGTATTCAAGTGGTTTTGGTTCGTTTTAAGAGGAGTAAAATGAGATTTTATAGCTATGAAATGATTTTATGTTGTGTTAAAGAATATTTACAAAGAGTAAATATTATGGGGTATTTTAGACTTAGGATAAGAGATGTATGGATTTAAATAAGGTATTGAATGATTTTATTTGATTTAATATAATTGTGAAGATGGTGCATTAAATTTGTGAAAATTTTGAGTGTTTACATATTGAGCTTAAACAAGATTTTCCTGAGAAGCATAGTGATGATCATCCCATTGTACATACAAATTTCATCAAAGAAGATCATGAAGCAATAGTTTTAGAGTGGAATGACTCTAATTTTAATAATGAAAGTACATTTTTTCTTATCCAAGAGGTGTCCAATGAGGAGAATGATCAAATTGATCCTAATATTAAGGAGAAAGTGTTCTTAAACATTGTTAAGACTTAGTTTCAATCCTTGAGAATGAAAATGAAGGCAAGCAATGTGATTTTGTTGAATCTAATTATCCTAATTACTCTACATGTTTAAAAAATTGTTTCCTTTGTTGAAAATTATAGTGTTGAAACCTCAAGAGTATCTTTAGACACTAAGGTAAATTAAATGGAATACCATGAGGCTAAGGAGAGAGAGATAAAGCTAATAAACATTGTGTTTAAGATAATAAAGAAATCATATTACATAAATGAGTGCATCATGTTTCCTATTGATTTGAGAAGGTATGAATCCAATTATCATTGTTGTTCTGAAGTTATAAATGAAAATATTAAGCATATATTAGATGAACAATAATTTTATACTCTTAAGTGAATCCACAAGAAATGATGGTTGGAATTTTGAGTCTGCTAAAAGAAGTAATGAGGTGACCTTATTTATAGTATGTGATGATACACTCTTTAAGGAATTCAAATTATTTCGTAGCTCACATTTTTATTTTAAGAGTGCACATGAGTATGACTCACTTCATTCAGATATTCTTGAGTCTCCACTTGTTGAATCTATATTAGAGTATCTATGTGTGATGAAGTGTGGGACTCCATTATGAACAACCGGTTCAAAATAAAAATACCACAACACATTATTTGATATATAAAAATATAATACATATAAATAGGCTTGTATTTATCCTTAATAGGAGGATTCAAGTCATATAATCATACAACAAATTACATTTTCACTTTATTTTTATCACTCACATAACCATATAACAATAAGAATATTATAAATTAATAAACTAACAAATAATCTCATTAACGTGAGAACTAATCCCTAACATTCCCCCTTAGCGCGGACATGGGAGAAGAGAAAAATATCATGTAAATGTTGCTTCTTGAAATAACTTCTTAGACCAGGTATGCTACATCAAGTTGTCTCTCTACCCTTTGAAAGGAATATTGGTGAGAAGAATTCCATTGGGATTATTCCTAGACCTTTTCCCGAACTCTTGAATTTTGAATCCTGCAAATTCCTAGAATTTCCTAGAGATCCCATACTAAGCGGAAATCAATCCATATTGAGCTACCTTGAAATATTTTCCTACCCCCAATATTTTAATTTTTAGGAACATGTATCTCCCCCAAAATTCACATCAGAGGTTTTATTCAACACAACGATAAACTATTCAAAACAAGAATAGTGAAATCATTGCACAACAAAAAGCAAACACACTAAACTAAACACAAATGGTGGTACATCATAAGGTGGCCCTATCACTAGTGATTAATGATAGGTCATTGTTATACATATTTCCTTTGTTTCCTTCATCCTCTAATCAAACATTGCTTACTTAGTATAATAAGTCTTCAAAATTGTAATCACTATCATCATTCACTAGTTCTTCCTAAATGACTAGATCTTGTATGATGGGTAAAATAAAGGTTCCTAATTAGGTTCTCAAATGTAGTGATCCAATGTAATATGTACACATTGTGTAGATTAAAATGTGCTCAATGAGTGCTAAGGTCATAAATCTATATGATAATATCCCTAGCCCTAAGATAGCTATAGGTGTCAAGGCCTAAAATTAAGATAAAGATAGGTATCCTACTAAGATTATAAAATAGATAGGGAAACAATCAAGGGTTGGATAAAGCCAAGGGGTATAGTAACAATAAGACAAAACAATATATCAAAGCAAACATACATCTAATCTAACATATAGTAATGAATTACCAAAATGAAACAAACATGTCTAAAATAAGAGACTAAATAGGTTTATTTATACTTACAATTAGCATGTGTATGACCACGATGCATAATCCTCCCACAACACAACAACACTAAGAAATAATTGTTATGGGTAGAGAAGGGGAAAGCTCAAAAATAATATCTCTAGTCTTATCTCACTATGGTGACCCAAATGCAAAAGAGATAAACTCTAAGACTCTAAAATCGACCAATAAATGTGAAATAGTATGAGAAAGAGGTAGTAATAAATTGATAACAAAGTATACTTTGTAATGTACATGGTGAAAATAACAAGAATGTAATGAGGTATATCTACCCAATGCTAGATGTCATCGGCCATGGTAAAACTAAAATAGACACCGTCACCAATGGGTGATGGCATAGTCCTTAGGGGAAACCCTAAGGTCAAAGGCTAAAAATTATGAGGAATTAAGGACAAGAGATAAGTGGGGATAAATGGAGAAGGTCCGGGGTGACCAAAAATAGGGATTGGAATGTAACAAGAGGAAACAAGTAGACATAATGGGACAAGTGGACAGAATAAGTGTAATGTATGAAGGTAAGAAATGAGGCATACATGGGGTGACTAAGGATAATAGTGACATCTCTCAAATGTTATGGTCAATCCCAAATGACTAATTCTGATCATACCCCAATCCCGATAGGTCCCTTAAGGCACCCACTCGGGAAGATAAAGCATTGACATCTTCTACACAAAATAAATTGTTAGTAAGTGTCAAAATTAAATGTATACATATTCCCCAACCAAATTTCATCACATGTCGTAATAGTGAAATATAAGATGGTTTTTAGAATAATATATATGCAACATGAAATCGAAAGGAAATGTTGAAAGTAAAGTTGAAATGAAAGTGTTGTAAGGAAGTAATGAATGCTAAATGAAATAAAACTACCTCATAACTACCTATTGGTGTTTCTTGTCTTGCATGTGGTGGGACGCAATAGTTGTTTAGAAACATGAATAAGTATAGATAACAAGAAATAGTAGATGATAATGAATAAAATAAGACATCAATCACCTTGTTAAGAGGGACATGGGAAGGATAACCAAGAGGTGGATAAAAATGTTGAAGAGAAAAAATAAACCAATGGGTAGATGTTTGTAGACACAAAATCACGCACTTAATACTTACATCGTACCTCTAAGTGTGTTATTATATACATGAATCCTAAGCAAGAAAACTAGAAAATAACAACACTTGTTTTAGTTTTACATTGCTTTATCCTTTTGATACTCTTATCATTCAATTTTTCTGGAATGGCCACTTTATTTGTGAACCTTTGGAACCATCTATATATATTCTGTTTTATCCTCTAAGCATCCCAGACAGTACCACCCATTAAGTACAAAACGCCTGGGCACTATTGTTCCCTTTGGGTACTTTTTTCCTTTTCCCTCCTTTTCTCAAATTTAAAATGTCATATCATATTTTATCATTTCTAAATTACTACTCATCAATTTGGGTTGACCTTTTTGGTTGTTAATGATGAAATTCAAACAAGGGAATCATATACATATACATGACTTACTCACTATTATTAGGGGCTAGACAATTGGGGCTATTACTTATTATCTACAACTTGGGCAAAGAACAACATTCAAGGACTACATTTGGGCTGCATTATTCAGTACATAAGAGGGGATATTTCTAAATTCCATCTCACACATTCATCTTGGGGTAAAAGTAGTTGTATCTTATTATCTTGGTGTGACTGGCACAAAGGAAACCTAGCTTCAAGGGACACAATTCAATCACACACACTAGAACTACATAAAGTCTGAAATATAGTGCAGTGCTCAGTGAAAATCATGTTGGGGGTGATCAAGGTTATTCGACTCAAGTATATGTATTATTTATTTCATCTAATTTTTATTTTAGCCTTGTGTGAGTATCTAGGTTTTTTTACAAGTTTAGGGGTGACAATAAAACCCTATATCGAAGTGAATGTGATAAAGAGAAAAGGAAGGAGACAATTTTAGACCCTAAGAAGATCATATCCAAACCTATTCCCGTGAAGCGCCCAATTCAAATACTAGTGCTCGGGTGGTCTTGTAGTCTAGTTTTCCAAATGAATCATATCCAGTTTAGCCCATCCTATTTCACTCAATTTCCAACCCATAATTAGTCTAGATATTCGAATACAAACTTAGTCACTCTTATCTCACTATTGTTTATAGTTTCTCTTCTTTTGCATAATCGATCTTGCTTGTTACTATTATATGCATTTAATTTTAGTCCTCGATTAAGATTAAAATTTCATTAAATCAATGTGATAAGGATAATAAAGTGTGATGAAAGGTGATAACTAGGATATGAAGTCATGAAGTTAGCAAACCTGAAGAACTAGATAAATTACCAAAGTATCCCGGTAGGAATCATTTGCCCAAAATAACCACCTTGGTTATTTAGACAATTTAGATTCCCATTCTAGATCGACATCAATTTTTCAAGTTGCGCGTGATCTTGGTTGTACACCTTGGAACTTTGGCATGGTTTCAGTTCTTCACACACACCATTGTACACCCTTACCACTTCTTCCTTGTGTTTTTACTACTCCTCAATTTCTTCTGTGTGCTTCCATCATTCTCCTTTATTATTATATCCCCTTTCATTTATCCTTAACATGCACTCCTTGTGAACTTGCTTTCTCTCCCGACATTGTGCACTTCTTACATGCGCCCATGGATTTTCTTTGTATTTTTACTAAGTCCCTATCATTCCTTGCACACATTCCCTTCCTTCCTAAGTCACATGCACCTCCTCATCCACAATCATTCCCTTTCTTCAATATTCTTTCATGTATCATTCCTTTGTGATTGTCTTCCCACATGCATATGTTTTATCTATGTGCATCTTCCTTCTTATTACCACATGCCCATTTGAGAAAATGTTTGCACCTAATTACATAAATTGTATACCGTTGTAGATATGTACCTTTCTTCCCATCCCTCATGTGCACTCTAATGTGCACTCACATACCTTTTCATTCTCCCCTCTCATGCCTCTTGCTCTTGCACACGCACCAAGTGCAATATTTTGTGTCGGCATCAAGTGCCATGTGTCAACCTGTCGGATGGAGTGCACAACATCTACAACCTATCATAACATGTCAATTCTATGTTGAATACACTTATTAAATGAATGCATTACATGTGGAAAAATTATAAATTAATAGATAGTTAGCCAAATCCTTGACCCTATCATAGTGTGTCATGTGTCTTGTGTGTTTAGCTTTGTACAATGAGATCTTCAAATTGGCATAAATTTTGTTCAGTAAAGCTCAGATTCCCATGTGCTGGTCTTGAATGAAATATGTTGATGTGAGCTACACTCTAGGCTATTCAAAATCAGATTTTGGCAGGATTTGGTAGGTGGAAAATAATAAAACACATATCATGCCATTAATGCACATGTTCAATCAGCTCAACCACCCATTTAATTATATCCTAACTCATTTCTTCTTCCACAAGATAAAAAGACTTGGGTAGGTAGATTTTATATAGTCTTTGCAAGTGAATTTATAGGCATTTATTACTTTCTTTTGGTGGTTGTATTTGAAAATCTAAGTTTCACTATCTTTCTACCCTTCCTTCTCTCCCATTTTTCTATAAATTGTTGAACACTGTTCAATGTAAAATGTTAGACGCTCTTAATATGTTAAATGCATTGTTCGAAAAATTTTCCTTGGCATTTTGAGTTGCAGGCATCATATTTGGTTTGTTACATGTGGATACCTACCTCATCCACCATTGTAATTGATTGTTCATCACTTGAGAGGAATAAAATCTTATTTTTAACTATTCTCTAGCCTATTTCACATTATATTGCATCTTCTTTCCTTTCCCTTGTACCATTTTTTTGTTGTGCATTATTTCATGTCCCTTACAAGTCTTTTTTCTGTTATGCTCCATGAAAGCAAGTGTGTGAGTGTTGTTACATATTTTGGCACATTTTCCTACCCTCCCTATGTATGTTTTCCCTTGTTTTCACCCAGTTGAGTGTGTTCATCACCCTCTTTTTGGTGTTATCACCTCCTCTTATCTTAGGTTTCCCTTTCATGTATATCCTCCTCACCCTAATCTCTTGGAATCATAAAGTAGTGATAGGTAGTTGCATTTCCCTTTCTAGGAGTAGTTTTAACATTAGAAATAGGTAGAGGAAGTTGGCCTTCTTTGGAGGTCTATCTCAAACACAATTCCCACAACTTGGAGACAGTCCCATGTTGCCTCAAAGCCCTAGTTCATCCTGATCTTGGACGGATGCAATTTTGAGCTCCAACACTTTGTTTCACACCCTGTGGGACTAGCATTGAAAGCTTAAATTTCATTTTTCTAAGTTTTGGTGTGTGACTTAGTTATTTCTAGCCTTTAGAGGCATTTTTGACACATCTAGTGACTTCCAACTCTTAGATCTACTTATTTCAATAGTTTGTGTGAATTTTCATGAGAAGAATACATACCAAATAGAGTTTTGCAGCCAAATAATATTTTTAATATCTTGATTTTCTCAAGAAGAAGAAGCAACAGAGCTTCCACGCACACAGAGAACTTTCAACCCATCCTCTTGGAAGATCTTTAGTGTGCTCTACCAATGTATTTAGATCCTTTCTAACCATGGCACAGATAAATATGCCCTTTGTCGGTTTCAATGGCAGAAGTCCTTTAGCTCTTCTCGTGCAACATGATATACCAGTAGCTACACTTAAAAGTATACCATTTTTTACTGGTGAGAATCAACTTACCCCTAATGACTAACTAAAATTAAATAAAATTGGGGGAAGTATAATGATAGTTAATCTAATCTAGGAGCACATAAAACATTGTAAATAAATATTCTAAGGCAATATAAATTAGCTAAATAATTAAACTAACTGAAATAAAACCCTAATGTACCAGAGTAAAGTGAGGAATGAACTCACTTATTTTGGATTATTGTCGTGGAGTATCGTAGGTGTGATAGGAAATTCCATAAGTAAGAATGGCTACACAAAGGTCCCAAAAAGAGTGGATATAGAAGATATAAACATCTTTGGAGTGCCCAAGAAGGTCTTGGGGTGCCTCGAAGCACCTTGGTCTCTCGAAATAGGCACCCTAGTCTCTGAAAGCTCTCTACAGCTGGTCTTCTCAAGGTAGGAAGATGGTCGAAACCTTCACCATTTTTCACACTGGATTTTCTGTATTTGGATGTATCAAATAAAACAAGATTATGTTCGAGACCTAAAAAATAAAAAGGAGTATAAATCCCTAAAAATAAAGAATTAAAATGAATGGGTCGAGGGACCGACCTCATTTGCCACAACGGTGGACTTACTAAACTAAGTGATGCACTATATTTGGACCCAGGTCTAGTTATGGTGTGCATATGCATGTTGTTCCCTAGGTGCTCTTGTGCGTCGCACTTTCTAAAATAGTGAGTAATAGCTAAATGTAGAATAGTAATAGTATGTGTACATTGAATAGAATAGATTCACTCCCCTATGAAGTGTGATGCAGATGTCCTAGCTTTTCCTTGATGATGGACCTATGTGGATGCCAATTCAATAGATGGATGTAGCTGTAGACACCAAAATTGAGTCACACTCCGTTTGGACCATATCAATTAATTAACGTAACACATTTAACTAACCATGGCCCCTTTACCCCATATTAGTATTCATCCTCGTGTTATTAATTAATTTAATTAAGTTAATTAAATTAATTTAATCCTCACACCTCCACCACATCATGACACCTCACCTGGACTCATTCCAGGGGCGTTAACTCACAAAGTGACCAAGTCATCACTCTCAAAGACCGATTCATCACTCCTAGTGTTGAGTCACTACTTGACCTAACTAACTAAGGCTTCTTACTAAACCTAACTAGACTTCTTCTAAGATCTTATTTCCTTCTCTCACATGAACTCGCTTCTCTAAGCAAACCCAACAAGGAAAGCACACCAAATCGGGAAGATCTACCTATTTTTGGTAAATAGGACTATTTTTCCCTAACTGTCGCGGTTTATCCTCGATCGCCTAAACCGCCATCGATTCCTTTATATACAAATTTATAACCCTTTAACTAGGTTGTTCATTCATTTTTGGGAGTTCTATTGCAATCAAGAAAATATCTAAAAGCCATTCCTTCATCTAAATGATGTCTACATACCACCAGTGAAGCACAAGAAACAAGTTCTCTTCTAGATCATTAGAGTATCTACAGGACACATAGGTTGCATTGTCATGGCATGAACTAGCCATCACATCAATAAATCACTAGCCACCTTTGGTCATGAGGTCTTCATAGCAATAATTAATGTGATTTTAATCATCATTCTTACTTTCTTTGTAGATATTTTATTTTCTTTCAGTATTTCAGTTTCTGTTATTACCCGGATATCTCCATCTTCCCACCAATCCACCAACCCAACCATTTCAATCCTTTCCATATTTCTTAACCTCTCTCTTTGTATTCTGGAGTCAACTCAATTATATGATGATCCTAATCACACCTTCCTCACTCTCTGTGCAATCACAAAGAGGCCCAAAATCCATCTTTATTAAGTTATTACCCATTTCCCCTACGATGTTGGTTTACCCTAACCGTCGACAGTTTCATCCCTATACCAACATCACTCACACGACCGATATCGTATCATGTCATTTTAGACCATCGACCATCGAGCCTTCCGGTCCACCAAAATCAACCCATACCTCACCCGATCAGTCCCAGACCCTTTATTAGACCTCTATCAGACTTGCAAAACCTAGAACAACCTACCAAATCTCTAGATCTAATCATAGCTTTTCCTATTAGATTAGATTTACTTATTTTATTAGCACAAGATACCTAATCATACAACTACATTAGGATTTTCCTTATTTCATGGTATTTGTTGCATTAAATTTTACTTAAAAGTGGATTGAGAGCCTCCTAGGAAGTACCTTGCTTCCCGGATCTAGAATTTTCTAGGCAGTCCACTAACCTATATTATTAATGTTCTTTTTGGTCTTGTCTTGTTTCTTATAGGTCATTCCCCTAGCCAAAGGGAAGCTCTCCATGATCATCTCGGATCAAAAATTAAATAGCACATACATTCAACCTTTGACCTTCAATTTCACATGTATTCCTCCTTAACCTCTTACCTTATATTTTTACAAAAACTATTCGGTGAAAAATTTGGCATTTTGCAGTGGGACCCATTAGGATTATTTGCATTGTTCATTCTTAGGGGATCATTGTGATTTTATTTCTTTTGAAAGAGAGTTCACATTAAATATTCTCCCTTGGAAACATTCTTCTTCTCCTACTTGTCTCGGTGAAACTTGTAGTTTGGATTAAAAGAACACCTCTTCTTATTTTGTATTGCATTAACAAAAGGTATACTCTTTCCTATTCATTATTGTTCTCATCGAATTTCATTGTGGATTTGGGTTTGAAAAAAATTCACCTCATTTTTGTATGTTGCATTATAGCTCATTTAAATTGTGGGAAACCTATATGCTGGAAGTCATGACTAGCTGATGGTTGACAAATTGAACTGTAACTCACATTTTTCACACTCTCTCTCTATACCAAACCACTTAAAAAAAACTACACATTTCTTAAATAACATCTTTCCTGGAAGAATTTTTCAACGATCAGAGGATTGACAATGAGCTCTAGCTAGTTTTCTTGCCAGTCATCAAATCAGAGTAGGGCCTCAAGTAATGTAAAGTATATATTGGGGACACCACACCAAAACTTTCTGAAACCAGCCATAGTTTTTAGTTTTCATAGGGCACCTTTGGTAACCAAAAACTCTATTCTATTCACAATTTAGTCCTAAATGGCATAAGCCACAACATAAAATCTACATCATAGGATTTCATGTTTGCTAGCTTTTGCTTGATTTGTGTTTTGAGGTGTGAGTTTGTTTTCTTCATTTTTCTCTCCCTACATACTCCATAATCATAGTTGGTGTAATCCAAAAAAATTTAGTGTGTTAGGACTAATCATTACCATACTTGGTCTCTAATTTGGTCTTTTTATTTTACCTAAATCACCAAAAATTCACTTTTTCCATTTTTCACAGATTTCACAATAATCGGTGTCGGTCAAAGGCCACCATTGATTTCATCATCTCCATTTTCGTCGGTTCAGCATCGTCGTCGCCGCTTTATGTTGTTTTGGTCATTTCTACCAAAGTAGCATTCAATCTATATTTATTTTCTTTTTGTGACTTCCTTTGTCACTTTACTATATCTTTGAGTCCTTGATATTACCTTCAGATTCCAGTTCTACTTTGTCTTCATCATTTATTACCAGATTTGTAAATCTTTCATTTCTCCGTAATAACTGACATCAGTCTCACCGACGGGCGGTAGTTACCCTCTCATACCAGTATCGACGTTACCCAACCAATTTCGGTCTCTGTGTTCTAATTTTTCAATTAGAAAAATGATCAAATCACACCTTTTAGACCCATTTTTCTCCATTATTTATGTGTTTTTACATCATCAACAAGGCTTAGATCACCCGTTCTATTGTCATTCACATGGTTTTGACTCATAGACAAGCCAACACTCTCATGTTTCACGCTAGCCACCTGACCTCTTCCACCTATCCCATCACCCCCTTCCATATCATCACATATGGATCCCAATCAATCTCTTACCATACCTACTGGTGATGAGGAGTTTTTAAGACTCCTTGATCAAAACCCCGCCACTCTACATTATTACCTTACTCATTCATATACTTGTGATTCATCATGGAAGCTTGTATATGGCAAGCTTGTATCCATTCCTCCTACTCTTGCACCCACTTCTACATCAACTATTACCAACGTAACCTTAGCCTCTTCGACCTTACCATCTGTGGTTTCCCATCATGACAATACATCATTAATATATGTTTCACCTATGACATATATTGTGCATTCGATGTCTATAGCTCCTATGATGTCTGCCATGCCTTCATCGACCGCCCTTAGTATAGGTTGATCTACATCATGTACTTCTCATATACCTATTACATCTCAGCCACCACTAGTGTTAGCAACCCATACTCCCTTCCAAAACCTTGTCCTCTCCATCCCGCAGTCTCTTCCTCTAATTTCTACAAGAGTCTTTACGTCCACCCCACCTACCTACACCTATCACCAACAACCCCTATTTCATCTACCACTTACCCAGGGTACTTTCCCTCCACATCTATTCCATCCTATGTTCCTTCATCACAATTTTCATACTTGACACCACCACATACTAGAGTGTCATCCACATCATACCCATATTATCTCCCTCCTTATATTGTAGGGGTGCTCCGTCATCATAGCCCACAAATGATCTTATCAAAATGATGATGGAAAAGATGCAGACATTAGAAGCATATGTCTTTGGCTCACGTAACTCTCTGACATACGACAAGATTTACAACAAGCCCATTCACCTATCCACTCTGATTCATCCATACCCTGTGCATTGGGAAATTCCTAAATTCAACCAATTCAACAGTAAAGAAGACTCACAACAACACTTGTAGTCTTTTAAACACATGTGTTATCTCATCGCTCATGATGACGCTTTTTCTTACTGAGACATTCCTAAAGTCCTTGACGGGGTTGTCTTTAGCTGGTATAGTGCTCTACCGGGCACTCCATCTTTTCACTTAATCGGGTAGATCAGGATTTTCTAGACCACTTTTTTATCAACATTGTCAAGAAGGTCACCATGACCAACTTGTACACAAGACGCCAATATGAAGATGAATCTATTGAAAATTTTGTCACTCGTTGGCGGAGAACTCGATCAACCAACTCAAATTCCAATTACCTCGCAGACAAAGTTGATAGATTTATTCACTAGATCTTGTGCTAGACACATCTCGCCAACTCTCCAAGTTCAAACCTTTCACATGTTTGACAAGGCATTCACCATGGCCTAAAAACTTGAAATTTGTTCCATTGAAGAGAAGAAGATACAATTGTGTAACAAGAATGTTGTGTTTAAATAAAATGATACCTCTTCTTCTTCCAAACCACAAAATAATTATTCTAAAGCAAAAGGATTTACCAACACGAGTAGTTTTGAAAGTCATCCCATCTCATCCATCCAACCAATCAAAACCTTCTTCCAACCTTTCTCCTATTTAGGATTTTCAGTTCAAGTGGGAGCAATGAAAATATACTCCCATAGGAGAACCCTACTCTTCAGTTTTAGAAAAACTTCTAAAATCTAGAGCAATCACTCTTCCACTCATCAAACCACATACTAGTTTTGACCCTTCTTTTCCTGTGCCTACATGGTACAAAGAAAATGATTACTACAACTATCATCGCGTTAGAGGTCATAATGATGATAATTGTATAACTTTCAAAAACATCATCCAATAAATGTTAGATAATGGAGATCTCATCTTGGATAACCCTAATGTACCGGATAATCAAAACCTTCACATCTTCAAGAATTCATTCCCAAATCACACCTCATCATCTAACCAAACCGGTGAAACTTCCACCGATGATGAGAACCTTTATGAGGTTCATGCCATTTTCGACATCATACCAACTCCTTATGCTCAATTTCCTCCCATTTCATATATCGAGGATATTCTTGCATGATATACTTCATGCACGGAGGGACCTATTTCATCTAATCCTCTACCCATGGAGGAGTCCCCCTTATCTTCTCCTCCACCCATGGAGGAGTCCACCATATCTCTACCGATACGGTTGTCCCACTCACCCCCTCTACCGACGAGAAACCCCACAGTACTTACTCTTCTACTAATGGAAGATTCCATTTTACCTTATTTTTCACCAAAAGAAGAACCTACCTCATCCACCTTGCCTCCTCCCCTACCCACAAAAGACCCATTAGTAGTGCCCCTTCTGTTGGTGTCAATTCTCCAATGGCTTTCAAGGATCATGTTGATCTTCTCTCCTCTCTTCTACCCACATAGTCAAAAGCCAACCATTTCCCTATCTTAGAGACATTCTTTACAAGGATTACTACCAAATAAATGTCATCCTCTTCTACATCGGTGTCATTCTCATGTTTGGCCGACCGCTTGGATTATGTTGACAATTCCATGCTTTGGGGATGCCTTTGACTTCCTATCTCAACTCAAATGAAAATGTTGTCTGCTGACACTTCCACGATCTATCCAAAGGTGTTTCAGATAACCAAACCCACCATGCTCATGCTAGTTGTAGTTACCCCTTCTTCATCACCCTCACCCATACCTAAAACTTAACCATCACACAAACATTTTCCTATGCCTAAAACCCTACCTACACCTATATCTTCCTCTGCTACTAGACCCATTACCACATTGGGATTCATGTTGACATCAAGCCTAGTCCATCCTCCTATCAAACTATATTTAGCCATGTTCTCACAAGATGTCATAAAGACCACTCCCCTACCTAAGAGGAAGACTAGGCCACACACACTAGATTCACCCACTACCCCTTTGTCACCTTCACCACTTCCATCTATCCTATGTCCCCACCCATCAACCTTGATCAAGCAGCCTCCTACCCAAGGTAAACCAAAAAAATAGTAGCCCACCTCCTTGTCACGATCCTCTATTCTACCCAAATTCCCTAAAAATCCTAGGCCTTCACCATCACCTACATCCTTTATGCATCCTATACCTACACCACTTCTTATATCCTCATCATTACCCATGCCATTCCCTTCTCCTCAACCAGTCCCTTCCACATTGCCTCTTACCACCACCTTCACCGTACCTCCATTATCTCCTTGGCTAACATGTTACCTTCCACCATTTACCTTCCTTCTACATCACACACTCCTTCACCTTTACCCAAGAAGGTGCAACCCAATCCCAAAACCCCACTACCTTCCAAAGAGGTAGTTAAACCTACACTACCTCCAACAACTAGTTCACCTGCTACACCTTTACCCAAGAAGGTGCAACCCAAACCCAAAACCATACTATCTACCAAACAAGTATTCAAACTTACTCAACCTCCAATTCCACCTCCAATGATGCCTCTCCCACCAAATTCACCCACATTTCCATCCAGACCCACACTTACTTCACATTTTGATCCATTGGTAGGGTCTTACACCAACATCTTATCTAACCTTTTGGAAACCTTTGTCATCACATTTCCACTTCTTATACCTTATGACCCACTTAAACCTAAACTAGAAGGGTTTGATGATATCAAAATTTTCTCTTACCATCATGTGTTAGGGCATCATGTGGAAAATTGTAAGGCTCTTAAAACTATACTTCTCCAACTATGTCTTCTAGAAGAAAACTTTAATGATGATGATTTTTAGATGAGGACCCTATTCCACCTACACCTATTACCACACAGCCTTTTCCCATACCTATTCAATGACCTCAATCTCTACCTTCACAACCCTTTTATCCTCCTCTAACATTTGATATCAATATGGTCTCGCATCGAGATAGCTAGCCAAATATCCACCAAAATGCCAATGCATCACATTGTTTTCAAAAAACCATTATATTCCCTCACCATATTTTTTCCCATCCTATCGCTACACCTTTCATGACTCACCTTCTCCTTCACCATAGATCAATATGGTTCAAGTTTCCACTCAAGCCCAGAAGGAAAAAGGAAAGGATAAAACAACCAACTCATCCACTACTCCTTTACCCAACATTACATTACATCTACACTGCACCTAAAATCACCATCCATGGACCCACATACCCTATTTCTAATGGGGTTTCCCATCGTATAATGCTTAAAAAATTACACCAATCTCCTCTCAAAATGTCTTTATACAACCTTTTCCAAACTTCTGAGTCTCATCGTAAGGCCCTCATTAAAGTCTTGCAGTTTATTGAGGTTCTACCTAATGACCATACCCCTGTTGCATCCATTATCACTCCTCACCATGTTTCCTCTCTCACCACTTCACCCCATTCCTCTGCTCCCACTACCACTCATCAAGTAGTCGCACTCATTTTCCCTAACAACAATATTGTACATCTCCGATCAAATGATCCTAACCCCACCCTATTCATTTTTCATTTATGTTAATAATATACGTGCTTGATGCATTATGATTAGTGGAGGTGCTAGTATCAACATTATTTCCTCCCATGTGTATCAGCAAATACACATCCCTTCCAATTGTATGCACTGATAACTTGAGTTATTTTGCATTTGTTTGATGATGCCATAACTTCTATTCTCATCACTATCATTCTCCACATCCACATGGGCCCCGTACTATTCATGAATTATTCTATGTCTTAGAAATTAGAGGGGGAATTCAAAGTACAAAATGTTGTTTGGCCGACCTCGATTCACGTCATGGGTTTTGTTCCTTCAACCTTACATTGTTGTTTAAAATTTGAACATGAAGGACACAACTACACCATCCTGGTCAATCCTTCACCATTTAAAACCTGTAATATGCTCTACCAACCTAATGATGTCCTTATACCAGTTAAGGCATCTACCACCGCTACCACTTCTTCTTCATCCGCTACCTCGTCCACCACTTCTACCACTACATATTCGATAAGAAACTCCTCTATTCCCATTGTTGTCGTATCTTTTACAGCCAACCCATCTACTTCTCAAACATACGATGCTTCTTCTTCCCATCCGTCCAATGATTCATCCAATCCCGCTACCCATATACAAACTAATGATCCCTTAGAAGATGTTTTTTAATGCCTCACTCTAGGGGAGTACCACCTTTATAACATTAACACATTTCTTACTCCTTAAGAGTATGGTAATCTTCACCAATATCCCTACTATGATCATTGCGTAGGAAAATTTTTCCCCTACGGTCCTCCCCACCTTTACATGAACTTAACATATAGGGGACTTAATGCTTCTACCTACTTTTTTGAGGCACCTTCCCAAACTCATTTTCCTTTGACCTTCAATCTCTCACTAACATTGCTTCTCCTATACATTCCTTCATCACTATGCTTGGAAGGGCCTTAGCTTTGTTTTCTATGAACAATACCACCTTACTTTCATTCCTTGCACCACTGTAAGCATAAAGAGGCGTAGTGGTATCGGATTCGCCAAACCACCTCCCAAGAAGTTCCAAGTCGAACTCATTGAGGATGATAAATCTTCTCCACCCCTTTCACCTACCTCGCCACCTTCACCTATGAAGTCTATGGATCCAAAATCCATTCCTCCTAACTTTTTTGTGAACACCATTTCCTATGACCTCGACTTATCGACATGATGGCGAGGCTCCTTCTTCTCTTCCCTTCGAATCCTAACATGATCGATGATGATACACCTTTTATTAATGTCATTAAATGTCAAGACAATGAATCTATTCTTACCTACCTTGGTTCTTATATTCACTGGTCCTTACCTTGTAAGATGCAAACCATGTTGAATGAATCGACCATCGAAATCAACATTCACACTCAGGACAACCCGCATATTATAAAAATAGGCCAATCTTTAGATGCTACTAAACATGAAGCTTTAACTTCTTTCCTCCGGGATCATAATAACACTTTTACTTGGTCCTACACCGATATGCCCAATATTGACCCAAAAATTGTGGTCCATAATATCCTAACCATTCTTGATGCCAAACCTATGAAATAAAAGTTGTGAAAAATACATCCTCACATTTCCCTTCTTATCAAAGAAGAACTTCTAGTGTCTCCTTTCTATTTCCTTCATTCTACCCATTGATTATTCCCAATGTATCTCTAACATTGTTCTTGTCACAAAAGTGACAAGGGTACTCCGCATTTACACATATTTCGTGACCTTAACCTTGGTTGCTCCAAAGATGAATTTCCTCTACCTCGTATTGACCAACTAGTTGATTTCACCGCCGGCGATGAGATGCTATCACTCATGGATGGTTTCTTGAGTTATAACCAAATATTACTTGCCTTGGAAGATCAACACAAAAATTCCTTAATCACTCCTTAGGGAGCCCCGATATTGTGTCATTCCCTTTGACCTTAAAAACACTAGTGCTACATATCAGCGAGCTTTGAATTATATATTTCACGACATCATGCATAGCATATTGGAATATTATTATTATTTCAAAATCACAGCACCCCCAAATGAGTTCTATAGATCTAATTTTCTAAGGCAAAGTCATTTGGTGTGATTTGCGTAACATTGAACTTTCCCAAGGTGTGGGACCTTGCAAATGGAAAATCTCTCTAGATTAAAGGTTGGTTCGTATTCCTCTATTTAGGTGCATACGTGAGAACTTACAAAGGATCTATCTCTATACCTAATCTAAAATTTGCCAAGGATACAGGGATAAAAAGGCATATAAGAAATAAGAAATGACTAAAATACAAGGTGATGCACCGAAGGAATGATGAACATTAGTTTTGCTGATAGACACAAACCAACAAAATACATACAATAATCAAGCACAGATAACCAGATTTATAATGAAAGACCAGATGTGAGCAAAAGAGACATAAAGGATATAGAATCGATCACAAACATGTTTTATTGCTCTGCAGATTGATACAATGCATTACAAAACAACCAGGAGGTAAAAACATACTACAATTTTAATGGAAGGCCTGAACTCCATGAATTCCTTTGCTAGAAGGAAAGGGGAGCCTACAAAACAAAATAATGTCCAACCCTTTACAATGAGTCTCGCCCTGCATTTATAGATTCAATCAGAGAGAAGAAAAGAGAGAGGAGTGGGAAAAGTAGGTTGAAGATCAACCACTGTTGTTAATGCCTCTAACAAAATCTACCCCAAATCCATCTTTACTACATCAATCTTTGGTTTGGTGCCTTGAAAGAAGAGGAAACAATGGAACAAATTGAATCCGATCTGGTAGTTGAGGCAAGAAGATCTTGTATTGAAGGCTTGAAGAAATTTCTCCATTTTTCACCTACCAGGGCCTGATAAAAATGAATTTTTATCTTTTCATGGTGTAGAAGACATCGAGACGCTTCCAACAGTGTCGGCCTTGAAATATTTCAAGCCCTAAGTCGAAAGATATGCCCCTTCGAAGTTTATATCGAGTCCGTACAAATGGGTGGGAAAATAGTTTGAAAAATGGGTCCCCTTTTTGATATGGGACATGTGGCATCCAAATTAGAGAAAAATCAGGTTTGTGGGTCTGTAATTTATTTTTTCCCTTTTCCACAAAATGCAAAACTCAGAAAACCCCCACGGTCTTGAAGCTCCGCCTAGACACATGGCACCCTTCGGATGGCTAGGGAGTTGCGCTTCAATTTTTTCCTTTGTGCCTTCTTTTCAAAAGGAAAAAATTCACCTTTTCCTCTGACTCCTAGCTTTAGTTTGACTCGGGCTCAAACGCTGACTTTTTCCCTTTGGCAGAGTCGCAACCCATTTTGTAACTTTTACACCTTTTGGGGTAAGGGGCAAAAACTAACTTTTCCCCCAATGACCCACTTTGATCTGGGACACATGGCAGCACCGCACTTGTTTGGAAACCCTTTTCTGGATTTAACTTTGAATTAGCACCATTTAGACACTTGGCAGCCTCCACCAGCCTAGCCTATGCATTGACTATTCAACCAACTCTACCCCTTTTTTATATGGACACATGGCAGCCTCGTGCTTGCTTGAAATCCCGATTCAAAATTTTCCTTTGGAGGAGCGTCAAGTTGACACTTGTTGGTCTTCGCTAGTCTATGGACTTTTCAATGGTCCCTTTTATCCTTTTTGGACTTTGGACTACGTGGTGAGCTCACGCTCATTTGGGTCTCTACTACCTGGGACTAACTCTTGGAGATGCGCCACTGACACTTGGCATTCTCTACTTACACTTTTATACTTAGCCAATTTTGAGGCCCACCATGTCCTCCTTTTGACTCTATTTGACCATTTGCTACATGGAGGGCTAGTGCGGGTTTGATTCTTTTCCTGGGCTTTGTGCCAAGCCAACACCTGACACCTTCTTTCTTAGTTGAAGAATTTTCAATAGCCCCACAAATTTTGGGACTCTGGATGCATGGAAGCCTAGTGCAATTTTGGGCTCCCTTTTTTGGATTTAACTTTAGAGAAGTGTTGTCAAAACACGTGGTTCTTTCCACTACCTCCTTCATACTAAGTCGATTTTGGACTCTTTCTTGAATGGTCTTGAGCTTGAAAACTTCAAAGCTTCACTATTTTTCCTCCTTCTTTCTCCTAGTTCCTCTACGGCATTGCTCCTTTTCGACCCTACTATTCCATTGTTGAGTCTACCTGTAACTTGAAAAATGGATTTAAGACATGGAAACGGCTCAACAGAGTCATTTCTTTTTTTTGCATAGGGTCATTTAATCTTTCTCAACCCCTGCCACTCCATTATTGAGTCCTTCTGTGACCTATTTACATATTTGAATGAGTTTTCTCAGGTTATTTCTATGTGAGGTCGTGACAGATCCAATATTTGTCCAAGGGGGGAAAATATGGATAACAATTACATCAATGATCTTCTTTCCAAATCTAAACATCGGGCCAAACACCTTGCAATCCTTAAGGTTGTCTTTACAGATCTCATCAAATATTGCGTTCACCTTCAACCTAAGAAGTGTTTCTTTGTTGTTCTCTCTGGAAATCTCCTTAGTTTTATTGTTTCTTTGCATGGAATTGAAGTTGATCCCACTAAAATCAAGGTTATTCTCAAGATGCCTCAACAAACTAACCTTTTTCAACTTCATAGTTTGCAAGGAAATTTGCAATCTATTCGTCTCTTTATTTCTCATATTTCCAACCACTGTCATCCATTTCATCATCTTCTAAAAAATGATGTCTCCTTAAAATGGGATGATGAATTCCACAAATCCTTTGATGCCTTAAAACAATACCTCCTCCAACCACCTATGCTCATTATACCTAAGGATGACCAACCATTTTATTTTAACATTTATGCCACTTTGATCATTCCTCGGGTGTCATGCTCACTCATCGCAACGAGCAACATAAGTATCAAGTGGTTTATTATATAATTCATACAATTTTAGAATACGATACTAGATATACTTACGCAAAAAAAAATTGTCTAGCCTTATTATTTGTCACCACTAAACTTCGTCATTACCTACTCAACCACAAAACCTTCATTGTCACCAATATTGACCCCTTACATTACATGTACACTAAGCCTTACCAACATCAATGTGTTGCACGTTGGCTCATGATTCTTGCAAACCTAGATCTCAAATTCATCCATCAAAATTTTCAAAGGAAAAACCATTTCTGACCAACTCATGAGACACACCTCTCTCCGAAACCAATCTTCTAACTTTGATTTCCCTAATGAATCCATCACTACCCTCTCCCTGGATGATACCATTTACCAAATGACCTTATTCTTTAATGGTTCCAAATGTCAGCGTGGGGGTGGTGCAGGAGTTATCCTCATTCCTCTTGATGGTGAGCCTATGCCATTATCTTTCAAACTATATTTTTATTATACTAACAACATCATTGAATATGAAGCACTCATGTTAGGTATTCAAACCACCATAGCCTTAGATGTTAAATCAATTAATATCTTTGACGACTCTCAACTAGTTTTGAACCAAGTCAATGGTATATACCAGTGTCATAACAAGATACTTTAAAAGTATAAACATCATGTTGACATGATTTTTACTACCGTTGACCATTATGAACTTCAAACCACCCCGTATTCTACTAACAAATTCACTGAGACACCATGTCATGTCTCACTTCTCAAATACCCAATTCACTCTCCGATTCACAATCACCTTCTTATCTATTCCGAGACGTTAACTTTGTAGGAAACATTAAAAGCGGCCCATGTGACCTTTGGTATAAGCAGTTTGCTTAGTACCTTTCTCTTTAGTTACGCCTCTAGATCTTACTCATAATGGACAACGAGCCTTCCTCAAAAGTGTCTCCCATTATGTCATTATGGGTGGTTTTCTCTATAAATGTGGCTTTGATGATATCCTCTTATGATTCCTTACAAGTTCTTAAATCTCATACGACATCAAGGAAGTTCACGATAGGATTTGCAGAGGTCATTTCAGTGGCTTCGTTGTCACTAAATGTGTCCTTTTCTTGGCTATTCTTGTCCAAACCTAAACTAAGACTGTTGTAACTATGTCAAATTTTGTATGAAATGTTAGCAACATGTTAATCTTCATCACACCCCTAGTCATGCCTTATAAGTTACACGAGACCTTTGGCCTTTCTCCCAATGGGGTTTAGATCTTTTCAAAGATATTAACCCTCATTCTTTGACAACATCGTCAATGGATTATTATGCTCATTGAATATTATAGTAAATGGGTGGAATTTGTACCTCTCATTTCTATAAAAGCTGAGAAATTTTTTAAATTCATCAACCATCACATCATTTTTCACTTTGGTGCTCCTCACCACCTCATCACTGATAACGGAAAAAAATTCACAAAAAAAAACCCTACGGAAACTCTGTGACACCTTCG
Organism: Taxus wallichiana var. yunnanensis; assembly: GCA_018340775.1. Classification (NCBI taxonomy): domain Eukaryota; kingdom Viridiplantae; phylum Streptophyta; class Pinopsida; order Cupressales; family Taxaceae; genus Taxus; species Taxus wallichiana. The sequence continues at coordinate 663,348,944 of CM031237.1, read as the reverse complement.
GCATTCAACTCAATTTTTCTTCACCTTATTATCCTAAAATAAATGGCCAAAAACTCTTATGAAAGTGGTTGACAATATTGGTAAGGATTGGCACACACACATTATTGTTGCCTTATGGGCTTATAACACTAGTATTTTCACCTCACCTTTCTCTTTAGTCTATGGTACAGAGGTTTTCTTGCCTCTCGAAGTCCAAATTCCATCTCTTTGTATCTCACTCAAAGATATTCTCAATGATGATGATTTTTACAAGACCATTTGGCACAACTTGAGTTATTAGACAAACGTCATCTAAATGCTCTCGATCACCTCCAAATCTACCAAAAATGTATCAAACATGCCTATGATAAACGTGTCTAAGAATGAACCTTCAAGTTCGATGATCTCATCCGAACAAAAGTGAGAAAATTAAATGGGGAAATTTCACTCCTAATTGGCTTGGACCCTATATCATTACGCATGCCTATGGATCAGGTGCTTATCGTTTATCTTCCCTCGAAGGTAAACCCAAACCTGAGCCCCTCAATTCCTTACATCTTTGACCATTCTATTATTGAATCAAGTTCAATATCACCTTCTTTCAATTAAATTTTCATCCCTTAAGCATCCTTCACCTTTCACTTACCTATTTTCAAGATCAATGACTAGATAAGAATCATATGATTATTTGTCACCTTTCATCTTTTTCTTCAATATGAGTACCACATCTCTATTCATGGCATGGTTGTCATGGATACTTTTTATTCTATTCAGGATGGAATCCCATGGTAATTCATCACTTAAAACACCTCTTTCATAGTTAACCTTTGTGTGTTATGGTTTTTCCTTCATAAAGGAATCCTATACTCCTCTATAGTCTTGTCCATGACCTAAAATTCCAAAGACATTCACAAGTAAAATGGAATTCAACTCCTTGAGTCAAAATTCTTGTAACAAGATGATTCCCTCAAAAAGGACATCTACCTCTCTATCTCGCTGCTATAAATAGACTGCTCCCTTGAAGGACAACTATAAAAATTCAGCCCTAAAAAAACATAGTCTATCAAAAAAGAAGACTATTCCTATACAAATGAAAATAAAACATTCTGAAGCTTCCCACATCAATCGATTCATGAAGACCTCAAGGAGTCATTCTATTCATCCCACATGTATGTGATGCAAAGGTTTGCAAGCTATGGAATGAGGTTAAATAACCTCAAAGATTGACTAAACTTAACCATGCACCATAAGATTAGAGCTAAACAAGAAACTATATATGCATATATAAATTTGAAACAAACATTCAAACCCTAGCATATATACTACTCTCTCTATTCCATGAAAGTGAACCTAGTTAGATTCTAAGAAATAAAATTGTGTGTTGTTTACTCCCCAAACATAGTGAAGAGATCTCTCCAAGTTGGATACATGGCCAAGCTTTAGATCTTCCCTTACTAAATATGTTTGGAGTGGATGGATGTAAGATGGAGGAGCTCTCAACAATGGAGTATGGCCAAGATCCAAATGTTTTATAGCTTAAATCTATCACAAATGATTTCTAATGCCAAGATCTCCAAATATGAGAGAGAAGGACCATTTGAAAGGAAATCCTTAGGCTTGTATTTATAGTTTTTGGTTTGGGAGGATTTGGAATTTGGGTGCATGTGGGACTAAAGCTCAAAATTTACTTTTAGATTAAATTAGGATAAACATGCTTTAGGCTTAGTTAAGCTTGGTTTAGGCTAGTTAAACTTGATTAGCAAGTGATTAGAGACTCATTGAGAGTTGGGAGGGTCTGGATAACCAATTGTGACTTATAGATAGCCTAGGAAGATAATAGAAGTGATCTAGAGAGAAATAGGGAGGTTCTAAATGGTTGAAAGGAGGAATGTTTAGCTAACAAGAGAGATATTAGCCCAATTAGTTGATTATAGGAGGAATACGACCAAGAAGGTGTCGTAAATGGGCATCCGAGAATGGAGCAAAGAATGGGAATTAACGAAGTGTCATTAATTGACGAATTGGATGAAATTGTAAGTGTAAGCATATTTTAGGTGTCTACATTTGTCCCTCTTTAGGGTGGCGTAAATAAAATCACTTCAAAGAAAGTAGACAAGCATAAACAAGTAGAAATTTGAAATGGGTAGAACAAAAATGATTAGAATGAATGATGTCCCCTTGAGTGTCGATGGGGTGATAGAAGAACTCGATTGATGATCAAAAAGATGATAGAAAGATAACAGAAGAAAGAATAGTGTGAAGAAGAAGAAAAGGGATATAGAAGAAAAAGAGAATGAGGAAGGGGGATTGAGCCAACATCCATCTAATGCCTTTTAAACAACTTTATTTTTCATCATATTGCTAGTGATCTTCATCATCAGTCCTTATTAAAAAGAATGAACAAAAGTGTAGTATGACATGAAAAGTCATATACGAATAAATTTCCATTGTTGAAAACACCAACTCCATGCAACATACAAAATGCAATGCAATATGAGAAAGTAAACAAGCTAACCTAACAGAGAAACATAATGTAATGGTTTTTTCATCAAGCTTTAGTTACAACCTATTTGAATTAATGACAAGGGTTATGATGGTTCCCCAAGCAAGGATACATGAGAGGGGAATAACGAAGGACACTTGGGTCCGTTGAAAAATCAATGTGCACTACGACATAGTACCAGGAAACTCATTGTGCCCTAGATTACAAATGAAGTAAGCATCTTAGCTTTTGTTAATGGAGGTAGATCAATATGATCCACGAGTCATGTGCATGAACAGGTGAGAACAAAAGAGTGACGATTTGTATGATGATTTACATTGTTTAGAAGTTTTCTAAAACATATTTGAATTTTTGATTTTTTCCAACATATTTGAATTTTTTTTATATTTGAAATTTTTTTGAAGCTATTTATAGGAAAACAAGGAAGTGTGGATGCCCCTGGTGATAGATGGGATGAACAAGAGAAAAAGGCCATGTGCATACAAGAAAGGTGAAGATATGAAAATACCTCGGCGACTAGGTGGGAGTATTCAAAGGAAAATTCTTCACAGTAGAAGCATGACCCAAGGCCATTATGGATAGGTTCAACGCGGATGAACATAAACCAATGAAGTGTTGGGAAGAAGTAAGGATTCCCCAACATAAGTTGGTCTAAAATAATGTGATAGAAAGGAAGGAGAAGATTTTTTTGTGAAAGGGGACAAAGGTGTCCGAAAACATGGCAAAATTAATCTTATACACATGAATTTTCTAAATGAAGTAGAAGAATGATGTGAATTATATGAATGTGCCTAGAAGCCTCGTGATGAATAAGTTATTAGCCAAAGGTATAAATCATGAGACAAGATACGGGCTAGAGTAAGAGTTTGAACAAGGTCCAAAAAAAGACACTTGGTAACATACTAATCCTCCTTTGCTCATAAAGATCCAATGTGTGCACACATAATTTATTACCTCTTGAAGGGAAGATTTAATAGACAAAAAGTGAATACACCCTAGCCAATGTGTAGGAATGTTAGAGTTTCATAGGTGATAGGTTATTTGTGAATGGAGGGTGGAAGGATAGCCATACATTACTCCTATGCTAGCCGAGGCATCCATAGCCTCAATGGAGATGTATTTGATTCTAATTGCAACATTTCTCTATTTCTAATCAGACATCCATATCCCTAATAGAGATTATTGAAAATAACCCAAGAGAGATTTATATATCAATTTGCATTTTTTCGTAGCTTTTAGCTTTTGATTGATTTATTTTTGATTCTTTTGCTTTTAGAAGAATTATTTCATCTCTCTTGTTTGACAAGGGGTTAAGAACCATTGATGGCTTGATGAAAGGAGGTGTAAGTGATTTTGATGATGACATTGGATAGTGTCAATAAAGATGTCCAAAAGTTCTTTGCAACAATTTTATTAGATGTTGAATGTGAAAGGATCTCTAAGAGGTCAATCGTTCTTTAATTTACCAAGGTGATGAAAGACCAAGGTCAAATAGATATTGTATAGATAAATGTCACAAAATGTGTGCGAATGGGCTAACCATAATATCATCGAAGGGATGAAACTGTTAGGAAGACTTGCAAAAGAATAGCAAGGAAGGGAAGAAAGAAACATCCATGTGTATGCAATACCTGATTGCAATGTTTGATCTTTGTACCTTTGATTTTGTTATGTTTTCTCAATTTGTTTTTGTATTTTTCAATTGATTTGATTTTTATATTTTTGATAGTTCTTAGAAAGGTGGGAACAACGGAGTCACTTTACGTGGTAATATCCAACAATAATGTTTGTGAGCTCCTTGATAAGGGAGACTAGGCGTGTTTTTATCAAGAGCCATGTGATCCCCAATCTCAATGATCAAGTTGAGATCATACTCAAGAAATGACTGTGATTTATCTTGAAACAAGGATTGTTCATGTGGGAGCCTGAGTTCCCTATTCATATTTTTGTGCACTTTACACCATACTTGATGGTTATATTGACGTGTGTTCTTGAATCATGCTTGATTTTTAATCCTAAGATCATTTGATTTGTTAGGAGCTTCAAAGCTCTTTGAAGTTTTGACTGGTTTTGATTAAGAAACTGTTTGGGTTTCTTATAAGTTGATGCATGACTTTTTTGATCTCGAGAAGGATAAGAAAGAGAACGTTTATGATTGATGATAGGAAATAAATAAATGATAGTGGGCTTGCCTTGGTCATTGGTAGAGGGATGGAGAGGATACGGTCCAAGAATTGAAGAGGATGGGCTACGAGGAGGTGATCCACTAATAGAAGATGACCAAGGGCTACTAGGCTATGGCCCTGAGATGGAAGAAATTGGGCTATGAGGACATGGTCAGAAATAGAAGAAGATGACGAAGGGATACTAGGTCATGGCCTAATTATAGATGAGGAGGGACTACCAGGAGCTGCACCAAAAGTAGAAAATGGAGGGCTACTTGGGGGTGGCTCCATTATTGTATGCAGAGGGCTTGGGATTTTGAGCTAAAATTGATGGTAATCTCATGAGTAAATATCCTAACATCATTTATGCAAAAGTTTTCCTAGAGAAGTTGAGGCATAGCACATAAATCATTCAAAATGAAGTTTGAGTTGGAAGTAAATACAAAAGTGAGATCAAGATAGAGTAGATTGCCTAGCCATACTATGAGTGGATGCATAACACAGAACCAACTGAAAGATATGGAGGTTGGCTCAATATATGCCCTTTTCTTGGACAAAGGAAATTCAAGATCAATCTCTAAATCTCACAAAATGTTACAAATAACACGAATATAGAATATAAGGCATCATCGAGCAGAGATGAGGAAGGCGAGGAGTCAATCCAAGAGAATTGCTTGTTGATAAGTTGTTGACATGAACTAAGGGGTTCGCTTAATGTTGCAACGCTGAGTTGAGCTCATTAAGGTAAAATATATCTCTATGCAATGGAGTTTTTTGGATGAGCTCATGAGTTCAGCAAACATCGTATCATTTGGTAGAAGCATGAGGCAACTACATTTTTGAGTGAGAGTTGAGTTGGTTTGCCAAAACAATGAGTTGTGTCGGCGCCAGATCGTTGAAGAGCCCGAATCGAGTGATGGGAAAGTGATTTTTTCAATCTGAGTGCTTAAAGAGTGTGGCTAAGATCATTTCAAAATACAAGTACAAAGCATGTGGTAGATTTTCATTGGTCTAGGTTCGAGTCGGGGAATGATAGTAGTTATCTCGACGATGGAGTTGCATAGAGCTACTTGGTGGAATGCCACTGAGTCATGTGTCAGGGAGAAATGTTGGAGTCATTTGACCAAGCTATTTGTTAGGATCACTTTGAGCTAAAGCTTGTGTTGTAAGTGAGTTAGGAAACTTTTCAGAGAGAAGTTAAAAGGAAGACATAATGTGGGGAGTTTTATGGCAAGCCGAGTTGGGAGTTCTGCGTTCATAGAATCGGGAGATTTAGAGCCAAACAACCAAATTGGTATGTGGAAAACCATAAGCTGAGTTTCATCGCTCATCGGGACTATTGTGGAAATGTGTCAAGAAATTGGGTGATGCAATGGGACTTTCCCAATGGGGAGACCCAATCAACATGTTACATGGTGAGGTGATTCCTGAGCCACTCGGAGAATAAGGCGGAGAGTTGATAGATTTCAAAATGTCATTCAAGTTAAATGTGGAGCTCTTGAAGCGGTTGGTGGTTGGGTTGGTGAGGTTAAATTTCATTCAATGCAAAATAATACACAAAAGGGTTGGGTGATGGCATCAATGTGTAAAGTGTCAAGTCAATGGATGAGTCAATGTTGAAGGTGGCGGTTAAGTAGTCGACTAACGAGTAGGGTGTAAACATGTTTAAAAGATATCGGTGGAGGTTATAGAAGGAACATTTAAAGTCACTTTCAACATTGTACATGGTAGTATTCCCAATTCACATAGAAAAGTTAAATGTGGAGATCTCAACGTGATGGATGAGGAGATCCGGTCAAAGCGAGTTAGCATTACATGCATTGAATGGAGATGTTCCAATGTGAAACTCAAATAATGTGGGGTGGTCACGTTACAAGGAGTCACCAATTTGATGGGGAATAATTATCTTGGTGATGAGTTGTGAAGGTGTCGGCAAAGGTTGGAGTGTGAAGTGGGAGGTTTGAACTGACATGTGATGCAAACAGAACTTGCCAACCAGCTCACCAAGTAGCCAATGAGTTAGTTGGCGATTCAACACTAAACCCCTTGAGCACCAAATGAAATATGGGTGGGACACAGAACAAACAATATTTTATTTTTATTAAAATATTTTATTTAAAATATTATTTTTATTAAAATATTTTATTATTAAAAATATTATTTTTAATTAATGGAGGATAAGTTCAATTTTTGAATTTATTGAGCATGATGGGTAAATGCAATCAATGATGTAATCAATCATGGAGACTAGGTGCCCAGAATTCAGGAATTTATGACTTCTCCTCTCTTATTTCATAGAGTTATTCTATAAATATAAGTTAGAAGCTCATTCCAAAGGGTTACACATTGGTTGCAGAACTTAGATGTGTGATACAAGTTGGATAAAGTTAGACATTTTTTCACATTTTCAAGAATCCTTCCTCTTTTGCAAGTTATCTTTATGGATTAAGGGAAATTTCAAGCCTCCTTTCAAGACTATAATGGAAACTATTATCTCTTCTGAATGTAATGATGCATTGTGCATGTTATTGAAGTAATAAAATGTGTGTTTTGTGACTACTCTTAGTCCTTTCATCATTTTATACTTCTTTGTGAATTTCTCATGCTTGCAGGTACATTGTGCAAGTTCAAAGTTTACATATGCAGAGTTCTTGTGGTTCTTTGTTTATCAAGTGGTGGAGTATTGCATGTAGTTGAGTTGTGGTGCTTATTTACTCTTCTCAAGTTCATCCTTCTTCATTGGAAAATTGATAGGGTTTTTGTCTGATTGAGTTTAACAAAGGGAACGCATGTTTCTTAGAAGTGTGGTAATTTACCCTCTTTAAGTTACTGAGTAGGTAAAGTTGGCTTGTGGTGCATAGCATACTCTTCAAGTTAACCCTTCCCAAGTCTAGAAAAACCCTTTATTTAGTGCATCACCATCCTTAGTGTAGGTTTTATTTCTTGCAAAATATATTTCCCTAAGTGTCATGAAAGATTTGTATAGTTTTAGTTAGTTATTTTGTTACACTAGGAGTAGTATAGTACTTAGTTTAGGAAGAGGAAGATAACCTTCTCCAAAGGTTCACCTCGAGCCTAAGTCCCATAGCTTGAAAGGTGATCCCATGTTACCCAATCACACCGAACATCTTGTTCACATTTTGGCCATTCGGGAGTGCGGTGATTTGGAAATAACACATACCTTTGGAACATCTGAACAATGTATTCTTCATCAGGTCTAGCATGAAACATGAATATCAATACATGTTCCTTTATAATTTCATCAAACTTATGCATTGCACCTTTGTTCTTTTTCACCCTTTTTGACATTTTGACCAATTGTTGCTCAAGCGAACAAATTTATGGATGGTGTCATAACTAAAACTTGAAGAGACAACATCTAGTTCTCCATTAATGTATTGGTGAAAGGACTGTATCAAGTTGTCAATACCCAAATCTCCATAAGTGATCTTTCCTTGTATTGATATTGTTTCCCCAAGTCTTTTATCAAGATCATCAATGCACTCTACTATTTTTTCCTTTTCTAGGATGAGTTTTTCAATGACCTGATTCAGAGTTTTTACCCTTAGTTTGATGGATCCTTCATATGTATGTTGTGTTACTTTTTCTTTATGGGGGAAAATCCCTTCTTTTCCACCAATTGATCATCTAGTCAAGTTATTGCTTCAAGTTTGGGAAGGATTCCTTCCCAATAGTGAAATTCATCCTCACATTTTTCCTTTTGATCCTTTGCATCACTCAATTGTTCTAGACAATTGGTTGTAGAATTTCACATTATTCTTTATGATCTTGTTCCCTTTCTTGGATAATTCTTCTTTCCATTTGGATACAACATCAATTATTTCTTTTCATATGTCGGTTGCACTTAAATCTTGGTGTTATTGCACTGAGAGATCTCTTGTCCTTCTACAGAGGGTTGTATCCACTTTTGCACATATGTTGACAAGACTTCAACTTTTTCCCTTTGTTACTTCTTAGATTTCTTATATTTTTCAATATTTTGGATAAGGCCCCTAAGAGCCATTATAACCTCTTGCTTAAGGTTTAATGTAGTTGACTTTCCCAATTGAATCTATGTGACTTGGAAATCACTCATTATAACCTCAATCTTCAATTTGTTTCCTTGTGGGGTAGCCACTTCCAATGTTTTGTATCCTTATTTATCAACATGGGTTGTTGAAAATATCTTAGCCCTTTTAGGAGCCCTTGTGGGTTTTGAAAACACAATATTCTTAATGTTAATGGTCTCTACTTGAGCCACTTCCTTCTCTTTACTTAGGAGGAGTGTTCCCAACCACCCTGTTGTGGGGACATTTCCCCACCTAGTGTTTGTGATGTAAGTTGTGGTATGCCTAAGTACACCACCATTTATGTGGAAGAAGCTTGAGGTATTTGTGAAACTTTCATTTGTATATGGTGGAAGTTAGTTATTATTATCAGTTCCTTTTGTTCAACATGAAGAGAACTTGTTCCTTCCTATTCTGCTTTATGTTTTTCAACCTCTAGCTCCTTGGTTACCACTATTGTGTTAGTTGATTCTAGGGCCTTATCACTAGCTAGTGTCTCTTTCTTGACCTCAACCACTTTTGAACTTGCAACTATCTCAGTGACCTCTTTCAATCCTTTATAGGGCTTGCAATATTATATGGTTTCTCCATTACTGTAATACATGTTTCCTCCTAAATTTACTTTCCTATGATAACCATCATCTCTCCTAATGATTCACCTATAATCCCTTTATTAATTAGTTCTTCCTCAAATGTTGGCACTACAATTATAACTTGCATATCTTGAATTTTTACACTTGTCTCACCATCTTAGGGTTTTGGAATTTCTAGCAATTGGATTTCCATTGCATAAGTATTTTCTTCTTTTATTGTTGCCAATTCAAGTAATAGATCGGTGAACCCAGTGTATGGGACTCTTCTCTTTCATATTTATTTATCACCTCAATTGTTGTAGTCATTCCTTCTTAGGTGTGGTGACAATAGTAGTTTCTTTCCCTTCCGTTTGTGACATTGATTGGATTACCTTGAATCCTTCTTGTTCATGTTTTCTTGAAGTTATCATGAGTTGAATGTTTGTAGGAATATCATCATTCTTCTTTTCTATGGCTATATTTGGCACTAAATATGTAAGACATGATGTTGTAATAGAGGTTTCTTGTATTTTGGATGATGTGATGGTATTAATCACCTCAAGTTGTGACATGACTATTTATTTTTCCAATGTTTCAATAAGAGTCTGTGGATCCTCGTTTAAAGGGACTGGGCCAATAACCTCAGGTTCCCTACTTACTGTGCTTATGCTATTTCATGGTAGGGACACTCCTATTTCCTTAGTTTTTTATCTCTTTCTAAAGGATGTATAACCTTAGCCTTTTATCTCTCTCAAAATACTTGAGATCATTTTTCCTTTCTCCTCAACACTCTGCACCCTGATTTGTGGGTCAATATTTGGTATGGTTATTCTCATTATTTTTCTTGTACTTGATAACCTGGAAAAATTTATTACTCGGAGCTACGGGCTTTGATGTACTTCCCCCTTTGACTTGTAATGGGACTTCTTGAGTAATGGGGGCATCCTTCATGGTTTTCATTAGCATTTCTTCAGATTTTTGGGTCAGGATGGACATGGGAGTTCATGTTCTACTTGTGGCTGCAGTCCACTCCTCTATGATCCCAGTGGTTGGCCTCTTGGATGGAAGTTGAGGGGTTTTCCCTTCCATGGGTCTATTTGATCATATCCCTCCTTCAAAGGAGGGAGATCTTCTTCTAGGATTCTTGTATCTTTGTATTCTTTTAATACCTTAGTATTTTGTAAAGATAGATCCAACCCTTTCACTGCTAACCATGTCAATGTTCTTCTCATTACATGTGTTGTCCTAGTATGTAGACTAGTTAACTCTTTTTCACTCTAGTTTAATGGTGTAATTGGTTGTGATGCTAGCTTCATCTCATAGTAATATTGACTTACTATTTGTTTTTCATCATCTAAACCTTTTGGCACAATTGTAATCTTGTAGTCAATGATTTTCCTAAGGGTCATTCTGGAATAATCTCTTAACCTGACCTCTTCCTCATCTTTGCAGTCCATCCAATAATCTTCATAGTGGGCCTCATGTTCATATGAGCTCCCTAGGATTGAACTCACATCCCATCTGATATCATATTTTGATCTAGGTTGAAACTTGTCCATTTCTAGTTTGTCCATCTCTTCCTCCAAGAGCTTATATTTTGTAATAGTTAGGAAAGTGTATCTTCCTATTTTGATAGGAAATTTGATTTTTTTGTGTTTGCATGCTATCAACTTATGCACTTTTTTTAGTTGCTTTAATAGCTCCAGGAGTTCCCACTTATCATCCAAGTACGTGGAAAACATGAATGTTTGTCCTTCAAAACAACATACCCTTATATAAGTGAAGAATCTGAATTGGATGAAGTAACATCCATATTCCTTTACCATTCTTTTGGCCTCTACAGATATCCTATATTATTTATATTCTAGCTTGAAGAGGCATATGATTGGTGCAAAAAAGGAATCATTTATTTTTCTAAATTTTCCTTCCAATTATCTAAATTTAACTGAGGGTAACATCATATACCCTATGAGTATTGAAGTTCTTCATCCTTGGGATACCAGGGAAGTTCTTGTGGCATGCAATATTATAAACTAAATATGACATCATATAGAATTCATAGTTGAGAGTAATACCTTCTTTGATTTTCACAGCCATTTCAAGGATTTTTTCATGAATAGATGTGGCTATGAAGGTTTCCCAACAATTTTTCTTAGTGCTATCCATAATAATCCGTATATAACTACCCATCCATTCTTGGAAACCATAGGCTGATTTCAGGCCTGCAATCCTACTTAGTAAAGTTATGATGTCCTCAACTTCTTCCACAAAGATTAATCTAACCAGACTTCTTTGGGATCCTGGAAGAGGACCCTCTATTCTTCAACAACCATTAGGCATTCATAATCTTTGTATATTCATCATTCTCAACATTCCATAGGTTTATTGCCTTGTGTGTATCAATTTCTAGTGCCTTTTGAAAATGGGGTAACCCCAATATCAACCAAAATGCTTCAGGTGTTAAGGAATAACCCTATCACCACTTCCATCCAAAACCCCTCTCACGGGTTGTAATTTTTCAAGTACAAACCCATACTAATTTTAGGTAATGTATAGAGGGTGGGAAATATGTAGCTAAGGCAATATTTTTGGTGTTAATTTCCGCCATATAACCACTTTTGTTAGGAGAATGCATTCTTTGTAAGAATTCAACTAGGTTTGCATTTCCTAGGTTAGTATTTGTCACTTCATCCAAGTTACTTGTGATATGTGAAGTGACATCGGTTTCAGCCTCCATTATCTTCAATTTTTAAAAAAAAACTAGTTTTAATTCTCTTTTCCCAATAGTATAGAGATTACAAAAATAACATGCACAAGAACAAGAATAAAAACCACAAGAAACCCGTAATATTCATGACAAAAATCCAATATTCAAAGGTACTTACCCATACTTGTGAATTTTTATAGCACTCAAGTTGCACAGGTACACTAAGCTCTCTTTATTATTTCATACATCAATCTCTTCAATCAATTCTCACCTTTGTGTGGTCTAAATCCGTAATCTTAGGGTTTCAGAATGCTAAAAATATCTTCCTAAAACTATGGACGTTGAAACATTAAAAAAAAATTAAACCTTTACTCGTTCATGCGAGTAGCATTAATGGTAGAATCCATAAATGCATTCAAATTCTATTGTTTGATCCACCTTTTCTGGTTTAAATGAGAACCATCCACTTGTCTTCTTTTGGTGGGATTCGTGGCTCGGGAGGCCTTTTACATTTTTTCTTGCAGTCATATGTAAACCGCAACGTTGACCCATGTGCCCGATACTGAGTTGCTTTGGCATGATGACATGTGTCCCGTGTTAGGCCCCAAAAGTTTGACCACATTTTTCCTTTTTCCTTGAAGTGTAAAACTGCTAAGTGTAATGATAGATGAGATGTTCAATACCGCAACATCGTGTCCTGGTGACAAGTGTCCTTTTTAGGTGGAAGGTTTTTTATTGTACTTTACATTTTCAAATGTGAGTTACATGTTGTAAAAGTGTACTTTTGTATAATTTCCCTAAGAATATTCACTAGAATATTCCCATGTCGAGTCCCATATCCATTTTTGCATTTTGTATTTTTACACAACATTGCGATTAAGCATGTAGATTATGCCATCGTGAAGTACTCCCGGGAATGCCATGTCATCGAGCGTGAGGGAAATTTTCACATTTTGCATATGGGAAAAATATAGAATGAAGATAATAAATATTTTTTATGGACTTACATATATTCATGATTAATATACTTGAGTTTCAGACATGCTTAAATCAATAGGATCATGATTGCCCCATATATCGAGTAACCATTACATTAGATTTTTTTACATAAATATACCATTACTTAGCATAGGTTTGTTTGGTCTCATAGAAAGCTGGTTTCATAGATGTTCTTATGTAATTGAAATCTTGTATAAAATAGATTTTTGACAAACAGGATGGAAAATTCGAGGGGAGCATTTATAAGTCAAGGTGTAAGATCAAAATGAGTACCAACACAATCCTTTATATCATTCATCAAGTTCCACGTGTGAACTGTCGGATGGAGTGCACAACATACGCAACCTATAAGAATATGTCGGTTGCACGTTGAATCCCCACATCAAATTAATACATGATATGTGGCGAGAAAAGAAAAAAAAAAATAAGCGATCAATTGAATCCTTGACCGATCAAAGCACACCATGTGTCTTGTGTGTTCATCTTTTACTACGAGATCATCATATCATCATAACTTCTACTGCAAATCTCAGATTCTTGTGTGCACTGGTCTTGGCTAAAATTTGTTGATGTGATCTACACTCTAGGATATTCAAAATCATATTTTGGAGGGATTTGGTAGGTGGAAAACAAGGAAACACATCTTGAGCCATTAATGCACATATTTAGTCAAACTTAACCACCTAAATTTGATTAGATCATGCCTCTTTTCTTCTTCCTCAAGCTTAAAAAAATTGGGGAGGTAGATCGACAATGTTGTAGGTGCATTTATAGGTATTTGTTGCTTGTTGTTGGTGGTTGGATTTGAAAATATTATTTTCCCTCTCTTTCTCCCCTTCTTTTTCTCCCTTTATTCTATAGATTTTTAAGAATGCTCATTGTAAAAGGTTGGACCCTCTTAGTCGCTAAGTGCATTTTTTTGGCATTTTGAGTTGCATGCCTCGAGATCTAGTTCATTGTCATGCGGATACCTGCCTCATCCATCATTTTAATTGATGTTGCATCACTTGGGAGAAATAAAATTTTATTTTGTGGCTATTATCTTTCCTAGTTCACATTTTATTGCATCTTCTTGCCTTTCCATTGCACTATTTATTTGTTGTGAATTATTCATGTCCCTTGTAGTTCTCTTTTCTTTTTTCTCCATGAAATCAAGTGTATGAGTGTTTTTGTATCTTGTGGCATGTTTTCATGCACTCCTGTGTGTTTATTCCCTTATTTTTACTCGAGTTGAGTGTGTTTGTCCCCCTCTTTTTGGTTTTATCACCTCCCCTTATCTTAGGTTTCCCTTTCATGCATATCCTTTTCACCATGGTCCCTTAGAATCATAGAGTAGTAATAGGTAGTTTTATTTCCCTTTCGTGTGAGTAGTTTTAGTAGTAGAAATAGGTAGAGGAAGTCAGCCTTCTCGAAGGTCATCACAAGCACAAGTCCCACAACTAGGAGACAGAGACCCATGTTGTCTCAAAGCCCCGATTCATCTTGATCTAGGATGAGTGTGATTTTGAGCTCTAACATAATCCATGTCCATATAAAACCAAGTAGGATTGAACAAAAAAAAAGTAGTGGGTTGATGAAGTAATTAATTTGGAGATTATTGTTAAAGATAATGTGTTATTCTTTGAATATTTCTTACAGTTACATTTTATATTTGAAAGAAGAGTAGGCATCATAAGGTACCCCAAAATATAGTTTTGTGAGAGTAGTGGAATTTTGAGATGCCCCAAAAGAAGTTTCAATCATGTGGGTATTACGGTTAAAGTTATGCATTCTTTCCAGACTCTTTTAGTAATGAAGAACATCTAAATGAGATGATATAGTATGAGATAGGATGTAGTCCTAATTAATGATAGGTGAAGTATAATGAGTTGTAATTTCATCATAATCAAGTCTCTCATATTCAAATGTATCATCACAAGCCATGACTCGCATGCAAGTGAATAAACCAAGCTAAGTTCTTGAATGGAGACTAACACCACATAGTCTCCATGGCCTGAGCTAATCTATCAAAAACATCATGATAAATCCATGAAAGGGGAAAACTAAATAATGCATTCAATTAAACATGAAATACTAAGCCATCCCTAGTTGTTTTTATGGTATTTTAAATTGTAGTTACTCCTTTTGTTGATTCGAACGTGACTATGTGCTATCAAAGGAAGCTATCTCCATGAAGAGGAAGAGATATCACCAATATGGCTTGGTTTCCATGTATGGTTCTTATCTTAATACTCTTTACAATTAGAGGATAAAAGGGGATGCTTGATCAATAAGCTTTTCAAAGTTGAATTTCTCTTATCATATGCATATAGTGTAAAGATGTAACACTTGGTGTAAGGTTGGAAGGAAGGTACTAGGTTGTTTATATAGCTTTCCAATTTGGGAAAAGCTAGAAACCTAAGGAATGTGGGATAAAGATAAAGTAGAATTAGAAAGGGATAAGCATGATTAGAATAGATTAATTAGTGATTAACGACTCTTGTGAGTTGGAGATGATTTAATAAATATGAGAAAGTAATCTCAAAATTCATTTAGAGGTGATTTAGAAGAAAATTGGTAGAATTTTAAGGGTTTGAAAGGCATATTTAACCAATAAGAAGGTTTATTGATTAAATAGGATATTAAAAGGCTTAATTAATAATGGTCAAATAATTAATTAAAAGAGGATTATAACTAACAAATTATCCTTAATTGACATCTAGGATGGGGAGGCTAGTTAATTAATGAAGTGTCATTAATTGATGAAAATGAAGAGGAATGTCAGCTAATTAGTGGGAAATTTCTAATTATAATGAAATGACAGAAAGAGGATAAAAATTGTAATTTCAGTATAAAATTACGTATTCCTATTTAGGTGTCTACATTTTCCCATCTTTAGTGTGGTGTAACTCAAACGATGTCACTTCAAAGATAGTAAAAATTATAGACAATTTGAAGGAGTAGAAGAAAAAATAGTAGGATGAAGGATGCCCCCTCGAGTGTTGATGGGGTGATAGAAGAGGTTGATTGACACTCAAAAATAAGAAAGGAAAGATCATAGTAGAAGAATAGGAAAGCGTAGTATTTGGGACTTGAATCGAGCCTAGTTGGCCATTGTTCGATCGATTGATTAGAAAATAAATCTCGGGTTTCAATGGATGGAAGAAACAAGGGGGAAGGGGGATAAATATGATCCTTATTTACCGGGTTTTACGAAAGAAAATTTTGATAGAAATGGAAAGGGATTCAAACTGGGCCTGGTTGGCCATTGTTAGAATCGATAAAAATTGGAAAATGATTGGTAGAAATTTAATTAGATAAAAACATGGAGAATCGGAAGATCACAATGTATCCTACAAACCATCTAGCTCAAGAGTAACTTTTTATTTGATATAAACATGCAACAAAAGTGTAAAATGACATGAAGAGCCATAATACTAATTTTTATTCATTGTTAAAGGACTAACTCAAAGCAAAATACATAAAGCAATGCAATACAAGAAAGTAAACAAGAATACCAACAAACAAACATACTCAAACAAACAACGTTTAATAAAGTTGCACCAATTTTTTTGTTATCTAGCTTTAGTTCCCACTACTTGAGTTACACGACAAGGGTTAAAAATGGCACCCCAAGTAAGGATACATGCAAGGTGAATAAATGGAGGACATAGAAGTCCCATGAAAAATCAATCATGCACTATGAAACTACCCCAAGCAATGATATATGTCGGGAAGATAAACATAGCAAACAAACCAAATTTGTTAATGAGGGAAGATCAAAATGATCCACATGTCGTGCACTAGAATAAACAAGTACTAAAAGGAAGATGTTTTGTAGGATAATTTTTAGTAATTGGGGACATTGTGTCTAGTGAATGTGTAGGATGTTTGAATGTTGTGTTTACCAGTTTTTAGATTTTGAATGTTTACCAATTTTTGGATTTTTGTAATTTTACCAAAGTTTTTTTATTTTTAAATTTTACCAATGTTTTGGATTTTGATGTTTTACCGATGTTTTTACCAATGTTTTTTGGATTTTTGATGTTTTTACCAATGATTTGGATTTTTAATGTTTTCCTAATGTTTTTAGATTTTTATGGTTTTGTGATTTTTTGGGGTCTTTGAAAGTATTTGAAGCTATGTACAAGAAAATGAAGATGTAAGGATTCCCCAACGAGAGGTTAGAATTTATAAAATAAATCCCACACATATATACAAGAGGAAGATAATATGGATCAAGGCCAAGATAGATAGGTTCAACGTGATGATGAACTCAAACCAATGAAGTGCTAAGAAGGAGAAAGTGTGCCCCTAGTGTAGGTGGCCAAGAAACAAATGATAGAAAGAAGGACAAGATCATTTATTGAAAGAAGGGAAAAAAATTCCCTCAAACATGGTAAAAGGTAAACTTATACATGCGGATGTTACGAGAAAAATATAAGAATAGTGTGGATCTTTATGGAAGGATATGAAAAATGTAGCTAGACGATTGGAAATGAAAAGGTGATGAGATAAAGGAAAAAATCATGAGACAATACGTAGACTAAAGTGAGAGTTTGAATAAGGTCTAAACAACATCTGCTCATCGAGATCCAATGTGTGTATGTGGAAATTAATTACCTCTTGTAGTGAAGATTATATAGGAAATAAGTGAGGATGAACTAGCCAATGTGTAGGAATGATTTATTTTGAAAGGTTATTTGCGAATGGAGAGTGGAAGGAGATTCGTATAGTACTTCACTATCACTCAGGTGTCCACAGCCCCGATAGAGATGTATTTGATTCTAGACGCAGTATTTCTCTACTACTAGCCTAGCATCCATAGTCTTGATAGAGATACTAGAAATACCCCAAGAGAGACTTATATATTGATTTTCTTTTGATTTTTTATTGACTTTGATTGAATTTTTATTTACGAAAACTTATATCAGTTGTCTCAACTATTTTGACAAGGGGTTAAGAACCACTTATGGCTTGATGGAAGGTTATGGAAGTGATTTTGATGACGACATTTTCTAGTGTCAACAAATATGCCAAAAAGGTCTTGCAACACATTTACTAAATGTATAACAGATGATAGGATCTCTACGAGGTCGGTTGTTCTTTAATTTTCCAAGGTAATAAAATACCAAGGTAAAATAGATACAATAGAGATAAATATTGCACAATTAGCACAAATATACTAACCAAAAGATCATCAAAGGGATGAACATGGTGGGATAATTGTAGAGGAATATAAAGAAGGAAAGAAAGAACATCCATGTGTATGTAATACCTTATTACAATGTTTGATCTTTGTACATTTGATTTTTGTAATGTTTTAATTTATTTTATTTTTGAATTTTTTGAATATATTTTGATTTTTTAGATTTTGGGAAAATTGGGAACAATAGTGTCACTCTATGTGATAGGATCCAACAACGATGTTTTTTATTTCTTTGATAAAGGAGAGTAGGATTTTTGCTTATTAAGAGTGATATTATCTCCAATCTCGATGACTGTGGTGAGATCATATTCGATAAGTGACTATGACTTATCTTTCAACATGGATTTTGTATGTGGGGTCTTGAGTTCCCTATCCATATATTTTTGCACTTTTCTCCATACTTGATGGTTATGTTGGGGTGCATTCTTGAATCATGTTTGATTTTTAGATTTATGGTTATTGGATTTGTTTGGATCTTTGGAGATCTTCAGATTTTGTATTTTAGCTTGATGAAGAAATTGTTTATGTTTCATACCAACTAATGCATGATTTTTCTAATCTCGAGAAGTGGGAGAAGAAATTGGATGTTTAGGATTGATGATAAGAATGTTAGGGATGATGATGGGCTTGCCACAGTTGTTGATAGAAGGATGATATGATGGACGAAGAGGATATGGTCCAAGGATTGAAGAGGATGGGCTACTAGGAGGTGAGCCATAGATATAAGATGAAGGGATACTAGGATGTGGCCCAAGGATGGAAGAAAATGGGCTATTAGGAGGTGAGCCATAGATAGATTATGAAGGGCTACTAGGATGTGGCCCAAGTATAGAGTATGATGGGCTACTAGGAGGTGTCTTATAGATGGAATATGGGGGACTACCCATAGATGTCCCATAACTAGAAGATGGGGGGATATTATGATGTGTCTAAAGTATAGAAGATGAAGGGATACTAGGATGTGGCCCAAGAATAGAGGATAAAGGTATACTCAGAGGTGACCTATAAATAGAAGATAAAGGGATAGTATGATGTGGCCCGCATATAGAAGAAGATGGTGGGATGCCGAACTTGACCCAAAGAGATATTGTGATTAATGAATCGTGATATGTAAGGAATGATGGGGTGACGATAGGATAGAAGATGGATCAAGGATATACCCATCCATTTCATCATGCAATGGGGAATGTGAAGATGGAAGAATAAGAGGAGGATCAAGTTTGATGATCTTAGGATCTTCCTCTATTTTTTGACAAAAGGAATCAACTTATTCCCCACAATAAACAAACACATCAAGGTTAAAATAAAATCCTTACTCATGGTCCTATAGAGGAATGTCATCATGCAGCCCCATGAATTCTCTAATTTCTTCTTCATTCTAAAATAAATCGATCGGTATGGGTCATTGTTGGTTGATGATAGTAGGTTGATTGGAAGAAATAGGTCTAACAAGTGTGGAATATTTAGAAGATGTTTGATGATGTAGATGATGGGAAGGTTTGACCTTATTGCGTCCATAAATGAATTGGATAGTTCTTTGAAAATATATCTTAGCACATCATTTCTTGTGAATGGTTTGACGTGGACACAAACATCGATCTTTATAAGATTGATGAATATAGAATAAGGAATGATCAAAATGACCCAGGGGCCAAAGAAGGATTGGATTTTGATTGATAGAAGAAGATGACTCAAGAGATGAAGTAGATTTGGATTTATATGTCTCAAGTTGAAAAATATGTGGATTTGGAATTGGTTGGTATAGGTTTTCCTAAAATATGGCATAAAATACAGGGCGAAAAAGAGGATCGTGTATAAATTAGTTAGATTGTGATATAGGGGTAAACTTGGATGATCAATTAGATGAATTTTGAGTCACACTGATCTTCAAAGGAAAACATCATTAAGGAAACTTATAAAGGGGGTCCTGTAGAGAAAGGGAGGACCGTGACTCAAGAGTTGAATTATATGTTTGATTGGAGGAACTTGGAGTCACACGGATCTTTTAAGGAGGAATATGTTGTTGAGGCGACTGATAAAGGGGGTCCTATAAAGAAAGTGAGGAGTATGACTCAAGATTTCAATTAGATGAATGATGGGGAGAATTTATGGCGACATAGATCCTTTGAGGAGGAAAAATTTGTTTAGGTGATGATTATTCCCTAGAAGAAATTTGATCAAATGAGGCTTAGGAGAATGAGGGGAATCTGAAAAATAGAATGGATTAGAATAATTAGGAGACTTATTGGAATCATAAGAATAACACGTATTAGAATAATCAGAATCATACCACCTTCTATGAGATGAAGGTGGTGAAATGGGTAACCGAACGGGTTCTCTGAAGCACAAAGAACCAATCATGGTTTCATCATGATGGGAATATTTTGATGTGAATGCTGAAACCTAGGTTTGTTATTGTCATAAGTGTGAGGACCCATGTGATAAATAGTCACGGTTTGCATCATTGGGACCAAATGCCTAGACCTAGATTGTATGATTGAAATCCTTCAAATGGAAGAATGTTTGTGTCGATTTTGGCGCAAAGCATAAAGGAAACCAACTAGACATTTTTCAAATATTGGGATGTTTGTTTGATTTTTCAAAGGAAATATAAGGAAAATAGACATCATGATGAAACAATTTTTAAGATCCAATAAGGTTTGGAAAACAAGTTGCAAGTGTGAATAGACAAAATGGTTGATGAAAAATTGACATCGTAATGGCTACAAAGGAAAATTTTCCAAGAGTGTGAAATGTATAAAGAAATTAACCAAGGAAAATTTGTGAAATCCTAGACAAAGGAATGATTACAAAGGAAATTGTTTTCTATGTTCAAATTGTAAAAAAAATTGTTTGATATGATGAAAACACAATTTCAATATTTAAATCAATTTTTTTGGATAAGAAAGATTTAAATATTAAAAAGGGGTTGAGGTGATTATAATAGCACAAAAATACAAGGTATACACTTAAAAAAATCTAATACAAGGGTAAGTGCATGGAAATGGGGGCCAAAAGGGGGTCTTAAGTGGACACTTTTTTCTAAAAATAAAAATCTTCAACTTGTACGAGTTATTTGAGATAGTTGCACTCATAATTTGAAAATGTTATACATGAATTGTAGAATTTTGAGTCTAGTTTCTAAACTATTAATTTTTTTAAATGGTTAAGTGTAAGTGGGTTAAAGATATAAAATGTCAATAGGTGCTCTTGTTTTTGTAAAAAAACATAGTAGACAATCGATCATGCCCCCATTTTTAGCACTATTTAGTATTTTTGAAAACCCTTTGGTAGAAAGATAGATAGGAGCATCTAGTTTGGGATAGAATTTTTTTTTAGATTTTTTTAGTGAGTATATTTTTAATGATTTTTCAAGTACAAATATTTTAAATTTTGAAAAATAAGGGATAGCCAACTGTGCCCCCCTAACTACCTCAAAAAATATCAAAATTTAGTTTTTTTAATATGTATAGAATTAGTCCTAGTTTGGGACTATATAATTTTTATTCAATTTTGATGAGTTAAACAAAAGACACTTGATGAAATATAGAAGTGTATAAACTCAAAAAAATCTATAAAAAAGACAGAAAATAATTAGTATGGAAACCTTATACTAGTTAAAAAATTGAAAAATCATATATTTAGAAAGAAGAAAGTTTACTCGACCTCATAGTCATATTTTTAATAAATGTTTTGATTATTTTTGTTGGATTTATTAAGGAGGAAGACACATTTTACCATTTTCTTCAAAAACACATTGTTTGTTGTGTTTTAGCAAGTCCATGCCTCAAGCTTGGGGATCCAAACCAGATCCAAGCCAAGAGGTTTGCCTTGGAAAATGGAAAAAATATATAACGCGAGTACATTTTGATTTTTATACATCCCATGCCCTCCAATGTCATTTTCCACCTCCTTAATGGGACTTATGTCCCCACTCTATCTCGCTTTTTCACATTCATTTGCACGAATTTTGAGTAGTTGAGGTTTTCCCTACCCCACTATCTATATTTTTCTAATCATGGGGGATAAAAAGAAGATCAAGAACAAGACACCAGAGAAATTGGAAGAGATTAGAATAAATAAATTGAAGTGGATGCAAAAACTTTGTGGAGGGAAAGGTACATCTACTATATCAAATGTACCTGATATTTAAGAAAATGAGAATGAAATACATAATGAAATTGAGGAGAATAATGATTTTTCAATTAATATTGATAATGAATTAAATGATAATGTTGTTATGGATAAATAAATTGGTATCAATCCAAATGTTGAACCTTTACCTGTGAATCCAAATGTTAATCCTAAAATTTTCATGAAAACACTGAATGAATAAAGTAACCTTGCTAATGAATATTTACCTATAAAAACACCTCCTTCAATTTTTCATAGCAATCCCATTCACTTAATTGAAATTGATGAAAACATTATATAGCCAATTCCTAAAAAAATGTCTGAAATAAGTGTGAGAAGAAAATGTGTGGGAATTTGGGACAAATACTTTGATAAATTAAATGATACACAAAGATGTCAATGATTTGTTATGTCTATGAAATTATTTAAGATGGACCTATAATGAAGACCCTAGTGTTAAGAACATATAATTTTGATGATCAAAATGCGGAAATTATTGAAAATATACATAAAGCATACCATATTGTAGGTGTCAACAAACGCTCCAAAGATAGTAATGTTACATGACGTGCACTTACTAATTGTATAGTAAGTGATAAAATACTTAAAAAATAAGTAGAGCTTTGAAGCTAAATAGAAAAACACTAATGAAAGCAATAGGGAGACACAAAATTCTTGAGTCATCCAATAACACTGACTATTTGGCATTCTCTAGTAGACTCACATAGAAAGAAAAGGATACATCTAATATTCTAAAAGAATTACTTGTAAAGTTTTGGAATGAGAACACAAGGGTGTTACCGAATAGAAGAGATACAATAAAAAGAAGAATAGGTTCTCATAATCATGAAGTGCATGCAAAAAAATTCTTGGATATGACTCAAACAAAATTGTTCTCTAAGTTTAAGAATGAAAATCCAAAAATTAACATTAACCAAAGATTTTTGAAATGAACAAACCCTTTTATGTGTAAATCAATCACTCATGTGTTATTGTAGGCATCATGTTGAATTTTCAATGCATTATGATATTTTTGTCAAGTATGTTATGTTTACATACGGCATCATGTTGCAGGAGTGTGGATTAAATGGTCTACCACCAAAATCTGTTAGGGAATTTATTCCTACAATATTTTGTGAAAAGTCAATTAGTGAATTTTTTATAACAAAGCATGTTTGGATGGAACATGCAATGTATGTGGTGGCTTACCAAAAGTGAAAATTTGTATCCATGAGGAGAGTACACATTCAATAGGAAAAGAATTAGTTATTTTCAAAAATATAAATTTGTGGCATATTAATTAAAATATGGAAAATAAAATAAAATGTGTGAGCTTATTACTGAAGCAATTACCTATATCATAATATATGGTCAAATTCAGAGATGAAATTTTTATGAGTATGCAAGGCACACACATAGAGATCAATGCGAACAATTCAAGTTAAGAAAGGACACATTCCCACTTGGTATTATTATTTCAATAGTTGAATTTGTAGAATTACTCATTGCAGCCAAAAATGGAGGTTCAATCATAATATTATAACTTAGTGCAAGTTGTTATTTTTCGTGCATATAACATTCATGCACTCTCCGGAAAGCACTGAGCAAGATTGAAAAATATTAAGAGAGTATCATTTCTACATCAGTGATGATTAGAAACATTCTACAAAATATGTGCAAGGGTGTTTCCAGTTGTTTTATGCAAACTTGGCTGAGAGGAACATTGTTTTCAATCAACATTACATTTAGTCTAAAAATGCACATCACAATTCAAGAATGCACGAATGTTTTATTGGCTAAGTGGGATGCACATAAAAACATTTGTACAACATATCTGGAGTTTTACTGAGGGAAATGGGAAAGGAGAGCATGATGGTGTAGGAGCATGTGTGAAAAGAGCCCTTGTAAGAGAAGAATTAAAGTTCAAATATGGTGCTAAATTTACAGGTGCAGAAAGCATTATTGATTAGTGTAACAAGAACATGGGTCATGAATCTCAAGATAGTTCAACAATTCATAGATATTTTTGGTTGATAGAGGAAGAACATTTGGAAAGCTATGAATATTGTATGATAGTTACATGATCAAGTGATATGCACTCATTCCATAGTTCAAATGCAAGTTATTGCACTATTCATACTAGGTGCATGACATGTTTTTGTATATCATGCATTGATTTTGTGTGGAATGAATGTGAGTCACAATAGTGGGTGGATGAATGGACTTGTATACCTCTAATTCCACTCGACACATATCAAGTTCCATGAGCATTACAACTTACAGTGTCTTTAGATCATATGAAAACATCACTTGACTTTGACTAAGTCTCTGATTTAGTGCAATAAGGTACATACATGTCATGTTATAAATTTATAATTTTAAATGATAATCACTTAATGTATTTTAAATTTGACTTGAGTTTTACTTTGTGATGCAGGGCATGTTTTTTATAGTTATTGCAATGAGAATTTAACGAAGAGGGAATAGACTACTTCTTGTCTTGTGTAGAGGAAAAAAAATTGACTTCCATGTCATTGATGGTGAAAACCTTGAGTATCCCACTAGGTTAGTGGTAGTCATTGGAACTTGGCTTTGAAGATATCCTATCAAAAAATCAAATACTTGGTTGTTTGAAGACTATGAAATACATAGAAAGATACTTCATTATTCACATTTGGTTCTTGCAACAAATATTTAGTTGATCAAATATTGAGGTAGGCCATCAAACAAGAATCTGTGGAAGGTTCGTGAATCAGATCATGAAGCAATTATTGCTACTGTCAAGAGTAGAGTTGATCCTTGTGGTTCATTGGATTGAATTTCCAAAGGTATGTTCACTTAATATTAGATATACATCTACATGAATTTAATTTGAATATTTACTTTAATGATTTTGTTTAAATTTGTAGGTTTTAAAATTCTATTTAATTGCTTACTAACATGTTTACGTAGGTTAGTGGTGCCAAAAATCTTCCACCTTCACGTGGTTGGCACTATTAGTAGATAATTTATTATTCTTGAAGCTAAGATAAGCTAAGGAAAATCCAATATTGGAAATGAACAAGCATAAATTCTCATTTCACCACCTATATTGTATGAAAAATCTCTTCTTAACATGTTTCCTAGTACTTGTTTCACATAGAAATATTTTAGGAAACAAAATAAAGCCTCGCCCTTTGTTTACTAGGCCACCTCAATGCGTGTGTATAGTCGGTTTGGTGTTAGGATATTTTGTTTGAAAAATATTGCATTAGACAACCTTATACTAACTCACACTTCAGTATTCAGCATGATTGTAAACAATAGGATAGTGAGAGGACCAAATTAAAATGGAGAAAACTGAAATAGGATTTCATAGAAGGTCCCAAAATGGAGGTGTAGGATCAAATGAGACCTTTCAAGGTGCCACAAAATTGAGAAATCACCCGATGAACTTATAACCTTTTTCTCTCAGAGATCTTAAGGGACTACACCTGAATGAAGTATCCCGGAAGAATCGACATCATTGGGCACCAAATAAAATCCTCCCAAAGCGTGTTTACCAAGACACTCAATGTATGGGAGCAGTTGGTTCGATGCCAAGAGATTTTTTTTGTAAAATATTGCATTGGACAGCCTTATACTTGAATCACACTTTGTAGTATTCGGCGTTGTTGCAAACAATAGGACACCAAGAGGACCAAATTGAGATGGAGAAAACTGAGACTGAATTTGTAGATGGTCCCAATGCAAAGCTATAGGATCTAACAAGACCTTTTAAGGTGCCACGGAGATCAAGAAATCACCTAGCAAATATATGGCCTTTTTTGCTCTTAGGGCTCTTAAGGGACTATGCCAAGATGAAGTATTAGAATCACTAGTAGTTTTGGGCACCAAAATAAATCCTCCCAAATCATTTACCTTGAGCAACCTTGATGTGTGGGCATGGTTGGTTCAGTGTCGATAACTTCTGTTGTAAAATATTGCATTAGACATCCCTATCTTGACTCACATTGTAATATTCGACGTTGTTACAAATAATAGGAAAGTAAGAGGATCAAATTAAGATGGGGAAACCAATACATACTTTCATAGAAGGTTCTAATGTGGAGATGTAGGATCAGACAAGACCTTTCAAGGTGCCATGGAGACCGAGAAATCATCTGGCGAACATATAGCCTTTTTTGCTCTCATGGCTCTTAAGGAACTACGCCCAGAAGAAGTATCCCGAAAGCACCAGAAACATTGTACACCAAAACTAATCCTCCCAAATCATTTTCTAGGATATCTCAACATGTGAGAGTATTTGGTTTAGTGTCAGGAGCTTTCGTTTGCAAAATATAACATTAGACAGTCTTATACTTGACTCACACTGTAGTATTTGGCATTGTTATAAACAATAAGACAACAAGAGGACCAAAGTGAGATGGGGAAAACCAAGATAGGATTTTAGTAGGGTCTTAACATAGTGCTATAAGATGAGATGAGACCTTTCAAGGTTCCATGAAGACCAAAAAATTACCCGAGCAAACTTATATCCTTTTTTTTTCTCTCGGGGCTCTTAAGGAGTACACCTAGACAAAGTATCTCGGAAGCCCCAAGCAACATTGGGCACTAAAATGAAGTCTCCCAAAGTGTTTACTAGGAAACCACCGACGTGTGGTAGCATTTGGTTTGGTGTCGGGGAGATTTATGTTGCAAAATATAGCATTGGACAACCTTATACTAACTCACACTACATTATTTGGTGTTGTTACAGACAATTGGACAGCCAAAGGACCGAATTGATATGGGGAAAACTAAGACAAGATTTCATAGAGGGTCTCAATGTAGAGGTATAGGATTAGACAAGACCTTTCAAGGTGCCACGGAGACTAAGAAATCACCCCGAACTTATAGAATTTTTTTCTCTCATGGTTCTTAAGGGACTATGCTCGTCACTGAAAGTATCTCGGAAGCACCAAAGCAAGCATTTGGCACAAAATGAAGCCTCCCAAAGTGTTTACTAATCCACCCCAATGCATGGGAGTAGTCGATTCAGTGTCAGGAGCTTTTTTTTGTAAAATATAGCATTGGACAGTCTTATACTAACTCACACTTCAATATTTGGTGTTGTTGCAAACAATAGGACATCAAGAGGACAAAATTGATAAGGGGAAAATTGAGATAGGATTTTGTAGAGGGTCACAAGATGGAGTTTTAGGATCATAAGAAGGTGTCATAGAGACCGAGAAATCACTCGGAAAACTTATGGCTTTTTTTTCCTCTCATGGCTCTTAAGGGACTACGCCCGGCTGATGTAGCCCAGAAGCACCAACATCATTGGGTGCTAAAATGAATCCTCCCAAGAGTTTACTAAGCCACCGCGATGTGTGTGCGTAGTCGAGTTCGGTGCCATAAGCTTATGTTTGTAAAATATTGCATTATTGAAA
Organism: Taxus wallichiana var. yunnanensis; assembly: GCA_018340775.1. Classification (NCBI taxonomy): domain Eukaryota; kingdom Viridiplantae; phylum Streptophyta; class Pinopsida; order Cupressales; family Taxaceae; genus Taxus; species Taxus wallichiana. The sequence goes on along the minus strand of CM031237.1, from coordinate 663,321,219 downwards.
TACCTTACACCGACTCAAATTGGACTATTATGCATGGTTACAAACAATAGGACAACGACAAGACTAAATTGAGATAGTGAAAACTAAGAAAATATTTTGTAGAGGGTACCAACATGGTGTAGGATGAGACAATATCTTTCAAGATACCTTTGATAATCGATAAATCACCTCGTGAACTTATAGCTTTTTTGCTCTTAGGGCTATTATTGGACTTACATGTAGTTCGAATGAAAAGAATGAGGTTAGATTGTGTAATAAAATATTCCAAGCCCACTGATAAATGATACACTTACATCATGATATAATCACCCTAAAGTGAGATATTTGAGTCTTGGAATGATGTATTTTGTAATTTAAGGCAATTTATTGCTTCACGGGCTACTTGAGGATACAACTCTCTTGAGGGTTTCAACACAAAATTCTCATTTTGAATGCCTTCCTTTACTTCTCAAAACATGGAAACTTATACAAGGGCTCTGAGGTTCATATAGAAATTGTTGGTAATGGTTTGGGATAGTAGGATACCCTAATTATTCTTCTAAGCATGGCAATTTGTCTTTGAGTATAAACTTAGGGTTTGTGAAGAAAAACTTCAATTTCTTGAGAACGAACCATGGAAATCCCTTGAAAATGGATAGATAGTATATTGACCATGCATACTAAGTGAATGTGAAGTAATTTTTTGTATTTGAGTTGTATTTTTTTGTTATCTTTTCCATTCCTATTAAGGACAGTTTGAACACAGTGAAAAACCTAGTCGATGGGGACATTTCTAATGAAATAAGTTGTGAAGTATGAACTAAGTCTTGAAACTTGTAAGGGATTTAAAACTAGAAAAATGGTGTCTAGAAATATTTGGAGGGAGTCTTGAAACCCTAGGAAAAGAAATATATGCTTGAATTTTATCAAATTCAGGGCTAGTAGAGGAGAATTGAACTAGAGAACAAAAAGTTGATTTGTGAGAGAAGGACAAGGGATGGAGACTTGAAATTTGTTACACACCACAATAAGCCTAAAGGGTATTAGTATATGTTTTCAATTAGATGTGAGGGTTCCTAATTCATTAAAATTGTGAATGTTCCGAGCACATTGGTTTAAGAGCTATTTAAGGCAATTTTAGGCAACTTAGAGGACAATGATGAATTCATTGATTTTAATCAATTTGATGACTATTTGATCTCTTTTCTTCTCTCAAAGTATCACTAACTCTTTCTACATCTCTCGCTTTGTCTCTCTCTTTATCTCTTGCTCTCTCTTTCTCTCTTTTTCTCTCTCTCTCTCACTCTCTTCTCTCTCTCTCTTCTCTTTTTTTCTCTCTTTCTTTTAGTCTCTTTCTCTCTCTCATTTTGTCTCTCTCACTCTCACTCTCACTCTCTATTTCTCTATCTCTCACTCTTGCATTCTCTCTCTCTTTCTCTCACACCCACTCTCTCTTTCTATGTCTATCCCTCTTGCATTCCCTCTCTCTCTTTCTCTCTGTAGTTACATTTTAATTATTAGAATTAATGTAATATTGTGTTGTCTCGTTACATATGTTTCATTTGAATTATTGAGATTCTAGGAAGTGGATGACATTGACATTATATTATTATAATTGATGGCATTGAATGATTATAGTAGTGGAAAAATTATAAATTAGTTACATATATATTTTAATTCCCATGTTTAAAACATAAAAAAATAACAAAATAAAACTAATAATACATATTAACATAACATACATATGAAATCATATCAATCCACTTAGATACATGTATAAAGCATGTTTCATCCACTATACAAGATTAAAAAAAATCTTTTTTTTTTCTCATACATTATATTGATTCAAAAATCCTTGATAGCATATAAAATTTGATCAAAATCAATGTCTTAACAAAGCCATGTAGGCATATACAATGATATACATCGACAAAATATAAATCTACGCCAATATGCCATGAAGGCAGACAACAAAATTCGTATACATATAAACTATGGGGTATCATCAAATAATCTAGTTCTCTTTGACCACCGGGAAGATGACTCAAGCACATCAGTGGAATGTCCCTTATGTCGATCAGACCTCCTACGCTCAAAGGATGTTTATAGATCCATATATTAATACAAATAAATAACATACCCATTAGTATATAATTAATGACATATAAAATGACACTAAGTTTAAAAATAAATACTTACTGTAATCTGATGATCACTCAAAATCATCCTCTACCTCTCAAGATCATCATCAACATCAGTAGGAGGTACATGAACTGGAGTTGTCAACTCCTCATGTGACAACCATGATGAAGAAAATTAGAATACACATGAATTTAATTTAATTATACTACATGATGTTATTTAATACAATAAATTCATTATGAAAATTACTTTACTAGCGCATACATGTGTAAGAGGCACGACAGAAGCTATGCCCATAGAAACTCCAATATCTAATGATCGTCGAATCTCGACAGGAGACTGTAATGACATCATCAACTAAAAATTAAAAAGGTAACACACATATAATTTAAACATGACATTATCTTCATAAATTAACTATAATTCATTCTCTTCATGTATATGATGAATAAAAATAATAAAACTCACATTAATAAATTCACCAACATGCGAAATCATATTGATACTCACTGTTCAACACTAAATTGTAATTTTAGAATAGCATCCCTATATAGAAAACAAATTAACACAATAATTTTACTAATTTATTATCAATTTATATGTGAGGGGTTAACATGCCCGCAAACAAATGTGGAGAAGGGGAATGTGACACTGGATGTATAGCTTGAGCTGTAACTTATTAAAAATACACACATGTTTCATTAATTTTCATTCACAATTGATTAACATTATTAATTATAAAATTTTGTACAAAATATATATATCAAATTGTAACTACCTTCATGTAAAATCACCAACTAGTCAATACCAAAGGTCGAATTCAAGTAGAAAATTTTTGATGATGATATTATCTAACATCGAATCACAATGTTCCTCCTCAATCGAGCCCCTGCTCAGCCTGTGGAACATCCTGACTAGGTTGTGGAGTTGTCTCGCAAGCTGTGGAACGCCTCACAAGATTGTGGAGTTGTCTCGCTAGGCTGTGGATCTTCTTCATCAATCATGTAGGTGCCTATACTCCCAAAATTATGACAAGTTATGTTATATGATGTATGGTGCCTAGAAGGACTAGCCTCGTCACCCTAAGAGAGATGAATGCCATGCTGAAGCAATGAATGTGTCAATGACCTGATAGAATCTAGAGTCTTAACCTCCATTGTCTCCTTCACAACAGAAGGTACTGGAACATGATGAATAGATGGGTGAGAAATGGTTCTAGATGGTCAATTCGCAAACAATATGCCCCCACTCTATCCTGTGCTGAGATCCTTTTCCTTTGCCTTGAAAATCTCCAATGTCAAAACAATTTGGTATTTCATTAAGGATGAACTCACAATAGAGTTTCCTCAAGAAATATTGTGGTTGGTCAAAAACCATCCACCACCTATCCAAAAAATTATTTTTATCCCCTCGTGATTACACTAGTGGATGGGGAATATTTTGCAATCCAATAGTAACAATGCATTAGTTTTAGGATTAGTAAATAATGCACACAATTTGTCTTTTGTAATTTTTTCTTCTTCACATGACATCATAAGACAACTTGTCTAGCATAAAAATTGTGATAATTGGTTTTAAAACTCTCCCATGTGTTTATTTTACCAACCACATTATCGATATTAGATAATAATGATTCTAATGATGTAGTGAGGTTTTGCCGATGTGGATTTGTCGCATTGGGGTTTCTTAGGGTTTCTATTAAACCCTCAATTTGAACTTTGTTATTTTTAATCTCCCCTAAAATGTTTTGTTGGGTGTTTGGAGGATGTCTTGTTATTGAAGGGGTTGTTTCTGGAATGTTTTCTTCTTCATCTTGGGCTACGGGTGAATGAGGTATTTGAATTGAAGGTATTGAAACCTCTAAAAATGAAAATTAAAAAATGAACAAAATGTAAAAAAACAAGATTAATAAAGAAAATTAACCTAAAATCAACAATAACTTACCTTTTGAGCTTGATTCCATGGTCGATTTGAGGTGCTAAATAATTTGGATGCCACAAAATGCGATCGTGCTCTTCCCCACTCGCATTTTCCTCTTCTAAGCTTTGTGTTTTGTTTTGGAACAAAAATGAGGGATATCAGGTTTTTCGACAGTGTTTTTATCTCACTCATAACGCGCTCGCATTATAACATGACCTCATTTTTTTCTTCTCATCTATAACATGACCAAGCCATAATGTGAGCGCATTATGGAGAAAATGACCAAAAAGTGGATTTTTATCCTCTTTTAGCCCCACAACTTAGTGCACTTACCCACAAACAAGGTCCAAGTTCTAAAATGGAGGCTATAAATGCGAGCAAACACAATAATACAATTTGGACACTTAAATTAAGTTTTAAGAAAATAAGATGTAAGTATCAAAAAGGATTGACAACGATGCGAGTAGTGTAACTACAACACCTTCCAAAACCTAAATCAATGTTTGAACAAATATAAGGTCTAAGTATAACAATGATTTGTGAGGATGCGAAAGATTGAGTGTAACAATACAATTTGGACACTTATATCAAGTTTTAGTTTTTTTAAAAATGTAAGTATCGAATTGGATTGATAAAATGCGGCAACAGTAACGATGCAAGGCAATATACCTTCTACAAAGATACATCTCAATATGGATCTCTCGATAAGAATGCCAAAATATGAGGACCTACCAACACACTTTTAACACTTACATCAATGTCGCAAAAAAGAGTGATGTAAGTGGGTGCAAAAGTGGTGGACATGATTTTGGCGACACTTAGAATTGTCTGTTGGGCCCCTAAGATATTAGCTAAACTAAAAAAAAAAGGTGCATAAGCGTGCGAGGCCTAGTTGAAGGAACACGCGTAGAGGATAAGGCACGTAGGGAAAGGCTTTAAGGAAGCCCATAGCATACACATGGACAGAACCAAGGGTTTGAGACTTAGCCATTTTGGGCGTTTTAGAAGAACACGTGAAAAGCATGACTTTGTGTGCAGAGTGGATAAGGTGTCACCAATGGCAGGGTGGCCTAAGAAGGAGCATGCCTGTGGTAGAAGATTCTAAAATCTCATCATGGTAAAAGGTGGAAAGCTCAGGCATGGAGGAGCATGCTCGCGGAGGACCATATTCAGACACTTGGCATCAGATTTGAGGCCGCTAGAGGATGAGTTGGTAGTCCTAGAAATCCTATATATACAAGCGCTGCAGAAGGAAAGATAATAACCAGATAGTGGGTGGAGCTCTATAGAAATACTGAAAGAACTCTTCTAGTTGGGTAGTGGTGTTTAGGGAAGGATGTATTGAGGGTATGTGGTTATAAATTTCTTTTGAGAGCCTAGTCATATGAGTCCAAATATAATGCATGACTGCGGTCTGCTCCTCTGGAACATTTTGTAATTGCTCCATGAATGTAATGAGGTTACGAGTTTACAATGAACATAAACATTTATGATTCTAATGCATGCATCTTTCTCAAAATTCTTTTTCATTTATTTTTATAATCAAGTATGAGTGCTTGTACAACTTCTTTTGTTTTAGTATAAGTTATTCAATCTGTTAAGCATTTTGTGTTTGGAATGACTCGAAGGATCTAGAAGTTGTTCTGAGCTCTATGATGCTTGTATGTTTTACTCCTTTCAAAACCCTTGAACATGGATCATAGATGATGTTTCCCACTAAACTCACATAAAAGAGAGACTCGACTCTTGCGTGTGCCTTGGGTGAGCACCCAATGATGTTGGGTGATAGGTCGGCGTGCATAGGGTTCCTTTATTTTGTAATGAGGGTAAAAATGACTACATCTTGGTTTTGTTGTTGGGACCTCTTTTTGAAGTTGTAGTGGGAAATGGCATACATCATGATCTGGGTAATGAGTAATGACAGAACGTTTAACTCTGGAAAGTGTTGAATCATGGTTCAAGAGCACTGAGAGGATGAATTTTCTCAGAGATTCAACACTAGACCTGAGTTTGATGCATGTAAATGGGTAGAAGAGAACCTCTACCATGATTTATATGAAACATTTTTCTATTGTTTCCCAAGAAAGCTGTATGAATTTCTCTCGGCCGTATGCATCTAGATCAATCTGGTATTCTAGATCATGTGTGTGGACCGAAGAAGAGTACCGAGAGGCTGCGGGATGTAGATATGACATGGAATCGTGGTGTGGATCATTAGTGGGAAGGTGTGTTGGCTAGCTACACTCTGGGATGCTATTTCCACATATTCTTTCCCGGAAGTTACTGAGTTTGAATTTCTACGGGAGCCCAGAGGATCATTTCTATAGTTTATCCCTCTAGCAATGAAGATCCTAGTTGTTACTTTGGGTTTAGAGGCATTTCCAATGGTCGGCTAAACCATTCTGAGCGTTGGGCGAGGGAGCTAGGGTGGAGGAAGATGGCAAGATATTACGACAGAGAAGGAAAGGGAGGAGAGACGGCTCAAGTATAGTGAAGCGCATGAAAGGGAGATTACTAGATGATGCAAGGTTACAGTGTGATGGATCTATAGAGACAGATGTTGCAGGAAGGAGTTGAGGTTCACGCGGAGGAAATGTAACACTGAGTAGTCATCTGCTACCCCATCTTGGAAAGCATGTAAGAGAGATCCTTTCAAGTTCTTCATGTGGAGAAATAAGATTCTTTGGCACATATCTAAACCCACCTAGTGACCAAACCCTGGCACTTGGTTTTCTAGAACAAGGAAGGAGTATCATTGACCTAGTTGGAATCAGTGGAATTAGCAGATCTGCACCTAGGAGGTACAATTATTTAGTCCCTAATTCTATAGCTACACATATCCCAGGATTTGGAGGAATATTTGGACAAGGAGAAAGTATATAAGCCTTTGGTCTCATGTCTAGGAGTGGCACAGGGTACAATAGTGGTCATGGGGCATTATCACGGACCATTGATGCACATTTCGGCAGAACCTTGGGGATCTTGGGCACAACTACTATAGTACGTGGTGGACCTACTAGTTCTTATGGATCCGGTGGCTTAGGAGGCACATGACATTGTGGACTGGTGGATCCGGTGGTGGAGGGAACACTAGGGGAAACCAAGGCTCTAGCTCAAGAGGACAAGGGCCCCAGCCACCCCCTCAGGTATTCTTTGAGATGTCATTACACTTTCCAGATTATAGAGGTATTGAGGATGTTGTGGAGCATGTTCACAAATGTGAGCTTCTATGGCGTGCAAAGGGGATCACAACCTCAGAGTGGAAGGCTAGCAGAATTAACAACAACATTATAGGGGCACGCACATAGCTAGTATAGTAAATATGACCCTCATAAAATGGTGGTGGATTACACTACTTTAAAGAATGCCTTCTTGGCAGAATTCCACATCCCTAAGTTTGAACAGAAGAGCATCAGCGCCTTGAAGGAAATTCAACAAGGAATGGCAGAGAGTGTGTGGGAGTATGATGTGTGCTTTAAAACTCTCTTATCTAAGTTATCTTATGATATTCACCCTTCACAGCATGCTCAGTGGTTTGTTGGAGGATTGATCACCCCTTTTAGAAGGGCCTTATCTCATGAAAATTCACAAACCCGCGCGAGGCATTGGAAGCTGCTCTGCATGCCAAGGTTGTTGGTAGTGTTGATACTGGAGTTAGCCCATTCTTGGAGGCTCAAATTGTTGCTATGGCTAAGTAGCTAGAGAAATTATCCACAAACTCAACCCATGAGACTTGCAGTGGTTTATGGTGCACATATTGTGAAGTAGAGGGGCATGTCAAGGGTAGTTGTCCCGGAGGGCAGCATGCGCTATGACAGTAGACTGTGAAATTTTCATGGGGACCATGATGCAAGTAGATGCCCTTTATTACAACGTGTAATCCAGAAGAATGTGTCTTGCTACTATAAAATGTGCACTTCTACAACCCATGATACTAAGGACTATAGGCTCATTGATCAGATCCATGAGGCCATTGATCATGGGGTGTGCTAAACTAGCATTGTCGGTAGTTCTATGTCTAAAGATGAATTAGATGAGGTCAAGGAAGTATGTAAAATGCTAAGGCAAGAGAATGTTATTCCCTTGCTAGGAGCATGGCGAGGAGAAGGTACCACTTAGGAGAAGAGTGCGAGAGACAGATCTGCATGTAAACCTTCCCCCAGCGGCTTTGACTATGACAAAGAGATCACATTGGATGCGATCTTAGATGGAGGGCTCCTTAGCAATATCCTCATTGACACGGCGTGGAGGTCAATGTTATCACATTGGATGTTTGGCACCAGATGGGAAGACTTGCATTGCAGCCATCTTTGAATGTGTTGTATATGGAAAAAAATGAAGGCAATGCACATTGGTGTCTTAAGGGATGTAACTATCACTATCCATGGTGCTAAGTTTACTAGGGTCTTTTAAGTCTTACCACTCACCGAGTCGAGACAATTTCCTAGCACTACTTGGGTGCCCATGGTGTTACAAGAACAATGTTGACCTTCGGTTCAACAAGGGGTACATCAGCTTTGAAAATAAGGAGGAATGGGTTATTATACCCTTGGATGATGGGAATTCGACACCCTATACTGAACCTTTGGGGGAAGAGGTCCTGGATAGGATATATGTGCACTTAATCAGGGATCTAGAGATAATCCATCCTACGATGGAGTTATCCAATTTGAGGATGCTCAGTCAGTAAGTGACACCACTAGTTTAGCATGTGATAATTGGGTGCATGGGACTTATGAATTGATCGGATGGTAGTTGAGAGGATTGGTAACAAAAGTAATAAAGGCACATATGGTTGAGCCTAGGAGGAAAAAAATTACCTAAGTATTCAGGAGGGGCCTTCTCGAGATCTTTTTATAGGAGATGGAAGCTCAGTGGAAGGAGGAGAAGGAACGGAGGGGGATGTTAAGTTATTTCTTGCTCAGCACATCCACACAATGGTGGGATACACATTAGGAGATCCTTTTAGAATGGCACAAGGTGAGAATTGCTCTCTCTGTCAGGTTTTCTAGAAGCAACATGCCCACCGCCATCAAGGACTACCATGGTAAGGAACCTACCTCTTTCCACATCCAAGCTTGTGAGAAGGTCTAGAGAGAGAAGGTGCGGAAGGTTTTCCACAATCCCTTTGGGTGAAAAATTTGTATTCTACTACTGAAGGGGTTATGCACGTGCATGATACATACATTCTGAGACACGCCGCCAAACAGGAAATTGGCAAGAGCTAGCAGCTGACCTCATTCAAACATTTGAATATCAAAGTACCAATACATCATTATATAAGGCATTGCGGGTTGTTAAGCACCTTACCATGGGGGATAGTGTGATGGTAAAAGATAGGTTGTTGGAAATACTAGGTGGACTAGGTTTGGAGGTGCGCTTTGAAGAAGCAAAAGAGATACAATTTGAGTGCGCATGCTTAGAAAAGGAGAAAGGGAAATTAGTATATGTTATTGATGGAGAGGAAGCAGAGAGCCTAGATGTTAACCATTCTATGGGGGCGCACAAGGTAGTGGATAGTGCTAATCCTTGTGCACGTGCCTACCATGAGCCTTTAAAGACAAAGAAGGTTAACATTGGCTCAGAAGAGGAACCTAAGGAAGTTATCATTGGAGATTACTGGTTAGAGAAGGAAGTCTCTAAGATCATAGATCTTTTGCATGAATTTGAGGATTTATTCCCATGCGGGTACCATGAGCTCAAAGGCGTCCACCATTCCTTGGGGGAGATGAGGATAAATTTAAAGGATGGTGCACGCCCGGTCAGGAAGAGACCCTACCGGATGAATCCCAATTTGTGCGTAAAGGTAAAGGAAGAGATAGACAAAATGATAGCTTCTTGAATAAGTCCGATGGTGATAAGCATCAAGAAGGATGGGCGGATTAGGATATGCATGGATTATAGGGAGTTGAATGTGGTTTGTGTCATCGATCCTTTTCCAACCCCCTTCACTGAAGAAATTTTAGAGGGAGTCTGGGCACGAAATCTATTCCTTTACGGATGGATTTTGGGGTACCACCAAGTCTGGATTGCAAAGGAAGACCAGGAGAAGAAAAATTTCACCATTGAATGGGGAATTTTTGCATACATGAGTCATGCCCTTTGGGTTGAAGAATGCACCTGTTGTTTTTCACGCATAGTGGTTCAAGCATTCTAGGACTTCATCCACAAATTCCTTCAGGTTTATTTGGATGATTAGACAGTGTATGGGCTAGTGAAAGACCATTGTGATAATTTGAGGCTGATGTTTGAGAGATGTTGGTAGTTAAGGATATCTCTCAACATTAAAAAGTGTGTCTTTACTACACCCTTTGGGACTTTATTGAGGCACATCGTATGTAAGGAGGGATTGCTACTAGATCCTATCAAGGTTGCAGTTATTGTGGGATTGGGGGAAACTACTAGCCAAAGCATAGTGCGTAGATTTCTTGGGCATACGGGTTATTACAAAAAATTCATCAAGGGGTATGCCAAGATAGCCACACCTCTAAAAGAAATTCTCAGATAGAAAAGTGCCTTCAAATGGGGAGAGGCATAGCAGAATGCGTTTAACACATTAAAGGATAGGCTTGTCACCGTGCCTATATTATGTTTTCCCTCTTAGGACAAGCCCTTCCATGTTCATGTAGATGCCTCAGAAACCACCATTGGGGCAATGCTTGCATAATCGGGTGAAGGAATTGTTGATCATCCTCTATGTTTTGCAAGCAGGAAGTTGACCCCAGTAGAGCAGAATTACACCACGGCTGAGCGCTAGGCATTATTAATGATCTACGCATTTTTCAAGTTCGAGACAGTATTTTCTAGTGACACCATTTGTATTCTACACCGACCACATGGCATTAAAGTACTTAGTGAAAAATCTTGTTCTACAAGGGTGCATATGTCGGTGGGTGTTATTATTTCAAGAGTTTGAGTTTACGGTGGTTGTGAAGCCTAGAAAAATTAATTGTGGACCTGATCATCTGTCAAGGATTGATTCAAGGGAGGATGTGTAGAGTATTGAAGAGGCTATACCAGACACACAATTGTTTAGGTTGCAACACGTGCCCTCGGATTTGGAGGAGATTGTGGTATTCCTAAAGGAAGGTGTGGCACTAGAAGGGATGAAGGCATTAGAAAGAAAGCAACTAGCCATACACGTCGTGCCCTACATGTTAATTAGTGGGGACTTATACAAGTTAGGGCATGATGAAGTTTTACGCAGGTGTGTACTAGAGCATGAGCACCTCGCCATCATAGAGGAAGCACACGGAGGAAGCATGGGTGGACATTATGCAGGTGATGCCACTGTGCGTAAAATTTTAATGGCTAGGATTATGGTGGGAAACTTTGTATAAGGATTGCAAAGACTATTGTAAAGTGTGTGACCATTGTTAGCGCATTGGCAAGCTAGGAAAGAGAGATGAAATGCCTTTACGCCCTATCCCTAGCGCTGAACCTTTTGAGAAATGGGAAATATACTTTATAGGCCCTATTGCACCAGCAACACGTAGGACCGGATCACACTATGTAATCACTTGCATGGATTATTTGACAAGGTGGGAAAAGGTAGCTCCAACTAAAGACTACACAACAGCCATAGCAGAAAGATTTTTGTAGGAGAACATTATCACAAGGTATGGATGCCCTTTAATTTTAACTAGCGATAGGGGTACACATTTCTTAAATGAGACCATGAGGATCCTGTTAGCTAAATTCATGGTAGCTCATCACAAGACTACCCCTTATCACCCACAAGCAAATGGAACCACAGAAGCATTTAACAAAATACTGAGTCATACCCTGACCAAAATTTGTGATGTCAAAAGACAAGATTGGGATGACAAGGTATCATCCGTATTATGGGCTTACAGAAAACTTATAAAGGCTAAACAAAGCCACATCATTTCAATTGGTGTTTGGCACGGAAGCCATTCTATCAGTTGAATTCATGTTACCTTCTCTATTAATAGTGTGTGCGGGGAGGGTGGGTGATGAGGAAGTGCTAGAAGAAAGAATTGAAAAACTAATGAAGTTGGATGAGAGACGATCACTCACCAACTGGAGCCAAACAATAGAAAAAGCAAAGCAAAAAGCATGGCACGATCGCCACATCAGAAACAAGAAGTTTGAGGTTGGGCAGATGGTCTTACTATATGATTCTAAGTTTCTGTGCCATCCTGGGAAGTTGAAGGTCCATTGGTTAGGTCCCTATAAAATATCATACATCCTTGACTCGAGGCGCTTGCCGATTCAAGCCTTTGGATGGAACGAAATTGCCTAGACACTTCAATGGGAGTAGGTTAAAGCCCTACTATAAATAAGTCTTCTTGGTGTTTGTAAATAAGGTAGTTTTTCTAGCTAGTTTAGAATTTCCTTTATGCTTTTCTTTTCTTGTGTTTCCCTTTTGTGTTGTTGTTTGTTTTGCGCCTTGGCGCTAGTAACCCTTATTACTCTTTGAGGATTTTTGAGTGCGCAGAGGACCGTGCATTGTTTTAGTGTGGGGTGGAGTAATGTGAAGAAGAGCATGGGTAAAGTGCCAAGGAAGTTGTGTTGAAAATCTGGTTGAATGGCCCTATTGAAAGAGGTGCATGGAAAAAAATATGGAAAAGGATGATTGGTGTCAAGATAAGGCTACTCTCATATCCCACGTACAAAGGAGGAAAAAGCACATAAGGAACATAAGGTAGAAAAGAGAAAAAATCAGGACAGAAGAAGTGCCTTCGGCGCCAGTGACGTGCACACAAGAGTCTCCTATCTAGATGGATTTTTACATGCCAGAAGGTTGGAAGATTACCCATGTAGGGTCAGGCACGTGAGTTAAAGTGCTAAAGTTAGACTTTGTTTGAAAAATCTGCATTAAATGTAAAAAGTATGGTGGTAGGTGAAGTAGCATTTAATGCTTAAAAGGGGAAAAACTATAAATAGAGGGTCGAGGAACTTCATTATTCACTTTGTGTACAAGGAGAAAGAAGTGCTTTTTGCATTTTCACAAACTAGGGCTTCCAAAAACTGATCCGTGTGAAGAAAAATTTGAAGAGATTGAGCGTAAGTGACTAGTTGGATTTGTGAACTAGAAGAAAGGGATTTCACGGGCGTAAAAGAGTTGTGAGAAGGCACCGTCTTGTGAAAGGATTATCCCAGCTAGGGTTTGAAGAACTAGGGCATGGGTTTAAGGAATTTTCTTTGCAAATTCAAGATCTAAGGTGGGAAAGAGTGGAAGAATAGAGTTACAAGAAGTGATTAAAGTAAGAAGAAAACCTAGACAATGGCACCCAAGAAACCAGTTAGCACACCCAAGAAGGGCAAGGGAAAACAACAAGAAACCGACACACATACAAATGAAGAGTGGTATGTAGAAATGTAGTACCCAGATGGAGTAATGCTAGGGAAGGAGTGGGAGTCCCATCTAAGGAACATGTTTGTAAATGACTATAATCATTATACGAGCACAATCAAGAAGGAGATGGCACTGGAGCTAGTGCACCCAACAAATAGAAGGACACCAGAGGGCTTGCCCATCTATAACGATGACATGAAGGTCAAGTTGGAAAAGGCAGGGTTATTACAACTCTTTGAGTTTCCTTACTTTGGGAAGCCTGAGTGCCTCTATCAATGGCTGATGTCGCATGTGCATGAGGACTACTTCCATTTCGCGGGCGTAAGATGCACATTACCCCTCAACTCATCTCACATTTCACAGGCCTCATCTATGAAGGAGATGGTTTGGAAGATGACCTAGGCGATAAAGAGGTAATTAAGGAGACTATCACTACTTACGCACACCAAAAGGGGTCAAGTTATTATGATATCACAAACATCAAGGACCCGAGTAATGCAAATGGCCACATATCAAGAGACCAAGTTAAATGGCTAGTAGAGATGGACCGAGGTCAATAAACCATGGTTGAATGTTTGTAGGAAAATCTCAAAGGGCACCATCTATAACTTGTTTGTGTTCTTCGCGAATGAAATTGTTAGCTACGCGAAGAAAGGTGACAGGATCCTGTTCGGTAATGTCTTCTTTGACAATCGTGTTTTTAGAGATTGGAGTACCTGATGCATCGAGACAAATTCATATGGGAGTACCTAGTGAGGACCCTTTACCCACAAAAAGATTTGAAAAATACGCATGTGACTCCATGACAACTATGCACAAGGCACACCTAGAGAAATGGTATACGCACCTAAGGAACGCGTTCAGGGAAGAATGGAGGATTCTTGAACAAGCGCAGTAGCCACCAAAGGAGAAGTAGAATTTTTTTGTGTACCAGCATTTCTGCTTGGGCAGGTCAAACTGATGGATGAAACATGGAGCCCATGGTACAAGCTCCCCTTTGCCTTCATAGCTCAATACTTCCAAGTGGGATTAAATAGCTTCAAAGATTCCAAGAATCTGAAGCTAGACCTTAGTAATCTGGACCGGGAGCATAGGGAAATATGCAAAGGGTTGGTCTACCTACCTGGTAAGCACGCGTACATGGAAGGTACATACCGTATGAGGTGTAGATGACAAGGCTCGTGACTCTGCCCATTACAGGAGCATCCACGGTTTTCATGTACCTCTACATAAGGCCCAAATTAGAGAAGGGAACATATCTATAGAATAAGGTATCTATACCTGGGGATCCAACTAGTAGGAAGAGACCCACGCCCAAGTAGGTGGAAAAGGAGCCAGAGAGGAAAATACCAAGTGTTGGGGAAACATAGGTAATAGGCTCCCCTAGGACAAGCACTAGGACAAGCATGTATTCACATAAGAAGAGGCCCTTAGTCAAGGAAAAGACTCCAGAGCCAAAAAAATCCATCAGAGAAGGAGTCCTTCGGGAGAAGAAGAAATAGAGTCACCTACACCGGAATCCTCGGTTAGGAAGAAGTAGAGGCTAGAAGAGGAGACCGCCTTGGAAGATACTAGAAGTTTGGACAAGCGCATAGGTGAAGAAGAAGATAGCAAAGAAGAGGTTAGTGGGGAAGACGAGCCAGAAAAGGAACAAGGGCCACCTGTTTTCAACATACATGATTCGGATGAAGAAGGTAGAGAAGAGGAGCAGGGGTTCCTCTTCATGTGACGCAAGGATAGCCAGGAAGGGAGAGGCACCCAAGACATGAGAAGTGAGGAAGATGGTGAGAAAACGTAGAAATCTCCAAGCCTTACATTGGAACAGATACCCAAGGTGGAAGAGAGAGAAGAAACAAAGGTCATTGAGACCTTGGAGGAGGAGAAGTTGGAACACAGCGTTGAGCCGGTGTTGGACAAAGAAAAGGAAGAGAGTGTGGAAAGGGACCACGGCAGCATTGGAGGCCCCATTTTAACTGTAAGTATTCCTAAGGGCATGTGTAGGGTAGGAAAGCGCACGGGGAGGAGAGGCCAGGGATGGGTTACATTGATGACCCCAACAAAGTGTTTTTCACGTAGTTCCAAAGCACAATTCGGCAAAAGAACTCGTAGCCATGTCATCTTTTGACAAGGAGGTTGCATACCCGTAGATGAGGAAGATGCTCTCATGGGAAATTGAGTCCCATCTTGATGAACCAAAATTTGAGATAAGACATGGGGAAATAATAACATTACTAGGGAAAAAAGAAGACAACCCCATGGTGAATGCTCAAGTAACTCTTGGATGAACAGCTATACAAACACACCGAACAAGGTCTCTGTTGAAATCGAGGCTAGACTCTTGAGGAAGAGTGATAGAATCAAAGATCTGGAGGAGGACCTGAAGAAAAAAGAGGAAGAAATAGCTGCAAGGGCCAAGGAGCTTAGTCAAGAGAAATAAATCGGTGTTCAATTGCGGTGTGAGCTAAAAGATGAGAAGGCCAAGGTGGGCATGGTATACAAGAAGGTGGAGGCTATAAATAATGTTATAGTATTGAAGCATCTGGACCTAGCACCCTTTGTGCAGAAGTATGGATCTGCTTTAGGATGCCTAGAGGATTTAACAAGAATCCTCACCATTGAAAGGAAACCGTTAGCCTTGGAATCTGTAGAAGAAGTAGCCATGCACTTAGAGAAGGAAGATAAATCAAAGGTCATGGCATTCGTAGCAGAGTACAACAAGGTTCTTGTTGATATAAAATTCACTTCCCAGACTGTTGAGGCCACATATGACAATTGCGCGGACAGAGACAAAGTGGCAGGCATCTTGGTCACCACTCATGAAGCAAAACTCAAGGAGTTCCAGGAAAAGAATAAAGGGAATAGGGCGAAAGGGATAGAATCCTTGTCGAGGTCAAAAGAAAATTTGAAGCCATTGAAGCCTTAAGGGGTTCAATTAAAAACCGGTTGAAGGAACTGTACCCATAGATTACGTGGAGAATGGATGTGCTGGATGATGTGGGAAAAGAGTTAGAGAAAATTTCCAACACCATAAGCACACGAGGAAATGGGCTACGTTTTGATGAGGTGAGCACCACAGTTAGCGACGCGTCGTCGAAAGCACAAAACGAAGTCGATTCCCGGAATAAGTCGGATCTTTGACTTGCAAAAGGATTTTCCTAGCCTTTTGCAATGATTCCATCACTTCCCATTCTTTCTTCTTTCTATATTCTTCCATCCCCTTATTCTTTTCCCACTGTGTAAGTCTATTGTATTCTTTCTTTTCACTAGAGAAGTGTTCCCGCGGATGGAGAACAAGCGTAGTGTGGGGTAATGTTGTGCCCCTAAGATATTGGCTAAAGTACAAAAAGGTGCATAAGAACACAAGGCCTAGTTAAAGGAACGCATGCAAGGATAAGGTGCACAGGCAAGGCTTTAAGGAATCCCATGACGCATACATGGACAGAACCAAGGGTTCAGGATTTAGCCATTTTGGGCATTTTGGTAGAACACATGAAAAGCATGACCTGACTATGCATGCGGAGTGGATAAGGTGCCAGCCTGGTAACAAGGTGGCCTAGGAAGGAGCATGCTTGTGGTAGAAGCTTCTAGAAGCTCATCATGGTAAAAGGTGGAAAGCTCAGGCCTGGAGGAGCATGCTCGCATGGAGGACCACATTTAGACACTTGGCATTGGATCTGAGGCCGCTGGAGGATGAGTTGGTAGTCCAGAAAGCCTATATATACAAGTGCTGCTGAAGGAAAGATATAACCAGATATTGGGCGGAGCTCTGTAGAAATACTGCAAGAACTCTGCTAGCTAGGTAGTGGTGTTTAGGGAAGGATGTAAGGATATAGTAGGGTTCCAAAGGAGAATAATGATACAATTAGAATTCCATGAGAATCCCTTAACCTTCTTTGTAATGGGTTTCCCTTATTCTCTTTTGGCCAATAATGTCAACAAGAGAACAAGGGAAACAATACAAGTGATGATTAAAAATATGCGGTGTAACTTTAGTAGAGTTTCACCTTGTTTGATAAGAAGTTAGAAACTAGGACAATTTTTTATGTTATAAGATCCATAATAAAATATATGCGGTACAATTTCAATGAACTCTCTCCTTATTTGAAAAACAAGGTTTTGACTCTGAGGAATTATTTCTTTGTAATGGCTCTTTGAAACTCAATTTGGATAATGGTAAAGTTGGCCCCAATTCCAAATGGCTCCCTAGGATTTTTTTCTCAACACTCACCAATAACTTGTCTAAGAGAGGTACGCTTTTCTAGAATAAATCCTAGACAAAGGAACATTACACAATCAATTTAATGAGCAAGTCATCATCATACGGACAACATTTAGCACTCTTGGATTTTTCTAGTCAAGTAGGTAGTGGGGCACTTCCCATTTTCTCAACCAATTCCCTTAATGTGTTGACTACTTTGGGGTTCATGTGGTAATCCTCATAATGAGTTTTATGGATTATGCCAAGGCACTTCCCATAGTTTAAAGCGGATGGGTTTAAGCCCTTATCCAAACCTATAAATACATTATTTTAAATATATGGTGTGTTTTTTATCTTTTGATTCTTAATGTGGTTTTGCACACCTTTTACAACCTACACACGGTGTCGTTAGTATTTATTGCAGTTGGTCTTTGACAAGCAAAAGGTCTTGCACTTTAAAAGATTAGTAGTTTTCCATATAAACCCCAATGTTTAGAAATAGGATCAAGGTTGCTTTTGATTCTCAAGATCACCTTAAATCGCAAGAGAAGATCATACACAATGTTTGATCCAACTAAGTAAAAATTGAAAAAACTTGAATCAATGACCATTAAATGATTTAAAATATTAATTCCCTTAAGCAACTTAAATGATGAAATTTCCAAGTAAACCAAAATGTTATAAAATGAAGATCAAAGTTGTTTTTATTCTCAATATCACCCAAAAATGTAATAAACTAGCATACACAAAATTTTATCTAACTTAAGCAAGATGGAAAAACAACATTTAATAAAGCATTTAAGTGTTTAAAAACTGATTTTTAAATAACAACTCAAATGATTAGTTTTTCCATGAAAACTATACAAATATCGAGTGTTATCCATATTTCCAAATGACAATCAAAATGTTATAAAAGTATACAAAATATTTGTCATTTTTATTCTCAAGATCACTCGAAAGTGCAAGAGAAGAGCATATGTGGTTTCAATGAATTTGTAACAAAAATGACATTTCCAACATATATTTAAAATGATAACACCATTACTAAACAAATAATAGCCATAATTTTAGAAAAATATCCATAATCATATCAATTTTTATTCTCAATGTCACTCGAAATCAAAAGAGAAGAGCATACGTGGTGTTGATCAAATTAAAACAAATATGACATGCAAATAAAATGACTAGTTTTTTAATAAAGGAAACCCTAAATTTTCTATAAGTCTAAATCTAAAATGTATGTCTTCATTGTGTATTTAACTTCAATACCTTTATCTCACAAAAAAATGGATTCATTTATAGTTTGGGAGCAAAAGTTATGGCCTCCGAAAGATAGGTTACGGTATGTACTTAACTTTGTACTCAAAAATGTCAAAAAAATGTTCCAAAATCCACAAAAATATCAAATTTTTCCCACAAAGATTCAATTTTGACATCAACCCATCTCCTTAATATGTGTAAAGAAGACTCAACGCTATCAAACACTAATGTACATGCTCAAAAACTTAATATTTTCAACAAATTGACAAAACTAACATGTAAAATGATGAAAAATGAAGCTCTAAAAATGTAAACATGGAAAAAGCTTGAATTTTTCTCATCAAAATCTCATTTTTACAACAACCCACCTCCTTAATATGTGTAAATAAGACTCAACTATCAAACATTAATATACATACTCAAAAAATTAACAAAACTAACATGTAAAATGATGAAAAATGAAGCTCTAAAAATGAAAACATGAAGAAAGCTTAAATTTTTCACATCAAGATCCAATTTTGACAGCACTTCACCTCCTTTATACCTACAAGGAAGACTCAACACATGAAAACTCAACAAAACATGCTTAGAAACACAATTTATGTCAATATATTCAAAAAGAGGGTTAGTATGCAAAAAGAAACTTAACCAAAATAAAGAATGTGTGTGAGATAAATGGGTGTCCCATTAGACATGCCATATGTATGTAAGTGAATAAACCAAGCTAAGTTACTTAATGAAAACTAACACCACATAGTCTCCATAACTAAGCTAATCTATCAAAAACACCATGATAAAGCCATGAAAGGAAAAACTAACTAAAGCATCCAATTAAACATGAAATACTAAGTCATCCCTTGTTGTTTTTATGGGATTTTAAATTGTAGTTACTCCTTTTTTTTAGCCGAACGTGACTACGTGCGATCAAAGGAATCTATCTCCATGAAGAGGAAGAGATCTCACCAATATGGCTTGATTGCCATGTATGGTTCTTCTCTTAATACTCTTTACAAGTAGAGGATGGAAGGGGATGTTTGATCAATAAGCTTTTCAAAGTTGAATTGCTCTTATCATATACATATAGTGTAAAGATGTAACACTAGTGTAAGGTTGGAAGGAAGGTACTAGGTTGTTTATATAGCTTTGCAATTTGGGAGAAGCTAGAAACCTAGAGAATGTGGGATAAATATAAAGTAGAATTAGAAAGGGATAAGCATGATTAGAAGAGATTAATTAGTGATTAGCAACTCATGGGAGTTGGAGATGATTTAATTAATCAACTAAGATTAATTAATAGGCCAAGATAATCTTAAAAATCCATTTGGAGGTGATTTAGAAGAAATTGGTAGAATTTGAAGGGTTTGAAAGGGAGATTTAACCAATAATAAGGTTTATTGATTAAATACGATATTAAAAGGCTTAATTAATTAATAATGGTTAATTAATTAATTAAAAGAGGATTATAACTAACAAAGTGTCGTTAATTGACATCCAAGATGGGGGAAGGCTAGTTAATTAACGAAGTGTCGTTAATTGACCGAAATGAAGGGAATGTTAGCTAATTAGTGGGAAATCATTAATTATAATAAAATGACGGGAAAGAGGATAAACAATGTAATTCTAGTAGTAAAATTATGTAGTTAGATTTAGGTGTCTACAACCCCATTCTGCTAAAAGTGTAACACCCATGTTATGATTCATCCAAATTAAGGTAATTTTTATTTTAAAAACATGTTAAGTACTATTAATGTCTTCAATGATTTTCATCTTACAGAAAATAAATCCAACACAATTTAATGTTTACAATCGATCTAATAACCATGTACGGTTGTAAGGGTCAACTAGATCTTCCTGATCACCCTTAATTCACTCTAAGTGTGTATAACTTGTATACTTTTGGTTAAACCTTTATTAGGTCATGAGAACTATGTGCATCTCCTAAGTGTCTACTTGTAAAAACATAAGTTGCATTCCATCGGTATCGACACCATAAGTTAGGAGAATGGTGGGTGACAATGTAATCACTAGTTACTGATACTTTGGCTAAAGATTCAAGTGTTGCAATGCAAGATTAGTTTTGTGGCTGCACACAAGTTAGTGAAACTTGTCTTCACCTTTGTCACTACACAACCATCTCTACACATTTATAAAGATCTCATTTCATTTTTAATGAATTAAGTTTTAGTTTTTGAGGAAGTAGAAACCATGACTCACTCTTCTAATTGAAAGGATCCTATCAATCCCATCTTATGATACTTATGAGAAAGATAGTGACTGTGTAATGACTTTCATCATTACATCCTCGAGTACCTTTATCGTATCCATCTTATGATGGA
This sequence comes from Taxus wallichiana var. yunnanensis, assembly GCA_018340775.1. Classification (NCBI taxonomy): domain Eukaryota; kingdom Viridiplantae; phylum Streptophyta; class Pinopsida; order Cupressales; family Taxaceae; genus Taxus; species Taxus wallichiana. Next base: position 663,300,062 of record CM031237.1, on the reverse strand, counting down.
GCGAGTAGGATTTTATCAAAAGGAATGATGGGACATAGTACCTACGCTTCATTTACACATTTAGTTATCTATGAAATATAGTAAATAAATTCATCTTTACAATAGGTTATTATGTATCCCTACTAGCAATTTGTTTCTCGATAGGGGTTATAGTAACTCAACAAGTTACCATCTTTCATGAGTACCTCTTATCTAACTATCTCAACATAGTGTTTTTTGTTAAATATCATTTTACTCAACCATGTCTCGTATAGATTTAATCCATTCATTACTTTTTTATAATGGTCATTAATCTTGTATGATTGTCATTTAATATGAATATCCATTTTATTTCGTAAGGTACAATAATAATTTAGCAATGTTTTCATTGTATTATTTTCCTTATCATACCATGTTCATCTCATAGTAATCATTAAAATCAGTAATAAATGCATATCATAACATCAATCAATTTATTTATACTCAGTTGTAAAACAACATATAAATACTTTCATATCCAACAAAATATGATACAAAACAACAAGGTATTTTATTGAAACTTAATAAGGATAATCCCTTATTTTCATAAATAATGATATACAATTCATCATGATAGTACATTACGTAAAATTTCATTAATCAACCTAGGAAGATAAAATATTCACGTTTAAAAATTAAATACAACAATCCTTATCAGATTTTAAACAAATAATACATGACGTAATCATGTGTAAACAATCCAATCAGTCACTTCATGAATGTCATTCCTTCCTGCAAATTGTAGGAGAGAGATATATATATATATATATATATATATATATATATATATATATATGTATGTATGTATTTATGTATGGGTCGGTTCAAAGAATTGACATGAGTTATCTAACTCCTATTCTTGTTATATTTAAATGAAATAAATGAATAAGTTAAGGTTAACTTAACTTTAAACCAAATAAATTTCTTAGTTTATTTGTAAATTAACAATATCATACACAATGAAATGTTACTTTATATTGTATGTTATGTTTCCAACAATACAATAAATCAACTGAATTAAAGTGGCAAAACCAGATTTATGCAAGATTGTGCCACAATAATATTAATCTTTTGTATATCAAACATACATTACATAGCTATTATATAGCTAAACAAATAGAAAAAAACCTTTGAAATAATAGGTAGGTGTTACAACTAATATCCCGGAATAATATTCATAGGTAAAACAAACATATGTACTATACAAAAATAATTCAAGAGCACTAATAAATGTATTCCTAACATTCCCCCCTTAGTGTGAACATGGGGAAAATGTCCATACTACACTGCACCTGATTTTGTGATCATGTGATTTTCCTTTGGATTATCACAAACCACAAGTTGGTTTTCCATCAGCTAACCAAAAACCGAGAGTGAGGTGGTTTTCCATTGGCTAGCCATAAACCACAAAGGGGTGAAGGTTTTCAAATGGTTTACCTACAACCATATCATGATGTGCCAGTGCATTCTTCGACCCTCATCATAGTTGTTCTTTTGGAGATAACATTTTGGAATCCATCATAGTGCAAACATAACAATCCACACATACAAATTGAAGCATTGTGTCATTTCCCCCCCACAATGTGAAGTTTCCATAACACATTATTCGGAAAACACCACAATGAAATTAAATGAAATAAAAACACACGTCACCAAATCAATATATGTGGCCTCGTCGGGTGGTGTCTAACGAGAGGTCATTGAATGACCTCTATCCTCCATGTATCCTCCATCCTCAAGTAATACACTTTGCTAGATCATCTAGATTTGATCATGAATCTCACTTCTATAATGCCCCTCCTTAATTTGAACTCGGATGTCGATTCCACCGATAGTGCATCCGGTGAAAAGTGAGGCAATTTTTTTTTACTTTTCAGACTTTTGACGATAACAATAAATAATTACTATACAACTTAGACTATTTTTATAGACACAAAAAGACACTTTATAATGATGAGGACTTTGATGACACATAACTCTATTCAAGATAACTAAATGATAACTTATACATTAACTAATACGTTGACGAGACGACTCACATTTGAAAATAATACTAATGACACCTAATACAAATAACTTAAAAGTAATTACTTTTTCCACATGGCTAAACGACCTTTCATATTCGAACGACTAATTACAAAAATCTAATATTGGCATTAAAAATCTAATGTCTATAGACTTATAATAGAAAAAAATAAAACTTAAGAAAATGACTACTACTCAAGATCAAAAGACATTGAGTTAACGGACCTATTTTATTGTTATTGACAGTTCCTCTTTTGCTTGAATTACACCCACGTGGTAATAAATAACTTGAGACTATAAATTAGAAATATGATAGGTACATTTCATGACAAAGAATCTAATCAACACATAGACATAGATGGGAAGATGCAATCTATATTTGATTCCGGTTGTGAGAGCTTAGTCGATGTCATGGAGAGGTGGAGGTGTTACATGTGGATTGAGCTAGAATACCCTCAAGTTCTCCTTCTTCAATCAAAACTTAACATCACAACTCTATAAATGGTGCACCCCTGTGATTTCTACTAGAGTGCAAGATTGAATTGTGAAACCATGTGTTATGAGGGTCGGACGTTGATGTGGCTGGAGAAATATGTTGAGAAAAAACACAAGCATATTTGTGCATCAACTCATAAGTGGAACATTCAACATCCAATGCTATTTGGAATATTTAGAACATCAAACAATTATCACAATAGAAAATAATCATATTTGTTTCAAATAGTTGATACATGAGTTGATTTAGAATCAACTCAGATTATAGGATCTTGTATGTAGGTCTCATATTTGTATTGAATGTTCATCTTTGTGCCAAACGAAACTTTTACAAGCTCTCCTACCACTCACATGTAACAAGTTATTCGATCACGAGAAAGTATTTGATATGATCAAATGCAGAGAACAACTGTCAAATAAATTATAACCAGAATCCAATGCAATACTATCTTTCACGTTGATTTATTCTAATGGGCAACATGATAGTACAATAATAAATTAAAACTACATATAGGAATGAGGATTCAATGAATTTCAACTGAAAATCATTTAAACTCCATTTTAGACAAGAGGATCTCACATTTCTCTAATACTAAATAAAGTGGCAGAACAGATTTATGCAAGAATGTGCCACAATAATATTAAGCTTATGTATATCAAACATACATTACATGGTTATTATATAGCCAAACAAATAGCAAAACAACCTCTAAAATAATAGGGAGGTGTTACAACTAACATCCCGAATAATATTCACGAGAAAAACAAACATATGTACTATACAACAATAATTCGAGAGCACTAATAAATGTATTCCTAACATGAATAACATAACTTTTTAAATTATAAAATAAACATATTGTTGTGGTTATTCGTTCAATAAACAAAAATAGTTATTATAACAAAGCATCCATTAAATTCCCTTAAAATATTCCACAAGGAATAATATCAATTAATAAATACTTCTTCAATGTGTATCTATTATGTTCAAATGAATGTACATAAACTAACTCATTACCCATTTTCCCGTAATTGGCTAAGGAATAAATCATTTAACTTGACAGTCAACAATCAAAACAGTGAATGCATTTCTCATTCCCTACTAAATATTTACTTTTCCTGCAATTAATACAAAGGAAATGAAACGTCATCAAAATTCACTAGAAATTCATACAATAATCATTACTTGACCAACTTTCATTTCTCCATTCAATGATAAGACAAACAAAGATTATATCAAAAGAAGCTACATCTTAGCTAATAGTCAAATTTAATGATTATTTCAGTATTAAATACTTTAATATCCAATAGCATCTACTTCACAATGGTCTTTTCTAAATATCTAATGCCCAGAGAGAGAGAGTGTCCGGAGATCTTGTTTAAAGGTACTTGGTAACAACAAAACATCAAGCTCTTAAGAACTAAATTATACTCAATAGTCATGTCCACTATTAACAAGGTGAGGTTAGTATTGGTAACATCAAAGGGATGAAAGTCTCATACTAAAACACCAACAAGATGTCAATGAAAACTCAATTTAATGCACTCAAGATGAAATGAAATCATTTTATACATGTTACAAGATATTGCTCATATGCCAACATTAATAACAAAATGAATTTGAGATTTTAATAGAAACCCATATCAATTTCACTTAAAGAAGGGGGAACCTTTTAACAAATATTAGAATCTAGATGGTAATCTTATAATCAAGGGATATTTTAAAACCGTCCAATATAGAAGCACCTCGGATCAAGAGAGCCTTTAAGCTTAAATGAGTTTTTAACCATCAATGGTGAGCTTAAACAAATAGTAAATAATCAAATAAGTATGTTCTAGATTTCATTTTTAAAAATACCCCATCTCACAAAATCGATTGTAAATAAAAACTCACATTATCAAGAAAACCCATTTCATTTTTCAACTTAGATTTGAATTCCTTTCTAATTTGTCATTTTAAGAATAAGGAAATTATTCCATATTTGGAACAAAAAATTATTCGAAGAATGAAAAATGTTATAAAAATCTAATACTCAAGCATCATTTTCAAAACAAGACATCTATCAAGCTCTAACAAGTTGGTTAAATATATAACCATGCATGCTTATTTTCCCAACAAATTAAAAACTCGACCCAAAAACCCATTTTCTTCCCATCTTTTCCTTCTTAATTTTTTTCAAGTGTTTACAATAAAAATGAAGAACATTTCCAAATCTAAGAAAGTAATGAAAACCCATGCGTATTCTAATATTTCATTTTAAACAAAAAGAACAATAATGAGAAAAACACATGCCTATTTTCGTTCTTTTTCTCCTTGAAATATCCTTTGAAATATGTAAATTCAAATGCCCAACAAAACTCCCAATATTTTCAAACAAAGATAATAAATATGAATTTTCCATTAAAAATAGCTTCTCTATTGCATGCACATCGACTAGAAAGAAATTTAAAAATAACTCATTTAAAACCTCCATACAAACTTCCTCAGACCAAAACCAAATAGAAAACGAAAAATGTGATGGGGAAAGACTTACATGTTTTATCTTATAAATAAAGTCAATTCCCAAGGAACCATACACATTTAATTTTTAAGATCTCCAATTCCATGTAGTGGCTCATTAAAACCCAAACCACCTTTACATGCAATATGGTCTATGACCACTAAAAATAAATAATAACATTTACCTTATTATATTCAACACATATTCTATGACCATCATTAATTAATAAACATTAAACTTTATTCTTTCAAAGTGAAAGTGTTTGATTACCAGGTTTAAAACATCAACAATAACCAACATCAAACATTATTTTAAGTGGTCAAGAACCAAGTTATCATAACTTTAAAATTTTAACAATCTAACCAAGTAATATGGTTTAGGAATATTAAACCATCTCAATTAATTGATATGTGCTCTAAGATTAATTTCCTTGTAGTTCAAACTTCAAACAATCTCAATACATTGGGGTATATGACTAATCATCATAAACGTTAAACAATGGAGCTCAAACGTAAACATCTCAAGTTACCTTAAACAGTGCATATCATCTCAACCATTAAATAAATTTATGTTAAACCATTTAACCTTAAAATTGCAAGTTCTAAACAATGGTGGATTTCCAATCGAAACCATACCATAATGCAAATGAAAGGTGGTTATCATTTACTAATAATTTCAAACAATAACATTAATATGTGTGTGATCATCAATGTATGTATGTAAAATTAATACTTGTATGTGTATAGAATACATATATACATATATTTTTATGTATATTTTTATGTGTATATCTTTATATATAATTATGTATACTTATATATGTATATGTATATTTTACGCATATACATATATGTACATATTTGTATTATATATATATATATATATATATTAATTAACATTTATAATTAAATAAGTCATTATCCATCAATCACTATAAAAATACATTAAATTTGGGGTGTGACATACTTCCCCTCTTATAATAATCATCATCCCGATGATTTAAACTTAAACATTATCAAACATATCAATCGAAAATTAATCCAGACATCAGTCAAAGAAAAAATTCATCATTTCATAAAAAATTTAAAATCAAGAATTAAGTCAATCATAATTCATAAAACTTGGTTGTAATTAATCAACCTCACAACAAAAATATTTCAAATAGTCAACAATATAGCAAAAATTTCCATTGCAATCATCATAAATATCAAGTAATGTATAATAAATCCATAGTAGATAGTCAAATAATTGTTTTAATCACTGAAACAAAAAGGGAATGCATTTTCATTTCATTCAAATTCTCCCAAGTTTTGTTATCCTCAGAATATTGGTCCCATTGGACCTTGCATTGTGCAATATCACGATTTTGAGTTACAACCTACAAGTTTCCAACACTCGGATTGGTTCAACCATGATGATTCTCGGGTCCTAAACCTATAATGAGTTCTAATTTATGACATGTGTTATATTTGAAACATACTTTTTAAACAAAGAAATATGAAAAACATCATGCATTCTAGAAAATGTGGGAGGTAATGCTAATTTGTATGCCACTGGACTTATAACTTCTAGAATTTCAAAAGGTCCCACATATCTAGGTGATAATTTGTAAGCCTTACCAAATGTAATAGAGCTCTTTTTGGGTTTTACCTAAAAATACTTTGTCTCCTTGCTCAAATTTTTTGTCAACTCTTTTTAGATCAACGTAGCTTTTCTACCTATCGGTTGCTTCTTTCAACCACTCACAAATGAACTTTACTTGTTCTTTTCCATTTTGTCAACATTTTCGGGCCCACTACCTCTTTGTCCTCTGTGTTATCCCAACTAATAGGAGTTCTACACTTTCTCCCATACAACACTTCAAATGGAGACATTTTAATGAAGAATGATAAGTGTTATTATAGGAAAATTCAACCAATGGAAGATATTCCTCCCATTTATATTGTTGATCCATGTAATACATTCTAAGCATATCCTCCATAACCTGGTTAACTCTTTATGTTTGACCATTTGTTTTAGGATGGTATGTTGAACTAAATTTTAGTTTTGTTCCCAAATCCAAGTTTAAAGTTTTCCAAAATTGAGAGGTCATCCTAGGATCCCTATCAGAAATAATCAATTTTGGAACTCCATGTAATCTAAATATTTCATGCACAAACCATTTTGCAAGTATAGGGAATCATCCTTTAGATTACCCGGTATGAAGTGAGCTACTTTGGTCAGTTTTTCAACCACTACTAAAATCATGTCATGCTTGTTTTTGGATAATGATAGTCCTTGCACAAAATCCATGTTAATTACTTGTCATTTATAATGCAAAATGTTATGAGGATACAATAAACCAACATGATGCATGTGCTCTTCCTTAACACATTGACATTCAAGACAACAACATGCAACATAATTTTATCATATCTTTCTTCATTCCTTTCCAAAAGTATTGTTGTTTTACATTAGCCAATAGTTTCGTTACTCTGGGATGCCCGGAATATGGAGCATCATGAAATTCCTTCATGACTTTCATTCTAAGGTCATTTCCCAAAGGTACATAAACTTTATTTTCATATCACAAGACTCCTTCATTATCAAACTTAAAGCCTTTATATCTCCTATCATTCAGATTTTTACTACTAACACATTTTCACATGTTGATAATATGGATTAGTTTACATTTGTTTCTTTACTTCTTATTTAAATTAGTGTTTTGAGGGTTACAATAGTGGAAATATGCTCTTCTTAACTCTATGCATCCACCACATGGTTCTCTTTTCCTTTAAATAAATAATTCAAAATCATATTGGGATAGAAACTCCACCACCTAGGTTATCTTGCATTCAAATTTGGTTGCATAAAAATGTATTTCAACCCCAAATGGTTTGTTTTCAATTCAAAAGGATTTCCTAGTAGGTAATGCCTCCAAATTTGTAAGGCATGAACTATGACAAAAGTTCTAATTCATGGGAGCATAGTTCTACTCATGTACCTTCAGTTTTCTACTCTCATAAACAATTACATGATTTTTGTAGAAAGTATTCCACCCAAACCTTCACCTGAGGCATCAATTACCATGGTGAAGCTTCCATTGGGATCTGGAACCTTTAAAACAGGTGTTTTGTAAGTTTTTTCCTTCAAAAAATTAAATGCATTTTCACATTTATCAATCCACAGAAATTTTTTATCCTTTTTTTGTAAAGAAGTTATTGGTCCAACCACTCTTGAGAAATCACAAATGTTTTTTCTGTAATAACCAGCCAACCCCATGAAGCTTCTTACTTCATGTACATTCTTAGGTGTTGGCCACTTAGTAATGACTTTGATTTTTGATGGGTCAACTAAGATCCCATCTTTTTTATGATGTGCCCAAGGTATTGCACTTCATTTTGATAAAAATGAACATTTGAAATCTTACCATACATTTTATTTTCTAAGCACATCTAACACTATTCTTAAGTGTTCATTGTGTTCTTCTATGTTCTTAGAATAAATCAGAATATCATCTAAGAAAACTAGCACAAATTTATCCAAGTATTCTTGAAAAATATTATTCATAAGATTCATAAATGCAACGAATGTGCATTAGTGAGTCCAAAAGGTAAAATTGTAAACTCATAATGCCCATATCTTGTTATGAACATTTGTCTTATGAATGTCTTCATCCTTTATCCTTAGTTGATGATAACTAGATCATAAATCGATCTTTGAATAAACATATGCATCTCTCATCTGATCAAAAAGGTCATCAATCTTGTAAAGGATACCTATTCTTTATTGTTTGCCTTGTTAAGCATGTGATAATCAATGCATAGTCTTAACATTCCATCTTTCTTCTTAATGAATATGACCGAGTGCTCCCCAAGGAGACACACTTGGTGAATCATTCCTTTAGAAAAAAGTTTGTGAAGTTGTGATTTTAGTTCTACTAACTATTGTTTTCATTATGTATGGTGCTTTGATATCGATTCAGTTCAGGTTTGATGTCAATGGTAAAGTCAAACTCACATTTAGGAGGAAGTCCATAGGTAATTCCTCTGGAAAGACATCCTTGTATTCTTGTAATAATGGATAATCCTCCAAGGAAGTCTTACCTTCCTCACTAAAAATAAAATTTTTATTGCATACAACATACAACCTTTGTTTTTAGCTTTCTTAAGTTGCATAACAGAAATTTGTCTAACTTTGAAACCTCTTTTTATGCCTTGAATGCTAGCTATTTTTTGCATGTCATCTAGGAATTTATTCATTTTTTTATTGTTGTTTTTATGTTTGGACAACTAGTTTACTCCTATAATGATGTCATATGACCCTAAAGGAGCTATGTATAGGTCAAGTTTATGGTAAAACTAGGTAATTCCAATGTTGCGTCAAACAGAAATTGGTCTACCATTTGAACAACATCATTCCCATATTGTACAGTCCATGTATTTTTCATATATATATTTTCTTAGATAGTTTTCCAGCTAACTTACTAGAAATAAAGCACTATTGCACCGGTGTCAAATAAAATAGTAACATAGAAGTCCATATAACTTACTGGCACTTTAATAGGAGTAGCTTGTTTCTCAACTTGGTGGTTATCCATTGCAGCATGTATCCTTTGTTGTTGATTATTCCCTTGATTCTTTTGGGACAATTATTAGCATAGTGGTCACCACCACATTTAAAACACCTAACAAAAGGTCCTTTCTTTTCAAATTTATTTTCATTTGCTACAACATTATTCTACCCATTTCTCCTTATATTTATAGTATGTTTAGCTATTGTATTATTTATGGTAGTCTTCATTTTTTTCCTTCCTTTTTCCACCATGTTTTTCTAGGAGCTAATGGTGTGAAGGTGAGCTGACGCTCTTCTTACATTTTCTTCTCTATGAGTAGAAATTGCTTGCAACTTCTATTCTTTCCTAATGATTTTTTGAATACTTACTTCCATAGTAGATGGCCCATGCACATCTACTTCTCCTCCTATATTTGGGTTTAGCCCCATGATAAACTTATGAATTCTAAATTTTCATCTTTTTGGTATTGTGGTACATATTTTAGTAACTTGGTGAAATGTTCCAATATTCAACCACACTTAGTTTACCTTGTGTTAGGTTTTGAAACTCATACATTTTTTGGTCAAAGTACAACCGAGGTAACCAACGTTGATGGAAGTAAAATTTAAATTATTCCCATGTGATGTTAGCAATATCAACTCCTAACTCCATCTTTCGGTTATCCCACCAAGAAGATGCTTCATTGGAGAGATGAAAGCACCCCAAATTACTTTGGTTTCTTTAAAAAGTCTCTTATCTCAAAATATTTTCCATTTCACCTCAAATTCTTCAAGCTCCATCCTCAAGGTTGTTCCATCAAACTTGGGTGGGCTGATCCATTTGATATCCCTTGACAGTTTAGTTGCAAAGCGAGCTCTTTTATTTTCTTGTTGATTTCTAACATTAAGATTTCTAGCATTAGGTTGAATAGGTTGTTTACTTACCTCTAACAGTTTATACCTCAATTTCTTCCTCTTCTTCCTCACCCATCACCTGTTGCTCCAGGGAAGTTATCCAGGTTTTGGGTGTCCTGAAGAATGCTAGAATTTCATCTAGTTTTAGGTTTTTACCTTTAGCCTCATTATTTTCTCTTGTCCTAACCATCGTATTATGTTAAACAAGGATAAGATGTTTTGTTAGTGTTATGAACCCATTAAGTCCAAGAGATGATAAACCTTCAACTCTTGATACCAAAATGTAACACCATGTTATTATTCATCCAAATTAAGGGATTTTTTTAAAAACAAACCCCTTAAGTAAAATTAATGCCTTCAATGATTTTCAGCTTACAAAAAAATTAAATCCAACATAATTAAATGTTTACAATCCATTTGATAACAAATGATAACCATGTGCAGTTGTAAGGGTCAACTAGATCTTTCAATCCCCCTTAATTCACTCTAACCGAGTGTGTATAACTTGTATACTTTTGGTTAAACCTTTAGTAGGTCATGAGAACTATGTGCATCTCTAAGTGTCTACCTGGAAAACATACAAGTTGTATTCCATTTGGTATCGACACAACAAGTTAGGGGAATGGTGAACAGACAATGTAATCAACTAGTTACACTACTTTGGCCAAAGATTCAAGTTTGTAATGCAATCTTAGTTTGTGATCGCACACAAGTTAACAAAACTTGTCTCCATCACCACACAACCATCTCTACACAATTATCTAGATCTCATTTCATTGTTTAAGAAATTAAGTTTTAGTTTTTGAGGAAGTAGAAACCATGACTCACCCTTCTAATCAAAAGGATCCTATCAATCCCATCTTAGGATCCCTATGGGAAAGATAGTGACCACGTAATGAATTTTCATCATTACATCCTCACTACCCTTTCGTAGCCATCCTAAGCTGCATGGGTAGGATTCTATCGAAAGGAATGATGGGACATAGTACCTACACTTCATTTACACTTTTAGTTATCTATGAAAGATAAGTAAATAAGTTCATCTTTACGATAGGTTATTATGTATCATTACATGATATTCATTTCTCGATAGAGGGTTATAGTAACTCAACAAGTTACTATATTTCATGAGTACCTCTTATCAAACTATCACAATATAGTGTTTGTCATTAAATATAAGTTTACTTAACCATGTCTCATGTCTTGTATAGAGTTAATCCATTCATTACTTGTTAAGAATAGTCCTTAATCTCATATGATCGTCATTTAATATGAATAGTCCATTTTATTTCATAAGGTACGATAATAATTTAATGATGTTTTTGTTGTATTGTTTTCCTTATCATACTATGTTCAACAATCACATATTTTTTCATCTCAAATGAATCATTAAAATCAGTAATAAATGCATATCATAATATCAATCAACTTTATTTATACTCTGTTGTAAAAAAACATATAAATACTTTCATATCTAAAAAAATATGATACAAAACAACAAGGTATTTTATTAAACTTAATAAGGATAATCCTTATTTTTAGAAATAATGATATACAATTAATCATGATAGTACATTAGGAAAAATGTCATTAATCAACTTGTGAAGATAATACATTCACGTTTAACAATTAAATACAACAATGCTTATCGGATTTTAAACAAATAATACATGACATGATCATGCATAAACAATCTAATTAGTCACTTCATGAATGTCATTTATTCCTCCAAACTATAGTAGAGAGAGAAAATATATATGTGTCGTTAGTTCAAAGAACTGAAATGAGTTATCTAACTCATATTCTTATTGTATTTAAATAAAATAAAAGAATAAGTTAAGGTTAACTTAACTTTAAACTAAATAAACTTATTAGTTTATTTGTAAACTAACAATATCATACACAATGAAATGTTACTTCATATTGTATGTTATGTCTCCAAACAATACAAGAAATCAACTAAATAACATAAATTTTAAAATTTTAAAATAAACATATTGTTTCGGTTATTCGTTATAATAAAAAAATAGTTATTATAACAACATCCATTAAATTCCTTTAAATATTCCACAAGGAATAATATCAATTAATAAAATATTATTCAATGTGTGTCTCGTTATGTTCAATTGAATGTACATAAACTAACTCATTACCCATTTTCCCTTAATTGGTTAAGAAATAAATCATTTAACTTGACTGACAACAATAAAAACAATGATTGTATTTCTCATTCCCGCTAAATATTTACTTTTCTATAAGTAATATAAAGGAAATGAAACAACATCAAACTTCACTAGAAATTCATACAATAATCATTACTTGACCAACTTTCATTTCTCTTTTCCATGATAAGTCAAATAATATTATATTAAAAGAAGCTACATATTAGTTCATAGTTAAATTTAATGATGATTTTAGTATTAAATACTTTAATATCCAACAACATATACTTCATAATGGTATTTTCTAAATATATAATACCCAAGAGAGAGAGAGAGTCATACAGATCTTATTTGAAGATAATTTGTAACAACAAAACATCAAGCTCTTAAGAATCGAACAATACTCAACATGGCTACTATTAACAAGGTCAATTTAGTACTAGTAACATCAAAGGGATGGATGTCTCATACTAAAACACCCATAAGATGTCAATGAAAACCCATTTTAATACAATCAAGATGAAATGAAATAATGTTATACATGCTACAAGATCTTGCTCACAGCACACATAATAACAAAATGACTTCGAGCTTTCAATAGAAATCTAAATCAATTTCACCTAGGAAGAGGAAGAACCTTGTAACAGATATTAATAGAAACCCACAAGAAGCTAGGTGGTAATCTCATAATCAAATGAGATTTTAAAACTATCTGATATAGAATAGTTGGCTCCAAGAGAGCCTTCAAGTTTAAATGAATTTTTTAACCATCAATGGTGAGCTAAAAAGAGTGGTAAACAATCCAAAAATTATGTTTTAGATTTCCTTTTTTAAATAACCCACCTCACAAAATTGACTATAAATAAAAACTCACATTATCAAGCAAACCCCATTTCATTTTCCAACTTAGCTTTAAAATCCTTTCTAATTTATCAATTTAAGAATAAGGAAATCGAACCAAATTCTGAACAACAAATTATTCAGAAGAAGAAAATGTTATAAACAACCAATGCTCAAGCGTCATTTTCAAAATAAGAAATCTATTAACAAACTCTAATGAGTTGGTTCAATATACAACCTGCATGCCTATTTTCCCAACAAAATAACATACCTAGAAAACTAGTTTTCTTCCCATTTTTCCTTCTTAATTTATTTTTAAATCTTTACAAGAAAAACAAAGAATAGTTCTATATCTAAGAACAATAATGAAAACCCATGTGTATTCCAATATTTCATTTTAAATAGCAAGAACTAAAGTGAGAAAAACACATTCATGTTTTCCCTTGCTTTCTTCTTCCAAATTTCCCTTTGAAATTTGTAACTTTTAATTCCCTACAAAAATCCCAATAATTTTCAAACAAAGATAATAAATACAAACACACCATTAAAAATAGATTCTTCATTGCATGCATCAAACATAAATAAAATTCCAAAAATAACTCATTCAAAACCTCCATGTTGTTGGACATTGTGTACATGTAGTTATCATCGATGTCAAGTGGCATTGATGGAAAAGGGTTTCAAGGTGTATAGCTGAGTCATCCTGATGTTCCAATTGGTTCATTTATTTCAATAAGGTATGTGTCATGATGTGTTGCATTGATGAGTGTGAAGAGGCATGATGATTAGGCGAGTATGTATTGTTATTAATCCATGGTCAAGCGAAGGTGTCGATCGTGGACTTTAAATGTTGTGTGAAGGTTGATATAGGGACTTACATGTCTAGAGATATGTTTCAAAGGTTTTAGTAGGTATGCATGGTGAATGTAAGGTTAGTTCCATCTGTATGTGTTGAATGAAGCCATTTTATGCCTAGTGCATAGCAAGTGATGTGGTAGCATGAGATATGGAGTAGAGAAGGTTAATAAAAGCATGTGAGGAGATTTTGGCATTGCATGACATATTTGGAAGTTGTATAAGGTCACCATTCAGATGTATAATGCAAGTTCAAGGTCCTTTGAAGCAAGAACTATGAAAATAAGGCAAGAAAGATAGGGTAAGTCATGGTGTATGGATATTTTCAGGTGTGTGAAAGCATGAGTAAGTGTTGAAAAGCATGAAGGAGGTTTTCATAGAGCTATGGGAAAAAAATCATGTCATGAATCAATCAAGAAAATGAGAAAAGTGGTTTTGAGCCTAACCGAGCTCTTAAAACACTCATTCCCGAGTATGATAAGAAAGTTTGAATGCTCACCCAATCGTGTACACTTTACATGGGTTCATGATATTTTGAAGGATGTTAGTTTATGTAACTAAGAAGGTTTAGCAAGAATAATGATCTCATTTGAACGCGGACATTTATGAACAATTATCAAGAAGCGAATAGGTTAAAACGCTCCATAAACCCTAGTCTTAGAACAATAGAAGAAATATTATTGGTATGTTCTCCAAATGGATTGGTCAAGCTAATATCATAACTTAGGGTTATAGATAATTCCTCGATCTCCTTTTGGTGGTGGTTTCATACTCCAAGTGTCTTTGTAAGTTGAAAAAAAAACCTATTTGGTAAATATTTTCTACGTACATGTGTGTGTTGTAGGAGTCATGATGTAAAACCTATTATTCCAAATACCTTGGGATATGTGATAAATATTCATAAAAATATTTGGGCAAGTTTTGTGGAGAAAATTGGTGAAAATTTTCCTCCAATGTGTCCTACCACTTTTGACCTTAAGGGCTAAAACTAGTCATGGAGGTATGAATGTGTGTTTGATGTTTGCATAATGTGGCAGTGTTAGATGGTCATGGATAGTTGGTAATGATCCCATATGATGTTTTAGAGATCTTGAAATTATCTTAAAAAGTGTTTTATGTTGAAACCCTATTGTCTAATCAGCCCTATTAAGCTTTCCAAGAACGTATGATGGAGCAGTATGCAAAGGTGAATTTCTCCATATGACATATGCTTATGTGTGATTTAGGAGGTGTATCAGGTTGTTGGTGATTTTTTCCAAGGGTTTGTTTTAATTGGAAGTTTTCTTTGAGGTGGTAGAATTTGATGACCTCAAGACTGGTTCTTCAGTCCTAGAAGCCAGTATGATTTGTTCCGAGAGATGGAGGTCTTTCAAAAACTTGTTCCTTTATTTGATAACTAAAATGAGTTGTATGAACTAGAAGACATCAATAAATTTCCAATGATATGCCATAATTTTTTTTTGAAGTGATTTGAGGTATGAACTAGCTTGTTTTGAAGACCTAATTCCAAGCATTATCAATATGCTTAAGTGAGGATAGAGATGGAGGTGTGTTTGAGTGTTATGGCTTGTTTGATAGAGTCTCGTGGATATTGAGATTGATATGGGATCACGATGTATCAATACATGTGCATAATAATTCATGATAGCATATTTTTGTGCGTAAATTTTTCACTCTTGGAGGATGTTTTTCAGAGCTTAAGACCTAATAGGTGAAGCTTTTGTTGGTGTGCTCCATGATGAAGATGGAGGTTACAAAAGTTCCTAAGATTGTTGGAGATGTTGAGATGTTGTAACTACCATTTTGGATCTTATGGAGTCATGATGATGATGATGATTGATTGTGCCCTCGGAATTCAATTTTGTGATCGTTGGAGTGATGAGTGTTTTAGGCCTAATTGAGAGGCTTTGGTGTGTCTAGGCCTATGCCAACCTAATGGGGTCTTAGAATGAATTTTATAAGGACATGTAATGTTTTTTATGTTTTGAATGGCCAATCTTAATGGTCTTGCTGACATGCGAGTTTCTTTAGGAGATGAAGCATGTATAAAGGTAAAGGTGTAAAGCTCATTTGAGCAAGTGTTGTTGAGAGAGGATCGAGAGAGCTAAAGGAGAGAGTGAGAGAGTTTTAAGATGTCAAGAATAGGTTAGATAAGAGTATGAGAAGATGAGTAGGGCAGAAAATAAGGTCTTAAATGTCATTAGACCTAATCATCATATAAAGATGCAATTTTGAGCGAATAAGGAGAGAAAGTTGTTTGAGAAGGTTTTGGGTGAGAGGAGCTTACAAAGTGATCACAATTAGTTATTAGAGCAACAATTACTTATCCGATCTTCGTCTTTATGTGGCTAAGTTGGTGCTTGGTCATATTAGGGGGTTGTATCTTCCTTGTATGGTTGTTTCCTTACTAAATCATGGTTTAGTGTTCCTTTTAGGGTTGGTGCCTCACTAAATTAGGGGTTGGTCTCCTTGTAGGGTTGACCGCTCTACTAAACTAGGGGTTGGTGCTCCTTGTGGGATTGGTGCCTCACTAAATTTGAAACATGGAAATATAATGTTTTGTTTTAGTGGGTTTTCTTCCCCTTGAGGGTTTCTCACTTAAATATTTTGTTATTGTGTTCTCTCTTATTTCATGCACTTGTGGATGGTTGTCACTCACTTAATAAGCTCATATTGATGTTGTATGTTGAATGGTTTATTTGAATGATGTATGTAAGTTATGGTAAATGAAGTAAAAAAATTGTATGACTGATTAACCCCCTCTCAATCATTGTGCTTCAATAATTAGTATCATAGAAAGGTCCTCTTGAAGAAAGTCTAACAATTTGGAGGAAATCATGAAGCATAACTTTGTTTAATCAAATAGATGAAGAGTTGTCGTTATTTCGTGCTCTTGTTTTCAATGGAACTAATTATGTCTTTTGTAAGTTTTGAATGAAGGTCTATCAAGGTTATGATGTTTAGAAATCATTCAATGTTGGGAACAAAGTGCTTTATTATACCCTATGGATGTGATAGCTAAGAATTCCATCTTGAGTAGATAGGTGGAATTTGTCCATTCTAAGGTGTTGAAATGTGATTCAGCTAAGGATTTATGGGACAATTTGGAATTCATTTGTGAGGGAGACACCAAAGTCAAAACAAAAAAATTACAAACATTCAAAGAAGATAGTAGTCTGATGCAAATTGTGATGACTTCTCTCTTGAGAAAAATGGTCATGGAGATAAGACATGTCTCACGCAAATGGAAAAAATCTTTGAAGTATCATTCCCTACTTGTTAACTAAAGATAAAGGTGTTAAAAGTGACCTAATTGTATAACTTGAAAGTGTCCTAGGTGTGTTTAAACCTATAAAGGCAAAGGAAGAGTGTCATGAAGATTTGATAATGAAAACAAGCTATGAAGAGGTCAAAGTGAATCTTGAATCAAAAATGACTTGTATGGTTGAGGTATGGAAAAATGAAATTGTTGTATCAAATAGTATCACCTTTGTGAAAGTAAGGTCAGATGTTGAAATAATGAATGCATTAAAAGTATGCAAGTTTGAATACAAATTCTATATGCCCAAGGATATTTTAAGTGACATTGATCATAAGTTTAAGGAAATATTCATCTAGTCAAGAAGTGGTTTGAGGGTGCTATCTCTAATCCATCATCAAGTAAGAAGAGAAGGAGAGGATGTCTTCATCCAAGGTATGTGATTCATCTCTATTATTATCATTTCTTATTCAAACAATGTGAACACAGGTATGTGGACAAGAAGAAGAAGAAGAAGAAAAACAATGTAGCTTCAAATGGAGTAAATAGTTAAGGGGATCCATTAAAATAGCATGAGTGTTGAAAACATATTCAAGACAGAGGATCTATTGCATATGTTGTGTTTTGTATAGTCTAAAATGGAGATGTTAAGATCAAGGAGGTAGTGTATCCTAGTTTTTAATGAACCAATCATATCTTTGCATGAAATGGTATCTCAAGGTCACTAAGTCATGTAATAGGGCTTGTATGCAAAGGATTGATCTAATAAAGACCAATATGATCTTGTGTTATGTATGAGCCTATTCTTACACATTTAAATCTCTTTATGAGATATTAGAGAAGGATATTACAAGTTAGTATTGAGAAGACATTTATCATAAGCATCAATGGTTATATGTGTCTAAAAGATTCAGGAGTGCAGTCATGATGAGCTCTCGTTGGATTTTTGAAGTCCTCTATTTTGTCTAGAAGGATACAGGTACTATCATGGGTCATAAGATTCTTAGGTGACTTAGTCAATAAGGATATTCTAGGCTTGTTTATGGAAGTTATGTTGTGTGAGAAGGAAAGTTAGAACATTAAAAGGAATGATTCACTTAAGATGGGTATGGTAGGACTGGATTTGTAAGAGAAAGTGGTGACTATGTTGTGAAAGGAGTATTGCATTGTATTTTGAGTTGTATGCATGAAAGCATGTGAACAAGCGAGTTAAAGGTATGCCTTAATCTATTTCATTCATAGGATTGTGTGTAGTTTTTAGAGGCATGTAAAAATCCTTAGAAGTATGTTCCAAAATTTGTTAGTGTTGTGAAGAGTATCAAAATTAAATTGGGTCATGTCAAGTAGTATATGAATATCAAGGTACTAATTAGTCAAGTGAGTGACAAGTGTTATGATATGTGTCATCTAAATGAAAATTATTGTCAAAGATTGGGTTTTGAGTCAAGTTCTTTAGAGGATGGATCAAAGTGTTTTGCATGGAGATGAGCTAAGAATAGGATTGTCACTTTAGTTAACTGTAAGAGTCTATAGATAACACACTTGCATGTGTGGCTATGCCTGTAAATGGTGCATGGCTATTAATAGCATGGCCTATTTTGGAATAGATAAGCGGTGAAGGGAAAGTCCCCACCCTATATATATATATATATGAATCACATAGTAGTAATGATATATGTGTGGTGGAGAGATGGATGTATGAAGGTATAGAGATATATGCATATGATTGGATTATTATATCAGATCCATGCACGCATTGGTATAGATTGCCATTATTGTAAGGAGCTTTTGTGTTTATTAATAGATGGAAGATATTGGTCTGAATCTAAGTGTCATTCCTATGTGTAATTGAGTAGTGCATGTTCTTGATTCAATCATGATTATTGTTTAAGCTTGTTCTTTCATAAATCTGAATATGGCATGCATTGTAGAATGATGGATTAGTTATGGATCTATATGTTTCTTCCTTCATCATGCTAACATCCTACTACAACAACCCTAAAGAGGGACTTGGTACCTTTTTGCATGCTTTGGGTGAGTGCTCAATCTAGGCTGAGTGATGTGCCAATGCATCTAGGGTGTTATCTGGTAAATTCTAGGCTGCATCATTGGTTCCATTTTCGGGACCTCTTTTTAGTTGTTTTTAGGATGGTTCGTGATGAAGATGTATCGGTTAACTCTAGCAAGTATTGAGGAGTGGATACATGATCTGGAGGAAGAATATGCATGGTGGTTCAGTAGTGGATCTGAGTTTAACACATGCACTTGGGTAGAACAAAATATATATGACAAGCCTATATGAGAGATTTTTCACTATCTTTCTAGTAGAACTATATGAGTGGCTTACTGCTTATGCATCTCAATGGAATTGGAGGTATCACACACTTGTCTGGACACAGGAAGAATTTAGGCCCTTTATGATGTTGATTGATCTGGACTCATGTTATGGATACGTGGTTTTGTGGTGTTCTAAATAGTTATATTCTAGAATATTCAATTTTGACGTATTCTTTCCCAGAGGTAGCTGAATTCTAGTTTTGTGGTATCCAAGAGGAGTATATTTGCAAGGTATTCCACTAGTGATCAAGATCTTGATGGTAACTTTGAACCTGGAGAGTAAACCGATGGCTAACTAAACTTCACCATGCACGAGGGAAGGAACAGGTTTGGTGAAAGATGGCAGACCTAGTGGCAGAGAGAGAGAGAGAGAGAGGAGAGGTGGCTTAAGTATAATGAGGGCGTGCGAGAGGGAGATAGAGAAGCAGTGTTCCATTGCAGAAAGTATGGCGTTGAGGAGAGAGATGGCTCGTGAAGGATTTACAGCTCACGTAGAAGACGTGGAGCCAGAGCATCAGGAACTCCCCCATCTTGGAAAACATGACAGAGATCCCCCTTGGCCTCACACAAAAGTGTGTGCCAATAGAGACTACCTAGGCCATGGGTGCATCTTAATCCACCTGGTGACCTAGCCCTTGCGCTTGGTTTTCCAGTATCTAGTATGACAAGTAACCAACAAGCTAACTTGGGAAGTAGGAGAGCAAGAGTAAGTCAGGGAGCAAGTACATCAATGGTAGGATAGATGGCTTCAATGATATTTGGAGGAACATTCTTAGGTGCATCATCCACATAGAATGTGAGCGTAGAATGTTGGATTCACCTCTGGAAGTGGAACTACCTCACATACTGTAGGGGTTCAGTATAGTACTACTATCAGAGCACAGGGAGTACATCTATAGGTCCTATTCCAGCTATAGGTGGAGGATCAGGAGGTATAGGTGGTTCTAGTTCGGTGGATCTGGTGGTTTGGAGGTAGAGGGAACACAAGAGGTTCTGGATCAGGTGGTCAAGGCCCGCAACAACCACAAAATATCTATATGGAGATGTCTCTTCATCTCCTAGAATATAGAGGTATAGAGGATGTTGCCGAACATGTGCATATGTGTGAAATCTTGTGTGGCATGCTAAAGGGATCATGGCTTCTGAGTGAAAGGCAAGTCAATTTGCTACTACATTACAAGGATGTGCACACAGTTGGTATAGGAAGTTTGACCCTGATCAAACTTGTGTGGATTATGCAGCATCATTGAAGGCTTTCTTGAAAGAGTTCCATATCCCTGAGTTTGAGTAGAAGAGTATTAGTGTGCACTCAAGGATATCAAGCAAGGCACTACTGAGAGTGTACGTGAGTATGATGCCCATTTTAAGACACTTCTATCTAAGCTATCTTATGATATTCATGCAAGCCAACATGCACAATGGTTTGTTGGAGGATTGATTACACCATTTAGAAGAGTGTTGTCACATAAGACATACATTGATCCATGTGAAGCACTGGAAGCAACTTTTGTGTTGAGGTAGTTGGGAGCATTGACATTGGTGTTAGTCCATTCTTAGAGGCACAAATTATAGCTATGGAAAAGTAGTTAGAGAAGCTATCAACAAATTCAGCCCATGAAATGTGCTCAAGAATTTGGTGTACAGATTGTGAAGTGGAAGGTCACACCAAGGATAGTTTTCCTCACAGATCTATACATGCTCATTATTATTGGATTGTGAGATCTGTCATTTGAATCATGATGCTAGTCATTATCCTTTGTTATAACATGTGATAAGGAAGAATGTATCTTGCTTTTGCAAAATTTTTGGTCCACATGACCCATGATACTGAAGATTTTGGTTGATTGGTCAGATCAGGATGTTATAGACATTGGGGTATGATAGACAAGTGTAACAGATAATTCTAAGGGTAAGAATGAGCACCAGGATGGGATTAATCATAATCAAAATATATGAGAATGAGGGGCATTTTGAAGGAGGTCGTGGAAGGGGACGTGGATATCATGGTGGATATGGAGGATGAGGCCGTGGTGGAGGAAGAGGTGAGTTCCCTCATGGAACATGTTATACGTGTGGATCTCTTGACCACTATAGGTGTGAATGTCCTCAGAATATTACATGTTCTTTTTATGGAAAGAACCATAGCTATGAAGAGTGCCCGGACTTATATGAGCATCTGAGTAAGCAACATAAGAAAGAAAACAAAGGCATTGGGATGGTTAGAATCTAGCATGTGGTAGAAGATCAAGTGGATGCCCAAGATAGCAGAAGGACTGAGGCATTGAGTGAAGATTACTACATGAGCTGAAGTGGCACGTGCAAGAGAGGCATTGCACCAGAAGCCTACGATCACCAAGGAGGAGGTTTTGCATGCAAGGTACCCAGATCCTGCTCATCAGAAGGAAGTTTACCAGGATACCATGGAAGTGCTAAGGAATCTTTAGGGTGAGATATAATACTTAAAGGAGTAGAAGAAAGCATCAGAGATAGTCCAAACTGATATCGATGATCTGAGAGAAGTGTGTAAAATGTTGCCAAGAGAACATTATTCCACTATTAGGAAGTTGGTTAAAAGGGAACACTCCATGCAAGTATTGAGACCGGATGATAGATTCTGCATGCAAATCTTCCCCCTGATAGCATTGACTATGACAAAGGAAATTACTCTAAATGTTGTTGTGGATGGATGGTTGTTGAGCAATATATTGATTGATACAGGTGTGGAAGTAAATGTGCTTACATTAGATGCATGGGTACAAATGGGGAGGCCTCCATTGCAGCCATCATCTAATGTGTTGTTTATGGAAAATAGGACTAAGGCCACTCCCATAGGAGTTTTGAAGGATGCATCTATAACCATACAAGGGGCCAAGTTCACTGGGGATTTTGAGGTATTAGCACTTGCAGAAGCAGACAATTTTCCAGCCTTGCTTGGATGCCCTTGGTGTTATGTGAATAATGTTGACTTGAGATTCAATAAGGGGTATATCAGCTTTGAGAACAAGGAGGAAAGAGTTGTGATACCTCTAACAGATGGGAAGTCTACACCATATGTTGAGCCTCTAAGTGAGGAGGACTTAAACAAAATTTATGTACATGTTATTCAGGACCCAGAGGTCAATGAGCCATCAAAAGAAGGCATCCTACAGTGGGAGGATTCTCATTCTATTAGTGATACTATGAGTATTGCTTGTGACAATTGGGCTCATGGTACATATGAACTAGTAGGGCGTGAGGTAAAAAGTGTGGTTGCATGCAAGAATGGACTTCATTTGGTTTGATGGATAGGTAGCACAATACCTTGGTATATAGGGGTAGAAGATCTTCCTATATTTTTGAAAGCCATGGAAACACAGTGGACAGATCAAATTAAGAGAAGAGATATGTTAGTATATACCTTTGTGCGTGGGACAACAACGCTGTGTTGGTGGGTAGTCCACAGAGATAATCTTATAAAATGGGAAGAGATTGGAGTCACCTTATCTATTAGGTTTGTAAGGAACAATGCACCTACGTAGATCTACACTTATCATGGTGATCAACCTATTCAACATCACATTCAGTAGTGTGAGAGACTCTGGACAACAGGACAAGAAGCATTACCACCTTCACTCTGGGTGCATAGATTGTACTCTACTCTACAAGGATGCACATGTGCCTAGTATGTATACGTAGAACTACATCGAGAGACTGGGAACTGGAAAAATTTGACTACAGGAATGATCCAGACCTTTGACTACTTTTCTTCCCAACCTCCAATAGAAGAGGCATTAAAATTTGTCAAGCGCTTAACTATGGGAGATAGTGCAAAAGCAGAAGAGCATATTCAAGAATTATTTGGTGAGGCAGAGTCCTGGAGCACATTTGAAAAGGAAGAAGAAATGGACTCCATACTACTTGAATGTGCTTTCCTTGAGAAAGAGAAAGGAAAGATGGTTTACATCGTGGATGATGAGGAAGTTGAGAACCTAGATATTGAACATTCACAAGGGGTGTGTGAGGTCTTGGACAGTGTAGACAAGGATACACGTGCCTATCACAAACCCATGAAGACAAAGAAGGTGAATATAGGTTGGAGGCTGAGCCTAAGGAGGCCATCATTGGAGACTACTGGTCAAGACTTGGAGGTGGAAAAGATCATTGAGTTACTCAGGGATTATCAGGACTTATTCCCTCGAGGGTATCATGAACTTAAAGGTGTGCATGAATCACTTGGGGAAATGAAGATAAAGCTTAAGGATGGTGCATGACTAGTTAGGAAGAGACCTTATAGAATGAACCCCAATTTTGCATGAAAAGGTAAAAGAAGAAATTGATAAAATGTTGAAATATGGAATTATCAAGCCCCTTGATGAGTCAGAATGGGTTAGCCCAATGGTGATCAGTATCAAGAAGGATGGATGAATTAGAATATGTGTGGACTATAGGGAGCTGAATGTTGCATGCATCACAGATCCATTCCTATGCCATTCACTGAGGAAATACTGGAAGGAGTGGTAGGGTGAAATATATTCTTTCACAGATGGGTTTTCAGGTATCATCAGGTTAGGATTGCTCAGGAGGATCAAGAAAAGACAACTTTTACTACTGAATGGGGTAGTTTTTCCTATACTGTGATGCCTTTTGGATTGAAAAATGCACCTATTGTATTCTCATAGTTAGTTTTTAGGCATTCAAAGATTTTATTCACAACTTCTTACAGGTCTACCTAGATGATTGGACAATATATGGGCTTGTGAAAGATCATTGTGACAATCTGTGCTTAATGTTTGAATGGTGTAGACAATTGAGTATCTCTTTGAACATCAAGAAGTGCATATTTTCTACACCATTTGGAATATTGTTAGGACATATAATCTACAAGGAAGGTTTGTTGGTTGATCCAACTAAGGTTGTAGTCATTCTAGGCCTGGAAGCACCTACCAGTCAAAGTGAGGTGCATGGATTTTTAGGTCATACAGGATATTATAGAAAATTCATCAAAGGGTATGCCAAAGTTTGCACCCTTGGAAGAGTTACTAAAGGGGAAAGGTACATTTTATTGGGGAGAACCACAACAAGCACATGTTTGAGATATTAAAGGAGAAACTTACTACCGCACCCATTTTGTGTTTTCCTCATGGGATAAACCATTTCATGTGCATGTGGATGCCTCTGGCATGGCCATTGGTGTTGTGTTAGCTCAACCTAGTGAAGGTATTATAGATCATCCAATTTTTTTGCTAGTAGGAAGTTGACTCCTACTGAACAAAATTATACAACTACAGAGTGTGAAGCTTTGTCAATGATCTATGCATTGCACAAGTTTTGATAGTACTTGTTAGCAACACCATTTGTGTTTTATACAGATCACATGGCATTGAAGTACTTGGTAAACAAGCCCATCTTATAGGGCACATATGTAGATGGGTACTCCTATTTCAAGAGTTTGACTTCACAGTTGTGGTGAAGCTAGGGAAAAGTAACTCTGGACCAGACCATTTATCTAGAATCACTCAGGAGAGGAAGCACAAACAATTGAAGAAACCATGCCAGATGCATAGTTATATAGGTTACAAATGTGCACCATCAGAATTAGAAGACATTGTCTTTTCTATGGACTGGTGTGGCACCAGAAGGAATGAAGGCATTAGAAAAGAAACAACTTGCTATACGCATGACACCATTTATGTTAATCAAGTGGTGACCTCTACAAGTTAGAGAGATGAATTATTATGTCATTGTGTATTAGAGCATGAGCACAAGGATATTATGGAAGAATCCCATGGTGGTATTTAGAGGAGGCCATTATGTAGGTGATGTGACTTCCCGGAAGATCCTACTTGTTGGATTATGGTGGGAGACATTGTATAAAGATTGTAAAGAATATTGTAAGGTGTGTGATCATTGTCAACACCTAGGAAAAACTAGGCAAAGAGATGAGATGCCTTTGAGACCAATTACTAGTGCCGAACCATTTGAGAAATGGGCCATTGACTTTGTAGGACCTATTTTTCACCACCGTGCACATAGGACTGGATCATGCTATATTATTACTTGCACAGATTATCTCACATGGTGGGCAGAAGCAGCACCTACGAAGGACTATACAACAACTACAACAGCTAGGTTTCTATGGGAGAATGTTCTTACAAGATATGGATGTCCTTTAAGCTTGACAAGTGATAGGGGTACACACTTTTTGAATGAGACAATCAGGATCCTATTAGATGAGTTTATGGTTGCACACCATAAAACTACACCCTACCATCCTCAGGAAAATGGAAATCATTGAGGCTTTCAACAAGATTTTGAGCCAAACTTTGACAAAAATTTGTGATGTTGGAAGAAAGGATTGGGATGACAAAGTGTCAATTGTTCTTTGGGCATATAGAACAACTTATAAGAGATTGAACAAAGCCACACCATTCAGTTGGTGTTTGGCAAATCATTCTCCTATAGAATTTATGTTACCTTCTTTTTGTGCATTGTGCACGCTGGAGGTCTAGCTGATGAGCAAGGATTTAGAAGAGCGTATCGAGAAGATGATTCAACTGGATGAGTGAATGAGCCATAACACGATGGAGTCAAAAGTAGGAAAAGGCCAGGAAGAAAGCATGGCATGGCATGATAGAAACATAAGGGATAAGAAGTTTGAGATTGGACAAATGGTACTTCTTTATGACTCTAAGTTCTTGCGCCATCCAGAAAGCTCAAAGTACATTGGTTGGGGCCGTATGTCATCACTTACATACTTGAATCAAAGGTGCTTTCAGTTAGAAGCACTTGATGGAACATGGCTACCGGTTACTTTAATGGGAGTAGGCTGAAGCCCTACTATAAATAAGTCTTCTTGGTGTTTGTAATAAGGTAGTATTTCCATTTAGATTAGGTTTTCATTATGTATTTCCTTAATTTTATTTTATCATTATGCTTTGTCAATTTAGTTGTTGTTTTTGTGTAATAAGCATGCTTGTGTGCATGAAGCTAATTACTATGTGAAGAATGTTTATGCGAGAGGACTGCACATACTTTTAGTGTGGGGTGGTTGTAGTTATCCAAGTAAAAGACTATGGGAATTGAAAGGTGAAAGGAATAAGCTACTATGGGTGTGCTTTAAGTCAAAAGAAGATTGCTTCTCAAAAGTGACCAAGGATGGAGATGAATGAAAGGAAATATAACGTGAGGTAAGAGAGGCCATGATAACTACTAGAGAAGGTAATGATGAGGTACTCAGTGCAAGGGTGCGTGTTGAAGAGAATTCTGTGACCAGAGGGTAGGAAGGTGTGCTAGAAGGTTATAGCTAGGGTGTGAAGATGTACCATGTGGAATGAATGAATTTGGTCAATGAATGAGAGGATATTTGGTAGGTGAAGGAGCAATAAATGCATCAAAATTTGAAAAATTATATAAGGATGGGATGTGGATTCATTTTTACCATTGTGACTAAGAGAATTTGAGAAAAGAGCTAAGTGTGAAGAGCCGAGTGATCGGGTTAAGGTGTGAAGGGTGTGAAACCAAGTGTGACAAATAGATCTGTGTGAAAAAAGAAGCTTGTGTCCCGGTGGTGAAGGGTTTGAGTGAAGCAAGGAGGATAGAGAGGAGTTAGGGCACAAAGTTTCCACCTAGGGCATGATTGAATTGAGCTAGGGTTTGATTCACAAATTACAAAGTTAAAGAGGAGATGATTGCAAGGTAAAAATGGCACCTAAGAAGAAGGCATCTGTAGTAACAAAAAAAGGAAAGAAGAAGGTGGTCATCGAGGAGGAAGAGATGGCACCCAAAAGTGATTTTTCAGAAATGCAATATCTAGAAGGTGTCATCATCGGCCAAGAATGGGATTCACCCATCAGAAAGAGAAAAGTAAGTGAATACAATCACAGGACCTCAGAAGAACAAGAAGAGCTTGATTCCTTGCTCACTACTAGGATGAAAAAATGTATGGGATGATGACATGTCGGTTTATGATGATGTAGGTGAGAAGCTTTTGAAGAGAATTGGGGTCTACCAATTATATGAGCTTCCATATTTTGGGAAGTATGAGCCCTTGTATCAGTGGCTCATGAGCAGAGTGCATGAGGACTTCTTCTACTTTGCAGGATGTAGAGTTAGAATCTCATCTATGTGCTTATCTCATCAGTTACAGGTTTGAAGGCCACAGGAGAGGATATAAAGAATGATCTCATAGATAAAGCCATGATCTTAAAGACCAGATAGGAGTTGGGGTACCTGAAGGGTCCGTGGTATGGATATAGACAAATTGAAGAACTGTCTAGTTGTGCAAGTAACAACACACCTTGTTACAAAGTTGAATGATCAGGAGTGGTGGTCATAGGTAAATACTATGTGGTTACACATTGTTGCGTAAGATGTAGAAGGAGAAATCTACAATATTGTAGGCTACATTGTAGAACAAATATAGTGAGGAAGCATGCACACAGGAGGGAAGATCAGCTTTGGGGTTGTTCTACTATCACTAGTATTCATGGAAATTGGAGTACTAGATGGGTGAAGGAAAAGGTATGGGAATACCCCATGGAGAATAAGTCACCAGTTGAAAGGTTCAACAAGTACCTATGTAAAGGGGCCATGACAGATGACGTAAAGAAAAGGGTGGAGAAATGGTATGATAGGCTCCGTGTGGCATTTGGAGAAGAGTGGCGCATCCCAAAGGACCTACCATCAAGTAGTAGGGAAACAAGTCCAGTTTTGTTGTATATCAACATTTTTGCATCATGTGCTTCCCAATGAGAGATGGAGTCTAGAGCCCTTGGTGTAAATTTCCTTACGCATTCACTACAAGGTATTTCCAAGCATCTGTTCACAGATTCACAGACACGCGCCGACTGGTATTCAATGTAGATAAGGTAGAATGTGACTACCACACGTTGAGGAAGAAGTATGTGTATCCTGGAAGAAGTGCCTATACGAGAGGATCATTTTAGAGGTGTTGAATATTAAGCCAATAAGTTTGGTTGTAGTAGATGTAGGGGCAACATTAGTGTATCTTCAACTGAAGCCCAAGATGGAGAACAATAAGTATGTGGAGAATGAATTCACATGCTCCCAGGGCCACCGAAGGGTAAGCACACAATGGAAAACATACCGTGCACAAAGGCCCACAAGAAGTTGTTGAAGTAGAGGGTGAAGAAGAGGAGCGTGAAGATAGTGGAGGCTTGGAGCATAGAAGAAAGCAACCCATATGACAGAGAAGAGTCATGTGCACATGGCCACTCCACCTCAAGGACAGGATGAAGAGGAAGATATGGAGGTTGAGAGCAGGGGAGCATAGGTTTAAGAAAGTGTTTAGATGCACAAGGACTCAAAGTGGAACCCCACAAATGGTACGGAAATCACCTCATCTCTCTCCACACAAGGAGACCACTGAACCAAAGAAGAGAAGAAAGTTGAAGTTGGATAAAGAAGAACAGAGGAATCAGGGGAGAGAGAGAGTGTGCATCTCCTACCCCACTCGAGAAAGAAGATGAGCCACAAAATGAGGAAGAGAAAAAAGATGAAGAGATGAAGGATGGAGAAGAAAAAGAAAAGGAAACCTCTGGATCCATGCATGTGACTACTCAAGATGTAATGGGATAAGCTCCTAA
This sequence comes from Taxus wallichiana var. yunnanensis, assembly GCA_018340775.1. Lineage (NCBI taxonomy): Eukaryota > Viridiplantae > Streptophyta > Pinopsida > Cupressales > Taxaceae > Taxus > Taxus wallichiana. The sequence goes on along the minus strand of CM031237.1, from coordinate 663,270,538 downwards.
CCTTGAAGCTACAATTCCCAAGGGTCCTAGATCGAAGAGGATGAGTGGAGAGCACATTCCACTAGCCATGGGGTATGTAGAGGATGTAGGTAAATTTTTTGTGCCCACTTCTAGAGCATGATAGCATAGAAGGATTTATTTGGATTGGGAGCTAATGGATGAGGATATGGTGATTGTGTGCACTCAAAAGCAACTATCATGGTCAATGCACACCCACATGGATGAGCCTGAATTTGATGTATGTGAAGAGTCATGCATTTTGAGATGGCTGAAGAAGGCACCCCAAGCTAGACATATGACAAGTAAAGCCTACTGTCATGTCAGATGAGCAGGTCAACAATGCATTGGTGAAGGTTTCTGCTGAAGTTGCTAGAAGAAACATGGATAAAGCTGCAACAATAAGAGTGTTGCGTGAGGAGCTAAAGACAAAGGATGTAGAGATAGCATGCATAACACAAGAGAGGGACTTGGCAAGAAGAAGAATGAAGTATTTATCAGCTTTGCAGAGGAGATTGGGGACAATGTCATAAGAGCTAGGCCACACTTGGAGACCAAGGTACCACAGACATGTTTCCCTCAGTGATACATTATGTAGGAAAGTTGGTGGACCTGGTGCTTGAAGATGAACCTCTGCACATGCACATGACAGTGCCAAGGAAGTCAGAGCAAGAGGAAGAATGAGAGAAATCCTCAGTGATGTGAAAGATTACATCCTATGAAGGGGCTGCTACAAGTGCTACAAGAAGTATTGAAGAAAGTAGACCAGGATTTGAACATATGCATAGCTCAGAGGCTTATCAACATAAAGACCCTAGAAGAAAACAATGAGGTCAAAAAGCAATGAAGGATGAGACATTGGGCCATGCAGAAAGATTGTCAATGGTTAAGTAGAAGTGTGAGGCCCTAGCAACAACACAAGAGCCACATAAGACTCGAGTTGGAAGAGCTTGGGAAGCTCATTGCGCAGAAGATGGATCTTCTAGAAGGAAGAATGACCTCAATGTCCAAGCATTGTGTTGGTTCTGCAAAATGAAAAAGGGGAGATTGTGAGGGATGAATTGGAGTCCATTGTTGTGGACATTCCAGAAAAAGTAGAACAAGCACTCGTTGAATGGAAAGCCTTGGAGGCCGAAATAAAGGAGGAGTATCAGAGTTGATACTTCAAACTGATAGAAGAGGCTGCCTCATAGCCTCATAAAACTTCTTTATTTATCTACATTCTTTCATTCTTATTCTTTCCATTCTTCTATTCTTTACTTCAATTTTTGGAGATACCCATTGTCGGGATGACAATGAGATTAGTGTGGGGTAATGTTGATAAGAGAATACTTGTTAGAGATCACACAAGAAGTCCATGTGGGAGAGAAGGCCAGGATCAAGGGCGCGGAGGGACAAGAAGAACCCACACACGGAGGGCAAGTTCAGCATTAGGACTTAGCTGATTTTGAGCATGAAGACCTATTTTTAGAAGATGGGCATGTAGAACACACCAACGATGATGTAGACGTGTGTGCCACACATTGTCTATCTTTAGAGGATCGGATCAAGCATTTTTGCATGGAGATGAGCTAAGAATAGGATTGTCACTTTAGTTAACTATAAGAAGTCTATAGATAGCACACTTGCATGTGTGGCTATGCCTGTAAATGGTGCGTGGCTATTAATAGCATGTGGCCTATTTTTGGAATAGATAAGTGGTGAAGGGAAAGTCCCCACCCTATATATATGATATGAATCACATAGTAGTAATATATGTGTGTGGGAGAGATGGATGTATGAAGGTATAGAGATATATGCATATGATTGGATTACTATATCAGAGATCCATGCGCGCATTGGTATAGATTCATATATTGTAAGGAGCATGTGTTTATTAATAGACATTATTGCCATTATTAAGGAGCTTTGTGTTTATTAATAGATGGAAGATATTGGCTGAACCTAAGTGTCATTCCTGTGTGTAATTGAGTAGTGCATGTTCTTGATTCAATCATGATTATTGTTTAAGCTTGTTCTTTCATAAATATGAATATAGCATGCATTGTAGAATGATGGATTAGTTATGGATCTATATGTTTCTGATTTCAATCCATATATAATCATGAAATTTTTATTACATCGAGAAAATGATTTGAAAATATGGTAAGTTGAGAGACAAGTTGGTAATTTCATTATTGATACGATCATAAGGGTGTAAGGTATGTCTTTGATATATTTTGTCCAACTCATGAAGTTATGTTCTAGATGGAATGCATTATGGGGATATATATTGCTAGTAAAATACACCAAGAAGGTATGTTTTTGGATTAGATTATTTTAAAGCTTTGAAAGGAAGGATATCATGTGACTCGTAGTCTATTTTGAGTAAGCATGATCTAAGGGGGAGATGATGATTTAAAAGTCTTTGAAAATGATTAAATGACATGAAGAGGCTCCAGTAGCTGTAAAGAATGCATCATCTTAGGGAAGATGGTTTCTATCATGAATTATAATCCAATCCAAAGTGAAGAAAACAGGGTTTGTCAATTGGTTGATCAAAGAGGATATAGACCTATTCCACAATGTTTGAAATAGAGCTAAATTACATATCCCATGGGGAGTTTAGTTTATTTCAAGAATTCTTCTACATGAGTAAGGTATGAACATTTTATTTTGTTGTCTCTTGAAGGTTCTATCAGTTAGTAGGTGTGTAGTTACATCTATTATATGTTCTTGAGGATGTATCATTCAAGGAGTAGTTGTGTTAAGTCATGAAGGAGTCCTAAGAAATATGGTTGACAAGGTTAAAGGCTATAAAAATATTGTATAGAGGTAAACAAAGTTCGAAGATAATAAGGGTATGTGATCTAGGAATATTTCAAGTGTTTGATATCAATTGAAGAATGAAGAAGTGGGTTTAGTTAAGAGGACTCCATGAACATGTGTCAAGCTGACACAAGAAGGTCAATATGGGAGACAAGTTTACAGGCATCAGGTAATAACTGATAGAAGTAAGATGTGATGTTTGGCTCAATCAATCAACCCTCCGATTGAGAACTCTCGAGATCTTGATGTTGGAGTTAAGATATATAATCTAAGGCAAACCCTAGTCATGGACCGAGTTGGCCCGACAAAGTGGATCAAACTCGGCCCCACCAAAGCAGTGTTCATTATAGTGTTTAATACCCCTCAACTATATATATCCCAGTCATTAATTTCCATTTGATCATTAGAATACGGATTTCGAATGCTTGAGGGAATTAGGTATACTATTGATGGGATCCACGACAATAACAAATGACCAAAACAAAGACATTGCGATCAACCACCTTCCGTCTCTTGAGATCCAACCAACCCAAATCTCTTGCATATAATGAACCTGAACTACTCAGGCATCTTTAAACTACCATTAAAGGCGTAGACACCCCACCCCATTAAGCCAGGGTAGTGAACCCCCGAGACACTAGTTTCGTATAGATCTCTATAGTGAAGAGTGAGTTCAGAGTTCAAAACTATGGATATATATATAGAGTTTTCAGGGGAGTATGAGAGGAGATATTTTCCCTCAATCTCCTTCCGTCACTCAAGTGATTTCGGGATGATGGTGGAGTGCCACATAACTATAACCAAATGAAGACCGATATTATTCTATTTCTATAATGCCAATCGGTGGATTGACTGTAGTCAGAAATAAAGTGGTTAATCTTCAACTCGACCATATAGAGTGAGAAATATAGAGAGGGGGACCATTCTCCTTATGAATGGTTGAGCCCATTCAGCTTTTTCCCCTCCCTACTACCGAGAGAACTCTAGATATTGGTCACAACCCTATATCTATATAGACAGGGGGTTTTATATCCCCTCTATACCCTATTATCCATATAGATAGATAGATAGGCAATCGAGCCCAACCTTAACTATAGAGATTAGAATACTTTAGAAGTCTAGTTCACCCGAGCTAAACACTAGTCCCATCCTATTTAGAGAGATATGACACCCAATCCACCGTATCAAGATCTAGCACATAAGCTATATCACTAGTCTCTAATGTGACTAGATTAGATTAGTAGTCATTAGATCGGTAGCCCCCATAGAAAGATATGGGCCCTAACTCATCTATGGACCATAAGATAGAGAGATAATGTAAAGGAAACTAACATAACTAACTCATCTATGGACCATAAGATAAGAGATAAACGAGGGAAACTCACATGCAAGCATTATAACTTTGATAAAAACATCAAAAAATAACATGTATATTACTCTCTACTCTTTGAAAGCTATAAAACATGAACCTATTAAGATCCTAGAAATCATATTTGTGTGTTGTTTGCTCCCAAAAATAGTGAAGAGATCTCTCCAAGTTGGCTACATGGCCAAGATTTAGATCTTCCCTTACTAACTATATTTGGAGTGGATGGATGCAAGATGGAGGAGCTCTTAACAATGGAGTATGGCCAAGATCCAAATGTTTTATAGCTTAAAGCTATCACAAATGATTTCTAATGCCTTTCCAAAGTGTTATGATATTTTGTTATGTAAACAAGGTGTTAGGTTGAAAGGGTAGGCTTAGCCTTCTATTTATAGTTTTCCACTTGGAGAGTTTGGAATTTGGGTGCATGTGGGACTAAAGGTAAGCCAAAAACCACTTTTAGATTAGATTAGGATAAACATGCTTTAGGCTTAGTTAAGCTAGGTTTAGGCTAGTTAAGCGTGATTAAGTGATTAGAGACTCATTGAGAGTTGGGAGGAGTTTGATTAACCATTTGTGACTGATAGATAGCCTAGGAAGCCAATAGAAGTGATCTAGAGAGAACTAGGGAGGTTTTGAATGGTTGAAAAGAGGAATGTCTAGCTAATAAGAGAGATATTAGCCCAATTAGATGATTATAGGAGGAATACGACTAAAAGAGTGTCGTGAATGGGCATCGAGAATGGAGCGAAGATGGGGAATTAACGAAGTGTCGTTAATTGTTGAATTGGAGGAAATGTTAAGTGTAAGCATATTTTAGGTGTCTACATTTTCCCCTCTTTGGGGTGGCGTAAGTGACATCACTTCAAAGAAAGTAGACAAGCATAAACAAGTAAAATTTTGAAGGGATAGAAGAAAAATGAGTAGAATGAAGGATGCCCCCTCGATTGTCGATGGGGTGATGGAAGAACTTCGATTGACGATCAAAAATGATGATAGAAAGAGAAAAGAAAGAATAGTGTGAAGAAGAAGAAAAGAAAGGGGATATAGAAGAAAAGGAGTATGAGGAAGGGGAATGAGCTAACATCCATCCAGTGCCTTTTAAACAACTTTATTTTCATCATATTGCTAGTGATCTTCATCATCGGTCCTTATTAAAAAGAATGAACAAAAGTGTAGTATGACATGAAAAGCCATATATGAACAAATGTCCATTGCTAAAAACACCAACTCCATGCAACATACAAAATGCAATGCAATATGAGAAAGTAAAATATGCCTAACTCCATAAAACATACATAATGTAATGCAATACGAGAAAGTAAACAAGCTAACCTAATAGAGAAACATAATGTAATGTTTTTGTTATCAAGCTTTTCAACCTATTGAATTAATGACAAGGGTTAATGATGGTGCCCCAAGAAAGGATACATGCAAAGGGGAATAACGGAGGACACTTGGGTCGATGAAAAAAAATCAATGTGCACTGAAAATACAATACTAGGAAACTCTGTTGTGCTAGAGTATAGATGAAGCATGCAAACTAGTTTTTGTTGATGGAGGTAGATCAAGATGATCCATGAGTCATGCACATGAACAAGTGAGAACCAAAGAGTGATGTTTTGTAGGATGATTTATATTTTTATTTTTTATTTTTTCTTGAAACATATTTGAATGTTTTTTGATTTTTCTAACATATTTGAATGTTTTTTGATTTTGAAATTTTTTGAAAACTATGTATAGGAAGAAAAAGAAATGTGGATTCCCTAGTGATAGATGGGATGTACAAGGGCAGAATTCCATGTGCATGTGCAAGAAAGTGAAGATGTGAAAATGCCCCAATGACGATTAAGTGGGAGTATTCAAAGGAAAACTCTTCATGTAATGATGAGCGGGGGATCAAGGCCAATATGAATAAGTTCAACATGATGATGAACGTAAACCAATGAAGTCTTTGGGAAGGAGAAAGGATGCCCCCACATGTAAGTTGGCCAAGAAACACATGATAGAAAGGAAGTAGAAGATTGTTTTTTGTGAAAGGGACAAAGGTGTCCATAAACATGGAAAAAAGGCAATCTTATACACATGGATGTTTGAATGAAGTAGAAGAACAACAAAATGTTATGAATGTATCTTAGAAGCCTCGTGATGAAAAAGTGATTAGCCAAAGGCACAAATCATGAGATGAGATATGGACTAAAGAAAGAGTCTGAACAAGGTCAAAAAAAAGACACTTGGTAACATACTAATCTTGTTTTTCTCATAGAGATCCAATGTGTGCATGGAAATTAATTACCTCTTGAAGGAAGATTTAATAGACAACAAGTGAAGACACCTAGCCAATGTGTAGGAATGATTTATTTTGATAGGTGATTTATGAATGGAGGGTGGAAGGATAGCCGTACATTGCTCCATTACCATCCAGGTGTCCATAGCCCGACGGAGATGTATTTGATTCTAATCACAACATTTCTCTACTATCATTCAGGCATCCATAGCCCGATAGAGATTATTGGAAATACCCCAAGAGAGAGTTATATATCAATTTTCATTTGCTTTTAGCTTTTAGCTTTTGATTTTTGATTGATTTTGATTCTTTTTCTTTCTGAAAACTTATTTCAGCTCTCTTGTTTGACAAGGGGTTAAGAACCACAGATGGCTTGATGGAAGGATGTGGAAGTGATTGTGATGATGACATTGGCTAGTGTCAACAAATATGTCCAAAAGTTCTTGCAACAAGTTTATTAGATGTTGAATGTGATAGGATCTCTAAGAGGTTAGTCATTCTTTAATTTACCAAGGTGATAAAAGACCAAGGTCAAAAATGGATACCATAGAGATAAATGTCACAAAATGTGTGTGAAAAGGCTAACAAAATATCATCGAAGGGATGAAAATGGTAGGAAGACTTGCAGAAGAAGAATAAGAAGAAGGAAGGGAAGAAAGAACATCCATGTGTACATAATACCTGATTGTAATGTTTGATCTTTGTACCTTTGATTTTTTTATGTTTTCTCATTTTTTATTTTTGAATTGTTTTTTATTTTTAGATTTTTGATAGTTTTTGGAAAGGTGGGACAACAAAGTCAATCTATGCATGATAAGATCCAACAACAATGTTTGTGATTTCCTTGATAAGGGAGATTAAGCATGTTTCTTATCAAGAGTCATATTATCTCCGATCTCGATGATCGTGGTGAGCTCATACTCAACAAATGACTGTGATTTATCTTGAAACATGGATTTTGTATGTGGGAGCTTGAGTTCCCTATCCATAGGTTTATGCACTTTGTGCCATACTTGATGGTTATGTTGATGATGTGCATTCTTGAATCATGCACTTGATTTTTAACCTTAAGATCGTTGGAATTGTTGGGAACTTTGGAGCTCTTGGAAGTTTTGACCTAAGCTTGATTAAGAAATTGTTTGGGTTTCTTATAAGTTGATGTGTGACTTGTCTGATCTCGAGAAGTGGGAGAAGAAAGTGGATGTTTATGATTGATGATAGGAATGAGAAGAAATGATGGTGGGCTTTCCCCAGGTCATTGATAGAAGAAGAATGTGATGGATGAAAAGGATACGGTCCAAGAATTGAAAGAGGATGGGCTACAGGAGGTGAGCCACTGATAGAAGATGATGAAGGGCTACTAGGATATGGCCCTAAGATGGAAGAAATTGGGCTATGAGGACATGGCCCAAGAATAGAAGATGATGGGATACCTGGAGGTGTCCCATAGATAGAAGAGGATGAAGGGCTACTAGGATGTGGACCCAAGAATAGAAGGTAATGAGCTACCCCAAGGTGACTCATAAATAGAAAATAATGGAGGGCTACTAGGATGTGGCCCCAGAATAAAATAAGATGGCGAGGGACTACTAGGGTGTGGCCCAAGTATAGATGAGGAGGGACTACTCGGAGGTGTCCCATAGATAGAAGAGGATGAAGGGATACTAGGACGTGGCCCAAGAATAGAAGGTAATGGGCTACTAGGAGGTGACCCACAAGTAGAAAATGGAGGGCTACCAGGGGTGGCTCTAGGATAGAAGAAGATGATGGGCTACTAAGTGGTGACCCAAGGTGATATTTTGATTGAGGAATGATGATAGATAAGGAATGATTTGGTAATGAGAAGATAGGCCATGGATCAATGCTAGACCCAACATCTCATCATGCTCAGAGGAAGGTGAAGATGGAATAAAGAAGAAGAATCAAGTTCCATGACCTTTAGGATCTTCCTATGTTCTGATAAAAGGGATCAATTTCTTCCCCAATATGTGAGTGTATCAAGTTCTAGAAAAAATCCTTGTATTTGTATATCCTCTGAGGGATATCTTCATGTAGTTTGATTGTTCCTTCATTATGAGAGAAATCAATCAGTAGAGGTTGTTGTTCTTTGACCATAGGAGGTTGACTAGAAGAAATGGGTTTGATAAGGGGAAGATTGATTGACAGAAGAAGATGAAGATGTTTGATGATGTAGACAAGGGGAAGGTTTGACCTTATCACTCCCATGAAGATTTTTGATAGTGCTTTGAAAATATATCTTAGCACATGGATTTTTTTAATGGTTTGATGTGGTCACAGACATTGATCTTTAGAAGATGGATGAGGAAATGGTATGATATGATTGAAAGGGCTCAAGGCCAAAGAGGGATTGAAGTTGGACTGATAGCAGAAGATGACTCAAGAGAGGAAGTAGCTTGGAGGAGGTAGGCGTCTCATGAATGGATGATTTTGATTTGGACCTAGGTCATTTTTCTAGAAGATGACGATGTAATGTAGGAAGAAAATAGGATCGCATAGCCATCCATTAAGTTGTGATGTAGGAGTTGAATTGGATGATTGACTAGAGGGAATCCAAGTCATGGAACTCTTCGATACGGAGGAAGGGGTCATTGAAGTGACTGATAAAGGTGGTCCTATGAAGGAAGGGAGGACCGTGACTCAAGAACCAAATTATATGTTTGATCGATGGAACTTGGAGTCACACGAGTCTCTAAAAGGAGGAAGATGTCATTGAGGTGATTGGGAATAAAGGTCCTTGAAGAAAGGGAGGACCGTGATTTAGGATTTGATCTAGGGGTATCCAAAAATAGTTGGGATCCGAATCTTTAGAAGAAGAGTGGGAATCTAAATGGTAGTTTGGATCTGAATCAGAAGAAGAGTGGGGGAACTTGAATAATAATTTGGATCAAAAGCATCCAAACCATACCACCAACTATGAGATGAAGGTGGGAAAGGTACTCGAATGGGCCCTCTAGCGTGAAGAACCAAATGAGGTTTAGTCATAATGGGAATCTTTTGATTTGAATTCCTAAACCTAGGTTTGTATATTTTTGTAAGTGTGAGGAACCACATGATAATCAGTCATCATTGTTGGCATCATTTTAGATGTAAAATGCCTAGACCTAGATAGTGTGATCAAACTTCCTTCAAAGTGAAAGGAAAGTTCCATGTCGATTTAGGGAAGCATAATGACATTCAACTAGACATTTGGTAGATATGGGGATGTTTGTGTGATTTTCCAAAGGGAACCTAAGGAAACATACATCATGATAACATATTTTGATAATCCAACAAGATTGTCCTAGAATAAGTATATGAGTTTGTTAACACACAAGGAACAATCATGCAAGTCCACTAGTAAACCAGTCATTCACTCAAACTATTTTATGGAACACTATACCTTTAAGCTATGATTTCAATGATAGGCAAAAATTAGATAGTGACAATACCCTATCAATACCTAGGTCGAGTTGAAATATCAACAAGATCTAAGCACCAAAGTTTAGATGTGATCTCTCCATAAGATATACTATGACTAGTTCAAATGCCAACAAAATCTAAGTCTTTGATAATGGAAGTTGCGAATGTGGATAACGTAACAACACTATTTTGATACGTTAACCAAGAAAGAAAGGTGTTAGTATCAAGATGATGTCATCATGATATAAACAAAGTAGTATCAACACTCTCAAAAGACTCAGATGATGTTGGAATCAAAACTAAGTACAAGTATAGCCAGAAGTTATTATCCATGTGAGAAGCGTAACGATACAATAAAGAAACTTATACCAAGTTCTCAAAAATGAAAACAAGATGTAAGTACCATAATTGTATAGCTAAAATGTGAGAAAAAATAACAACTCAAGGGGAAATAGTGATGAAATGAAATCCTAGCTATGAAGATGATCTTGAAATCAAGATCAAAGGACTATCAAAGATATGAAAACGTACTCACACACTTTAGACATTTAACAACCTAGCCGCAAACATGGATGGTGTAAATAAAAAAAAAGTGGTGAAACACTATCTATGATAACACTCGTGAGGTATGCCTCTTCTTGTCCCAAATGGGCAACAAGAATGCAAGGGTATAGATCAAGAAATGGAAATAAACTAAGTGTTACTTGGGTAGAGTTTCACCTCGTCCTAAAGGCAAGAGATTGAAACCAAGCTAAGTAATACGTCATGAACTTCATGATGAGTGACACTTAGATCTAACTTTAGTGGGGTCTTTTCCTTGTTGAAAAAAAAGGTTTAGACTCCAAGTAAGTCATCACTTCGTGAAGGCTAGACAAGACATGATAATGGACTAGAAAAGTGGGCTCCAAGAAGATATGGCTTTCCTAAAATAGTTCACTCAACTAGGTGTCACAAGTTGTCTAAATGCGAGCTTGATTTACCCAAAGAGTCACACTGACTAGTTTAGGAGTATCTCGGCTTTACTTTACCCCCTTCTAATACAATGAGCAACTAGTGTGTTCAGTTGTATCATCTTCACTTGGGGTCATGATATGGAAAACTTTGACTCTAACTCACAATGTAAATCTAGTCAAGTGGGTAAGTTGGAGCACTTCTATTTCATCCATGAGGTTACTCAGTGGTGGATTACTTTAGGGTTCCTAGAACCACCCCCATTGTTGTAGCTTAAGGTGTTATGCCAAAGGGGTTATGTTCTAGTTGAGTGGATAGGGACGTACCCTTTTCCAAAACCTGCAATATAGTGTGATGTAAAGTGGTGTGTTTTTTTATCTTGCTTAACTTAATGTGGTTTTAAGTAGCACACCATTTGGCAACCTACAATGAAAACATGTATTAGTGGGTTTGTGTTTCGAACCTCCTTTTTTTGAAAAATGATTTTGGTTCTACATGCAAAGAGTTAGTAATTTTCCACAAAAGATCATGATATAAAAAAAGAGAGTTTGTGTGTTGCTTTTGATTCCTAAGATCACCAAAAAGGTGTGAAGGAAGAGCATACACAATGTGAAACTCAACTAAAACAATATATGGAAAATACTTTAAGTGTTTTGTAAAAAGAAACTCATTTTAGCCAACTTTGAAAGTTAATTTATTTTAAAGCTTAAATGAAGTGTTTTGAAAGCAATAAGAAGGTTTTGGAAGTGTTTTGGTTCCCAAGATCACCTAGAAGGTGTGAGGGAAGAGCATACACACTTTGAAAACCTCTATCAACTAAGAAAATGAAACACTTAACTAAGTTATTCAAAAAAAAACTTAAAATAACCTATAAACAACTTGATTAGTCCCACAAAGACCTTTCAAAGTGTTAGAATAACCAAGAAAACAATTTTTCAAACTTTTAAGACATGTTAGAAAATGACTAGTTATCTAATAATGTAAACCATAAATTTTATATAAGTAAAAATCCTAATTTTATGTTTCCATTGCGTAGTTCACTTCAATACCTTTCCAACGCAAAAAAAAATGGAGTCATTTGAGTTTGGGAGAAAATGTTATGGCCTATGAGAAGATAGGTAATGAGCACAGTTCAACGCATGCATGCCTAGAATGACATGTGTGTACCTCTGAATTTCGATGGATTGCCAGAACGGATACATGCCTATTTTTCGATGAATACACACCCGTATGTATGTAAAAAAAATAAATACATGATGATACGACACGTACGTGAGAATGAATGAGTGTGTGTGCATGCCTATTTTGATGGATACACACCCAAAATGATGGATACGCACTTGTTTTGATGGATACACCCCTTTGTAAAAAATACGCACCTAAAATGAAGGTATAACAGATGGATGTACACCACGTTTGATAGGTGTGCGCACTATTTCGATGGAAATGCCTTTCTTGATCCAACACGACACACCCTACCCCGCAAAACCTAAAAATTCATGGAAATGAAAAACTTAAAGAAGAAAACAAGTTAGTTATTGATCATGAAACCTATTTCTAGCTTGAACCCATTAAATGCTTAAGAAAAGGGAGATTTAGCTTGTTTAAAACATGAAATCCATTAAAAGACAAGCTTTTAACCCTAGAAAGCATAAAAATGATTAAAATGGACATAAAAAAGCTTTAAAATACCTCCATTAATGGAGGATGGACTAAGAGTCCCACCGGGCATGCCAAATGTGTTCATGTATAAGTTGAAAAGCTATGGAAATGAGGTTAGAAAACCTCAAAGCTTAACTAACTCATCTATGGACCATAAGATAAGAGATAAACAAGGGAAACTAACATGCAAGCATTATAACTTTGACAAAAACATCAAAAACTAACATGTATATTACTCTCTACTCTTTGAAAGCTATAAAACATGAACCTATTAAGATCCTAGCAATCATATTTGTGTGTTGTTTGCTCCCAAAAATAGTGAAGAGATCTCTCCAAGTTGGCTACATGGCCAAGCTTTAGATCTTCCCTTACTAACTATATTTGGAGTGGATGGATGCAAGATGGAGGAGCTCTTAACAATGGAGTATGGCCAAGATCAAATGTTTTATAGCTTAAAGCTATCACAAATGATTTCTAATGCCTTTCCAAAGTGTTATGATATTTTGTTATGTAAACAAGGTGTTAGGTTGAAAGGGTAGGCTTAGCCTTCTATTTATAGTTTTCCACTTGGGAGAGTTTGGAATTTGGGTGCATGTGGGACTAAAGGTAAGCCAAAAACCACTTTTAGATTAGATTAGGATAAACATGCTTTAGGCTTAGTTAAGCTAGGTTTAGGCTAGTTAAGTGTGATTAGCGAGTGATTAGAGACTCATTGAGAGTTGGGAGGAGTCTGATTAACCATTTGTGACTGATAGATAGCCTAGGAAGCCAATAGAAGTGATCTAGAGAGAACTAGGGAGGTTATGAATGGTCGAAAGGAGGAATGTCTAGCTAATAAGAGAGATATTAGCCCAATTAGATGATTATAGGAGGAATATGACCAAAAGAGTGTCATGAATGGGCATCCGAGAATGGAGAGAAGAATAGGGAATTAATGAAGTTTCGTTAATCGGTTGAATTGGAGGAAATGCTAATCTAGATTTTCTAGAGATAAAGGCTCGATCTATAAAGAGTCTAACCTTAAATTTAGGGGTTCTAGAGTGGATCTGGATTTTTTGGATTCGGCCCAGAATCCCTCGATTTTCCTATGGATAGGGAAGGTCTCTTTCCCTAGAATAGACTCTTTCCGTAGGAGAGGCTATTGTTTGGGGTTAATGACACCCCTCCTAAAGGATGGAGTCTAAATGCCCCACCCCATATCAACACTATGCGGAGCCATATCTAGTGTTCAAGGGGTCATAGTTCAAATTGGAGTTTTGGAGAAGCTCAACCATATCTAGATCTAGATGGGGAGTTTCATATCCGAGTATGTCGATAGAACCACCTACTATAGAATAGTTCGGTGGTCATCTCTCTCATCCGATCTCGAGCTTTGATTTGCATATCTCCCCATCAACCCATTCATCATCTCCCTCATCCGAGCTTTGATGTGATGCCCTATTTGTATATGTCTCTCTATTTGTATCTTTGTATCTCTATCTCTATCTCTCTCTATATATATCTATATGGAAACGGGAGAGCCCTATAATATAAATAGAAATATTCTATTGGAATCTATAGATTTCAATAAAATATTATAGGGTGTAGGGGGCCGATAGGCCGAGGGAGAGGGCCTATTCATGGCAAGGCACTTGGCCCCATAATCGATATAGGGGGCTGAGGGAAGAATATATGGATAGGGGTTGTTGAGGAGACCTACTACGATCGGGATGCGGCCTACCCTAATTGATAAGGATTTGAACAATCCATCTCATTGATCAGGTGTACATTGATTACTGATCAACCACGACTATAAATTTCCAAAACCAATCGTGATGACAAGAACATAAGCAACACCATTAAATACTAGTTCAAGGGGGAAATACAGCGAAAATATAGTCATTTATTTTGGGCTGATTAGACTAGAATGTGCAAATACAAAGCGTGCACTGATAGGGAAAAGTTGTGGCTAAGTGGTTAGAAAAGAAAATCGTGTATTTTGTAAGACCCTCACGACTACTGAGAGAAGGTGTTTTTAGTCATGATATTTTCCATTCTACAAGCCACCTAGGGCATGGGTCAAGGTAAAACATTTAAATTTCACGTTTTTGTGAAATTGATTTTGATTATGAGATTGAAGGTATTTTTCTACTTTCATTTTAAAACTACATATAAAAATTTTATCAAAGCATGGAATTTCCATTTGACAAATATTTTGGTCTAAACTTTCATACATGGAAATTTAGAATACAAATGTAACTTATGAATACAAATTTGCAAGGAATAGTAAAAGGAACAGAGAAATCACCCATAGATTCAAGTAAATTATAAGATCGGGCAGAGCAAGATGATCAATCCAAAGATATTATTGGCCTTTCTCTTTTTGATCCCAAGCTACATCATGTAGACATGGAAAACCCATTCCAATAACATATGGAAGCTCCAAATAAATTATTTGGAGCAAAAGTTGTAAATGTAAAATTTTCACTAAAACTTGAGTTCTTTAGGATCAAGATGGATGATGGAGTCACTATGTCAAGCCACATAAATAATCCGAGGCCTCTTCTAAGACTACTTGTAGAAGTCAAATTTTTGGTAGATGATGAGGATGCTAAAGTTATTTTATTAAACAATTTTCTTTTAAAGTACAAGAATGTCTTTTTACCATCGATCAAATACAATCTCAATCTCTAGTCAATATGATTACAATTATACTTGGCTTAAGAAAGGAGGACAACTGCAAAAGATACAAAAGATGATCCTCAAAAAGAGAATGCATTATATTCAAGAAATTTTTGTATAATATTAGGTAAAGACAAAAGGGAGATTTAATGTTGTTATTATAAGAAAAGTGATCGCATGGTGTGGGACTGTCATGTTCGATCCAATGATGTTCTCCAAGGTAAGTTCAAAGTCACAACAAATGAAGTTAATGTAGCCATGGTTGAAGACACACCAGATGTTGAAAGTGGTGAGGATGATGAAGAATATGTATTATAAAATAATCCCCACACTTTGAATATTGGAATGGATACATTGTAGAAGCTTAGGAAGGATGGTTGCTCGTTAATTTTGGATATTATGGATCTTGGGAATCATACCCTTACAAGGGTCATGAGACAACTTGATGGAGCTTGTGGATGGCTCAACATGGATGGTTGTCCAATAATTTGGAACATATATAACTTGGGATTTTGGGGAGGTGGGATAAGAGAACTCGAGAATTCAGCTCGGGAGCTACACCTTTACAAAGGTCACAAAGTAATTTGATGGGGTTATACCTAGTCAAAGAATTGGTTTCAAAGTGAAAGCTTATGAATAATGTGTAGCTCTATTTATTTTTGTTTGGGTCTAACTTTTGTTAGAGTGTTTGTTTTTTCTTTTAGTAGGGTAAGCCTTAAGAGGGGGTATTAGAATATAAGGCTTATTAATAAATATGTCATTAGTTATGTATTAACTAAAGATCGATTGTAACCACATCAACCATTTTGTGACTACCTCTTTCATATTATAATGAAAAAAACACTATCTCCTTGGTGTATAATCCATTTCTTATTCATTATTCCTTATTCACATATTCTAACAAAAAGACTAAGGTTATGGGGTTTGATACTTCTAAAAATTTCCTTTCCATGTATTAGTTCCCCTAAAAAGGAAAATCTATGGAGATTGTAGCATAGTATAATTACTTGGGATTGAATTTTACTATCCTATCTCTTAGTTTAATTTCATATTCATAATCAAGTCTTCGTAAGGGATTTACATCAATCTTAGTTATAGAAGCTCTATGCTTTTGGATATGTTTCCCAAATATCCCTTTGAAGATGTAGTTTTGCAATGTTATAATCAATCATATTTCTCTTTATGGGTCCAAGCTTTCAGGCCTAGGATTAGGGATGATTAATTGGGCAGGCATTGAGAGGATCTAAAGTATTATGCTTCAACACCTCAAAATATTGTCTTGGCTTGGTTTGTTGCTCAAATAATTCCACTTAAGTGTATCTTCCAGCTCACTTTCATCTTCATCGGTTTGATCTCTTGGCAAATCAACCTATAGTCATGAGAGATGCCTATATTTAGCACTTTTTTGTTCATGGGCCTCACCAAGCATCGACATGGTTGGTATTACGAGACTAGTTTTATACTTTAGTCTATTGATATCTCTATGGATCATAATCTTCATTTCAAATATCTTTGTATGTGCCTCATTGACTTCTTCTTATTAATAATATTATTAATATATTTTTTCATGAGGACTTATATTGACAATATATCAAGATCACTAGGACATCTCCACGACAACCTCTCAACCCCAATCTATCCTTTTATGCCAACCATTTCTTACAAATTGTTGATGGCATCATCACTAACCATCCTATCTCTAAAGCATCATTAACCACATTGTTTGAGGATCCCTCTTGGTCAATTAAGAGTTTTTTCCCATCATTTACAAGTTGAGATAGACCATCATATCCTTGTAATGACAAATTATCAACTCGTTCTCTCTATAGGAGTAGGAAAATGAAAACTTTATTTTTAGATGTTTCATCTAAGGGCGTTATCATTACTAGTATAGATATTTTGGAGGTCTCCTTACCTATTTCACTCATTATCTTAACAAGAAATTCCTAATTCTTTACCATTGGTAGGTTAACACCCTTATATGCCAAGCATTCTAGGAGGCCTCTAAGGCTACTAACTTGATCACATGTTTTTTTTCATCCTAATAATAGTGTTAGGAGCATTGAGCGCCCATTCGATGGAACTAGTTCACAAAGATATTTTTCTAAGTCTGTGCGATGACATCCATCTCTGTGAGCTGCTCATATAAGGTGTCAAGGATCTACCTCTACTAAATGACAAGCATTCTCTAGTTCCCTTCATCTACAACACAAGCCACAAGGACAAACATGTAACATTAGTTTCATTCATATCTCTAGAGCTCAGTCATTATTAGATTCATATCAGTTTCATCCCAAGGAAATACATCATAATGAGTGTTGGGAGAGATCATAAGCACAAAAAAATCCATCCCCAAGATGGGAAATATAGAATTTGATGATGCGACAACGACACTACTCGCAGATCAGTATGGCATGCCGAAGGTTCCAAATAATCAGATTCTAGAGAGTCTCCCTCAATCTATCTATAATACCCTATGCTAAGGGACCAGATAGAGAGGACAAAGGGGGATGGATCCAAGAGGATGGAGATGGTTTATGGATGCCCGAGAAAGATAAGGGACCGAGATATGAAGGGGGATGGGGATGGGGTCCTAGATTAATAGGCACCCCTCTCTCCCCCATATAGAGAGGGGGCATAGAGAAATCTATGGGGGTGGGGGGTTCCCCTAGATTATATAGAAGGGTTTGAGTCACCACAATTATGATCTCCCATGGTGAATTCTAAGTCATCTACTAACCATCCAACAAAGGCTACCAATTTTGTGCGGGCACGTATCGATTATCTGGCATAGGCATTCAACATAAAATACCAGCTAACGTGCCTTATCTATATATGGGTTGCCCTCCTAAAAGAGGGGAATAAAGTTCCCTCTAGTTTTCTCTGTTGCACCCATCTCTGGGGACCTTCTAAAGTAGCTAGCCTTGAAACAAATACCTATGTCAACTTCACCCAAGTTATTTGATTGACTCGCCCCGCAACATACGAACGACATACGTAACATAGACTGCTGAAGCCCCATCTATATCTAGACAACATATAGATCTAGCTAGGAACCTATCCGAAGGAATAGTAGAGGGTTAACACAATCACCACATTCTAAACCTACCGAGTACACACTGAACCTACCAGAAATGATGAGATAGGTTTGGACTCAACTCTACTATCTAGTAGTAACCCTACTAGATCTATAGGGGGGGGTAGGGGAACGCCAGAAACTCCTCCAGATATCCAGATAAATATATAGGGGGATAGATCCCTATCTCGTATATATACCCCGATGTGATGTGATGTGATGTGATGTGATGTAATACATGTCTGATCTGGTCCACTTTGGCCTCCTAGATAAAGATAGATATATAGGATAAGGTTTGCCGACTCTTTATAGGAATATATCCCCCAACCCCACAATCCTCTCTATATCTAAGGTGGTATAGGTGACCTATCCTATCATATCTTATCTATTATATCCGGAAGCCTATATCATAGATAGGCCGATACTATTCAAAGATAACTATAGATGGCCCCCTATGGAATGGAGAAATTAAGTTATATAGATTAGATTGATTCGACTATAGACTATTTAGCACAGACAACTGCCTGGAGATATAAGACAAAGGACGTGGCTATAAAGACGTGAGGGCCTATATAGAGAGAGGGTGTTGATGGGCCCGTAAACTAGATAGGTTATATCTAGGCTTGAGGTCGAGCCATATATATAGATAGCTCGCGTCGACCCCCTTTAATCTATAGGGCCCTATATATCTATAGCTCTTGGAGGCCAATCCATATAGAGTCTAACCCTCACACCAATAGAATAGAGATATAGGGCCCTATAAATCAAGGGCTCTCAGGAGGCCGAGCCGTATTGTTCTTTCGAATAGATAGGCCCTCACGAAAAATAGATAGGATGGGTCGATCCACATTCTATTCTATTCTATTCTATTTGAGGCCCTCGTGCCTTATAGACCCTTTAGGGGTATATCTAGAATAGGGTCCCCTATCTAGATTGATCTACCCCTCTTACCTTATACACTATCTGGGTGTCATCATTGTAGGGTCCATCTTTCTGTCCACCATAGGAGGACCTACTGGAATAGTCCCGGCGAATCCCGGGCTAGACATTGCTCTGCATGATACTCATTACGTGGTTGCACATCCCCATTATGTACCTCCCATGGGAGCCGTTTTCGCTTCATTCGCAGGATTTTACTCCCGGGTGGGTAAGATCTCTGGTCGAACATACCCCGAAACTTCAGGTCAAATCCATTTTCGGATCACTTTCGTCGGGGTGAATTTGACCCTCTTTCCCATGCATTTCTTAGAGCTTTCGAGTATGCTCTAGAGATCGGTATCGAGGGTATTGATGAGCTCCCCCCTTCCCCCATAGATATAGAGAAAGACAAGGTTGAGCTCCCAATGAGAGAAAACCCTCCCCTCGCCCCCGATATAGATATTCCTATCTCGACAAGATCATATCTCCGGGAGGTACCATTATCGTATATTTCAATCCACACCCACACTTTGGGTAATTGAGCTCTTTTCCCCCCATCATCACTCTGAACCATTCAAAGAGAGAATTTAGATAGGGGACCCCTAGATATATAGAGAACTAGGAGTTCGGGGCTCTAGGGTCACCATATATCTATTCTAATCTAATTTAATCGAACTAGGAGGTGGGGTTGGGGCCTCCGCTTTAGTCTCTGGAATAGAGAGGTGGGTCGTTAATGATGATATAGCTAGAGGGCCCTCCATCTATATTAGATTATGGGGGAGGGATATCTAGCTAATCGTGGGGATGGCTCTGGGTGCCTATCTCGACGCTTATATATTAGGGAGGGGGATAGTTGGGACGAGAGAGGGAGGCCCCCTATCTAGGGAGAAGAGGCAGACGGGGTTTAAATAATTAATAATATGGTAAAGGAATTTGAAGATTATTGTCACATATAATGGACATTGTGAAAAATGTACAATTTTAAAAAAAAATTGTATTAAGTGAAACTAGATCCCCCTTAGAAATTTTTATTTTGGTACTTAGTAATTTTTCAAAAAAAAAAAAAAAAACCTTTTATTCGTATTTTTCACCTATAGAAGAAAATGTGGAGAGTTTCCTTTTGTTCCCTTGTCCTTGTCAAGGATGATGAGACAATTAGCTTGTTTAAAGTTAACTTCTGTAAGAAAATTATTTGTTCTTGTTGGATATGTCGACTATAGTTGGAATACATGGAAATTTTCTCTATTTACGTTACTTCCCCAATCGGGAAACTTTTCCGACATTGCAAATTTAGTTTAGGCATTTTTATGTATTGCATCGGTTTTTGGCCACTATGAGAACTCATGGAATAGTTGTAAAGTTCTACCTATACTCTAATTAGGAAAATTACAAATGATTTAAATATAAAATGACAAAGCATTATTTCTCCCCAATGGAACTCAAAACACCCTTTCATGGTTTTTTTGGCACCAATAAGACTATTAAACCAAGAAAATTTCCTATTGTAAATGAGTTCCATAAGTGATAACATTTTTCAATAATAATTTGGGGCTATATAAAGAAAACTAAGGTATTTTAAATTCCTTTGGTATTTTCTTAAAGTGAACTTGAGCTCTCCCAATTGTTTATATACCTACTCTAATTGTTTCATTTCCTCAAATCATTTTTACATGACAACATTTAAATCCTAAAGAACATACAAAGACATCTCATGAAGCACTTCATTTTCTTAGTGTATGTAAGTAATTTCATTATTGTTTGTGTTTTATTGAGAAAATTTCTTCTTCATTATTTTATTTTCCCCTTTGTTTGCAAAATCACTTCTCTTTTTCCCACTCCTTTTTAAGGTAGTAAATTGAAATATGTAACCATCCAAATGAACTTCCAAAATGACATGTCTTGACCATTTCTCTACAAATAACTAATCTTGACATGGGGATAGCTATGTTAAACACGTGGATAAGTTTTGGAAACAAATATAGGATGGTAAGAGAATTGCAATGGAAGAAACATTTTTTATAGTGGTCTAACACATGTATGTTGTTTTCCTAATTTATTCCAATGTGTAGACACAATATTTTCTTGTGCTAGGTGTTTTTATGTTAATACCAAAGAACTAAAATACCTACAAGGCAAAGTAATTTCCCAACTATATGTTCATCACATCATATTGTTTCTTGGGATTGTGCATACAATATAGATGCTCAATATTTAACTTGAAATGAAATAAAATTATTATGATCTCACACCAAACAAATCTCAGTCATTATTTTCTAAATGAAGGTTGAATAAAAATAAGAAAGGCCTCTCCAGGATAAACTAAACTCTTTATATAAATTATTTTATTGAGGTGTTATCATATATGATCATAATGTTGACTATAGTGATGGCATATCCCTTCGCTAGAAATTCAATAATTACATATGTATCTTCATATACCATAGTAGAGTCTAAGACCCCCAGATCTATATAGATGGGATAGATTCTCTGCTCGGGGGGACGAGGACCGCCCTATATAGACTCTATATGGTATGGGGTGTTTGATCCTCGGGGAGAGGATCCCTACCCTATAGATTAGAGAGAATAAAGAGGGGGCATCTAGAGTCTAGTAGACGGGGCACCCTACCACCTTTCCTTCATGAGAATTTTGTTGGTTTTGGGCTCCCCTCTCTCCCCCCTCTCTTTATGGGGGAGAGAGGGGGGTCGAGTTTTGGTAGGATAGGTAGGACTTATCTCTTAAATATGTTTCTCTTAAGTAGAGCAAGGGAACATAACAGAGTGGGAGATGTTGGAATTTTCACCCATTCGTATTTGTCCAGTAATCAGTTTTTTGGTCTCTTCTTGAGTTGAGAAAGTATAAGAAGATTGAGATGAAGACAAGAAGAGTTACAATTATTGGTTGATCAAGGATGAGTCAAGTTGAATATGTTTTCTATAGTTGGTGTGAAGACCGAAATTGGTTTGTACTTGTTCGGGGGAGCACTAAGGATGGTTGAAGATTAGGTCTAGTGGATCATTAGCAACATTTAAGGTCGAATAGATCCAAGAAGGTTAACATACTCTTAGGGGAAGCTTGAAAGTAATTTGAGTGCATTTTTGTCATTGTTTTTCATGTCAAGATGTTATAATATCCTTTGTCATTAGATGTCAAAGGGGGAGAGTGAACTCAAAAACATGAAAATAGGTCTGAAGTTTCTTAATTGTGTGGTTTCCATCAATGTTTCTGAAGATGACGGTCATTAATGACAAAGGGGGTATTTTTGAACATTGGTCTACGTGTTCTTGTCATTGATGTCAAATGGCATTGGTGGAAAAGGGTGTTAAGGTGTATAGGTGAGTTAGCATGATGTTTTCATTGGTTCATTGATGTCCAATAAGGTATATTTCATGATGTGTTGCATCGATGAGTGTGAAGATGCATGATGACTAGATGAGTACGCATGGTTCTTGATGCATGGTAAAGTAAGCAAGTGTTGAGTGTGGACTTCAAAGGTTTTGAAGGTTGATATAGGGTCTTATATGTCTAAAGAGATGTGTCAAAGGTGTTAGTAGGTCTGCATGGTGAAGGCAAGGTCGGGTTTCATCTGTCATGTGTTGAAGGAAGCCATTCTAGGCCTAGTCCTAGACCTAGTGCATAGTAGGTGATGTGGTAGCATGAGATATGGATCAGAGCATGTTAGTACAACCATGTGAGGAGTGGTTTAGCATTGGAGGGCATGTGTGGAAGTTGTACAAGGTCACCATTTAGATGTATAATGCAAGTTCAAGGTCCTTTAAATCAAGAATTTTGAAGACAATGCAAGAAAGATAGGGTAAGTCATGGTGTATGGAAGTTTCATGTGTGTGTAGACATGAGTAAGTGTTTTAAATCATGAAGGTGGTTTTTATAGAGCTATGGGTAAAAATTTAGGTCAGGAATCAATTAGGAAAATAATAAAAGTGATTTTAATCTCAATCGAGCTCTCAAAACAATCATTCCCAACTCGATAGGCAAGTTTGAATGCTCACCCACTCATGTACACTTTTCATGGGGTGTTAAGATTTTCAAGGATGTCAAGGCATGTAACTAAGAATTTTTGGTGAGAATAATGATCTCATTTGGACATTATACATTTATGAACAAGCTGTTAAGAAGCATAACATGTCAAAACCCACCATAAACCCTAGTCCTAGAGAAATAGAGGAAATATGATTGATATGGTCTCCAAATGGATTGGGGAATCTAATATGATGACTCAAGGTTGTAGAGAATTTCTGTAAGCTCCTTTTGGTGGTGGTTTCATGCTCCAAGTGTTTTAATAAGTTGAAGAAAACCCCTATTTTTAATAGATTTGTTAGTACATGTGTGTGTTGTAGGATTCATGATACAAAATGTATTGTTCCAAATACCTTGAGATATGTGTTAAATTTCCATGAAAATATTCATACAAGTGTGGGGAAAATTGGTGAAACATGTCCTCTAATGTGTCCTACTTGCTTTTGACCTTAAGGGCTAAAATTATTCATGGAGATATGAAGGAGTGTTTGATGTTTTACATAATTTGGTAGTGTTAAATGGTCATGGATAGTTGGTAGTGATCCCATATGATGTGTTATATCTCTTTAAATGATATGAATAAGTGTTTTCATGTTGAAACCCTATTGGCCTAATCAGCCCTATTAGGCTTGCCAAGAATGTATGATAGAACATGTATGTAAAGGTTAATTTCTCCATGTGGCATATGATTTTGTGTGCTTGAGGAGGTGTATCAGGTTGTTGGTGATGTGTTCCAAGTTTTGGTCAGGCTTGGAAGTTTCCCTTGAGGTGTTAGAATTTGATGACCTCAAGACTAGTTCTTGAGTCCTAGAAGCCAATATGAGTTGTTTCAAATATGGAGGTATTTCAGAGACTTGTGCCCTAATTTGATGAATTCAATATGATATATGAACTAGAAGACATCAATACCTTCCAATGATATGTCATAAGTTCCTTGGTGAAGTGATTTGAGGTATGAACTAACTTGTTTTTAAAGAATTACTTTTGAGCATTATCAGCATACTTAAACGACGATAGAGATGGAGGTGTGTTTGAGTGTTATGGCATGTTTCATGGTGTTTCTAGAGCTAGAGAGTGAGATAAGATCATGGTGGATTAGTAAATGTGCCCAAGAATTTATGATAGCATATTTTAGTGTGAAAAGTTGTTCACACTTGGAGAATGTTTTGTAGGTGCTTAAGACCTAATGGGTGAAGCTTGTCTTATGGTGTGATCCATGATGAAGATGGAGGTTGTATAAGTTCCTGATATTGTTGATGATATCTTGAGAGGTTTTATCTAAAAGGTAAAGAGATTCGGAATAATGATGTTGATGCTTTTGCCCTAGGAATTCAAATTTTTGGTCGTTGGAGTGATGAGAGTGTTTTAGACCTAATTGAAAGGCAAAGGTTTGTCTAAGCCTATGTCGACCTAATAGGGTCTTGGAATGAAATTTATAAGGACATGTAATGTGTTTTTATGTTGTGCATGACTGACCTTAGTGGTCTTAGCCAACCTGTGGTTGTTTTAGAAAATTAGTCATATATAAAAGTAAAGGTGTAAAGCTCATTTGGGAAAGTGTTGTTGAGAGAGGAATGAGCGAGCTAAGAGAGAGAGAGAGAGAGAGAGTTGTAAGGGGTTAAGAACAAATCATAGAAGAGGATGAGAAGCTATGAATGGAAGAGAAGAAGGGATTAAAGGTCATCGAGACCTAATCAGCGTATAAAGATGCAAGTTTGAGCAAATAAGGAGAGAGAGTTGTTTGAGAAGGTTTTGGGTGAGAGGAGCTGAAAAAGTGATCACAATCAGTTATTAAAGCAATAAGTACTTATGTGATCTTCATCTTCAGGGTGACTAAGTTGGTGAGTGGTCATCTTAGGCGGTTGTAGCCTCCTTGTAGGGTTGGTTCCTTACTAAAGTAGGGGTTGGTGCTCCTTATGGGGTTGGTGCTCCTCTAAATCGGGGTTGGTGTTCCTTGTAGGGTTGGTGCTCTATTAAACTAGGGGTTGGTGCTCCTTATGGGGTTGGTGCCTCACTAAATTTGAAACATGGCAATATAATGTTTTATTTCAGTGGGTTTTCTTCCCCTTGAGGTTTTCCCACTTAAATATGGTGTTCTTGTGTTCTCTCTTGTTTCATGTGTTAGGACGAGATTATAAATCCTAATTAAATCATATTAAATTAACATTGAACAACATTAATGTAATGCATAAATAATTAAACAAGTAAAGTAAAAACATTGTACACAAGATTTATGTGGAAAACCTCGAGGGGAAAAAACCACGAGACAAATGAGAATTTTCTATTTATGTGAGAAACATTACAGTCTAGTAAATCTCCTTTACCTCACTTCTCTCCAATCCATTCACCCAAGGTGAAAAATAATATGATCCATGACCATATTTAAATGACCCCATGGGTCATGAACATATTAAGTGATGGGGTATGATTAAATCATACCTCGATTTAATATAAATTAGTTACTAAATAACCAATTAAACATAACCTAAAGTTTCTCCTAATAAGGGGAGCAAGGAAAATAATTTGGTTGAGTGGAGACCTCGGATGAGGAGTGGATTAAGTTGAATTTTTATGGCACTTCCGAGGCAACCCGGGTAATGTGGGTTATGGATGCATTTTTAGGGACTACCTTAGTCAACAAATTTTGGCTATGGTAGTTGATTACTGATCTTATTGGTGAAATAATTTGTCAATAGGCAAATCATGTGTTTCCACTAATGCTCACGGGGCTACGCTCGTCTCGCATTGAATGGTACAACTCCCATTATTGAATGTAACTAATCCTAATCCTATATAAATGTTATGGGTGGCCAAATTGGCCGAGGATCACACAAGGACACTCCACCGACCTCTGCGGAAAAGTGCTTGTATAGGGTACAAGGGAGGAATTACAACATTGAGTAAAAGGGGGAAATTGGTCAAGGAAGATTATCATGTCGTGAGTACACTACTGAGCCTCACACCTAGTAACCGGAGTATTTTAACATATAATATAGAGGAAAGAAATAATGAAGTGGTTAGTGAGGTTAAAAAAACCCACATAACACAAAGTTTTATGAGGCTCATTCATCAAAGATTCAAAGCTCTCTTTGATCACCATGCTTACAAAGTGCATACAAGAGGGAAATAGAGGAAAAACAAGAAAGGGAAAATAGAAGAAGTGTAGCTTTTATTTCATGTGAGGTGATGAATACAAAGCTTTAACCAAGCTATCACAATTCATAATGCTATAGAGTATAAGTTCTTCAAAATTTGGGATCCCGTGGAATGGAGAATCCATTCCTATTTATAACATTATAAATGTCCTTTCATATCCCTCACATGATGCTTCACCTTCGTGACCTTTGGCTTTTCAAATTCCTAACCTTTTGCATTTACCATTCTGTCATGACTCTTTGTGTTCCTTCATCATCTTTTTCCTTTAAAATTCCCGACCTTTGGCCTTTCACATTCCACCATGACTTTTCGCATTCCTCTCGTAGTCGGATGTGTGCATTTTGCACTTTCTAGACTCCGGTTACATCCTTCGATCTCCCGAAATCCTCCAGACACCTAAAACTTGAATTTGGGCATCTATATTTATTTTCAAGTGTCTTCATATATGTTGTTATATGTATGCATTCATGTAGTCGTATGCGGCTACATTTTTGCATACTGGGCGTCTGCATTCACCCAACTTGTTGAAAACTTGTTTTCTTCACCCCGGGGTAAAATTTTGATGAAAATAGGTCGTCCAATATATGAATCTTTATGGAAAATGTTCAATTAATCCAATGAGAATATCTATAATTCTTGAAAATTAGTTATTAATTATATTTTACCCATATTTTCACTTTTTCCTCAAGGTGTGCGTCGATAGACTAAGTGATAGGAAGAGTTTACGATCACCACAAACTAACACATCATATGAGTCATGAAGAGAATTAAATATAATTTCATTTGAGATTTTTTGGGGATCAAAAATCTCTAGGATGCTCTTGAAACCTTTCGAGCAAGTTACAACTTATATAAGGACCTTTGTGTCCCACTATCGAACAAATTTCCACCTCTCAATGTTCCCAAAATATTTCCTTGATGATTCCAACATGAAGTATGATATTTTATATCTCTAATGTCTGGGGTATGAGCTTATAAATCTTCACAAGTTCCTGAAACTCTTTGAACAAGGTGACTAGCTTTTTCATAACATGTATTTCCCAATACCCTACTCACAAAGACCCGATTTCACATAACTTGTTCCTAAACATTGATTTTATTTCAAAACTTTCCTAAACTACCTCAAATGGTTACACCAGTCTATTTCCCACTACTTAGAGGCATTATATCTTCTTGATACATCCTTAGGAGGTGCTTTGCAAGTACAAGAAGTATGAAAATAGGCCTTTTTAGGCCTCCGAGAGCAACTCCTTCTAGGTGAATCATAATAATCTTATGAATTGTTTCCCACCAATTTACCTACACATGAAACACACTTTAAAAATATAGTTAGCACATCCCTCTCAGCCATGATGGGGTTTACATAGTTAGAGATTAGCTGGAGGGCAGGTTCACATTACCCGATTTAGGGATTTTTGAGTGTGGGCTTAATTGTCATGACAAAAAAATTCAATTTTTCATGTCATACATTCTACATGAAAACAAGTCTTTCTAAAAATAATGTTGCTAAAGGGATGGCCCTTCTCTTTGGCTTATCGAAGCTAAGAAGAGAAATTGGAGACGCTTATGGATTGAGGGTGATTCGAAAACTATCATCGGTTTGGCGAAGGGGAATTCCCCTAAGGCTTGGTCTTTGAAACCAATTTGGGGGAAAATCAAAGCAATTCTTCCTTCCTTTGCTGAGGTCAAATTCTCTCACATAAAAAGGGAAGGAAATCAAGTGGTAGATAGACTAGCCAATCGAGGTGCTGAATTATGGGGCAATCATCACACATTGTCCCAAATTTGGGAGACGTTCTTTCTCGATGATATTCTAACCCTTATGGCTAGGGAAACACATATGGTGTGGGAAGGAGGGGGAAATGATTGAGAAGGTCGTCGACTATTTATTTCATTTCTTGTGTTTTGATGATGATTAATGTGGTGGATTTGGATGGAGATTTCGCACTGACGCATGTAGAAGTGTTTCAAGATTTGGGTGAAGGCGAGTATATTTATGGTAGGTTGAGGATGGTTTCATTTATCTCTTCCATCTTTCCTTCCTCTCTTATTGGTGGTTTTGGTGCTCTCCTAGTTTGGCCCTAGTTTTTTGACTGGTTAGCATGGGCAACGCAGAAGATTTGAGCATAGGTCCTAGCCAAAAGTGACGTCGGGCTCAGACAGGGGGGCTTTGAGGGATTCCTTCATAGATTGGATGGAGGGGAAGATAAAAAAATGCTTCAATGAGGAGTTTTTTGGTGTAGGTTTGGTCAATGGCAAAGAGTATCGAGGAGATGGAGGAGATAAATATTTCTTAAAAAATGTGAAAACTCATTTTGGATTCCAATCAATATGTTGGCCGTCGAGAATGTCTTTGAGGTTGCTCGTGGTTTAAGCATTATTAATATACTCTCAAACTCTTTAGGCCAGTTTGTCCTCCACAAAGAGCATGAGGGCTTAGAAGATCGGTTAGTGAGCATGCAAAGTACCACAATCATGCATTGTCCGGGGTGTTCGAGGCTATTTCAAGGGGTCTAGAAATTTTAGCGAGAAAATCGGGGTATATGGTGCGCTGATTATGCCAATGTGAAGATGTTGGAATGCTATGTGGATAGTTCTCCTTATTCCTTTCCATGTAGGAACGACTACGATGTGGAAATTTTAGTGAAATTCCTTCTAGCAAGAAGATGGGGTAGGGGTCCGGTCTTCTCGTGCCTAGGTCATTAGTTTGATGGGGTTGTGGTTGGATATGGTTCAATGACAGGGCCTATGTTTTTAGTTTTTTATAAATGTATAGTTTTAGGGGTAGTTTACGTATGGCCCTCATAGTAGTTATTATATCTTTTGTATTTATGTTTTGTATGGTGCACGATAAAGTGCAAAAACTTATTTTGGGAGTCTATTGATGATCGTGTATATCATGGACTGGTATGGAAATGTATTGTTTTACAGTGGGGTCTTCTCTCCAGGATCAATAGAAAAAAAAAAAAGCATAACTTAAAGTTTATATTAAATAATAAGTAATATGATCTATTATAACTTATTTAATTATAAACTAAAGTTTATAGGCACTTAATATTACGTTCTAACACTCCCCCTTAATACTAAGTGGGGAACCATATGCCAACATTACCTATTTGTACAACAAGATTTACAAATCCATAAACCATTAGTGAAGGTTTAGGCTAGCATATCACTTTTTACGGATTTATAATACCTTCATCATGCTTAACTTACCTTTTGGTAAAAAAGGATTTCGAATCCATAAATTAGAAGTTATGATTTCGATTAAGCATGATTTGTGAGACTACATCTCATAGTTTTTCATGGAAAAAATATCGAATAGCATCTCTTGAAGCTTTTTATAACACAAGGACCTCCTTTACAAATAGGACACACTTGGACTTTTACACTTTGTAAACTTAGAGTTATAAGTTTACAAAAGATCATAAAGATTTTTTTACAATGCTTTACAAATGGAGCAGAAGTATAGAGGAGAAGGAGATATCAACCGGTCGACCATTAGGAGGTGATATTGCCATGCACATTCCCCCTTAATGGAAACTCTGAAAGGCCAAGCATTACACAAAACTTGTAGAATTTTATAGCACATAATGGCTTCGTAAACATGTTTACAACTTGATCTTCTTTCGGGAAGTACTAGAGATCTATATCACCACAGAGAACCTTCTCTCGGATAAAGTGCATATGAATCTCTATATGATTTGTCCTTTGATGCTGAATTGGATTCTTAGAAATATCAATGTAACTTTGGCTATCACATATAAGAGGATTACTTCCTTTAGCTTCCATGTGTATCTCTTTCAATAGTCACTTCAACCACATGGCTTATTTTGTTGCTTTCATTGCACTTCAATACTATGCTTCGGTAGAAGAAATGGAGACTGTTGGTTTCTTTTTAGCACTCCAAATAATGACACCTACACCAAACTTGAACACATATCCAGTTGTAGACTTTTGATCTATCACATCACTAGCATGGTCATAATCATATTATCCATATAAATATACATTATTGGAAGAAGTATAATGTAAACCAAAAATAATTGTATCTTTAATATAATGCAACATTCTTTTGGCTAACTTCCGGTGATCCTTATATAGGTCTTGCATAAATCTCAAGCAATCCCTACCGCATAAGAAATGTCAGGTATAGTAATAGTTAGATAAATCAAACTACCTATAAGTTTCTGTCAATAAAGTAGGATTTACTTTTTCACATGCGAGTTTAGGATTTAGTTTACATCCAACTTCTATAGGAATAGCAAGAACAGTTTACAATCAATCATATTAAAAAAATTAAGCAAATTAGTGGCATATTGTGATTGAGATATAACAATAGAATTTTTATCCTGATATATAGTCATGCCTAAGAAATGATGCAATAATCCTAAATCATTCATTTCAAAGTATTGTTTTAATTTAGATTTAATTTTCATAATTAAATTGTTAGAGTTACTAGTAATAAGTAAATCATCAACATACAATACAATGAGAATAATCTAATTTTCTTCAATTTTTACAAATAAATCATTATCAGAAGAACAGTTAGAAAATCCAACTTCATCTAAAAAATTGTTAATATTTGCATACCAAGCTCTAGGAGCTTGTTTTAAACCATATAAATATTTTTTCAATTTACAAACATACATTTTCTTTACCTGGTTCTTCAAAGCCTTTAGGTTGGAACATCTAGATTTCCTCTTTTGAGTCACCATTCATAAAAGCATTCTTGACATCCATCTTATGGATTTCCCAACCATATTGAGAAATAACGAAATCAAAATCCTTACACTTTGCTCATTTTTGCAACTGGTGTAAAGGTTTCAACGTAGTCAATACCGATTTTTAGTAAACCCTCGAGCTACTAACCTGGCTTTGAATTTATCAACACTGCCATCTGCTTTATATTTAATCTTGTATAACCATCTAGATCCGACTATAATTCATTTTTCAGGAGGAGGGAATAAATCCCAAGTTTGATTTTTAATTAAGGCAATATATTCAAATTTCATTGCATATATCCATCTTTTGTCAGAAGAAGCTTCTTCGAAAGTTTGGGGTACAGGATCATACATCATCATCAACGCATGATATGTATGATGACTTCTAGTCATTTTTTGAAGGTTTTCAGGATTAGAGTCTTGAATAATAGACTCGGCCCATGTAGGTATTTTGGTTATAAAGGAAATAAGAATTAACACTTTTTCAACTACAAGTTCATTATTAACTTCATCATCACATATATCATTCTCACTATTATTGCCATTATTTTCAATTTCATTAGATTCATTATGAACAATAGAAATAGAAGAGGATGAAGAAGAAAAAAGGTTTTTCCAATATTTTAACATTCATGTTTTATATAACTTCTCTTTTTGAAGGATTGTAGATCCTAAGACCTTTAGTTTTACCTCCATAACCTACAAAGATACAAGAGGTAGGAGGTTTGATCTAGCTTCTTCCTTTTGATTTCGGAATGAAGATAGAAGCATGGCTACCAAATATTCTCAAATGAGACACACTTGGTTTTTATTTGACCAATTTTCTAGAGTGGAGTTAACTAAGGCTTTAGTGGGTACTCTATTCAAAATGTGAACAACAATGTTCATTGCTTTAGCCTAGAGAAATTTAGGGACTTGTGTTGAATGCAACATGGTTCTATCCATTTCTAGAATGGTGTAGTTTTTCCTTTCCGTGATCCCATTCTATTGAGGGGAATAAGGAGTAGTCAAGTTCTCTTTAAAAACCACATTTGACACAAAATTATTCAAATGCTTTATTGGCGTATTCTCCCCATTATCAGTTCTAAGCCTCTTAATTTTATAACTAGAATTGTTTTCAACTAAAGCTTTAAATTCCTTAAATTTAGACAAGACATTATATTTATTTTTGATAAAATAAGACCAAATCATACGAGATAAATCATCAATGAATGTGACAACATATAAAGAACCATTAAGGGATGGAACTTCTAGGGGTATGTTATCCCAAATTAACCCCACCGGTTAATTTGGATAACTTAATTTTAAAATGGGATTAGTTATTTAAGAAGGGAGAATGATGATCAAATGACCATCAATTTCAATTTTAGGTATCAATAGGGCCATGTTTCATAATTCTAAGGTTCCTCATTGCTTTTGATTCCAATGCAGGACATAAGCTTTGGGTTCATAGGGAAATTTTTCTCGGCCAAGTTAGTGATTCCTCATAGGTGTGGCGATCCAGGGTGACAAAGTGAGTTGGGCTATTTGGGGAGAACTCGGTGAATTGGGTGAGTTGTGGTGAGTGGGTGAGTTACAGCAGGCTAGGTGAGTTTTAGCAAGTTGGGCGAGCATTACGAATTACACAAGCGCAAAGTTTTAGGACTCTGTTGGTAGCATCAAATGATACTACTAGTCGATTGCATGTTTGGATGCTATCGTTTAGTAGAAGAGTGAAAATGAAGGATCGAAAGTAAAAAACAAAGAGATATCATCTTGTAGCATGTACGGATGCTACCAACTAGTAGCATGTTTGGGTGTTACCAGATAATATTAAAAGGGTGCTACTGACGGTAGTAAGGACACATGAAGCTTGAGTTGACTCGGTAGTAGAAAATGATGGCAAGTTGGGTGAGTGGTGTCGGTGGTACGTGATGATGCCAACTCTGGTAGCATGAAATAAACTTCAGTAACCAGCCCAAGGAATAAACTTGCAACCGACCCAAGGAACAAACTTACAACCGCCCAACCGATAAGCCAATGGTGGTACGGATGTGACAAAGCTAGTAAAGAAATGATGTTATTGACCAACAATTGAGAAATAATGTTACCATACAAGTGAAGGAACTTAACGTTCGACCTAAAGTAGTAAGGTTGATGGAATGCGAGAACAAGGTAGTTCAACAATCATTATTAATGAGGAATGACACTCTTATCTCTTCTACAGTAAAGTACCATTAGGAAACGCATCAGTAGGGTGGCTCATACCTATTTTTAGAGTTTTTAATGCATAATTTTAGTGGGTGATACCCCCATTTCTATATAATGTAAAACTCACTCATTCATTTGTGAAAGAGCATTCTTTGTTGTAACAAAACCATGTTAAAATGGTGGCCGACTTCCCATGAGTTCTAGACCTTGAATTTGGTCCCTACAATGTATTCACACCTTTTTCCATTAATGTAATAGAATTGTGAATATTTTAAGCAATAGAATATGTTTTGTGGCAAAAAAATTTCCTAGCTCATTTTATTTGTAGTCTTGCCTTTCTGTTCATTTTTTTGGCATGTTATGTGTACTTCTTACTTTATAGTTTCCATTTTTTTATGTTTTTAATGCATGGGTGAGTGTAGTCTACATGGTTCTTGATTTTTGGCATGTTTGTCTCGCCCTCTCACCCATGTTTTAATCTATTTCCTTCCCCTTTTAGAGATTGATTCACCCCTTTTTCTAAGACTATCACTACCCCTTTTAGCCTAGGATTTCCCTTTTCATGCATCTCTTTCTAACCCTGGTCCCTTGGAATGTTTAGATTAGGATTAGTTAGATTTTCTTTTTGTTGTAGGAGTAGTTTTAGCATTAGATTTAGGTAGAGGAACCGGCCTTCTCCGAGAGGTTTTTCTCAAGTGCACAAGGTCCCACAACTTGGAGACAGTCCCATGTTGCCTCAAAATCTTGAGTTGTCTATGACTCAGACGGGTGCAATTTTGAGCTCCAAGAGTTTTGGCATTCTGGTGGGACAAGATTGAAGAGCTTTAAAACTTTGTATTTCCAAGTTTGATGTGTTCTTGGTGATATCCATCCTTTAGAGGCATGTTCTCAACACATCTAGAGACTCCACCGATCTAAACAACCCATTCTTTCGATTCACAAACCATCCTTTTCATTATTTCATATTTCCCTCTCCTTCCATTCATTTCCATTCATTTCCTTTCTTTCCATCTTCCATTTTCCTATTTAATGAAGTTTTGTAATCATGACTTCATTTCCTTCTTAGGATTCTTATTTGCAGCAAAGAAACCAAAGTGCTCTCCATCCCCACGGTTTCAAAATTATCCTCCAACTCGATTACATAAACCCCATCATGAAGAGTATGCATATAACCCACCCCCACTGACCCATATGGTTATTCATCTAAACACAATGATGTTTTGAAGAACATGGTTATGCAGTGATGGCGAAACTCCATGGCATATGTTGATTTTCAAAGGTAGATTCAAGAGATGGAGATGGGCATGGTGCAGACCAAGATTACATGTATAATGAAGGTAACCATGATTGGTTGTATGAATCCCTACCCATGGAAAGGCTTTACACCAAAGCGGCTCGGCTCTCAATAGAAGTTGCGAGTTTATGGTTGAAATGATGCCTCAAATCACAGAGTGGGTTGAAGAAATTGAGGGTTACTAATCCAATGTTGGGAAACCTTGTCAATGGGGAATCCTACACTACTATTTTATAACCCTCCCATTCCTCCTCCTGAATCTATACCATTTCAACATGTTTTCCATATTCCTAGCTTTTTGTCTGCTCCTATTGAAGATTCCCCTTCTCCATCTTCTTCCCTTCCATCCCACCTTCAATTCAACGCCCTCTTTCCTCCAAATCCCCATCTCCTTCATAGGAAGATTCTGCACCTTCCATTCCACCTCAAACTTTACAAAAATTAGTTGAGACCCAGCCCACCCCTCCTCTTGCATTCCTAAATCCATTTTGGGAAGAGACAAACCAAAAAAATCAGTCAAGGAGGGCAGAAGTTAAAGAAACCAAGAGAGAAGAATTCATTAAAAACTTGAAGGATCGAGCTTTAAATTTTGATTCTAATTAGATGTTGTTGCTAGTTAAACCATCAACAAGGGTTTGAGCTAAAGAACACAAGGTGGATGTTGATTTTTCAGTGGAGAAAGTACGAGAAGAAGATGAACAATAATCTCTTTGCTCTAAATGTAGTGTTCATGTTGGCACCATATTCCCAGAGGTTGTTGATTCATCTTATCTTACAAATTCAGAAGAGAAGGAAGAATCAGTTCCAAAAGAAGAGGAGCACATGGAGGAGAGAAAATCATGTTCAGAGGCCTTAGATGAAGAAGATATCATTGGAAGCTTCTTGCTTTCATTTGTTGAATCGATTTTGTTGATGAACCTGCCATGGAGGGTAACATTGAGGAAGATCCTACTGAAATATGTCCTCATGGAGACAATAAATAAGAGTTTGATCTTTCAAACTTCATACTTGAGCAACATAAATATGATAATACCATTTCTAAATTGGTCATCATGGCAAAGGCAAGAGTTTGAAGAAAAGTTATTTACAAAGCACCACAAAGTTTAAATCAGCTTGCAAACATCCACCACCTAGAGGAAAGTCTATTGGATGACCCCATTCATGGGGATAAGACTCAAATAAATGGGAAATCAAAAGGATCATTCCTTTACCAATCAGGTAGTTGGCTAGTTTAGAGCCAAAAATAAAGTTTCCACCGATCATTCTCATTTTAGAACATGAGGATGAACTTGTGCACCAAAGGTCACTACAACACTTTCAACCAAATGCAAAGCAAATAAAGGAGGTATTCATTTTATTTGTTGATACTTTGGAGAGAAGGGTGGAAAACCAGCTTCATGACAATTTTCCACTCTTATTAAAGGCCATGTCCATTGCCAAATTAATTACATGGCTGCACTTTGTAAAAAAGGAAAGTTATTTCTCCCCTGCTGTTGTAGGATTTGTTTAGCATCATATTTATTTGGTTAGAGTAGGGTATTGTAGGTTTATTTTCAGTAGAAGAAGTTGCACTATAGTTACTTTGAGTTAATTGAGAACAAGAAATCAAATTTATTTTAAGTTTAGGAACTAACAAAACATTGTTAATAAAACCATTAAAGACCTTTGCATTACCTTGTACTTGAACGTCGAGGATGGAATGATCACCCAAATAGATCTTATCCTTACATTCTCTAAGGTCATATAGGATATCATATCTGAAGGCCATATGTCTAGAGGCACCACTGTCTAATATCCACTCATTTTCCTTTGCAGTGACAAAGGCAACATACAAAGAAATTACATTAGATTTTTGACTATTTTTTTATTCTTGTTTTGATTTTGATTTTTGAAATTTGAGTTGTTTTATGATTTACAATCTTCTTTCTTATGGCCAAATTTTCCACAGTTATGACATTTACCATCAAAACTAACTCTTAAGTTTCCTAGTTTCTTGTCTTTACTAGGAGGTTTAAAAGTTGATTTTTGATTCTTGTTGAACCTAGAAGGTTTGTTTTTCAATTTTTGAGCGAGAAGTGCCTGAGTGACATTCTCTTTTGAATCAAAGTTTGTCATAACTTGCTCTTCTTGAATCAAGAGAGCACTAAGGGTTTACAAATCAGGGATGTCTTGTTCAGTTTGATACTTAGAATTTAGTATTGAAATGAAATTTCTAAACCTTTCATGTATATTTAACTAAATAATAAAGTAAAGTAATTTATCATGAATTAAGTTATAGTTACATCCATCCAACTTAGACTTAATTTTTTTAATTTTAGATTTAAAAAATATTATTATTTCATCTCCCTTCATAGGAGTCGTCATTAGTTCTAGAATCAATTTAATGATTTTTCTATAACTCGCATACCTTTGTGCATTGATTCCATTTATGTCCAAGCCTTGCTCAGACTTTCTTGATTCCCAATATGAAGGAGGAAATCATCTTGCATCCTCCACAAAATAATGGACATAGCTTCCTACACCTTTTGTTGATCAATATATGTCTCATGTAGTTGCTTGTCTTCCTGGTCGGAACCTTTTTCATTCCGTTTACGACCATCCAGAGCTTGCAAGCCACAAATTCTACCTTCAACCGTATCTTCCAAATGATGTAATTGTTTCCATTCAACATATGTGATTTATCAATATTAAAGTGGTTATATCCCATTTTTGTGAAAATAAAATCAATAATTAAGAAAAATGAAGTTTATAGCAATCAAGGTTCAAAATCCCCTTTCGTTGTTCAAACCACCTAGTAGGGTTCACTTTAAGACCCCCTACCAAAATACAACTTGGAATATTTTTGGCAAATCTGCAAAAATGGATTTCATGTCGATGGTGAATATGAGAAAAATGTATATCATGATGGAGGCAAATAATTTATTTAGTAAAATATGTGATAGACGCCCATCTTCGGATGCCTAACTACATACACACAACTAAGCGGTTGCATTCATAGACACCTGGTTGTACATGCAATGAGTGTTTATACATGTAGTCACCTAGTTGAATATGCAAGCGGGTGGTCTGCATATGCGATTAAGTGTCTACATATGCAACCGGGTAGCTACATGTATGGACACCTAATTGCATACGCAAACGGGCTCAAACCCACCTGTTATGTGTCTCGTATGCATCCATGCAGTTGCATATGTAGGCGGGGTGTGTCCGAATGAAACCACATGTCTATAATTTGTGGTCGTGTGTTTGGACTATTTTGTTTGATTATGTGTCTGGACTATGCACACGAGCATCTGGACTCTTGTCAAAAGATCCTTATGGCATTTGAATTTATCATATGCTTATATTTTTAACTAGTATATGTTGGTGAATGTACCTGATTTATGTTTTGAGGTATCGGCGATTTACATATATATATATATATATGAAATTTATTTTAAACACTAGGCAATCGACCCGAAAAAGTAACTTGCTCCCAGAAATTTTAGGTGAAATGTTACTTTGTACGACTCCTCAAATTTGCCAAATGTAAATTTCAAAAATGTAAATATTCGTGAATTAGCAAAGAATTGCCACTAAAATTTTCTCTCGCCACGCAGATTGAGTTTTGATGAATTCATGACGGAAAAGGACACACAAACCAATAGTCTAAACGTATGATATATTAGTTTGACAATAATAATAATTTATCAAAATGTGAGTGAATTTGTTTTTAGTTTTTCATGAAAAAATGACAATGACTTAGTCATCGTGTCATAAAATAAATCATTTTAATTGAAAAAGAGTTTATCTAATATGTACTATATTATTTTAAAAAACATCATTTAGAAAATAAGGATTTAAGTTAAATTAAATTAAAAAATAATTAATAAATGAAAAAATAAAATTAAAAATTGTATATATAAAAATTTTGTGGAGTATTGCTTTTATAGCTCGGCCAAGTTGGTTTTACCAACTCGGTGAGTCAAGTTATTAATGTCATTGAGTCAATCCAATTAAGTTTTACATTTATTACCAATGCCAACCCAATTTAACTAAGAAAGTATCAACATAGCTCGGTTGATTTAACCACCATGAGTGAGCTCTCAACAATCATAACAGAGAGCTCGCGACCAAGCTAACTTGGTGGATTGCAAAGAATGAGTCATCGTCAAGCTTTATGGGCTCTTAACCAAAACATAGTGGTCCGAGCAAAGTCACACCACATATCATATGCCCCAAGGATTTTAAAGCCTTTAAATCAAACGCACCCCACTAATGTGGGATTAAAAAAAATGCCACCATATTGCATAGCTCACGACCATGTGTTGGTTGGATTGGTCGATAGAGAGGGGAACATGGTGGCCACGTGGGGCCAAAGCGAGTGGGTGTGGGAGAGGCGTAATGATTCAGCCACGTGGCGGCCAAAAATATGTGGGGAGGGTTTTCAAGGGGGCACCCCAACTATGCAAGGGCTTAGGCATTTTTTGTTAGGTTAAGGTCACATAGTTTAACCATATAGAATATAAAAATATCATTTGTAGTTTAATAACTATTAAACTATAATATATAGTTTATAACTATAATATAATTTTTAATATATAGTTGATATTAATTATAAACTATAGAAATATAGGTTTGGTTTTTAATGTATAGT